>OX371265.1:5934209-7289209 GCA_947311025.1 Lypha dubia
GTGTAATGACAGTGATAGTGAAGAGAATGAAATTTTGTTAAATAATATATAGTCTACATTCCGCCACCTAATGTGGGTGAAGTTATTGATGATGAAGGGCTTGTAGAACAAATCCCAGCTAATCCGGAAGTTTGTGGTCAAATTGAAATGAAATTCCATTCCCAAGTAGATGATTTCGCTGCACCAATTACTGATAATAAAACTGAAGATGAGCTATCTTCTATACAACAAAAATATACACCAGAAATAAAATTCGGTGTTCCAAAATGGACGAAATCAAATAAGATCGATTTTAACTTTGAACGTCCAGAAGAAGCTTCTGTTACACCGCTTAAGAAAAAAATCGTGGAATTAATGGGTAAGAGTCTATGGAATATATCCATGTTTATATCGTTATTTCAAAAATATTAAGATGCCGGTGGAAAATCGTCCTTGGAATTATTCCTACAGTACTTTGATGACGAAATCATGGATATGCTTTTGAAAAATTCTAACACTTATGCTAACCAGAAGAACATATTATTACAAGTCACTAAAGAGATGTTGAACCGGTTCATAAGTATACTTATTTTGTCAGGATATCATACAGTTCCCTACATCCAACATTACTGGTCCACTTAACCTACGTTGGGTGTACCGATCGTCAAGCAATGTATGTCCCGTCAAATGTTTCAAAACAACAACGAAATTTACTTTTCTGATAGATTCGCAAAAGTGCGTCCGTTGATTGTCTCTTTAAATCGGAAATATAAGCAGTTTGGCATATTTTCAACGTACTTATCAGTAGACGACCAAATGATTCTGTATTTTGGCCGACACAACTGCAAAATGTTTATTCGCGGTAAACCAATACGCTTTGGCTTTAAATACTGGTGTCTTTGTTCGGATACTGGATATTTGTTTGAAGCTAATCCATATGCTGGCTCAGCTTCACCATACGACAAAAGTGTTGGCTTAGGAGCTTCCGTAGTTTTAAAGTTGCTGGAATCGGTTTCAAGTCCGGAAAATCATGCGGAATATTTCGACATTTTTACGTACTACTTGTTTTGTTTGTTAAATGAAAGAAAGTTTCGTGCAACTGGAACGGCAAGATCAAACCGTCTTAGAGGAGCGAATGACATCCTTGCTAACAAACGCTCTCTAAAAAAATATGACTATGACTACTGCTTCGAAAAAAACAACAACAACTTATTCGTATGTCGTTGGCAAGACAACTCTGAAGTTACAGTAAAAAATGTAATGTCACATTGCATCCGAACTGTTTTGAGAAATACCACTCAAATAAATAAAAATATTTTACTAGTTAATACTAAAAGTGTTTTGCATGTTATAAGCCAAGGTTGCCTTTTCGCAACAGTGCACCATGGGCAACATGGGCACACGATTTTTTTTTCTTTTGCTCATAGTGATCAGTAGGTTAGACGGAGGCAACATACTAAAATTTATATAGATATGTAAGCGATTTCGGGTAGTGGTACAAGATGGGTTAATGTTCAGCTTAAATTTTAGTACTGTACAGACGCGTTTTTTTATAATCGTCGCAACTAAATTATAAAATCTCAAAATATAAAGGTACAAATTAAATTTAGTTTAGTATTTTATAATTAAGCACAAGGACTTTTTTTTATAAAAACAACAAAACAAACAATAGTATTTTAATTTCAATATTTCGCTACTCCTTGTGTAGCAGCGTCAGGAAAAATTATGAGTTGTGTTGAGTTCGATATTTATTTATTTTTTAAGTTTATTGGAGTTTTGAATTCAATTCGGTACAAATTAAAACAATAAATTATTAGCTAAACTGTTGCGGCTGCTTTAAAGAAACTATTTATAAATGAACACTTGGATACAGCTCCGATCATTGTTTCAATCTTTGCTGGACGAATACTTGCAAATTCTGTCTTGGCGCCATTTTATTTGTCTTTCTTTTGCTTTCGCGTTGAGGTTACAGTACTTGTTTTCTATTTGTTATTATTGAGGTTCAAATCAACAGTAATACAGGGTGTCTGGTGGCAAATTTATATTTTTAAAGGCGATTATTTCGAAAAGTAATAATCGGTGCGGAGGGTGGGTGGCGCCGTTGGAATAATCGATTGTGCGGATTTGTCAGTTACGATGTCGCAGTGGTCGAGTGAGCATCGCGCTTTCGCTGTGGAGGAATTTTTTAAGTGTAATGATTCTTACGTAATTGCTCGTCGACAATTTTGTTTAAACTTCGGTTTTGCAGCGACGAGGCACGTTTTCACTTAAACGTCCACATCAACAAGCAAAACTGCCTTTACTGGTCTCCAAGAACCCGCAACCCTCGATTGAAACATCAAAAACCGTTGCATTGCTACAGGGTAACTGGGTGTGCCATCCACGCATGAGATAATTGGACCAAGTTTACTGCAGCGTATGGCGCAGAACACAAGGCTTCATTTTGAACACTGCGTTCAACTCAATTGAAGACATCTGGATGACATACTCTTGAAAAAATAAAATCATCATTTCCATTCTATCGTCAATGCTCTTAATGAAACTTTGTGGCAATTATTACGTTTTTTATTTAAGTTTGAAAATTATAAATTTGTACCAGACACCTTGTGTAAATCAACTCGATTACGGCTCCTGGAAAAAACAAACAAGTGTGGCCAATGTCAGCTTGCTATTGGAAATGCAACGTGCATTCAGTGCGATGTTTGTAATTTGTGGGTCAATGGTACTTGTGGTGGTGTGTCGGATGATGACAAACTGCCCACTATGTCGTTTATATGCTCTATATACAAAAATAGCCTTTTAGATGGTGGCCCTCCTGAGGGAATTGCTAATTTGAACAACAAGTTTGATGATTTATGTCGCATGTTTTCTCAACTTAACAATAAGTTTGAAGCTATGATGTCGAATATAAAAAGTGAACTATCTATGAGTGTGAATGCCTTCAATTTGGATACTACAGACAACACTGCTCTTATAACTAAGTTGGAATCCGATGCTAATGCACGAATATCACAATTCGAAACTGAGAATAATGCGCTGTACATGATATTCTATGCTGCAGATATTGTAATAAATTGATTGCTTGAGAATGTTCATGATGTTGTGACTGATTTGTTGGGGGTTTACAATACTGAGATTACCCGTCATGATATTAATCAAGCGATATACATATATTAACAATAAAAGACCCATAATGGTCAAGTTTAACGCATCTGTAAAAGATAGGCTTATGAAGCGCTTTCTCATCGTGATCTTGCTTTTAGAGCTTTTCAGAATGATCGTACTCAACTTAATTGAGGTATGTTTTGCAGATTCCGCAGTAAAGCTAATTCCATAATCAGGAAGTAGAAGAGAAAATATTATACTTGTTGATGAGTTTTCTGCTTGTGCATAAAAAGCCCACGAGTATAAAATTGAATAATACATGTTTGTGTTGTTCTTAAAATTCAACGTAAGGGAATAAGTAGGATCGATCATGATTGATGCAGTTCTCTGCTCTCCAACGTATATCTTTTATTGGCTTAAATCTGGTTTAGCGACCCAGCTCCAAATGAAAAAAAATTACATAGGGCGATAGAAAATCGAAAAATAAGACGAAAATTTAATGTGGTAACTTTCCGGGAAACGAGTTATTATTTTCGAGTTATTGGCCTCTGAAGTGTTCATATATATGTGCGATTTCCCTTTGCATTTTTCTACGTATAAGTCCAATTTTGGTTTCTTTTGAAAGCTTTTGACTAGATTTTAATGGATATTTTAAAATACAAAAGATTTCAGTGATATTTAAAAAAAATCATTGTTTTTATTGTAGTTATATTAATATATAATAAATTAGTGTGAATTGCTGTCAGACTCTTTTTCCAGCGAACAATCTGCTGCCATAAATGTTATATTTTCTATATCATTGTTTGGGTGTATAAGGTGGAGAAAATCATTAAAATTATAAGAAAATCTATTCTATATATCGCCGTGTCGGGAAATAGCACGGTGGAGAAAAACGTTAAGCCGCCCGGCCGAAGGCCGGATATGCAGAAAATCTATTCTATATATCGCCGTGTCGGGAAATACCACGGTGGAGAAAAACGTTAAGCCGCCCGGCCGAAGGCCGGATATGCAGAAAATCTATTCTATATACCGACGCGTCGGGAAATACCATGGTGCAGAAAATCTATTCTCGAACAAAACACGGTAAAATAATTCGGCTACTTTTTAGAAACCCAACAAAACAAAAAAATGACAAAAAATTAAAGCTTCACAAATTTGCAGGCAATCGGCCTTTATTTTGCATTTTATTGAGGAATAATTTAGTTTGTGCCTTATTATCAGATCATTAAAATATACTTTTTAAGCTTTAATATTCGAAATATAAGAAGAATTACATACATACATACATGTTCTGTTCTGTTCTGTTCCCCATCAAAAATAAAGTGAAAAAAATTTAAGGGAAAAGTGAAAAATCTCGTGAGAAAAAAATTTTTCGATAAGGGGAATTTTTGAAGTGAATATGAACATGATTGAATAAAATTTTTTCATGCCAGTTGTTCACGATTGCAAATACGTGAAAAGTGAAAAAATTTCATGTGGAAAATTATTCAAGATAGGGGTCTGAGTATCGATCTGTTTCGTACGGTTGGACGCTTCTAGATTTTTTACCAAAGTAATCGCTCTTTGACTATCGGAGTACATAAGTGTCGGCAAAACCTGTTCATGTCCACACTCGAGCAAGAGTTGTCTGAGCCATTTAGCAGATTTTGTCGCAGCACAAAGAGCAACAAACTCAGCCTCAGGTGTTGAAGTTGCCGTAACAGTTTGCTTTCTAGACTTCTAAGCAATTGGGCTACCATTTAAAAATGCAGCGTAGCCTGTTATACTACGTTTGCTGTGTGGGACACCACCCCAATCAGCATCACAATACATCTTTAGCTGAAACGACTCAGAATACAGATTAAAATGAATACCATGATCCATAGTTCCTTTCAGATATTTTAGAACTCTGTTAATGCCCTGTCAATGAGACTGCGCTGGCTTCACCAAATATCTGCTTAATACGCCAATGATGTAAGCGATGTCAGGCCTAGTACACACCATTAAATACATTAGAGACCCAATAGCTTCACGATATGTAAAATTTTGTTTGATACTAGTATCTGAATCGTTTTTTGAAAAATGTTTACCAACTTCAGCAGGTGTAGACACAGAAAAACACTTTAGATGACTAAAACGCTCTAAGACCTTAGTGTAAGAGCGTTGGAATATTTTTAGCGAATTCTTTTCTTTGTTAATTTGTATTTGTTAATTTGTATACGAAAAATCCGGCAGTGCTATTGGAATTAGATATGATAGTTTTCCAACAATTTCTTGAGTATGTTGGAATTGTTCCCGCATATCCATTTTTATAAGTGAAAACACATAAATCAGCCCACGACTGCTTGAAACCGAAATTGGTGAAAAATTTTACAATGCGCTTGATCCATTGCCGTGAGGCTTGCTTTAAATCGTTGATAGCCAAAGTACCCCCCAGGGGTGAGCACCAATCGTCATTTACACATACACAACACGAACCAAACAGAAGAGAGAAACTAAAATACGAAACATAATCAGTTGTATGATTACAGACTGCCCAGAATATGTCCGTAGACATTTCATATTTTTGCAGAGTGATAGAAACCCTCAGTTGCTACTCCCTACTAGAAATCGAACTATTGGAGATAGGTGTTTCATTGTTCGTGTTGCCAAATGCTGGAACTCACTACCACGCACTTTAAGAGAGTTCCACTTTACACGTGATTCATTTAAGGTTAAGCTTGTTGAACATTTTAGGCAGCTGAACCGACCTACTTAGATATCTTGTAATTGCGAAGTTTAAATAATTAATAATTACAACTATAAAATTAATTGCTTTTCCTTATAATAAATTTGTATTTACAAACTATGTATAATAGTGTATATATATATAGATTTACATTGTAAGGCCTCCAACTATATAAGGCCCTATGGGCTCGGTTGGATAACAATAAATAAATAAAATAAATAAAATATGTATCACATGAGCTGTATGTAACTGTCTAGGTATCATTTAATGTTCTCTCTTACATATGTATATTATATTTACTACAACAAAGGGCATTTTACATTAGCATTTAATATAACAACTAATGTTATGTTACATCTCCCTCTTTTTCATCGAAGTGTTATTGGATACGTAGTGAGATTTGTTTTTAAAAACCAACTGTTTCTTCGGTAGTCTTTGCCTTCAGCGTCCTCCACAATGTATGAGCGTGGAGCACTATATCGATCTATTATGGTTCCATTTTTCCACTGATTGCGATTCTTTATTAACACCTTATCTCCCTTTTGAAATTTTCGCTCTTTTCCACACGAACGATTGTAATATTTTTCACTATGCTGTGTTTTTTTCATTATTTGTTGCTCCATGTCACAATTGTGTTTTGGATCTAGCAATTCCTCAGATACTGGTAATTTTGTATGTAACAACCGATTAAACATTATTTGCGATGCAGATATGTTCATATCTTGAAGAGGTGTGTTTCTGTATTCCATTAATTTAATGCATATCTCTTCATGGTTTGAGAATTTTTTTAAAAATATTCTTTATAATTTGGACTGATCTCTCTGCTAAGCCGTTGGATCTTGGATAATGTGGAGAGCTCGTGTCACGTTATATTTGATTTTTGAAATTACTCTTTTAATACTCTTTTATGTTAACATGTTTATTTATTATTAATCTGGCAACGCCATATATCTTGAGTAGTTTGTGAATCTTTTGCTTTCCTTTGATGAATATAGTTTTAATAAATGCAATCAATCTAACAAGACGTGTTATATATTTTGCTCGAACATTCTTACAAAATTCAGAAGTGGGATTACCTAGTTTTTCTGTAATAAAAACGATCGCGAATTTTAAATTATATTTCGTGCGTGTGTCGCAAATTGTATAAAGAAAATACAATCGGTAAATTGATTAATAATTTGTGGCGTGTGTCGCAGATTGTTTGGAAAAATACAATCGCGAAATTAATAAATTTTTGTGGCGTGTGTCGCAGATTGTGTGGTAACGGAAAAAAAAAGCGTGTGTCGCAAAAGTGTTGTAAAGAAACTGAAAAAGAAATTGCAATATCGTAAATTGCGAACGTCGGGTAACAAGGCAGAGTTAGTGGCCAGGTTACAGCCGTTTGAGGAGGAAAATCCTGATTTTATCGAAGAGGTGTCCAATGCAGATGGAGCATGTTATGGTTTTGACGAAGATGCCGCACAAGTTAGAGAAAATTTGCAAATTATTAAAATGCAAAAGAATATGAGTAGCCTCATCGAAGCAGTGGCTGCGCTTACAAATAAAATTGGGTCTATGGAGAAACAACAGAATTCGGTGGAAGTTGCAAGTTGTGAAATACAGACATCCACGCAGAATTCTATAGCATTTTCTGTTGCGCCAACGTCTGTTATGTACGGGCATGCACAAACAAATTTTACAACAACGTATAACCAGCCGGACTCATCATGTTATGGTGATGCAAATTTGTCTGTTACGAATCGTAGTGAAAACAACAACAACAATTTGAATTATAATGCAAGAGAATTTAATCCTCAAAGAGTAAGAGAAAAAGTACCAGATCAAAGCATAAGCGAAATAATGAGAATGTTGCCAGAGTTTGACCCATGTAAGGGGAACATATCACCTAAAAAATTTATTGAAAGGGTGGAACAATTAAAAAATAGTTATGGCTGGAACGAGTCTACAGTTTTGTTTGCTGTGCAAAGCAACTTAAAAGGTGTTGCTAAAATGTGGGTAGATTCCCAAAAAGTTTTCAGTTGCTGGACAGAATTTGTCGCTGCATTTGAAAATGATTTTCCTTGTGTATCAAATTCTGCTGATGCCCACATACAGATGATAAATTCGCGTATGAATAAAAGTGAATCAGTTATCGAATACTATTATCGAATGTTATCAACGGGTCGTCGTGGTAAAATCGAGGAAATTGGAATTATAAAATATATCATATATATACAGTGAAGATTTAAGAAAAACATCGACGGCAATGAATATTAAATCGTGTAATGAACTATTTACAATATTAACAAACGTTTTTGAGGAAAATAAAATGAGAAATAATTCTTATAGTGAACAACCGCGTAAAATATACAAAAATATAAACAATGATAAAAATCGTACAAATAAAAAAAATTACAATGACAATAATGATAAAACAAAAACGGGTCCGATATGTTTTAATTGTCGCGAACGTGGACATATCGCTAAGAGCTGTAAAAATAAATCCAAGAAAATTAAATGTGGAAAGTGTAAAGCGAATGATCATGAAACGGATAAATGTCCGTCGCGTTCGGTAAATTTAATTGATAAACAGAAAGACAGTGTAAAGGACAAAGAAATTTTTAAGGAAATTGAAATCGAAAACAACAAATATAATGCATTTATCGATTCCGGTAGTGGTAAATCATTAGTGGCTAAACGTGTATGGCTAAAATGTAATGGTCCTATTGAAAATTGTGAAGAAAAACTATATGGTTTCGCTGGTGGAGAGTACGTGTGTCGCGGAAAACTCTTAACGATGATAAAAATTGATAATCTATTGAAGCTGAACTTTTAATAGTTGACGATGAAATAATGCAATATGATTTAGTGATCGGAAGAGACATTTTATCGGAAAATCGCGTAATTATTGAAAATGGTCAGTGTCGTGTAATAGCCTTTAAAGGTGAATCATTAAACGTTACTGAGAATCGTAATGAAAATGAAAAGTGTCAACTACAAGAACTTTTAGAAAAATATTCGGGTTGTTTCGCGGAAAATTTAAAAGAAATTGGTAAATGTGATGTTATTGAAATGGACATTAAAGTAAATTCTGAAAAACCTATAGCACGAAAACCATATAATATTCCGATTCCGAAACAGAAAACGGTAGAAAAAATAATTGATGATCTTTAACAAACGGAAATAATTCGTCCGTCCAAATCGTTATACGCGTCACCAATCGTTATCGTACCAAAGCCAAACGGTGAAGATCGATTATGTGTTGATTATCGTGAGCTGAATTCAATCACAGAAAAGCAGCCATGGCCTATGCCAACTGTTGAAGGTGTTTTGCAGACTTTAGCTGGTAAGAAGTATTTTACTATTTTGGACATGATGTCTGGTTACTATCAGATTCCTATTCGTGATGAGTCAAAGCAGTAAACAGCTTTTGTGACTCATAATGGTCATTTCGAATTTAATCGAATGCCTATTGCTTATTTTAGTCGTTTGTGTAATGAGGCTGAACAAAAATATCATGCGTATAAATTGGAAGTATTAGCTGTTGTTGAAGCTTGTCAACGTTTTCTTATGTACTTGCTTGGTAAACAATTTTTGATTGTCACCGATTGCTCAGCAATATCAACTTTAAAGTTATCAAAGCCGTTAATACCACGGGTCTCAAGCATAGCTGCCATATTTGACGATTTATCGTCATTTTGACGATTTAGGTTCCTAAAAATGACATAGTGACGATGGGACGATTTATACCCTAATTTTGACGATTTTAAATAATTCAAGTTTGCAACATTTATTTGTACTATTAAAGCAACTGAACTGCTGAAAATTTTAATGAGAAATTTTTTAAAAACTAGTTTGCTTAAAACTGTAAACTTTTATTTGAGCCGTTCATTTTGAAAGTGGCATAAGTCACTTTGTTTTTAAGTCGAGATATTTAAGGGTTTTCATATAAAAACGGTTAAAAATATGGAGAAATACTGAGAAAAATATCCGTATCATGAGATAACAAATACAGGAAAATCTTCTCGAAAATCTAAACGAAAGTTAGCATCCATATTTTTATACGTGTTAAAATGCAAACCCTTAAATATCTCGACTTAAAAATAAAGTGACTTATGCCACTTTCAAAATAAACGCCTCATGTAATCTATATATATAAAAAAATGTTGTATATGTATAACTCACGAACGGTCAAACCGAATTCGATTAAATTTTGAGGGTTTGTTCGTATGGTCGTGTAGATGGTTTATCGACGCGTTCATAAGTTATGACTTTTCGTGAAAGTCGTGATGTGCATCGATTAGGTAAATCGAAATTTATAAAAGTAAATAGCTTCCGTGCGAAGCCGGGGCGCTCAGCTAGATGATTATAAAAACAAAAACAATTTTTTAAATTTTGAAGACTTTTATTTAGGAATATTTGCCAGATATGTATTTGAAGAAGCACAAATTAGTGCAAAATCAGATATTATCAAGATTTGATTTTAAAAATAAATATAAAGCTCTTGTCCAAATTATTCCATTTAATATCGTATTCGACTATTCGCCTGTTTTAAGATATTCGTATTCGTATTCGTATTCGCCAAATTCAAGCGAATATTTTTCGAATAATTTTCCCATACATTTTCCAAAAAAAATCAGACAAAAGTTTAAAAAAAGTACATAAAATGTAAAAAAATATATTAATTTTTATTAAAAAAAACCCATTGTATTTCACGCAAAGTAATAACCTTCTTAAAAAAACAAACAAAAATATATATGTATTTTGCAACTAGTATTCAAAAATTAAAGTTTATATCATGTTAAATTAGTAATCAAACCTCAGTAGAGGAATGTTGAATTTCAAAAATAGAACACAGGTGGATGCGCCTTCTGCAAAAATATGTTCGCTAAACAGCACTGAATTATTAATTAAAAACCTAACAGGGTAAGAAAAAAGAAATCTGAAAGTATGTAAGTAAAACAATTAAAAAATATTCTGTAGAGGTTTTCAAATTCGGCATCTTAATGCAATAATAATGTTAAAATCACAAAAATTTTTTTTTTCATTTATAGTTACTAACGCAAAGGCAGGGATTTTTTCAATTAAATTTGAAATATAAACCTCAAAAGAAATATTCGTATTCGGCGAATACTGTTTTAAATATTCGTATTCGTATTCGTATTCGCGAATACTAAAAATTGATATTCGTAACATCACTAATAATAGACGTAAGGTTGAAACAAATGAAATTAAAAGCAGCCCAAATGAATTGGCTTATTGGAAGAAATTCTATATTAAGTCTTGACAGTAAACTTTTATTATACAACGCGATCCTGAAACCAATATGGTCCTGTGGAATCCAGTTATGGGGTACTGCCTCAGCATCGATTGTAGAAAAAATTCAAAGGCGACAAATTAAAATTCTACGTGCAATTACAGCAGCCCCCTGGTATATCCGAAATCAGCGAATCTTTGAGCCTTAGGTTAGGTTAGGTTAGCAGGCTGCTGGCAAATGGAAGATTAGATTCCAGCTCACTTGGGTCCTGATATGGTCCCATTGTGCTACCTGTAGTGAAGACGAGTGATGGTGGAAAGGAGATTAGAAGAGTAGGAAGAAGAGTTGATGAGGGAAGACCATAGAAGAGCAAGAGAAGAGTAGAAAGCAGAAACAGGTGGGAAAAACCAAAGCAAGGAGTTGCCTTGCAGAACAGCCAGGATGTCGAGCCCCCTATTGGGCGAACCATCCACTGCTCCTGATGAATGAGCTAAGGCAACCGAGTTCCGTATTTGAGAGCTCGGAGAGGGTACTGAAGGATCTGCTGCCTAGAAAGCGGAGGCGGTGATCCTCCATAGCTGGGCAGAGGCATAGAAGGTGTGCGATGCTTTCTTCTTCTTCCTCGTCATTACAGCTGGAGCAATACTCATTGTATGGTAGACCCATGCGTCTGGCATGGGTTCCGAAGGTACAGTTTCCCGTGACCGTGGCCACAAGATTGCGCAGTTGCGGTTTTGGAAAGTTCAGCAGATTTTTGGTTCTGTTGATATCAATGCAAGGCCATAGGGTCCTTGCTGTGGTACAGGATGGTTCATTAAACCATCTTGTTTGTGCCTCTTGCATAAGGGCTTTCTCGATTCGCCTCCAGCAGGCCAAGAGCGGAAGACCACAGAAATTGTCAATTTCAGCGGCCTCCAACTCTGTACCTCTCCTGGCCAGATTGTCAGCGATGAGATTGCCTGTGTTTTCTCCGTGTCCCCGCACCCAAATAAGGGTAACACTAGAACAATTAGCCACTGTATTAAGTGATTTCCTGCATTCCAGGGTAAGGAGGGATGTTGTGTACACACCCGAAATTGCTATTATTGCAGGTTTGCTGTCGGTTATAATATGAATAACTCTATTTGTTATCCTATAGTACCGTAGCCAGTTTGTTGCCTTTTTGATGGCGGATATTTCAGCTTGTAAGATACTACATTCGTCCGGGAGTCTGAAGGAAATCCTGATCCCGAATTCTTCAATGTAGACACCCCCGCCAACCCTGGAGCCCCGTTTGGAGCCATCCGTGAACACTCGTAGGGCCCCGTGCGGTGTAGGGGGGAGGACCTCCGATAGAGAGTAGTTAAATGCTCTATAAAAGGAAGGTCTTGGAATGCAATAGTCGATGAGATCAGGGATAGTTCCCATGGTCTCTACAATTCTAGCGTGACCCCATGGTCGATATTTCCATGCGTCAGTTGTACTAAGTCGCACCGCAGTGCGTAGAGCTAGCTTCCTAGCCAACAGATCGACTGGAAGCCAGCCCAGCATAGCAAAAAGGGCCTTTGTGGGCGTAGTTCTAAGGGCACCAGTTATCATGATTGCCATTAAGCGGAGAGTTCTCTCAATTCGCTGTCGGTTTGTTGCCAAGTCCAGTGCTTTCCACCAGATTGTTACACCATAGAAAAGAGTTGGTTTGATGACCGTTTCAAATATCCAATTAATCCCCTTGGGACTTATGCTCCAGGTAGGACCAATGGATTTCTTGCAAACATATAATGCCGCTACGGCTTTTGTTGCACGAGCATGAAGATTGTCTCTCCATGTTAATTTATTATCAAGGATGATGCCTAAGAATTTGGCTTTATCCGATAGGGCTAGTGTAGTGCCATTTATTTTGGGTAGAGTGAAGGTGGGAATTTTGTATCTTCTAGTGAAGAGCACTAGTTCCGTTTTGGTTGGGTTGACGCTGAGGCCGTTCTGTGAACACCATTTGCAGACCTCGCTGAGTGCATCTTCCAGCCTGTGCATAATTGTGTCAAGATGGTAGCCCGAGATAGTCACTGCCACAACATCTGCATATGCAACAGTATTGACGCACATGGACTCCAGTTTACTAAGCAGGACGTTTAATGCCACATTCCATAGCAGAGGGGATAGGACACCACCTTGTGGCGTACCCTTGCGGGCGTACCTGGTAATGCGTGCTTCCCCCATGGTAGATGTGATGGCGCTGCATTCAAGCAAATTCTTGATGAATTGACATAGTGACTGGTCTATTCCTAGCTCTGTGAGAGCTTGGGTAATAGCATCCGAGTTGATATTGTTAAAGGCGCCCTCAATGTCCATGAAGGCCGCTAGAGTATAATTCTTAAGCTATGTTCACATTTATCAAATATTTGTCGAAAAAAGCGTAACCGAGAAAGAAACTTATAATTTATTTCTTTTAAATCCAATATTTTTTCTAATTGGGTGTCGCATTTTTTATAAACTATATAAAAACACTTTTTTGTAGAATAATTAATTTTATTTTTCAATATAAAAACCAAGTTAAACAACACCATTACTTAGCAAAACTAGTGGTTACGTGTTTTTGGACAAATATTTGATAAATGTGAACGTAGCTTTATGCTCAAGTGACCCTTCAATGTGACCTACGAGCGAATGTAACGCCGTCTCAACCGATTTGCCTTTGGTGTAGGCGTGTTGATTGGCTGATAAAAGATTTCTGTCGATTGTTATAGTTCTAATATGAACGTCGATCAGTCTTTCTAAAGTCTTTAAAAGAGAAGATGTAAGGCTGATAGGTCTAAAGTCCTTTGCCTTCGAGTGCGATGCTTTTCCCCCTTTTGGGATGAAAATTACATCGCATTTGGTCCATTGTTGCGGAATATGGGACCAGTCAAGACATGCTCTGTATATTATGAGCAGCCAGGGTGTAACAAGGTCTAAATTGTGTTGTAGATCTGCGGGAATGATTCCGTCCGGACCAGGTGATTTGTACGGATGGAAACTTTTAATAGCCCAGTGAAGTCTGTCAGTAGTTATTGCTACGTTCGTCATACTCCGGGCAGGAGGGGAAGCATTTTGTGCCTCCATAAAAGGGGAGCAGCCCGGAAAGTGAGTTTCCATTAGGGCTTCTAGGGACTCCAAGGAGTTAGTAGTCCATTTGCCGTCTAGTTTCTAGATGAATCCAGGTACGGATGGTTGTTTGGCCAGAATTTTGCGCAGCCTGTTAGTGTCGGAGAGGGATTCCACATTTCCGCAGAAATCTTTCCAAGACTTACGTTTAGCGTTTCTAACCTGATTTTTGAATTTATTCAATGAGGCTTTGTAAATAGCCCAGTTACCTGTTCTTTTTGCCCCATTAAAGAGTCTGCGGCAGCTCCTGCGAGACTCTTCTAGGCTGACAGACCACCCAGGTGGTTTGCTATTTTTGCGTTGTGTGGAAGATTTACAAGAGATTCTTGTTGCTTTCTTAAAAGCGTTAGTTAGATTATTGACTGCTATTTCTATATCAGCTATTTCCTCTATGTTTGGACGATGTGCAATTGAGTTGGTGAGGATGTTCTTATGTTCCTCCCAGTTCGTTTTGCGCCTATTAACGAAAAGCTTGGTGCTTCCGGTTTTTTTTAAGCTAATATTGAATTCAATATAGCGGTGATCAGAAAAGGAGCAGTCAGCTGAGACCCTCCAGTCCCTAATTATATGAGCGTGTCTCGCACTAGCAAGTGTAATGTCTAGTACCTCTTGTCTGTTTGAGACTACAAAAGTTAGTTCTGAACCTTGATTCAGCACTACTAAGTTTTTATCAATAATGAAGTCGAATAGACACTCACCTCTTTCGTTGGTATTTGAGCTACCCCAGATGTGGTGATGTGCATTAGCGTCCGCACCCAACAGGATTGGTATGCCTTTCAAGTTGGCGTTGTGTGCCATTTTGTGGACCAGATTGTGTGGTGGTTGGTCCGCATGATCATGCGCCATGTAGCAGGATAGGATCCATATGGTGGATCCTCCTGTCTCCCATGCTGCAGTTACACTGTCCTTCATCACTAAAATCGGATAGAATGAAGATATTGAGATTTGTTTTTGCTAAGATACAGGATCGAATGTTTTTAACGTTGTTACCTGTTTTTGTTGCATACAGCAGTTTGTAGCCAGTGGTGCTAAGTCCAAGTATTCTGCCGTTTTTGGTCCACGGCTCTTGGACTAGCACGATGTCCTCCCCTTTTTCTGAATGGCGGAGGGTTAATGCAGCTGATGCTGCCATAGAGTGCTGCAGATTAACCTGTAGCACTTTCGCCATTGTCCGCGTCGGGGTCATAGATGGCATTTGCCTCGGCATCACCCTGACTCGGGTTCAGGAGTGCGTCCTCGTCATCTCCAAAAATGAGTCCCTCCAGGAGATCCCCAACCAAACCAGCTGTTGATTGGGAACATCCTGAAGTGACCGATTCCGTGGAGTCCCCTATGACCTCCGTTCCGGCTGGCTTGTCAGGTGTTGTTTTTGCCAGCTCCTTCACATGGCCGCTAGCGTTGTCGGGATCGCGTTCGCCATCACCGCGGTACACACTGAGCCTGATTCCCATAAAACCATAGAAGACCAGGCCCTGTCTGTCCCGAAGTAGAGGCAACGTCTCCTTATTCAGGACAACGATCACCTTCCTACGTGCACCTTCCGCCCCAAAAACCTTGACCACCTTCCAATCACTGGTTGGTAGGTCAGGGTTCGCACGACGGAAGATGCCTAGGATAGCCTCTGGGTCGTGCGGCTCTGCCGGAATGGTCGCAACTGCTCTCGGTCTACGAGGAATTTCGTTTACCGGGACCAGCTCCAACCTCGCGCCAGGCCACACCTCACCAAGAGACTCGATCTCCAGCTTAAGTTTGGTGACCGACCTCTCGTCCGTGCAAGACACCAGTTTAACACGGCCCTGGACCCAGCCAGCGTCCGTGAATTGAGGCGAGGTTTCTTGGACCTCGCTGGTATTGAGCAGGTAGACGTCAAGCAGCTTTTGACAGATCAAACCCCATTGAGCATGGTCGATTGATCCGTCGCTGTTGCTGCGATCCAGAACAGCTCTTGTCAGCGGATTTTATGCAACCTCGCTGTAAGACCTGTTCGTGATTTTGCCGTCTCCCTGTCTCGGTTTTTTATTTTGTGGCTGCATCTGCTGCTGAGACGAATCCTCTCCTGATCTTTGTCTTTTGGGGCCAAAACTTGAAGCCGGTTTGGCAGTGCCCTCAGGAGAAGATCCGTCTACAGTAGCCAGATGTGTCTTGGCCCAAGCTAGCGAGGATTTCTCCGCGCTAGTGAGTTCTGCCGCCGCTTTATTGCCCAACCGCTCTATATAGCGTCGAGCGGCCCGAGTCTCGGAAATGGCTTTGCGGGACGAGAACTTCCTGTCTCGTGAACTTGTCGAGGCGGATACATCAGGCATAGTTGCCTTCGCTACAACCGGCGTATCCGCTTCGATGGTATTGGGTGCAGTTGGCGCGACTGGAGCGTGTACAGCCGGCGCACCCTTTGATTCACTGATTGCTGGTTCATTAGGCACAGCTGCTTTGACCGCAGCCGGCGCACCCGCAGATGTTTGTTTGGGTACACGAGGCACAGCAGAGGATTTCTCAGCCGGCGTACCCGTTTTGGTGGCTAGGTTTTTACCAGCCGCGGAGGTGCCTGGACTTTCATCCCTGGACACACTCCGCTGCACTCTTGCCCTACCTAGCGACAGGGCAGCTGGTTTGTTATTTTGTTTGTTTGTTGTTTTTGTTTTTGTGTTTATTTTATTTTTGTTCTCAATTTTGTTCCCACGAGTAAGCACGTAAGGTGTTGGACCCTCCATGCAGTGACGGCGTTCATGGATTAGGCAAATAGTTCTTACAACCGATCCGTGCCCTGGCATCGGAGGGGAGCCGTTAGGGACCAGTTATCTTTAACCACTTACTGGCCATGCGTACCTCGGCACGGCTTCCAGCCACCTTGTACTTACAAGTGGAGTAGATTTGTTTTGGTCCGCGGGTCCGGTAGTCTTAGTCACCGTCACGAGGGTGTAGGAGAGTCATGCCCACGACCCGAGGTCTGCCGCAAGACCACCTAAGGGTGTGAAGTTACAGTCGACCCTACGTCGTGCAGCAGCCCCTCAGCAAGAACTCATTCATGATGGAATGCCGGTCTTGCTCAGAGGCCGCTGGGGGATGACCCTCCCTCATGACCACACTCGTACCAAGCACCAGCATGAGCTGCCTGCTTGAGACGAGTGCCCTCATGTTTCGTTAGGATGATCTAAAAGCACCTGGGACCTCGGCCTGGCATAATACCACGTGTACCCCTGGTGTGCTGAGCACACATAGTATTAGACCCGACCCGAGTCATGTCGTTGACTTATCAACCGTTTGTTGATTAATAAGCCATTGACATTTCTCTACCCCTATCCGCCACCTGGGGACGCGCCCGATGGGAGACTACCACCTCTCCACACGCACACCTCTTTGAGCCTTAATAATTTTAAAAAGATAGATAAGTAAACGAAACTTTAGATAATTATCAAACGTCATGTTCAAAAAGTTCTCAAGCTGATTAGAAACGTGTGCTCTAAATCCAAGCTTATAAACAAACCTAACCACCTTATGAACTATCGACTTTATTTTTCGTCTGTTACCCTTATTGCAGCCGGAGACAACTTCAATACAATAATTGACCCGTGACATTAATAACGTGTAACCTATTATTTTCCTAACATGAAAAGGCAAGAATAGACTACCATGATATAATCTGCGTAGAATAAAACAGACTTTAGAATGCATATTATTAATATGAGGTCCAAAAGACAATTCGTTGTCCACAATAACACCTAAACACTTCATTTGACTAACAAATTCAATAAAGACATTCCCCATTCTAAGATCAAGATTAATTGCTACATTTTTTTTGGGCAAAAAGACTAAGGCCTTCGTTTTTACAGGAATTACCTTCAGCCAGTTACCAGCCATCCAGCTATTTACCCTAGATAACTCATTATTAATGGTGGCTTGTAAAGCGTCATAAAACTGGTATTCACCAGACCAAAACAACTGGATGTCGTCGGCAAACGCAAATGGTTTACAAAATAAAAGAGAATCAAAGAAGTCATTAATGAAAAGAGTAAACCAAATGGGTCCGAGAACTGATCCTTGAGGCACCCCAGATATAACTTTAGCAGAATCAGTTTAGTAACTAACAATGAGTGCTTAACTTGATCAAAAGCTTTCGAAAAGTCGATCGAAATAAGTACACCAACACGACCTCTATTAAGATCCCCTCTAATAGTATCAACCATTTCAGTTAGCAGAAGACCTGTACTGCACCCTTGACGAAATCCATATTGACATTGGCTTAATAAATTTTTGTCATCTAACATCTTGGTGATCTGATCTTTCAAAATATTTTCTAAAACCTTAGACAATGTTGGCAAAATGCTAATGGGTCTCATGTTATTAATATCCAACTGTTCACTTGTTTTTGGAATCGGAACTATTCTTGCAATCTTCCACTCATTAGGAAAACAGGAGGTAGTTAAAATATTGTTGAAGAAATAGAGGACATGTCCACTAATAAAAGGAAGCACAATTCTGATTAGTTTAACAGAAATACCATCTGCACCAACCGAAGCAGTTTTGATTTTCAAGAATGCCTTAAAAAGATCTGATTCAGAAATGATAGCAAATGAGAAAGAGTTCGCGTCGTTGATAAAATGTTCCCAATCTGGTTCCACATCTGTAGAACAACAATCAACATCGGCAAAAGTAGGACTATTTTCAAAAATGCCTGATCTGCGTAAGTATTGCCACATTTGCCTCGTGTCACCCAGCCTAAACAACCTACAACTATGCAATCTGTTGAATTTTCGAATTTTCGATTTAGTTATATTCCGAAGCTTCTTATAAATTTCCCAATTCCTGTCACATCTGTGTCCATGATAGGTCCTTAAGGCAATAGCCGTTAGAGATCTAAAATATTTAATATAATTCGGAAAATTAGGTTTTCTTTGTGTTGAATGAGAAGGTAATCTTTTAAAAGGAACAAAATCCAACAGATCATAGAAGAGATTATTAAGGAAAGAAAGCTGCTGGTTAGAATCATTGGTAACATACATTTGCGAGAAGTCAGTACTAGATATGTAGTTCTCAATGGACAGAAGATCAGCTCTACTATAGTCTCTAAATAAGTTTATTTTCCAAAGAATATATGACCTTAACCTGAAGAGTGGCACAAATTAACGAATGATTAGATACATAAGGCAACTGGAACTGTGTAGAACAAAGAACTGACATACGCTGGCTAATAAGAAAGTAATCAATAAGTGATGTGGAATGATAAAACGAGTCATAATGCGTAGGTCTGGAATTGTGTAGATATGTTAGCCCATATCTTTCACAGAGCGAGCGGATTTTATTGGCCTTAGCTAGGTTGAAAAGGTCATTATTGAAGTCTCCGACTACTACAATATCTTTATAACGCACCAAGATGTCACCAAAAGAATACTCAAACAAATTTAGATCACCCCTAGGCAGATAGATGGCCCCAATGACCATTAAAGTAGAATCTATATTAATTTCTAAAAAAATTCCCTCACAAGAGAAATACTCAGGGCACTTGAATATACATCTATGTTTAATCCCCTTAGCCACGTACATAGCTACACCACCACCTCTAGTCCCCAAAGGTTTATAGCTTCTGCAAACATTATATCCAGATATTTCAACTGCCTGCTCAGAAACGGACGAGTCAAGCCAAGTCTCCGTAATGCATACAATATCAAACACGCCTCTTCTAGCAAAAGATATTAGTTCATCCATCTTAACAAATCGGTTAGGACATAGGCTACAAGCATTAATATGAGCCACCTTCAAATTATTAGAATCTTTCGGCCATAAAAAATTTTGACAGCTGTCACTAATTATTGGGCCTAGGTTATCCCTAGAATTCAAACGCTGTAATTGATGGTGTGTATTGGAGATGAAGGGAAGAGAGATTACGGAGCCAAAAACATAATAAAAATTCAATTGTAAGAAAAATAAGTAACATAAGTAAATATAAAAATAATAAAAAAGAAATAAATTTCCCAGAAACAAGGTAAGTAAAAGCAAGTAATACAGTAAAATATACATAAGGACTGCTAACTAGAACCATAGATAAAGTAAATGAAATGCATCTAAGAATTCAATCATTGCAAAATTATGTGTATGGATAGCAAGAAATATATATGGGATATATGTACAATGTACATGTATAAGTAGTACAGTAATAGTTACGAGTCACGAATTGTTAAGCATTGAGCAGCATTTAATATTTTGGTTGTCCCATCCTGGAGCTTGATTTTGACCATGGGTAAATCCCTGTTTAGCACCCTGAACCACGATATTATATTTTCTTTGCGTAAGGATCTGCAAAAATTTTGAAGTTTAACACAAGCAGGCGTGAGGTTGTCGCTAAGATATATTCTTGAAGAAATATCTGTGTTGATGATATCCTTTAATTGCAAAGTTGTTTCTTTGAAGTAGGCTTTCATTAGTTGATCACGGATGAAGACACTATTGAATCTGACAAGCAAAGACTTGCCCCTCTGAATGTATAGGCAGTGGCCCACATCTTTAGCATCAGCTTTAATACCATAATACAAGCATATTTTCAGTACATAATCCAACAAGTCATCTATTCCAGATGGAATCCCAGATACAACAACATCTGCACGATTTAATCTGCGCTGCAACTTATTATCCAACTCAATCTGAGTGAACTTCTCTAAAGTATGTGTCTTCAATTTCAGGAAATTACCATTGTAGTCCTCAATTTTATTATTCAAATCACTTAACGTTTTAGAAAGATCAGATCGTATACTGACAATAGAAGACTCAATTAATGTTTTGAAGTCCTGTTTCTCAGTTCGCAATTCCGCAGCAAAAGTATTGATAGTGCAGGCAATTTTTTTATCCGACTCATCTATATACTGTCGCATTGAAGACTTATCATCCTTAGGATTAGACAGACATCTGGTACAATTGAAAGATAGGTGATCACTACTACCTAACATCCCATACAGTTCACTGGAAATGTTTACACAATAATGTGAAACCACGTTTTACATCCGCCACACTCAACACCCTGATCAGATTTGGTCACAGTCTTATTGCACTTGCCACATTTGGAAGCCGGAGCCATGATAAAAAGGGTATTTTATTTAATATGCAGGGAGATTGTGCGATCTTAAGCACAAAAATAGCTGATGTAATGGTGCATGCAGTTATGCGCAATAAATAAAAATCAGCCAGTCAAACCGCTAGTTCACAGCAATAAATTATATGAATAACTCCGTTAATTAACGAAAAAGAGTTATATAATCCAGGATTATGGGGCGACAATGTATCCAATAAATTCACATAAGTTATTTAACGCAGATTGAAAACATATAAATTAATTTATATCACACAGAAAAGGTTCCAGTATGCAGCCTGATGTAAAACACGTTTATTCGCTCATAGTGGTGCCACCTTTTGTGCCTTGTGGTACACCAAAATCATTTTCTATTGTATTTGATATTTCATTGTTAACATTTGTCATTTGTCTACGATTTATTAGATAGGACCGAAACCATTTTAGTTCTGTACCCTGAATACCGTATTTATATAGTTTTTGTAATAGGATGTCCCTATCTATAGTTTCAAATGCTCTTTTGAAGTCCAGGAAAATTGCCAATATATTGTTTTTGAAGTGAAAACTTCTATTGGCGCGGTACGAAGGTTTTGTATGAGACAAAACCTCAGAACTCGCGACACCGTCACGCTTGTAGCATCTCTATTTGTGCGAATGCCTAGTCGGAGTGAAGTTAACAACCTACAGATATTGGGGTTTATTACGGTTCTCGATTCGACTTCGACTGCTGTAATAGATTAAAGAAAAATGTTGTGTGTTTCTTTAATCTAGTACAACAGTCGAAGTCGATTCGAGAACCGTAGTAAAGCCCAACACCTAAATTTTTTCGCTCTAAATGAAGAGAGCGCCCTCTCTTGTGGGTGATGTTGCCATATATGCAAAAAACACTAATTTTTTGGTGCACCAAAGAGGGCGCACTCTTCAATTTGAGCGAAACTGATTAAGAAGAGTACACAAAGATGGCGCTCTCTTCATTTTGAGCGAAAAAAATTTAGGTTGTTAACTTCTCGGGCGCAGTTGCATTTGCGTTTACAATAAGTGGCATGGCAAAACTAGAAGGTATGCGCATTTCGACAACAAGTACAACAATCCAAAAACAACATGTATTTTGTTGGTATAAAGCACTCGCTTCATATCAAAACAAACAAACGTATTAAAAGCATTTTAATACGTATGAGTACCAAACTGTAACCATTTTTTATGTACTCTCTTCAAACTATATCAGTTTGTATGAAAATTTGCTATAAACCGAGCTCAGTCAGCTGTGCTAGTAAGCTCACCTTTTGCATACGCCTTGATAAGTGGTTAAATTTGTTGCATGTATTTATATAATTGTTTATATCTACGCATAATTTTTTTGGCAATAGCACGTGTATTTTTGTAATCACAAAACGTTTTCACTTCTGTCGGCACTCCCGGAGTGCTACCCGTAGTTTTTTCTTCTGTTTACACTTCCATCTATTTATAACATAATTTACTGCTGTTTTACATGAATAGTTTTTTCTGAAGCCTGATTAATATTTTGACAATAATAAACCTACAAGCAGTAGGAATGTTTATTAACTTTGGTTGCTGATGACGACAACAAAAAAATGATTTAAACAAAAACCTGAATTTTACACAAAACACAACAACTCGTGCGCGATCATGTTCTCCGTATATGTTAAATAGTGATCAAGAAGCAACAACAATTGCACCTATTAGAAAACTTGCTCTACAAACAACAATTAATAACAAGTTGACCAACGTGCATAAAATTGTAGATGCAGTAAGTGAACTAACTGGTAAAAAAATTCAAACAGGTATAGATAGATACATAACCGGGTTAAAAAGGGGAAGAAGTCCCAAATCTGCTCAAATTACGTCAACGGCAAAAGTTCCCAAAGATGGAAAAAATATTAAAATTTCCGAAAATCGTTTCGCGATTTTAACTGAACAAGGTGATGTAGACACAACTACAACAAGGTCGAGTAAACCACCACCGATATACTTAAGAGAACAGAACTCCAGCTTTCTGGTAAAAAGCCTTATCTCGTTAGTTGGAGAAAATGAGTTCTACGTAACTCCAAACAATCGTGGGAACATCAACGAGACAAAAATTCAGGTATCTCATTAAAATAATAGCCGAAAAATAGTTTCAGATTTTGAATATAAAAATAAAAACTTGTATACATATCAACTAAAGAGTGCTAAAGGCCTAACAATAGTTATAAAAGGCATAGATTCAAGTTTAGAACCAGAAGATCTGAAAATAGTGGCTTCAAAGTAAAAACCGTTTGCAACATTAAAAATGGGGAAAAAATCTTCCAACCTATATTTATTCAGAGTCGAGCTACAGCCAGGTGACTTGACAATAAAAAAAATTAAGCACACACTATATATAATTTGAGGTATTTGTTGCATCGAAAAGTTGCCGTTGAGCTTCTACATAAAAGAGCTGGACCTGTTCAATGCTTGAACTGCCAAGTATTTGGGCACACGAAAACTTATTTCAAGTTGCCTACAGTATGCGTTGTATGTGGTGAGTTACACAGTACCGCTAACTGCGATAAAATAAAAGGTGATCCCAAGGCGAAAAAATGTATCAATTGCGGCGGAAATCACACTGCCAACTATAGAGACTGCCCCCTTTACTCGGTTTTTAAGAATTCAATAGACAAAAAAAGTTAATGCTACTCCCGCTCAGCCTAAAACCCCTTTTAACTACCCACAGTTACCTCAACCGTCTACCAGCCAGAATCAACATTCTAATGTTTTCAAGTCTAACGCGACTAGTGCTCAACAACAAGCTAATAATAAATTTTCATACGCTAGTATTTTAAAAAGCAACCAAAGTACGGCGCTAAAAACCGTAACAGTAAATGAAGATTCGGGGTCTAATTTTAGTCGTATTGAAGCCTCAATTGAGAGCTTACCACAAACAGTAAATACTTTTACTCTCAACATGTCCTGTATGATGCAGGAAATGTTGAAAATGCAGTATACCTTGTTGCAGGCTGTACTAAACAAACCATGAACTTGAAAATATGTTTTTGGAACGCAAAGGGCATATGCCAAAATAAAAATGTATTATAATATTTTCTTCTGGATATACAAATTGATGTTATGCTTAGCTCAGAAACTCATTTGACTTCTCGAAGCTATTTTAGAATTAGTAGATATAATTTTTACGACACAAAGGATCCTCGAGGTAGAGCTTGTGGTGGCTCAGGAATTCTAATAAAAACGCGAATAAAACACTACCGTTTGAATGACCTTTGTGAAGAATATCTTCAAGCAATGAACATATGCATAGAAAGTTACTATCAAAAACTTGTAATATCATCTGTCTATTCGCCCCCCCAGATTTTCAATTACCGAGAGTCAATATACGGCTTTTCATAAATCAAACGTTGATGTTATTGACTTTGGAATTTTGAAAGGTGTGCCCAGCGAAATGATTGAAGTTGAAGCATCTCTAAATTTATCTTCAGACCACTCGCCTACAATTGTCACTATGTACTCTCATAAAACTGCAACACCTACATGTGATTTACCGATGACATTTGCCCGTATTAACTGGCTGAAATACAAAATGTATCTGAGTGCTCATTGCTCGGAAAGAATGCCGCTGAGAACACCTTCTGACATAGATGATTATATTAAGTTGTTTAAATCACATGTTAAACAAGCTGCTCTTAATGCTTCTTCAAATAAAACAAATCAACAAGTGAGATTTAACAATATTTTTTCTGTAGATATAGAAAGGCTATTGACTGAAAAACGGAGAGCTCGAAGAGAATGGCAACGTTACGGATTGCCTCACCTAAAATTAATGCTTAAGGAGTGTACCAAGCAACTTAGAAAAGTTTTACAATCGAAGGACTTAAAAGGCCGGTGATATGCAAACCTCCGTTACGAGCTTCGAATGGTGACTGGGCAAGAACTGATGCTCAAAAAGGTGCTCTTTTTGTTAAGCACTTAGATAAAGTATTTACCCCAAATATATCTGATGATATTGTTGAACTGTCGTCTCTTTACCAGAAATACCCACAAGATTTAATATTGTGGATATTGAAAAGGCCCTTACTTGTCTAAACACAAAAAAAGCCCCAGGTATTGATAATATAAGCAACAAAATGCTACAAGCGCTACCTTATGTTGCAAATCAATTTGATCATCAATTTGGTTTTTGCAGACAACATAGCACTATTGAACAAACTCACAGACTTGTGAATGTTATTAGAGACACATTTTAAAAAAAGAAATATTGCTCTGCGCTCTTTATTGATGTCGCACAGGCTTTTGATAAAGTATGACACGAAGGTCTAATACACAAATTAACACAAAATCTACCCGCAAACATCGTCAAGCTTTTAAAAAGCTATTTAAGTGAACGAAAATTTATAGTTCGAGAAGGCAACTTTTTAAGCCCTCCGCAGTGGATCGGAGTCCCTCAAGGCAGCGTATTCGGTTCCACATTTGCTGATAATACAGCTTTTCTAAGCGTTCATGAAAATCCTGTAGAAGCTTCCGGCAACTTACAAGGGTACATAGCAAAACTGGAAACATGGCTAAAACAATGGCGGATAAAAATTAATGAGCAGAAATGTGTACACGTTTAACGTGGAAATCGACTAGTGATGTTACGAATACTCGTATTCGTATTCGACTATTCGCCTGTTTTAAGATATTCGTATTCGTATTCGCCAAATTCAAGCGAATATTTTTCGAATAATTTTCCCATACATTTTCCAAAAAAAATCAGACAAAAGTTTAAAAAAAGTACATAAAATGTAAAAAAATATATTAATTTTTATTAAAAAAACCCATTGTATTTCACGCAAAGTAATAACCTTCTTAAAAAAACAAACAAAAATATATATGTATTTTGCAACTAGTATTCAAAAATTAAAGTTTTATATCATGTTAAATTAGTAATCAAACCTCAGTAGAGGAATGTTGAATTTCAAAAATAGAACACAGGTGGATGCGCCTTCTGCAAAAATATGTTCGCTAAACAGCACTGAATTATTAATTAAAAACCTAACAGGGTAAGAAAAACGAAATCTGAAAGTATCGGGTGTTTTTTATTGAGGTATAGAACTTCGAATTGAAATAAAACACAAGAAAATCGTTTTAATGTCCATCAATTTGGCTTTATTGGAAGGATAATTTTATGCCATTAATGTTTAAATATGATTTCGGGCATGTGGCCGCCGCGGCTGGCTCGAATAAAGCCAATTCTACAGGTCCAATTTTCAACCACTTTTTCGAGCATATGGGGCCGTATGTTGGCAATAACGCCACGAATGTTGGCTTCCAAGTCCCCTAACGTTTCTGGTTTGTTGGCGTAGACGAGCGACTCCACATATCCCCAAAGAAAATAATCCAATGGTGTTAAATCACACGATCTTGGTGGCCAATTGACAGGTCCATTCCGCGAAATTATGCGCTCATCGAATGTTTCCTTCAATAAATCGATTGTGACGTGCGCTGTGTGGCATGTAGCGCCGTCTTGTTGGAACCACAACTCATCCACATTCATGCCATCCAATTCGGGAACAAAATAGTCGGTTATCATGGCTCTATACGGTCTCCATTAACGGTAACTGACTCTCCAGCATTATTTCGGAAGAAGTATGGCCCAATGACTCCACCAGCCCATAGAGCACACCAAACAGTCAGTTTTTGTGGATGTAATGGCGTCTCAAGGGTCTCATGTGGATTCTCTTCCCTCCAAATGCGGCAATTTTGCTTGTTGACGTAGCCATTCAACCAAAAATGAGCCTCATCACTGAACAAAATTTTGCGGGTAAACTTCGCGAACTGAACCATTATTTTCGAAATAAATTTGCACGATTTGCAAGCGTTGTTCTTTTGTCAACCTGTTCATGATGAAATGGCAAACCAAACTAAATATTAATCACTTGACAGCTGACAAAATGGCCGCCAGTTAAAAAAGTGATGCCAACTTAAAGTTCTATACCTCAATAAAAAACACCCGATATGTAAGTAAAACAATTAAAAAATATTCTGTAGAGGTTTTCAAATTCGGCATCTTAATGCAATAATAATGTTAAATCACTAAAAGGCAGGGATTTTTTCAATTAAATTTGAAATATAAACCTCAAAAGAAATATTCGTATTCGGCGAATACTGTTTTAAATATTCGTATTCGTATTCGCGAATACTAAAAATTGATATTCGTAACATCACTAATATAGACGTAAAGTTGAAACAAATGAAATTAAAAGCAGCCCAAATGAATTGGCTTATTGGAAGAAATTCTATATTAAGTCTTGACAGTAAACTTTTATTATACAACGCGATCCTGAAACCAATATGGTCCTGTGGAATCCAGTTATGGGGTACTGCCTCAGCATCGATTGTAGAAAAAATTCAAAGGCGACAAATTAAAATTCTACGTGCAATTACAGCAGCCACTGGTATATCCGAAATCAGCGAATCCACAAAGACCTTGATGTTCCGTTGGTGAAGAAAGTATTTTCAAAACACGCGAGAAAATATATTAAAAAAACTTGAGCTGCATGCAAATGCACTTGTGCGCAATATTCTTCATTATAGAGGCCACACCCGGCTGAAAAGAAGGGATACTCTTTTTCTCATCCGTACACGAGAGATGTAAAACAACAATAATCAACCGTTGAAACTACAAAATTTTGTTTAGCATTGGCTAAACTTATATTTAATATTTTTTTAGATTTAAGATTTGAAAAACTTATTGATGTTTCAATCTATAATTGAAGATCCAATAAATAATAAAAGTAACGTCATTCCTTCCTTATCGGCATGGCAATTGCATATAAATCGATAGCGATTTTTACCTTCATTCCTAACTTCTCCTCAATTGATGTAGTCTTCCGACTCATATATTGTACAGGATGTAACTGACTATTCTCTGAGTCTTCTGAAACAATACAGCACCATAGTCATACTTACTGGCATCCGTGTGTATCTCCATTTTTCCACTATTTTAATCGTTGGAGAGCTAAAAGTTTATTATCACCCATACTAAAATTTACGTTATTTTTCAACAAATCATATAGAGCATTGGTGCCCAGGCCCTATGCTCTTAATGCTCATTTGTTTTTGTAATACTCTTAGCTATAGGCTGTGTGTTTTAATATACTCATACAGCACTCAGCAACCTCAATGCGAAATACACAAACAACTTTCTCTTATTAGTTTTTTTGTCGTTCTTCACTGTATACACGCAAGAGCAAAGCAACAACACTTTCGTATGCTTTGCTGGTAAACATTGACGACAGCGATCATCAATGTACATTTTGTTTTTGTTTAACGTATGATATGAAATAAATATATAAAATATATTTTTTGTGTTTTCTTTGCATGTATTTGTTTTTACAACAAAAAATTTTGAATAAAAATTTGTTTTTCTCTAAATGTATTGGTGTTTGCTCTTCTATAAGAAACTTGTGGGCACCGCGGATATAGAGGTTTGGCTACCGACGCGTACTCGGGAATGAAACAACGGAAATAAGATGTATGGCCTAAAAATCTCTGTACGGCCTTCTGACCTTTTGGAATGGGAACATTTTTGACAGCTGTCGTCTTCTCTTCTGACGGTGATATGGTACAGTTTTCTGTTATGTAGCCTAAAATGAGACTTACATTAAAATTGACATATATTCCATTTAATTCTAAGCCCGTTTAAGGACGCGACTTTGAGAATATGTTTCAACTTTTATTTATTATCATATATTAAACATTACAGTGCTGCCAGCGAATTATATCCTTCAATGCCCACTCTCCTGATTTTTTGTTCTACTTAAGACAAACTTTTTTGGATTGAATTTTAAACTTAAGTATATTTTGATTAATGTTCGTTTTGAACATATAATTAGCACTGGCAATTGCTTTTTTGTATATGTATGTATATTAATTGCAATTTTTGTTTCGAACAATTTTCTTATTTAACCGTCGATAATCGCAGCACAATCTTTCAGTTCCGTCCCGTTTTGACACCAACATTACTGGCGACGCATACAAAGAATAACTCTGCTTCACATTACCTTCTTTTAGCTATTCCGCGACTTGCTTGGAGATAGTCTGCTGGTATGGATATGACATTCTACGTGGATTATAAAACTCTGGATTTTCATATTTAAGCAAGTGGTGTAAATCGAAAGAATTGGTATCTGTGGCAATATACTGTATCAATATCATGTGTACGTACATATCCATATTTCTATACATAAATTTGTACGCTTGCGGTGAAGTTCACAAGTCATTTTATAATCTATTAAATATAATCGATTAAAAATAAGACAACGTCTCTGTATTACATATGTCAGTGTTGCAACAATGTCCAAATGAAATCATTGATCAACACCATTTTTATAAGATTCCTTTTGTTAACACGCTTCTCTCTATGAAAAAATTAAAGAAAATAGATGGCGTAAGAAACCCATTACATCGAATGACCAATCAGGTTGCGACATTTTCTTTTTATGAAAATAAAAATACAAATATTTATTTCATATTGTCCCGACGTTTCGTGAATTTTTTGTTCACTTTCTCAAGGGATGTCGTTTATTTTATTAAAAAGGAAGAAAAACAATGACAATATTCTTTTTTAAACAAGGAACAGTGTTATTGTTTGAAAACGGAAAGTACTGAAAGTTTGTTAATTATAAACTTAAATAAATAAATTGAAATGAAAAAATTAATAATGGCGACGACTAGAAAGTCGTCTTGTAAATATTAAATAAGAAAAATTGCATTTCAGTGAAAATTAGCAACTTTTATGTGTAAAGACATAGCAAAACGTAATATTCAACAGTGTTACAAATCAACAATAAAAAAAATTTCACAGCAATTAACTAAAACACAGAAATATTACGGTGGCAAAAGTTCCATTCTTTCCTTAAAAAATTGTCTTTAGAATAAAATAAACGCCCAAAAAGCTAAAAATATGCCATACAACTTCATTAAAAAGAAAAAATTAAGTTGTAAGAAACCCCTCCAATTATAGCAACAATTTAAAAATAAAAGAAACTTAAAAAAAATATATATACACCCAATTCTCTTTTTACACGATAGATACGTTCCCAATAAATTCGTGTAAAAAAAATTCGTGTAAAAAAAGATACTAGCCAAAGATGAAAATAGTAGATTGGTTCCAGACCTAAAAAATAACGTAAAAGTATAATAAATTAATAATAATTAATATTACATAAATAATATTACAGGTGATTTATGTGACATTGTGACCGGGCCACCAATATACAATAGTTAAGAAATAGTTATAATTAAACACAATCCTGATTTTCAATTATAATTAATAATGCAGCGATTTGGAAATTATTTAAAACTTACCTGTTATTGAGTTGATAAATTTGTACGAGCACTAACTTTACAGCAATTAAACGTCTTTTCTTTTCTATTCTCAAAACCATACTAATTTGCGTACATAATACATTGCATTTTTACTTTATGTTTAATTCGGGGAATCCCACTCAAAGACAAAATACATACGCATAAATATAATCGACATAAACGGGATGCCATAGTATGCCATACCCAGTGATGCCAGGAGATTTTTTCTGAAATCCCTACGCTTATGAAAAAAAATCCCTTTTTTTCCCTACACCCGCTTTTTTTTCCCCTACATTTTTCCCTACACTACTTTTTTCAATTTTTTAAAAAATAAAATTTTATCTTTAATTTGTACATTTTCAATTCAGGTACATAAATTCAGGTTTATTTAAAAATAATACAAAAACAACATAAAAACGAATAAAAATAACGTAAAAAGTAACATAAGAATAACATAAAAATAATATAAAAAAAAGGAATACAAAAATTATTTATATAGTTCTGTATAATTAATTTTTTTGAAATGACTAGATGTGCATTCAAAATTTACACAATTAATTGCATTAGCTTGTAAATTAGATCTAATAATGCAAATAGAATTTAACATTTCATGGCTTAATTTGTTTCTTTTTTTCGTACGTACGTCAGTAACAACAGAAAAAATCCTTTCGGCGTCAGCATTGGCATGTGGCAAACTTAGTAAAATTTTTATTATTTTTGCGAAATTTGGAAAAATCAAATTGTCATTAAAATTTTTTGATTTGCAGATTTTGGACCAAAATGCTTCAACATCTAATTTAGACAATATTTGCTTTTCACATTCAGAAAAATTATATTCTAAAGTTAACCATTCTTGTGTTAGTAAACTTATGTCAACTTTATACTTATCGCATAACAATTTAAATTGATAAACACTTTTGTTATTATTTCCAATGGCCACTTCAGGATTTAAAAATTCCATTTCTTTGAAAATTGACTTATCATTTAGTGGCAGTCTTCTTTGCGTTTCTTCAAGTGCAGTCATGTAGAATTTTATACAGTCAGATTTTATCTGATGAGCACTGGTTTTTGGAAACGTTTTCAACAATTCTTCACATTCACTGCCGACATAAACGTCATCTATTGGCAATGAAACGTGAGGTGACCTTATGGCACAATCAGTCTTTAGGCATTCTTTTTTTATAAAATTTTGGCCAAGTTTAAAAAAAATTTTTGTTGATTCTGAGTGTAAAGCATGGACCAATATTTTTTTTGATTGAAAAAGTGCATTTAACGAGTTAAAATAATTCAACACATATTTCAAAAAAAGCAAGTAAGCCTTATTACACTCATTTGTAAGTTCAGCCAGTATAACATCTGCGGATTTCAATTTGTCCTGCTTAGTTGCAAATTTAAAATATTCTATTAGAACTTGCCAATTATCCAATATCCTTTCGATACATTTTTGATGGGATAGCCACCTGGTCGTTGATGTTCTTAATATTTTTCTTTTTTCTTCCTTCATCATTCCTTGGAACTCCTCCAACTGAGAACATCTTTTTGAACTGCCGGAAATGTATGTTCCCAATTGTCTTACCAAATCTTCCGGAGCTCTTGGCAACATTAGGCAAGATTTGTTTGCTATGATGGCAGCAGAGTGGCATATACATTTGATTGTTATTACGTCGGGATTATCTTTCAAAAGTCTAGACGCGAATGAATTGTTTTGTCCGACCATAACGTTAGCGCCATCGCAACACAGTCCAATGATATGATCAAAGGGAATATTGTATAATAAAATACATTTTTTAAAAAGGTCATAAAGTGCTTCAGCAGTACAATCAGCTCCCACATGAATTAACTCCAACAACTGTACAAAAGTCTTCTCTAGCTCCTCGTCATAATACCTTACAAGAAGACACATCGTTTTTTTTGAAGAAACATCAGTGCTTTCATCCAGTAGCACAGAAAATTTATATATTTGAAGCTTTCTGATTAAATTTTCCTTTTCTTCTCTCGCTAAAACGTTTTGAATAATTTTCGAACATTTGGTTCGCCCTAATTGGCATTTTTTTATAATTGACGAATCAGGTACAATTTCTTTTAATAGCGGTATTAAGTGATCAATAACTTGAACAGCTAAATTGTGTTCAGCAAAAAAAAGGCTTAATCGGATTTCGAAATTGGCCACATCATTGTTTTTTTCCAGGACTTGTTTGTCAAAAAATGAATCCATTGTTTTGGTTTTTATTTTTGAAAGATTCTTTTTGTGCATTTGGGTATTAGCATGTTTACTTAAATCAGATTTACCGCAATTTAATATTTTGCAACAAGCCATGCATCTGCATTTAAAGTCGTCATCTTTGACCGGCTCCAGCCATCCCATTAGCTTCTCGTCTCTCAACCAACTTGAGCAAAATCGTTGTTTTCTGTATTTCTTTGATGTGTTTTCCGCATCATCGGAAGACGAATCGGACATTTTTCTAAAATTAATTATGTTTTAATTTATAATGTTTTAATGTTATTTATTACTTACAAACTTTCTTATTAAAAAGATCGAAGAGACGAGACCGGCAAAGATGGCGTACGTATGTATAAAAAAAATCCGCAAAACAAGTAAACTGCACAAAACAAAACAAGTGTTTACCTGTCATTATTATTAAAGATGCCACATATTTACTTACTTCATATTATAGAGATATTACCAGATTTACCAATTTCTAATGATACACTTAAAAAAAAGTATATATTTTTTAATTTTAAAGTTTACAATTGGAAAATATATAATTTTTATTTGTTTTAAAAAAAAAAGTTGCAATTGAAAAAAATCCCTACAATTCGACAAAAGTAAGAAATCTTTCCCTTTTTCCCTACATGTCAAATTTTTTAAAAAAATCCCTACAAAAAGGGAAAAATCCCTACACTTGGCATCACTGTGCCATACCGTTAAATTAATTGAAATGTGTAATTTGTGAGCAGTGAGAATAAAAAAAAATCATAGAACATAAAAAATAAAAATTTATAAAAAGAATTTGTAGAATATTTAAAATCGTGTTAAAACAAAACAATTCGTGTAAAAAGAGAAAAATGTTAACTTTTTAACTCGTGTTAAATGAAAATTCGTGTAAAAATAATTCGTGTAAAAAGAGAATTAGGTGTATATATATATATATATATATATATATCAGAAAACATTACAATTCAGCCCGCAATATAAAAAATAATTTTAAAACTATTTTAAAGTGTGGAAAATCTTTAAATTTTTGTTAAAAAAGGAATCTTATCGAAAAACTGCACAACAAATCCATCCTTCGCTTTGATTTCTAAACCCGAAATTTTTGAGGAATAGAAGGATGCACAAATTCCGATAAAATGAAACCACAAAATAAAAGAAAAATTTTGCAATAAACTTAAAAACGTTTAATAATTATTTGTATATAATACAAATCTGATGTGCAGCAGAAGAACATTTTAAACAGCTGCAAAAAAAAAATATATTAACAATATCTTAACAACCAACTACAAGAGTTCCTACAACCAAGATTCCAACAACAACAGCGAAGACAACAAGATTTAGCAACAACATGGGTAACATGTTACAATGTCAGCAAGCCTCCAGAAACGGAAGGATGTTTATAAGTATTGTAGTTGTATTTAATTATTTTATATAATGCTGAATATATTTACGTATATATTATTAAAATTTTCAGTATTTTTCGTATACAGTAATTAACAGATTAAGTAAGTGAACTAGAATTTACCCGTGACTTCGTTCACGCTACATGTTAAAAAAAATTACTAAAAACAAAACGCACCAAAAGTACCTACTTTTAATTATATTACATCCAAGAAAATCTATCTATATACACCCCGGTTCACTTATTTAAAGGCACTAGAAATTCCATATTCAGCAGCCTGTATCTTTTGCAATTTTTAACCGATTACAGAATTTTAAAATGGTAATGGAAGCTAGACATCTTGAGATACAAAAAATCATGACAATAGTGGTTTCTTTACTACAGAAATTTTTTTAAGCAATTTAGATATCAAAAAAGTCCAAAAATGTGCTATTTTTTCTGGTTCAGTTGAATAAAGGCACTTTATTATCTTTAAAGTAAGCGATGAATTTTTGTAGGGAGCGTTTGTTTATTACAATTTATTACATCTTGATCATTTTACGAGTCAAAATGGCAAAACAAAAAATTTTAAATCTATCGGAAAAAACTGAAATCGATGTTTACCGTTCTGAAGGATATTCTAACGGCGCAATAGCTAAAAAAATTGGACGAAGAACAACACTTGTCGACAATTCCATCAAGGACCCCGAGGGGTAGAAAAATTTTTAAAGGAAGGGTTTCATTATTTTTATCTACGTATGAGAAAAGAAATATCATCAGAATGCTTCTAATTCTGCCTTATCCTTGTCAAAAATAATTGCTCAAGCTGGAGTGCAAGCGAGCAAGTCATCAGTACGCAGAGTAATTAAGAGCTGTGAGTATCTTAAATACCTGAAATTACAAAAAAAAGCCGCCACTTAATGCTCCTCGTAAGGAGAAGCAGCTTCAGTTCGCAATAGACTACATGCTATGGGATGTGCTGCAAAGAGGTCATGTAAATAACTGGAGAACCGTTGTATTTACGGATTTTTTTTTTTTTTTTTTTTTTTTTGTGATAATTTTATTATTTATTGAATCTTTAATTATTTAAATTGAATTATCAATAAGTTTTTCAAATCTTAAATCTAAAAAAATATTAAATATAAGTTTAGCCAATGCTAAACAAAATTTTTAATTGCAACGGTTAATTTTTGTTGTTTTACATTTCTCGTGAACGGCTGAGAAAAAGAGTATCCCTTCTTTTCAGCCGGGTGTGGCCTCTATAATGAAGAATATTGCGCGCAAGTGGATTTGGGTGCAACTCAAGTTTTTTTATATATTTTTTCGCGTGTTTTGAAAATACTGTCTTCACCAACGGAACATCTAGATCTTTATGAATTCGATGGTTTCTGACATACCAGGGGGCTGCTGTAATTGTACGTAGAATTTTATTTTGTCGCCTTTGAATTTTTTCGACATTTGATGCTGAGGCGGTGCCCCATAACTGGATTCCATAGAACCATATTGGTTTCAGGATCGCGTTGTATAATAGTAGTTTACAGTCTAGGCTTAGTATAGAATTTCTTCCAATAAGCCAATTCATTTGAGCTGCTTTTAATTTCATTTGAGTCAACTTTGCGTCTATATGCGATTTCCATGTTAAACGACGATCAAGATGAACGCCTAGATATTTGACTACAGTGTGTTGTGGTATAGTCTCGGTGTTAATTTTTATAGGCGGGCATGTTTCCCTGCGCAACGTAAGTGACGTGTGCACATTTCTGCTCGTTAACTTTTATACGCCATTGTTTGAGCCATTTTTCCAGTTTGGATATATATTCTTGTAAGTTGCGGGAAGCTTCTACAGGATTTTCGTGAACGCTTAGAAAGGCTGTATCACCCGCAAATGTTGATGTATGAATGTTACTGCTTAACGGTAAGTCAGAGGCATATATTAAATAAAGTAAGGATCCGAAGATACTGCCTTGAGGGACTCCGGCTTCAATCGACTGCGGAGGGCTTAAAAAATTGCCTTCCCTAACTACAAATTTACGTTCCATCAAATAGCTTTTTAAAAGCTTTACGATGTTTGCTGGTAGATTTTGTGTTAATTTATTGAAAAGACCTTCGTGCCATACTTTATCGAAAGCTTGTGAGACATCAATAAAGAGCGCAGAGCAGTATTTCTTTTTTTCAAAAGTGTCTCTAACGACATTCACAAGTCTGTGAGTTTGTTCTATTGTGTTATGTTGTCTGCGAAAACCGAATTGATGATCTGGAATACATCCATTACTAGTCACTATAGGCATCAGCTTGCTCATATACAGCTTTTCAAATAGTTTTGAAATGTTAGACAGTAAACTAATAGGCCGATAGGATTCAACCTTTGTATGATCCTTGCCGGGCTTTGGTATCATAGTAATTAGCGAAACCTTCCATTCTTTAGGATAGTGTTCTAGGCGTATAATACTGTTAAAAATGAATAGTATTATTCTTTTTGCCGTGTAAGGCAATTCTTGAAGCATTTTGTTGCTTATTTTGTCGACACCTGGGGCTTTTCTGGTGTTAAGACTAGTAATAGTATTTTCAATCTCCGTCATGTTAAATCTCATCGGTATTTCTGGTAAAGGGACGACTGGTGGCAGTTCAACAATATCAGCAGAAATATTCGGAGTGAAAACTTTTTCTAAGTGTTTAACAAAGAGTGCACCTTTTTCAGCATCAGTTTTTGCCCAGTCGCCATTTGGGGCTCGTAATGGGGGCTTGCATATCACCGGCCTTTTTAGTCCTCTGGCTGCACGCCACAGTGAATAATCTGTTTGTGGTGTTGCATCTAGCTCTTGAAGGAATTTTTGAAGGGAAGCTGTTTTTTGAGCTTGCAAAACTTTCCTAAGCTGCTTGGTACATTCCTTAAGCCTTAATTTTAGCTGGGGCGATCTGTAGCGCTGCCATTCTCGTCGAGCTCGCCGTTTTTCAGTCAATAGCCTTTCTATATCTACAGAAAAAATATTGTTAAATCTCACTGGTTGGTTTATTTTATTTGAAGTAGCATTAAAAGCAGCTTGTTTAACATGCGCTTCAAACAACCTGAGAGAATCGTCTATGTCTGAAGGTGTTCTCAGCGGCATTTTTTCCGAGCAATGAGCACTCAGATATTTTCTGTATTAGAGCCAGTTAATACGTGCAGATGTCGTCGCTGAATCACATGTTGTGTGTGAGTAAATAGTAACAATAGTAGGCGAGTGGTCTGAGGATAAGTCCAAAGATGCTTCAACTTCAACCATCTCGCTGGGCACGCCTTTCACAATTCCAAAGTCGATAACATCAGGAATTTTTTGTCGATCTGTTGGCCAATATGTTGGCTGTCCACTTGAAACTACATTCAAACCCATTTTAGATATTGTGTCGAATAAAATTCGTCCCTTAGGTGTGATTAAACGTGAACCCCAAAATGTGTGTTTAGCATTGTAGTCGCCAGCTGCTAGAAAACGGAGGCCCAGTGATTTATAAAAAGCCGTATATTGACTCTCGGTAATTGTGAATCTGGGGGGCGAATATACAGATGATATTACAAGTTTTTGATAGTAAGTTTCGATGCAGATGTTCGTTGCTTGAAGATAATCTTCACAAAACTCATTCAACAGGTGGTGTTTTATTCGCGTTTTTATTAGGATTCCCGAACCACCACAAGCTCTGCCACGGGGATCCTTGGTGTCGTAAAAATTATATCCACTAATTCTGAAACAGCTTCGAGATGTCAAATGAGTTTCTGAGATAAGCATAACATCGATTTGTTTATCCTGAAGAAAATATTCTATTTCGTTTTTATGTTGGCAGATGCCGTTTGCGTTCCAAAAACAGATTTTTAAGTTCATGGTATTTACGGATGAGAAGAAGTTTAATTTGTATGTGCCTGATTTCTATTATTTCCATGATCTGCGCAAGGAAAAGCTATTTTTGAACTGACATCATATACCCCGTTTATACGCATTTCTTATTTGCAAATAAAACTATTTGCAAAAACTTAAGTCACTGTTTATACGCAAATAGCATTCAGAAATATTGTTGTATTTTTGGTAATGACACGCAGTAAACCTATAGTCATCTGGTAGCATCACACATCTTAGCTTGTTATTTGCAAATAGTTTTCGAAACATTTTAAGTTACAATAAAAAAGTAATACGGCAACGCTTTCCACTCTTATTTGCAAATAAGAAGTGCGTATAAACGGGGTAATAGAGGTGTTATGATGTGGGCTGCTATTACGTACTATGGCACCATTGATCTTAAATCTCAAAGTGCAAAAATGACTGGCGCAAGCTATAAAACGTTATTGGAATCGGCTTTTCCGAAGTTCAGTGAACAATTTGGTCCCATATCTTGGTTATTGCAACATGATTGTTCATTGCAAGCCAAAATGTTAATATTCTTGAGATCTTAACCAGATCTTAGCATTATCAAAAATGTCTGGGGTTGTTATCTCGTAAGGTCTATGATTGCCTAGAAATGATGAGATGGAATTGCACCTATCAAGAACTTGGTCCTTATTTTGATCTCAGTACTTTTTACGGCCGAAACTTTTTGGATACGCACTTGGCCTTATTTTCACATATATGTTTTTGTGTGGATCTCACTTCTTTTTTCTAAGTTGTTTTTGTATAAATATTTATATGTATTGCTTATCTGGGCCTACCTGTGTAGAAAATGTATGTACATCACTATGTGCTAAATTTTTGTACACTGCTGTTTGTCGTGCAGTTGTAATATGAACTATTTAATAAAGTAAACAAACATTCTTTTATTGGCCTTGAATGAATAAGCGTACTGTCAGCAAGTTTCACGGAGTTCATTAACGTATAGGGATTTTTAAACAAAATTGATTTCGTGGGATAGTGCTGACATAGATAATAATTTAGAATAAATTTTAGTATATAAGCTGAGACAAAATTCAATAAACTTTAGAATTAATTTGACAATCATATTTTAAAGTCTATTATTATATTCTCAAAACGAAATCGGCACTTCTGGTGCTGAAGAAAAGCGGCTGCAGAGCTCAGTAAATACTTCAAACATTTAAAAACACACACTCACCACATGGCGATCCTGCCAAACAAAATTTGCGTTCTTGTTAAATAATATTTTTTTAGAAAACAAAAAATTTTTTTTTTAATCCTGCTAAAACAATATTTTTATTGCAAAAATTTTTATCCTGCCAATCTATGTAAATGAGTCCTGGAGAATCCACACAAAAACAGAATAAATTTTTGAGATCCTGTTTGTTTATTTTTTTTTTAAATAAATTTATTTTGCTAAATGACCCAAAAAGAAGTCAACGAAATTTTCGAACGCTGGCAAAAAGTTCTACAAGAGGAGTACGTTCCAGAAGGAGCACCAGTTGAAGAACCACCAACGTATACACCAACTCCAAAGTCTGCTGGCCCTAAGCCAATCACGATAGAACAATATCAGGCTAGGCAAGAAAATTACAAACGTCAACTACAAAACTTTAGGAACAAAGCGGAAAACAAAAAGAAGAAAGGAGGAAAAAAGGTGAAATATCAAAGAGCCTGCAAAGACCTACAGCGCATAATAGGCATTAGTCAGGGAGACCAAAAACAGAAATTAATAAAGCAACTGATAGAACTCAGAAGAACCGGTTGGAGAAACTAGCCATCAACAACAACAACAATATTTTTTAATTCAGTTCAATTCAAAAAAAAAAAAAAAAAAAATTTTTTTTGCCTTATATTCTAAATAAATTAATATAAATGACTGTAACATAAAGTTATACTTTAAAGATTTTGTATAGGAAACAATATTACAAATGAGAAAATTTGTTAAATGTTAAAATTTAATATAGGTAATGAATCTAGACCTAAATACTTTTCAATTAACCGAGGAAGATAGAATAAAATATACATTACAAAACTTAAAAATGGGCATCGCAGATGCAAAAGTAGAGGGCCATGCAAGTGCCAATGCTATAAATACAAATAAAATAACAATAGATCAAGAAATGATAATAATTTTATTGATAATTTTCATACTAGTAGCCATATTTAAATTCTTGCAGCATTATATAAAGAAACAGGTTGTAAGAAACTCCGTACAAAATGCATAAATAACAAAACAAAATTTAGAAAAATTAAATAAAAACTTTTTATCTCATACTACAGAAATAAGTATAATTAATGGAACAGATTTTTGAAGAACTACAAAAATTAATTATAAATGCTAGAAAATCCATAACAAAGAAATATACAAAAGAAACTATACAGGAAAAATTAAAGTCAATAGAACAGTTGAGTGAAAAATTCGGGAAACTTGTAGGGCATTTAGCGAATCCCTTAAGAGATGAAAAAATTACTCAATTCAAAGATTTGAGAGAAACAGCAATTCAGTTGTTGATGGAACATAAAGGAGAAAAATTAGAAATAGAGCAAGATTTTGAAAATCCTAAAATCATGTCGAACTTTGACAGTAAAAAGGCTTCGGATATAATTCCAGTCTTCGACGGAAAGCCAAAACATGTTGATATTTTCCTTTCAATGATAGAAATGGTTCATTCTGAATTAAATGAGCAAGGAAAAAATAACCTAATAAAGTATGTATTAGCAATAAAAGTAGTAGACAGAGTCAGGGATATTTTGATTATAGAAAATACACCTGAAACTTTCGAAGAACTGAAAACAGTTCTAACAAAACATTTCAAATCCACAAGAACGGCAAGCAGCATACATTTTGATTTAAGGAATACCAAGCAAAAAGGAAGTGTACTTAATTACAAAGAACGGATTAACACTTTGATAGCGGACTTGACATTGGTACAAATTTCAGAACTAGAGGACAGTTCAAATCCAGTAGCTCGCTCAACGATTAAGACTATGAACGAAAAACTTGCTTTAGAGATTTTTCAAGAAGGTTTATATAAAGACATAAGAACAGCTGTAATAGCTGCACAACCCAAGACTTTGGCACAAGCCTATGACATTGCAAGTACACAGGAAAGATCATTACAACTACCAGATACATTTACAGCCTTACAAATAAATAATAATAAACGAAACTATTACAATAACACAAATAGAAATAATTCAGGATTTAGAAATAACAGAGACAGAAATTATCTCAATCCACAGATGGATAGAAATTTTAATATAAATAGGAATAACAGAAATTATAACAATATCAACAGAAACTATAACAATAACAACAGAAACCATAACAGAAATTATAACAATAACAGACACTATAACAACTACAACAATAATCACAACAACTATAACAACAACAATACATCCAACAGAGGTAATAGATACAATAACAACACAAGGGGAAGAGGCTACTCCAATGTTCATGCAATACAACAACAGGGAAACGTACAAACCCTGGAGACTCATTACGAATCTCCAAACAGGGAAAATTAAGGATTTATACACTACATATTGGAACATCAAATTTTATCTTTTTATCAGTAAAAAACATTAACTATAAATTAACATTTTTAATAGACACAGGTTCAGAGATATCACTCTGTAAAGAAAATGTAATATACAACTATTACAAAAATACTGACAATATTTGTCAATTGACTGGCATTACAAATGAATGCAAAGAAACAGTAGGTTCTGCTGATTTGAAGATGGTGTTAGGAGAACAAACACTAACACACAGATTTCAATTAGTGGACAAAGAATTTCCAATCATTACTGATGGAATTTTAGGAATAGATTTTTTCTGCAAATACAACTGTCAGATTGACTATGAAACACTGACTTTAAATACTTGCATAGAGGGAGAGAAAATAACAATCCCAATAGAGATTAACACAAAAAGAATACATAATATAACTATACCTCCAAGAACAGAGAAGATAGTACCTATAAACATTGACATAAAAGAGGATAGTGTTACATGTAGTAAAGAAATAATGAATGGAATATTTTTAGCAAACACTATAATACCCAAAGATGGCCAACGCTATGTTAAAATTTTAAATACATTAGAGGAACCAGTGCGACTAGAAAAGTTGGGAGTCACAACAATACCATTAAAAAATTATACAATTTATAAAACTAACAAGCGCAATAACAATAAACATTCAGAGCAAAGATTTAATAAATTACTAGAGAAACTGGATTTGAAGAACATTGAAGAAGAAAATAAAAGAGTCATATCGTTAGCCAAACATGCAAATATGCTAAGTCCAGTTTTACACATTTTTCAGGAGGAAGAAAAAACTTTCTAACTTTTTCTGTTTTAAATATTTTTTTAGTCTGTAAACGCAGGAATGTTTTATTTATTACGCCGTTTAGATTCCAATAATATTCCGATTAAATAAAAATACAAGAGTGAAGTTATTTGATGTTTTTGGACTTAGCATATTTGCATTTTATGATTTTTATTTTTTTTGTGGACTTGTCATATTTTCTTATAAAGTGGTATTATTGTTATTTTAAAGAAACAAAATTTGTTATTAATAGTTATTATGTTTTTTATTTTTATTAATTAGAAAGAAAACAAAAGAAATAAAAAAAAAATATTCCACAAGTTGTAAATTAAAAAATTAAATGTAATGAAATTATTGTAATAGTTTTCAAAATAACACAAAATAACAGTCTTTTCATTGCTGTTAACAAATGGGGTATTGTTTCTAAAAAACTATTAACTTAATATTAATAATAATATGCTGCGTACAAGGTGAACATAATGTGCTACTCATGCGGTAATTCATCATAATATTTATGGTGGTCCTTGGGTAGACTTGCTTTTAAATATTGCAGGTCTTCGTATTTTTTGGCAGTTATTTTTCTTCTTTCTGCATATAGTCCAAGGAAGTTTGAAAAATTCATAGCTTTTACACTTTTGTTTATTTTTTGGGGTAAAGTACTCCAGTCATCCGGAAATCGGAGTTTAAAAAATACTTCGCCATTTAGAGTATATTTCAGACCACGAATATCCGTCACCTTCGCATCGCCTTTTCCATGACCAGGTCGAATACTTTTAAGAAATTGAATATTTTTAAAAGTTTTAAAAAACGTATGATCCAAATACATGACATCATAGGGTTCAGGTTTCTTACGGGCTGATTTGCATATGCCAATGTATTCAGCAGGGACGTCAATGTTTCTGTTTTTTAAAGCACGTTCTATTGTTGAGTGAACACTGGCCGCTTCCATTTGGGTGTGACCGACTTCAAGTATTTTTTGTTCAATAATAATGCCATGTTTTACAGCACAATTAAGCAAGGCATTACTCATTACACAGTTACGGTTTTGATAGGTACAACCGTCAGTGTAAAAAATTATTTTTGCTGGATTGTCATTGGCAGGGAGAATTTTATTTTCAATAAAGAAAGTCCAAATACTTGCAAATTCTTCCGCGCCTAATCCACCTTCAACCTCGTTCCATAAAAAACAGAATGCTTTTTTGTTATTTAGGTTGTAAAAAACCAAATTATGAACCTGTAATTTGGTTCGATAATATAAGCTGCTGACCTGAGATTTTGGAGGCATTAGCACAGCCTGAAGATCTACAGTGTAAACATGTGTTTCTTCTTCTCGATCTTTATTTTTTTCCTTTCTGGCATCTTCTTTCTTCTGTTGATGAATATTATATTCCTCTTGCGAGAGGTTTCCAACAGAAAATCGAGTGCACATTTCGCACTGGTCTTTATAATGATTAATTATTAATTTTCAGACACCCATAATTTGTTTTGGAATTCTGTGTGGACTTAACATATTTGCGTTTTGTGTGTTGGACTTAGCATATTTGCATACCACTGCGAAACGAAGGGGAAAAACGACATAACGGTATTTTTTTTTTCTACATGATGTATTTTTGATTGTTCTATCATTCTGTATCAAAATCTCAATTTTTATAAAAATGGACTTAGCATATTTGCATGTTTGGCTAACGATATGTGATATTCTAAGACAATATCAAGAAGTATTTCATCTTGAAGATGAACCATTAACCGTAAACAATTTTTATAAACAAAGTATTGAATTAAATGATAACACGCCCACTTACATTAAAAATTACAGACTGCCACAAACACAATTAGACGAAATAAGTAAACAAGTACAAGAGTTATTAGAAGAAGACATAGTAGAACCATCTATTAGTCCATATAATTCTCCATTATTATTAGTTCCCAAAAAAGGACAAAACGACACGGAAAAATGGCGTTTGGTTGTAGATTTCAGACGTTTAAATGATAAGATAGTAAATGACAAATTCCCTTTAACCAGACTTGAAGATGTATTGGACAGATTAGGTAGAGCTAAATATTTTTCCACTTTGGACATGACAAGCTCATTTCACCAAATAGAACTCGAACCACAATCACGACCACTAACAGCATTTTCAACACCGAACGGTCACTTTCAATATACAAGACTACCATTTGGTTTAAAAATATCATCTAACAGTTTCCAAAGAATGCTGACAATAGCATTATCTGGTTTAGAATCAGAAGCATTTTTGTATGTCGATGACGTCATTATTTTTGGATGCAGTTTGAAGCACCACAATGAGAACCTCATAAGAGTGTTAGAAAGACTAAAACAATACAATTTGAAGCTGAATCCAGCAAAATGTTGTTTCTTAAAACCAGAAGTTTTGTATTTAGGACATTTGATTACAAAAAATGGTATAAAAACCGACCCGACGAAATACAAAGTAATTGAACAATATCCTGTTCCAAAAAACTCAGACGACGTTAGACGATTTATAGCTTTCTGCAATTATTACAGAAGATTTATTCCAGACTTCGCCAAAACGGCAACTTGTCTTAATAAATTATTAAGAAAGAAAGTAACTTTCAATTGGACAGCAGATTGCCAAATAGCATTTGAGACACTAAGAGACAAATTAAAAAACCCGCCTATATTACGATATCCGAACTTTGACGAAACATTCATTTTAACAACAGACGCTTCAAATGTAGCTCTGGGAGCAGTCCTTTCACAGGGTGAAATCGGAAACGATTTACCCATATCATATGCAAGTAGAACATTAAATAAACATGAGAAAAATAAATCAGTAATTGAAAAAGAGTTATTAGGTATTCATTGGGGAATACAATTTTTTAGACCATATCTATATGGTAGAAAATTTACCGTAGTCACAGACCATAGACCTCTTATTGCTTTGTTTACCCATAAAAACCCGTCTTCAAAATTAACCAGAATAAGACTTGAATTATCAGATTATGACTTTGATATAAAATATAAGAAGGGAGCGAATAATACAAACGCAGACGCTCTATCGCGTGTAGAAATAAACTCACAAATATTAAGAGACATGATTCCAATCTATATTGATGAAAGAGAAAAGAAAACCTTGGCAATAACAAGAAATATGTTTAACAACAAAATGAAAAATGAAATTAATACCGAAATGAAAAATAAATATGATGAAGATGAAAATAAAACGAACGACAGCATATCTCGAAAGGAGACTGATCACCTCCATATGTGGGAATGTACGTCAATAAATAATATTAAGGGTACCCAAAAGATTGAATTTATATATGATAATAAGCTGCAGCAAGAATTAAAAAATAAACTAAAAGAGAAGAATGATAGAATAACGCGCATAATATGCAATAAAAGCGAAAATCCTATGTTTTCAGGAACATTTATGGAGAAACTTTTATTGAGATTGAGGAAATTGAAATTTAAAAAGTACGTACTATATGATAATGATGAAATATTTAAATATATAACGGCCGAAGAATTGAAGGAAAAGTATAACAATATAAAGAAAAACGATATCGAAATAATTATATACAGATTGCCAAGAGATATAAAAGATAATATAACACAATATAGATTGATAGAAGAATTTCATGACTCACCACATGGAGGACATTTTGGAATTAGGAAAACACTTTCCAAACTAAAACAAAGATATATATGGAAAAATATGAACAAAATGGTTAGAAAATACATAACAACATGTGATTCATGCCAAAAACATAAACAGATAAGAAATACAAAAGAACCCTTTACTATAACAGATACACCATCACACGGTTTCGATACTGTTGTAATGGACACAGTTGGACCATTAAGACCATCCGGACAATTTAGATACATACTTACAATGCAGTGCGAACTGACAAAATATGTTGTTGCTTGTCCGATTGAATCTAAAGATGCCAAAACAGTCGCGAAAGCTTTAATAGAACATATTGTATTAAAATACGGTTTATTTAACATTCTCAAAACAGATAGAGGAACTGAATTTACCAACGAAATAATGAGAGAGATTTGTGTATTATTAAAAATAAAACAAAATTTCTCAACACCTTACCATCATGAAACTTTAGGTACAATAGAACGAAATCATCGCGTTCTAAATGAATATTTTCTAAATTTTGTAGATGACAATAGTTGGCATGAGTGGATACCATATTATACTTTTGCTTTTAATACGACACCAAATGTCGATACAGACTATTCTCCATTTGAACTAATTTTTGGTAGACTTCCTAGACTGCCAAACGACACTTTAAGTGATACTAGAAAGATTTATAATACTGACAACTATTTAAATGAACTAAAGATTAGACTTCACAACTCATTACAAAGAGCAAGAGAGATAATTCTCGAAGTAAAAAGAAAAAGAAAATTAGAATCTGAAAAGAAGCAAAATAGAATAGATCTTAGAATAGGAGATTTAGTTTTAGTTAAAGTTTTAAATAGAAAAAAGTATGAACCTCCATACAAAGGCCCATACAAAGTATTAGATATAGAAGATTTAAATATACTTATAGAAATTGATAATAAAACAAAATTAGTACATAAGAACAATCTAAAAAAATATTTGAATTGACAAACAACAATATATATATAAGAACTTAAAATTAATTTTTGTAGACACATACATAAGTATAATTATATATACATAAGCAAAATATCAAAACATTTTTTACGTTTATAAAGTTTAATATTACATCAACAATTGTTAATTTCTTTCTATAAAATTACAATTTTTTTTAGATATAGTACATAACGTCTTGTTCAGCCAAAGTATTTGTTTTTCTTGTTTCATTTTTAATAATACCCAAAACCAATAAGGGTGAGGGTGTAGTGTATGTACATCACTATGTGCTAAATTTTTGTACACTGCTGTTTGTCGTGCAGTTGTAATATGAACTATTTAATAAAGTAAACAAACATTCTTTTATTGGCCTTGAATGAATAAGCGTACTGTCAGCAAGTTTCACGGAGTTCATTAACGTATAGGGATTTTTAAACAAAATTGATTTCGTGGGATAGTGCTGACATAGATAATAATTTAGAATAAATTTTAGTATATAAGCTGAGACAAAATTCAATAAACTTTAGAATTAATTTGACAATCATATTTTGAAGTCTATTATTATATTCTCAAAACGAAATCGGCACTTCTGGTGCTGAAGAAAAGCGGCTGCAGAGCTCAGTAAATACTTCAAACATTTAAAAACACACACTCACCACACTACCTATACTAGAAGTGCCCTATACAAAGAAGGGGCACCATAGTCGCACCAGATAAAAAGTGCCGGTTTAAAAATCATTTTCATTAATTTCTTATCAGGACCTACCTGTGTACCAATTTTCAGCTTTCTAGATATACTAGAAGTGCCCCATACAAAGAAGGGGCATGATTGTCCCCCCCGGGAGAAAAGTGCCCGTTTTCAGATTTTTCTGGTTATTTTCTCACCAAGACCTACCTGTGTACCAAGTTTCAGCTCTCTAGCTTTACTGGAAGTGCCCAATAATATTGATGAGTGAATGAGTCAGTGAATATGTACTAAAATATGGACTTTTCACACCTTAATATCTCGGGAAGCTTTTATATTATGATCATAGGGAGCAAAGTTATGAGGGGGGTAAAAACAGCTCGATTGGTTTCGTGTAAATATACACACTGTGTGGCCGAACTTGGCCTGGCGCACTACTGTGCGCATTGATTAAAAAAACAAGAAAAACTGTTTTTCATTAAAAATAGTTAAAGTGTCTTTATTCAAGAGAATCAAAAAAAAAATAGCTCATTTTGGACTTTTTTTATAAATTGCTCAAAAAAAAGTTCTTTAGTTAAAAAACCACTATTCTCATGATTCTAGTCTATCTTCCATTTCCATTTTAAAATTCTGCAATCGGTTAAAAATTGCAAAAGATACAAGCTGCTGAATATGGAATTTTTAGTGCCTTTAAATAAGTGAACCGGAGTGCATATAGATAGATTTTTCTTGGATGTAATATAATTAAAAGTAGGTACTTTTGGTGCGTTTTGTTTTTAGTACTTTTTTTCATTAACATGTTTATTGTCTCGTGATCCGAGATTTTATTGTCATGGTTAATGTCTACTGATATCTTGTTTTTGTTATAACGAAATCGATAATAGTTCTTGTATTTTCTGTTACTCTCGTATATTCATCAACGATTTGTTTTACGCCATTGTCATTGAAAATACTTTCTAGTCTTTGTTTATAAAATCCATTTCCCGACCAATCTTAAAATCTCCTATTATTATCATTTCACTATTATATTCACTAAGATCTTCGATGATTTTTTCAAAATGTTCACAAAATTCCGCTTCAATGTAAGATGGTGATCTATACACTAATGCTATTATAAAATAACTATTTTTATTTTTCATAGTCATTGCACTTATCCAGTATTTTAAATTCTCTACTTTTTCAAAAATTTTCTTTACTCTCCAATTTTTCTTGATATACATTATAACATCCCCGGTTCTTGCAGATTCTGAAACAGTAGTGATTTGTTCATATCCTTCTAATGTAATGTCTTATTTATTATTATTTATATGTACACAATTAATACATTTTTCAATTATTTTCTGATCACACTCTCTGTTTATATGGTTTCCATAGCATTTTATACAAACTTCTAGATTTCTACTCTCTCTAGCCATATGATTAAAAACTTTACATTTAAAGCACTGTGTTATTTCAGTTTCACCGAAAACTCTACATTTTTTCCCAGCCAATATTTACTTTTTGTTCTTCAATTACTTTTTTGTATGATTGATTATCAATATTAATTTTAGCACTATAAATTGTTCTGTTATTCTTTTTAAAACTGTTCAATTTAGAAATTTTAATTTTACTTTTTCGTACAATTGGATTTTGTTTTTTCAGTTTGTCCATTATTTCTTCCTCGAAATATTTAAATGACGTATCCGTTATGGTCACACACATTTCTACTGGGTTGGGCACCTTTATTTCGTAACCTTCACTCATTTGGTCTTGTATAGCCACTTTTATTTTTTCTCTTTCTTCATCATTATCTGTTTGTATTATTAAAGTTCCATTTATTTTATTTTCAACATTAGTTATTTTTAAGTTTACTGGGTCTACTTTCTTATTTAGTTCTTCTTTTGTTTTTTCAATTCCTTGTTTTTCCTTAGGTTTAATTATTAAAGGCAATTTTTTAGTTAGATCAGGTAGCACGGTATTGTTTTCACTGTTTCTGAATATGACATTTTATTTTTTGACGCACTTGTTTCTTTTATAACTTTTTTTATTTCGTTGCACATTTTGTTGTTGTTTTCCTCTATTGATATGTATATTTGTTTGTTTTTATTTTCAAAGTCATTAACGGATCCATATAACTTTTGAACTTCTTGTAAATTTTTATCAAACATTTTTTGAGCATTATCTATTTTTTTAGCCTTTCTTCGTACCGTTTTTCAATAGCTTCTAGTAACTTTTTAATACCATTTTCGTTCTCAAAGAAAACACAAAAAATATATGTCATATATTTATTTCATATCATACGTTAAACAAAAACAAAATGTACATTGATGATCGCTGTCGTCAATGTTTACCAGCAAAGCATACGAAAGTGTTGTTGCTTTGCTCTTGCGTGTATACAGTGAAGAACGACAAAAAAAAACTAATGGGGTTTATTACGGTTCCCGATTCGACTTCGACTGCTGTAATAGATTAAAGAAAAATGTTGTGTGTTTCTTTAATCTAGTACAACAGTCGAAGTCGATTCGAGAACCGTAGTAAGGCCCAATAAGACAAAGTTGTTTGTGTATTTCGTATTGCTAGTGCTGAGTGCTGTATGAGTATATAAAAACACACAGCCTATAGGTAAGAGTATTACAAAAACAAATGAGCATGAAGAGCATAGGGCCTGGTCACCGCTGCTGTATACAGTCATCAGATATAAATCTCACATAATTTTTATTTTCATGGATTCCAATAGAATATTGGTGGAGACCAGAACACTTTGTCGTACAATGATAAACTTTTTTACAAACTCCATCACACATCCCTAATTGATCTTCTGCATTCAGCAGGTATTGCAGAGCAGAAGACTTTAACTACACTTTTTTAGTTTATGTGGTTATTTATGCTAACAAATTTTATTGTTCACGTATTGTTCGCAAATTGTTTAATTAATTTAGTTCCACATTTTTATTTTTAACACCGTTTTTTTATTTAAATATTAATATTTTTACAGATCTTTATTGAAACTTGATTATATCAGCAAGTTCTTCTTCTTTACAAAGTCGGCTTAGCCACTTTCGTACAGTTCACTTCTTTTACAAAGTAAAAAGTTAACTGACTGCATTACATAATTGTGGTTTAATTTATACCCAGAAAAAAAAAAAAAAACTACGGGTAGCACTCCGGGAGTGCCGACAGAAGTGAAAACGTTTTGTGATTACAACAATACACGTGCTATTGCCAAAAAAATTATGCGTAGATATTAACAATTATATAAATACATGCAACAAATTTAACCACTTATCAAGGCGTATGCAACAGGTGAGCTTACTAGCACAGCTGACTGAGCTCGCTTTATAGCAAATTTTCATACAAACTGATATAGTTTGAAGAGAGTACATAAAAAATGGTTACAGTTTGATACTCATACGTATTAAAATGCCTTTAATTTGTTTGTGTGTTTTGGTATGAAGCGAGTGCTTTATACCAACAAAATACATGTTGTTTTTGGATTGTTGTACTTGTTGTTGCATAACTGCTAGTTTTGCCATGCCACTTATTGTAAACGCAAATGCAACTGCGCCCGCTGTAATAGATTAAAGAAAAATTTTGTGTGTTCCTTTAATCTAGTACAACAGTCGAAGTCGATTCGAGAACCGTAGTAAGGCCCAACACCTAAATTTTTTCGCTCAAAATGAAGCGAGCGTGATGTCAAAAACTATGACGGTGTCGCGAAATCAGAGATTTTAGCCCACCCAAAACCTCCGTACCGCGCCAATAGAAGTTTTCACTTCAAAAACGTTGAAAATACCTGGGCCCAAATCGTTACATCCGTGCACGTACAACTCGTCACGTAATTTCCCATCCAATTATACAGTAATTACGTGGCGAGTTGTACGTTCACGGATGTAACGATTTGGGCCCTGATTTGTGAAACAGAAATCTACCTACCTGCGTATTTTTATAATAAGTGTTTTTAACTTTAAATAAATAAACAACTTGTAAGAGTTATGCCTACCTGATTGAGAGAGCAAATCCCGTATTAATGAGAGTGTAAATCATGTATTAATGAGAAGCAATAAAAATATAATTAACAAGTTAGTGGTGCAATGAAAATAATTTTCGAGAGTATTTTTTTATTATTTATTTTTTTTTATTGTTTTATTTAAAAATAATTGTACATAATATTTACATTCATTTCAATTTAGACCTCAGCGCCAATGAGTCATTTTTGAGACAAGTTGGCAGTTATTTAAACACTAAAATGTACAAATATACACCAAAACAAAAAAATTAATAAATAATAAAATGAGAAATGCAATTTCTATGCATACATAAATGTATAGAGAAATATATATAATTTTTTCTTTTCACATTTTGAATACATATTTGTAACATACTTTAAAAATGGCAAAAAAATTTTCTCGCTTGCGCTATGAGATTGTAATAGCTTTCTTCATATTTCAAGAAAACCTGTCATATTTTGTGGATAAGTTTTATTAAATTATTTAAAGTATTGTGTAGCAAATATGCTCAGAAAATATGGGCGGGACCAATTTGGCCATTTTTATATATGCTCTATTTTATTTGCAAAAATTACCTAAATATAGGATGTCCGAAAAACGGCCACTGCGGAAAAAGTAGGGCATCTGATGACCATTTTGTTACTTTTTTAATAAAAAATAAACGTACGTTTAAAGCAATACCAAAAAAGTAATGATCGTACGGCAATGTTTCTGACACTTCAATTCTAAAGTGCATTTTTTTTTTTTCAAAATCACCTCTTTTTTCGCTTTCTAAAAAATTGTCGACTTTAAGCAGCTCTACTAACTATAATTTTTATCCAATTTAGAAAATCTTTTTGAATTGGGATCAGTAAAAAGTTCTCTATACGATGTATTCATTCATTTTACAAAATTTTGTCATCAAATTTTTAAGCGACCGAATAAAGAAATTTTGAAAAGTTTGTTTCTTAAGTCTTTTGTTTATGAAACGAAAAAACCTGGAACTAAGTTTGTTTCTTAAGTATTGTTTTTTGAAGTGAAAACTTCTTTTTTGTATAGTCTATGTATGATGACTATACAGTGTTGCCGCTTTGGAAATTTTTTAAATTTCCAATGTTGCCACTTTCCTGGAATATTTTCTGGGATTTTGAGGGGATTTTTGTCCAAGTTTTTGGGAATTCCCGTTCAGTGTTGCCACCTTTTCCCGGGAAATTTTCCGGGATTTCTGGGTTTTTGAGGGGATTTTTATATATGTATATAAAAGAAAGTCGTGTTAGTTACACTATTTATAACTCATGAACGGCTGAACAGATTTGGCTGTAAATTGGTGGGCAGGTAGCTTAGAACCAGGAGAAGGATATAGGATACTAAGGTAAGGCACTTTTTACCTGGGGGGACTAGGGTGCCCTTCTTTGTATGGGGCACTTCCAGTATAGCTAGAAAACTGAAATTGAAATTGCATGTTGATAAAAAATACTATGCAATAGCTTTACCGCGGCAGTCTCCGAGTGCCACACGTCTTTTTTATTTTTGCCACGGGTTTTGGGAAAAGGCGCTACAGTGCGGCGGTTGGTTTAACATATTTCTGTCAACAGTATATGCTAGCAAACATATGAAATTTGTAGGAAAAAACGAATTATGCATTTTGAAAAATAATTTAATAATATTAAATGCTTTTGGCAATAGCTTTTTGAAAAATATAAAATTTTTTTAAAAAAATTGAATACAGATTGTTTCTAGAAATAGAAAATAATTAGTAACAGTTTAAACTTAAACTATCTATAAAATGAGATAAAATATTTCCTAAGGAATTTTATAATCTTGCTTCATATATCAAACGTTTGAGTTTTTTTTATTGGTAGGTTATTCTGTGTTTCAATTGCTTTAATAACTTAATCACTAATCTAAGCGTCGCATGACATTCAAAGTTGAACACAACTGGACTACTGCTACCTGCCTCTCTCTCACTAAAGACAAAACAAAAAAATTCCTTCGTCAATACTCGGCAAATAATCAGTTTATACGCATAAATCCGAATCCTTCTGCTCTGCGAGTTTTTACACAGAGCCAAAACTGCCTAATAGAATCAAGAAGATTTTATCTATGAAACGTTTTTAGGCTAAGGGGTATCCCAGCAGAAAGAAGCGAAGATTTTCCGAAGAGATTCCTTATTATTTTTATGTGGTAAATCTTTTTAATTTTATCAAGAAGGAAAATACATAAAATCAAGATGAAAACTTGTTATTCACAATTTTTTTACCCAATTTCCGTTATTTTTGGCACCAAAAAAACAATCCATAGAGAAAAACTTTTTGATTCTATTAGGTTTTCATATGAATTGTATAAAAAAGAAATTTCTTATTGATTTCATTAGGCCATCTTATTGATTTTTTCAAAAAGGTATTTCTTATTGATTTCATTAGGTTCCTGTATGATCATCTGTAAATCATCTTCTTAAACTGGCTGGTAACAGGTAGACAGGTAGCAGGGTGTAGTAGTGAGGTGATTAGAGTGCCTATTTACGAAACCGAAGCTCCTTGGTTCGGGTCCCAACAGACGTAAATTTTATAAAAATGTTTTCAGTACCCTCATCCAAATAATACAACTTCATGTTGTAAATAAGCATTCCGGACGTACCATGAGGATATCTGATGACATCAAATTTGTATTTCCTAACATCACGCAGAGAAAACAGTTCCTAATAAATACCTAATAAAATAGAAAAAAATTAATAAGATATCTCTACGGATTTTTTTCCTTATTTTAATAAAAATTATATTTAAATTTATTGCTTATTTTATATATTATATCTATTGTTAATATTAATAAAAAAACTCATGTAGTAGCTTTAGTGAAACCAAATATGGCTTTTAAGCTCGGTTTCGTAAATAAGAATGAATAAATTAAATTAAAAAAAACATTTTTGAAAAAATCGATAAGAATACCTAATAAAAATCATAAGTTTCCCCTCTTGATTTTTCCCTTCTTGAAAAAATCCGTAGAGATATCTTATTAATTTTGTTCTATTTTATTAAGTATTTATTAGGCACTGTTTTCTCTGTGTACCTATGTTTTTTATTTTATTTCACATATAGAATTCTTTGTGTTGCGGCTTGTTTTCAAATAAACCTGTTACACCTGTTAATGACGATCGGTCCAGTAGTTAAGACTATATTACGATTTTTAATTTTGAAATGTAATATTATCAGGCTCAAGTTCAGTTTTATTGAATTAATGAAATGATTTTTAATTTTCCTAAAAAGGAGCGTGGTACCACTCACTTTTCTCCTGGTACGTATTCCAAATTATGCCAATACCATATGTACCAAATATCATCGACGTAGGTCAAAATATGCCGATTTAAATTTTTGGGTTATATGGGCGGTTCCACGCCTCTTTGTCCAATCAAAACTTCATATAGCTTATTATTCCTTCCAGAGTCACAGTAACATGCTGTGAAAATTTCAGGAAGATCGGTCCAAGGGTTTGGTTTTCCTAAAATGGGGCGTGGTTCCACCCACTTTTCTCCTGGTACGTATTCCAAATTATGCCAATACCATATGTACCAAATATCATCGACGTAGGTCAAAATATGCCGATTTAAATTTTTGGGTTATATGGGCGGTTCCACGCCTCTTTGTCCAATCAAAACTTCATATAGCTTATTATTCCTTCCAGAGTCACAGTAACATGCTGTGAAAATTTCAGGAAGATCGGTCCAAGGGTTTGGTTTTCCTAAAAAGGGGCGTGGTTCCACCCACTTTTCTCCTGGTACGTATTCCAAATTATGCCAATACCATATGTACCAAATATCATCGACGTAGGTCAAAAAATGCCCAAAATATGGCGATTTAAATTTTTGGGTTATATGGGCGGTGCCACGCCTCTTTGTCCAATCAAAACTTCATATAGCTTATTATTCCTTCCAGAGTCACAGTAACATGCTGTGAAAATTTCAGGAAGATCGGTCCAAGGGTTTGGTTTTCCTACAAAGGGGCGTGGTTCCACCCACTTTTCTCCTGGTACGTATTCCAAATTATGCCAATACCATATGTACCAAATATCATCGACGTAGGTCAGAAAATGCCCAAAATATGGCGATTTAAATTTTTGGGTTATATGGGCGGTGTCACGCCTCTTTGTCCAATCAAAACTTCATATAGCCTATTATTATTCCTTCCAGAGTCACAGTAACATGCTGTGAAAATTTCAGGAAGATCGGTCCAAGGGTTTGGTTTTTCCTAAAAAATGCCCAAAATATGGCGAAGTTATTTGATAATCAATTATTGTGGCGGACCATTTGCAACGCCCTACCGCCCCCAACAAACAATTTCTAAAAACAAAAAAATATTCTGGACCTTTTCCATATGCAAACAGAATTTTGAAAATTGGCTCAAAAATGGCGAAGTTATTTGATAAACAATTATTGTGGCGGGCCATTTGCGACACCCTGCCCCTACGCAAAGTTTTCAAAAACAAAAAAATTTAATGCACCTTTTCCATATGCTGAAAGAATTTTGAAAATTGATCCACAAATGGCGAAGTTATGCTCACTTTACATTATAAAATCTGTTAAAAACTACGTGGTAGGAGTAACATAATTTAAAAAGTGGGCGTAAAAGTGGGTGTGGTTGAAAAAAAGTAGCCTATAATTCATCCGAGAGTTCCAGTTAAATACTGTGAAAATTTCAGGAAGATCGGTCTAAGGGTTTGGCCTCCTATAAGGAACAAACAAACAAATAAACAGACACACATTCGGTTTTATATATATATAAAGATATAGATTTATTGAAAATTAATTAATAAATTATATAATAATTGTTATCAAATTGTTTTTCTTGTTTTAGAAATATTATCATTATCGAACAGTTCAATGAGCTCAGTCTTTCCCTCAACTGATGCAATGTCCAAAAACATATATCAGTCCGGACAAAGTGAATTAGTATCTTCTGCAGCAAAAATGTCAAAATCAGATTTAACTTTTGCAGGAAAATTTAAGCAAAATACTAGCTCGACATCGGCAGGCGGCTGCAATGTCTTAAATTATAGCAGCGATAGTATAAATGTCAATATATTGAATAGTAACTCTCCTAATCAAAACAAATTTTCACTGTTTGGTGGTATTGGAACAAACTCGAATGATACTTCGTCAAGTAGTCAAATTTCACCATTCCATGCTATTGTCAACGCTGCGAAGAGAGATGCAAGTAATAGTAGACATAATATCGAAGATGGTAGTATTAAGCATGATATCAATGAAAAGTCTATGTCTAACATGTCTAACAAATGTTACTCATCGACAGATAATGCATTTTCTGTTGGTGTTTCGAACACTGCTGTAGGCCCAAGCCAACAATCTATAGACTTGACAACAATGGATTTTTCATCACAACAGGCTGTTAAGCAACCAAAGAAGAGAGGTCGTAAGAAGGGCTCTAAAGGAGTGGACTCAGTTATTGCGAAAGAAACAAGTTTGTCATCGCAAATGCTAATTTCATCGTTAGGTGTTGGTGGTAAAAAGGTGAAAACTACTAAAGAATTATATGCTGAAATGGAAAACAGAAAGCTTCGCAATGTAAAAGTAGCAGGATTAAGAGAAATGCTGGGGGATTCATCAGCGAATTTGGTAGGAAAAGAACAGCAGCAGATACCAAAACCAGATAGTTCGCGACGCCCATCATTTTGCTCAGGTTAGTTAATAATTTTTACCAAAACCATAAAACTATTAAATATATTTTGTATACATGCATAAAAAACTATTATATAATTTTAACTTACCTTCTTTGCTTTGGCAAGAAAACACGATTAAAGTTTAATACATTGTTTTCAAAAAATAAAACTCAAAAATTATATATACATACATACGCTCACATCCCTTTGTATACAAACAGACGGATTTACTCAAAATTCCTAAAAAAGAGCACAGAAGGTGTTCGAAATATCGAATAAAAACATTTCCACTAATATGTAAATGTTAAACAATATAGCATAATAAAACCAAAAAGCAGTTTTATTTTCAACACATGGCATCGCACAAGATGTCGAACGATATCGATCGCTGGATTGTTAGACCTAAAAATCTAACTTTCGTTTTACTAAAAGCTGATTTTATTTAACTTATTATCTGTTTACTGGCACAAAAGCTAAACATATAAAGTGGATGGTTAGAAGATTGCAAATCAGTTGTTTTTCGTTTACAGTTACAACATTATCGATCGATCGACATCGTAGGGCGGGCCGTTTGTGTGATCTAGACCCTAATTGCAAAATCATAAATATTTAATTATGTATATATTCTTCTTATAAATATTTCTAAACAACTGAGCAAAAATTAACATATGTATAAATTTCTAAAATCTATTTTATTTAAATATATTACTTTAAGTACGTTATATTTTGCAATTTTAATTTCTCTACAGATATTGCTGATAGTGACAGCTGCACGATGACATCGGAACAATCTCATGATAGTGGTAATATTGTAAGTAAGGCAACAATAGGTAAGCGTGAAAAACCATTGGAAAATAATAGCAATTGTTCTAAGCACGATTCTGATACAAAAATGGGCGAGTTAAAAACGGACGAAAATGGTATGCCTACGACGGATGAAAACTCTGTTTCAGAAACGATATCAGAAATTAAACTTAAAATACAGGAAATTTTAAACCTGTCAGCACCCCCTCCTACTTTAAAAGAAATTGAATATGAATGTTTCAATAGTATAACACCTTGTACGTGTACTGTAGAGGAAGTTACTGCTCCTGCCGAAAATGAATCCAATGAAGAAGCCATCAGCGACAACACCAAAGGCTTATATCTTAATGCCAGTAATAGTACAAATATCAAAGAAAATATGAACAATAATCTGCTGAATAAGATTGAGCAAATGGATAGTTTAGCTGACAACTCTAAGTGCTCGGATATGGATCAGAAATATACACTAACTCAGCAACCGCCACCAGCAAAATTAATTAAATCTATTTTCGATTTGGACTTTGACGATGATGAGGATCCGTTAAATTCCATAATAGCTGATATTGTAGGAAAAACCGTTAACACCGAAACGGAAATAGTGGCAATAAGTCCCCAAGTTATTGATGACAACAAATCTGAGCTGCCGGTAAGCACTCAAGATAGTTTCGGCATAGTTGATCTTCAAAATGTACCGCATGCCTCCTTAAACCTTCCTACATCTACTTCAGATAATATAATTTTTCCCTCCTACAAAGTCAGTCTTGATCCAGATTGTAAAGCCAAAAGTCGCTTTGAAATGCAGACACAAAAAATAACAAAGTTTCACATTGATACTTTGCACAACTGCTTTATACCCAATGTTAATGGGAACTGGAACCATGCCGATGCTGCCAGTACGCGCAGAACTATTAAAGATGAAAATGATATTCAAAAACCCGATTTAATAACTGATGGTTACGATGTGGTGCCATTATATGGCTCAGATGTGATGGAAAAAATTGTTAAAGATCTCAGCCATGTAAAATTTACCAAAACAATTAATGAAACCCACTCAAAATGCCAAAATCGAAATGAAATATTATTTCATATACCATTTTTAGGCGTATCGCGAATACCTGATTCTGACGATACAAAATTGCACAGTAAAGTCATAAACAAACTAACTTTGGACGAAGAAAAGGAAAATGTCGATAATAAAGTTAATTTAAATAATATTGTACTTGATGCAAGTTCACTCGATACAAATAATGCCAAAGAGAGACTGGAACCGAGAATGGAGAGTATGGAAAACGTTGGAATGTCTTCAAATACCATTAAAAGTAGAACAAATAAAAACCTTAAAAAGTTAGGTTTCAAGCGCATCAAAAAGCATGCAACTTTAGTCAAAAGATCGACTATTAAGCGTTTGAAACTGAATGTTGACGGAAATCTGGAAGCGATCACAAATGGTTCAATTGATTCAGATAATGTGGACGAATCGAAGTTGCACAGAAGGTTATTTTATCGTGAAGAACTTTGTCCGATCGTGCGAAATGTCTCTCCCTTGCACAAAGAATGCATATTTCATATAAGCAGCTGTAGTTCCGGTTGTAGTAGTGCAGACGAAGAAATAACTGATAAAAGTTTAAAATTTAGAAAACGCACGATTTCTACATCATCGTCGTCGACATCGTCTACAGAGTATAACATGTTAAACTTGCAACAGGAAATAGTACAAACAGAGATTGCGAGAAGATCTGTGCTTAATACTGAAAATAATAATAAAACTAATGAAAGTGATATATCAGACATTGAAGTAATTGAAAATAATGAATATATTAAGCAAAATTCTGTAAGCGGCAACCATGACGATGATGGTAATGAAAATGGCAGCAATGATCTACCTAGGGAAAACAATCATATGTTATTATCTTTTAATAATATCTACAACAAATCTACCCGCGATGAAAATGTTGAACAACATAATAGAGATCATGAAAATAACATGCTGAAGCAGCAACTCCAAAATTGTGATGACTATAATAAATTAAATAATAATTTTAATTTAATTAAATATATTGATAATAAAATTAGCTCTATTAATAATAATAATAATAACAATAACAGTTCATTTAGCAATAATTATTCGGATGCAAACATCAACATAAGCAGCAGTAGTTGTAATCAAGAATATCCTACTAATTCCTCTCTTAGACACCACAACAAAAACAACTATAATAATAACAACAACGATAATGATGTACAAATTAAACCATTCAGAGAATATCAAACAGGTATACGTGCCGTCGATGAGGATGTTAACGATGACGATGGTAATAACTGTGGCCGGTTGCAAAAATTTAAAGAGTGGCATGAAGTTTTACAACTGCGCTCATATAACGATGAATTATTAACTGTTTTGCCATATGTTGTGCTTGAATAACTTTTTTTGTCTCTTTGTTTTGCTTTAAAAATATTCTTCGTTTTACTATTTTTTTTTATCAATCTTTTTCAGTTGCATGTCATGTGATATATGTTCTTTGTCAGTTTGATCGCTTTTCTGAGATACATTAGTTTATCATATCTAATAAATTTAATTTATTGGTTCTTTTAGTTTCTTTTTTTTTTATTTTTTTTTTAATTACATTCAGTAATAATTACCAACAGTTACATTGCTATTTCAGTGTGATAAATATCAATTTATTAGTTTTGCAGTTTTCGTATTAAAATTTCTAAGAACTTGTTATGTATAAGAATTGTGATCAAATTCGAATTAGCTGGATAATCTTGAGTTAAATTGATTTGATTGATTTGTTCTCTTGTTTCTGAAAATATTCATCATAGCTTCATTCGTTTTTTAATATGACGCTACGAATTTAAGTCAACAAATATAATCACATTAAAATAATTTATTTAGAAAATATAGCATTTATTCGAGCAAATGCTTAAGAATTTATGTTTTCAATAATTATTATTTGTTATGGGTTAGCTAATCTATATGCATTCCGTTGGTAGCTAAGTACCAACTCATCAGTAGATCTTTACCATTTATGTTTGAAAAGTTCCAAAACACATCTGCTCATACATGAACTCGCAAATAAAATTTGCGAATTACTAAACCACAAGAAAAATTATTTTTTAAAAAAATGCAAACGTCACAACAAAAAATTTTCCTCATTCGATATGAATCTGTTTACTTTTCTGTTTGTTCTGTATATCATCATCAGATAATGAAGAAGCTATTTTTTGCTTCAACAGTAAAAATTTAATAAAAAGAAACTGCAACGAACGCTGATGAGAGGTGAAGCGACCTTGAAATTGGTATACTGAAACGTTCTGCTACTTTCTGTTTGGGTATTCTAATGTTTCTAAAAAACTCTTAAGTGCCCCGGAGACGATCAATCAAACACATCAAAGTTCTAAGTGTGTGCGTGCAGTCGTGCTTTTTCGAGTACACGTATACGTTGTCGGCTCTGATTGTTGAAAATCAAAAACTTTTAATATTTTATTTTGACGTATAATTATTTTGATAGTCTCCAATTGTGATTGACGATAACAAATGTCAGTTGTTTTGTAATCGAAGTAGAAAGCTGGCAGCACAGGGACACTTGGTAATTTTATGCTTTGGTAGTTTTGAGTATAAAAAGTGTCGAATGTATGTTTTTTTTTGTTTTTTGACAGGCATAATCTTTTTTTGTTATTTATTGTCTTTATCCTGCTACCTATGTACTTATTAAACAATAGTTTGTAATTGTAGTGATGGATAGATGTGTGGACGAACATGTTTACAAACGAACGCGATGAAGTCAAAATACATAAATTCATTGTTATTTTATGTAATTCTTTCGTTAAAAAATTAAATTGTGATTGCTCCAAAATGGAATCATGTGATATAAAATTCTCTAAAACGATTTTAGACAGTTTTAGCGATGGAGCTTTAGCTCTAGCGAGTTACAGAATATAGCTGCAGAAATGACAAAAAAAATTGGATTTGTATCATATTTTATTTGTCATAAGTAAGCATCGTGAAAAAGAAACAACATTAGTGTGTTTGTTATGAAAGTAAACAAAACGAAAAGCAAAAAAAAGTTCAGTTTTTAGAGGAAAATGCTACATCAAAGCACGCTTAAATTTAATAAAATGTGATAATATTAAGTATTTACGGCATATAATTCGAAAATAAAGTGATAAAACAATTTAGTGTGTGCTTATATACTCTGTATATTAAATTTATATACATACGTACATATATGCCGTAAATTTGCCAAATGGTGGTGATTTTTTACTTACACACATACATACATACGTACATACATACATACTTGATAAATTCTGATATTTTGCAGATATTATAGTGATAAAATACAAACGATCAGTGAAAACCAACTTAAATTAATTAATTAATAATATTTTGAATGTAAATTATAGAAATATATGGATATTTTATTAGTTTTGTGATTTATAATTTTAATTTGGATAGAAAGACAGCACAAAGAAAAAAACGAAAACGAAGGATTGTATGAGAGTATACAAAACAGTATGCAAAATCTTCCGTCCCGTGTCATTTCTGGTTATCTATGGAAATCACGTCTACTCGCTGATAGGGATGCCCAATTGAGAATTGACCCTTTCTAAACAGGTTGACTTACGCTTCTTTTTCAAATTAACAGTTTTCGTATTGTCGATCTCGGCAATAAAGGATTCTTCATTCTTTGTATTTCCTGATTTTTCCTGATATCTCCTCAATATTGAAAAATATTGATAGGTCTGTTTTTATTACTTTTTTACTCATAATCGAAGATATAAAATTAATTTTTGTTACAAGTTTTTATCCTGCTGAATATTGAAAGAAATTAAAATTTATTTCAAGGCGAATTCGCCTTGATTTAGGGCCGTATGCAAAAAATTATTTTAATTTAGCTTTAAAGTTCACATCACTTACCAAAGACTTTATGTACATATATGTTGAAATTTAAAAATTTTAAAATGTTTTGTGTCTCGGTTAAGCAGATTTTGAAGGGTAGAAATTATATATAATATTAAGTGTAATAGAAAGTAAGACTTGAATTTTTCTAATATTATACCTTTGCAAGATGTTCAAAAATTTTAACGCTTCTTGTTGTATCCTTTCCATATTCTTTTTAGTGATTTTACCAAACCATTTATACCTTTTTGCTAATAATGTGCTAAAATAAAATCGTAGCATAAATGGTTCTATAAGAAAATTTTGTAAGATGTTCACTTTTTTGTATTAACATTCTCTTGAAGCATATTTTGAAAGTTTGGTACAACTTTAAGGCAGTTAAAATGTTTGCCTAAAAATATTGATACATTATTAAATTTTTTAAGTACACCTATTAAAAAAAATTTACTTACTTCCACTGCAAAGTCGTCATAAAAGAAATTCATAGTTTGTGCAGAGGTGTCATGGGCTTGTTGATGAAGAATCCTTTATTGCCGAGATCGACAATACGAAAACTGTTAATTTGAAAAAGAAGCGTAAGTCAACCTGTTTAGAAAGGGTCAATTCTCAATTGGGCATCCCTATCAGCGAGTAGACGTGATTTCCACAGATAACCAGAAATGACACGGGACGGAAGATTTTGCATACTGTTTTGTATACTCTCATACAATCCTTCGTTTTCGTTTTTTTCTTTGTGCTGTCTTTCTATCCAAATTAAAATTATAAATCACAAAACTAATAAAATATCCATATATTTCTATAATTTACATTCAAAATATTATTAATTAATTAATTTAAGTTGGTTTTCACTGATCGTTTGTATTTTATCACTATAATATCTGCAAAATATCAGAATTTATCAAGTATGTATGTATGTACGTATGTATGTATGTGTGTAAGTAAAAAATCACCACCATTTGGCAAATTTACGGCATATATGTACGTATGTATATAAATTTAATATACAGAGTATATAAGCACACACTAAATTGTTTTATCACTTTATTTTCGAATTATATGCCGTAAATACTTAATATTATCACATTTTATTAAATTTAAGCGTGCTTTCATGTAGCATTTTCCTCTAAAAACTGAACTTTTTTTTGCTTTTCGTTTTGTTTACTTTCATAACAAACACACTAATGTTGTCTCTTTTTCACGATGCTTACTTATGACAAATAAAATATGATCCAAGTCCAATTTTTTGTCATTCCTGCAGCTATATTCTGTAACTCGCTAAAGCTAAATCTCCATCGCTAAAAATGTCTAAAATCGTTTTAGAGAATTTTCGCTACATATTGAATTCTGTAATTCGTATTGCTAAATTAGGCAATGTCATAAAAATTAAATTCGCCGCAATTTTGCCGTTTGCTCTGAGAGCAAACAATACTCTCTCTCTCATCGCTAAAATGTTATACATTTGTATTCTCTAAGCACATTAACAGCCATACCTACACAAGAGCGGCAAGCGTTTTTCAGCTGTCAAAAGTTCTCATGCCCATACAATTTGTATGGAGCATCCCGAAATAACGCGGCGGCAAAATTTTGCAATTGGAAAATCCGATTTTGACAGCGCGTTTAATAGTGAAGTTAGCTGCAAAAGACAAGCACTCATGATACAATGACTATAAGGTAGTCTTACAAGCCCAGCTGACAATTCTTGTAAATTACTTATTTTTTATTTCAAGTGTTAAATTTTGATTTGTATTTATTTTTTCGTATTTGAATGAATAATTTTTATTTATATTTTTGTCACAGGTTGAAACATACACACATACACATTTATACTTTTGACTTCTGAGGAATTTTTTTGTTGTTTTTGTTGTAGAGATGCATACATTATTCGGTTATGAGTATACTATTATAATCAGGGTTGTTATATATTTTGTAAAACCCTATTTTTATAGCAAAGCGTTGACGCTCTTGTTTAGGTATGGTATTTCAGCGTTAACGCCAGGCGGTAGATAACGTTCCGCTTTCCGCTCTTGTTTAGGTATGGCTGTTAAGCAACTTTTCTAGCTAGAAACGCTTAAATTTAAGCAACGATATTTTGAAGGTGCTAAAAAGTAATTTAAGCTAAATATTTTTTATATCATTGTTGTTTAGTTTTTTTTTAGAAAAATAATGTAGAGAACTACAAAAAGGATAAAAAAGGGCAAAAATACATGCTCGTTTAGTATTTGGAATAGCATAAAGAGTTTGCCCATGATAGGTTGAAGTGTTTTAGCTGTTATGAGTAGTTTAATTCAAATAAAACAAGTACAAATTCATATGAAAATCTGTAAATATGAAATTATTATACATATGTCTTCAAAGACCATTTTCTATGTTACTTATTCTCGCTACAGGATCTTCGAAACGTTTGTTACTCTGTAGCTCTTCCAACTTTAAAAACAGTTTAAAGACACTGCACCACACTACTATTAATTGCATAAAATATTCTCATATACTGGTGATCACATAAAATCGTATGTATCACTTAAAATCGTACACTTGTAGTAAATGGTAAAATTATTGGAAAAAAATAATTTTAATATTTTGTTGCATATCCCTTGCTGCTTTTAAGGGCCTGTAGACGTCTAAGCATGGAGTCTACAAGATTTCTGCACGTTGCGGCACTGAGAGCGATGCGCAAATCATTTTTGTTAGAAATTTACAACGCTGATCACAAGCCTATATATACAACTCTGATATTCTAATTGTTATACTATTGAAATTAATAACTTTTAGATTTTACTCTTTTTTGCTTTTAAAAGTTATTCCAATAACTTTCATCAACCTAACAAGGTCAAACTAAAACTGAATTCGTATTTTATTAAATAATTTTAACTTTTCTAAATTACTCGACGGCCTTTTATTTAAAAATTTTAGTTTTGCTTCCGCAAATAGTTTTTAATAAAGATAAAAACTACTAATGTTTGTTAGATATGGTATGATTTCTAATTTTCCTATCCAAAACTTCCCAAAGATGTTCAATTACGTTCTATCCGGTGATTGGGATGGCGTTTGAATTACTTTAGGACAATTGTATATATATCCCAAAGTCGAGCAACGTGGGATGAGTGCTTTGATCGTTATCAGCATACAACTTAAAACTGTTTAAAATACCCATTTTTTCAGCAGATTGTTTTAGGTTTTCTTTCAAAATTCTTACATATGCGTATTTATCCATGATTCCGTCTATAAGTACTAAGCTTCTCACGCCAGCAGCTGACATGCATCCCCACACCATTTGCGAACCACCATGTTTTACTGTCGATCGTAAACTTGCAACATCCATCTCTTTATTCGGTCTTCTCCACACCGTAATCTTTCCATCAGAAGAGAATATATTAAATTTTGATTCGTCAGTGAATATTACGTCATTCCAGAATTCTGTTGGATGTTGCAGGTACTCGATGGCAAATAATAATCTTCTACGTCTTTTGCGCTCATTTATAAAAGGTTTGTTTCTTGCAATGCGGCCATGATAATCATGATTTCGAAGGATTCTTCGGACAGTAGAGGCGCTAACATCTTTTTGCCATACTTTTCAGTAAATACAAACAAACTAAATATAAACCAAACAATATGAAAGTTTTTGAAATGTTTATTTGATTCTTATTTACAAAATAATTGTTACTAGTATACTGCACGATTTTAAGTGACATTCACTGTATGTCATCATAAATGATATTTCATAAGAAAAAAAAAATCAAAAAATTTTTGCTCTAACGGCGAAAGACATGAGCGAAAGTGTGACCGTGAGCGTTTAAAATAATGCTAATCAATTAATTAGCTCAATTATGATTTATAATTCCGGTGGAATTCTTCCTATTAGTAATTACGATTCCCATAAGAAAAAAAAGAAATATTCTTAAAGCCAAGATGGCGTAACAATTTTTAAATTCCTTTGCACGTTAGAATATTTTCGTTGTTACTGACGGAAATTGTAAATAATAATAACAGGAGAAATGGAAAAACATTTTTGGTAATTATTATAATCACAATTGGACTGAATAAGCTTAAGGTCAACTCACATTGATTTGAGCTATTATTAAAGAAAGCCACATACATATGTAATGGGTTTTGCATTTGTGCTAAAGAAAAATTTCTGTAAACTGACACCTGTCTGTTCTGTGTTAAATAAAAATGTCGTTTAATATTATGGTTTTTGTAATAAATTGTAAATACATAAAAATGTAATTAACAATGGAAAAAAAGAGAAAAAACATTATTAAATTGTATACGGGTATTATCACTTACAACTGCTGCTGCTTTGCGAAACAACAAACAAGATATAATTTATACACTCACACCTAAATATACACGTATGTATGTACGTGAATAAATCTAGTATACTCGTATGTACACAACAAAAATATGAGACTATTGTATACCAGGTTTTGATGACATGTAAATTTATAGTGTTTTAAATTGTTTTAGTATCAATATTTGTTTTCTTTTTTATTATTATTTTTAAATATTAATGAATTTCTTTTTTCAATATTTAAGTTTGTCTTAAAATATGAATTAATACATGTTACCTAAATTACTTATAATATTGAAAACAAAATCTTAAAAAATAAAACTTTTTAAACAACACACAGAATTTGTAAAAAACCCAAACAAAAAATAAAAACGATTATTTATGTTTTATACATGTACAACTAAAACTTATTGTACACTAAGGACGCATAAACGCATTAAACAAGTCTAAAACATGTTGATTTAGGGAATTAATTAATTTTTAATAAAATTATCATTAAAAGCTGCCATGTTGTTTATTTTTAATCCTAGGACATACAAATATATTTTTAAACATTTTAATATCTTGCGAAGGTGTTCCTCAGCTCCGAAGATTCATATATATGTATGTCGTCAGTAATTGTCCCGACGCACTGTGGACCATTTTACAAGAAGGCGGCCAAAAATCATTTTTTATGATCACCGATTGTTGAAATTAATTTAAAAGTAGACACTAGTTTACCCCGGGAACCGGGAAAATTAACAGTGTTATTCAAAAAAAGTTAAAGAAGGATTACTATCCACTATTAAGCAAAATTCCCTAAAGTATTATTCACAAATGATTATTAGCTTAATTTGCAGAATTTAACGCCGTGTTAAGTGATGAAATTTTAAAGTACGTGTTCTTTAAACCTAAATTAAAGTAAAATTACATTTCTGTGCTGGCTATTCATTTGTTTACACACTCAAAGAACAGACATGATTGCAAAATGTTCATATCAACTAAGTATATCAGGCACAACCAAATAATTATTCTTTGAAGCAAATATGGTGGCATCAAACATTCTTTCATTATTAAAATATTTTATGCAAAAAAAAAAAATAAACATTCTTGGTTTTCGTCTAATAAAAATTTAATGTATAAAAAATTATTTTCGCTGCTACAAGATAACATTTCGCAAATGAGAATAATTAAAGATTATTTAAAATTTATTGTGGCCATACATTTTTTGTGTTCTCAAAACTTGGCTAGTCAAAAAGCTATCAATCGTATGTAACTTCAGTCGTTCATAGCATTTTATAAGAAGACGAGATATATGAAAAAATTAAAATTATAAGAAGAAAGTTATGGCTCAATTATGGATAACAACCAAACTTTAGTTGCGTTTCCAGAAAAACACTAAATAGCAACTGAAACTCGCAGCTCTCAGTTGCCATCCATAATACAATTCTCAGCAACTGGCTTTCGGTTGCCATCCATAATCGACCCATTATTTAATTTTACAATAAAATAAAAGTGCACCTGAAATTTTCAACATCAGTGGTTTAACTGATATGTGGAGTGAATTAAATATGCACGACGAAAAACTACGGAACTGCAAAAGATGGTCATTGTGTTTTACATAAATATGCCGATAAATAAGTTAATTATTTATAGTTTTGTTAAATTTAATTTGTGCAGAAAAGTTTATTCGATAAACATTTCCTAATAAAAATATTTATTGAGAATATAATTTGGTTTAATACATGCATGTACACATTTTATAAGAACTTGTTGAAAAAATAAAAAAATTTCGTGGTTTATTGGAAATATGGAAACATTAAGTTTTTTGTTTTCCTTTATTTCTTTTTTTTTAGTAAAAAGTCATATACAAAAGAAATTTTGTTGAAATGTTATGCATCAAAATAGTTTTTTTTTTTGTGATAAATTTTATTATATGTATATTGAATCTTTAATTATAAATTGAAACATCAATAAAATGTTCAAATTTTAAATCTATAAATGTTAAATATATGTTTAGCCAATGCTAAACAAAATTTTTAGTATCAACGGTTGATTTTTGTTGTTTTACATCTCTCGTGTACGGGTGTGAGAAAGAGTATCCATCAGCCGGATGTGGCCTCTATACTTTAAAATATTGCGCGCAAGTGGACTTGGGTGCAACTCAAGTTTTTAAATATATTTTTTCGCGTATTTAGAAAATACTGTATTCGCTGATTTCGGATATACCAGGGGGCTGCAATAATAGTACGTAAAATATTGTTTTGTCGCCTTTGATTTTTTTATACATTCGATCCTGAGGCAGTGCCCCATAACTGGATTCCATACGACCATATTGGTTTTAGGATCGCGTTGTATAATAGAAGTTTGCAGTCTAGGCTTAGTATAGAATTTCTTCCAATAATCCAATTCATTTCGGCTGCTTTTAATTTCATTTGTGTCAACTTTGCGTCTATATGCGATATCCACGTTAAACGACGATCAAGATGAACGCCTAGATATTTTACTGCAGTGTGTTGCGGTATAGTCAGTGTGTTGATTTGTATAGGCGAGCATGTTTCCCTGCGCAACGTACAGGTGACGTGTACACATTTCTGCTCATTAACTTTTATCCACCATTTTGGTGTAAACTCTTATAAATTGCGGGATGCTTCTACCGGATTTTCATGAACACTTCGAAAAGCTCTATCATCAGCAAATGTTGACGTGTGAATGTTACTGCTTAACGGTAAGTCAGAGGCATATATTAAATAAAGTAAAGGACCGGCACAATCGACTGCGGAGGGCTTAAAAAATTGACTTCCCTAACTACAAAATTTCGTTCCTTTAAATAGTTTTTTAAAAGTCTGACGGTGTTTGCGGGGAGATTTTGCGTTAATTTGTGTATAAGATCTTCGTGCCATACTTTATCGAAAGCTTCAATAAAGAGCGCAGAGCAATATTTCTTTCAAAAGTTTCTCTAAGTACATTCACAAGTCTGTGAGTTTGTTCTATAGTGTTATGCTGTCTGCGAAAACCGAATTGATGATCTGGATTGCATCCATTACTAGTCACTATAGCCATCAGCTTGCTTATAAACAGCTTCTCAAATATTTTTGAAATGTTAGGCAATAAAGTAATAGGCCGATATTATTCCATCTTTGTATGATCCTTGCCGGGCTTTGGTATCATAGTAATCAGCGAAACCTTCCATTCTGCTGGATAGTATTGCAGCTGTAAAATGCCATTAAAAATTAATAGTATTATTCTTTTTAAAATATAAAGCAATTCTTGAAGCATTTTGTTGCTTATATTGTCGACACCTTGGGCTTTTTTCGTGTTAAGACTAGTAATGGCCTTTTCAATCTCCACAATGTTAAATCTCACCGGTATTTCTGGCAAAGAAAGAGATGACTTTTGGCAGTTCAACAATATCAGCAGAATTATTTGGAGTAAATACTTTTTCTAAGTGTTTAACAAAAAGATCACCTTTTTCAGCATCAGTTCTTGCCCAGTCATCATTCGAAGCTCGAGGTTTGCATATCACTGGCCTTTTAAGTCCTCTGACTACACGCCATAGCGAATAATCTGTTTGTGGTGTACTTCTTGAAGAAATTTTTGCAGCGAAGCTGTTTTTTGTGTTTTTAAAAGTTTTCTGAGCTGCTTGGTACACTCTTTAAGCCTTAATTTTAGCTGATGCGATCTGTAACGTTGCCAGTCTCGTCGAGCTCTCCTTTTTTCAGATAAAAGCCTTTCTATATCAACAGAAAAAATATTGTTCAATCTCACTTGTTGACTTGGTTGATTTGAAGAAGCATTAAGAGCAGCTTGTTTAACGTGTGCTTGAAACAACCTAATAGAGTCATCTATGGCAGTAGGTGTTCTCAACGGCATATGGTCCGAGCATTGAGCACAGGTATGTTTTGTATTTCAGCCAATTAATACGTGCAGATGGCGTTGTTAAATCACTATTGTGGGCTTGTGGTCTGAAGATAAATCCAACGATGATTCAACTGCAATCATTACGCTGGGCACACCTTTCATAACCCCAAAGTCGATAATATCAGGAATTTTTTGTCGATCCGTTGGCCAATATGTTGGCTGACCACTTGAAACTACATTCAAACCCATTTTGGAAATTGTGTCAAACAAAACACGACCCTTAGGACTGATTAAACGTGAACCCCAAAATGTGTATTTAGTAGAGTTGTCAATTATTCGCCTTTCAAATTTGTTCGAATAATTCAAATAAAAGTTTATGTTCGTTCGATCAAACGATTAAAGCTAAAAAATTATTCGATTAAAAAAATGCTTAAAAATTATTTATTGACAAAAAATAAATGTTTGTTATTAACACAAAAATGCATTTATAACCAAAATAAATTATACATAAAATAGTTAATATTTTTATTAACAAAAAAAAAAAAAATACACAAATTAATAATACATAAAAAAACTTAACAATGTAATAACTGAGATTACTTCGAAATGATGTACATATGTCGATTTTAATACTTCAAATACACATGTTTTATTCAGTCAAAATATATCAAATGATTTTTTTTTGTTAAATCAGACAATTTAGGTTGTTCTTAAGAAATAATCTTTTAAAAACAATTTTTTTGTTTTCAAACGAATTTTGGTTTTTGTTTTTATTAAATTAGGTTTTGAAAAAACCCTCGCTAATTGTCGAGGTGGATGATATAGTAAGATGAGCATAAAATAGTTTACATATCTAATTTTTTTCTTATTTTAGATTTTTCCAAATATACCATATCGTCTATATATCAGTAAATTCCTTTTTTATTTTCTGAATTTTATTAGTACAAAAAATAGAAGAATAGAATTATTTAATTCACATAAAAGATTGTTATTTTTGTTACTAAGAACTTCTTCTATATCATTAGGCTGACGTCAGAGTGGCAGCGAGAAGCAAAGCAAAGAGTGTAGCGATGTAGTTCACGTTAAAGTAATACTACAATATGTCAGAGTGAGAGCTACATTGTGCAGAGCGAGTTGTTGTGTTTGCAATAATTTAGTATTTTGCCGGTGCTCATTTGTTCAAGATAGATTCAGATGAAGACTTATTTATGTCAATAAATACTTTTAATGCATTTTTTGTTAAAAATAAAGGTATACACGAAATAAATAAAATCGTAGAGAAAAGGGCGGATTCAACCATTTGTATAAGGAACTGAGAAACCATCCTCAAAAAATGTTTGATTATTCAACAATGTCAATTGACACTTTTGATTATATTTTGGAAAAAATCCAGCACAAGCTTCAAAAACATTAAACAAATTTCATAAAAATCATATACAACCTGGCGAGAAATTAATTATAACTTTATTATTTAATGTATTTACTTGGTTGTTTCATTGCTTCTTCAATGCATTTCCAATTTTTGTCAGCCAGAATCCGATTATGATAATTTTTATTTCTTTGGTCCCAAAGTACAGGACGCGTAAACACTTCAGTTATTAATTGATCTATATTAATTTTCATCGTATTGATTTAATTTTTTTCGTATTGATATTATATTTTATATGTAGCACAATTTAATTAATTTAATTTAGTATATAATTGCAATTTCCACGTGTTAAACGAACATAAAATTCACAATAAATGCGAAAAAACCGTATTAAAAAATGCATACATACATAATAAAAAAGAAAACAAACAAACAAAAAGAATGACAATAACCATTTCAGCTACAAACCACTTCACAACCTGCTTTGCTGCTGAAACTCTCTTGTCGCTCTGCTCTCACTACGACATCTTTTGAGCGAACACATAAGAAAATACATAAAGTACTTTTGTCGCTACACTCTTTGCTTTGCTTCTCGCTGCCACTCTGACGTCGGCCTTACTTTTATCTGAATTATTGTAGTTACTTTCAATATAAAATAATCTAGAGTATAATTCATTTGCATATTCTTTAGTTTAAATTTTTGAAGAATATTTTAGAGTTGGGTTATTCAGCTCAGTTGAGTGAGCGCTCTTTTCCGCTCAGCTCAGTTAACTGAGCTAGTTCGCTCTTTTAGTTCAATTTAGTTCAATAGCTCACTTTAGTTCAATAGCTCAGTTTAGTTCAATAGCTCACTTTAGTTCAGTAAAATACATTAGCTCCATTGGTTTCAGCTCTGTCTATCATTGCGAAAAAAAAATGTTTCTGCTATATCAGCGTTACCATCACGTTTTTATTTTTAAACTACTAATTTGGAGAACAACTTAATTTTAATTATATAAAAATGAGCTAGAATATACAGCTAATTTCATATATTTTTTATTAAGACATAGCCTAACATAGGTGTCACACGATCAAGATTTGCTATCAATTTTTTTAACACATACTGCTCGTAAAAATTCTCAAAAATTGATAGCTGTGTCGTAGACTGCAAGCAATTTGCTTTCAAGATGTAATCAAGAAAACAACTTAAAATGGTTGCTGTGTACTTGGGTGTCACACGATCAAGTTTTCATTTAATTTTTGTTTCAAGATTCAATCCTCTCATTTTTTTACCAATACACTCACACTTTTAAAATTTGCTGAGAATTTGCTTTCAAATTTTCGTTCAATTGAGTGTTTCAAATTGCTTTCAAGAAAGCAGCTGATTACCGTTTTGATTATAAACTCTCGTTAGTTTTCATATACATACATAAGTTCATATATTCTACCGCCATAATTTTTTGTGTTCTTGAAAGCAAATTGCTTTGAAATTGTGTGAAGGCTACGTCACAGCTTTAAATTTTTGTGAATTTTGACAAGCAGTTTGTGTAAATTTCTTGATAGAGAATTGAATAAAAACTTGAACGTCTGACTGCAGTGTTACTTGAATGAAAAATTGAAACAAAACTTGAAAGCAAAATTTATATCAAATTGATAGTCAATTTTTAAATGTGTGAGTGTTTCGTAAATTGAATTAAATCTTGATCGAGTGACACCTATGTAAAAAAACAAATATAAGAAAAAATCAAAATAATTAATTTATATAAAAAAATTGTGAAAAAATATTCATGCATCAAAAAGTTTTAAAAATGAGTGATTGTTTTGGAAAAATGCTCAAGTATTTTCCTTTGCACCAAACATATTTTTAAGTTTCTATTATTTGGTGTTTCCAAAACTTATCAATAATTTTTTTTTAATAATTCGTTAAACCTAATGAGTATCAGTCATCATCATCTGTTTCATGATTTACGTTTGGCATTAAATGACTTAATTCAAGAATACTTTGGTTGTTATTCTTCCCAATATTAGCAGGTATATAGAAGTAAGATTAAACCTTAGCACTGTCGTACAAGCAAAATGGGGCAGGAATAATAGCTTCAGAACTTGGAATAAATATAACAAAATTCAGACCAATACGGTGAAATATAAATCCTGGAGTCTGCTGTATTTATATATTTAATAAAATATTTCGAAATTGATCAATGCTTAGAAAAACTACAAAGTAAAGATAAATTAGATCATTTGGCAACGCTGGCTATCAAAATCAACCCTTATTTAATACAATACTGTAGCTCTGTTTGCGTACTTTCCCAGTAAAAATTATCAAGCAACAAAATTGCAGAGAGTAAGAAAAAAATCGCTCTCAAAAAGAAAAAAAATGTAAAAGTACACGAACAGGAATTTGCAATCTTTTTGTAGGAACCTGATTGAAAAATAGTTAAAATTGATTAAAGAACGCAAATTAAGTTTATATCTACTTACGTCTTCCATATTTTAGTCACTGATAATTTTTTTTTAATTTGTGCACAAAGTTTGATCTTAAAATACAATTTAATTTATAATTTCACAATTTTTTTATTTTTTAAACAATTTTACACCACAAAAAAATTTTCATTTACCAAAAATATAAACATATGTTAAGCAATCATATGTTTTTTGTGATTGATAATTCTTGCTGGCAAAAATTTATCCAGTAAAAACTTGCAAGTTTCTAAAATAGAACTGTCACTTTTTTCTCTCATTTTCTCTCTTGTTACTGGGTTTTTAAAGTACGCGAACAACTTTTAGACAAAATTCGTAATAATTTGTACAAATTCGTACAAATTATTGAGTTCGCAAACACAGCTTGTATATACTATCGCAAAAGTATTGTATTGTGCCAAATGTGATATTCTATACGAAATAAAAGCTCTACGTACCCTAAAATCCAATTGTCATAATACATGAAATTGTATTGATTGATTGTAAAGAGCGCTCACTTACTCAGCCAAAAACGCTCAGTAAAGTGTGCGGCTCATTTAGCTCACTTGTGTGAATCGTTCAGTTGAACTAGTTCGTTCAGGAGCTACACACCTCTAGAATATTTTAAAAACTTTCATTGCTCGGAAAATTTCCAGAATTTACAAATATTATTAACGTACTAGTTGAAAAGCCTTTCCATGCCAGGTGCACCGTTCCGCTCACAGGCCGAAAATAAAAAATCCGGCTTCGTTAGGTTCTTCGTCGCGGTTAGTACTATAAGTATACCAATTATCAGCTTTCTAGGCCAACTGGTGGCTTCAGAAAATTCTGGAAAGACACAAAAAAAAATTTACGGAAATTATATATGTAGATTTTAAAGTTTTATACGTCTCTTATTTAATATTATTTTAATGCGTTTTAGTAAATTTGTTGCAAAAGAATTATTAATTTTTTTGTTGTTGATCCAACAATTTTGTATACTTTAGGACACTTGTTACATGTGACTTTGATTTTTTTTTTTTTGTTCTTGGTAAAATATTTCCAAACCAAGCTCATTCTGAAATATAATTATATAATTTAAAAAAAATAGAATACAATAACAGTATTTTCTACTTACATGATAAGATTTATATAAAGCAATTGCTTCTTTTTTGGCTTTTAGTGTATTTCTAACTTATTCACCTGTAGTGCGATTCAGTAACTTTTAATGATTCGTTACACCTTCATTCATTAACACCTTGTTAACACTGCTGGTTAAAAATTAAAATCCAGTGGCATCTCTGCTAAACTATATGTCAAAATAACGAAAATCACAAAAGAGAATACAAATAAAATATTCTTACATTGCGCGCAGACGCTTTTATTAAATTTTTTTTTATTTCTTGACAAAGTAAGTATTCATAATGTAATTTTATTACTTCTATACAAATTATTAATATGATATGTACATATCTCTTGTTTTCAGAATGAACCCTACAGCACACGTTAAAAGAAACCGCGCCACAGCAGAGCAGCTAAGTCTCATGGTAGACTTTTTAGTCGAAAATCCGGGGTTAGCTGCAGGCAAATTTGCTAAGGTGCACGGCAAATATGAGCATGATAAGAAGTGGAACGAGTTAGCTGCAAAGCTTAACAGTGCTGGTGGAGCGTTAAAAACTGTTGAGCAGTGGCATGCGGTAAGTAAACATTGGTTAAGATATGAAATTTTGGCTAAATAAAATTTATACTAAAAGGTATGGAAAGACTTAAAAAGTCGCACAAGTACGAAAGTGCGAGATCGTAGACGACAACAAGCTCTTACCGGAAATAGGCCCATCAACCAGGAACCAGTTTCAGAGCTAGAGAGGAGGGTGGTATCGTTGATTGGGACCGACTTTATCAAGGGCAATGAATTTGTCGCAGAAAATGTGCCATTGGAAGAGGTTCAAATTAAAGAAATTTTATACCTTTTTTACAATTGTTTTCATTGTAAGGAATTACAACTGCGTTTGGAAGATGGTGACGAGGACGTGATGCAAGAAACAAAGGTAAAATCAAGAGATGAGTTCGAAGTGGAAACTCCAAAAACACCAAAGACCCCGCGTAGATGCCTGAAGAGGAAACAATTGGAGGAGGACGACAAGCGGGACAAATTTTTAGAAATAGCCAAACGACAGGCTATTGCTTTCGAGGTATTTTTAATGTATGTATATATGTATGTATGTACTAAATATACTTTTTAATACCTATCAGTTTTTAATAGATGCTAGCTGAAAGTAATCGGCAGAATGTGGAAATTAGCAAGCAGAATGCAGAAAACAGTAAAGTGATGGCTGAGGCTATTAAAACGATGGGAGAAGGGCTGAAGCATGTTACCGATGCTTTCAATAATTTAGCGGCTTCCATCAACCGTTTGTAATAATATAGTTTGTAAGTTTTTAATAGAGTTTGTAAGTTTTTTATAAGTTTCTTAATGTGTGAAGTTCCATTTTTGTTTTTGTAATAAGTATTTATACATATGAAGTTCATATTTTAGTTATTTAAGAATTGTTTTGCTTGAGTTCTTTTTTTTAGTTTTTTAGAATTGTTTTTGTTGTTCATTTTTTATTTTTTTAAAAACCGTTTTTGTTAAAAACCTTTGTTAGTTTTTAAAAATTGTTTTTGTTAATTTTTAGTTTTTGTCAACCAAATGTGATAAATAAATGATTTTTTTTTTGTATAACTTAGCATTTTATTTTTAAGTTATTAATTAAAATATTTCAATACAGCTTATACATACATATATTATTTAGGTAAAAAAATTAGCAATTAGTCGGTCTTGAACGCGCTTTGCTGTTCATGATGGTGCATTTTGGATTTCTAAAAGACTACCTGTTTGAGGCTCGTATATCTCATTATTAAATATGTTCCTATGCTCTTCTAAATGAATGCTGTGTAATACTGCGCAAGCATTAACTATTTTTCCTGAAATTTCAGCATCATATAACAGCATCCTTTGTTGCGATAAACATCGCCAAGTGCCTTTAAGGACACCAAAGAGTCTTTCAATAGGGTTGCGAGCCTTGCACAGTGCTTCATTGTATAGAAATTTGGGACTCATCTCTGGTTGATTTGGTAAAGGGGTCATCAGCCATGGTTCCAATGGGTATCCGGAATCACCTGTAGATATCTTATAGTTATTTTAAATACAATTAGTTTAAGGTTGATTTCTATGAAGAAAAATACCAATCGGAAACATATTATGGTTTCCATTTTCAAAACTCCTTTGCATGACTCTTCGCACTGCAGAGCAACTCCATATGTATGAGTCATGTCGTGCTCCCGGATATTTAGCATTAACGTTTAGTATTTTTAAATTTGGATCACATATCTGTAAGTATTAGCAAATGATTACGGAAACCAAATACATATGTATGTATGTAATTTATTGTTACCATTTGAACATTGAGAGAATGGTAACTATGATGATTGACATAAGCCTCCATGACTTTTTGGGGCCAAAATCGAGATGTGTGTACAATCCACAGCTCCAATAGTGCCCTTTACAAAAGATGAGGGGGCTGAAGCAAAAGTTTCCTTTGCAGCTTGTTGCTCAACTTGGCTCATTGGAAACCTCACGTTTTTAAAAAACATGCTATGGTTGATAGCATTAGTTACGCCATGTATGCATAGACTTCTGGATGACTGTCTCATGGATATTCCCCACTGCTCTCCTACAGGTCGCTGGTAGCATCCAGTTGCGTAAAATCGCAAAGCTGCTAGCACCTTGCAATACACATCTATTAGCTGATATATCAAATTACCTTTAATGTTCCACAATTTACCTTTTTCTCAGTAGATATTGCCGTTATCCTCGAGCCTCTTAAATGGCCATAAAGCTGAAAAACTAAATCTTCAGCCAATTCTGGAGTTAATCGGTAGAGTTTTTGAAACTCTGCAGCTGTTAGATGAAAAGCACTGTCTACATCACGGAGTAGACGACGATTTACTGTTGGTGCATTTATCATTGGCTCATTCCGTGTTAAATTTAATGCCAAATACACAAAAGCCATTATATTTTAAAAAAATTTTTACTTTATGTTAAAATAAACCACTAAAAAAATGCTGTTGTTTAGTTAACGAAACAGCTGTTCAAGAAAACGCTTGAAGATAACGTCAATTGTTAAAAAAGTGTTACTGAATAACAAAGGCGTTTATTTTAAGGTTAACTACTTTTAACCAAACAATTGTCTTTAAAATTTCATACTGAATCGCACTACTGAGAGGGAAAAAAAACCATTCTTGAAAATTGTTTAACGTTTTATTTAAAACAGCACGACTACTAGGTATGCGTAGTTCTTCTTTAACTATAAAGAAATTCGCTTTGTTTCAAATCACACTAACAAATTGAACATATTTTTTACGTATGCAAAAATTATTTCGATTAATTAATCGATTTATTCGTTATTCGAAATTCGGCATTTTAAAATTATTCGAACAAGAGTTTGGTTTTCTTTAACCGATTAATCGAACTATTCTTAATCGGTTGACAACTCTAGTGTTTAGCATCGTAGTCGCCAGCTGCTAGAAAACGGGACCCCAGTGTTGTATAAAATGCGGTATATTGACTCTCTGAACTTAAAAACCTGGGAGGAGAATAAAGAGATGATATCACATATTTGTTACTTAAAGATATTCTTCACGAAGGTCATTTAACATGTAGTGTTTATTAGGATTCCAGAGCCACCACAAGATCTACCTCGAGCGTATGTAAAATTGACTATTAGGTTTTTATTGAGTCGTGTTAGACTTTAAAACATTTGAGTATTGATTATGGCTAGACGACGGTTGAGGTAACTGTGGGTAGTTTAAAGGGGTGTTGGGCTGAGAGAGAGTAGCCCCTATAGTTAGCAGTGTGGTTTCCGCCGCAATTGCCATAATTTTTTGCCTTGGTATCACCTTTTATTTTGTCACAGACGGTAGGCAACTTGCAACAAGTTTTGGTATGACCAAATTCTTGACAGTTCATGCATTGGATAGGCCCAGTTTCTTTATGTGGCAGCTCAACTGTAACTTGTCTGTGCAACAAGTACTTTAAATTATAGATTGGGTGCGATTCAGTTCTTTTAGTTTTCAAGACACCTGGCTGTAGCTCGACTCTAAAAATAGGTTGGGGGGATTTTTTCCCTATTTTTAATGTTTGAAACATTTTTCACTTTGAAGCCACTATTTTCAAGGCCAGACTTTACCTCTTCTGGATCCACGCTTGAGTCTATTCCTTTTATAACTACTTTTAGTTCTTTAGCACTCTTTAGTTGATATGTGTAAACATTTTTATTTTTAGATTCAAAGTCTGAAACTATTTTTCGGTAATTATTTTCTTGTGTTACCTGAATTTTTGTTTTGTTGATTTTGCCGCGTTTAATTGGAGTTACATATAACTCATTTTTCCCAATTAATGAGATAAGGCTTTTAACCAACAAACTGGAATTCTGTATATGGGTGGTGGTTTACTCGACCTTGTTGTATTTGAGTCTTTATCGCCTTGTTCATTCAAAATCGCGAAACGATTTTAAGAATTTTACAGCTATGCTCTTTATGGCGCGATGAGGGTTGAATTTTATTTTTCGTAACATAAATAATAGACACTATTACAGTTATATTTTTCTTTGTGTTTTGATTTGCTTGTCCTTAAAAAGCGATTTTGTTGTTTTTTTAAATCAAGACGAGAAAATATGTATGTATGTATATGGTGTGTTACTCACATTCAACTGCAATAAAAAAAACAAAATATTAAATAAGTATACTCATATGAATTAATATGTATGTAGGATAGTGTTTCATTTTTGTTTTGCTTTGTGTTCCTGAGTTGCCGAGCTACCCACCAAACAAAACGTCAAGCGTTTGAACTATTATGCTTTGATGAATGTAGTACATATTTGGTCAACAATATTAATTGAAAATAATTTTTTTGTTTTTTCTATTAAATAAATATTATATTACTTAAAAACTTAACTAAAATTTTTAAAATATGGATTAACAGCCAAACCCACGATATCGACCGACAAGTCGATAGAGCGACAGCAACTCACTCATTATCGTTCGAATAAGCGACCCACTAACTATCGGCTTGTCGGTCGTCTGGCTTTACGTTTTAACGTAATCATTGTCAAATGTCTAAATTGCCACATCAAATATTCCATGTAAGTTGAGCCATAAATATGGCAATTTGCACGTCGCACAATTACTAGGTATGCTCACTTCGATAACTAGTACAACAAACCAAAAACAACTAGTATATTGTTGGTATAAAATACGCGCTTTTTTTATCAAAACAAACAAATAAATGTATCAATTTCTTAAAAATGCTTTGCAAAATGTAACAATTATTTATGTATGCTGTAAAACTGTATCACTTAGTACGGAAATTTGATATAAAGCTATTTGAGTCAGCTGTGCTAGTAAGCTCACCTCTTGAATATGCCTTGCTTCAAATGTAAACACAAAATATATGTTTTGAATAAATTAATTTTGTGAAAAATTATTTTTAACCGTTTTTTATCTTTCTATTTTAAATTACACTTTTTACTTTTTTGGCCATTAAAAAAGTCTAGTTAAAGATAATATAATAAATAATTTATATATAAATTCCAAATATATATAGCAAGTATATATATAATATTGTAAATAAGGACGAAGAGGTAAAAGGAAGACGTCGTAAGGCATCGAGAAGGAATCAGGGAGTGTGCGAGAAATTAAGCGATAGAGACGTAGCAGCAGAAGGAGAAGAAAAAGAAAGAAGGACTCGCTAAAAGAAAAAAAGAACTCATTTATTTAAATAAGCTTTAATTTTATTGTGTGTGATATTTAAACACAAGTTTTGCATAAAAAATAATAAAAAAAGAACCATTAAAAAAATTATCCAAACATTTTTTGTAGTTATATTGGGCACTAGCTGATCCCGGTGTACTTCGCTACCCCCTCGTTATAAAATAAAATTAAAAGTATTTATATATCCTATTGTGACGATCGGTCCAGTAGTTAAGACTATATTAAGATTTTTTATTTTCCTATAAAGGGGCGTGGTCCCACTCACTTTTCTCCTAGTACGTATTCCTAATTATGTCAATACTATATGTACCAAATATCATCGGCGTAGGTCAAAAAATGCCCAAAATATGGCGATTTCAATTTTTGGGTTATATGGGAGCTGCCACGCCCACTTGTCCGATAACGCCCATTTTTGTCCTGATTACTCACATTAGTAACATATGAACTATTGCAATGTTTCAAAACTCTTGCTATCAGAATAGTCAAGATATATGATGTTATTCAATTTATGTGGGAGGGGCTACGCCCACTTGAAATATTAAAAGCCTAAAACCATCTTCTATATATATAAAAATGTAGAGCATTGTGTTTGGCATTGATGTTCTCTGTAATGCCTGAACCGATTTCAATTCTGTAAACTTCTCATGAAAGGTGACGTCAATACCAAGGTTTTTATGTATATACGTTTTTGTGTGTGGATTGGTTTATGAGTTATAGTCGCTTCAGTAAGCCCACTTTTTCCAATCTTTATATATATAATTCTTCTGAAAGTGTGTTAGTAACTGAACTCCTCCTTAACGGCTGGGCCGATTTCGATGAAATTTTTTGTGTGTATTTGAGTTGGTCCCTGGATGGTTTAGATTTACAATTGACCTATATAGGTACAATGGGCGTGGCACCTCCCATACGAAGTAAAAATTTATTATTGCATATCTCGAGTACTTTTATAGTGGGAGTCTTCAAACTTTGTGTGAGCTACTTTGATAATAATGTGCATAATCTTGCAAAACGTGGTCGGGATCCAAGCAATGGGCGTGGCACCTCCCATACGAAGTAAAAATTTATAATTGCATATCTGAAGTACTATTACAGCGGGAGTCTTCAAACTTTGTGTGAGCTACTTTGATAATAATGTGCATAATCTTGCAAAACGTGGGCGGGATCCAAGAAATGGGCGTGGCACCTCCCATACGAAGTAAAAATTTATTATTGCATATCTGGAGTACTTTTATAGTGGGAGTCTTCAAACTTTGTGTGAGCTACTTTGATAATAATGTGCATAATCTTGCAAAACGTGGGCGGGATCCAAGCAATGGGCGTGGCACCTCCCATACGAAGTAAAAATTTATTATTGCATATCTGGAGTACTTTTATAGTGGGAGTCTTCAAACTTTGTGTGAGCTACTTTGATAATAATGTGCATAATCTTGCAAAACGTGGGCGGGATCCAAGCAATGGGCGTGGCACCTCCCATACGAAGTAAAAATTTATTATCCAAATTTATTATCGTATATCTCGAGTACTATTCTAGAGGGAGTCTTCAAACTTTGTGTGAACTACCTAGATAATATTATGTTTCATATAGAAAAAGCCTCACATTCTGAGACATTTTCCCTATTCAAAAAGTCTCAGATTTTGAGACATTTTTCCAATAGAAAAAGTCTCATATTATGATTTTTAGCCATTCAGATTACAATGGAAATAAGGTTTTCGTTTTTTTTTATAGGTGTCAAATGTTGAAGATCAAAAGTCAATGTTTTTTTAATGTGAATGTTTGTTGGGAAGTTTTAACCAATTTGTATTAATTTTCTTGATTTTGATTTAAAGAAAAAATAAAATAATTTTAAAATAAAAGCAATTATTGCAAATATAAATTGTCTGTAATTATCAAAACTTTGCGGAGTGTTAAGCGGCTCACTGAAAATAACCAACATGTAAGTTTGTGAAACAAATAATCATAACCATAAAACTAAAATTAAAGTTTTTTAAATTTATGAGTTGTCTGTTTATAAAAGAAAAATGCCACGTCTTCGTGGACGAGGAGGAAATATTGGTCGACGTACACGGAATGCACAAACAGTTCACAACATTCGGTTAAATAGCACGGTAGAAGATCAATTGACGGACAATGCAAATTCTAGAGACCTGATGGCGAACTTACGTGAAAATGAAAGTCAAGAGCACCGCAACGAACGCCTTCGAGCTAATGCGCTGAGACAAAGACAGGCGCGTCAACGAGCCACCGATGAACAGAGAACAACTCAACGACAGCACCTACAAGTACATCGCGCATTGCAAGGTAAATCACTTCTCCGACTTGCGTTCGAATATGAGTTTGACGTAGACTATTCATCACATTCAAAAATTGTCATCGGCGCTATGAATAAAGAATGCCAACACTGTCATGCATTCAAATACAAAGGCGAGTCGGCCGGTTTTTGCTGCGCGTCTGGAAAAGTAGTATTGCCACCATTTAATTCGCCTCCAGAACCACTTAAAACACTTTTGGATGGAGCCACACCTCAACCAAAATTATTTTTGCGTAAAATTCGTAAATTTAATTCTTGCTTCCAAATGACATCGTTTGGAGCAACAAAAATCGTTCGGAATGAAGATGGTCGAAATTTTGAATCAACATTTAAGATTCAGGGCCAAGTGTATCATCAAATTGCTTCTTTAATTTCAATGCCTGATGCCGATCCAAAATTCTTGCAAATCTACTTCATGGGTGATGAGGATCAACAAATAAACACACGCTGCCAATACAACCACATCGAGCTAATGGAGGAGCGAGAAATCGTGGCGATTTTGGAACCGTTTTTGAGAAATCACAATCAGTTGGTCAAGTTGTTCAAAGTTGTTTCGAACAGACTACTAAACGATAACTACATGATCGTCATCAAAGCAGACAAAGTACCATCTGGAGAGCATGCGGGCAGATACAATGCACCAACCGTTAATGAAGTTGCAGTTGTTATGGTTGGCGACGCATTTGAACGTCGAGATATACGAATCCAACGCAGAGATAATACGGTGCAGACAATTAAAGACAGCCATCGTTCTTACGACGCTTTGCAATATCCATTGATATTTTGGGAAGGAGAAGATGGCTATCATTTAAATATAAAACAAAGAAACCCCGTAACAGGTAAAATTTAAATATTATTCGACTTTTTCTTTTTCTGTACCTTTAATTTCCTTTTTTATTTATTTTTATTTTTACTTTGAAGGTGCAGAAACAAACAAGAAAGTGAGCGCGATGAACTTCTACGCATATCGGTTGATGATTCGTACCAATGCAGACAACAACATTATCCGATGCCGTCAGCTGTTTCATCAATACATCGTTGATATGTATGCGAAAATTGAAAGCGAGCGATTACGGTATATCAAGTTTAATCAAGCAAAGTTGCGTTCTGAGGAGTATATTCATTTGCGTGATGCTATTGTCGGTAACGTAGATGGAACAACAAATATTAACGATATCGGTACCGCATATATTCTTCCATCATCATACATTGGTAGTCCGCGTCATATGCAAGAATATATTCAAGACGCTATGACCTTCGTGCGCGCGTACGGTAGACCTGATTTGTTCATAACATTTACCTGCAATCCAAAATGGAATGAAATTACTATTTCGTTATTGCCAGGTCAAACAGCAATGCATCGCCATGATATCACTGCACGTGTCTTCAAACAAAAATTAAAATCGATGATTGACTTGATTACACATCACTCTGTATTCGGAAAAACACGTTGCTGGCTGTATTCTGTTGAATGGCAAAAACGTGGTTTGCCACATGCACACATTTTGATTTGGTTAGTTGATAAAGTACGTCCAGAAGAAATTGATAAAATTATTTCAGCTGAAATTCCGGATCGGAATATAGATCAAGAGTTGTTCAACATTATTACCGCTAATATGATCCATGGACCATGCGGTGCTCTCAACATGACGGCGCCGTGCATGGACAATGGAAAATGTACGAAACGTTTTCCAAAAGAGTGTATAAACGATACTATCACTAATACCGACGGTTACCCATTGTATCGTCGTAGAAACACAGGCAATGGTGGCCAGTCATATCAATTGCGCATGTCAAACGGTGTAACGCATGACATTGACAATCGTTGGGTGGTTCCGTATTCACCATTGCTGTCAAAAACGTACAAAGCTCACATAAACGTTGAGTTCTGCAGTTCGGTGAGTTCCATAAAATACATTTGTAATTATGTTCATAAGGGAAGCGATATGGCTGTATTTGCTGTGCAAAATGTAAATGATAACGACGAAATAACACGTTATCAAATGGGCCGATACATTAGCAGCAATGAAGCAGTTTGGCGCATTTTAAGTTTTTCTATACACGAAAGAGACCCTGCTGTTATTCATTTGGCCGTGCACCTTGAAAATGGACAGCGTGTTTATTTTACAGAAGAGACTGCTGTTCAACGTGCACTAACTGCCCCAAAAACCACACTTACTGAGTTCTTCGAATTATGCAACCAACCAGGTATTTCCGGTCAATTTCCAAAGACAATAATGTACAGTGATGTGCCACGATTTTTCACATGGAACAAACAATCAAAAAAGTGGAACCCACGAAAGCGAGGTGTTCCAGTACAAGGGTACGACGGCATATATATGGGAAATACATTAGGCCGCTTATACACAGTCCATCCAAAGCAACGCGAATGCTTCTTCTTGCGTTTGTTGTTGGTTAACGTTCCTGGACCGACGTCATTCCAATACTTGCGAACAGTCAACGGTATTTTGTTCGACACGTACCATGATGCGTGTCGCGAATTGCATTTGCTTGAAGATGACAACCATTGGGATCTTGCACTAGCAGATGCAGTGCTGAGTTACTCTCCTCATCAAATTCGACAATTATTCGCCATATTGTTGACGACGTGCTTTCCGTCGCAAGCTTCCCTTCTCTGGGACAAATATAAAGATTCAATGAGCGAAGATATTTTGCATCGTGTTCGGACAGCTGATCAAGATCACAATATAGATTTTTCATCGGAAATGTATAACGAGGCGTTAATGATGATTGAGGATATTTGCATTAATATTTCCAATATGCCACTCATTCATTTCGGTTTACCATCGCCTAACCGACCAGCAACAGACATCATTAACAGCGATGTTGAGCGCGAAAAACAGTTCGATACGGCAGCGTTGACCACATTCGTTGCAAATAATGAGCAATTGCTAACTGCTGAACAAAAGATCATATACAATCGAATTAATTTGTCAATTGAAGCACAACAAGGTGGATTCTTTTTTTTTGGATGCACCAGGCGGCACTGGCACAACATTTTTAATCTCACTATTACTTGCACGCATTCGATCACAAAATCATATAGCATTGGCAATTGCTTCATCAGGTATTGCAGCGACTTTGCTTGATGGTGGACGGACTGCACATTCAGCACTCAAGTTGCCATTGAACGTTCACACAAATAAAGATGCAATGTGCAACATAAAGAAGAATTCAGGCATGGCTAAAGTTTTGCAAAAGTGCAAAATTATTATATGGGATGAATGTACTATGGCCCACAAACATTCACTTGAAGCCTTTGATAGAACGATGAAAGATATTAATAATAATAACAGACTTTTCGGTGGAGCTCTATTACTGCTGTCTGGTGATTTTAGACAAACATTGCCGGTCATTCCACGCGCTACAATTGCCGACGAAATTAACGCATGTTTGAAGCAATCACACCTATGGCGGAATGTTAATACATTACGCCTTAAGACAAACATGCGTATTCAACTCCAAAATGACCCATTGGCACTGTCATTCTCTGAACAATTGCTCAACATTGGCAATGGAAAAATAATGTTTCATAGAAATACACAATGTATAAAATTGCCAGACAATTTTTGTAAAATGGTAGCCACGAAAGATGCTTTGATGGAAAGCATATTCCCAGATATGCGCGTTAATTACATTAATCATGCGTGGCTACGTGAACGAGTTATTTTGGCCGCAAAAAATATAGATGTTGACGTTATAAATTTCAAAATACAACAGTTATTGCCTGGCGATGAGATGTCGTTCAAATCGATCGACACTGTTGTCGATCCAGATGAAGCTGTCAACTATCCTGTTGAATTTTTAAATTCACTGGATTTACCAGGAATGCCACCTCATAACTTGAGATTAAAAATTGGTTCACCAATCATTTTGCTAAGGAATTTAAATGCACCGATGCTATGCAATGGTACACGATTGGTCATACAAAAAATCATGAGCAATGTTATTCAAGCTACCATTTTGAGCGGCAAGTTTAAAGGTGAAGCTGTTCTCTCGCCACGAATCCCAATGGTTCCTTCAGATTCGCCAATTCCTTTCAAACGCATGCAGTTTCCAATTCGCCTGGCATTCGCAATGACTATTAACAAGTCACAAGGTCAAACAATGTCCATTTGTGGGTTGGATCTAGAAAATCCGTGCTTTTCACATGGCCAATTATATGTTGCGTGTTCTCGAGTTGGCAAACCATCAAATTTGTTCATTTATTCACCTCAAGGATTGACGAAAAACATTGTTCATCAACTAGCATTAATATAAAAACTAAATTTATTTATTTTAGTATTAAGGTTTCAAATTTATTAAAATACTTCATTTTTGTTAAATTAATAAAAAAAATAATATCATTATTGAAATTATTTCAGTTTTTTCTTTGTATGAAGTGTAAATCTTAATGGCTACTGTAATTTCGCTTATAAGCCAACATTTTGGGAGGACTACGTCTGTTGGGTCAGAGCGAGCGAGCCTTTTCAAACCCTGGTTACACATTTCAATTATCATTTCTTAATTTTAAAAACTATCACAAACAAATTAAAGCCAGCTAACTTTATCTCAATGTAACCAAAATTTAGTGATAACCATAGTAATGTATGTTAAATTTATATAAAAAATCTGTGGTTAATTAAACTCTGCTATTTGTTGAAAAGTCATTAGCCTTAAATACAATTTTAGCCAGGACAACGTCTGCCGGGTCAGCTAGTCCTCTATAAATTCCCTTTTGAATGACACCAGTTTGGGTCAAATCGGTTGGATAGTTTCCGAGTCTATAGCGAACATGGGTACAAACATTTTTTGTATTTTATATATATAGATTACTACTTCTCCAGTTTTCCAAGGCAAACAAACAAGTTTTTTATTTATTTTGTCGACAACAAAACTTTCGTGACTGATTTTGACAGTTGTTGTCGCACAATATTTCTTAGTGGGGCGGAAATTTGTATGAAAATGCTTACGTTATCGCTCGCTTTCAATGTCGATCGACTTGTCGTGCTGAAAACTTTTAGTGGGGCGCAAAACAGCTGTTTGTCGTTGAAAAGGCAAGCGAGCGATATCGATCGAAATCGTGGGTTAGGCTGTAAATTTCTTAAATTAAATGTCATAAACTCAGAAAAATTATGAAATCTTCACATATGCAAACTGAACTTAGTTTATTTACACATAATTTTAAGTCATTTTCGCCGTTGACGCTATTTGAGCAGATTTGGGACTTCTTCCCCTTTTTTGGGATATGTATCTGTCCATACCTGTTTAAATTTTATTATCACTATTTTCATTCACTGCATTTACAATTTTGTACACGTTGGTGGTAAGTTTGCTAATGGTGTTGTGCATTTTTGGTTTGGCACATTTTGCATAGCAAACATCAACAGAAATACGATACCGTCAATAATTAATTTAAATAGAATGCAATATTTCCAGATTTGCAAATATAGTTTAATGAACTTTCTCCATGATTGCGGTTATGCTGACTTGCGAAACGTGCCAACTCAATTATAAAAGCTGTAATCGTTTTTTGGGTTCAGGACGATAGTCAGTCTAAAACAACATTTCAAATAAAGCGTAACATTTTTAATCTAAAAGAATATTAAAAATAAAGCGTAACATTGTTGGCGATCCTGCCATTTGTTTTACTGAAAACTAAAATAAAGTAACCTATATTTTGATCGAACTCATAATGTAGTGTAACATTTGCTATAAAAATATTTAATTAAAAAAAAAATATATGTGAAATTTTGACAAAAAGAATAATAATTGTATAGGTAGAACAGATGAAGAAATTTTTGTTTCATTACTGTCTACAAGGCTCGTAGGTGATGCGTTTGAATTTGTTCGGTGTAATAATATTAAAACACTGAATAATATAATAAAATTAATAAAAAACACATATATATCAGCAAGGTCCTTAGATAGCGTTATTGTAGAGCTTAAGCAGACGCGTCAGTTTATAACAGAGGACATCAAGTCATTCTCAAGAAGACTTTTGACTCTTAAAAATATTGCCAAGGAAATAGTAGAAGCAAGCTACGGCGCACAAGAGTCTGTTGCTCTAATGAGCGAAATAAAAAATTCACTAATAACATCTTTAAAAATTGGACTGGCAGATCCTTCATTAAGGCAATTTATGTTATCCAGTACCGAAACAGACTTGGATAAATTTGTGGACACAGCTCTGAAAATGTCTCTTTTATTACAACCGCAGTACGTGCAAATGGGAATGTGCCCCCAAATGCAAATAATACAAAATCCCCCAGTACCTTCAGTTTTAAACAATAATATTTCATTAACCCAACAAAACCCTACACAATTTAATAATAATCCACTAAATATGTGTAACTTTAATCAAATGAATTCACAATATGGCCAAATTCAGACTCAAACACAAAATCAGTGGCCAAACCAGTATAACAACCTAAGTTTACCTAATTATAACGCCTTATCCCTAATTTTAATCCGCAAATTACTGAAACTTATTCTCAAGACTCAGTTGTACAACACCAAGAATCAAAATATATTCCCGCTGCACAACCATCTAAATTGCGAACCCATTCACCACAATACGCATCGAAATGTGGCTTCTGCAATAAGCCTAACCACACGTATGCTGAATGTAGGCAACGTCGTAACACTCCTTATTGTGGAAATTGCAACTCCTATGGACATGAGGAAGACACTTGTCCCAGGTCAAAAATATTCGTAGCCAACACATATAAAAGTAAAATAAAATGTAGATGGTGTTCTAGAATAGGGCATTTAGAGGAAAATTGTTTTAGTAAAAAAAATTATAATAAGCAAAAAGTGGGAAACGACCAGGGGGCCGGCAAGACCAACTAGGCTGCGCCCCAACTCACTATAATTCCAGAGAAACCAAATCCGAAAACCCAAATAATATTTTGAAACCCTCATTATCAATAGAACAAATTACTGAAGTAGTAGACAATGAAGTTAACTTAAATATCAGTTCTAATAAAAACATTTTACAAAGCGTGGTACCGAATCAACCTGTTCCAACGGAGTCAGTCAATATTACTTTTCCATTTCAAGAATTTCCACAGATCGAGGACCAACCGCTGAAAATGTACTGAATAGCAAACTTGACGAAATGCGGAAGTTAAACACACTCAAAAATAAAAAGAGTGTTAAAACCCGTAAAAACCCTAAAGTCAATACATCTCCCAATAATAAATTTAACGAATGTGGGGAAAATTCATATCTGTCAGTATTTTACATTTTCATCTATTTTCAATTTGGAATGCATTAAAGTATCACACGTACAAATGTAGATGCATAATAGAAGCGAAACGCAAAGAATTAATTGCAAGTAAAAGTAATAGACTCTTTCTACTTAAACTGCTTGAGAAAAATGACACTTTTATAGAATTACCAATGCCATTAGCAAAATATGGTAAAATACGTGTCTTAGTGGATACAGGGGCAGATACAAGTCTCTTAAAATTAAGCTCTTTAATTAAACTTAATAAAATTAATATAAATAAAAAAGAAATAAAGGAACTGGGAGGTATTTTTGGTGGTAATAGTACTACCAAAGACTATAAATATATAAAGATATTGCACGTAGAACATTGAATAAAAACAAAAATTGTTTGCGTTTGTTGATGCTGTGGGGGGAAGTAGCAAGAGAAAAGACCACAAAAATTTTAGGCATACATACATATGTACGTACATATGTATGTATGTATGTAGTAATAATTTTGTCAAGTTTATTTTGTTGTTGTTTTTGAAACATTTTTGTTTCTTTTAACTCTACTAGAAATTATTTTCCAGAGAAATTATGGTTTTTTTTTGTTGTTTACACATATAAATGATGCTCATTGAGAAATGTGTTTGTGTGTGTGTCATATTTCTTGTGCAAAGCACATTCAATAACAATATTAACAACTAAAAGCAGTTTCTTGTTTTCATATAAATCATGTGCAAATAAACAGTGCAAAGCCAATGCGACCGATTTCTATGGCTGTAGGGTAAAATTACGTTTTTTGTTATTGTACTATTGCATTTATGTTGATTCGCACCGAACTATGTATACACATTTGTTTTATTAAATATTTTATTTTAGAATTTTCAATTGTATATATAGTTAGAATATCTATGTATGTATATGCATAAATCAAATAAAACGTGCGCTTACCTGAGTTCGAAAACCATAAAATTTATTATTTTGTTTACGAAACTATTATAAAATTTATTAAAATCTTAATAATAATAATAAGTTTTAAATGTAAACGCAAAATTCAAATAACGGTAAAGTAAAGTCTTTATGCCAGCTATGCATGGTTGCCAATGTAGCGGTTTTTAATGCCTAAAAAGTCGTTTTTTTTTGGCCCAGCGCATTCTCAAAAGCCCCCCCCCCCCCAAAATTTCGCTTTTTATATACTTATGTATATATATACACAGATATACATATGTATATACTATCTTGTCCCGTTGCTATACTCTTTCAGAGAGGAGAAAGAAAATTGTTTTATAAATAGCAGAGTTATTAACAGATTTCCAAAAATAAATTTATGAGACTCAACTGCAGGCAACACCTTTCAAACAAAACAATAATTTTGAAAATCTGTTTATAAATGACCAGGTTATTCAAAAAGCAATTTTTTCTATTTCAAATTCAAAATAATACATATATAGCCTATATTTCAAGTTATACACTGTTAACATATCTGCGCGAAATTTCATTTAAATCGGTCCAGTAGTTTCGGAGATTAGCGAGAACAAACGTCGTGACACTTTATTTTTATATATGTATGTAGATACATACATAGTTATATAAATTTCCAATTTTAAATAATATTAAATTCGGTGCGAATCGATGTTCTTGCAATAGTGCAACAATACAATACATATATTTGCCATTCAAATAAGAATCAACAACATTAGCTTTACGTATCTTATGTCCACATACATATGTATATTGTGCGAACATAAAACGAGCCTTTGCTTCAAAAGCGTCATAATTCAAAATATGTCATTTTTGAGCTAATACCTATGTATATAACTAATCGCGATATCAATTTTTATATTGTGCAAAATTTTCATACAAATATGAAAGATATTTGTATTTTATTATTCTCTTGGGAGAAGAATATTTTACCATTGATTTATAGGTAAATTCTAGACTTTAAATTCGTTTCCTGCCAAACAAGATTTTTTGAATTATGACTCTATTGCAGCAAAGGCTCGAAAAGTTTTTTTGTTTGTTTATATGGAATACTTCGTTTGTTTATTAAATGTACACACATGCACACATACTTGTGTATGCAAAGATACAAACGTATGAACACATGTATACATATCTAAATGAATAGTAGAGACATGAGAATAATAAATTCTCTGAGAAAATAAATGACTCTCTTGAAAAAAGTGGTTTTACTACTAAAACCACCAGCAAATTAAGCATTTACCTTACAATGTTCTACGTGCAATATCTTTATATATTTATAGTCTTTGGTACTACTCTGGGCTCAGTAACTGTAGAACTGCCCTTATCAAAAATGTTCAAAGCTAAATGGCACGTGGTAGATAACCTTAACGACATACTAGCAGATGGTATATTAGGCCGCGATAATCTGTGGAATCGCTCGGTAATCGACACAGTATCCAAAACGCTAAAAATATTTAATGATAAACAGGAAATTGTTACGGAAGCACCACTCAGAACTTTAAATTATTTCTTAAGTAATAAGAAATATAAAACAAAAATAGCGGCACGTACACAAACAATTGCTCAAATACATGTAAAAACAGGTTTGCGCGAGCTCCTGGTGAACTCGCAAGAAATCGAACCTGGAATTTATATAGCAAATACTGTAGTAAGCGTAAAGGATGGGATCATTAACGTTCCAATATTAAACGCCACTACAAAAGATTACTTTATAGACAATAATTTTATACCTAGTCTTAGTGAAAACCAAAGTAAAGTTTTCAATATTACTAGTAAAAAACCTATCACTAGTAGAATATCGTTATTACTAGCATCATTAGATTTAGATCAGAATTTAAATACCGAAGAAAGAATCTCAATTGGTCATTACAATGACATTTTTCGGTTGGAGGGTGATCCTCTAACTCATACATCCGTGTTGACTCATACAATGCCAACTAAAGCTGACCAATCTGCTATTAATCAAAGGCAATACAGATTGCCTCAAATTCATAGGGATGAAATTACCAAGGAAGTCGATAAAATGCTAAAGCAGAATATAGTTTCTCCAAGTAAATCGCCATGGAACTCACCACTGTTGGTGGTACCTAAAAAACCAGGTCCAGATGGACAAAAACGGTGGCGTGTAGTGGTGGATTTTCGGAAACTAAATCTTGCGACGGTTAAGGATGCTTTTCCGTTGCTTAGAATCGAGGATATTTTGGACCAACTAGGTAACTGCTGTTATTTTTCTACCTTGGATTTGGCAAGCGGCTACCACCAAGTGCTAATAGACGATCGCGATAAAGCGAAGACAGCTTTTAGTACGGCGCGGGGTCACTATGAATTCAACAGGATGGCTTTTGGGCTTACGGGAGCACCAGCTACCTTCCAAAGAATAATGAACCACATTCTAACAGGTCTAAACGAAATTGACTGCTTTGTATACCTTGACGACATCGTTATTTACGGGAGATCCTTAAAAGAGCATAACGAGCGACTACAAAAAGTATTTTCTAAACTAAGACAGAGTAATTTGAAATTAAACACTGAAAAATGCCAATTTCTACGCCGCGACGTCATATATTTGGGGCACAAATGCTCCCAGTCGGGAGCCCTGCCAGACCCTTCTAAAACTACTTGTGTAGTTAATTACCCTTCGCCTAAAACTCTTAAGGAAACCCAATCTTTCCTAGGTTTGGCAAATTACTACCGTAAATTTATTCCTGGTTTTTCAAAAATAGCTTCACCAATTACCAATTTATTAAAAAAGGATAAAAAATTTAATTGGTCAAAAGATTGTGAAACTGCTTTTACGGCTTTAAAAGAAACAATAGTATCTCCACCAATTCTTATTTACCCGGACTTTACCAAACCATTTATTCTAACCACAGATGCCAGCAATGAGGGGTTAGGTGCAATATAATCACAAGGTGAAGTAGGCAAAGATAAACCAGTTGCATTCGCTAGCCGTACATTAAACGCTGCAGAAAAGAACTATTCGGCAACGGAAAAGGAACTTCTAGCTATAGTATGGGCTACGAAAAAATTTCGAACGTACTTGCTAGGACGGCCATTTACAGTGTTCACCGATCATAAGGCATTAAAAGGAGTTTTTAACGTCAGCGACCCGACAACTAGACTTCTCCGGTTGCACCACAAACTGTGTGACTACGACTATAAAATAGAGTACAAGCCAGGAAAATCTAACACCAATGCCGATGCACTGAGCAGAAAACCACACCCAACAGACAGGGAGAACATATCAGTCGTAAAAACGACTGAACGACTTCCACAACTCTATTTTAGGAGGTCACCAAGGCATGAAAAAAACTTATTGGAGGCTAAGGGAACAATATCGCTGGAAAAACATGCAGCAGGACATAAATGAATATATTAAAAAATGCCATAAGTGCCAATTAAACAAAAGTTCAAGAAAAACAAAATTGCCAATGATTGTTACAGATACACCACATGGGATCAATGGTTGAGGCAAGCTGTACATGTACATAACAATACACAACATGCAGGTACTAAATTGACTCCGCTTAATTGCTTGTTTGGTTTCAAGTTTGACATGCAAAAACTTAAAAAGGTCTCCTACACCAGCGAATAACCTAGAAGATTACCCAATACGCCTCCGTTATCAACTACAAAAAACCCACCAAATTGCAAAACAGAATCTCGATAAGGCAAAATTTCTTTCAAAGAAGTCATATGATAACGGGATAAATCCCGCCACTTTTCAAAAGGGTCAAAAGGTTTTACTAAAAAATTCTACAAGAAAAAATAAATTCTCCCCTCTATGGACTGGCCCATACGAAATTATATCAATAAATAGTCCAGCCACTACCTCAATTCAAATAAATAAAAAAATAAAAAAGGTTCACAATAACAGAATTAAATTATTTGACGAGTAGAAATGAAGAATTTTTGGTTATAAGTTATTATGTAACCTGTACATATACAAAAATATATAAAATATATAATTGTTTTTTATTTTATCTCTATTTCCATTGAAAAATCATTAAATAATCAACAAACACGATTTTTATGTCAGTGAATGAAGTGATTGGCCGCCAATATCAGGTACACAACATTTACAGTTTTACGGGAGAAAACTGTAAGAGGTTGTAAGGTTAAATAAATAATGGATATATGTTTTTGCAATTTTATTATATAAAGTAGTAAAAATATATAAATCCATTTAATTAACACATATTTGAGCATTTTTGTTATATAGTTGAACTAAGTTTTGCTAAGCTCTATGAATTTCGTAGATATCGCTTTAAATTGGTTCAAGGTAATGCTCAACTATTTGTATTAAGTGCTCAGATACTTTCAATCGTATAAACAAAATTCATATTTCCAAATAATAACGATTTCTCATATCAGATAAGCCATTACTACCTGGAGGAGCTACAAGTAAGATAAGACAAAGAAAATTTTTTATATAATTAGCCTACGATACAAATTTAATAACATAATTACTAAAGTGGAATTAGTCAATGAATTAAACTATTAAAATTTAAATGTTGTTTATATAAGTAAAAATTATTGATAAACGTGAATGAACACACAGAAAGAATTATTCCTAAAACAAATTCAATTAATACACTTAATCCAGAATTAAACTAGTTCAATTGATTCCGAAATTGAATCAATTACTCACATGATAAAAAACAAAATTTTCTTATAGTTTTTAGAAATTTTGAGTAATTGAAAAATTTAATTTGATTGATTAAATATACAGATATAGATTTTGTTATCACTAATCAAAAATTTTATAAACGTGAAATAATCTGAGTTAAGATAAATATATAAAAATGGAAATAAATTCACTGCTATCCATTTATGTAGTTGTAATTACTTGGACGTTCTCCGAAGGATCCATCATATCACAGCCCTTCCAAAATCTACAAATGAACGCCACACCGGTAGTATTTGAACAAATTGGCAACGCCGTTTTCTACAAAGATGTTTGGACGATTCTAACAAAATTTACACCGTTGGATTATTCGACTGTTGTAGACATCGCGGATATGTACGATGAAAAGCTTGAACAACTATGCGGTCTGGTAAAAGAAAACACAGTTACAGCTACAGCAGGTTTTAAACAATCTTGTTTGTTGATGTTAAAAGAAACATCAGTCATCAACAACAACATATGAAAAACCAACGAGCGCATGCAACACATATTTGTAAAAAACAGATCAAAAAGAGCTATTGAAGTAATAGGAAATTTTGCAAAATGGGCATTCGGTACGATGGATAGTGAAGACGCGCATAAGGTTTACAATCAATTGGCGATTTTGGAGAAGAATGATGCTAAATCCTTTGATTTAATCAAACATCAAATAACAGTAATGGGATCAAACTTCAATAAACTGAGTGCACCAATTAAAGTGCTCGTTACAGACGTCGACACAATTGCGAAAAATCTACGCGAACTTAGTGCGTCCTATGGTAACTTCACAATAAAAACCTAAGATGAGATTACCACACTAAAACTGTGTAGTGTACCCATGTCGCCATACAATATGCACAATGTATACATACCAACTTCAACAAAGTAGTGCAACCAACAAACAATAAACGCTTGGGTTACACATGTTGAAGTGGGTCAAAAGAATATTGTTTGCTTGCATTATTGTTGGCACATGTAAATTTAAGATGTAATATAATATTTGATAATTGTAACTTTAATTTCTATTTTCTTTTATTTATGAATATGTAAAATATTGAGTGTTTCAGAAATCACTCAATGACCTAAGAAATTTTAGTATATAAGCTAGAACAAATTATAAATAAAATCAGATTATTACAAGCAACTGAATTCGGCACTTGTTTGCCTTTTGTTTTAATCTCCATTAATTCGGCAGTTCCTTTGAACGCCTTACAAATCAGCTGAAACCCTGACAGCTACTAAAAATAACCAAGGGCTATAGGGAAAGATTTAAACACTACACATTTCATAAGACAAACACTACACATTTCATGGCGATCCTGCCAACTCGGACCATATTAAATTAATAATCCTACCGAACTGATGTCCAAAGAAGAGACTTTTCGAGATAACTTGGTGGACGAACATTCTAAAAGCGATCCCACTAGTTATTGCGGGATACGAAGTAGGAAAGAATGGAAATAACGAAAACGATCAAAATAATGAACAGCTTATAGAATATATGAATACTATAAGAGTACAAGATAAAAATAAAGAAGAAAATTTAAACTTTTTCGAAATAGTTATGATAATTACATTAGCATTATTAGTAATTGCCTACATCGTAAGACTAATGTATGCAATACTTAGTAACAGACGATAAAAAGAAAAAGATTTAATACTATATATAAAGATAATTATACCCAATAATATTAATATACATAAGATTAGTAACATTTACAGAAAAACAAAAATTCTCGGTACAGTTAAAAATATTATTAATGTTGTCCAAAATAACAAAAACCTTAGTTATTATTATTTTAATCCTATTTATATTACATATCATTTATAGATTTATTAACAATTGTAAAAACAAAAACAATAGCAAAAACAATGATAGCAATAAAATAACAGAAGTATAAAAAAATATATTTGTATTTTAACAAATATTCAATATTAATACGAAAGATTGTTAGATGGAGAAGAATCTCCAGAAATTAACGGATATATTAAAAAATCTAAAGAAAAGTCCAGGAAGGACATATACTGAAAAGATAATTAACCCTAAATTAGAAGAGAAGAGAGTTTGAGATAGCACAAGTTGAAGAAAAAGACGAGGAAAAAGCATCAGCGCTTAAATTATAATTTAATAATATAATAAAGAAAATTAAAGAATATTTAGTCCAGAACATTACTAAGATAGAAAACATAGACATCAAAATGGCAGCATTTAGTTTAGAAACAGTGTCTAAAGCACTCCCACTTTTTGCTGGAAACCAGGAAGAACTAGAAAGTTTTTTGATAACAGCAGAACTCATTGAGAAAACTCTAGCTGAAACAGCAAAACAAGATTTCTTACAATACATATACCATGCAAAATTGACTTCAGGGGTAAGAACGGCAATAGGTAACTATGCGAAACCAGAAAATTTCAATGCATTAAAAAATTTGTTACAACAGAGGTACAAAAGTACAAAGACAATTACAGAGTTACAATCAAAACTAAGCACTATTTACCAAGGGAAAATGTCTGTTAATACATTCAAAGAAAGAATAATGACGACAATAGACAACATGAACAAGTTAGGAGTTGAAGAACTTGGTAATGACGCCACAGAAGCAGAGAAAAATGTTATTATCAAATTAAACTCAAAGCTTTCTCTAGATACTTTTAAAAGAGGTATTAATGACAGTTTAAAGACAGCCATTTTCGCAGCTCGTCCAAAGACTTTACAAGACGCAGTAGAACTAGCACTAGAACTAGAAAATGAGAATAAATTAAACAATAATGCGGTAATGCACATTCAAAAGCAGCAACATAATAATAATCGAACCAGGCATTACAATAGCAGTTATCGCGAAAGAAATAATTTTGAAAATAACAACAACTCTCGTAGTAGAAATAACAACAACAATTTTAGCAATAATAGAAACAATAATTTTCCTAATAGGTATAATGGCAACAACACAAATTTCAACAGAGGCACCAATAACACTAGGAATGACAATTTCAACAACAATAATTCTCTTAGGAACAACAATCATTTTACAAACAACAATCGTAATAACAATACACCTAGAAACAATAACAACAATAGAAACTACAGAAATAACACAAACAGTAACAACAATAATAACAGTAACAACAACAGAAGATATATACGTACGATACAAGACGAGGGAAACGAGGAAGGCTCGGAATACAGGGATATTCCGGACAGCCAAAATTAAGAGTATTTAAAGTTTCAAATAATAACACAAATTACATAATCGCTAAATACAAAAATAAAGGATTAACATTTCTTATCGACACAGGAGCCGACATATCGTTATGTCGCACTAGAACAATTTTTGATGATGAACCATTAAATATAGAAAACAGATGCAAATTAACAGGCATCACTAGTGAAGAAATATATTCCTTAGGGACAACTGAACTTGAACTTTCATTAGCAGACCAAACATGCAAATACAAATTCCATCTAGTAGATGACAATTTTCCAATAGAGACAGACGGAATAATAGGGAGAGACTTTTTAAGAGAATACTTATGCAAAATAGATTACGAGACATTCACAATTTCTTTGTTTACCAATAATGAAACCATAATTCTGCCAATGCAATCAAAAGCATTCGACACATTAAAAATAACTATACCACCACGAACAGAAATCATACAACCATTGAAATTAAACCTTACATCAGATTGCGTAATACTTAATAATGAATTAAAAAGCGGTATTTTTTTAAGTAATTCAATAGCACCAAAAAACGGAATGACACACATTAAAATTTTAAACACAACAAATGATACACAAATTTTACAGGGCATTAAACTGCATACTGATCCACTAAAAAACTATGACATATTAAATTACACAAATGGAAACAATGACGAACGCTTTAAACAAATTCTAAATGACTTGCAATTAAATAATACTGATGAATATGCAAAATCAGAATTAATAAACATATTCAAAAGATATCAAAATGTATTTCATTTAGAGAATGAGAAATTAACTGTAAACAATTTTTATAAACAAAACATAGCAGCTTCAGATAATACTCCGGTGTATATAAAAAACTACAGACTACCCCACTCGCACACGGACATAATAAATGAACAAGTACATAAAATGTTACATGACGATATAATAGAACCATCAATTCGCCCCTACAATGCTCCACTTCTTTTGGTACCCAAAAAGAATACAGAAGACAAACGAAAATGGAGACTTGTAGTAGACTTTAGAAAGTTAAATGACAAAATAGTTAATGACAAGTTTCCACTAACTAGATTAGAGGATATTTTGGATAAACTAGGAAGAGCTAAATGGTTTTCGACTCTTGACATGACTAGCTCATTTCACCAAATTCAGTGGGACAAGGACTCAAGACCACTTACAGCTTTCTCTACACAACAGGGACACTACCAATTTAAAAGACTACCATTTGGACTTAAAATTTCATCAAACAGTTTTCAGAGAATGCTTACGATAGCACTTTCAGGACTTGATTCAGAAGCTTTTCTTTATGTCGATGACATAATTGTGTATGGATGTAGTTTGAACCATCACAATGAAAATCTTGTCAAAGTTTTAGACAGACTTCAACGATACAACTTAAAACTGAATCCAAAGAAATGTTGTTTTTTGAGACCAGAAGTAGTTTACTTAGGACATTTAATAACAAAGGACGGCGTGAAAACAGATCCAGCTAAATATGAAGTTATTAAAAATTACCCAACACCCAAGAACGCAGACGAAGTTAGACGTTTTGTTGCATTCTGCAACTATTATAGAAAATTCATACCGAATTTTGCGGACATTGCAAAACACTTAAATATGCTATTGAGAAAATCAGTAAAATTTCTATGGACAAATGAATGCCAAAATGCTTTTGATACCCTAAAAGAAAAATTAATGAACCCACCAATTTTGCAGTACCCAAATTTTGACAAACCTTTTATTTTGACGACTGACGCCTCAAACTACGCACTAGGAGCAGTCTTATCACAAGGTGAAATTGGAAAAGATTTACCTATTTCTTACGCAAAAACATGAAATAAAAAAAATAAATTTTTTTTCTGAATAAACTGTAAAACTTTATTTCAACTATATCACAAAGAACACAGGGTGATTCAAAAAGAACATTCTCACTATTTTGCTAAAATTAGAAATTTCTTAGTAAGCTTTTGATTTTTAAACATATATAACTTTTTTGTTTTAAAAGATTTTTAAACAAATTCGTTACCTATTAGTACTAGAAAAATAAAGTGTTTATGACTTTTAGAAAACTTTTTTTAACTGTCCAAATTTTCCTAAGCTCTCACATATTAGAGCATAACTTCTAGAAGTCAAAAGGGTGAAAAAATATATTAATACTATTTTGTAGTCCAAACTCTAGTACTACACCCCTATACCCCTTTGTAAACCCGGCACGATCCGACCGTGAGCACCAGAACATATTTTCCAACACAAGGTCAACTATTTTTTGCAAAATGTTAGTAAAAAGACTTTAAATAAATTTTGTTTCTGTAATGCTCATTTTTAAATTATTTTAGTTGTTTTTATCAAATCGCTTAAAAAAGAGAGAGACGGTTTTTCGATGGATATACATACATATGTATGTACGTATTTTTAAAAGAAAATTAATAATTGTTAGTTAGTGTAGTTTCTAAATCATTTATAGTTGGTCACAAAAATTGTTTGCCTACTTAACGTAAATTTATATAATACTAGATATACCCGGTGCGCTTCGCTACCCCCACGTTATAAAATAAATGCCCCTATTGTCGTTCTCAACTCAACTCAGTTTGGTTGAGTGCGAGTCGACCCAACTTTCACACCACCAAATTGTTTTTTTGTATTGTGATACACAACTATTTTTAGTTGAGATTGTTAAAGCGTTACCAACTTAAAATATCCAGTTTGACAGCATAGCACACAAAATCGTGTAAAAATTTAAAAAAATATATTAGAAGAGAAAAAGTGTTTTATTCGAAAGCAAATAATATCAAATGAATATACATATGTGTAGATTTATTTCATGAAGATGGAAACGCAGATGGTAATATACATAGATGTGCTACGCATAAGGAGGAAAATTCGTGATGAATCCAACCCTCTTGAACTACCGACTGCAAAGCAAATATATTCAAAATATAAGTTACAATTTGAGTAAGAAAATAATTTTTAAGGATTTATTAGCTACTTCCGACTGAGTAAAGAAGCCTTTTGCTATCTGTTGGATGACATAAAAGATCAATTAAAGAAACCAGTACGTACATTAGCTATACCACCGATATTGAAACTGTGTGCTGCCCTTAGATTTTTTGCAGACGGGAGCTATCAGAAGTGCAGTGGCAACGACTTCAATATAGGATTACCTCAATCTACAATGTCACTTGTTTTAAAAGAAGTGTTAGATGTGCTAGAGCAGCGCATATGCAGCAAATGGATTAAAACACAAATGATTGAAGAAGAAAAAAGTGCGTCGAAGGTTTGGTTCTTTTCAAAAAGTGGGTTTCATGGTGTGTTGGGCTGTATCGATGGTACACACGTCCGAATTATTTCTCCACGTAAAGATATACAGCATCTTTACTTAAATCGGAAGGGATACTATAGCTTAAATGTTATGATTGTGAGATATACTACTTACATAGAAGTTATTTATTTTTAGTTCAATAGTCCGGTCAATCTTGACATTCGGTCATACAGAAAGTTACAACAAGCGCAAAATCAGTAAAATTGTTCAAAATATAATTATGTATAAATAAAATTTGGAAATTCCCATCCATCCATTCCTGTGTATGGAAAAAATCAACATTTATGCATGCACTGAGTGCGTGTACATACATGTACATGATTTTGGGCTTGTTGTAACTTTCTGTATCTTTACTCTTATTTTTTGGTCTAATTTGACCGGACTAAAAATTTTATTTATCTTTTATTTAGATGTGTGATTACAAAATGAACCTACGTTATGTTGACGCGAGACACCCGGGCGCGAATCATGACTCTTTGATTTTTAATTTATGAAAGTAATTTAAAAATTCATTTGCAAAGGAACTTTTAAGAAAATTCATTTGCAAAGGAACTTTTAAGAAAATTCATGGATTTTAGGTAAAATTATTTTTATTTTTTAAACCTATTTTTATCCATTTTTGCATTTAAGGTGATGCCGGGTATCCCCTCCGACCGTACTTAATGACGCCATTTCGAATGACAGACGCCGGTTCTTTACAAGCTCGTTATAACACTTTAAACGCCAATGGTCGGAATATCGTTGAACGTACGATTGGTGTTCTTAAGAGCAGATTTCGCTGCCTTCTTTCTGCTATAGGCTTGCATTACTCACCCAAAAAAGCAACACAAATTGTAAATGTTTGTTGTGCTCTGCATAATATTAGTCAGCACTTCCAAGTACAATTTGAAGAAAATGAAATATTTATTGATAGCGAAGATACAAGCGCACAATCCATAAACTCAAATATTGAGGACACAGAACTTGGAATGAGCATAAGAAATAATATAATGCGTTCATTGCAATCTTAATTAAAGTATTTCTTTTATTAATATTGTATTCAGTCTCAGTTTAACAATTAACAAACATATATATATTTTTATTCTACCTATACTATATGTATTTAAATAAATAAAGAACAAAATTTGGTTATTCTCTTCAGAAGCATCTTTTTCACTTTGCCTGTTAACAAAATATGGTTTTATGACTATGAATTAAATTCAGTCTGTGTTGTGGATTTATACATACATACATACATATGTACATTTAAATTAAAAAAAAAACTATTAGTATATAAAAAAATAAATAGTAAATAAAAAATAAATAACATCACTCCGTGTGGCCAAACTTAATATTAAACATTTTCCTACCTACATGCTATAAAAATCACATCAACTCCTTTCTCAACTTTTCAATTTTCATTTTTTCGACCTCTACCTTGAGATTGTGAAGCTCAGTAGCTTCATTCATTTGCCTCTGCTTTATTTTTAAAAGCTGTTTGTTCACCTCGTAGTTTTTGTAGGCCGTTTTTTCTAAACACTTTATAGTTTTCAAAAGTGCAGCCTGTGTTTCAGCTTGTTTTCTCAACAGCCCTAGACGCTCCTCTTCTGGCGAATTTCGAGTTCTTCTCCTGGTTGGAGCGTTTAATTGTACTTCAGCTGCCTGTGTTGTGTCTTCATTTAATTGAACGGGATCATCACTCAACGTTGGAGCTATATTTTCCAAACCAAAAGTTTCGCCAGATGGTGCCACTTGCTCGCTTAAAGATAATAGGTGCGACAAGGCTGTTTAACGGAATCTCTTGCGAAGGGCTACCTCCTGTCGCCTGAGTATTTCTTTTGTTGTTAGCAAGTTTTTTCTTAATACTTGCTTTGTAATGGATCTAAACCTATGTGTAGTAAATTGTAATAAAATACGTACAATATTACAAAGCACATACTTACACGTTGCCATTCTGGGGAAGTTCTAGTCGGTGGCCCCAAGCTATTTATTTCCACCGCAAATCATTCCCATAAATCTTTACAATGATTTTTGGTCATGCCAAATTTTGGTTTCCCACGAGCAATCTCTGGATTTTTTTCCATTAACTGAACAATTCTCTCAAACTGGGCTTTCGTTGTAATTTTCAAAGATCTGTAAATATATTAAAATATTGAAAAACTGCAATATTTAGCAGAATCAATTTTTCTACTTACGATCTCTCCATTTTTCTGCACTTTATGTCGAAGTAAATTGTAACGAACAAAAACCCAACTAGTAATAAGCAGTTGTGTGTATTTATCGTTTTTGTCAACCAAACTTGTGCACAGTTGAAAATGACAATACCACACAACCAAAAAGTCAACCATGAGTTGAGTTGAGAATCGCAATGCCAATTTATAAACGACGACCAAACTGTATGAAAAGTTGTCAACCGCAATAGGGGCAAAAACTCCTATTGTGAAAATTTAATGACGATCGGTCCAGTAGGGTGGTGTTGGCTGAAGTGGTTAGCGCGTTGACTACTAAGCAAACAATGACGTGGGGCCTGGGTTCAAACCCAGGCCAGAGCAAGTCAATCAACATCATTAATTTCTGTAATGTACATTAGTGAGACATTGTATTAATTGTTGTCGGACTATTTAAGTGATGAAGGCATAGCACTGGTCACTAAAAACTGTTCCGACAGCGATTGATGATGTTCCAAGCTAATATACACAACATCGCCCTCCTTCGTCGGTTAGCAGAAACATCGGCGAAGTAAAACAATTAATAAAATGTCTGCCAATACAGCTTAACAAAGTTAATGCGTCTACCTAACACCGGAGACGCCTCAACACTGCTATAAAAAATAACATAACGCGCAAAGCAGAGTTGTAAAAGAGTTAAGCCTTCTACATTTTCAACATCTATCTTCTATACCCTATCCCTCTCCACCCACTTTTCTCCTGGTACGTATTCCAAATTATGCCAATACCATATGTACCAAATATCATCGACGTAGGTCAAAAAATGCCCAAAATATGGCGATTTAAATTTTTGGGTTATATGGGCGGTGCCACGCCTCTTTGCCCAATCAAAAATTCATAAAGCCTATTGTTCCTTCCAGAATTACAGTAACATGCTGTGAAAATTTCAGGAAGATCGGTCCAAGGGTATGGTTTTCCTAAAAAGGGGCGTGTTCCCACCCACTTTTCTCCTGGTACGTATTCCAAATTATGCCAATACCATATGTACCAAATACCATCGACGTAGGTCAAAAAATGCCCAAAATATGGCGATTTAAATTTTTGGGTTATATGGGCGGTGCCACGCCTCTTTGTCCAATCAAAAATTCATAAAGCCTATTGTTCCTTCCAGAATTACAGTAACATGCTGTGAAAATTTCAGGAAGATCGGTCCAAGGGTATGGTTTTCCTAAAAAGGGGCGTGTTCCCACCCACTTTTCTCCTGGTACGTATTCCAAATTATGCCAATACCATATGTACCAAATATCATCGACGTAGGTAAAAAAATGCCCAAAATATGGCGATTTAAATTTTTGGGTTATATGGGCGGTGCCACGCCTCTTTGCCCAATCAAAAATTCATAAAGCCTATTGTTCCTTCCAGAGTCACAGTAACATGCTGTGATAATTTCCTCTTTATATTATTAGTATAGACATGCCACCAAAGAAATTTGCTTTTTAAATTGATTTAGCCTGATTATAAATGTATAACATTTTTTTTTTCTCCGAATTGGTAAACCATCCTTGTTCATTGATTTAACTTAATTTTCCATTAGGCCTAGCTTTATATGAAGAGGCGGTAGAATAATTTTTTGTTTTTGAATTAAAGGTTCTTCTGATAATTTTTTTCTCCTGAAAGAAAATTTACTCTTGCCGGCCAAATTTTAACGTTGTAGTGTTTTTCTTTCGCCCGACTATCCCATTCATCGCCATATGTAAGGTTGACTGCACACATATTCGTTCAATGTTGGGTGCCTGCGGTAAATGGAAAATAGAATCGGCATTTGTTAATCGATTTTCATGATTTATACCTTGTTTTATTCTTAGGGTATTTAGCTCCCAGAAAAATATAAAATATTGGCTTATTTTGAATATTGAAAATGAGCTAATACGGTCTAAAATTCTTCATATAAATAAAACAACGACGCTTCGTCAATTATTTGTTGACTTTATTAAGGGTTGGGAAATATTAAAATTTTAATAAAAAAAAATTGAATTTAAAATATTTACATATAGACAAAATCTTCTTAAAATGATTAATTAAATTAAAGCTCATTTTCAATATTCAAAATAAGAAAATTTACATTGGCCATAAAACAAAAATAATAAAATATTGGCTTTTCCTTTTTTTATTGCACCTTTTAAACTGAAAAAAAAACACGAAATTTTGCAAGAAAAAAATTTGTTCCCTTATGAAATTTTTGAATAATTCCAAAACCTTAAAATATAAAAAAACTACATTGAACTAAATTAAATATAATTTTGTTACGCATCTTTTGTTGTTTTCTTTATGAAATCGGATGAGTCGTTCTTGAGTTTGGCTGAAATATATCTTCGTACCTAACTAATTTAGGGGGAAAAAATTGCCACGCCCATACGTACGTGATAGAGAAAAACCGAAAACGGATTTGAGTTTAGGACATCAAAATCCATATAGTCCACATAGTTTTATTTAAAGGAGAGCCAAAAAGTGATTTTTTGCAGAGCAGTGTTATCAAAGACTTATTTTTGCACCAAAAAAAAAAAAAAAATTTGATAATTGAAACAATAATAGAAGCAAGTCCAAGGCGCACAAAGAGGATTTTGAAAAATATTCCTACACCAAATGAAGACAAGAAATGTACTCCAGAAGAAGCCTATGCACTAATTTTGGATTCAAAATTAACTAAAAAGCAGTATAAGGAATTGCGAAAGCGAAACAATTAAAAAAAACCACGGGTAGCACTCCGGGAGTGCCGACAGAAGTGAAAACGTTTTGTGATTAGAACACTACACGTGCTATTGCCAAAAAAATTATGCGTAGATATAAACAATTATATAAATACATGCAACAAATTTAACCACTTATCAAGGCGTATGCAACAGGTGAGCTTACTAGCACAGCTGACTGAGCTCGCTTTATAGCAAATTTTCATACAAACTGATATAGTTTGAAGAGAGTACATAAAAAGTGGTTACAGTTTGGTACTCATACGTATTAAAATGCTTTAAATTTGTTTGTGTATTTTGATATGAAGCGAGTACTTTATACCAACCCAACAAAATATATGTCGGTTTTGGATTGTTGTACATGTTGACGAACTGCGCATACCTGTTAGTGTTACCATGTCTGGTATGTAGTTGTCTGTTAAGTGTCAAATGTCCGGGCGTTACTATACCTGTAATTTGTTTGGTAGGCATTCGCACAAACAGAGATGCTACAATAGAGATGCCAATAGAAGTTTTCACTTCAAAAATTCTGGAATTTTCCAGAGTAGAGAGATTTAGCCGCTGTCAAAAAAGAATGCTTTCCGTTACCAACTGATATAACTGTCACAGTTCAGCAGAAATAAAACTGCAAGATCTTTTTGAATACACTGCCAAACGGTTGTTAAATACGCTTGATGCTGATCGTTTGAAAAAAAACTTGGAAATGCCAGAATTACTTTTTATTTCTAAATGGGGATGTGATGGGTCAGAGACAATACAAGCAATTTAATAGCCGTCAAATAGTAGAGCAACAGAAATTGATGTATGAAAAATGAAATACCCTCGTCAGCAAAGTATTACAGACCAATAAAATTTTCATTCAAAAAAGAAACAAAAGATGTCATAACTGAAGAAGAATTAAAATAAATAAAAGATCATATTATAGCCCTTCAACCTTTATTATTTACAGTTGATGACCAGGAAATCGAAGTAAATTTTAAAATGTGTCTCACAATGATTGATGGAAAACTTGCACAAGTTTTAACTGATACAAAGCATCGTCAAGCTGCATTTTATGCCAAAAGTCAATTAAGCCATCCCATTCCAGAAGTTGATTGAATTTGGATTGCTAAAATACGTTTTATGGAGCATATTCTTAAATTAGGTTATGATTTGGATTTTGTTCCGTTAGGCGAAAAAGTGAGCAAATATAAGGAAAATGAAGAAAAACAGAACAAATTCAATAAAAATATTTAGAACTAATGGTTGATCAGCCAAAGTAAGGAGAAGGAAACACATATGATAGAAATACTGAGATACAGAGATATTTCTTCAGATCCAGAGTCTTCAGCATCTATCACAGATTTAGAACTAATAAGGCGATTCAACATTATATTACAAGTTCTAGCATATAGCAGGAAGATGAATCCAAAAAATGTGGAGAGTAGGCAAAAAAAAAAAAAAAAAAACAATAGTCTTGGAGATAATTCCCATCAACAGTTCATAATATTTTGTACCATGGGGAACAAATAACACTGTGGAACAATTTCAGGTTAGCAAAAGTTAGGTCGATTCTGACAGTGAGGGGTGAAAATAGAGGCTAAATTAGTTAGAATTTTTTTTTTTTAATCGACCTTCGAACTTTGCAGTCAAATGCCGATTTTCAGCATATTGTTTACATGGTTTTTTGGCTATAACTCGTCGACTAATTTCTATTTTGGACTTAAAAAGAAACCTACATCTTCTTCATTAAAACCTCTTTATCTAAAGTAAACTTGAACCAATGTTTGTATTTTTTATGTTCGCTAGTATATAAACTGATTTTTAACTCAAACTGCTTCAAAAAACCAACTGTTGATCGGTTATGGGTGTGATTGTAAACGATGTTTTTTTTTTTATTTTATTTATTTAATTTATGCATGCAAATGTGTGTATGTTCTTTAACATTCTCCGCCGCGTTGAACACGGTTCAATAAGTTTTGGGTATCTACTAACGGGTGATGCGATCAGGTTCAATTTTTTGAAGTATTTATGCTTGCTGGTCTCGATCGATATGCGGGACTCGGTGCATTTTTGTAGGACTGCCTTTGTTTCTTGTGTATTTTCCATATCTAAAGAATAAGTAACGTTATTAAGCACAGGACTAATGCAGTGTAGCTTACTTCATGTTGATGTTGACTATTAGAATTAATAACTTCGGGCAAATGTTCTAGATTTGCTCCATTTAATTGTTTTCGAAGGCTTGTTAGCTGGTCTAATTGCGTATTGAAGTGCTGGCTTGAAGTATTAATGATCTTTTCTGTTTCTTCTGGGTTACTTATTAATTTAATATGTTTCAATTTACATACATATGATGTATGGACAGTCCGAAATGCTCTTGCATTGTTACAAAATTGTTTTATATTACACAATCGGGGTCAATTTCTATTAGCCCAGTGTTTTTAATTATGAATAGGAAACTATGCTATGCCATATACCATGAATGATTCAATGTCCATAGTCCATTTACTTAGTTGATCTAATTGTATCCAAGCTCCTGGACCTGGAATCTTATTGAGGTTGCAATTGGCTATCCATCGACTGTTGAATATTATAATCTCACAAGGATCAACCTCCGAATTGTTTTTAAACTTAGATTGCTTATTTTTGCAAATGTATTCTTTGTTTCTTGTCATGATACAGTTCGATATATCATCTGTCGTAAATGGAATATACTCATCTCTGAGTGCATCTATGGCAAAGTATGACATGTCTTGTCTAATAGCAATTAATGTATTGTTTTTGACTGTCGGAACGGCTACTATTTTAAATAGCTCAAAGATCTGTTGATTGACTAGAGGTACAGTACAATACGTATATAAGAAACTCGTTTATAAGAAAAACTCGGCTATAAGAAACACTTTTCCAGACACCATGTACATTTCCATATAAATACGTGCTAAATAATCCTTATATAAGAAACTCGCTTATAAGAAAAACTCTGCTATAAGAAACAAGTTTTTATGAAAAATTATATTCCTTTCATAGAAAATTGTACGTGTATAAGAAAGAATTCTCACAATGAAATTTTTTTCAAAAATATAAATTTTTTGATTATATTTTACAATTTACATCTGTGAACACTGGTCCAAATGTAAAATGAAGTACTTGATTTTTGTGAAATCAGCCGGCTTCGTTGTTTTTATTTATTTTGTATAAAATGTCGTCGAACATAAGAAATGTTTTGTCAATTAAAACCAAAATTAAAATATTAGATTCTTATAAATGTGGAAAACCCGAAAAGAAATTTGTAAGGAGTTTAAAATAGCGGAAAGCACTTTGTCGAAAATGATAAAAAACTCAGAGGTACTTATCGCCAAGAAATATTCGGGAAAAAATTTAAACATTACCAAATGTGATTTTAAGTGAAGTGCAATCACCTGTTTTGTTTTTGTTATGTTTTTTGTATAGATTTGTGCAATGTATATTTGTTGAACAAATAAACGATATGTCGTACAAAATAATGTGTATTAATTTTATTTCAAACTAGCTGATCCCGGTGTACTTCGCTACCCCCCTCGTTATAAAATAAAATTAAAAGTATTTATATATCCTATTGTGACGATCGGTCCAGTAGTTAAGACTAATTTACGATTTTTAATTTTAATAAAAAGGAGCGTGGTCCCATCCACTTTTCTCCCGGTACGTATTCCAAATTATGGCAATACCATATGTACCAAATATCATCGACGAAGGTAAAAAAATGTCCAAAATATGTCCAATCCCGCCCATATTTGCAGCAGCAATTAAGAAATTTACACCAAACCGACATACCAAATTTTGTTTAAATACCGTTATCAGGAGCAGAAATAATAGATTTTTAATTTGTGGTTTGTATGAGAGGTACCACGCCCCTTTGTCCAATCCCGCCTATATTTGCAGCAGCACTTAAGAAATTTACACCAAACCGACATACCAAATTTTGTTCAAATACCGTTATCAGGAGCAGAAATAATAGATTTTTAATTTGTGGTTTGTATGAGAGGTACCACGCCCCTTTGTCCAATCCCGCCCATAAGTATCCTATAGCATTCTCCTGGCTCTAAACTACCTCCCTGCCAATTTTCAGCTAAATCGGTTTAGCCGTTCTTGAGTTATAAGTGAATTAACTAACACGACTTTCTTTTATATATATAAGATATACATATTTATATGTATCTGCATACTCCATAGGAAATTTTTAAATTTTGTTTCTGACGCATATAAGAAAATATCTTTCCTATATGCGTGTTCTCTTTATAAGAAAGCTCGCATGTAAGAAACAAAATCTGTACATTTTCAGACTTTCTTATATGCGTATTGAACTGTATTTTAAAAAATCACTTCACCCCGTGTTACGGCACCCTTAGCATTCATGAGGTTATATAGATCCATTAAATTATCATCATCTGTTATTGGAAGCGTGTAAGATGCTGGAAGGTGAGCCCTAATTTATTTATCTATTTGTATGTTCAAATCCTGTACAACAATAATTAATATTATATTTAGAGTACAGGAAAGTAGTGTCCAAAAATTAAGTTAAGACGGCAAATATAAGTATACATACATATTTAAACAAAATTAAGTAAAATTGTAGCCATTTGCTTTTTTAACTGGTGAGGGGATACCAAGAGAGTACTGATTTTCCATTATGAGCGTCGGTAAGTACATTTATGATTTCATCCTTAAATTTTTGTAAGTTTATTGCTACCAATGTTAAATGTCTTGAAAGCAGTCCCACGAGTTGAAAGTTACTGTCTTGTGAAGCTTCCTTGAACAACTCATTTTTGTTCTGATCAAACATTTTTTGGAGCTCGGTAATCTTCTGCTGCGAATTTATTTCATCTTGTTTGATAACATTGATGGTTAAATCAATTATTGATGTTTGATTTCGTAACAATTTTATAATGTGGTCCTGCTCTATTTTTGCTGTGTTAATAGTCCTTGATATTTCTTCTGCATACTCCGAATCAAGAGCACCAAACACTGACCGGGCAATATTGCCGACTATATTAAATGGTGACCTTTTTGTACATCCGTGGCTGATTAAATCATCTTCTTGACACAATTCATTTTTGATTTTCCATAAATTGTTCACCAAAATCGATGGACACGGTTGCTGCAGAGTTTCCAAACCCACTGACAATGAATTAAGTTCGGATGAAAACTGCGTAAGGTCATAGTACACCATCAATTTCCATTTTGCTCAATCAATTTCATATTCCCTCAAAATACAACCCTGGATCACCCTGGAACTGCTTTACTGTTAAGTTGTTGCATAGGGCAATCGGAATAAACATAAGGGATATGAACATAGTAAGTGCTACGAAATTTACTGTTGGCTTAAACCTCTTTGCTGGACTGATATCATATTCCTGGTTATTTGACAAAGATCATTTTAATATTGTTTTACTTTCCGTTAAGGGTTCCTTTTCATATTCTTGACACAGTGGGGCCAACTTGTGAATTTGTCGCTTGAAGATTCCTGTAGCTATTTTTACTTCAGCTACTCTCAGCGCACTTGCATCTCCAGCATAAATAGTGATGATCCTTCCTATTGGCCATTTCATTATAGGTAGGCTATCTTCTTTGGTTATGACCATATCCACTGGTTTGGGGTTGTTGACCTTTGTTTTCAATTTGTAGAGTTGTTGAACCTCGTTTAAGTATTCAGTAGACCACCTTTTCCAAAACTGTTGATTTATTTTGGAAACTAACTTCCAGTGAGACACAACTGAAATCTTCAGATTTTCTGCCCTGCTATCTTCTTGAGCGGTAAGCGGTTCGTCGATGAGAAAATAACGAGATTGTCCGGATCATTTGAGCGTGGTTTTAGTGGACGTGAGTTCAATATTGCTTCTTCTTCTATGATTATCGTCTCCAACTCTTCATGGGTTAAGGATTCGGTTGCTTTGCTGACTTCACGATGGCCTTCAAAATGAGGAGCTCTTGGTGGGATAAAATGAAAGTGTATCCTCTTAGAGCTCGAAGCGGATATTATTGCCTCTTGTGCTTTATCAGCATGTATTGCTTCAGATATTTCCGATAACATATTCCTTGCTCCTACGAAATTTGTTGCATTGTCACAGTAGACGTTTTGAAAATGACCACGACGAGCTATGAATATTTTAAGGGCTCCAATGAATGACTGTTGATAGATCAGATACCAGCTCTAAGTGAACTGCCTTTGTGGCAAAGCAACAAAATACTGCTATGTAAGCCTTTGTTGGCCGTTTGCCGCTTACTTTGTAGTGTATCCAGAATGGGCCACAATAGTCTACACCCGAGTTGATAAATGGTCTAGCAGGTGTGACTCTAGGTTGGGGTAGGTTGCCCATTATTTGTTGATAAAGTAGTGGCCGCGCTCTAGTACATCTTACACATTTCTGTATAACGGGGCGAGCTGTTATTTTCCCTTTTATTGGCCAAAAACGGTGTCTTATTGTATTCAGAATTGCAGTCGATCCACAATGCTTATTGTCTTCATGTATCATAATAAACAACAGTCTTGCCAAAGGATCGTTGTATGGCAGTATTATTGTATGTTTCATGTCTGGTTGTAAATTGGAGTTCTTTAGCCGCCCTCCCACTGGAAGTATGCCTTCTTCATCCAAAAATGGAGTGCTGTAGTGTAAAAACTTATGTACATGTAATTCAGCAGATTCAATTAATGATAGAGGATCTTTAAATAATGTGATTGCAGCTGCCGTGGTGGCAGTGAGGTCTAAGCGGTAGACAACTCTGAGATGATGAGACTGTAGTTAGTCTCGAAACATCGATGTCAGTTCAACCCTCCGCGCAGTCTAATTTTTCTTTGTCTGTTCAAGTATTAAGAGCCACTAGATTTTTCTTTCTAATTTAAATAATAATTTAATTTATAACAAAATTATATTTAGAGAAAACGAACTTAAGCCTGAAAAATTAAAAATTTCTTTGATTAAATATCACTCAGTTCGAATAAAAAATTAACAACTTAATTATTAATATTTTATTGTTAAAATGTTTCACTTGTCAATAAATTGTTCAATATATGCTTAAAATGCCGGTAGTAAAAAAAATGTAAACAAAGCAAAACATCTGATTCGAACATGGTTTTTGTTTATTATCGAATCAGGACAAATCCAAGAAATTTTTATAACACCAATTGAAGTCAGAATCGATTTTCAATTCTGATAAATGGCAATTCTGACTTAATTAATTTTCAGTTTGTATCAAGAGGAATGGATGTGCTCTACAAATCATTTTCATTTCCATTTCAATTTACGAATGCAGAACCTGGGCGAATAACAATGACAACTAAATACATACATACATTTTTATTAGTCTGACATTACAATGGTTTAGGCCTACTGGGGAGGCCAGCCATTAAAAATAATTGGCAACGCACTGAGTGTAGTACCTCAATGGTTGTGTGGAAACCTACACAATTAATAAAAATTCAATTCACATGCCTAGTTGTATATCTTATTTGTTTGATACAACTAGGCTTATGAATAGAGTATATAATTTATTTATTTATACCTTATAAAATAAATTTACAATGATGTGAAAATAGTAATTTAAATTTATTTTGTTCTTATATTTGAATATACATATGTACATAGTTTAGTCAATGAATATTGGCTTTATATTAATTTATATTATATTATTAAAATTGTATAAATGAGAAATTATTATTATTATTAGGCTTAAGTTCAGTTTTATTGAATTAATGAAAATTCAAATTACTTTGAGTTTTTTTTAATTTTTGAAAAACGAGCTATTCTTTAATAATAGAATCTTCACAATGATGTGAATATACCTAATATTGAGAGAAAATAACAATACGTTATAATTGCAAAGTAAAATACTTTCAGCCGTATTCATAAAAATTTATTTTAGAGAATAGCTCGTGCTCAAGCTGAATTAATATTTTATGTTATTATTACGAATAAACGTAATTATTATTTGAACTGTAATAATGTACAAATGAGAAGTTATTATTATTAGGCTTAACTTCAGTTTTATTGAATTACGTTCAAGAAGTTGCTTTGAAGTTGAACCGCTTACTGTGTGTCAAAATTAATTTGAATTGACGTTGTGACGTAAGCTGTAAGCAACTTGCTAGTCATCTCATCAAAATTTTTATTAATTTTTTATTTAAAATAATACATTTTCTTAGATACATATAAACATGAAAATTTTTTTACAACAGCTTTCATCAGCTGTTTACTTAAAAAAAAATTTAAATCAAGTCAATATCCAAATGTATGAGTGAGTTAGTAAAAATATGTAAGAGTATTGAATCTTGAAACAATAATTAATACAAAACTTTAATTTTTAACCCCCAGTTTGTGTTATTTTGTCCATGCTGACTTTATCGTAGCTGTCCAATTAAACTAAATTCTATTTTTAGTGGTGACAATAAACAATAAAGTAATATCAATGCAATAAACCATGTAAAATAAATGAATGTTTAAAAATCTATTATTCTGCAGAACGAAAACAGTAAAATTTTTATAAATTATGTGTTATTTTTTAAAAGATTTAAGTTTATTTTATGTAAGTATTTTTATTGCTAAAGGCTTGTTGAATTTCCAAGTACTTTAAAATAAAAATACTTCAATTGTGTTGATAAAAACATGAGAACTGTAAAAATTGCATAGAAATAGACATAGTTAAGCTTCTAAGTTGTTGTTGTGTCTATACACTAGGGATGCAACCGATACCGATATATTGGCGATACTTCTGGTTTTCCGATATATCGATATCGGCGATATTTTACCGTCGATGCGCCGATACTTCTTATATTTTTCTTTAGAGTTTTTTGAACAAAATATTCAACTGTGAGAAATAACATATTAAAAGCAGAACATAAAATCAAAACAGAATACATAATGAAATTGTGTCTTCTATTTTGCTTTGCACCATAGAAATGAAATGTTCTCTAAATGCTAAATCTTGTATGTGTTTGTATGTTTTAAGATTTTTTTCAAGGCGCATTAATACAAGTGGTGGTAATTCTACAACAATTACAACTTAAAATAACAACTGACATCTCAGCCCCTATGTCAACATGTACAAATTTAGAGGCTACAAAATCCATAAGCAAAGCCACTGCTACATTGTCTGACGCTATTCCGCTAGTTACCAGTCTTTGAACATTATTAGTAAACATAATACATGAATCAACGGAGATGGAGAGTAGTTCGGAGTTCCAAAAACTTGCGACTAACTTAGCATCAGCTCTGAATGAAAGATTTGAGGGCTTAGAGAATAATGAAACCTATATTTATTCTTGACCCTCGATACAAAGCTCGAATATTTCAAAGACAATCGACTTCAATCCTATCGAAAAAACGTGTCATTGAGCTGCTTAACATGACTCTACATTCCTAAAGTGTTGAAGACACAGTCCTCCCTACAACTCGCAAAAGTTCTGACGAGAGTCTACGAGAAGTACTCGCCTTTGGAGCGTATGTGAAAAAATTATAAGTGAATCCGAGGAGGATGAGCCTCTATCCATCCTAAGCTGTGGTTCTGCTAACGAAGAAGTCGAGAGCTATCTTAGATCTCCTAATATTCCTAGAGATGCAGACCCTCTTGTTTACTGGCGCAATGACATATCCTACCCAAACTTAAAGAAAATGGCGCAGAAATACTTAAGTTTTCAAAAGAGTTCTGTCGCATCTGAGAGACTACTTTCCACTGCAGGTCTGCTTCAAACGGATTTGAGAAATCGTCTATCTCCGCAAAATTTGAGAACACTTTGCTTTTTAAACAAAAATCTTATTAATAGCAATTTTAAATATTAATCTTTTGCAATGTTGTTTTTATAATTTTAATTTAACTTTAACATGATCTCAAATTCAATTCTTTCTTTTTTAAGTCTTATTAATATGAATTTTAAATCTTGAGCCAATCTAAACTGAATGCCAACGTTTATTTTGTAAAATCATAAATATTGCAGACGTTTTGTAGTTTGAAAATTTGAATTTTAGAAACTGAAATGTATTGAAAATTTTGATGATTTGAATGGCTCATTAATAAACGCTGTTATTTTGTATAATAGAAGAACTACTCTACTTGAGTTTTGCTAATTTTTACTTGAGCTCAATTTCAATATGCGTATCGGTATCGGTATCGGCGATATTTATTTTTGAGTATCGGTATCGGATCGGCGAGTTGGCGTATCGTTACATCCCTACTATACACCCAATAAAAATTGCAATTGGCTATGTTTATAAGTAATTTTAAACACTTATGTTTCTGTTAGATGTCATAGACTCTATTGCTTTCAACACTTTCTGTTTTTAGTATTTGCTGTTGTAGTGGCCAAGCAACTACACTTTATTTACATTTCATACAATACTGCAATAATTATTGTTCCCAAAATATAGTCCAAAATATTTTAAATTTTAATGACACGCCTAACGAAAAATGTTTTGCTCTTCTAATAGCCACTTACACAATAAATAAAAAAGCAGATTCTTTTAAAAAAGTTAAACTAAATTTAAGGTAACATCACTGTTCTATAATAATATTATGTGGCGGACGCGTTCAAAATAATTAAGTAGCTGACTACCGGCTACTTATGCAGCTAGTAGCAGCTAGCAGCATTTGTAGACGTGTAGCCTGCTGTGTCGAATGTGTTTAATGCTTAAAGCCAAAACGGCTATCAATGCTTTATGCGCCCCATACACGTTTCAATTCAATTGTCAATTGGGTCCTACACCTGGTTTCAATTCATTATTAACAATTACGTTGTCTCCATTTAGATTTAATTTTAATGCTTGTATGATTTCAATTAATAATATCTTGTAATATCTTAACCTGATTTATTTAATAATAAGACTTGCTTTGTTGATGGTTAAATAAAGAGTATGTGTACATGAATGTTGGAAGTTGTGTGTATTTGTGTGTAAGTTAAAAATGTTAGGAAATAAATAAAAATGTATATATGTATGTATAATTATTTTATATTTTAAACTACATATATATAATAATATTCAAGAGGTTTTCATTTAAATATTCATTCTTTAATTAAATTCCCATTTGTTTTTATATATTCAATTAATTAATTTGTAAGTAAAATTAACGTATGTACATATGTATTTATAATTCAATTTCTTTTGTATATTTATTTTTTTTTTTTTTTTTTTGCAATTCATTCATATTATTTGTTGTGCTTGCTTTTTTTTTGTTGATTTTTATATTATTTTAATGCTGTTTTAAGTTAAGTTTGTATGTATGTATAATTGTAAATTATTTAAGCAAAACTTAAAATATTGAAACTAGAGAACATCTTACATTTGTGATTTTTATAAACCAAACCCAAACGTGTTTACGCCGCTTTAGATTGTCAGTGCTTTGTTCAGCCAAATGTTTGGTGTTCTTTTGACAGGCTAAGTCACGTTGATTTCCACGAGTCATGATTGGTACTTTCTATTACTAGCAAATTTTTAATTTCTGGATTCATTATTCTGGACAATTTATTTTTAATCAAACAATACTTTTAAACAATTTTACGACTGTGTCCGTTTTGGGTTTTCTTCTCTTCTACTTTTTGAATTGTAAATACACATTGTAAATAAATCATCTTTATGTGGTGGCGGCAGGATCAGTTCGAATTCCGAGGAATTGAAAGATTTTTGCAGGATCATAAAATTTTTGATAATAATTTTTTTTTGTATGGTTGGTCCGAATCGGCAGGATCAGTTCGAAATCCGCAGGATCGTAAGATTTTTGCAGGATCATAAAATTTTTGATAATAAATTTTTTGTATGGTTGGTCGGAATCGGCAGGATCAGTTCGAAATCCGCAGGATCGCCATGTGGAGAGTGAAAGGATGTGGTGTACTAATGTTTTGAGAATGTTATGGCAGGATCGCCATGTGGAGTAATAAGGATATTTATATTTTATTTCCCTATAGCCCTTGGTTTATTTTAAACAGCTGGAAGGGTTCCAGCTAGTAATTAGGCGTTCAAAAGAACTGCCAGAATATTCTTGAAACTAAATTAAAAACAAAGGCAAGCGAGTGCCGAATTATGTTGATAGTTTAAGTCTGATTTTATTTATAAAATATTCTAGCTTAAATACTACTTATGAGAATCTATATGATAATCTAGAATTGAGTGATTTGTAAATCACTCAATTTATTAATAAAGAAAAATAAAATATCATAAAATTAAATTGAATTAAATTTTCATGTGTCATCAACTTGCACACAGTAATTTCTGTAATTCAATATTTGTTCCAAATAACTTTTGCCACACTTCAACATGTGTAACATTATCGCTTGTTGCGCTACACACTTAAAGTTGGTATTTACCTACTGTGCAAGTTGTATGACATGTGTACACTACAATATATACTGTGTTTTGTTTTGCATTAGGGATATTCCTTGATAGAGGAAAATTGCTTTTGGCCATTTGGTTTGTAATAAAATTGTTTTTATTTTATTTAATTTTGGTCTTAGAGCTTCTATTATTGGAGCTCCTAAGACTGATGATTTATTAATTAAATTATAAACTAAATGACATTGGCTTATATACTAATTATGAGAATAATTCTTAGGGGTACCTTAACATAAGAGTAAAAGAATAGAAATATATATTATTGTTGGGTAAGCATATTTAGCTTCCAACTATTTATGTATGGCATGTGTTTAAAGTCCAACGAGTGCATACTTAAAGGCAACAGATACTTTGTGTTGCTTATATTTACAATCAAACAAATGCAGTTAATAAATGTGATTCAAAAATTATTTTTTCTGTTCTAACCCTATTTTGAATTTTATGGCAGTAATAAAATGTGTCTCAATAGACTTTTCTAAGTTATTCTGAGAGTTTTCAATGTGTACAATAATTTGAAAAGCTTCAGCAATTTTCTAATCAATTTTGGTTTATTATTTTTGATTTCTGGCATTTTTGACATAATTTAACATATTTCGTTATGTCTTTTATCATATTTTTCCAATGGTAATACCTCTTTATTTTTTCTATTGTTCGATATATTCCACAATGTCCTCTGATCATCGTGGTATTTCAGTATTAGATCAAGAATTGCCTTAGCATTCTAATCATTTATATTGGTCACCTCATTAAGTAGTAGCGCTACTTTTTTGCCCTTTTAATTATAAATTTTTTAATTGAGATAAATTCTAAAATTTTCTCATTAGGTGCCTATTTGTTCACTGGCCACTTTCTCAAGCCTTGGGAAAAATTGTCCTAAGTCAATATTCCCATTAATGAACATTATATATAATTTACCGGCCACTTTTTCAAGCCTAGGGAAAACTTGTCCCAAGTCAAGATTCCCTTTAGTAAATAGTTTTCTTCTGACGTCATATTGGGCTTTTTATCATTATTTTTAATTTGATGCTGAATATTTTCGATATTACTTTGTTGTTTATATGCCATAGATTTTGTTGTGATTTTTAATACTGTATTAATTTTTTTTTTTATTTTTTTACTGCCACAAAAATGGGTTGTATGTTTATTTATGGTGACTTTTTATTTCTAATATTATTATTTGATTAACTACAGATTTTAGCATCAGGCTATTAATGCCTTCGCTGTATAATTGTGACTTACATCTTAATTTTGGCATATTTAACATATATAGGTCGTCTACACTAATACATTTTTATATTATGTCAAATTATTTTTATTATTATTTTCTAAAACTACTAGCAATATTTCGTCAATACATGTATTGAACTTTATCCAAATCATTTGCTCTACTAACATATTTCTTCCGTAGAGCTCTTTTATGCAACAGATATATCTTAAGTAATAGATTTATTGCTGATATTATCACCAATATCAGCATTAGTAGCCATAATGAATTTATTTCTGACTTATGGTCTATGATTTCCAAATTAGTAACCGCTTTTGCACTGGGCTTTTCTAATTTTGATTCTGTTTTGCCCATCTTTTAATTTTATAATATTATTTTTATGTATATTATTTTGTCTTAAAACATTAAAAAGTTAAATTAACTTAATTATTTTATTCTAATTGTTAAAATTTAATTTAATTTTATTATCTTTAATCCATTATAAAGTTATAATTTTCTTGAAAAATTTGAGAGTATTCTTTAAGTGTTACTTTTTGTCTTATTTAATTTTTATTTAAGTAACATTTTAATTATTTTAATATTTTAAGTGCCTTTGTTGGCGTTTTTGTAAAAAATGTTTTTTTTTTTTTAGATTTTAGCTACGAGCTATTTAGTAATCAAAAAAAAATGTTTGCCACGAGCGGTTTACGCTTACTGGCCCTAGTGTGCGACTTTAACGCACCACTTTTAAAGTAAAAGCTATAAATACATATAAAAAAAAAAATTTTGATGTTGTTTTTGTTGGGCTCCTTTTGTCAGATCATTTGGGCTGGCGTTCTTCCCCCTTTTATTTTTGGTGCCTCTTGGCCAGGCGGACCTTTATTTTTTTCCAAAGTCCCATGTTGGGGTGCCTTTTGGCAAGGCGGACCCTCTCTCTAATGTTGCTTTGTTAGGGTGCCTTTTGGCTAGGCGGACCCTCTCCTTCTTCTGCTCATTCCAAGGTGCTTAGTATTTTGCAGCACTCTTGGAACTCGCAGGCTGCTCTTGCTTCTTCAGGGTGCAGTTTAGTAGCACTCGCTGAAGAAGACTGGCAGGATCGCCATGTAATAAAATTGTTTTTTTTTATTTAATTTTGATCTTAGAGTTTCTATTATTGGAGCTCCTAAGACTGATGATTTATTAGTTAAATTATAAACTAAATGACATTGGCTTATATACTAATTATGAGAATAATTCTTAGGGGTACCTTAACATAAGAGTAAAAGAATAGAAATATATATTATTGTTGGGTAAGCATATTTAGCTTCCAACTATTTATGTATGGCATGTGTTTAAAGTCCAACGAGTGCATACTTAAAAGCAACAGATACTTTGTGTTGCTTATATTTACAATCAAACAAATGCAGTTAATAAATGTGATTCATTTAAGTGCATTGTGCTGCTGCACTTGATTAACCGTACAAGTGTCAAATTACCGACACACAAAATATCTTGCTTGCAGTTTGTCAATGCTTGCATGTTGCACTGTTGGCCACATGCTACAGGTTCCACCATTTCGAAAATCAGATAAGTGATTTGATTTTGAAACTGCATTCTCTCTGTTAAGTCCCATAGAAAATATTTCAAGCTTTATATATAATGCATATTATACCTTTTTATATTAATTTGTAATAGTCTTTTGGTTTGCGGAAAAATTAAACAAAATAAATAACTTTAAAGACGATTTCTGTCTTTATTTATTTAATTTTTTATAGTTTTCACAACTTGAAATACATTAATAAGTGTTTATGAAATATAATCATTCAAAGTGTCAATTGCAATTGAAATACATACTATGTTCTTAAAAAAATAATGTGAAACTAATTTTAAAAAATAATAGAGTAGATGCATTCGGAATTCTGTTTTTAATATGTATATACACAATATCAAAAAGTTCATATGTTATTTTCGTCAAAGGTAGAATAAAACGAGCTAAGGGTTAATGATGATTGGAACTCTTCTCCGGGATACTGAGTTTCTTTAAATGTTGTGAACTTTTTATTTTTCGGTGTGGCGCTATGATTGTCGTCAAATATATGATTCGATTCCTGTGAAGATTTATCGACATATGTATACTATAGATGAAGTTCTGCTTAGAGGCGTTGAAGAGCGACCCATTTTAGATAAAGTAATTGTGTTGGTTAAACTAGTATTAAAACTTAGAAGCCCCAGTTGGTCATGGAGAAGAACATCATGAGTTGTTTTCTCTGCAAAAATTTTTTGAGTTTCATTCATTTTTTAAAAGTTTGTCCGTCCATAATTGTTACGTCCCTGATATCTGTTGTTTTCGTGGGAAGTACAAATTATATTCTGGCTCAAGAAAAAGAAAAAGCAATGTAGAAGTATTTAATACGAAAAGGTAAAATTAATAAGGGTAATCACGATGGTGATTGTGCAAATATGCATTTTGCAAATTTGCTGTGCATATTAGTGTACTTCGTTAGCGTACTTTTAAATTTATTGCATTTTAGTGAAGAGCATGTAATTTTGTTCAGAAAAATGTGGCAGCCCATCAAAAATTCTGGCAACACTGACTTTAGATGTCAAGTTACAAATGCATAAATTTATTATTTACTAATAAATTAAAAAAAGAATACTAAAACTTTTAAAATTAAATTAAAATTAGTTACAAAATTAAATTTTCTTTTTCTAAACATAAAAATATGATAGTCTGTATGTCACAAGTTATTGTTTATTTTCGTTTGCAATTGATAAAATATGCACTACTATCTTTGCTCATGGTTTTTTTAGTGCAAACGAAGCAAAATTAAGTAAATTGCAAATACGTACATTTTGTTGTTATGTTGTGCAAATGTGTGCAAATATCGTTTGCACACTTTGCACTACCCATCGTGATTACCCTTAATATTTCTATTATAAATTTTTTGCATCTATAATCCATTTATTTACTTTCACTTTTAGATGGCAATTACAATTGTCGTGAAGCAGAAAACGAAGAAATTATGGTTGAAGATGATAAAGTAAGATAAAGTTATTTGCCTTATATAAACGTACGTATGTATATATGTACATATGTAGGTACTTTTAAAATAAATTTCTATTTTTTTTAAAATAGACCAAGATATTATTAAAAATATGAAACCTTGCATATATTATAGTAATAGTTCTTCATAAAACTTTTTCATAGTACGTGTACTTTTTAATCTGAATTTTTTTCTTTGTTAAGCTTTCTTAAATAAGTAAATATTTATTTATCTGAATACATACTGTTATTCTTCTAATGGAATCAGTTGTGTGTTTTTACTAAGTTTTCTGTTTGTTGGGTGGTTGGTGAATGTTTGATTAAAAATTTAATTTTGCTTATTTTCACTGATTTTGTCGGAGCAATGACGACAAAGCCAGCGAAAATGAACATACATAAGTACACGTTCGCTATAAATGCTTTAAACAATAATTTAAATACATACATATGTTAATATATTTTAATTATAATTTTTAAATAAAATTTTGTATTAAAAATAAAATATTGATGATTTTTTCCAGAAAAGATGATTTTTTTTTCTGCATATGATGATTTTCTTCTCAAAGCTTCTGGCAACGCTGACGGTCTGTAAAAAAAGATAACACAGAACCTGTGTATTCGTAAGTGTGTATGTATTAGTTTTGTGCTTTTTAATGCGGGTTTGAGGCTGGTTGAAAAATCCCTACAAGAACAGTGACGGTCATTTGACCTATCATTTGACTGTCATTAGTGACAGAAATATCCATAATCGCGTAGAACAAAGTTTCTATCACATTCTTAAGGCCAATATGGAGAATGGGGTGGAAACTCTTGTGTACGTGTGAGTCAACGTTGATTGAAGTATTGGTCACATTTGATTAATCAAAGTTGACGGATTTACCAGTCACATTTGACTAATCAAAGTTAATGAATTCATTAATCACACTTGATGGGTATATTCGGCACTGTTAACGGAGATGGTAGTAGAAATAAAACACAATTTAATTCATTTTAGTTAATTTTTTTTAATAATTTTATAATTAAATACATATGTACATATTACTTTTGTTAAAATATTGTTTAAATAGCTAATGTTAAAAAAAGAAAATAAACTCATTTCAGTTCATTGAAAAATATAAATAAATAAATTTAAATAAAATTTTTATGTATTCTTCTTGACAGATTTACCCATCAAATATTTTTTGGTTTTACCCTGTGGAGGGCACGAGGCACCGCCTTCTTAACGTTCTTTTCAAATTCTATGCCTTGCTTTTGAAAAATATCGGAAATTTGGATAAAAGATTGAAATTAAAAAAGCATACAGGAAGTTCTATAGATGTGAATGTTTCTACGTACCTCTTAATATTTTGTTAAAAAAAATAAGGGTTGCCAGGGGAGTTTGACCCACCTGCCATCACAGTTGTATTTTTCTGGCAGGTCATCCGTAAAAACAGCACGAATGACGCTGCCGACGTCCTCTGACACCCATTTTATTTTTTGCACGTACAAATTCTAGGAAGTTATAAAGTTTTGTAAAATATATATAGTAAAGTATGTAAAATTATATTAGTTACCGTTGCTCGGGCAAAATCACAGGAATCTAATGGCGTTTTCTTTTCTGAAAAAAGTGTTGCATTTATGTTACATTCTTTAATTTTCGTGATCCATTCTAAAAAATATGTAACATATTTAAAAGCGATTTCGTTCCTTTCTAATTATGTTGCACCAATAAATGGCAAAATATGCAACATATTTTGCCGTCTACTATCAAGTCGGGGTGATATACTGCCCATTTTTACAACTTTGTGTAGTATATTTTTATACAAGTAAGAACTTGTATTTTTGTCATTCTACTTACTTAAGCGAAAAAACTTATAATTAAAACGATAATTAATTAATTAATGTTAAGTAATGTTAAGCCTCAAATATTTTGTACCATTGTGGCAATAAAAAATGTACCACTTTTTAAAGGTAGGTGCAAACTGTAAAAAGTGTTACACATTGAAAGGTCAACATTTTTGTTCAGAAAAGAAAACACCATAACTTTACCTCCATTTCTTTCACTGCCGCTACGGTCCGCAAGGGGCGCATGCTTGCGACCTCTTCTAAAGCGTCATCGCACGTCTCCCCCGTCAGTCTGCAAGGCATTTTTTAACCATTACTTTAACCTCCAGCATAAGCTTCGACTGAGCCATCATCTCGGGCTTTGATACTACCTGGAGGGCATTAAATGTTTAAAAAAATGGAAAGCAAGACAAAAGATGCCAGATACTTACCGAGGCGAATGTAAGTATCCTCCAACTTTTTTGCCAAGTTTTCTTGATTGCTATTAATTGTCCCTTGCCCTTGACTCAGAATAACTTGGTTCTGTTCGAGCCGGGCGGTTATTATTTTTTGGCCTTCCAAAATATTTTGCAGAGCTTCCAAAATGTCTAAAATAAAAAATTATTGCGAATTCAACACTATTAAAAAAACGGTCTCTAGATTATTTACCTGTATTTTTTCTAGCTTCATGCACTGCATCATTTGTGTTCAATGTATAAAAAATCCTCGGAAGTATATCCTGGACCGGCTTTAGCCCTTCCCCCAGTCCGGAGCAGTCTTCCCCATCAAAAATGTCATCTATATTGCTCATGTATAATTTTTCATAACTTATTATTATTCTTATATAATTACTTTTATAATAATTAAATATATTTACTATTATTATGATTATTAACATTTTTATCACTACTTTATTACTATTTTTATAATTATTACGACTACTATTATTATTAATATTATTTCTATTATACTACGAATATTACTTTCAAATATTTTTACTATTACTACTTTAATTAACTACTTTAATACTACTCTTGCATTTATTTATTTTTTTTATGAAGAAAATCATGCAAAAGGTGATGTAGGAGAGGTATAAGAAGAAACTTATTACCTAATGGAATACAAAAATATTTATAATCTATATCATCCCTTTTGGCTACCAAAGTTTCACTAGTTGTCACTTGCAACAGCTATACCTAGATCAGTAAAGCACTTAAAGGGTTGTTCAAAAAAGTTCTCAGTTTTACGGAAAACTTTACATACAAATTCTTCTGATTCCTTGCCAATTATTTTTATACGCCCTAACTCTTTGCTGAAGCAAAAGCTATCTTTTTTCCTTTTTATAATTTATGGTGAAGCTAAAAACACTCTCACAATCCAATTCAGTTTCAACTCTTGCAGTGTACAGACGCTTTTTTATAATCGTCGCAACTGAATATTAAAAATTTATTAAAAGAAAATTCACAAAAAAAAAAATATACAAAAACAAAACATTTATAAAACAGTTATCTTACTGGTTTTATTTTATTTTTTGTTTGTGTGTAAATACATAAATATTTGTATACACCAACTCATAAGTGAACACAAAAAAGAGAACTCTGAATGAGTTCAATTTCTAACAACAACAATAAACCTACAAGCAGTAGGAATGTACAATATATAACTTTGGTTGCTAACGACGACAAAAAAAATGAAGTAAACACAAACCTGAATACTATAAAAAACACAAATACTCGTGCGCGATCATTATCTTTGAACATGTTAAATATCGATCAAGAAGCAACAACAATTGCACCTATTAGCAAACTTGTCAGCTTAGCTGTACAATCAAACAAACAAACAATAAATACCCAGGTGACCAACGTGCACAAAATTGTAAATGCAGTGAGTGAAAATAGTGATAATAAAATCCAAACTGGTATGGACAGATACATAACCGTGCTAAAAAGGGGAAGAAGTCCCAAATCAGCTGAAATAGCGTCAACGGCAAAAATGCCCAAAGATGGGAAAAATAATATTAAACATTCTGAAAATCGTTTTGCGATTTTGAATGAACAAGTCGATGAGGACACAAGTACAACAAGGTCCACTAAACCACCGCCGATATATTTAAGAGAACAGAACTCCAACCTTTTGGTAAAAAGCCTTATCTCATTAATTGGAGAAAATGAGTTCTATGTAACTCCAATTAAGCGCGGCAAAATCAACGAAACTAAAATTCAGGTAACACAAGAAAATAATTATAGAAAAATTGTCTCAGATTTTGAGACTAAAAACAAAAACTTTTATACATATCAACTGAAGAGTGCTAAAGGCCTAACAGTAGTTATAAAAGGAATAGACTCAAGCGTGGATCCGGAAGAGGTAAAGTCTGGCCTTGAAAATAGTGGCTTCAAAGTCAAAAATGTTTCAAACATTAAGAACAGGGAAAAAATCCCCCAACCTATTTTTAGAGTCGAGCTACAGCCAGGCGACTTGAAAATTAAAAAAAATGAATCGCACCCAATCTATAGCTTAAAATACTTGTTGCATCGAAGAGTTACCGTTGAGATGCCACATAAAAAAACTGGACCTATCCAATGCATGAACTGTCAAGAATTTGGCCATACCAAAACTTATTGCAAGTTGCCTACCGTTTGCGTTGTATGTGGCGAGTTACACAGTACCGCTAACTGTGACAAAATAAAAGGTGATACCAAAGCAAAAAAAATGTAGTAATTGCGGCGGAAACCACACTGCCAACTATAGGGGCTGCCCTCTTTATTCTCTTTTTAAAAATTCGTCGAACAGAAAAACAAATGCTACTCCCGCTCAGCCCAATACTCATTTAAACTACCCACAGTTACCTCAACCGTCGTCTAGCCATAATCAATACTCAAATGTTTTAAAGTCTAACACGACTCTTACTCAACAAAAACCTAATAGTCAATCTTCATACGCTAATATTTTAAAGAGTAACCAGATTCCGGCGCAAAAAACTGTACCAGTAAATGAAGAATCAGGGCATAATTTTAGTCGTATTGAAGCCTCGATAGAGATCCTAATACAAACAGTAAATACATTTACTCTCAACATGTCCTGTATGATGCAGGAAATGTTGAAAATGCAGTCTACCTTGTTGCAGGCTGTATTGAAAAAACCATGAACTTAAGAATCTGTTTTTGGAACGCAAACGGCATCTGCCAACATAAAAATGAAATTGAATATTTTCTTCTGGATAAACAAATCGATGTTATGCTTATCTCAGAAACTCACTTGACGTCCCGAAGCTATTTTCGAATTAGTGGATATAATTTCTACGACACCAAGGATCCTCAAGGTAGAGCTTGTGCTGGCTCTGGAATCCTAATAAAAACTCGAATAAAACACTACCTACTAAATGACCTTCGTGAAGAATATCTTCAAGCAACGAACATCTGCATTGAAAATTTTTATCAAAAGCTTGTGATATCATCTGTTTACTCTCCTCCCAGGTTTTCAATTTCAGAGAGTCAATATACCGCATTTTATACAACACTGGGGTCCCGTTTTCTAGCAGCTGGTGACTACAATGCTAAACACACATTTTGGGGTTCACGTTTAATCAGTCCTAAGGGTCGTGTTTTGTTTGACACAATTTCAAAAATGGGTTTGAATGTAGTTTCAAGTGGTCAGCCAACATATTGGCCAACGGATCGTCAAAAAATTCCTGATGTTATCGACTTTGGGATTATGAAAGGCGTGCCCAGCGAAATGATTGAAGTAGAAGCGTCTTTGGATTTGTCTTCAGATCACTCGCCTACTGTTATCACTATTTACTCACACACAACTGCAACACATACATGTGATTTACCGCTGACACCTGCACGTATTAACTGGCTGAAATACAAAAAATATTTGAGTGCTCATTGCACGGAAAATATGCTGTTGAGAACACCTACTGACATAGAAAATTCTATTAGGTTGTTTGAAGCACATGCTAAACAAGCTGCTCTTAATGCTTCTTCAATTCAATCAAATCAACAAGCGAGATCTAACAATATTTTTTGTGCAGACATAGAAAGGCTATTGACTGAAAAACGGAGAGCTCGACGAGAATGGCAACGTTACAGATCGCCTCAGCTAAAATTACGGCTTAAGGAGTGTACCAAACAGCTAAGAAAAGTTTTACAATCACAAAAAACAGCTTCGCTGCAAAAATTTCTGCAAGAACTCGATGCAACACCATCAACAGATTATTGGCTGTGGCGTGCAGCCAGAGGACTTAAAAGGCCAGTGATTTGCAAACCTCCATTACGAGCCTCTAATGGTGACTGGGCAAGAACTGATGCTGAAAAAGGTGATCTATTTGTTAAGCACCTAGAAAAAGTATTTACTCCGCATATTTCTGCTGATATTGTGGCAGTTCAACAATATCGTCGTCTCTTTACCAGAAATACCGATGAGATTTAACATGACTGAGATTGAAAATACTATTACTAGTCTTAACACCAGAAAAGCCCCAGGTGTCGACAAAATAAGCAACAAAATGCTTCAACAACTGCCTTATATTGCAAAAGGAGTTATACTCTTCATTTTTAATAGTATTCTACGGATGCAATACTATCCTGCAGAATGGAAGGTTTCGATGATTATTATGATACCAAAGCCCGGCAAGGATCATACGAAGGTTGAATGCTATCGGCCTATTAGCTTATTGCCCAACATTTCAAAACTATTTGAAAAGCTGTATATGAGCAAGCTGATGCCTATACTGACTAGAAGTGGATGCATTCCAGATCATCAATTCGGTTTTCGCAGACAACATAGCACAATTGAACAAACTCACAGACTTGTGAACGTAGTTAGAGACACCTTTGAAAAAAAGAAATATTGCTCTGCGCTCTTTATAGATGTTTCTCAAGCTTTCGATAAAGTATGGCACGAAGGTCTTATCCACAAATTAACACGAAATCTCCCCGCAAACATCGTCAAGCTTTTAAAAAGCTATCTAGAGGAACGAAAATTTGTTGTTAGGGAAGGCAATTTTTTAAGCCCTTCGCAGTCGATCGAAGCCGGAGTTCCCCAAGGCAGCATCTTCGGTCCCTTACTTTATTTAATTTATGCCTCTGACTTACCGTTAAGCAATAACATTCATACATCAACATTTGCCGATGATACAGCTTTTTTAAACGTCCATGAAAATCCAGTAGAAGCCTCCATCAACTTACAAGGGTATATATCCAAATTGGAAAAATGGCTCAAACAATGGCGTATAAAAGTTAACGAGCAGAAATGTGTACACGTCACTTTTACGTTGCGAAGGGAAACATGCCCGCCTATACAAATCAACACCGAGACTATTCCGCAACATACTGTAGTCAAATATCTAGGCGTTCACCTTGACCGCCGCTTAACATGGAAATCGCATATAGACGCAAAGTTGATGCAAATGAAATTAAAAGCAGCCCAAATGAATTGGCTTATGGGTAGAAATTCAATACTGAGCCTAGACTGTAAACTTCTACTATACAACGCGATCCTGAAACCAATATGGTGCTATGGAATCCAGCTATGGGGCACTGCCTCAGCATTGAATGTAGAAAAAATTCAGAGGCGACAAAATAAAATTCTACGTACAATAACTGCAGCCCCTGGTATGTCAGAAACCATAGAATTCAAAAAAATCTAGACGTTCCGTTGGTAAAGACAGTATTTTCGAAACACGCGAAAAAATACATTAAAAAACTTGAGTTGCACCCAAACCCACTTGCGCGCAATATTCTAGAGTATAGAGGCCATACCCTGCTTAGGAGGAGGGACACTCTTTCTATCAGCCGTACACGAGAGATGTAAAACAACAAAAATCAACCGTTGTAACTAAAAATTATGTTTAGCATTGGCTAAACTTATATTTATTATTTTTTTTTTTAGATTTAAGATTTGAAAAACTTATTGATGTTTCAATCTATTATTGAAGATTCAATAAATAATATACATATAAAAAAAAAAAAATCCAATTTTAGCCCATGCCTTTCTTGAACCCTACGATATATCTGCTGCAGAATTTTGTTGGGCTTGTTAACTAATTTTTTTATGTATTGCATATAATTTTCGAATTTATACGCTGAAAAAGAGTCCAGCGGCCCAAATTCTTTGACGCAATCTGCTAAATGTAGTAAACCATGTACATTAAAATTAACTAACTCGTCCCCATATAAAATACCGGAAAAGTTTACGAAATCTTCTAATAGCTTTTGCGAAATATCTGATTATAAATTATGCGATCTTTCGCTAGACAAAAGCCTTATAGCACTGCGTAAAAGTAAGAAGTGGCAGTATTGGTCACTACTGACACAATCTTTCAGAATGAAAATACCTGTATATAACAAAAATTGCCGAAATTTAGTAGATTTCCAATTACTTAGTTCGCTTAAACCCCTAGATGCACGACCAAATTCGGATGGAACATATTTAGCGATGAAATTAAGTTTTTCATTAATTTTTTCTGTATTTGTTTTAGAAATCAAAAGTTTTAGGAGCTTTTTAGTTACGCCTAAATCAACTAAGTGCATGCTATCTATAGGAAACTGAGAGACCATTCCGAAACCTGAATTTTCTTTAACACTTCTTCTGCCTTTAACCTCGTCTCTGTGGTGGGAAGGATTAGATCTAGAATGAAATCCTACATCCGTTATTGGAAGACCCACTTCTTTTAAGAAACACACCCTTCTTTCCTTATAAAACCCTTCCTGACAACATTTTGAGCAACTATTCTTCCCATTATGAGATACAACACCTGTAGGTTAGGTTAGGTTAGGTTAGGTTTCGAGGGCCGCTACATCTGAGACGTGACGCACTTGGGTCCGTTAATTCGGTCCCTTTGTGATACCCTACAGCAGACAGCGCTCAGTCAATTGGTTATTCAATTGCCTGTAGTTGCCCTGTCGCCGGATCAAACCATCCTGATTGTTGCAAGAAGGAGGATATGTTGGTTAGCCCCATGTTCGCCAGACTGTCGAGGTCTGGCAGAGTGTTGGAGCCTATGGTAATCGCCCTAATGCTGTTAAGCGCGGGGCATTGACATAGAAGATGAAGAACTGTTTCTTCTTCCTCCTCATCGTTACAACTTCTGCAGTAGTCATTGTAACTTAGGCCCATCCTTTTGGCATGAGTCCCGAAACACCAGTGCCCCGTTAGCACTGTTACTAGTCGTCTTGTATGACATTTACCAAGCCTGAGCAGATCGCGAGTTCTGTGCAGGCTGTAGCGGGGCCAAGTGGACCTGGCGACTCGACAGGTGTGCTCTTGTTCCCACCTTTCTTGAGCAAGATTGTATGATTCCTGCTGGATCAATCGCTTGCAATGAGATAGAGGAATGCCAACGAAGTGACATATCATCGAGTTGCTCAATGATGTTCCCTTTTTGGCAGTTTCGTCCGCAATATCGTTTCCAGTGCACTCTGAGTGCCCTGGAATCCAGACTAGTGTTACTCTTGAATGTCTCGCTATCTCGTTTAGAGACTTCCGGCATTCGTTTACCACCGTCGATGTAGTGTATACACCATTGATAGCAGCAATGGCCGCTTTGCTGTCGGTAAAAATATGGATGTCTTCCGATACCCTATAATACCTAAGCCATCTTGCCGCCCTTGTAATGGCCGAGACTTCGGCTTGCAGGACGCTACAGCCATCCCGAAGTCTGAATGGAACCTTGACGTTGAAGTTTTCCACATAGAAGCCTCCCCCAGTGTTTACGCCACTTTTGGAGCCATCAGTGAAAACTCTGATGGCCCCTTCGGTGGCAGGGGGTAGGGAGTGATATTCCCTATTGGGAACAATGGATTGAAAAAGCCCGCCAAAATAAGGTTCTGGTGGGCAGTAGTCGTTGAAGTCATGGAGCGCTTGGTGCTGCCTGAGAATCCTGGAGTGACCAAGATCGGTTCTCGTCCATGAACATGTAGCGTTCAGTCTGATCGCCGCAGTCAAAGCTAGCTGTTTGGCCAGAACATCCACCGGAAGCCAGTTCAGCATAGAGAACAATGCCTTCGTTGGAGTAGACCTGAGCGCTCCCGTTATCAGGATCGCCGCTAGCCGAAAAATTTTCTCTATAGTTCGTCGGTGGGAGTCTTTTTCTACCGCTTCCCACCAGACTATAACCCCATAGAAAATTATGGGCTTAATTACCGTCTCAAAGATCCAGTTGGTCCCTCGGGGTTCGATGCCCCAGCTGCGACCAATTGCTCTTTTGCAGGTGTAAATAGCCACGAGGGCCTTGTTTGCTCTATACTGGGTGTTTAGGTTCCAAGATAGTTTGCTATCTAGGATTACGCCCAGGTACTTAGCGTTGTCCGAGACTTTCAGTGTGGTCCCGTTTAGTTTGGGGGGCGCAAAGTCTCCGATTTTGTGCCTCCTGGAGAATAGCACCAATTCGGTTTTCGCCGGATTGACGCCAAGCCCACAGCTGACACTCCATTTGCTGAGGAGTGTCAGAGCAGATTCCATACACTGAGATATTGTGCTCAGGTATTTGCCAGAGATAGCTATTGCCACGTCGTCAGCGTAAGCTACGGTTTTAACCAGCTTCCGCTCTAGGCTTAGCAGTAGAGAGTTGATGGTCAAATTCCACAAGAGCGGTGACAAGACACCCCCTTGTGGGGTGCCCCGATTCACTGCTCTGTATTCAGTGGCAGATCCAAAAGATGCACTTATGACCCTTCTAGTTAGCAGATTTTGTACGAACCTGCAGATATTGATGTCAATCCCCAACTCTATCATGCTGTTGATAATTGAGTCCGGTTTGACAAAATTGAAGGCGCCCTCTATGTCCAGGAAAGCCACCATAGTGAATTCCTTCTGTACGAGAGATTTCTCTATGTGACTGACCAGGGAGTGGAGAGCAGTTTCGACAGACTTGCCCTTTGTGTAGGCATGCTGTGAGGGGGATAGAAGTTCCTTTGGTATGGACATTCTAAGATGTATATCTATAGCTCTTTCCATTGTTTTGAGCAGAAAGGACGTCAGGCTGATAGGCCTAAAGTCTTTAGGTTTAGTATGAGACGTCTTGCATCCCTTGGGGATGAAGACGACCCTACACAGGTTCCAGCAAGCCGGTATGTATGCCCTTTTCAGACATTCTGTAAAGATTTCAGAGAGCCAGGGCACGACTAGTTCCATATTTCTCTGTAGGTCCGCCGGAATAATTCCGTCTGGTCCAGGAGATTTGAATGGATCGAAGGTACTGATCGCCCATCTGATTCTGTCATTGTCCAGCGGTACAATAACTGGCTCAGGCGAAGTAGTTGTATCACCGGTAGCGGTAACTGTAGTAGAAACCGGGGCGTTACCGGGAAAGTGAGTGTCAAGAAGTACGCTGAGCGTTTCATGACTGCTTAGAGTCCAGCTACCACATGGTTTTTGTATGTAGCTGGGTACCACCGGTGAGGTAGCTAATATCTTGCGCAATCGGTTGGTTTCGGAGGAGCTCTCTACGCCACTGCAGAAATTCCTCCAAGACTTCCTTTTTGCGCTTCTAACAAGGTTTTTGAACCTGTTTAGCGAGGACTTATATCGCAACCAGTCACCTGTTTGCTTAGCCTCGTTAAAAAGTCGACGGCACTCGCTTCGCGAGTGTGCGATATCAGGGCACCACCATGGTGGTTTACTTTTGCCTTTGCGTGTCGTGGCTTTGCAAGACATATTTGTTGCATAGCAGAAAGATTCGTTGAAGAGATCTATTGCCGTATCGATATCCGTCGTGTTGTTTATAACGGGGACGGAGCTTAGAGTGTTACGGAGGAGATTGTTCTGCAACTCCCAGTTAGTTTTCCTTCTGTTTATCAGAGGATTTGGTCTATCCACGCAAAACCCTATGGAGAAATCAATATAACGATGGTCAGAAAAGGAGCAGTCGTCCGAGACCTTCCAGTCGCTAATTAAACTGTTGTGGTGTGCACTAATCAGTGTAATATCTAAAACCTCACTTCGATTTGAGACAATAAAAGTCGGTTCTGAACCCCTATTTACTATTTCAAGATTATTATTGATAATAAAATCGAAAAGAGACTCACCTCGTGCGTTGGTGTTATTACTGCCCCATGTGATGTGGTGCGAGTTCGCATCAGCACATATTATGATTGGCGTCCTTGTGCTATCAGCTTTAGCCACTATACCACGTACCAAGTTGTTTGGTGGACGCTCACCGTGGTCATGGGCCATATAGCTGGAGACTACCCAGATGATGCCGGACTCGGTCTCCATTGCTGCGGTCACAGTATCTTCATCACTGTAATCAGATAAAATGAAGATGCGTAAAGAGTTTTTAGCCAATATGCAAGATCTGATATTACCTGTACCATTGGCAACCAAGAGCTTGTAGCCCCTGAGGTTTAGTCCACAAACCCGTCCTTTATGGACCCAGGGTTCCTGGACCATGATTAGCTCCTCCTCTTTCTCTACCACCCGGAGGAGCACTGCAGCAGATGCTGCTTTAGAGTGGTGCAGGTTGACTTGAGTCACCTTCACCATCCTCCATTTTTTCTGTTAAGGTGACGTCGACGTCCTCCTGGTCCTCATCAGAGGCCAGCAGGTCGTCTTCGTCACCATCCGCGACGTTCAACCGTTCAAAGAAGCCGCCAACCAACGAGGAGGTTGATTGAGCGTCTTCTCTGTCGGATGAGGTCGCAGTTGCATCACTTATCGTACCGCCTTTTGGCGGTACGCCTTCATGGCCCGGATCGCGATTCCGTCTGGCGTCAGTCCGGTAGACGCGCAACAAAATTGTGCTAAAACAATAGAACAACTTGTTCTGCCTCTCCCGCACTAGCGCCAGCGACTCCTGATTTAGGATCAGAATCACCTTCCTTTTGCACCCTTCGGCCGCAGACACCTTTGCTACCTTCCAGTCGCTGGTTGGTAGGTCAGGGTTGCAGCACCGAAGGATCTTAAGGATTTCCTCCGGTGCCGATGGTTCGTCAGGTATTATGGCAAAGGCTCTAGGAAGTCTGGGAATCTCCTCCATAGGAACCGCATCCAGCCTAGCACCCTGCCATACCTCACCTATGCAATCAATGGCCTGCTTTAGCAGCGTCGCTGAGCGCTCGTCTGCACAGGCCATCAACTTAATGTGATTTTGGTACCAACCAAAGTCACTGCACTGGGGGGGGGGGGGGGTCCCGGATTGTCTTGGTAGACTTTCCAGAAAACCCCCACCAGTTTCTTGTTTACCATGTCCCACTTGTCGTGTGACATGGCCCCGTCACCTACACCCCTGTCTATGATGGCCCTTACGAGATGCCCTTTGGCCACCTCACTGTAGGAGCCATTGCCGACAGGGGTATATTTAGGACGTTTGGTCCTCGGGGGGTTAGCTGCAGCTGCGTTTTCCTCCTCTGAACGTTGCCGTTTAGGCCCTGCAGGGGGAGGGTTGCTACGCAGTGCAGCCATGTGAGCTTTCGCCCATGTGAGAGAAGCTGTCTGCTCATTTGTGAGCTGATCAGCCGGTAGAGATCCTAGGATCGAAATAAAACGTAAGGCGGAGCGCCTTGTTGTTGCAGCCCTTCTGGAATGTGCAATGTGCCCGGGTGTTGTTGTTTTGCCGGAGTTGGCAGAGGGTGGCAGGGTATTGGGGCCGGAGGTTATCCTACCGGTCCTTTCCCCTGCAGTGCGCACATTGAGGGCGCCAGGTTTGTCTGGCTTAGCCTTGACCGACCTGGCCCCTGAAAAGGGAGTTTTAGCCGCCTTGGCGGCAAGGACTTGGGCGGCTTTGGAGGTACTGGGCCTGAAGTCCACAGGTACCTCACCGCGAGATTTTTGACAGCTTGCTTTTAGCTCAGCACCTGTAACAAATGCTCTATCTGGAAAATCGCAAACAAATAAGCGAACATTAAACCGTATAATCTTTTCATTAACACCTACTTTAACACCTCACTCTTGAAGCGACTTCACCTCTGCACAAAAATCTGTCATAAAAGAATTAAAATTTTTTTGGCTTCGTGAAGCCTGAAAAACAACCTATCATGAATGGACTAACCTTGGGAAACCCTAAATAATCGAAAGAGCCTGAAAGAAAATAATCCGTATGCCTAAATATAAAAATTCTCCAACAAGCAGGGTAGAAATATTAATCTTTTCCCTGCTCGTACCTAAAAGTGTTTTGGCTGATAACGGTAAATATTCCACACCTATTTTTTTTAATGTATGCAATAGGTCCTCTAACGCATTTCGAGATATTTTCTTCCTAATATTCGTACCATCGCTATTTCCATCGGCTTCTACAAAATCAAAATTCCTGTCAACACTACCACCTAATAAATTTTGAACTCTATCAACCTCATCTGTAAAATGACCTGCGGATAATTCTTCACCAGTACCAATGGGCACCAAGTCAATGTTTTTGGGACAGTCAACACTCACTTCACACTCCTTTTCCATAAATTTTTTATATATTTTTATATTGGACTCATATATCCTTTTTTCTTTTGAGACACAGTTTTCAAAGTGCCTTTTATTCATTTTCACTTTATATTTCTTATAATATTTCTTATTATTAATATTTATTTTTCAAACCTTAAGATTAGAATTCACTACACAATTTTCTTATTATTATTATTTAAGTTTTACACCTTAGGATTATAATTTACTACACAATTTTCTTATTATTATTATTTATTTTTTATTTATTAGAATGTTTATTTAAGCTATAGGTCTTTTTATTTTAATATATATATATTGTTGTATATATTTATATTTCGCTAACAATTTGTTAGCATCTTCAGGAAAATTTTTTTTTAATTATTTGAAATTTTAATATTGATTTGTGTATTGGGTGTCATAAAATTTTTTCAATAAGTTTTTATGGAAAAAGTCTAGGAAAATTTAACTACAGTATATGAAAAGGTTTTTGTATGAAATGTCACAAAAATTGTTTCCAAATTTTAACATAAAAAAATTATTGAAAATGAGTTAAGTATTGGATAGATATAAAATTTTTAACATAGAAAAAATTATTAAAAATGTTATGTTATAAAAATAGTTTTAAAAAATTAACATTGAATTTAATATATCAACACAATTAACATTAAAATGTATAGTATGTATCCAGGATGTTTTTTAACATAGAAAAATTTATTAAAAATGTTATGTTATAAAAATAGTATTTAAAAAAATTTAACATTGAATTCAATATATCAAAACAATTAACATTAAAATGTGTAGTATGTATCTAGGCTGTTTTTTAAATATAAATATCAAAAATTATTTACAAATTTTTATAAGCTTTATAAAAGTTAAGAATAATAAAAATCCTACAGGAAATTAAGTTATTATTGGTGTAAAACCAAGAAGCAATAATGTGATTATTTTCCTGTAAGACCATAATATAATTAGATATGTAATTAAACAAAGTAACAAAAATTCATAGTGAAACAAGAAACAATCATTTAACATTTAGATTTTTACTAACTAAATATCTATAATTCTGTGCTAAATTTTCTGTATCTACTTTGAAATTTATTCTTTGTGTTGCTGGTGTATTAATTATCTCTAACATTTCTAACATCAAACGCTGTTTATAATTATTTTCTGTATTCAGAATTGAAACATTTTCAAAGTTAGGAAAGTGAACTAATCTGGAACAATGAGATGACAACGCTGTCTTCTGTGAATTGATATGCCTATATTTCTGATCTGACTTATGACCTGCTATTCTCGTTTTTAATTTATTTTTGGTAGTACCTACATATACCATGTTACAATTCTCTCCATCATTTCCCCTGCAAGGTATTTTGTAAACTACATTCGATCTATCCCATTTATCAATTTTGTCCTTAGTTCTACTAAATAATTTATTTAATGTGTTATAGGTTCTATGAGCTATTCTATATTTGTTCGTATCAAAAATCTTTGATTTTGTCAATCTCTCTGAAATCTCAGGAATATACGTTAAGGACTTGTATATTCTCTGTTCTGTATTACTATCTATATTATTAATTATTTTATGTTTGTGTCTATATATTAATTTATTAATTAAAGAACTGGGGTAATCATTCTCTCTCAAAATACCTCTTATCTTCCTCTCATTCTTGTTGTGAAACCGTTTGTCACTTATAGTTAAAACTCTTTCTATGAAATTTCTAGCTGTATTAATAATAATATGTTTGCTATGTTTAGAATAGTAATTAATTAACCTTCCCGATGCTGTTGGTTTCTGGTACCAATCTATCAATAATCTATTATCTTTTCTAATAATACTAGTATCTAGATAATTGATCCTTGAGTTATATTCCTTTTCAACAGTAAATTTAATATTAGAATTAAATTCATTAAATATCAAAAGCACCTTATCAATTTCACATTCAGGAATAATTCAAAAGAGATCATCTACATACTTAGTCATCAATCTGGGAATCGCATTCAATTTTTGAATAGATAAATCCAATAATTTCTCCATAACTATATCTGCAACAATTGGAGATGCTGGAGATCCCATTGGAAGACCATTTTGTTGCATAAATATATTTCCATTATATTGAAAATATCTATTATCCTCTATGCAAAATTTTAAAATACGTAAAAATAAATCCTTATCTATATTTGTATAATCCTTAATCATATCCCAATTTTCTTCAATGGTATTTATCGCAACATCAACAGGTATACTGGGAAACATCAAAAGAAATCAATATTTCATCATTTGATATCTGTTGATCTTTTATCCTGTTTTTAAACTCTACAGAATTCTTGATATTATATCTAGAGTTCTTCGTAATATTCCGCAATAACCTTTTTAACAAGATGTAAGAATGCAGGGATAATTCCAAATTTCATAAAGGTCACAACGAGGAATATTTCGAACATTTTCAATAAGGATAGACTACCCAGGATTCAACAACAAATTTCAAAATATACACAGGATATACAGAACAGAGTTTTAAGGATAGCAATAAGAGAAAAACACGAATTATTGAAACATTTTCAAAGGGAAAGGGAAATAATTATTGGTGAATTGAAGAAACATTTCACTCTGGAGGAAATGGTTGAGTTTTTATATTTTGAGGAGAATTTAACAGTTACATAATGCTTAATGCAAACTTTTCAGTGATTCCCGGAATTTAAGTATTCCGTTCATTTTTAACGTAAAAAAATGTCAAAAATGAAACTCTGCAACATAATTTATTCAACGATGATGGATAAATCCATCAACAGTGGCAGTCATATGTTAAAAAAATATCAAAAATGAAACTCTGCGCCATAGTTTCTTCAACGATGATGAATAACTATATCAACAATGGCAATCATATGTTCGCTCAAATAAAATTTCTTCAAATGTGTTAAGCTATGTACAGACGATTGGCAGATCTTACAATATTGTCAGAAAAATGTTCAGAAAATGGTTCACAACCGTCTAAACTTACAATTTTTGTCTTGCAACGTTACAAGAAAAAGCATTGTCAGTTCATTGTAAGACAATAATATTGTCAGACATCTGACAATCGTGAGAACACTCTACTTTGCCATTATCAGATAATTGTCAGACATTGTAAGCTCTTGTTTTATTGGCAGATGTGTTTAAATTAATGCATCTGACAATGGCACCATTGTAAGATAATTTTTCTATTGGTAATGCTTGTCCATAAATACTATTGGATTCGACAGTTCTGACAAAGTTTAACAACGCATCTGGCAATTTTTCCACACAACAAGCTCATTCAGTTTCAACTCTCGCAGTGTACAGACGCGTTTTATAATCGTCGCAACTGAATATTAAAATTATCAAAAATTTAAAGTCACAAAAAATACAAAAACAAAACATTTATTAAACAGTTATTATACTGGTTTTATTTTATTTTTTTGCTTGTGTATAGTACATAAATATTTGCATACACAAACTCTTATAAGTGAAAAAAACAAGAGAACTCTAAATGAGTTCATCTTCTGGCAACAACAACAACAATAAACCCACAAGCAGTAGAAATGCTTATTTAACTTTTGTTTCTGATGACGACAATAAAAAAATTGAATTAAGCACAAACCTGAATTCTACACAAAACACAACTATTCGTGCGCGATCATGCTCTCCATACATGTTAAATAGTGATCAAGAAACAACAACAATTGCACCTTTTAGCAAACTTGTCAGCTTAGCTGTACAAGCAAACAAACAAACAAAAATACCCAGGTGACCAACGTGCACAAAATGAATAAAATTATGGATAAAGTAAGTGAAAATAGTGATAATAAAATTCAAACAGGTATGGATAGATACATAACTGTGTTAAAAAGGGGAAGAAGTCCCAAATCTGCTCAAATTGCGTCAACGGCAAAAGTTCCCAGAGATGGAAAAAATATAAAAAATTCCGAACATCGTTTTGGGATTTTAGCTGAACAAGGTGATGAAGACACAACTACTACAAGTTTGAGTAAACCACCACCGATTTATTTAAGAGAACAGAACTCCAGCTTTCTGGTAAAAAGTCTTATCTCGTTAATTGGAGAAAATGAGTTTTACGTAACTCCAATCAAGCGTGGGAAAATTAATGAAACAAAAATTCAGGTATCTAAAGAAAATAATTACAGAAAAATAGTCTCAGACTTTGAGACTAAAAATAAAAATTTTTATACATATCAGCTTAAGAGTGCTAAAGGTCTAACCGTTGTAATAAAAGGTAAAGATTCTAGTGTGGATCCAGAAGAGGTCAAGTCTGGCCTTGAAAATAGTGGATTCAAGGTGAAAAATGTTTCAAACATCAAAAATAGAGAAAAAATCCCCCAACCAATATTTAGAGTCGAGTTACAGCCAGGTGACATAAAGATAAAAAAAAATGAATCCCATCCAATCTATGATCTAAAGTATTTGTTACACCGGAGAGTTACCGTTGAGATGCCACATAAAAAAACTGGACCTATCCAATGCATGAACTGTCAAGAATTTGGCCATACCAAAACTTATTGCAAGTTGCCTACCGTTTGCGTTGTATGTGGCGAGTTACACAGTACCGCTAACTGTGACAAAATAAAAGGTGATACCAAAGCAAAAAAATGTAGTAATTGCGGCGGAAACCACACTGCCAACTATAGGTGCTGCCCTCTTTATTCTCTTTTTAAAAATTCGTCGAACAGAAAAACAAATGCTACTCCCGCTCAGCCCAACACTCATTTAAACTACCCACAGTTACCTCAACCGTCGTCTAGCCATAATCAATACTCAAATGTTTTAAAGTCTAACACGACTCTTACTCAACAAAAACCTAATAGTCAATCTTCATACGCTAATATTTTAAAGAGTAACCAGATTCCGGCGCAAAAAACTGTACCAGTAAATGAAGAATCAGGGCATAATTTTAGCCGTATTGAAGCCTCAATTGAGAGCTTAATACAAACAGTAAATACTTTTACTCTCAACATGTCCTGTATGATGCAGGAAATGTTGAAAATGCAGTCTACTTTGTTGCAGGCTGTATTAAGCAAACCATGAACTTAAAAATCTGTTTTTGGAACGCAAACGGCATCTGCCAACATAAAAACGAAATAGAATATTTTCTTCAGGATAAACAAATCGATGTTATGCTTATCTCAGAAACTCATTTGACGTCTCGAAGCTATTTTAGAATTAGTGGATATAATTTCTACGACACCAAGGATCCTCGAGGTAGAGCTTGTGGTGGCTGCACATCTGCATTGAAAATTTTTATCAAAAACTTGTGATATCATCTGTTTATTCTCCTCCCAGGTTTTCAATTTCAGAGAGTCAATATACCGCATTTTATTCAACACTGGGGTCCCGTTTTCTAGCAGCTGGCGACTACAATGCTAAACAAACATTTTGGGGCTCACGTTTAATCAGTCCCAAGGGTCGTGTTTTGTTTGACACAATTTCAAAACGGCTTTAATGTAGTTTCAAGTGGTCAGCCAACATATTGGCCAACGGATCGACAAAAAATTCCTGATATTATCGACTTTGGAGTTATGAAAGGTGTGCCCAGCGAAATGATTGAAGTTGAACCATCATTGGATTTATCTTCAGATCACTCGCCTACTATTATCACTATTTACTCACACACAAGTGCAACATCAACATGCGATTTACCGCTGACATCTGCACGTATTAACTGGCTGAAATACAAAAAATATTTGAGTGCTCATTGCACGGAAAATATGCTGTTGAGAACACCTACTGACATAGAAAATTCTATTAGGTTGTTTGAAGCACATGTTAATCAAGCTGCTCTTAATGCTTCTTCAAATCAACAAGTAAGATTCAACAACATTTCTTCTGTAGATATAGAAAGGCTATTGACGGAGAGCGCGACGAGAATGGCAACGTTACAGATCCCCCCAGCTAAAGTTAAGGCTAAAGGAATGCTCCAAACAGCTCAGAAAAGTTTTACAAACACAAAAAACAGCTTCGCTGCAAAAATTTCTTCAAGAACTCGATGCAACACCACAAACAGATTAGTCGCTATGGCGTGCAGCCAGAGGACTTAAAAGGCCAGTGATTTGCAAACCTCCGTTACGAGATTCGAATGGTGACTGGGCAAGAACTGATGCTGAAAAAGGTGCTCTTTTTGTTAAGCACTTAGAAAAAGTATTTACCCCGAATATTTCTGCTTATATTGTTGAACTGCCACCAGTCATCTCTTTACCAGAAATACCGTTAAGATTTAACATTGTGGAGATTGAAAAGGCCATTACTAGTCTTAACACCAAAAAAGCCCCAGGTGTCGACAAAATAAGCAACAAAATGCTGCAACAACTGCCTTATATTGCAAAAAGAATTATACTATTCATTTTTAATAGTATTCTACGGCTGCAATACTATCCTGCAGAATGGAAGGTTTCGATGATTATTATGATACCAAAGCCCGCCAAGGATCATACGAAGGTTGAATCCTATCGGCCTATTAGTTTATTGCCCAACATTTCAAAACTATTTGAAAAGCTGTATATGAGCAAGCTGATGCCTATAGTGACTAGAAGTGGATGCATTCCAGATCATCAATTCGGTTTTCGCAGACAACATAGCACTATTGAACAAACTCACAGACTTGTGAATGTTATCAGAGACACTTTCGAAAAGAAGAAATATTGCTCTGCGCTCTTTATAGATGTTTCTCAAGCTTTCGATAAAGTATGGCACGAAGGTCTTATACATAAATTAACACAAAATCTACCCGCAAACATTGTTAGGCTTTTAATAAGCTACCTAATTGAACGAAAATTTGTAGTTAGGGAAGGCAATTTTTTAAGCCCACCGCAGTCGATCGAAGCCGGAGTTCCCCAAGGGAGTATCTTCGGTCCATTACTTTATTTAATATATGCCTCTGACTTACCGTTAAGCGGTAACATTCATACATCAACATTTGCCGATGATACAGCTTTTCTAAGCGTTCACGAAAATCCTGTGGAAGCTTCCCGCAATTTACAAGGGTATATATCCAAATTGCAAAATTGGCTCAAACAATGGCGTATTAAAGTTAACGAGCAGAAATGTGTGCACGTAACTTTTACGTTGCGCAAGGAAACATGCCCGCCTATAAAAATTAACACCGAGACCATACCGCAACACACTGTTGTCAAATATCTAGGCGTTCATCTTGATCGTCGTTTAACATGGAAATCGCATATAGACGCAAAGTTAATACAAATAAAATTAAAAGCAGCCCAAATGAATTGGCTTATTGGAAGAAATTCTATACTAAGCCTAGACTGTAAACTACAACGCGATCCTGAAACCAATATGGTTCTATGGAATCCAGTTATGGGGCACTGCCTCAGCATCAAATGTCGAAAAAATTCAAAGGCGACAAAATAAAATTCTACGTACAATTACTGCAGCTCCCTGGTATGTCAGAAATCATCGGATTCATAAAGATCTAGATGTTCCGTTGGTGAAGACAGTATTTTCAATAAACGCTAAAAAATATATAAAAAAACTTGAGGTGCACCCAAATGTACTTGCGCGCAATATTTTAAATTATAGAGGCCACACCCGGCTGAAAAGGAGGGATACTCTTTTTCTCAGCCGTACACGAGAGATGTAAAACAACATAAATTAACCGTTGAAATTAAAAATTTTGTTTAGCATTGGCTAAACTTATATGTAATATTTTTTAGATTTAAGATTTGAAAAACTTATTGATAATTTAATTAACAATTGAAGATTCAATAAATAATAAAATTTATCAAAAAAAAAAAAAAAAAAAAAAAAAAACACAACAACTGACAACTGTGTAAACTGAGAATTTTTGCTGGCAGATAAATTTATTGTCTGACAATGGAATTGTAAGGATTTCTTACAATCGTCTGAACTGACAATTTACCTTTTGGTAACAATTTTTCATTGTCACTACGTTGTCAGCATATTGACATATCTTACAATATTGTAAGATCTGCCAATCGTCTGTACGTAGCTTTAGTTAAAAAAATTTTGTGTGTGTTAGTTTCGGTCAACCATTTCTTGTAGGGACTGTTCCAATAAAAAACCGCTTTCTTCACCCTTCTCGCCTAAAAATTCTCATTCTATGCAAGCATAATTACAGCCATACCTAAACAAGAGCGGCAAGCGTTTTTTAGCTGTCAAAAGTTCTCATGCCCATACAATTTGTATGGAGCATCCCGAAATAACGCGGCGGTAACGCGGCGGCAACATTTTGCAATTGGAAAATCCGATTTTGACAGCGCGTTTAATAGTGAAGTTAGCTGCAAAAGACAAGCACTCATGACACAATGACTATAAGGTAGTCTTACAAGCCCAGCTGACAATTCTTGTAAATTACTTGTTTTTTATTTCAAGTGTTATATATTGATTGGTATTTATTTTTTCGTATTTGAATGAATAATTTTTATTTATATTTTTGTCACAGGTTGAAACATACACACATACACATTTATACTTTTGACTTCTGAGGAATTTTTTTGTTGTTTTTGTTGTAGAGATGCATACATTATTCGGTTATGAGTATACTATTATAATCAGGGTTGTTATATATTTTGTAAAACCCTATTTTTAGGTATGGTATTTCAGCGTTAACGCTAGGCGGTAGAAAACGTTCCGCTTTCCGCTCTTGTTTAGGTATGGCTGTTAAGGTAGAATTAGCCGAACGTCCACGTCCCCTAACGAAACAGCTGATCCGTTTTACTATTTGAAAACAATGCAAATGCTTACCGAATTTATATGTCACGTTGATGGAACCTCTCAATCTGTATAAAATAGAATTTCATTTGAACGTTACGTGACATTTGTAAGCCAGTGATGGGCTGTTATTTTGTTTTATACTAAGGGGGTATTTTCGCTCTTCTCTTTGGTACTTTTTTATATTGATATCTGTAAACTATGATTGAAAAACTGAAAATAATAAGTGTACATATACATGTAACTGCATAAACATATGTATATACATATATGTATATATATGTACATGCTTAGATGTATAAAATAAACCAATAAATAATTCAACGGCTGCAAAAACATTTTTTATGTATGCACATATCGAGCCTTTGCTGCAATAGAGTCATAACTCAAAAAAAGTAGTTATGCAGAAGGCGAGTTTAAAGTTGCGCATTCGCTAGCAACTTAATGGTAAACGAAAATGTAATATTTGTCTCAAAAGTTTAGTATGCAAAATATTTCATATATACTTACATACATGTATGTACATTTTTATACCATTTATATATCTTAGGTACTTTTTCTTCACAACAGTAACAATTTGAAAATGTTTAATGCCCATCACTGTTTTGTAAACAGCTATTAATTTTTCATAAATTATTTATTTATTTTATATATACTACCCAGCAAACCATTTCATAAGCAAAATGTAACTCGTATAATAAACTTATAACAGATTTACTAGTACTTTTAGTAAGCATGATATTTATAAACTTTTTATATATAAAATGCAGTTTTCAAATATTTTACAATTTTTATAACAATTTAACACATATATTCGCAAATGAGTCATGCCATAGTTTTGTGTTTTTTTTTGTTATCGGAAAGAGTAAATAGTTCAAAAGTTATTTAAAAAAGAAAAAGAGTGTGCGTAGCCTGAGTGCAAATGGAGCTATAGAAATAAAATATGTTTTTCATATAATATGCATATCAAATGGTATAACTATTTCCTTTTAAAATTTTTCAGATGTTTTAAATTCAATTGGAGTAGGAGAAAACCAACTTAAGTTCGCCAAAAAGTTGAAAAGAATACCGCATGAAACAAGTTTGTAACACAAGAATAAATTTACTTAATTAAATAAAGAAAAGTAAATTATATATCTCTATTGTAATTATGTTATTTTTAAATAAACCAAATGACAAATCCTGATGAAAACTATTTTTTTTTATCTAAGCTTACAAAATTATTAGGAATCTAAGTTTATTTTAGTGACCCATTATTACTTATCTATTTTTCTCTAAGCTTATTAGATAAGCATTATTATCTTAAGGGGCGCTTTTCATTACTAAAAAATTGTTAATAAAATTTTTACAATAGTATTCACAACACTTTTTTAAGCTTAGAAATCATGTTGGTAAGCATGGCTGCATTCCTAAACACATATTGCTTTGCAGTGCAACAATGTCAGGTATTCTCAATCGCAAATGCGTAAACTCTGACAAAGTATGGCATTCCTAAACTCATCTGTTTCGCATCTGATATGCAAATAAACGCAACTAGCGCACTATGAAAATCGCGTATGTTTTTTATAAACAACAATGGTGGAAAAGGATAGGTGCAAGATGATTTCGTTTTAAAACAAAAAAGCTATTAATTATATTGCTCGTGGAGTGTTTTCCAAAAGTTTTAAAAATAATTTGTCTCGGTGTCATTGTAATTTTAAGTATGCAAAGCAAAGAAGTGTTTCTAATGATAATGTATTTGATTTACAGAGCTGTAAAATAAAATTGCTTGATTTTAACACTGCTTTGACATTGCATAAAGACGTTTAGGAAGGCAGCCCTTGTTACAAGGGATTTCTAAATCGTTTTGGTTTGTTGGGTAATTCTGTTTTGTCTATGTATAGTCAAACACGTTTTTAAATATTCTATAAGTACACCAACGGGCTAACAGTACGGTGCAGTACGGGTACGGTAGAGCAGCGCTCGGCTAACGGAGCCTTTAGACTCGTCTGGAGAACAGAGTAGCAAGCCGACTAAAACATTTTGGTGGCGGCTGAAGGGGCAAAATTTTCGGCGGCGGCGGCTAAACGGCTTCACGCCGATTTTTTAGCAAATATTTTTATGCATACGTATATAAATTTTGTTTGGACTTACCTTTAGGTCAGTGTATTGTGACCGATTGTGCCCATTGCATTACTTTGTAATTAACTAACTTATGCGGCCCCTACATTCTTCAACTGGTCGTACAACCGAGTTAAATAAACCAGTTGATTGTTCGATGCACATGCTACAATTATTCCACTAACTTTTCATTCAACTTTATTAAAAAGTAATTTTTATAAAGTCAACATGAGATACGCATGTTTGATTTTTTTTTTTTTTTTTTTGTAAGTCATCCACTTTTTATTTTTTATACTCCATTAATAACTTTCCATAACTTCTTTTTCGAATATTTTTGTATTTATCGCCTTTAATATTCCATAGTTCCGGCATTATATTCTTCAATAAAATTATTTTGTTACTTTTACACGATGTTGCTTTAAAAACGGCAGGATGAAAATGAAGAACGAAAGAAAAAGTCACCATCACACGTACCAATTGGAAGCCTGAGTTGATCGTCAGTTGAATGAAAATCAATAAACAACCATAATTCCTAACCGTAGAACTTGAAAAAAAACGAAAAATTTCCATATCGTTGTTGTCGGCTGAAAGCTTTATTGACGTTAAAATAAGTGCAAATAAATGAAAAAGATGGATATACCGAAAGCAATTAAGGTTATAAATATTTGTATCATAGTTTGGCACCGACAGCACCATTTATCAAAGTCTGTCAGACTTTTGTTAGATTTTCCATATATGAAATATAAAATTGGACCTCCATATAACCTGATTATAGTTGACAATCGGATCTTCGCTCCGGAGCGACCCGATCCAATTCGGCCAAGGATTGTCAACTCAGCAAAAGCTGCATCAGATGGAAGTTTTTTCCATAGGAAAGAACTCCCGTTACCAACAGCATCGGAGCTGTTACAACAACAACAAATAACCGCTTTTTATTTACTTTGTGTCAACCGCTATGTAGAAATGCATGTATATAGAATATTTGACAGCCAGAAGTGGGAATGCTTTATTATCTAACTAAATCTTCTTATTTCACACTTTGAGCCCCACGTGCCCCACCGGTGTCCCACTCTATGGGACATCGTGACCACCCATGGTCACAAGTCGTGTGGCATTTCCCGACACTGTGAGCACCAGTGGAAACGTTCTGGTGGCCACTTTGGCCCAAGATGTATTTTGACATTCTGGGACAACCGATAGTCACAATAAAAACAAGAAAAAACAACAAAAATACATTTGGTTTATCAAAAATAAATATCACAAAGCCACATTGTAAAAAATCAATAAAACTAAACCACTCGTCAGCACGCGGTCCACTGGTGCAGAAAAAAATGACAACGGATGGGCACGTGGGGCTCAAAGTGTCAAAAAGCAGTTAAAAAAATCGGCTGGGTGGTAAGCCGCCGACAAGCCGACTATTTCAGCGGCGGCTCGGCTTTATAAAAAAAAACGGCTGACCGGCTAGGCCCCAGCCGCGCCGATGCGGCTTGTTACTCTGCTGGAGAAGACCAATTGAAAGATTTTTAATTAACTGTCAATTTACTCTAGCATTTTTATCCAGCCTTATGTCAAAATTTTCTCGTTTTGTATGTGTTTGTTGCCCTAACAATACCACCTGTATTATTTCATCATGCTATAAACATAAATTTTGACAGCTTATCCAGAGACTCGAGCACACACAGTACAATCGATTTGAAAGACTTGATAGCCAACTTCAAAAATCAAAATCTTTTGATTTTTCCTCAACCAACTCGAAAACTTTCAATCTAATCAATTGACAGAGCCATACACGCTTTGCTGTGAACAACAACCGACTCAGTTGTCAATTGGATTGAAACGTGTATGGGGTGCCTTACACTAATGTATAATTCAAAGGTGAGCTTACTAGCAACAGCAACTGCTCGCGTAATATCAAATTTTCATAATAATTGAAACAGTTTTTAAACGCACACATAAATAATTGATAGTTTTGAATTCATGCTGATAAACATTGATAAAAATTTTTGGGTGTTTTGACATATGTATAGCTAGTACTCTATACCATCAAAATAAATGTTGTTTGATTGTTGTTTTTGTCAAAATGCGCATACCTGGTAGTTGTGCTACTCTTTGAGCTACGTATTTTTTTTTTTTTTTGTTAGAAAAAACAACTTACTATTTGCCAATTAAGAGAACTCGCTAGTTTGAAAGCTTGTCGGGAGTGCATTTGTATTAAGTTGGAACACGGTTAGTAATTAAGATGAAAAATAATATATAAACTAAAGAATACACTATCAAAAGAAGTTTATTGAATAAGATTACAATGCAGTTTTAAAATATAAATGTAAAGTATAGCCAAACGAAATTATAAAACTACATAATTCAATGTAAAATACAATATAAATATTATATGTATGTTTGTATATACATGCACACATAAGTATGTGATACATACGTACAGAAGAATATATGTATGTATGTATGTGCGATATGTGTTCGCGTTTTTGTGTGCATTTGTAACCTTCAATTTTTTTTTTTTAATTTTGCTGTCAATGTTGTACTTGCGCAAATAAGTAATGAATTAAATAAATATGTATGTTTGCAAAGTGATTTTAATGTATGTATGTATATGTGTGTATGTATGTACATACATATGTGTATTTCCGTTAGAAAACAATATGCATATTCATATGTTTTATAATTATGTAGTAAAACAAATGATTGGAAGAAAATGAATCACATAAAATTTAAATTTTAGTTCTTATAGGGCGCGAAGTATGTGACAACACGTATTTAATATACATATGTAGTCTTATTGGTGTATTTTTATCCAGTGCTGGAAAATACAGTATGTACGAATACATATGTAAGTATGTATTTATTTACATAATATATGTATACATACTTATGTATGTACATCACCATTTTTAAGCTATTAAATCTAATTTGGGCAGAAAGATCCTCTTTTAATGTAGATCCATTTAATCAGATTTATGGAAGTGTTAGGAAAGTGTAAAGGCTGCTTTAGCCGACCGTAACTCTAGAAATGTTAATGTTGATGTGTCAGCTGATTGCTTCTGTTATATGGAAAAGCTGTGAAAATACTTAAAGACGGTTATTGCGAGAACTTGTTCATGCGAGAACCAATTTTGAGTGTGCATAGTGCATGCGAGAATCAGCGCTGATAGTTTATCTATTCAGGTATGTGATGGAAAACGATCGTTTTAAAAAGTAAAATCAATCCTGAAAACGATTTAGATGTGATGAATTATGATTGATTCCATTTTCCATTTTTTGTTCTTATCCGTATCATTCTCCTAAAAAATAGAACTTAAAATATGCAATTCTGTTTTTATTTACAAAATTAAAATTAATGAAAATGTATAAAAAATTCTTTAATCATGTTTGTAAAAATCAATTTTCATTTACATATGTAGATCATATATTTTTGAAATATAATTTTTACATGTACATATGTATACTTATGTACATACATATGTAGATTTACTCAATGGTTCAGATTGAATAAATAAGGATTCATGCTGGTTTTGAATATGATTGGAAACAACCATACAGAGTCTTCAATTCCAATGACATTACACTTGGCAGCTGCGCTCAGATTTTTTGCGGACGGCAGCTTTCAGAGATCGGTAGGAAATGATGCATATATTTCAATGCATCGAACGACGGTATCCAAATCGTTGTCAAAGCTTTTACCTTGTTTGTACCTTTACTTTGGTGGACCCAAACTATTTAGCTCCTTAGCGAGATCCTTCCACAGATTTTCCACATCAATTCTATCGCCTCGTGTAAAACCTCTAGCTAAATCCGTATGATTTGCATAGAATTTTTGTGCATTCCCCTTAAATACGAAAGCAAAATTCTATTTTAAACAATTTTTTAACACAAAAAAAGTTACTTACATATCTTTTTTGCTCGTTTTAAATGAAAATCAGAAAATAAACATTTGAAGCAACCTTGTTTTAAAAACGATTTTAAACTGATATAATCGTTTTCCATCACATAATAAAACCTTAGCTTTTTATTTGAAACAAAATGGAAATTGAAATCAAAACGATGACAGAAAACACAGCACACCTTCGGTTGTTTTTGAATCGTTTTTGTGTCTTAATCGGTTTCCATCACGTACCTGATTATTTGTGTTTTATGTATGAATTTCTTCAATTATTCTTGAAATTTTTATTACATTTTTTTTAATTTTGTTTATAAGTTTTTTTTTTATAATTGTTGTAATTTTATTTAATTTTGATTATTCATTTGAATTTTTATTTTTTTTTGTTTAATTTTTTAATTTTTATTTTCTTTTTTAATTTTTATTATTTTTTTAATATTTTTATTGCATGTTCTATTTACTTTTTCTTAAATTATTTTTTTTATGTTTTCCAAACAAGTTGAAATCATAACAACATAACATAAATAATGTTTTCGGCGCTGAAATACGCATTCAATCAGCTTTGCGCTCTGACCAGCTCGGCGCCCACTATGACCTGTTCGCGCTTATTTGTACTAAATTGTATAGTACCAGTTTTCTCGCATTGGTTCTCGCAATAAGCGTGAGTCGGCACGGCTCGGCAACAAGCGGCCACTCTGTACGCATCCTTAGTCCCAATTCACACTCTCACACTGCAAAACTTATCACGATTTCTTATTTGAACTTTTATTGGCGTTCACACAAAAACAAAACGAATTTCATGAGTACATGAGAGGGTGTACTCGTTTCTTCTCCCCCTGTCTCTCTCGCCTAAAGGCTAATAAGCTTAAAAATAAGACTGCATAGTGTAAATTGGGACTTACTTGACTGAAATAAAATGTTGCCATAGTGTACCAACCTGTAGAAAATAGAATTTAATTACGAGGTTACATGACATTTGTAGACAGTGATGGGATGCTTGTATATTGAATTGCAATGAGGCAAAAAAGCCCTTTCAATGGTACTTTTTTGATTTTGAACAGGTTAAGTTGTTATATATGTACACATGCATTATTATTATATAAAGAAAGTTTTTTTTAATCATTTTTATTTCTTCAATATCTAACAAGAGGTAGTATAATAATATTTCGGTACCTTTTAATTAATATCGTACTATTTGCACACAATCACAAATATTGTAAACATTTGGAACTCCCAGAACGATGAATCTTAGCATATGTTTATTTTAACCTTCGGTGGAAACCGAGATAATCGACGTTTCGAAAACGCAACTCTGGGCCTTAACGATATAAGTATGAAGTTAATATTGATTTTTTTTTTGCAAATAAAGGTGTGAAAATGTAATGTTATGTATGTAAATTGTTAACAGAAGTAAAATAAATATTTAATTAATGTAAAGCTATGTACAGACGATTGGCAGATCTTACAATATTGTTAGCAAAATGTTCAGAATATGTTTGACAACCGTCTGAATTTACAATTTTTGTCTTGCAACCTTGGCAGAAAAAGCATTGTCCGTGCATTGTAAGACAATAATATTGTCGCACATTTGAAAATCGTGTGAACACTCTACTTTGCCAGTGTCATATGCTGAAACCTTAAGTATTTGTTAAAACTACGAAATTACTAAACAAAGAAATTCAGAAAGAAAATTGCTAAAAATTTAATAAAATAGAAAAAGATGCACTTATCGAGACTGTTTCTTTGAAAAAAGTTGAGCTTAATAAGAATGTAATGTAAAAAATTGCCTGTTGCGCTAATCGGGGTGTTGCGATAATCGGTGGTTGTGCAAATATAGCTCGCACTGTATATGCATTTGTTCCTTTTAACTCCTACAAGGAGCACAGTGCTGTATCTGTGATTATACGCTAGTAATAATATTGCCTACATATGTAGCCTGCTGCGCCCGGGTTCAGACAATTTCTTCACCACCGCTAATTTGTTTATTTAATATTTTCTTCTAGTTTTTTATTTCATAAATCCACAAAATTTAAAATGTTTTCAATAAATTTTTTCACAAAAAATTTATTCGTTAAAATAATATAATATTTTAACATCGCTTTAAAGTACATCGGTTTACATGACATATGTTAAGCTAACAATCATTTTTGCATGAAACTTTTGGAATTTTGCTTAATATTGGTTTACCAACCTGTGTTAATTTTTTTTGCATAAGCCTGCAAAACTTTGTGAACAGGGTAATTCAAAATCGACATTCTCGGTATTTTGCTAAAATGAGAAATTTTTTAAGCTATGTAGAGACGATTGGCAGATCTTACAATATTGTCAGAAAAATGAACTTACAATTTTTCTCTTACAACGTTGGCAGAAAAAGCATTGTCAGTTCATTGTAAGACAATAATATTGTCAGATATCTGACAATTGTGAGAACACTCTACTTTGCCATTGTCAGATAATTGTCAGACATTGTAAGCTCTTTTTTATTGGCAGATGTGTTTAAATTAATGCATATAATAATAATATGATAATGATAATTTTTCTATTGGCAATGCTGTCCATAAATACTATTGGATTTGACTGAATTTGATTAATTTGAATGTGCCATTAATTAAAGTACGAAGTAAAAGAAAAATGTATAATAGTGTTGTGGATTTTTTTATATGTAGATTTTACCGTTTATCAGAAACAAATAATAACTCCGCACGACGGTTTGCAATTACGGAACGAGGAACTATAAAATAGGAATGGCTGGATCATTCCGAACCGTTCTAATAAGGGTATCGTTCCAAGAAACTAGGTCGTTCCGGAACGACACAACTGTACGTACTTTGTTACATATTTCTACTAGAAAGAAAGTGTATGTCTGTCATAAATTATTTTTTTTTAAAGGTCCAAATTTTTCTAAACTAAAGTAATGTCTTAATAATTGTTATTCATTGCAATTCGAACAACGGCAAAGTTCACTTATAGAGATCTCGCTAATATTTTCTTCCAACAAAATGATGTAAACGATGTGGAATTGCAATAAATTTTTTGATATATACAATACAGAAGAAATTGAACTACACATACAAAAAATTATAAATTTTGGAAAGAGATTGAAAACACGGTACGTTGCATGTTTTTATAACAATTCTTTAATTTCTTGTGTAATTTATATAACTGTGCTTTGAAAGTAATGTCATATTATTAGTAACATAAATATTTATATTTGTTCGAAATGGGTGAATCCATGGTACAATTATTACTACGTTTATACGCACGAATTACTTGGAAAAAAAAATATAATGCAAATACAAAAATTTCCCGTATAAACGTTGAGTTAATTTCTTATTTGCGATTAGCTAACTCACGAAAACAATTCCTAATTAACGACACTAAAGCTGGATTCACCCATTGTTTCGGAACAAAATTTTTGTCCGGACAAAATTTTTTTTATATGAAGTTTGAGGTTTCTCTTTTTGAGAGTGAGAGAAAAAGAGAACAAAATTTGTTCGGAACATTTTTTGGTTGAATTGGTTTAATTTTAAATTTTGTCCGGACAAAGTTGAAATAAGCTGCCACCTATTTTATTTTCTCAGCCAAAGTTGAAGCGAGCTGCCACATAATGTTATAAGTATGTATAATAAAAGCACATAGTAACTTATATCCAGTAAAATAAAAATAAAGTAAAGCTCAATTGCTAGTAAAAAAACTAACTGACTTTTATTAATTTTTTTTAACATGTAATTTTCTTATTAAACAATAAAAAATAAGTGTGTTTGACAAATAAAACACCAAATTAAGTTCACCTGTCATTGTACTGCCACCTTGCAAAATTAATAAAACACATGTATTTCATACGGTAACTTTGATTTTCCAGACAAATTGTTCGAAATGAGTGAATCGTGTTGCAAAATTGTTTCGGAACATAATTTTTGTCCGGACAAATTTTTTTTTATATGAAGTTTGGCGTTTCTCTTTTTGAGAGTGAGAGAAAAAGAGAATAAAATTTGTTCGGAACATTTTTTGGTTAAATTGGTTTAATTTTAAATTTTGTCAAGACAAAGTTGAAACAAGATGCCACCTATTTTATTTTCGCAGCCAAAGTTGAAGCGAGCTGCCACATTATGTTTTAAGTATGTATAATAAAAGCACATATACCCCGTTTATACGCATTTCTTATTTGCAAATAAAACTATTTGCAAAAATTTAACTCACTGTTTATACGCAAATAGCATTCAGAAATATTGTTGTATTTTTGGTAATGACACGCAGTAAATATATAGTCATCTGGTAGCATCACACATCTTATTTGCAAATAGCTTGTTATTTGCAAATAGTTTTTGAAACATTTTAAGTTACAATAAAAAAGTAATACGGCAACGCTTTCCACTCTTATTTGCAAATAAGAAGTGCGTATTAACGGGGTAATAGTAACTTATATCCAGTAAAATAAAAATAAAGAAAAGCTCAAAACTAGCTGATTTTTTTTAATTTTTTTAACATGTAATTTTTTTATTAAACAATAAAAAATAAGTGCGTTTGACATATAAAACACCAAATTCAATTCATATGTCACTGTACTGCCACCTTATAAATTTAATAATACACATGTATTTCATACGGTAGCTTTGATTTTCCAGACAAATTGTTCGAAATTAGTGAATCGAGTTGCAAAAATGTTTCAGAACAAAAAATTTTGTCCGGACAAAAATTTTGTTCGGAAACAGCTTAATTGCAAGTAAGATTTTACTCATTGCAACACGTTTTAACGTTTTTAGATGCCAAATGATTAAATTTTACCATCCGGCATCACATAAAAATAAGAATTTTCTGTAACAAAAGTGGCATATAATTCCTTAATTGCAAATAATATTTAATTGCGATTAGGCTGCGTATAAACGGAGTATGTGTTGCATTTTTTTATATTAAGTTTGACATCGTTAACATTGTTTAACGGTCAAAACACAACCTTATCAAAAAAATCTGGCAATTAACTTGCGTTGAGTATTTTCTGCCTCGTCAGCAGTGTGGCCATATTAAGCTAAAGCACTTATTCCCGCTTTACTGTAGTGTAATTGTTCAATACTTTTCCATAGTCTGCTGCATGTCTTTGTTAGTGAAATCGTCCTTTAATAACCCTAGCGAAGCCATCATAGCTGCTTGCCTTCGGCTGCTTCTAATGATTTCACTAGAGCCACCGATTGTTGCCTAATGTCGCTTTGGTTGCTGTTGGTTTATACATATATTGTCTCTTTGCCTCTGCTTCAAATATGTAACTCCTTGTAGCCTTCTATTAGTCATCGCCGAAGTAATTGTGCTCCAGGGGTAAGTTGTTCCATAGAAGAATTTTGTTCTCGGTCATTTCGAAATATGACCACTCTTCGTCTAATTTTCGTAGCTGTTGTTGGAAGTAATTAGTGGAGACCTATCTCGAAATTTCCTTTTTGAAATTTCTGATAATTGTTTCAATCCGATGACTAGCTCTTGAAACGAAGCCATGATTAGCTTATGTCCTATTACGTGTTCAGGAATTAATTGTAGTGCGCTTGGTTTCATGATCACGTCGGGGTCTCCAAAAATGTTTATAATAATTTTAGATTTCTTTCAAGCACGTTTAGCCTGAAGATTTATATAAATTTTTTCTCTGAGGCACTTGTTCTTAATAAACCAATTTGATTTCTGTCTTTTACAAGAACTACTCAAGAACTTTATTTTGCTTTCAAGTACAAGTCCTTATCTACTAGGAAATAAAATTGTATTAATACTGCTAACTTCACTATTTATATCCTTATTGACATATGTATGGAAAAAAATATTAAACCTGAAAACAAAAATTATGTACACAAAATTTTAAAGTTCGTAATAAACAAATATTTGTGTTATAAAAAGTATTTAATGCGGTACTGATGAGTAAATTGATCAAATATCCAAAACTGTAAAAATTTTTCAACAATACATTTATTTTCCACAAATTTTTTCCGTTCGCGCACTATTTGGGCAAAAATTTTTTGGAGAGTAAATTCTGCTGTTTACTCAGTAATTACTGATTTGATACATTTTAATGCAAACGGATCTATAGTATTATGATTTATAATGAATTAAAACTAATATATAAATTAAACTTATACAACAATATATAATATATCTTCTCTTTTAAAATCAACTGCATTTTTAGGGCCACTCATGGTATTAGGCTCCGGATAGTAGCTCGGTATCTGTTATCCTTGCCATTGAAGTTGGAGTTGGCAGAAAATCTAGATGATTTAAATGAGGTAAGTGGGAATTCATTATTTTATTTTGTGAATGCAAAAGCATGATTGCTATTTTGAACATCTAACTGTCACTGCCTAGTTTATGTAAGTAATGTTAGAGTTTCTCACATCAAAAAACTGTGTGGAATACATGTGAGAGCAAAAATTTAAAATTTTTGTACTTTTATTAAAACACCCAAACTTTTCTTTTGTTTGCAGCCATTAATATGAATAATACGAAATTACACGTACGAAAGCCTATTCTGTCAGATGGTTTTGATTTTCTTGTTTATTTGTATACTGCAATATGGATTCAGAAATATGTGTATTTTATACAATATTTTATATTATTTTACCTTGTCAATAAGCTTTTCAAAATTACATTTTTTTTAATTCTAATCTATTGTCATCTGATTACTTGTCAAAAACGTATGATTGTACAACGAGTTGAAAAGTTCAAAGTTAACCACGCAAACGCGTATAAATATTTTTATGTAACTTGTTCTATGCAAATACACTATTAGAATAGTGTACAGTTGAACCTAGATTATCCGGTTATCAGGGGACCGAATTTAGCACGCATAATCCAAAAACACAGTTAATAGAGGTTATGTAAAAAAGTATATACTTTCTTCATATTTTTATTAAAACACGAAATTTTGGTGTATATACATACATCGAATGTATTTATTCCTAACAGAAGGCGAAACAAGAGAAACACGAATATGCAATAAAAAATAGGAATCGCCGTATTTGAATTACGTATGTATGTTTGTGAATGATAGAGGTAAAGCAGGTTAATAGAAGTATAAAAATGAAGCACGGATAATAGAGGTAAAATCACTGATAATAGAGGTTAAAAAACAAACAGAGCAGCATGCCGCTTAATAGATGTAGCCGGTTAATAGGGGCCCGGATAATCGAGTCTCAACTGTATTTGCACTTTTAACTTTTTTTTTTGACAGGAAGTCGTACAGTAACGTGTGTTATTTACTTCCACCATTAAAAATTTCATGACCAATATGAATGCTATTTTTTTTTTTTGATGTGAACCACTCTCACAAGCTACAGAAAACATATCTTAAAATATATGTATACATACATATGTATGTATGTACATTAGACCATCTCAGTTTTTATATTTATTCCTTTGTAGCATGTGGCCAACAGTATGTAGTATGCATTGCAATTCAATAGTACCGCAACATGCAAACGTTGACAAACTACACAAGCTCTAAGACAAAAATAAAATAAATAAAAAACTATTTTATTACATGGCGATCCTGCCAGTTCCAAGAGTGCTGTAAAATAATAAGCACCTTGGAATGAGCAGAATATAATGAAAGGGTCCGCCTAGCCAAAAGGCACCCCAACAAAGGAACCAAATAAAGTTCCGCCTGGCCAAGAGGCTACCAAAGAAGGATGACCGCCTAGCTAAAAGGCTTTGAGATAGCCAACATCTTCCATTAAAATACCACCACCATCCTGAGAAGCTGCGAAAATAAGTCATTTATTACATAAATCATTTTATTCTACATATTTTATTTATAACTGTAGTACATTCAATTTGCACACTAGCGCCAGTAAGCGTAAACCGCTCGTGGCAAATATTTTTTTTCATAATTATGGATTACTACATATGTATGTAGCTCGTGGCTAAAATCTTTTATTAAGAGAGCCTCATAATATTAAAATAATTAAAATGTTAATTAAATAAAAAAATTAAATAAGACAAAAAGTAACTCTTAAAGAATATTTTTAATTATTTTTAAATTTAAAAAAAAAAAAATTTTTTTTATAATTTAACGTATATATGAAAAGTAATATTATCAGGCTCAAGTTCAGTTTTATTGAATTAATGAAAATTCAATATTACTAAGAGTTTTTTTATGTTGGAAAATATTATTATTTATATCCAATCAGTTTTTAGCAGAACGTATCAGTACTGATTTCAAGACCGCTAAACCTCTCATCAGCGTTCAATTGTCCATCTTTACAATTTTCGTAAAGTGGATACTAATTGAGAAGAATATCAACTATTTAACCAGTTTTCAAGAGAAATAATAATTACGTTTATTCGTAATAATAATAATAATAATATAAAAATAAAATTTAACTTAATTAAATATAATAAAATTGTAAAATTAAATTAAATAATTAGAATAAAATAATTAAAGTAAATTAATATTACATTTTATTTTTAATAATTTTAAGACAAATAATATACATAAAAATATTATTAAAATGGAGGAAGAACAGTCGAAAGTTGAAAAACCAAATGGTATCATTGTGAACGAAGTAGTTGTAGAAGATAATAGCTCCGGTTTATTTGAAATTCAAATATATTTACTGTTAATAACTATACTTCTTTCTTTAGTTATAGAGAAAAAATTTTTTTTTTAAAATATGCCAATATTAAGATATAAGGAACATATGTACAACCAAAGCATTAATCGCCTAATGCTAAAATATGTTATTCATCAAATAATAATATTAGAAATAAAATGTCACCATAAATAAACATACAACTCATTTTTGTGGCAGTAAAAGATATAAATACAAAAACTAATACAATATTAAAAATCACAACAAGATCTATTGCATATAAAAAGAAACAACAAAGTAATATCGAAAATATTCAGCATCAAATTAAAAATAATGATAAAAAGCCCAATATGACGTCAGAAGAAAACTGTTTACTAAAGGGAATCTTGACTTAGGACAATTCTTCCCAATGCTTGAGAAAGTGGCCGGTGAACAAATAGGCACCTAACGAGAAAATTTTAGAATTTATCTCAATTAAATAACACTGTGGTAGTCGAAAAAATGAACTTCGATGAATCCTTTTCGAACTATTAGGGAGAGTCCCCTGAGTGCGAAAGTACATTTGGAAGTGTCAGATTGGCTCCAGTTTTTGAGAAATCGGTATATATCCCTGAAAAATGGATATATACCGATTTCTCAAAAACTGGAGTCAATCTGACACTTCCAAATGTACTTTCCATTTTTCATGGATATATACCGATTTCTCAAAAACTGGAGCCAATCTGACACTTCCAAACGTACTTTCGCACTCAGGGGACTCCCCCCTAATAGTTCGAAAAGGATTCATCGAAGTTCATTTTTTTTCGGGTCAAAAACTATCACAGTGTAATTTATAAATAAAAGGGCATATAAGTAGTGCTACTACTTAATGAGGTGACCAATATTAATGATAAGAATGCTCAGGCAATTCTTGATCTAATGCTGAAATACCACGATGATCCGCTAGAGGGAGGACATTGTGGAATATATAGAACAATAGAAAAAAAATAAAGAGGTATTACTATTGGAAAAATTGATTAGAAAAATGCTAAAGCTTTTCAAATTATTGTACACATTGAAAACTCTCAAAATAACTTAGAGAAGTCTTATGAGACACATTTTATTACTGCCATAAAATTCAAAATTCTAAATAGGGTTAAAGGTTGACAATATAAAAACAAAAAAAAAAGATTATATTTTGGTCCACTAAGCAATTGTTGGGTAAGATTCATTTAAAACTGTTTTATTCTTGCCTAAAAATCTAATGAAGACGTTCAATTTGCTCAAAGGTACAGAGTGAAAAGTTATTTGATTTTCAAATTAGTTTAATAACATAAATTTTATGAATATATACATACATATATTTTTCTAATTAAAATTTTATTATAAAAAAAAAACTCCAAAATAAAAAAAAAGTAAATGCTGAAATCCCACGATGATCCGATAAAGGGAGGACATTGTGGAATATATAGAACAATAGAAAAAAAAAAAAATAAAGAGGTATTACTATTGGAAAAATTGATTAGAAAAATGCTAAAGCTTTTCAAATTATTGTACACATTGAAAACTCTCAAAATAACTTAGAGAAGTCTTATGAGACACATTTTATTACTGCCATAAAATTCAAAATTCTAAATAGGGTTAAAGGTTGACAATATAAAAACAAAAAAAAAAAAGATTATATTTTGGTCCACTAAGCAATTGTTGGGTAAGATTCATTTAAAACTGTTTTATTCTTGCCTAAAAATCTAATGAAGACGTTCAATTTGTTCAAAGGTACAGAGTGAAAAGTTATTTGATTTTCAAATTAGTTTAATAACATAAATTTTATGAATATATACATACATATATTTTTCTAATTAAAATTTTATTATTAAAAAAAAAACTCCAAAATAAAGAAAAAGTAAAACAAAATTTTGAGTTAAAAATATAATAGAAGAAAATTAATCAGGAAACCCCTTATATTGTTTTTAGTTTTAAAGGTCCGTATAAAATTAAGATAATAGATTTAAGTTTAAAATTTTATTTATTTGTTGCGGGTTAGCAATATCTAGATATATATTTCGTTGGTAGCTATACCAATTCATCAGTAGATGTTTTACCCTTTATGTTTAAAAAAATTCCAAAGCTCATCTATTTATACAAAAACTCACAAATATATTTTCAAATAAATGTAAAAATTTTGTAACGGGGAGATTTGCTTTTCATTTTTGCCTTATAAAATACTTTTAATGGCAACCAGCGGTTGTCTAATTGTATAGGTGTAGAAAAGTAAACACATTCATAATGGAAAATTCTTGTTGTGTGTGTTTGAAAAAAAAAAAAATTTTTTTTTAAAGGCTATTTTTATGCTTTGTAATTCACAAAAATATGTTTGTGAGTTTTTGTACAAATAGATGAGCTTTGGAATTTTTTAAACATAGAGGGTAAAACATCTACTGATGAATTGGTATAGCTACCAACGAAATATATACATATCTAGATATTGCTAACCCGCAACAAATAAATAAAATTTTAAACATAAATACTTGAGTACATGCTCAAATAAATGTAAAAATTTTATAATAGATTTAAGAAATAATGTTACCATAGTTGATAAGAAAACAAAGAAGCAACAAGTAGTTCATAAAAATAGACTTAAGATATTCAATAATAACTAACATTTAATGCGTATTGTCTGGTCAGACTAGTATAAAATTAGAATATAAGTACATCTAAATATTATAATAATTTTTTTTCTCCTTCTTTAAAAACAAAATAAATATTATATTATACTTTTACTAATTAAAAACTAATTGTAAAATAATGTCCATAAAACTAGCGTTATATGAACATTCTTGTAAAAGGTGGAGGTGTAGCATGTGGCCAACAGTATGTAGTATGCATTGCGATTCAATAGTACCGCAACATGCAAACGTTGACAAAAATAAAATAAATAAAAAACTATTTTATTACACCTTCCTCCAACAAAAGTACAATTTTAGGAAATTTTGATATATAAAAAACCAACATCAATCTCTTCTTACTTTATATTAATGTACTAGTACAGTCGAACTTCCATAACTCGAATTACCATTATCCCAAAAAAAAAACTTCGACTTACGGAGACTTCGAGTTACAGAATATAATAAAAGGTTTTTGTACTATGTATTTGTATTTAAAATAGCCTCTAATGGAAAACTATATACTTAAGAATGTAAAAGAACAAGCATATGTAATTAAAAAATTACAGTAAAATATTCTGAAATAAGTGACTGACTGAAATTAGTTACTGGGTCCTTAACGTTTACGTTTTTTAATTACATATCTAATTATATTATGGTCCCACAGGAAAATAATCACATTATTGCTCCTTGGTTTTACACCAATAATAACTTAATTTCCTGTAAGATTTTTATTATTCTTAACTTTTATAAAGCTTAAAAAAAAAAAAAAAAAAAATTTGTAAATACTTTTTGATATTTATATTTAAAAAACAGCCTAGATACATACTATACATTTTAATGTTAATTGTGTTGATATATTGAATTCAATGTTAATTTTTTAAAAAACTATTTTTATAACATAACATTTTTAATAATTTTTTTTTATGTTAAAAAAAATTTATATCTATCCAATACTTAACTCATTTTCAATAATTTTTTTATGTTAAAATTTGGAAACAATTTTTGTGACATTTCATACAAAAACCTTTTTATATACTGTAGTTAAATTTTCCTAGCCTTTTTCCATAAAAAATTATTGAAAAAAATTTTATGACACCCAATACACAAATCAATATTAAAATTTCAAATAATTTATAAAATTTTCCTGAAGATGCTAACAAATTGTTAGCGAAATATCGAAAATAAATATAAATATAAACAACAATATATGTATGTATATTAAATCAAAAGACCTATTGCTTAAATAAACATTCTAATAAATATATAAAAAAAGGTCAAATAAAATAGAATATAAATATAAAAAGAAAACAATGTGCTATAACTTTCAAAATAAAAATTTGAAGCGATACTTTTTATGTCGTCAAACGTGCTACGGTAATTTGGAACTCATAAATCTATCCAATTTCTTCCCATTAAAGGAGTAAATTTCTGATCCAAATCAAGAACAAATAATTTCATATTTTGTTTGTAATTGTTATATACAACATTAACGTACAACGACCCAACAACACTTACATGTTCACCTGTAATCACTTTTAAAAACTTTATCATTTTGTAATTCAATATCCCTGAAATATTTGTTATACATAATCTGATATGTGAATAACTGAAACACAAGCTTGAGTATCAACTTCTATTTCAAAATAGATATATTCAATTTTAATATTAATCAACAAACATTTTATATGATTAGTTTCAAATAAATTGCTTAAATTATTCATATAATCGCTGTCGTTACTACGAATAAGCAAACGTGATATCATCGTTTACTGAAAAGCTGGCAACCTTGACACCAGGTTCAAGTATATGAAGACTTTTTAAGTCTGCAGCTAAAATTTCTGATTTGTTTTTAGACTGATTCAGTCTCCGAGCAAATGCATTTAAATGCTCTTGCACCATTAATATTGGACTTGGGATAACTTCAATTCCTGTGTAATCACTACCTGCGCAATAAGAGGTTCCTGTTTCAGCGATTCTTCCATCAGCATAATGAGTTCGTCAGAATGAGGGTTTGGGAGCATGGCTGATGGTAAAGCTTTGTATACAAAACTCTTTCGCCTATATCTATTCAACTTTAACCCTAGATAAATAACCTGCGTAAAATTTACGCATGCACTTTCAAAATAATGATATATCCTTTTATTAACAGCGAATTCGATCTCAGTGGCTGTGTAGACCTGTCGTGAGACACACTCTTCGTTGTAGTAGTGAGTCAAAATTACCCATGATTATCTTTTTAAAAACTGAAAATGCCTGAAAAAATGTCAAAAAATATGATTCGTAAATTTTGTTAATTGCTGAAGCAGTTCATTTTTTTTTTTGTTTTTTCAAATAATATATGACGTTAAAGGTGTTATTAGTATGGCGAAATTTCAAAATGTTTTGATTCCAGTTCGACGGCCCGATTTTGGTTCATTTATGTTTAAAAATTTATTAGGTAAAATTTGGAGCGAATCCGATAACTCTTAATGGACCCGGAAACGACTTCAATATACCTCTATAGACACATTTTATAAAAATTTTCGACACAAAATCAAGATTTTATATATTTACCATATCCGATTTTAATAAAATTCAACATATATATACACGAATCTTACGTGCCCATCACATTGCGCAAGAATTAGTTCGATACATCTTATGGTTACTATTGTATATTCGTCTAAACTTGGGCATCTCGGCCATTTTTGCGAAAAGTTGTCATATTCAAGATTGAATAACTTTAATAGAGTTCATCATCAGATAATAATAATATTGGTGTCATTTGAAAGCATTTACGTTTAATAAATATTGTTTAAAATTACATAGCTTCTATTTTTCATTTGCGATGTCCTTGTTATATTTTTGCAAAAAGTAAAAAGAACAAAATGTCAGTTTTGAATAATTTTTTCGAACAAATTTTTATTGATTTGAATAAAATTGGTTTCTAAATCTACACTCAAAAAAAATTTACTCAGCTAGAAAAATTTACTATTTGCGCCAAATCCGTTTTTGAGCCGAGGAAAATATTTACTATAAATTTTATTTATTGAATTTTAGTATGTGTGTTTTTTTTTAATTTATATTTCTAAAAATTATGGATTTAATATTAGATTTTTTATATGATGGATATTTCTGTCGCCAAGTCTCAACAACGTGAATAAACAATTGTTTTTCCTCTTCATTATGGGTTAATATTCTGTTTAAGTCTTGTATGAATTTAACGCCTCTTTCAGCAGTATCATTTACTACAAATAAGTCCTTACAGAATGTCCAACCTTCCTGAAATCAAATGATGTTTTCCAAGTTGAAGTATCAAAGACTAGAAATAAACTAAGGGATAAACTACTCGTAAGCCAACTGAAGAAATACTTTCTTTTCTCTGATACAAAATCACATTAGGATTATTTTTTAAAGTCTATTAAATTCGAATAGTATCGACCGTTTTTAACTTTACAATAATTTAAGTTTTTAACCATCTTACGTTTTTCTTGAAAACTTGTATTTGAATCAAAAAATGCTATAGCTACTGTTTTCTCAGAAATATACCATAAATGGTTGCTCATTTTTTTTAAAAATTACTGCTGAGATTTCTCTGCAAGTTTCCGAATACTTTATAGCATCTTGAATAAAACTTAAATCTTGAAGTGGTGCGTTTATAGCATTAGCACATTTGAACCAGACTTTAATATAAAGTTTCACTATAAAAGTGCAAATATTGCGTAATCGATTTGATTCATTTTTCGTAAGTGGGAATTGGTCAAGGAACATAAATATTTTAAAAAATATATGGCTTTTGACATTCCGCGTGCATGGCTAGGCGTTCGAAAGTTATACCGCTCTGCACCAAGAAAGATTAATACCAATTGAAGCAATTCTTTATAGTGTTCTCGATTTTGAGATTTAGTCAGTTGACAAAGCTTTATACAATTTTTATGTGCAGCTAGACTTATTTGTGAACAAAGTGTCGCATCTTCATTGTTAAAACTTTGCCATGATTTGGCAAATCTTTCAAATATTGAAACTTCTGGTGCATTGGTTGAATATAACTTTGCTTCAAAAACACTGCGCAATATTATTTCGTACATATGGTGGCGGCAAGGTAGATTGATTAAACAACGTCCAAATTTTTTTTTAAGAGGGCTGCAGCGCAATTTTAATGCACAAAAGAACCAATGTGCTATGCTCACGCACAGACGTATGACCGGACATGCTGCTCCATCTGTAAATTCGGATGGTATAGATATTGAGGAATTAGAAGCTCTTGATGTTCTTGGCTTGAAAATTCATTGTGATGTTTGATGGAATGATCACATTTTTCATGTCTCAAAAGAAGCATTCAAGTGCCTCAGGGTTTTAAGGCGGTGTAGGACATACTTCACTACATGTGATCTCCTTAATATTTATACCACCTTTATCCGACCGAAAATGGAATACAATTCTCATGTATGGGCCGCTGCTTCAAAATCAATTTTGAAGTTTTTCGATCGCGTACAAGATAGGGCGAAGAAGCTTTTCGGTCACAGCAGGGTAGCCAACTCTATTGACTGACTGGAGCATCGAGGCAATGTTGGGTGTGTTTCATTGTTCTATCGCTACTACAACGGAATGTGTTCTAATGAAATCAGGGAACTTGTTAACTTATGGGACTTGTTCCCGAAACCTGTCGCTTTTTCGATATGCCAGAGAACCGCACTACGCATTACAGCGAGAAATCGTACTTTAGCCGAACTGTTCGTATGTGGAATAAACTCTCCGCAGAATTCTTTCCCCCATTTTCAGTGTATTAGGGTTCAAATCGAATGTCCACAAACACTACTCCCTTTATTTCTCAAAACCTAGCTTCGGCTCAATGCTTTCCATAAGTATGTGTCATCCCCTGAGTGCTGGTCCTAACTATAAAAGAAACTATAGTTTTAGAACCAAAAAAAAAAAAAAAAATTAAGTACCTTGGAACACAAAATTAAGCTGTTATAACAAATGCGACAGCATGCTTCGTCGTCCACATCTCATCCGAAAAAACTTCCAGCTCAGAATACATTTTATAGATGTCTTTACTTTACTTTATATTAAAAATCAAGTTTTTCCATAACACAATGTAAAGATAAGTTATTGCGATGCGGTTTTTCATACGATTTTGAAGTATGAACAAATAAATTAATGAAAATGTAAAAAAACAATGACAAGTATTGCTATTTGTTATCGAAGGTGAAATAATACAAATATTAGTGATTTTTAGTTAAATTTTAACTTTTTTTAGTGGCGTTTTCTTTTCTGACAAAAATGTTGCATTTATGCTACATTATTTAATTTTCTTGATCCATTCTAAAAAAATATGTAACATATTTAAAAGCGATTTCGTTCTTTTCTAAATATGTTGCACCACTAAATTGCAAAATATTCAACATATTTGACCCTCTTCCATCAAGTCGGGGTGAGATACTGCCCTTTTTTAAATTTTTGTTAAGAACCTTTTTATACAAGTAAGAACTTTTATTCTTGTCATTCTAATTGCTTAAGCGAACAAATTTATTTATATATGAAAAGTAAAAGTATTAAAAAGATAAAAACTACGGGCAGCACTCCGGGAAAAAATTTAGGTGTTGGGCCTTACTAAGGTTCTCGAATCGACTTCGACTGTTGTACTAGATTAAAGTAACACACAACATTTTTCTTTAATCTATTACAGCAGTCGACAAAAATGTTTTCCGTAACATTTTACATAAATTTGATGAACACATTTTATGCCTAAGGGTCACATAGTTTCTTATGCCGATTAAGAATAACAATGTGCCAGAGCTGGGAAACTTTAACCGCCCCTCAAATGAAATTCAGATGTGAACTTTCACAACGCCGATACACGTGCCTTTTTTTTTCTCCTCTATTAAAATGTAATTTTGGAAAAAACTTGATTTTGTTGTACAATGTAATTTTTGTATATTTTATTAGATGTGAACGTTAAAGGCTGAAAGTGTTCAATTTATTTCTTGTTGTTGTTTTTTTGTTTTATGTAATTATTTAAATATTAAAAAAATAAGACATTTCAAGAAATAACTGCCCTATGAGTATTTTTAATTGTGAAGAAATTTTATAAAAATCAATATTTTTTTTGGTGAATGTCAGGAATTTTCCTAACCGGGATCTGGCAAGCCTATCTATAATGAATTTTTGAAGGGGATTTTTTGGTCTCGGAAAGGATTTAAAAAAACATTACCATAAATCCTACTTCGTAATCCCATTTTTACGATGTCGTAAATTTTTCGATTCGAATAGAAATACGTACATAATAGCATAATAAATCAATTTATTGCTGTATATACAATATATAGTGCATATTATAAAAAAGGTTAAACGAATGTTATAATAAAAGAGTTTTATTAATTACTTAACAAAATATATTATTCCTTTATTACAGGAGGAAAGAAGATTATTTAAACTTACACGTAGTATTCAACCAGTATATCAACGTCTGCTGTAGTTTTCGGCTTGAGAGAAATCATATAAAGAAGTCTTGCTGTAGTCAGACTAATAAATTATAAGATGAACTCGTATAACTAAAAAAATGTGTTGAAGATAATTTACTAATAAATATACAACCTGTTTATTTGAAGACGACATTTCGCTAAACGTAAGGCAACTGGTGAATTAAATCATTGAACGAGTATGTCAGAGAGCGGCAGTGGTGAAGAAGGAATTTCAGATTCAAGTATGATATCCTATTTTAATCTATTTTATATGCTTATTTCGTCTCATAAACATTTATGAAGATAGAATATATGTTTTCGTCATTATAACTTCAACATACATAGCATGAACGAACGTTTAATTTGAACATTAGTTGTAAAAATTAATAACACTGTATTTTTGAGATATTGTTATTGTTATTTAGGCTTAAGTTCAGTGTTTACAGACGGTTGTCAGATCTAACAATATAGTCAGATCTGGCAATAGACTGACAATATAGAATTTCGAGCTCAAGGTATATTATCAGTTCACACGGTTGTACCAAATGTGTCAGAAAAGCTTGTTGTTTATTTTTATTTATTTTGTCTTTATATAAAAAGTTCAAAGTTTATTTAATTATTATATTTATTTGAGTTCTGGACAGCCGCTTGTGCGACAATTATGAACTTAACTTTAGATTAATATAAAATCTTAGCATAGCTTAAACATTATATTTCATAAAACTAACACATACACAAAGTATGTGTGGGAATAAGCATGATCAGCATAATACATTCTGATCATACAATTGGAATGTGGACAATTATTCAAACAATAACAAAAGTGTTATGTTTCACTTGCTACATGCAGACGGCATGCAGTAGTGGTTAGTCAAACACACTACACTAGCCAATTGAATGTCCATAAACAGTACTTGCTTTATCCTACTTCCCATAACCAATTTTCCTAGTTTTGGCATAATGCACTGCATAAGTAGGAGTCATCCCCTGAGTGCTAATTCTAATAAAAAAAAGTTAAGAATTTACTTTGGTTTTAAATGTATATGTAAAGGGTTTAAAATTACTTTTTTATTTTACTACTTTTATTGTACCACCGACTACTGAAAATTTACGGCCGAAACTTTTTGGATACGAACTTGGCCTTATTTTCACATTTATGTTTTTGTGTGGATCTCACTTCTTTTTTCTAAGTTGTTTTTGTATAAATATTTATATGTATTGCTTTATTGGGCCTACCTGTGTAGAAAATTTCAGCTTTCTAGCTATAATAGAAGTGCCCTATACAAAGAAGGGCACCATAGTCGCACCAGATGAAAAGTGCCGGTTTAAAAATCATTTTCGTTAATTTCTTATCAGGACCTACCTGTGTACCAAATTTCAGCTTTCTAGATCAACTAGAAGTGCCCCATACAAAGAAAGGGCATGATTGTCCCCCCAGATGAAAAGTGCCCGTTAAAAAATCATTTTCGGTAATTTCTCATCACTACCTGCCTGTGTACCAAATTTCAGCTTTCTAGCAATACTGGAAGTTCCCCATAGAAAGAAGGGGAACCCTAGTCTCCCCCGGGTGGAAAGTGCCCGTTTTCAGATTTTTCTGGTTATTTTCTCACCAAGACCTACCTGTGTACCAAGTTTAAGCCCTATAGCTTTACTGGAAGTGCCCAATAATATTGATGAGTCAGTCAGTGAATATGTACTAAAATATGGACTTTTCACACCTTAATATCTCGGGAAGCTTTTATGGTAGAACTTTCAAATTTAACCTCTGAGGTCACCTCTGCGGGGAGAACTTATGTTTCAAGTTTCATTTTATTCATTATTATTATGATCAGGGGGAGCAAAGTTATGAGGGGGTAAAAACAGCTCGAATGGTTTCGTGTAAATATACACACTGTGTGGCCGTACTTGGCGTGGCGCACTACCGTGCGCACTTAAATTCAAAATGTAAATAAAAGCAATAACAACGCAGTATATATAAAGATCATGTTTGCAATTTATGAAAATAAGTAAATAATATCGGTATACTAAAAGAGTTACAATACAAAGAGTATATCAAGAATATATCGCTATCTAAATTGAAAATACAAAAAACTACACCTTATGCAGTTTTGGTAGAGGAAAAGAACCAATTAAAATTCTTTAAGTGGCTTTTTTGTTTGCGTATTAAGTTGGCTTGGTTTTGAATTTCCGCCAAACGATATCAAATATGCAACAATATTCCTTCACAATTGAATGGAAAACAGAAACAAAGAATTACTTTGTTCATACATCCAACCACAATACATGAAAAAAGTGACACACACAACCGGAGCTGGACAAAAATATAAATACTTAATTTACATATTTTAGTAAAACATTTGTGATAAAATATGGTTTAACAAAAAAATTGTAACAAGAGGAAAAAAGGAAAATCCAACCGGATAGATGTGTTGCCATGGTGATCTACAATTTCCTTAGTTTCTTAGTTACAAGCTTATATGCAAAGCCCCAAGGATAACTATCTAAGTCATTACAACATTAATTAAAAAACAGCGACGCTTGCAACTATGAATTTCAATTTTTAATGCTTTTCTCTTATACCTATATATTTGGCGGCTAATACTATTCTCTAAACTACCTCCAGTGCTTGTGCATTGTCTTCAGGTCATTATACATTCCGATCGCAAGCTACCAATTTCATAATTTCACTAATATACTGGTGACCTTTTATGCTTTACCATAGTTACATTACATGCACTTGTGATATGTAGTACTAAACTAGGAGCACGGTAGTGCGCGAGGCCAAGTTCGGCCCATTCGAGCTGTTTTTACCCCCCTCAAAACTTTGCCCCTCTAGATCATAATATAATAAAACTTGAAACATAAGGTCTCCCCACAGAGGTGACCACAAAGGTTAAATTTGAAAGTTCTACCGTAAAAGGTAGGTCTTGGTGAGAAATTAACCAGAAAAATCTGAAAACGAGCCCTTTCCAACCGGGGGGACTAGGGTCCCCTTCTTTGTATTGGACACTTCTAGTAGAGCTAGAAAGCTTAAATTTGGTACACAGGTAGGTCCTGATGAGAAATTAACAAACATAATTTTTAAACAAGCACTTTTCATCTGGGGCGACTATGGTGCCCCTTCTTTGTATAGGGCACTTCCAGTATAGCTAGAAAGCTGAAATTTCCTACACAGGTAGGCCCAGATAAGCAATAAATATAAATATTTATACAAAAACAACTTAGAAAAAGGAAGTGAGATCCGCACAAAAACACAAATGTGAAAATAAGGCCAAGTTCCTATCCAAAATATTTCGGCCGTAAAAAGTACTGAGATCAAAATAAGGACCAAATTCTTGATAGGTACAATTCCATCTCATTTCTAGGCAACCTGTAAGCTTGGCAAAATTTTTTTGCCTTTCTAATATGGGAAAGAATTCTTGGAAAAATATTGCCAAGCTTATAGGTTGCCTAGAAATGAGATGGTATTGTACCTATCAAGAACATCATCATCGAATTTTTTTAAATTCATTATATGAGATAATAGTGGGATATTAACTTAAGTAGAATACACAATTTATCTTAAAATAATCATGCTATGCTAATTGCTTTCCAATTATATGATTTAATTAAACAAAAAATTTTTTTCCAGAATATAATGCTCCCACCAACATGGAAACAGGTCGCAATGAATTCGATTCGTCAGCCAAAGGTTAGTTAAAAATATTTAATTTAACTAATCTATAACTAATTTGCTTTCAAAATATCAGTACATCAGGCTCAAACAGAACAGGAGCTGGCCACCAAAATGTTACAAATACAATCGAAGCGGTTTTATTTAGATGTTAAACAAAATCGACGAGGACGCTTTATAAAAGTAGCTGAGGTAAGCCGTTATTAGTATTGTAGGGATATACGTACTCTTATACATATGTATGTAAATATTTTTTTATGCTGTTGTAGATGCATGTAATATATGTCTGCAACGAATAAATTTTTCTTTCGAGTACATCACATAATTTTTATCTCTTAAAATTTACACAATGAAGAAAATTGTATTGAAACTATGTTCTTATGAAATTGAACATAAAAGTATATGAACACAAAAAACAAGTTCCCCAGAAAAATCTAAAAATAATATTTGTAAATAAGTTCGATTGCACTACCAATCTAGATTGCAAAACAACATTGTTTTTGTTGTATTTACCCTTTCTTTGATTTCTCTGGTAACACTGTGATAGTCGAAAGAATGAACTTCGATGAATCCTTTTCGAACTATTAGGGGGGAGTCCCCTGAGTGCGAAAGTACATTTGGAAGTGTCAGATTGGCTCCAGTTTTTGAGAAATCGGTATATACCCATGAAAAAAGGATTCATCGAAGTTAATTTTTTTTTCGGGTCAAAAACTATCATAGCTAATAGCATTTATGAATTTGTGAATTATGGACTGTGGGTTTTTAGACAGTTTAGGATTGTCCTGCATTATATAGTTTTTTTAAACTTACAGGCTGTTTAATTTTAGTATGTAACGTCCCTGTCGGAAACTGAGTTAACTTTAAACTAACTTTAAGTATGGAGTTAACTAACTATTTTAACATTCCGATGTCCTAGGAAGTAGTCAGTTTGACTTTGCATTACTTGTAGCTAACTTTAAGTTAGTTGGAATAAGTTAAAAAGTAGTTAGTTAGTATACATATATAAAAAAAAATATTTTTCATATATATTTTATTTTCTCAATTCAATATTCAGTAGTTTATAGTAATATTGCGATAATAAATTTGTCTTCAAATGCTGTGCTGGGACTTGAACCACATTGTGGTGGATCGTGGTTGCAAGTTAAAATAAAAAGACATTTCGCGTTCATCGTTAAATCCAGACTAAATCTTTTTCTTTATTTTATTAAACAGGTTGGTAACTTGTAAGTAGCGTAAGGCATAATACAATTATAGTAAGTGAGAAACTATATGTTAAGTATTAAGAATAATAATATAGGTATACGTATAATTAAGTTAGATATATAATGTAAGTGTAGGTAATAATATATGTAAGTATAAATAGGTTAGATATATAGATTACATTTCCATTTATATGTTTTATTCGTATGCATATAATAATGTAAATAATGGGTGATGCATTTGCATTACACCTCCCTCCTGGAAAAAAATGTTGAATCAATAAGGTGATCAGGCTGGTTGAATCAATATTTTTATGAGATAGTATATCTATGTATTTATTAATATTTGTTTAATTCACATTAATTTTTTCGTTTTATTTTTCAAGTATTGTTTCAGTTTTGTATTTGTTTCAGAAGTATTTTAGTTTTTATTTGATTGTTTCGACAGTGTTTATATTTTCTTAATTTCTGTTAAAAAGGTTTATTTCTAAAAAAAATTGATTTATTTTTTTTTCAGTACGTTACAGTTTAGTACATTCTAATAACTTATCTTATATATTTTGTTTTTTTAAGTATCAATTTGACTATCTAGTCGTAGTCTATCTTTATGTATTATTATTTCTTTGTGTGAATTTTCATCATATATTGCTACATTTACTCCTTGAATTTTGACTATAGTGTATGGGCCATCGTATATATTTTTAAATTTTTCGTATGGCTCTTTTTTTACAAACACTTTATCATTTAATTTAAAATTACTTGGTTTTGCTGTTTTGTCGTATAACTCTTTGTTTTTCTCTTTGTGTTTTTGTATAAGGTTCTTCATAATAATGTGAGATTTTTGTAACCGTTATTTAGCTTCCTTGCTATAGTTTTCTATATTATAAATAGGATCTAGTTTTTCAAAATTAATATTATTTAATAAATTTGCGTTTCTACCAAAAACTAATTCAAATGGTGTATATTTATTATCAAACACAGAACTTGAAATTGTGTTGTGTTGTGGAAAAAGGTAAAATACTTTAAGTAAGTATCCCAATCAGTAATATTCTCCGCAATATATGTCCTAATGTATTCATTAAATACACGATGATTTCGTTCAACTGACAACTAAAGTCTGATGATTGTAGGCGGTTGAAAAATTTATTTTAATATTTAAAAGTTTACATAATTCACCAAAAATTTCATTTTTAAATTCAGTGCCCAGATCTGATTTAATTAATTTCATTCTCCCATAAGTCAAAATAAAATTTTCAAAAATTGCTTGAGCTACTGTCTTTGCAGTTTTATCAGGTATTGATATGGTCACAAGATATTTTGAAAAATCACAAATTAATGTCAAAGCTTATTTATTGCCATAGCAGGAAGTTGGTAATGGACCTATTGTATCTAATACGATAATATCAAATGGTTTAGTAGGCGTTGGTGTCAAAATTAGTTCTTCCTTATGTCCTTTTTTCACCTTATTCAGATTACAATGTTTACATCTTCTAATAAAGAAAGCAATATCTTCGTCATTTTTTTCCAGTAGTATTTGGATTTTAATGTCCTCCTATTATCGGATCTTTATGAAAAAATTCCAAAAGTTCAATTTTCCTATTTTCATCAGTTATAGTTTCGATTGGATCAACTAATATAATTTCGAAAGTTTTATTACCCTGGGTTTTTAAATCTTGAATATTATATATTGAAAAAATTGGATCGTTCTTTGACCATTCTGCGACATAAATATTATTATTGTTGGCCTCATTTTGCAGCCTCAAAAGCATTGCTTCTAAATTCAATGTTTCGTTAACAAAATTAACATTCGCAATAAGTTTATGTTTATAGTACATTTTCAATTTTATGTTAGTTATCCTTTCGTTTCTATAAAAGAGTTCAGTTTTAATATTTGAAACTTTTTTGTTAAATTCCTGTGGAAATTTATCATAAACTTTTATTTTACTAGTATTAAGACTTTCTGTTGGTTTTGTAATTATTTTGGTTTGCTTCGACTTTGCGCGCGTTGTCATAGCCAAGATGCTATTGCTGGTTGTACCATTTTTCAATTCGTCAATTGAAATACGGGACAAAGCATCTGCTCCCACGTTATTTTTTCCTTTTATATGTTCAATCGAAAAGTCATATTCTGAAAGTTTAAGTCTTATATTTGTTAGTTTAGAAGAGGGATCCTTTATATTAAACAGATACACCAAAGGTCTGTGATCCGTTCTTACAACAAACCTTGTTCCATAAACATACGGGCGAAACTGATTTATAGCCAAAAATATAGCAAGTAGTTCCTGCTCAATAATTGGTTTCATTTTCTCTGAACAAGTGAATGCTTTAGATGCATAATATAATGGTAGATCATGTCCGTCGAAATTCTGAATAAGGATTGCACCGCAACCCATCTTTGAAGCGTCGACAGTAATCAAAAAAGGTCTCGAGAAATCTGGATATTGAAGAATTTTTTGCGAAACTAGTTCCATCTTTATATTCTCAAATGATTCTTGGCATTTTTCATCCCAAATGAAATTTACTTTTTTTCGTGTGAGAAAATTTAATGGAGCTGCTAAAGAAGCGAAATTAGGAATAAATCTCCTGTAGTAATTTGCAAATGCAATAAACCGTTTAACTGCCTCCTTATCCGTTGGTACTGTATATCTTTTTATAGCTGATATTTTGCTATTATCTGGTAGAAGTCCATTTGAAGTGCATCTGTGACCGAGAAAAGTTACTTCTGATCTAAAAAAATCGCACTTATATGGGTTAATTTTTAAATTAAACTTTCGTAATACGTCAAAAACACTACTCGTAGCTAAATTATTCAGATGATGTTGTTTGCTACAGCCAATTACGATTATATCATCGATATACAAAAAAGCTTTGTTAGGCTCAAGTCCTGAAAAAGCTATATGATTTCATGCGCGAAAAAGAATTTGGCGCTACGTTTAGCCCAAAAGGTAAAACTTTCTTTCGGAATGCTCCTTGATCTGTGCTGAATGACGTTAAATCTCTTGATTCCACGTGTAGCGGGATTTGATGAAAACCAGAAAAGAGATCAACTATGGAAAAATGTTTTGCACGACCGAGATTTTCGAGTATGTCGTCAATCCTTGGTAAAGGAAATTTATCAGCGATTAATTTTTTATTAAGAGCTCTGAAATTTACGCACATTCTATACGATTTGCTATTGTTTGGACTTTTCTTTGGCACCAGAATTAACGGACTATTATAATTTGATGTACTTGGCTCTATTAAATCATTATCAACCAAGCTTTGAATTTGCCTTTTAATTTCAGTTCTCTGCGAGTATGGTAATCTGTAGTTTTTAATATAAACGGGGTCGCTATCATTAAACATGAGTTTTTGTTGATAAAAGTTATTAACGGTCATTTTGTCGTCTTTCAAAGTAAAAATATCTGCGTATTCCCTACACAATGGCATTAAATTTTCCTTTATATATGTTGGCATTTTATCGCTTAAAATTTGTTCTAAATTCCGAACACGTTCATTACAAGCATTAGTTTCATTGATTGAAAGTTTGAAAGTTTTTCAGTTTTGATATCAGGGTTATGTATAAGTTGCGTTTCATTTGTTGTATTTAAAATACGTTGAATTGGGTTTCTTGAATTTACAACACATTTATTTATAAAAACACCCTTAGTGATTTCTTGCGAATCTACAAAAACCGGACCATTTACCTTCCTCAAATGAAATTCTCTGAATATTTCACACCTTGGTGGTACAAAAAATGAATTTTTGCTTACTCCGTGAGTAATTGGAATAACTATCCTGTTTCCTTGAACGTAGAAAGAAATTGTCATTGAGTCATAATCGATCCTACATTTATTATACTTTAAAAAATCTTTTCCTAAGATACCATCAGCTGGAATGTTAAAGTCATCAGATACTATATGTAATACTTGTGGTAATAAATTGTTGTAAACAAGTAAATTTGTATTCACCGTGCCCAATGATTTTGTAGTATTGGTTGTTATACCAACAATGTTAATATTATTTGCTTCATTTATTCGTAGATCATTCCCTAAGCATGAAACTTTCAAAATAGAAATATCAGCTTGAGAATCTACTAAAAAAGAATTGATTTTATACGATGCTGTACAATGTAACTTTATAAAATCAGAATAGTTTAAATTTGTATTGCTAATTTTTCGACCTTTTCTTGAAGTTATTTTTATTTGATTGATAAGCTTGAGGTCAATTTTTTTATAAAAAACGTTATAAAATTTTATTTATCGATATTTCGCTACTCCTTTGAAGCTACTCCTGAAGAAGCTACACAAAGGAGTAGCGAAATATCGATAAATAAAATTTTATAACGTTTTTTATAAAAAAATTGACCTCAAGCTTATCAATCAAATAAAAATAGAATAGTTTAAATTTAAAGTATATATTGATTTAGTATTATTTTCTTCGATTAGATTTGGGTTTCTTCCTCCCTCAACACCCCCTGCTGAGGGACTTCTAAGTTTAAAGTCCTAACGGCAGGATAGCGTCGCTGACTTCCGGAATGGTTATTTGACCATCTATTATAATTATTATTATATGCGCGTCCTCGAAAATTATTATTATGACCACGATAACTGTTCTGTGTATTATTTCTATATGAATTAGGATTGCTAGATGAATTGTTTCTATACGAATTACGATGTACTGGCTGATTATGTGAATGATTACCTCTATTACCACGAAAATTTTTACAATTGTGAACATGACTCGGCCCATTATAACGCATGGTTAACACCCGATGTTCCTTTTCACATACCGATTGTTCTACGATTAATTTTGCAACCACATCCTTTGGTTCGTTAAAAACCGTAGATGCTAAAATTGCCCTTACCATATCTGACTTAGTATTACCTCTGCAGATTTTCACGGTCTGTTCTATCGCCATTTCCTGAGCTTTTTCTTTTGTAATGCCTTCTATTACAAGTGAACGCTGAAGTGCGTCTGCCAGATCTTCCACATTTTTGGCAAATTCTGAATAATTATTGTTCTTGATATGTAGAGCCGCAATTCTACCGGCTACCACCGTTGAATTATCAGGTTTTATCCTATTTCTAAGAACAGTTTTAATTTGGTCCACATCCGATATGTTTTCTGGTAATACCTCCCTAGCCTTTCCATCTAGTTTTGATTTTATAAACGAAATAAGGCACGTATTTAAGTTTGCTGCTGTTAGTTCTTTAATCAAGTTAATTTTGTCTAAGAAAGAGTTATGGGTTAATGAATGTCCCCAGTAATTTTCTCTAATGATATTTGAGCACATTGAAACAAACTTTGTTTTTTCTTCTATTGAAGCCATCGCGAAATTATTTGTACTAGCAGTGTATATACTTTTAAATTCTTTCCTGATTCTATTTGTATCGTCTAAACTTTCTTCAGAAATATCTGTGTCAGAACCTGAATCCGTAACAACTTGACTCAGGATAAGTTCAAATAAATCTACACCAAATGGGATTTTAATTTTGCAGTTTAATTTACAAAAGCATCTTACTAATAATTCTCGACAGTGTAGTATTTTATTGTGTATTGTAGTTCTTAAAGGGTTATCTATATATTGATTATATGGCTTTGTATATGGGTGTTTCTACGTTAATAGGTACTATCTACGGCTACATTAAAAAATCATATACAGTATAATTAAAAAATTTGTGGAAATATCAGACGTGTTTAATAACAAATAAAGTAAACTTTTTTGACAATAAATTGCAATACCTAAATTATCTTAGTTTAGTCATAACTTCGTGTTTACCTAGAAAAAAGTATCTACCCTGGACTGTCCCTTTACTATTCCGTAACAAAATCTTTGAAATTTAACACATTACTAATTCATTAAACAACTAATCGTTATTTATTACATAAAGTAGTATAAATAACAATAAAAGTCGTTTAAATAAACTTTCAAATTACTTTCATATTCTATTAAAAAAAATTACATAGGTTTTGTCTCTCGTATTTTAAGTCTCCTCCCCTGCACATTTTTTGACCTTTTAAAAATTCCGCTAAAATGCGTTGACGCTGCAAATTTAAATTGCAGAACATTTGTTTCGAAGTGAATTTAACAATAAAAATCGAGCGAGCCATTAGCGTACTCTTATTGGGCCGATAATTCGACTACACCACTCGGATCGCTCGCACGTGTCAGTGATTGATGTATCTCCACTGGTGAGTTTTATTCGCTTGTTATTTGTGGCTTAAGTTTGTTTGTAATATTTATTTATTTTAATTTCAGTATAATTTACTGTGTTAGTTTGTTTTTTCGTTACAATACATATTTTTCTGATTGTGCTAGTTTTTTAATGAAAAAATCTCTCCCCTGCCGTATTTCCCCTGCTTCATCTGATGCCACGGTAGAGATTTTGCGTCCAGGGTAGATAAAGAAGTGAGATATTACTTCTTTCTTAGTATTTCATGTACATATGTATATTATTTTACGTTAAACCAACACATATCCACTATATACGTTATAAATGTTTTAACGCTTTAAAAATGTATGTATGCTTATTTATTTACCCTGTGTAGAGTATCTCCCCTGGTCACTTAAAATACTTGTAAAAGTAGATTACTTGACTGGCCATTATTAAACATGCATTCAAACTACCTGATTAAATGCGATTATATTGAAAAAAGTTATTATTTTAAATATTTTTATCACGCCGCCATTCCTAATATCAGATAACCTCTTTACGTAGAATTACCCATATAACAAAATATTGTTGTAATTCTCCATGAGTAAATTTATGTATGTATTGTAGTGTACACATGTCATACAACTTGCACAGAGGTAAATACCAACTTTAAGTGTGTAGCGCAACAAGCGATAATGTTACACATGTTGAAGTGTGGCAAAAGTTATTTGGAACAAATATTGAATTACAGAAATTACTGTGTGCAAGTTGATGACACATGAAAATTTAATTCAATTTAATTTTATGATATTTTGTTTTTCTTTATTAATAAATTGAGTGATTTACAAATCACTCAATTCTAGATTATCATATAGATTCTCATAAGTAGTATTTAAGCTAGAATATTTTGTAAATAAAATCAGACTTAAACTATCAACATAATTCGGCACTCGCTTGCCTTTGTTTTTAATTTAGTTTCAAGAATATTCTGGCAGTTCTTTTGAACGCCTAATTACTAGCTGGAACCCTTCCAGCTGTTTAAAATAAACCAAGGGCTATAGGGAAATAAAATATAAACATCCTTATTACTCCACATGGCGATCCTGCGGATTTCGAACTGATCCTGCCGATTCGGACCAACCATACAAAAAAAAATTATTATAAAAAATTTTATGATCCTGCAAAAATCTTACAATCCTGCGGACTTCGAACTGATCCTGCCGCCACCACATAAAGATGATTTATTTACAATTGGGGTATTCACACTGTAGTCATAAGTCATATGTCATAAAATAATAGCACACCAAAATATGACAAGTGTGAACACCCCGTCATAAATAAGTGTGCTAAATCATAATTGTGCCAGCTGATAAACATTTAACAACACTCCATTTTTAATCGGATTATTGCGCATACGTTTGCATTTTGGCTTAAATGTAAATGTTTTTTAATTGTTAATAAAGAAAACAATAAATTTCCTGTAATTTTTTTAAAATGTCTAATATCAATTAAAATTTTCAATTTTTTTTATCTATACCAATTTGCTGAAATAAATATAATCAAAAACAGCTGTTGCCGGTAACATGAGCTGAACTATTTTTTTAGACGGCGGCAAGTGAAAAAACGTTCACAAGCTGCCAGGCAGATCAGTTACACAAACACATATTATACATTACCTACACTGTCAAATTTTTTACATATTTTCCCGCGCAATTTTAATGTAATATTTTATGCATGGAGAATTCTGACAGCGTAGGTAATGAATTCGCCGTTTACACAAACAAAATGCCTGTTGTTTGCTTTGTTGTTGAATTATTGTAGTCGTAATGAATTTGCCTTTTGCACGAAAATTACATTAAAATGCTTTTTGCAGTCTAGCACAAGCTGGTTTTTCCAGCGTTTGCTGTAAATATGTGTGAATAAAAACTAGTAAGTACTTAAAATTACTAGTTTTAACTTGAATTTTTGTAAACATGTCATTGAGGTGCTGGAAATAAGTTTATTGTTGGTTTATTCGTCAAAAAGCGCATTGTCGTTTGTTTTTTTTTTATATATAATGACTGCATTAATGAATTATGATATTTCTCAATTCTCAATTGACCAATAGTAATTTCCTGGCCAAACTGTTCCAAATACTCTTCATGGAGTGACAACAAGGCACTATTTTTTGTCACTCTCACTGACAGCACTTGCGAATTTTTAAATATAATATTATGCTTTTGGAGCATATAAAAAAATTTCGCGCTAATAAATAATCAAAACAAACTTATAGTGTTGCCAAAATGTTTTACCACAAGTTTTGCTTAGAACTTATAAGAAAAATAGCTTTTTTTAAACAGAGGCAACTCCCAAACAGTTTCTATCAGCTGATTTTTCAGCCGCATATCTTTTAATTTTCCAGTACTAGCTATCACTTTTCAGTATAAAATCTCTGAAAACAGCGTTACGTAATATGTGCACAGCCCCCAATGTATAAATTCGCGTGAATTCGCCACTGCATTAACCTTATAATTAATTCGCCTTGGTTGTGCATATGAATTTGCCTTGTTTTCATTCTTGTGTTATATAAAAGTAGCGGCGGCTTGTAAATATTATCGCCCGCTCGAATAAGGAGTTGCAGCTGCTCGACTAAGATTTCTAGTGTTATTTTATGACAAACCATAAACATACCTCAAAATGTCTTATTATTATATGACTTTTTTGCTTGAAGCACAACAACAATTTTTTTAAACTATTGTAAAATAATAAGACATTATGACAATATGACTGATATGACAACAGTGTGAACACCCCAAATGTGTATTTACAATTCAAAAAGTAGAAGAGAAGAAAACCCAAAACGGACAAAGTCGTAAAATTGTTTAAAAGTATTGTTTGATTAAAAATAAATTGTCCAGAATAAAGAATCCAGAAATTAAAAATTTGCTAGTAATAGAAAGTACCAATCATGACTCGTGGAAATCAACGTGACTTAGCCTGTCAAAAGAACACCAAACATTTGGCTGAACAAAGCACTGACAATCTAAAGCGGCGTAAACACGTTTGGGTTTGGTTTATAAAAATCACAAATGTAAGATGTTCTCTAGTTTCAATATTTTAAGTTTTGCTTAAATAATTTACAATTATACATACATACAAACTTAACTTAAAACAGCATTAAAATAATATAAAAATCAACAAAAAAAAAGCAAGCACAACAAATAATATGAATGAATTGCAAAAAAAAAAAAAAATATATACAAAAGAAATTGAATTAAGTATAAATACATACATACGTTAATTTTACTTACAAATTAATTAATTGAATATATAAAAACAAATGGGAATTTAATGAAAGAATGAATATTTAACTGAAAACCTCTTGAATATTATTATTATATATATGTAGTTTAAAATATAAATTAATTATACATACATACATATATACATTTTTATTTATTTCTTAACATTTTTAACTTACACACAAATACACACAACTTCCAACATTCATGTACACATACTCTTTACTTAACCATCAACAAACCAAGTCTTCTTATTAAATAAATCAAGTTAAGATATTACAAGATATTATTAATTGAAATCATACAAGCATTAAAATTATATCTAAATAGAGACAGACGGAATAATAGGGAGAGACTTCTTAAGAGAATACTTATGCAAAATAGATTACGAGACATTCACAATTTCTTTGTTTACCAATAATGAAACCATAATTCTGCCAATGCAACCAAAAGCATTCGACACATTAAAAATAACTATACCACCACGAACAGAAATCATACAACCATTGAAATTAAACCTTACATCAGATTGCGTAATACTTAATAATGAATAAAAAAGCGGTATTTTTTTAAGTAATTCAATAGCACCAAAAAACGGAATGACACACATTAAAATTTTAAACACAACAAATGATACACAAATTTTACAGGGCATTAAACTGCATACTGATCCACTAAAAAACTATGACATATTAAATTTCAACAATATAAACGACAACGAACGGTTCAACAAATTTTTGGATGACTTGAAATTAAAACATAATGACATACATATAAAGAAAATAAAGAGACAAATAAAGAATATAATGAGGCAAATAATAAAGAACATAATGAGGCAAATAACAATTTTAGTGAAACACGTGTAGAAGAAAAGAGTATGGAAAAATGTAATTCTCGGAAGCCTGATCAACTTCAAATATGGGAATGCACATCCATAAGTGATATAAAAAATATTAAGAAATTGCAATTTAATAGATTTGAAAACAAAAAAAAAGTCGACATATATATTGTAAATAATATTGTGCACATTGGACATAATGATAATTCATCGAAACCAGTTTCGACCTGAAGAAATTGTGTACCCAAAATAAGAATGCTATGAATATAGGATGTAACGATAATTCATCGAAACAAGATTCGATTATGAAGAAGTTACATACCAAAAATATACATGATAATAATATGCATGCAAGATTCAGCGATAACTCAGCGAAACTAGATTCGATACTGAGAAAACTGATATCAAAAATGAGTAAAGAAAATATAAAAGAATTAGCGCTAGCAAATAACGATAAAATATTTAAAGTATATACGAAAGAAGAATTAAAAGAAGCATATGCAAAGATAAAAATAAATAACAAAAGTCCTCAACTAAAAATATTAATATACAATGCCCCAAAAAGAATAACAGATGATATTCTAAAATATAAACTAATTGACGAATTCCACAATACCACACACGCGGGCCTCTTAGGAATTAGAAAAACAAATTAAATCTAAAAATAGGAGACCTAGTGTTAATCAGAGTAGAAAATAGAAAGAAAAATCAAAGTCCATATAAAGGACCCTATACAATTTTAAAAAGAAACAATGTAAATACGGTAATAAATTATAATGGTATAGAAAAAGAAATACAGAATAATAATCAATTAAAACCATATATAGGCTTTATAAACAATAATTAAGTACACAATAAACACTAAAAATTATAAGAATACTATTTTAAAAATTATAAAAATATTAAATACTACATTAAGAATTATGTAAATTATAAAATTATAACTATATAAAAAATTACAACATATGTAAATAGAAATTAAGAATTATTTTACAAATATTGTCGGTACTATGAATATCAAGAAAAATCAATCCCCTAATTTTTCTCTTAGCGGTGAGGGTGTAGTGTACACATGTCATACAACTTGCACAGAGGTAAATACCAACTTTAAGTGTGTAGCGCAACAAGCGATAATGTTACACATGTTGAAGTGTGGCAAAAGTTATTTGGAACAAATATTGAATTACAGAAATTACTGTGTGCAAGTTGATGACACATGAAAATTTAATTCAATTTAATTTTATGATATTTTGTTTTTCTTTATTAATAAATTGAGTGATTTACAAATCACTCAATTCTAGATTATCATATAGATTCTCATAAGTAGTATTTAAGCTAGAATATTTTGTAAATAAAATCAGACTTAAACTATCAACATAATTCGGCACTCGCTTGCCTTTGTTTTTAATTTAGTTTCAAGAATATTCTGGCAGTTCTTTTGAACGCCTAATTACTAGCTGGAACCCTTCCAGCTGTTTAAAATAAACCAAGGGCTATAGGGAAATAAAATATAAACATCCTTATTACTCCACATGGCGATCCTGCCATAACATTCTCAAAACATTAGTACACCACATCCTTTCACTCTCCACAGTATTCATCGATTTTATTTTGGTCGTTCGACACTGGTCGATTCTGTAAAACTCTTTTCTTGATTGTATCAAAATTTTTAATTAATTTATCAAACTTTTTTATTTGGAAATCGGTAGACATGTAATTTAATAAATAATTTTAAATATCTCTGAATATAGAAATGATTACATATTTTTTTTTCTATTTTTATTTTATTTGAAGTACAAATAAACAAATCAAATAAAGCCGTCAAAATAACAATTTTGTATACATTTAGTTTTTTTTCAGTTTTCTTTTCGTTTTATTTTCGCATCAAAATAATTTTGTTTTTATATATACAAATGATTATAGTTAATTAAATTAAATAGTACCAACAATCTTACTCTCTCACATCACGATCTGCCGCTGCTGTTTTCTTTTCTTTACCTCTTCGTTGAGTTTTATTGGCGCGTTGATTTACGTTTCTCCTCTTTGCTGATCCCTTAATATGGCATTAATTTTGGCATTCTCTTCAATGTTCCTATACAATGTATACTATACATATGTCCGCAACAATTGTCGCTTCTTTTCGGTCGTTTTTTTTTTCGTTTTTTCTGTATTTATGACACAATGTTTGTTATGTACATACCTATGTATGTATTTTAATTTGTTGAGTTTGTTTTTTTTGTTTGTTGATATTTCTTATGTTGTTGTGCCTGCTTTTGCTTGTTCTGTTGCTGCGTTGTGTTGTTTCTATTGTTGTTATGTCTGCTGCTTACTTGGTTGTCGTTGAATTTCGTCTTCTTGTGTTTATTATTTTCGAGTTGTTGTTGATTATATTTGTTGAATTTTTTGTTTTCGTTACTATGTTGAATTTAGTTGTTGTTATTGTTGATGCTAGTTTTTGATTTTTCTACTTTTGCAAATCCAGTTTTTTCCAGTTTATCTTTCAATCACTGTTTATTATAAGTTTCTTTTTGCATATATATTTTCCTTTTTTTTTTTTTTTTTATTTCATTACATTTTGTTTCAGTTTCCATTTTTTCAGTTTTTTTTTTTTTGTATTTTTTCTATTTTCATTTCGTTGATATTTTATTGTTTGTATCTTTGTAGTTTTTATATGTTGTAGAAGTTGCAGCTTGGAAACCAGCGATCAAAAAAAAATTTTTTTTGTTTAATTGCATGTTTCTTTATATGTATATATGTTTCATATTTTCGTTTAGAGTTTCTTTTTTCCTTCACATTTTTCTTTTCAGTATTTATTTTATTTTTTCTTCGTTTTTTTTTCTTGTTACGAAGTGTAATGTTTTAATATACATACATACATACATATATTTTTCTGTTACTTATTCTGATTTTTACTTTTTTTGATTAATTTTTTTTTGCTTTGACTGTACTTTTTTTTTGTAGGTATATATGTGTTTTTTTTCTATGCATATTTTATTTTCTATTTCGTTTAGTTTTCATATTTTTCCAGTTTTTCTTTTTTTCGTTTATATTCTATTTTATTTTAATTTAAACTTCATTATTGCTTGTTACTAAGTGTAACTTTTTCTTTTTGATATTAGAATTTTTGACATTGGCTTTCAATGTCATTTAGGTCATTGTTATCATGTACAGTTAAATACAGTTTTTCGTGTATTTCCTACACTCAATCTTGAAACTGGATATTGTTCACTGTATAAGATATGTATGTATATTTTTGTGTGGTAATTTAATAAATTTTTTGCGAAATTAGTAAAAACATTATCTTTTGTGTCTCTTTTATATATATATATTTTTTTTAGATATTGAGACCCTTTTACAAATTGATCTTTTTTTTCTATTTTATTTCTTTTATATGTAATTGTCTATATATTAAATAATAAGACTTTTATAGTAAATCACTTATTTTTTGTACTTTTGTAATTTTTGTTTGTGTGTGTTCTATTAATCGATCTTCAGTGTAATTATTGTATTGTGTTGTTTTTTTTTTTTTTTTTTTTAAATGTTTTTAATTACACTTTTTTTTTCATTCCTCAAGTCACGGTCGCCATGTGGTGGATCGTGGTTGCAAGTTAAAATAAAAAGACATTTCGCGTTCATCGTTAAATCCAGACTAAAGGGCTAACTATAATGTGCTTAAGCTAGCTTAAGCAAATGTGCGAATACACACAACCAAATGTTGACAACTATAATGTACTTACTGCACGTCTACATTAGACATGACATGCTGTTAAAACACGCGAATCTTTTAATGCTGGAGTATACGTACATATGTCATAATTTTTCATTATTTTTGTTTCGTCAACGAGTTAACTACGCTAGTTTTGTCTCTTGTTTGTGGTTGTGTCGAAAAAAAATACATACATACATATGTACATATGTAGTATATATCTACATATGTATAATTTAATTCTTTTTAACTAAAATTGTAAACTCACATTATTTTTGTTATTTATTTTCCTATTCAGGACGTATTTGCTACAAAAATTCAGTTTGCTTCACACTTTTTTTTATAAAATATACACAACTATTACTTTTTCCACAATATTATTTCCGTTTTTTCCCTTTAAATAACAACGAAAACAAAACTTTGACAGCTAAACGTCATTTTCTGTTAAGACGGAGCTTTCAAGACAGTGTAGTATATGCATACTGTAGGGTATTCATACAATGCATGAATACTAGGCACAGCGTGATTTTGTATAAACGTTACTTGAGAACACTGAACTACATATGTTAACAATTAAATTCTTTGGTGTCGGCAAATATAGAAAAACCTAAATAAAAACAAATTGAATATGTTTGTAAAATATGCAAAACCCAAAACAGAACAAACTAAAGGGTCTCACATTTCAATTGTTCTTATAGTAATTTGAATCGTTACTAATAATAAATTATGACGATACTATGTAATATTTGTGTGTGTCATTTGACCACACAAAAGTCATTTAACTCATATGAGTCACTAAAATGTGACATACAAATTCCAAATAGTGTTTTGCAAAATCACGTAAAATGATGCGACTGCATTATAGTTTTAAGTAAAATTTTAGTATAAAAACTTGTAAATATTTTTAAGAGGGGGAATCTAAGAAAAGACTTCTAACGACTAACGTCGGAAGAGAATAAATAAAAAGGATAAAACTGAGAAAGCTAGATTGTTTCATTAACCAGAAGAATACAGAAACCTGCAACACTTTTACATGGCGATCCTGCGATCTGACTAACCTAGGAACAAACTTCACATGAGGAAGGTGCCGATGGAAGAAAAAGAAGACTAGATAAGTAGTAGTAAGAAAATTAATTTGCAAAGACCAGAAAGTGCATGGGCATGTCTGGCAAAAGAATTACCAGAAAATAAGTATCTACATAAAAATAAAATTTTGAAAATGCAAAAAGTGCTTTTGCACATCTAGCAAATCAAAAAAAAAAAAAAAAAAAAAAAAAAACTCGTAATACTTTTGTTGGTAGGACGTTTTTCAAATTGATAACTAGCTTACAATTCCTAATGTTCACGGATCAAACGTGGGAAGAGATAGTAGAAGAATTAAAAGCTGCCGAAAAACGCTGGCAGGAACTATTAAGAACTACTGGAGGTGCTAAAGAAAAATTAGAGTACCCTGAAATTTTAAAGGCTGGCCCAAAACCACTAAATATTCTAAAACAAACGATACGGGAACCATTAATCCCAGTAGTACCGATTCCAAAAATAAAAAGGAATCGAGGTGACTTTGTAAGCCGAATGAAAAAAAGGCTTAACATCTTAAAGTGCGAGTTAAGTCAAACGAATTGCACGGCCGAAAAGACGATAATAGAACAAAAGATATTTAACACAAAGAGTGAAATAAAATCCTTTAAGAAGAACAAAAAATATGGGCAGCACTCAAACTAAGATAAATGAGGTAATATCAGCTTCTGCAAATGCACCAACGGCAGTAAGCGTAAGCATGGAAGTTATCATTTTGATCTGCGTGGTAACAACATTAGTAGTCATTGTTAAATATTTGAAAAAATATGTCAAAAAACAAATTAGGCGTCAGACAGTAAGAACTGGTATACTCCAAAACTAAAAATAAATAAATGATATTAATGATATGTATAAAATATATAATTTTTAAGCAAAAATAATAAAATAAAGATATAAAAATCAGTTAAAAAAAAAAAACATTGTAAAATAAATTTTTGGAAAACGTATGGATCATATATATCTGAGGTTAGAGTCGGTTATAGCTAACGCAAGAAAAAGTGTGAACAGACCGTACTCAATAGAGACAGTAAACAACAAGAAAAGGGAATTAGAAACTTTAGTTGAAGAAGCTAGCGAATTACTATTAGATAACCACTTTACTGACAAACAGAGGACGGAACATCTTGCGAAATTGAATAGATTAAAAGAGGAAGCATTAGGGTTACTTAATATCCACGGCAATACGACTAGAGCGAATTCAGTCAGAATGGCTACCACACTAGACATGAATGAATTGGCGACCATCGTCAAATTGGTCCCAATGTTCACTGGTAAAAAGGATGAATTGCAAGGTTTCTTGGCAAATCTCACTCTAATTTCGGAAACAATTCCAACAGAGAAACAAAATTCCTTTTTTAATTTTGTGTCCAAATCACGTCTGGATTTGAAAGTTCAGAATAGAATCAAACAAGATTCTGTCCCAAAAACTATAGTGGAGCTATTAGAGGCTTTAAAACGGGCATATAGATCACAAAAGTCCTCGAACGGTATACTTAGTGAACTCACACGAATGATACAAAAAGGGGAAAATGTAATGGGTTTCGCACAAAAAATTGAAGATCTTGTTACGGAACTTAATGAGATACAGATCTCAGAAGAAGGCGAGGAGCACCGTGCGTCCATAATAAGCGCCAACAGAAGGATTGCGTTTAATACTTTCGTCAATGGAATAACGGATCCTCAACTGATAGCTACAATAGATGCTAGTCAGGTTAAGACCTTCACAGAAGCAGTGACTATCGCCGAGCGAGCCTCAGTGCGAGTCACGCAGAGAAGCGTACTGTATCAAACGGCACGGGCCAATGGGAATTATGTGAATAAAGGAAACAACAGGAATAATAATGAGAATATTTGTGGAAAATGCGGCGGTAAACATGGCGATATATGCTATGCTCAAGGTAAAACTTGCGCCAAATGTGGGAAACTTAATCACTATGCGAGAATGTGCCAATCGGGAAAGTTCAATAATAGTAATGGTAACAGAAATAACAAAAATGGCAACAACGGTAACTTCAATAATAAAAACCACGGTAGAGGTAACAGGAATTATAAAAATAGGAGTAACAATAGTAATAATGGGAGAAATAATCACCATAATGTCCACCATATTCAAGATCAGGGAAACTCCCGAGATCCGGAAGTCGTGACGTATCAGGACTCTCCGGAACAAAACTAATAGAACGACATAATATTTACAATATTTCATCCGATTTAAAAAATTATGTAGAATTAAAAGTTCAGGATACAGACAGTGTAATGACATTCTTAATAGACACAGGTGCTGACGTGTCACTATGCAAAGAGAACACTGTGCGGAACTATGAGGAAAATCCGGATGATTATTGTTTACTAACTGGAATCTCTAAAGACAAAATAAAATCTTTGGAATCCACAATTGTGAAACTACCAATTGGGGAAACTATAGTAAATCACAAAGTACAACTAGTGAATTATGATTTCCCAATTGCTACCGATGGAATACTTGGAAGAGATTTTTTCCGCAAATATAATTGCAATATTGACTACGAGAAATATATACTGACGGTGAATACGGGTAGTGAATCCATAATATTTCCGATACATGATAAAACTTATAATGTAAATTGGATAGAGATTCCACCAAGAAGTGAAATCATTCTCCCTTTCCAACTAGATTTGGAAGAGGACGGAGTAGTTTGTAATCGTGAGATTGCGCACGGCGTATTCTTAGCAAACTCAATTATTCCTAAAACTGGTAATCAACACATAAGATTGCTTAATGTACAGGATAAAACTACCGTGATTAAAAATCTTAGAGTCGATACAATACCATTGAAGAATTATGATATTTACAAAACGGATACAAATAGGGAACTACAGTCGGAACAGCGATTTCAAAAGTTAATAAATGAACTTAACATAGATATTAGTGACGAAGACGGGAAACACGAATTACTTGCTATACTCAAAGAATATCAGTCTATTTTTCATTTAGATGGAGAGCATCTAACAACAAATAATTTTTATTCTCAAACAATACAATTAAACGATAAAAATCCAGTTTACATAAAAAATTATCGTCTGCCACAGGCGCAAACAGAAGAAATTCATAATCAAGTCAAAGGCTTGTTAAAGGAAGGGATAATAGAACCTTCCATAAGCCCATATAATGCTCCATTACTGCTAGTTCCAAAAAAGGGACAAACAGATTTGAAAAAATGGCGGCTAGTGGTTGATTTTAGGAAATTGAATGACAAAATTGTCAATGATAAATTTCCATTAACAAGACTAGATGACATTTTGGATAAATTAGGTAGAGCAAAATATTTTTCGACTCTGGACATGACAAGTTCTTTCCACCAAATTGACCTCAAACCTAATTCAAGACCTTATACAGCCTTCTCGACCCCAGCTGGTCATTACCAATATACGCGACTACCATTTGGTTTGAAAATTTCTTCTAACAGTTTTCAACGTATGTTGACCATAGCTTTATCTGGATTAGAATCAGAAGCATTCTTATATGTTGATGATATTATAGTTTTTGGATGCAGTTTAAAGCACCATAATCAGAATTTAATTAACGTATTTGATAGACTCTCAAGATACAACCTGAAACTTAATGCAGGCAAATGCTGTTTCCTAAAACCGGAAGTGGTATACTTAGGTCATTTAATAACCTCAAATGGCATTAAACCCGATCCGAGTAAATTTGAAGCCATTACTAAATATCCCATCCCAAAGAACACGGATGATGTAAGGCGATTTGTAGCATTCTGTAACTATTACAGACGATTTATAAAAGGCTTCGCAGATATTACAAACTGTCTGAATAATCTTTTGAAGAAGAATGTTAAATTTGAGTGGACTGAAAAATGTCAAATAGCTTTTGAAACACTGAAAGCGAATTTGATTAGTCCACCCGTATTACAATATCCCGATTTCGAAAAACCATTTATACTAACTACAGACGCATCGGATTTTGCCCTTGGAGCAATTTTATCTCAAGGCCCAATAGGTGAAGATTTACCAATATCGTATGCAAGTAAATCTCTTAACAAGTATGAACTGAACAAACCCGTGATAGAAAAGGAATTATTAGCCATACACTGGGGAATACAATTCTTTAGACCATACCTATATGGAAGAAAGTTCACAGTGGTTACAGACCATCGACCATTAATATCGTTATTTTCACATAAAAATCCTAGTTCAAAATTGACTCGGATACGTCTTGAACTATCGGATTACGATTTTGATATAATATATAAAAAGGGAATAAACAATACAAATGCAGATGCATTGTCCAGAATTAAATTAGATTCTGAGGCTTTAAAGGGAATGATACCTCACACTATAGATGAGACGGTAAGGAAAACGCTGGTGATAACAAGAGGAATGAGGAAAAAGACGCAACAAGAAATAAAAGATAAAGAAAATGAAGAAAAGAAAGGGAATGATGCAATCGAAGAGAACTGTAGCTCTCATAATGAGCCTGATCAACTCAATATGTGGGAATGCACATCTTTCAACGACATCAAGCGCGCGAAGAGAATAAAATTCATACTAGAGAAAGACCATGGCACAAATATAGAAATAGAAGACAATAAGAGTCTAAATGAAATCCAAGTGAGATGTAGCGATAATTCATATCATTTCAATAATATACTGAAGAAACTACTATCTACTTTGAAGAAATTGAATTACAAAAGTTATGCACTCTACAGAAGTGATAACGTATTCAACATGATAACCCATGAGGTTATGAAAAAGAAAATAAATGAGAATAAGATTAAAGACGTCACAATACTTTTATACAAAGATCCTCAAAGAATAACAAACATAAATAAACAAAACGAATTGATAAAATTATATCACAACACACCATGCGGAGGTCATTTCGGAGTTAGAAAAACCATGTTGAAACTTAAACAAAAATATATTTGGAAGAACATGTACAAGACAATAAAGAGACATGTATCAAAGTGTGATCTTTGCCAGAGAAACAAGCAAATAAGACACACGAGGGAACCACTTTGTGTGACAGATACACCGACACAAAGTTTTGAGACAATTGTAATCGACACAGTTGGACCACTACGTCCTTCAGAGAATTATCGATATATACTAACGATGCAATGCGAGTTAACAAAATATGTTATAGCAGCTCCCATGGAAACAAAGGAGGCCAAATCTATAGCAAAAACGTTGGTTGAAAATCTAATATTGAAATATGGTGTATTTAAGACATTGAAATCAGAGAGGGGTACCGAATTTACGAATGAACTAATGAAAGAGATTTGTAACCTCTTGAAGGTAGAACAGAAATTTTCCACACCATATCATCACGAAACATTAGGTACGATTGAAAGAAACCATCGAGTCTTGAATGAATACTTCTTGTCATTTGTGAATGATGGTGATTGGCATTATTGGGTACCATACTATACCTTTGCATATAATATCACTCCTCACGTCGATACGGAGTACTCTCCTTTCGAACTAATATTTGGGAAATTACCTAGTGTACCAGGTGACCAAATTACTAATTGCGATAAAATATATAATCTGGAGAATTACGCGAACGAATTGAGAATTAGATTAAAAATTTCATTAGAAAACGCTAGAAAGATTATAAAGATAGTTAAAAATAAAAGAAAATTAGATTCCCATAATTAGACAAATAGTATAAATTTAAAAATAGGCGATTTAGTACTAGTTAGGGTAGAAAGTAGAAAGAAAAATGAACCACCTTACCATGGTCCATACAAAATAATAGATATAGATGATCTTAACGTTTTAATAAAAATTAAAAATAATATTAAAACTTTCCACAAGAACTCACTAAAGAAATATAATGTATAATAACAAATTATTTTTTTCTTTTTTCATTAAACAAAACAATAAAGTACAAAAAAAAAAAAAAAAAAAAAAAAAAAAAAAAAAAAAAAAAACAAGGAAAGCAAAACAATAAGCATACAGTATGCAGACACTTATATTCATAGGAATCCTCCAATTTCTTAGAAAAATTGTATGATTCTTCTTAAGGGCAATGGTGTAGTATATGCATACTGTAGGGTATTCATACAATGCATGAATACTAGGCACAGCGTGATTTTGTATAAACGTTACTTGAGAACACTGAACTACATATGTTAACAATTAAATTCTTTGGTGTCGGCAAATATAGAAAAACCTAAATAAAAACAAATTGAATATGTTTGTAAAATATGCAAAACCCAAAACAGAACAAACTAAAGGGTCTCACATTTCAATTGTTCTTATAGTAATTTGAATCGTTACTAATAATAAATTATGACGATACTATGTAATATTTGTGTGTGTCATTTGACCACACAAAAGTCATTTAACTCATATGAGTCACTAAAATGTGACATACAAATTCCAAATAGTGTTTTGCAAAATCACGTAAAATGATGCGACTGCATTATAGTTTTAAGTAAAATTTTAGTATAAAAACTTGTAAATATTTTTAAGAGGGGGAATCTAAGAAAAGACTTCTAACGACTAATGTCGGAAGAGAATAAATAAAAAGGATAAAACTGAGAAAGCTAGATTGTTTCATTAACCAGAAGAATACAGAAACCTGCAACACTTTTACAACAGACGTCTTAACAGCCGCGTTAAGACGGCTAGAAAACATTAACATTTGCGGTCCACACCTGACAGTAACAGGATTTTGCTGTTTCTGTCCGTGTTTTCATGTCAGGTGTAGACCGCACTTTAAGAACTTTTCGTCAAGTTTCGTCAAATTTCATTTGCTTAAGCAAACATCGAAACCAATCGTACCTTGCTTAAGCAAACAGCTGCTTATACGTTTATTTATTGAAAATAGTTGAAACTGTTGCATTTGTTGGTACTTTTTTATTTGTGAATGTTTTCTTTCCTTTCTAACATAACAAAAATTTTAAAAAAATTGTTTGTTTATTGTTTTAGATTAATTAGACGTAGACTTAAAATCATTTTTTGGAAAAATAAGAAGAAAATAGTTTTTGAATAGTACATATATTTGCAACTCAGCGAAGAAGATCTTTAAGTCAAATAAGTACAATATATACACACAAAAGTCGTCAATAATTTGCTTAGGCATTTGACATGCTTTTCGTTGATTTCTGACAGTAGCTTAAGCACATTATAGTTAGCCCTTAAATCTTTTTCTTTATATTATTAAACAGGTTGGTAACTTGTAAGTAGCGTAAGGCATAATACAATTAGAGTAAGTGAGAAACTATATGTTAAGTATTAAGAATAATAATATAGGTATACGTATAAGTAAGTTAGATATATAATGTAAGTGTAGGTAATAATATATGTAAGTATAAATAGGTTAGATATATAGATTACATTTCCATTTATATGTTTTATTCGTATGCATATAATAATGTAAATAATGGGTGATGTTTTTGCAATACAACATGTCTTTGGATTAACAGTCAACGCGCATACCACTCAGCTAACATAGCGTTTACACATGAAAGTAATTGCAAGAAAGTCGCAATACACTCACACTTTTTCACTAACACACTTAAACGTTTTCTACTTTCCACTCAGCTTTCAACGAATTTTTCAAGACAGTAATTTTCTGACACTTTCTGAAAGTAAAATGACAGAACGGGAAACAGTGTTGCCCACTAAACAGACTTGTACACAGTTACAGGATTGTGTTAAACGGATAATTCAACATTTTAGTTATTTTGTACATATATATGAATATAATTACAGTATTTTTCTTTATATATACAAAACTAAGCCATTTCATTTGTTTTGTAATAATAAATTCATTAAAAAATTATCAATTGTAATTATTTCCAACTATTGCCCTATTGATGTCTATGTGTATGTATATTGGCAACTCTTTTTATGTAGTACACAAAACGATCAAAATGGAGGAAAAATTAAGTTTACAAAATACTATAAAATTAATTAATTTATACCGGTCATACCCAATATTATGGGATATGAACAATAAATCATATAGGCGGAACGATTTAAAAAATAAAGCATATGAAAATATTGCAAAAGAAATGTGTATGGTAGCTGAAGAAGAAAATTCGCTCATTGCGTATCAAGAATAACAATTTTAGCAACCTTTCTCATAGACGACATATTTTAAATGAACTTTCACTTTCCTGTGTAAACAGACAAGAAATTTTCAAGAAAGTCGTCTATTTTATCACAATTTTTATTTATAATACGTATACAGAAATTTCATGAAACTACTTTCATGTGTAAAGGCAGCGTAAGGTACTATTTAAATATTGACAGCAAGAAGTAAGGAAATACTTGAAATAATTTTAAGTGTTCCTAAACGAGTGAGCCATGGTGAAATTAATAAGGTGCGCTTATCAACGCAACAACAAAAAACGACATGCATTTTGTTTGTGTAAAAATTAGCCAATGTTGTCAAAAAAAAGCTGTATACATAACATACATAGTGGTTATGCAAAAACAAAAAGCATAACGTAAACAAAAATATTCATGATGGCGGCCAAAAATGTAAACAACTTTTGACAAGACCGAATTAACTTACCATATTTTTGCAGATTATTTAACGGTCAAAACACAACCCTACAAAAAACCATATTCCTTCTTGCGCGCACCTTATTATTCCACCATGGAGTGAACATACATATTCATTGACTAAAACTCTATTTCGAATAAAAATCAGAAGACCAAACAAACTGTTGCTTTGTTCATAGTATGAGTGAGAACATTTTGTTTCACTTCGTTTACACGAATGTACTCGTACGTATGTATGTACATACTATTCATATTACGAGCACTAGTAGTAAATCAAATTCAATATGTATTTTAGTTTGTTATTTGCATTTCTAAATAATATAAACCTTTAATAAACGTTAATAAATGAAATAAATCATTAATGATTAAACTGTAAATTTTTTAGAGTTTTTTGCCTTCTTTTTTTGGGATTTAGTTCATTGTGTATGTTTAACGTATTTCTTAAATGATTTTCCTTTTTCCTACAACTGGCAACACTGATATTTGAGAGCATATTGTTTTTGCATGAACATTATTGATATCTATTCAAGACATGTTCGGTTTCACATTTGTAAATGTTCGTTCGCTCTTGTATAAGTGAACACACAAAATGGTCGTCTCTTAACTATCGTGTGTTGATTGTTCTCTGTTCATAGTTATTCATCTGTATTGAATAGAAACGAATGAATAAAAAATAATGATGAAAGTTTCATGATCATCATTTTTAAGTTTCATGCAGCTCTCTAATACATATATATATTCAACCTGCTAATTGATTTTGGTTACGTTCTGCATTGCATTGTGGTTAACTTTATAGTTAGTCTAAAAAAATCAATTTAAAAGTTGGCTTTTTTTGTGTGTAGCTAACTACTCATTTGACGACAGGGGTAATATAAAAAAAATCATATGAAAAAGTATCTATGTATTTTTACCAATTTTTTTCCATGGGAAGTTTATAAATGTGCTTTATTAATTAACTGACAGAGATACGTATCTATGTATGTAGATGTTACATTTGTATGGGCATACATATATCTATATATATAAAATTAAGTGCAAAACTTCCTGTGCGCATACTCCTAGACGGCTTGCCCGATTTCAATGAATTTTTCAGGGGTGATTGGGGTCTGTGTGGAGGGTGCACATGAGAAATGTAGTACGCGTGGCCCCTCCCACATAAATTAAATAACATCATATATCTTGACTATTGTGATAGCAAGAGTTTTGAAACATTGCAATGGTACATATGTTACTCATGTGATAATCAGGACAAAAATGGACGGGATCGGACAAGTGGGCGTGGCAGCTCTCATATAAAATAAATATTTAATTTACATATGAAAAGTAATATTATCAGGCTCAAGTTCAGTTTTATTGAATTAATGAAAATTCAAAATTACTAAGAGTTTTTTTTTTTTTTTATGTTGGAAAATATTATTATTTATATCCAATCAGTTTTTAGCAGAACGTATCAGTACTGATTTCAAGGCCGCTACACCTCTCATCATATGTAAATCAATATAAGTTCAAATAATAATTACGTTTATTCGTAATAATAATAATATAAAAATATTAATTCCGCTTGGGCACGAGCTATAAATACCCTAATAACAGGGGTCACAGTAATATGTGAATTTCCCTAATATAGAGTAAAAACAACAAAAACGTTAAAATACAAAGTAGAATACTTTGATGATAACGGACTATGAGTTTGTGTTGATTATAAGTTCCAAACAGTAATGAGGGAATTTTCGTACTAACCAGCACTGTTTCATTGTAGAATAAAAATTGAATTAAAAATTAATTCTCATATTCTATTTCTGTTGAAAACTGGTTAAATAGTTGAATTCTTCTCACTTAGTATCCACTTTACGAAAATTGTAAAGATGGACAATTGAACGCTGATGAGAGGTGTAGCGGCCTTGAAATCAGTACTGATACGTTCTGCTAAAAACTGATTGGATATAAATAATAATATTTTCCAACATAAAAAAAAAACTCTTAGTAATTTTGAATTTTCATTAATTCAATAAAACTGAACTTGAGCCTGATAATATTACTTTTCATATGTAAATCAATATAAGTTCAAATAATAATTACGTTTATTCGTAATAATAATAATATAAAAATATAAATATTTAATATCAAATATTTAGAGTTGTATAATAGTTAGAGCCTTTAAACTTTGTAGGAGTGCATAAATTAATAATATTAGCAGCTGAAGTGAAAATGGGCGTGATTGGACAAGTGGGCGTGGTAGATCTCATACGAAGTTTTAACATATAATATCTGGAGTACTATGACAGCAAGAGTTCTGAAACTTTGCACATGTACATATTAAACTAATCTGAAGAGTTGTGAAAAAATGGGCGGGATCGGGCTAATGGGCGTGGCACCCACCATACAAAGTAAATATTTAATGTCATGTATCGGGAGTACTCTAATAGTGAAAGCCTTGGAACTTTGTCTAAGTTTATGAGTTATTAATGTGAGTAGTCGTACTAAAAATGGGCGCGATTGGATGAGTGGGCGTGGCAGCTCCCATACAAAGTAAATATTTAATATCATATAACTACAGTACTATAATAGCCATAGTCTTAGAAATTTGTGCACGTTGATTATATTATGAATAGTCTTGGGAAAATTGGGCAGGATCATACCAGTGGGCGTGGCAGCTCCCATACAAAGTGAATATTTAGCTCATATACTAAATTAATATTAAATATCTAGGGCTCTATATCAGCTTTATATAGCCTTAAAATTTTGTACGAGTCCATCAATCTATATATATAAAAATGAATCCCTTTTTACCTTGGTCACGGCATCACGCGTGAATGGCTGGACCGATTTGGACGATTTTTTCTTTCTAATGATCGCCATGGTCCAACTTTTTTCTATTTACCTAAAATCAGAAAACGGCTCCATCGATTTGACTAATTCTTCTTTCAAATGTTCGTATTAATCCATTTTAAGTTTTCATCGAACGAAAAATTTGCCACGCCTACTTTTACGCACGCCCCTTTTTTAGGAAAATTAAATATCGTAATATAGTCTTAACTACTGGACCGATCGTCATTAACTTTTCACAATAAGGTATTCTTACGAAAAAATAAATTCTTGACTATATAAAGTTTAAATTGGACAAAGGGGCGTGGCACCGCTCATATAACCCAAAAATTTAAATCGCCATATTTTGCGCATTTTTTGTCCTACGTCGATGAGATTGTACATATGGTATTGGCATAATTAGAAATACGTACCAGGAGAAAACTGGGTGGGATGACGCCCCTTTTTCGGAAAATTAAAAATCGTAATATAGTCTTAACTACTGGACCGATCGTCATATAATTTTCACAATAGGATATTCTTACGAATTGTGAATACCCCAAATATAAATTCCATTTAAAATTATTAAACATAAAAATTTATTTTATTTTGTCATACATATATTTTGAAAAATGAACTTAAAAATAACAAGTTGTCCAATGATTTGGGCCCTAATCTGCTGCGCTTTTCAGTCATTATATTACCGGCTAATAAAAAGCGCGCTCTGATGTGAGCACTGCTTGCAGGTATTGAATGAATTTGTAAAGTTAATTTGCATAAACGAGGATATTATTTTTCCTTGTTTTTCCACCACTGAATTAAATCAAAATCTTCCGTCATTTTTACTACCTCTTTGTGTACTGTTCCACCTCATAATTAACAGATTCTTGGAATGTTTGTTCACCCTTATTAATCCAGTTTGAAAAAAAGAACTGATGAGGTGATGAGCTATTTGAAAATTGGCTGGTTGGCGCAGATGATGGTGCCTCTGAACACGTTGAGTAGGATGTACCTATATCATAGAAATCATTTGTTTGCTTGCTTACGGCTGGTGGAAATAAGAAGAACGCTGCCTGATGCCATATTGATAAATTACGTTCCCAAATTAGCTCTAAATTTTTTGTTATTTTTGCTTTTAAAGCTGAAATAGCAGCAATATCGTTGTCAATAGGAACGCATAAGCATTTTATTTTGTAAATGGATGGCAAAACGAAATACGGTGAAGGTGAACTGTAAACCTGCAACTTCTTAAAAATATATTCGAAATGTTTACAAAGTTCAACTAACACTGTCAGCGTAGATAGGTTCATATGTAGAAGTCGTTTAGTCTCTCCTGTTTCTGTTAATACTGTATTAATTTACATTCCAATTATCAGTAATAATAGACTTCAGCATAGTGTAATTAGAATTCCAGCGCGTTAGGCATGGTTTTTAACCGATGTTGGTGGTAATTTATGCTGCAAGTTAGCTTTCTTTCTTTGCAATGTTTCTGTAAGCTCAAAGGTCTCCTCAAACGACATCTCCAAAATACTTGCAAGCAAACGGCTGCTGCAGCTAAGACGAGTTTTATTTTCTAATGCCTTTACAATATTTGCACCTCGGTCAGTAACGAATTTAATGGCATGAATGTCCTCTACACCAAACTGATTAAACAGTGCTTTGAGCTTATTTAAAATATTTTCACCAGTTAACTTTTGGAAATCCATTGATTTTAATCCCAAAACTATATTAAACATCTCAAAATCTTTTTGAAAGTGTAACGTTGCACCTAAAAAATTTCGACTGAGATATCTATCAGACCACATATCAATTGTGACCGATACTCCACCACTTTTCACAATGTCCTTAATTTCAGCCCGAAATGTATCTCTCTTTTTATCCGCTTCTTTTTGAACTTTGCGAGAAATTGTTGTAGCGTCGGGCAATAAGTCATCAACATCAACATTCTCTCCGTACTGTGCATCAATTTTATTAAAGAACTTAGCCAGCTAGACAAGCCTTGATCCACTAACGGATGAAAATGAACGGCAATTTTTAATAATCCATTCTGCGCAAGTGTCAATGGGTAGTTGTCGGTCAATAGCTGTAACAGTTTTGAGCGTTTGGGGATGTTTCACGGCTTGGTAGCGCTTGTGATGATTTATTGAGGGGTTTGACTTCCAAAATATTTTAGAACTCTACGGCAAGTGCGGCAATATACTAATCCTTCCAATAAGATGCCGTCTTCCATGAATATTTCGGCCAAAACTGTCCAAATTATTATTTTTCCTCTTCGCTTTGGAGACAGGGAATAAGTTTCGCTTGCAGTATTTTCAACAACTAAATCGTTATTTGACGCCATGATAAAATATTCCACCTACCGGCATTAAACACTTCGCAGCTAAAACTAAATGTATTGCAAAAATTTACTTTTCTTTTCAGTGAGAAAGAGTAGTATCAAAACTATATACCGTTATAAATGAACATGGTATATACGAAAATAATAACAATACAGTGACAATGTGAGCGACTGCATACATATCAGTGATGCATACAAAATTTTTTGTTTTGGGCCACATTGACCATTTAAAACGGCCAAAATACCCTTGATTGTTTTTATTTAAATAAAAAAAATTATATTAATACATATTTGTACTGAATTTGTTTTATATTATTTAGAAGAACAACAGAAATTACGACAAAAATTCACATTATGTAAATTTTCATTATCAGGCCGGCCAGGCCTGTCTGTCGGGTTTGTGACTTTTTAAATTTATTTCTAATAATACAGATAATGGCAACACAGATTATCGTGGAGAGGGATTTGGGAATTTTTCATTTTCAGTATTCCTATTAACGGTATCTCAGCCATAACTTGACGAATGTTGGTTTTTAAGTGCTCAAGAGTTAAAGATTTATCTGCATAAACACGGTCTTTCGCGTAGCCTCACAAAAAAAGTCTAATGGTGTCAAATCGCATGATCTTGGTGGCCAGTTGATATCGCCACGACGAGAAATTACGCGGCCAGGAAATGTCTCTTGCAATAAAGCCATGTCGCTCGAGTTGTGTGGCATGTGGCACCGTCTTGTTGAAACCACATATTCTCCAAATTGTATTCTTCTTCGTTTTCGAAGAAGTAAGGTCCAATCACACCTTCGGACCAAAGAGCGCACCAAACAGTGACTTTTTCTGGATGTAATGGCCTCTCTTCAATTACTTGAGGATTCATAGAACCCCAAATAGAGAAATGAGTGAGAAATGTGCTTCATCGCTAAAGAAAATTTTGTTCGAAAAATCGCCGTCCACCGTAAGTGGTCAGCTGGCTTCAGTTATTGTTTGAGCTGGACTTTATATGGATGTAGGTGTAGATCTAAATGAAAAATACGCCATAATGTGCCGTAAGACAGTCCTAATTCCTGAGAACGACGAGGAATCGACACATTCGGGTCTTCGGTAACACTTTCACTTACAGCAGCGATATTTTTAGCAGAATGAGCGAAACGATGATGCACAGGCCTTACAATATTTGTAACCAAATTTCTTCACAATTTTGTTAATTGCTTGCGTAGTTGGACGATTATGTAAAAGATAATCTCCTCTTAAAGCACGATATGTGGCTGTGGCAGAATCACCTTTTTTGTAGTATGCCATCCCATTTGTTTCTAGTTTGTCACCCAAGCAAAAAACAACATTTTAGCTAATGCGTGTGAGTACCTGTATAAATATTCCATAGGAGAAATTTTTAGCATTTAGCCACAATTGGCATTGTTACAATGTTTTAGGAAAACCGTGGGTTTTATGATTTGATTAAAAATTAAAGCTTTATAAAATTACCGTACAAATATTGAAATTACCTGCCTACCTTTTGGAGGTATAAATTACCGTACAATACGGTAATTACCGTAAAAATTTATATTTTGGTATTTTATATGTTATTATTTTATATATAAACAGAAAATATTTTTTGTAAATAAGGCGGTTTATGTTTATTGATTGTTAATTGATTAAATTTGTCAATAAATCTTTTAAAAAACATAAAAACCATTTGTTAAGCTGATGCCGTTGTGTTAGTTGCTGTTTGACTGTTCATTGGCGAAGGCATAGCACTGGTCACTGAACACTCTAACGACAGCAATTAATACCACAGCATAACAAAATGAGCGTCCGATTTGAATTTTACATACTGTTATGGTAGGTCAATTCAGAATTGATTTCTGTAACATTAGGGGGCTAAGGTCCAATTTCCCCCAAGGTCCAGATCCTTGGGAGCTGTCCGAACAGTGAAATTGTCGTTGCTTGTGATTTCAATGTCCACAAATTATCTTGGCTTCACCATTCGAGCCACACAACCCCAGAAGGCCAATATGTTGAGCTCTTCGCCGCGCATAATGACCTTGCGCAACTAGTGAATGAGCCAACACATATTTCATGTGTTGAAGGGCACAATAACACCACTCTCTCCATTTTTCTCACTTCGCACCCTGAAAAGTACGAAGTGGGTGTAAATGCACCTCTTGGTAACTCGGATCATTGTACCATTTCCGCCACCTTTTCGTTCTCTAATCTTCGCAACGTCTCCCAATCAGCTACGAGGCGTTTAAAATATATGTACGAAAAGGCGCGTTGGGCTGAGCTCAACGAATTTTTCCGGCATTTTAATTGGAAGCTATGCTTTCTAGACAATAACGTCGATGCCATGGCGAAAATGGTAGAAAATATCATTTTGCTGGGAATGAAAACATTCATTCCATCTAAGCAAATTTTGATTAAACCGAAAGTTAAGTCTTGGTTCAATCAGACGTGCAGAAATGCAATCAGATCCAGAGAGGAAGCATTTAGTATCTGGCGTAATAATAAAAACGTCGATACTAATTCGCTGCGCAAAAAGGCGAGATCTTCATGTGCCAGAGTACTAAGGCGCGAAAAAGCTTTGTACGAGCAACGCCTTCGTACTAAAGTTCTTGATGCTCCACGGGGTAGCAAGAGCTTTTGGTCATTCGTTAAAAGGGTCAAGGATAATGCTAGTTCTTCAATTCCAACTCTTTTAAAGGACGACCATGTATTCACTGACCCGGTTGATAAAGCTAACCTTCTGGCTGAAATGTTTCCAAGAAATTCTCACTTGCCGGAAAGCAGTCAGCCACTACCCGTTCTCGAAGGAGTATCTGTAAGTATGCCAAAAATATTCTTTAGAGCGCGTGCAGTTAAAAAGGTTTTAGCGAAGCTTAACGTAAACAAGTCTCCTGGGCCGGATGGTATCTCAGCACTGGTCTTGAAACAGTGCTTTTCGACGTTAGCACGTCCATTGGCACGCTGGTGAATTTCCAAAGTGTTGGAAGGTTGCCAATGTAACGCCGATCCCTAAATAGGGGGAGGCCAACAACCCTGAAAATTACCGCCCAATTGCAATTTGTTCTGCGCTTTCCAAAGTAATGGAAAGTATGTTGAATTTCCATCTTGTGAAGTATTTGGAGCTCAACAGTTTACTTAGCGACCGGCAGTATGGCTTTCGTAGGGGCCGCTCTTCGGGGGACCTACTTGCTTTCCTTTCGGAGAAGTGGTGTAACAGCATACATCACTTTGGCGAAAGTAAGGTGGTGGCTCTAGATATTTCCAAGGCATTTGATAGAGTGTGGCATGGAGCACTTCTCTCAAAACTGATTACTTTTGGTGTCGGTGATGGCTTCACTCGATTTGTATCGAGCTTTCTCAGAGATCGCACTATACGAGTTGTTGTGTTTGGGGTCTCATCAAACGAATTCAAGTTAAATTCAGGGGTACCGCAAGGCTCCGTTCTTTCTCCTACCCTTTTTTTTTATTTTTCTTAATGACCTTCTACGTCAAACTTCCAACCCTATCTACTCTTTTGCAGATGACAGCAGCTTAGTTCATTCGTATTCATTCAGCAACAGGCCGCAACCGCCGGAGATCCGGGCAATGCGGCAAAATATGCATGATACGCTAAATCGTGATCTCCTGTTAATTTCAAATTGGGGTCATGCTAATAGGGTCAATTTTAACGCACGAAAGACCCAATGTGCTATGCTCAAACATAGACGTATGACTGGACATGCTGCTCCATCTGTAAACATGGATGGTATAGATATTGAGGAATCAGAAGCTCTTGATGTTCTTGGCATGAAAATTCATTGTGATGTTCGATGGAATGATCACATTTTTCATGTCTCAAAAGAAGCATTCAAGTGCCTCGGCTTTTTAAGACGGTGTAGGACATAAGTACTTCACCCCATCTGATCTCCTTAATATTTATACCACCTTTATCCGACCGAAAATGGAATACAACTCTCATGTATGGGCCGGTGCTTCAAAATCTATTTTGAAGTTTCTCGACCCCGTACAGGATAGGGCGAAGAAGCTTATCGGTGACAGTAGGGTAGCCAACTCTATTGTCTCATTGGAGCATCGACGCAATGTTGGGTGTGTTTCGTTTTTCTATCGCTACTACAACGGAATGTGCTCTAATGAAATCAGGGAACTTGTTCCTGAAACCCGCCACTTTTCACGTATAACACGCTCTTCATCAAGAGCACATCCCTTTGTGGTCGCTAGTCAGTGAACCGCGCCACGCATTACAGAGAGAATTCGTACTTTGGCCGTACTGTTCGTATGTGGAATAAACTCCCCGCAGAGGTCTTTCCTGCCACTTTCAGTGTGTCAGGGTTCAAATCGAATGTCCACAAACACTACTCCCTTTATCCTTCTTCCCAACACCTATTTTCCTAGTTCCGGCTCAATGCTTTACATACGTAGGGGTCATCCCCTGAGTGCTGGTCCTAATTAAAAAAAATAAATAAAATTTTTTAACGATTAATTGCAAAAATTCACAGAATTTACTTAAAAAACTACTAAAGTCAGTCCTAAGAGAATTAATAAGTTACATACACAATTAAATTAAAAACTTTGGAAAATGTTGGCTAAAGTTTTTTATTAGTAGGTATAGAAGTTGTGAAGCAATTTAAAAATTTTTTATATTGATGTTTAAAATTTTCCCTCATTGCAAAAATATTCGGTAAATTCGCTTCTTATACTTGTAATTCCTCCTAAAATAATTGCCTATTTCATCATCACTTATTCTCGCCATAATATTTCTGCCAACTATGTATGTACATATGTTCCGTAATGTGTATAATAATAATAATGTGTATACAACGAAAGACAAACTTCAAATGAATAACAAAACACCAACACATACAAAGCTGAGTACATTTTATGCCAGCATAACTAGACTTGTGTGTGAATAAAAGAACAAAAATTGTGCGGCTTAAAATATCATCCCGTGTGTGAAACCACATTGATTATAAAAATAACCCAGATTTCTAAACAGGGAACAAAACAAAAAAAAACTAGTACTAAATATGACGTAGGGGTACTGTGGTATTTTTGTTGAGAAAAAGTACTGAAAAAAGTACAAAAGTACTGAATATTCCATCACTGGATCACACCGCAACCGCTTTTAAGGCGAGTATACTTAGAGTAACAAAAACAGCAACTCGCGCAGCTCTCTGATGTTAATCGTATGCGATTATTCGACTATTCGCCTTTTTCCAGATATTTGTTTTAGCATTCGCCAAATTCAAGCCAATATTTTGAGAAATTATTATTGTTAGGCTTAAGTTTTATTGAATTAATGAAAATTGAAATTACTATGAGTTTTCTATTTATTTTGATAAACATTAGCATGTACAATCAGATTAGCAGAACGTATCAGTATACCGATTTCGTGCAAAATGCAAATTCAGTACGACTACAATAATTCAACAACAAAGCTAACAACAGTCATTTTGTTTGTGTAAACGGTGAATTCATTACCTACGCTGTCAAAATTCTCCATGCATAAAAAATTACATTAAAATGGCGCGGGAAAATATGTAACAAATGTATGTTGGTTTTTTAATATTCGACCTTATAATTTGTAAATTTTAATAATTTTATTCGGGCTCAAGGTCATACCATTTATTTAAATAAAACTCTTTTTTGTTTTATTAAATTTTGCAATTTTAATTATTATATATTTATTACTTCAATATTTCGAACACCTTCGGTGTCCTTCCTCAGGAAAAAAAAACTATTATAAAAATAAACAAAAACAAACAAAAATAAAAGCATTATTTGAAAATAATGTTTACAAAATAAACAAAAATAAAGAAAGAGTAAGGAACAAAGAATATATTTTTATGTCTTACATTAAATTAGGTTTGAAAGTAACTAATAGCTTTGTTGTTTATATATTGCTAATATATGTTTATATGCATGCGCGCAATTTTCTGTGTCTGTTTTGTAGTTCATCCGTATGTTCGCGGGAGTATTAATTATATGTAACATCTCAATTGTGTACCTTTTTTTGTAATTGTTTTCTTGTTGTAATATTGCTGTATCAATAATATTGGGAGAGTGCCCACTAGTTGCACAGTGGGTTGCTAACGCTGTTTTTTGTTCTGTTGTACCTTTACGTGTTTTATAGTCAGATCTATGTGCTGATAATCTAGTACGTAGTTTAGACTTTGTCGTTCCTACATATATATTGTTACATGTATTCAACCCATCGCCGTTACAAGGTATTTGGTATATTACATTGGATTTATCTAATATATCCACCTTTGTTTTTATTTTTGAAAATAGTGTGTCCAATGTTTTGTCAGTTTTTAGTGCAATATTAACATTTTGCTTGTCGAATATATCTGAATAAGTAATTCTTTCAGAAAACCCAGGAACATGAGTCATTGATTTAAACATTTTTTGGTGCTTTTCAACTGGTTCTTTGTTGAAATTTTTCATTGCGTTTTTTACGATTTCGTTTGTCATAGTGAACGAAAAACTATTTTTTTGTAGTGTTGTTTTTATCTTCTTAATATTTTCCTTATGGTATATGGTATCACTAATCTGCAGTACTCTTTTAGCAAAGTTTTGTGCTGTATTAATTTTTACGTGTTTAGGATGGTTAGAAAAGAAATTGATGATGCGCCCAGATGCAGTTGGTTTTTGGTACCAATCAATAGTAATTGTGTTATTATTCCGAATTATTAGTGCATCTAAGTATGGTAGCTTTCCATCCTGTTCTAACTCCTTCGTAAATTGTATATGTCTGTGGAAACTATTTAAGGTCGTGAGTATGTTTTCCACATTGTTCCTCTTAGTTATGCAAAATAAATCATCAACATATTTACATATAAAACTTGGTTTACAATCTAACTTAGTTAATACAGAATCCAGCAATTCTTCCATTACGATGTCCGCTATTACTGGTGATGCTGGAGAACCCATTGGCATTCCTTTTAATTGTTCAAATAATTTGTCGTTATATTTAAAATATCTATTGTGTTTAATGCAGAAATTGACAATTTCCATGAAGAGATCTTTTGGTATCTTAGTATGAGTTGAGATTTCTTCCCATCTATTCTTTATTATTTCAATTGCAAAATTAATTGGAATGCTGGGGAATAAGGATACAACATCAAAGGATACTAAGACTTCATCTTCACATAATTTGATAGTTTTTACCTTTTTCTTAAACTCAATCGCATCTTTAACATTGTATTTAGAATTATTTGTTGTCATTTTTAATATATCAACTATATATCTACAAAGGCCATACGATGGAGAGTTTATAGAGGAACAAATAGGTCTTAATGGCATGTTATCTTTATGCACTTTAGGAAGTCCATATATCCTCGGTGCAATAGCTACATTAGTACTTAGCTTGTATTTATCCTTTATATCAATTATATTTAATGTAAATAATTTTTCAACCAATTTATTGTTCTGTGTTTGTAGTTTTGTTGTTGGATCTGCTTTAAGACGTTTATAAGTACATATGTCTTGTACAATATTTCTCATTTTATCTTCGTATTCAGTTTTATCCATTGCAACCGTAGTGTTACCTTTGTCTGTTTTCAAAATTAAGACATTTTTATTTTTGTTTAAAAATTTTTTTTGTTTTGCCCACTGTGCTAATCAGATTTTTTTCTCCAGCTGTTAATGATCTTTTGTTGAGATAGTTGTCCATTGTCATTACGAGTTTTGTTCTTGCTATCTCCTGTTTCTCTCTTTCTTTGTTTGATTGGATGAGGTCTTCTCCGTCGGCAATACATTTAAACATTGGAAAATGTTGTTTATCTATTGGCAGTGCAAATTATAAATATATAATAATTAAAATTGCAAAATTTAATAAAACAAAAAAGAGTTTTATTTAAATAAATGGTATGACCTTGAGCCCGAATAAAATTATTAAAATTTATATGTAACAAATTTTACAGTGTAGATAATGTATAAATTCGCGTGAATTTGCCACTGCATCCACCTTATAATTAATTCGCCTTGAATGAAAATATGTGTTCGTGTAAGTGATCTGCCTGGCAGCTTGTGAACGTTTTTCCACTTGCCGCTGTCCAAAAAAATTGTTCAGCTCATGTTACCGGCAACAGCTGTTTTTGATTATATTTATTTCAGCAAGTTCGTATAGATAAAAAAAAATTTTACATTTTAATTGATAATGGACATTTACGAAAATTTACAGGAAATTTATTGTTTTCTTTATTAACAATTAAAAACATTTACATTTAATCGAAAATGCAAACGTATGCGCAATAATCCGACTAAAACTGGAGCTTTGTTAAATGTTTATCAGCTGGCACAATTACGACATAGCACTCTTATATATGACGGGGTGTTCACACTTGTCATATTCTTCGTGTGCTATTATTTTATGACATATGACTTATGACTACAGTGTGAATACCCCAATTGATTCTGATTGTATTTTTTACATTCCTGAGATGTAATAAAGGTTACAGAATGAGTTTTACAATCAAAAATTTTACATGCAGAACATTTATTAGAATATTTTTTGATTGATTTGGACAAAAAAAGCACCGGAACCTCTTCAAATTGCTTATTTTTAAACGTAACCTTGAGTCACCTTAAAGATTTTTTACATACGATTTAGTATGAGTATCTTTTGGCATATTCGATCCATACCTAAGTTGTCCGAATAAATACGTTGTTTATAATTTTATTTCGATTTTAGTCTGGATTAACACTTAGAAGAATTATGTACGTGTTGTATGCTGATGAGGCCATCGATTGGCCTACAAGTTTTATTACTAATTAGTTGGTCTAGTGTATCGACTGCGGAGTTAGCTTTTATTTTTTCGGCGTGGTGTAATATGCTATGCAAAACTACGGATCGATTTTTTTTAGGTACATATCTCACTACGCTTTGAGGAAGGGAAAGCGGCCGCGGTATGTAACTAGCTGCTTATCTATTGTCATACATTTACTAGGATTAAACATTTTCCGTAGGTTTGATTTCCAATTGTTCCAATCTCTAATTGGAGCAAGTTTATCACGAGCTCGGCTTTCATTTTTATGCGACCTCTTGTCAAATCGTATTACTCGCGATATATTTTGGAACTTTCGTAAACTTACTGTCTATTTGAATAGTGGTCTGCCTTTGTGGTCATCCAATAGACTCCAAGACTTCAAAAAGAGATCGGTATACACCAGCCAACAAAAGAAGTCCGAAATATGCTTCAGTGGTAATGTTATCTACAAGAATCAAATTTTCTCCAAATAATGATTTACACGATACTTTTTTTACACGATTTCACTTTTACACGATTTTTTTGGATTTCGTACAAATCGAGGGATATAGAAATTACCTCAATTTACACGGTTTTTTCAAAATTTTATCAGAAATTATTTTTTTTTTTCAGAAAATATGTCACGTAAAATAAATAATAATTTTTAAATATTTCATCAAAAAATAACATACATTAAAGCTTTTTAATATTTTTCAAATTTAACGAATGTTACCAAACGTTTATTTTCATCTGGTAACACCGCCATTAGATATAAAAAGGGAATTCCCATGTATTGCATGCATACACAAAAGAAGCTCAAAAATGTATAGACAATCAATTCAGTTAGTGTTTGGAAACAGACAGGCGTGTGTCGTGGTACATATTCAGAACAATTAAAATATTTGTGAAGTTAGTTATTCAAAATTGTGTGGCATAATTCTTAATTCATTTATAATTTTTTAACCATGCCGAAAAATATTATTAAAGATCAAGCAAAAAGAAAAGTTATATCATTGGAAACTAAAATTCAGATTTTAGATAGACTACGTAAAGGAGACAGAGTGACAACAGTTTCTAAAATTTTTTCCATTCATGAAGCAACAATTAGAACTATAAAGAAAAACGAAGACATAATCAGGAAAAGTGTTGCAGCTGGAACTAAAACAAGTTTGAGTACAACTTCATACGTACGGGATACTATAATTGAAAATACGGAAAAGGCACTCATGATCTGGATTGAAGATCAAACTCAAAAGAGAATTCCAATTGATACCAATGCCATTACTAATAAAGCTTTAAAAATTCATGAAAAACTTAATGATCAGCTACCATCTACATCATCAACTTCAAGTAAAGGATGGTTTGAAAAATTTAAGCAAAGAAATTCCTTACATATACTAAAATTAAAAGGAGAACAAGCTTCCGCTGACACTAATGCAGCCAAAGAATATCCTGAAAAATTTGCTGAAATTATTGCTGCTAAATCATACGTTCCTGACCAAGTCTTTAATGCAGATGAGTCGGGCCTGTTTTGGAAAAAAATGCCTCAGCGGACTTTTCTTTCAAAGGCTAATAAATCTGCAAGTGGATACAAAGCTGCTAAAGATCGTATAACAATCCTTTTTTGTTCCAATGCTTCTGGCGATCATATTATGAAGCCTTTAGTCATAAACAAATCGCAAACACCACGTGCATTTAAAGGATTAAATAAAGATAACTTACCCGTTTATTGGATGGCCAATAAAAAGGCATGGGTTACGGCCGCTGTGTTCAATGATTGGTTTCATAATATATTTGTTCCAGATGCAAAACGGTATCTGAACAAAAAAGGATTGCCATTTAAAGTGCTTTTAGCTATTGACAACGCACCTGGACATCCAAAAGACTTGCAACACGAGAATGTGCAAGTTATATTTCTTCCAAAAAATACTACTTCTTTGTTGCAGCCCTTAGACCAGGGAATAATTTCAACTTTTAAAGCGTTATATATCAAGCAATCGTTCAAGTATATCTTAGATATAATAGAGAATGATGAATCTTTATCAGTAATCAATGCATGGAAAAAATATACTTTGTTAGACTGTGTCAAAAATGTCACATTGGCTTATAATGCAATTAAACAATCAACACTCAAAGGCTGTTGGAAAAATTTATGGCCAGATGTAGGAGAAAATAGTATGTCCTCTCAATCCTTGGATGATGAATATTCTGAGATAGTCGATATGGCACGTACGGTGGGAGGAGAAGGTTTTAATGACTTTAGTGCACTTGATATTGAAGAATTGATGACAAATAAAGAACTTGATGTTGAAGATTTAGTAGAAATGTTGATCGAAGAAAACGACAGTGATTGCGATGAAGGACTGGCTGAACCAATAGCACTAACAACTAAAAATATTAGTGAAGGGCTTGAGATAGGTCGAAAGTTGGGAAATCATTTTTTAAAAAATGATCCAAACATTGAAAGAGCCCTTGCTTTCCAGCGATATATAACACAGGGCTTAGCCCAATATCGGGAGGTTTACAAGGACTTAAACAATAAATCGACACAAGCATTAATAACAAATTACATTTCAAAATCTCCACGAACCGATATTATATCTAATATATTAACTACAGATCCAGAAACAAATATAACATTATCTAGTGATGAAAACGATATGTCACCCACTAAACAGATACGACTAGTAGTAGAAGAGAGTGATGTAGAACTGATTGAATCTGATAACTGATGTGTGTTTTATTATTAAAAATATTTATACATGTGTATTTCTTTTTATAGACTGCCAAATACTAGTTTGTTGATAAATAAGGTTTATTTTGCTTTACGAAAAATACATTTTTTTTTAATACATGTAACTTAATGAATTCAAAGATATGATTTTTTTTTAGTATATATTTTATTATATTATTATTTTATTTATAATTTATATGTTTTTCGTTATTTTTAACGTTTAAATAAATGAATTTGCTAAAAAAATATTTTAAATTATTCGTATTTGGCTCTTTTTTTCGATTTACACGATTTTTCATACAAAAATATTTTATTTCGATTTACACGATTTTTTCTGGAACGCATCTATCGTGTAAATCGAGGGATAGGTGTACTGTTGTTTCGGACCACGTGTATATCCCATATTTAGAATTTTATATTGTATGTCAATGTTGTGTGTCAATTCTATTTTGTTGCAGAACTTCACTGCTACTATTACTAGAGCATGAAGATATAATAGGGCCATATATATTTTACACTTCAGGAGCTGAGTTTTCTCAGTTTTATCACTTTTTGTAATCCAGCAAAAGAAGAAAAAATTTCACACTTTTGAATTTTATTAAGTTTTTTATTAAAAAAAGAAAAATTTTTAAATATTACTAATATTAAGATCGCCATGTTTGTCATAATAGTAGGTGTTGTGTTTGGTTGGAATGGCATATATTTTATTGTTTGGTATATTTTATAGCGGCATATTTTTTGAAAGAATAATTTTGTGTATGTGTTTTTTTGCAGTTTTGTATAGATAGCTATTTTTCATTGACAAGAAATTTTTGCTGAGCAATATATTACAGAGAACTTATTTTCATTTTGTGTGTTATGTATTAAAAAATTTTACTCCAGATATTTCTGGGGTATAAGTTACTTAATATATTACTTAGTTTGCGAGTATAAAAATTTTTTTTTAGAAAACTGTAAATGTATTTGTTATCAGGTAAAATATTTTTAGTTTCTCTACTATCAAAAAATGAAACGGATCATATTTTGTCAGTAGTCGGTAGTATAATAAATAAAAATAAGAAACTAATTTTAAACTCTGATGGTGCAGTCTTCAAGATTGGTGACGATACTTCTAGATTTGATAAGGATAATTAAAATTCATAACCTTGAATGGAAGGGTTGAGGATTTTCGTCAATGTTGTGTTAAAACTTTTAATTTTTTAATAACGATTGTGCAACTAAATTCCTAAAATTCGTACAACATGTTTTAATTTTATATAAGCTATAAAGAGATTGAAATAAAATATTAAATTAAAATGGATATACATATTTTGGGATTTCATCATGGTAATAGTTGTGTCGATTTCGCAATTAGTTCAATTTGCTTTTGCATTAAGTCGTTTTTTTTTGCCAGAATTATTAAATACGTTGTGACTGTGTTTACGATTAACTAAAAGGTTTTCCAATAAGAGTGATATGATTTCTTAAAAAAAAAAACACACCTATTGTTAAGGAAATTCAAAAGTTTCTTATTTAATGTGAAATACACTCGATTCAATTAAGTTCTAAGTAAAACGTCATTCAAGTGGCCTCCACGACTTCTTCTGCAGGAACGAATCCGATGAACCCAATTTTCGAGCACTTTTTCCACAAAATCAAATCGTTTGTCATGAATGGCACGTACAATATTGACTTGTAAAGCTTGAAGACGAAAGACCAATGACTTCAAATAACCCCACAAGAAATAGTCTAATGGTGTTAAATCACAACTTCTTGGAGGCCATTCAATAGCACAATTTCTTGAAATAATCGAATCTCCAAACTTTTCTCGCCATAATTCAATTGTTGCATTTGCAAATCAGGAAATTCACGACGTTTACGGTGGTCCAATGGCTTCAGATCTTGAATGAGAACAATTTTATAGGGATGCAATTCCAAATCCTTACTCAAAATCCGCCAGGTTGTGGTTTGAGGCAGTCCAAATTGTTCAGAACGTCTTGGAATCGACAAATTGCGGTCTTCAGCAACACTTGCCTGAACGGCAAGTTTGTCTTATTGGCACTTGAACTTTATGTAAAGAAAATGTAAGCGCAAAATTTTCAACAACTCGACGAATAAATAGCGAGCACACTTGAACGATTATTACGAGCATAAAATGCTAAAAGCGCACGAAAAGTTGCAATGGAAGAACGATTATTTTGATAAAAAAAAAACTGATGAAATTGTAAACGCTACTGAATACAATGAAAACCAAATGACAGATCATGACATATTACAAATGGGTAAAACGTCACTTCAAAATCATATCGTCCCTATTGAAAAACCTTTTATATTGATTGTTGGTGTTTTTAGATTTACATATTTTAAGTTAACTCTTACAGCTACAATTTACAGTTGGAAAACGGATACAGCTTATGTATATAAGTATATATATATATATATATTTGTTTTTTGTTTTTGATAAAACATTTTACAGATTGGAGCCGATGGCAGACGCAGTCAAGTTTATTTGGCATTGTCAACTGCTGCGGAGTTTCGGGATCATCTATCAACGTTCAGTGACTACTATGCTTCATTGGGTAATATTATGCGAATGAAAAAACTTAAATTGTATATATATTTATATAATTTGTATTATTTTACAGGTCCTCCAAATCCAGACAATGTACCTGAAGATGGCAAACTTAAATCAGAAATGATGACTAAAGATAATAGAAGATATTATTTAGATCTGAAAGAAAATGCTCGAGGGCGCTTTCTTAGAGTAAGTAAATATTTGAACTGATTAGATATCGTACACATATTTTTAAGAAATGCTGCCAGCTAAAAAATTGTTTAATCGCGCGAGTACGAAGAACAAAATCTCATAGTCAATATTTTGTGTTTTCTCTTAAATAATACTTAATTTTTGTTTTCTAATCTTAAAACTAGTTTAATATTTTTCTTGTATAAATAAAAATGCAATGTAAATTTTTGTTCTTACATTGTTGTCTGCCAAAATGTTGGAAACTGAATCAAAATTAAATTTAAAATTATAATGTCTATATACATTTTAACACCAGTTAATAGATTATGGGGGCTGTTCACATATTACGTACAGACGCGGGTGCAAGAAAAAATAATATTATTAAATATAGAAATGAGGAATTTCGTACTAATCAAAAATTGTGTCAACATGCAAAAATTTAGTAAACAAAGAAATCATTAAAAATTCTCGTATTCTATTTCTGTTGAAAACTTTGTTAAATAGTTGATATTCTTTCCCAATTATTATCCACTTAACATAAATTGTAAAAATGTACGAGAGGTGTAGCGGCCTTGAAATCGGTATAATGATACGTTCTGCTAGACTAATTGGATATACTAATATTTTCAAAATAAAAACTCTTACTCATTAATTCAATAAAACTGAACTTGAGCCTTATAATATTAATTTTCATATATACATTAATATAAATTCAAATAATAATTACGTTTATTCGTAAAAATAATATAAAAATATTTTTAGAAAATTTTACATTTATTTGAGCATGTACTCAAGTATTTATTTAAATTTTATTTATTTGTTGCGGGTTAGCAATATCTATATATATATATTACGTTGGTAGCTATACCAATTCATCAGTAGATGTTTTACCCTTTATGTTTAAAAAATTCCAAAGCTCAAAATATATTTTTGTGAATTACAAAGCATAAAAATAGCCTTTAAAAAATTTTTTCAAACACACACAACAATAATTTTCCATTATGAATGTGCTTACTTTTCTACACCTATATTTTTTTTAATAATTTTTTTTTAATAATTTTCTCTAAGTTGTCATTTTGTTCTAAAACCATAAGGAACTCTTAATTTGCACAAAATTGTATATTTTCGGAGTATATTATTCTTTAAATACGTTTTACGAAAGACTATTTAAATCTATTATAGTCTTTGGTTTTACGCTATCATGCGAAAATATCGATTTTTAGGTATTGAAAATTCAGATTTTTTTATATTTTGCTTACAGATTAAAGCAAACATAATAGCCCTATTCACAATCTTGTGCAAATGGTCTTACATCATTTCACTTGCAAACTGGTGTAGTATATTTTTACTCTACACATAGAAATGTACTTGCTACATCCTTGCAAATAAGCAACACTAAAAACCCATAGCTTATATATAATCTACTTTGGAACACTTAATTGCAAAACGACAGCTGATACGCAGTGAGCTAAGCCGATTTTTCTTATTAAAATTTTAATAATTTTATTCAAAATTATGAAATAAAAATATTTCAAGAAAAAAGAAATTAACAAGACAAACAAAAATTAATGAAATAAAAAAATTTATTAACAAAAAGTAAAAATTAACAAACCGCAAAACATAAAAAACCCAATTATTCAATTATTAAAATTTACATAAATGTATGTATTATTTAAAATCCTGACTAACTAACAAATTAATCCTTATTTGGATAATAAAAATCAGAATTATTTGATTACGCAAATGTTTTGATACTTGAGTAATTCCTTAGACATACATATGTACCTTCTAGGCCAAAACTTCAGTGGAAAATTTTTTTATTTATTTTTAAATCAGCTGTGAATTTTTTGTTTTGTAGCAAGCATGCAGCTAACCCAAAGATATCATTCACAATTGATAGAATAAATTTGCAATCTCAAATGCACAAGATTGTGAATACGGCTAATAAAAACAAACAGTTTTGTGAATTGGATTTTGTGCAAGTTAAATATTTTGCAATAAGAAAATTTAATTTATTATTAAAAATGTATTAACAATTGGATATAGAAATATAAATATGGAAATAACGAAAAATTCAAATTGCGATACATATTTTTTCGTGGGGATTAAAAAAATAAAATACATATACATACATGTCGTGTAGTAGTTGAAGAAATAATTTTTGTGACATTTTGCATGAACTCGTTTCCAAAGACTTATGTTTATACACAAATATTAGATATTCTTACATAATTTTAATAATATTGTTCTTTTAAATTCGCTCTACATTTTATTTAATCTAAATTTTAGTTTTTCTATGTCTTATTCCATATTTAAATAAACTGTTAATAGTAAAATTGCCTTGTTTTGTTTTATGCAAATATCAAAACAGTCCCCCCATCCCTCCCAAACGGAAAACCTGGATCAGCGCTTGATTACTTATATATGTATATATCCATTTTTTATTTGCGAATTGTTTTTCAGCTATCTAATATATTTGTTAGATTTTTTCGGTTTTTTTTTTCGCTTTGATATTTTTTAAAAACATTTCCAGATCAATTCTTTTCTAGTTTAAGTAGTTAAAATTTGTTTAAAATCTTTCTAGGTTTCTCAAACTATTACACGTGGCGGCCCTCGATCCCAAATCGCCATACCAGCCCAGGGCATGATTGAGTTCCGAGACGCTCTTACAGATCTGTTGGAGGAATTTGGCACCAGTGATGGCGGGTAAAAATGCTTGCATTGTTTTTGATATCTTTGTTGATTTAAACTATTTTTTTTTATATCTACATACTTGATTAGTTTTAAAGGAGATTTACCGGAAGAACGTCATATGAAGGTAGATAATAAAAACTTCTACTTTGATATTGGGCAAAATAATCGTGGTGTATACATGCGCATTAGTGAAGTAAGTTACATATTTTGACATATACAACACATGCTCTGCAGTGATGGGATTTAAAAAGTATCGAGCTTGATGTCAGTTTTATAATAAATTTGTTTAATTTTATTTATTTATTGTTGTGGTATTTCGATATCCATCGAATATCATCATTAGGCAAACAACTACAAAATTTATGTGTATAGTACCCAACATACGAGTAAACAATGTAAAGTTACGCAAAATTTCAAACGTACATACATGTGTACATATTAGAGAACAGATTGAATCTATTTACTTTTTCTGAACATTTATAAATTCTTTACATTTGCATTGTCTAAATCGACAACAATAAGGAATATGCTTTGCAATTTTAATTTTAGATTGCCTTTTTTACAATCTCGTTTTGTCAAGCAATGAAATAACAATATGCCACATGTAAGAACTAAAAACATTCGTACTATTCGTTCAGTACTCGTTGCTATCTGTGTAACAAACACTCGATTTAAAACCCAGTTGGCCTTGAGGTTTCTTACCTAACAACATATATTAAAATTAGAACCCTTAACCAAAAGTACATCTCAATAATAGTATACTTTTTAAAAGAAAATTTTTAAAAAATTACTTTTCATAAAATTTTTTCAACAAAAGCCTCTTTAAAAAAATATACATTAAAAATTCATTTTAAAAAGGAAAATTTGAAATGTTTACAATATATTTTTACCTTTATACAATACGACTACAGCACCTATGGAAATTTATTCAGTCATCAGTAAAACCATTCGCACCAATCGTTAAGTATTAGTAGCTTTTGAGACATGCAATGCATGCATCAGTAATCAGTAAACATTGTTTTGTGAATAATGTTATGCATTACCATATGGAATTGATTCATATTGTCAACATGAGGCTCTATTTTTGCTATTGCATGCAAAATCATATAATTGAGCAACGAAACCGTCAAAAATAAGTCTGTCAGGAAAACAGATTGCCACCAATTTATCATAAAATGGGACCAACCTGGTTCAAACAAAATAAAATTTTGAAAACCGGTTCATAAATGATAGTTTTTTTTTTGATAATTTTATTATTTATTGAATCTTCAATTATTAATTGAAACATCAATAAGTTATTCAAATCTTAAATCTAAAAGAGTTAAATACATATGTATATGTTTAGCCAATGCTAAACAAAATTTTTAGTTTCATCGGTGGATTTTTGTTGCTTCACATCTCTCGCGCGCAAGTGGATTTGGGTGCAACTCAAGTTTTTTTATATATTTTTCGCGTGTTTTGAAAATACTGTCTTCACCAACGGAACGTCTAGATCTTTATGAATTCGATGATTTCTCACATACAAGCGGGCTGCTGTAATTGCACGTAGAATTTTATTTTGTCGCCTTTGAATTTTTTGTACACTCGATGCTGAGGCAGTGCCCCTTAACTGGATTCCATAGGACATTAATGGTTTCAGGATCGCGTTGTATAATAGGCTTAGTATAGAATTTCTTCCTGTTGGAGCATTTTTACTTAAGTCGTGAAGTATAGTTGGCTCCACGGTACTCTCCCGCCACCCGATTTAAGGGTTGAAATTTATATGGTTGGTAGCCCTTACTTACTTTAGTCCACACCTAAAATTTTAACTTCCGGAAACTTATAGTTTAGGAGTTATTCTATATACCGCCGTGTCGGGATATACCATGGTGAATAAATTCATTAAGCCCGGCCGAAGGCCGGCTATGCAAATTGGTCTTATACGTTGAAAAAAATGTAAAGGGAAATCGCACATATATATAAAAACTTCAGAGGCCAATAACTCGAAAACTATGCGTTGCCGCCAACTTTTTTATTTGTGTCAACTTTGCGTCTATATGCGGTTTCGACGTTAAACGACTATCAAGATGAAAGCCTAGATATTTTACTGCATTATGTTGCGGTATAGTCTGGGTGTTGATTTGTATAGGCGGGCATGTTTTATTCAGTTTTAACTCTCGCAGTGTACAGACGGGTTTTTATAATCGTCGCAACTGAATATTAAAAATTATTGAAAGTTAAAATCCCAAAAAAAAAAACAATAACAAAACATTGATTAAACAGTTATTATACTGGTTTTTAATTAACTTTTTGCTTGCGTGTAATATACATACATATATATTTGCAAATACAAACTCATATAGTGAACACAAAAAAAGGAGAACTCTAAATGAGTTCATCTTCTACCAACAACAACAATAATAAACCTGCAAGCAGTAAGAATGTTTATTTAACTTTGGTTCATGACGACGAAAATGAAAACCTGAATTCAACACAACACACAACTACTCGTGCGCGATCTTGCTCTCCAAACCTAAATATTGATCGAGAAGCAACAACAATTGCACCTTTTAGCAAACTTGTCAGATTAGCTGTGCAAACACACAAACAAACAATTAGTAACAAGGTGACCAACGTGCACAAAATTGTAAATGCGGTGAGTACAATGAGTGATAATAATAAAATTCAAACAGGTATGGTTAGATACATAACCGTGTTAAAAAGGGGAAGAAGTCCAAAATCAGCTCAAATTGCTTCAACAGCGAAAGTTCCCAGAGATGTGAAAAAACAATATAATAAATTCCGAAAATCGTTTCGCAATTTTATCTGAACAAAGCGATGAAGACACAACTACAACAAGTTCGAGTAATACTAAGTTCACACTTGTGTTTTTAAACGTGTTTAAGGCAAATGTTTTAGAATCTAAACAGAACCGTTCACATTACATTTGAGATGTTTAAGATTGACGTTTCGTCAGCTGATTATTGTGTTTTTGTAATACTGCCAGTTTGAGAAACTAATATTATATTACAACTGGAAAGAAATATCAGTACAAAACTATTATTTATGTATATTATTATTTTCTTTCTCATGAAATTAGTAAAATTGCTAGCCTATTAAATGGTGAAATATATGCTTATATGCATATAGAATTTTTTTTTTGCTGTGAGGTCATTTAATAGCATGACAAACATTACAGAGTTGTCAAAAAACGCACTGAACATACTCCAAATATATTTGTAATCCTGCCTTTTGCGTGTTTAGCGAGATGTTTAATACTAAAACTTCTCATTTGAGATGTTTAACAAAACAAGTCACTGTATGGTAAAACATATCAAAATCGAAGTGTTTAGGCTCTTAAACACGAATGAGACGTTAAACTCATAAGTGTGAACATAGTATAAGCCCCCACCCATATATTTAAGAGAGCAGAATTCCAGTTTGCTGGTTAAAAGCCTTATCTCATTAATTGGAGAAAATGAGTTTTATGTAACTCCAATTAAGCGCGGAAACATCAATGAAACAAAAATTCAGGTAGCTCATGAAAATAATTACCGAAAAATTGTTTCAGATTTAGAATCTAAAAATAAAAACTTCTATACGTACCAATTAAAGAGTGCTAAAGGTCTAACAGTCGTAATACTCGTAAAAGGTATAGACTCTAGCGTGGATCCAGAAGAGGTCAAGTCTGGCCTTGAAAATAGTGGCTACAAAGTGAAAAATGTCTCAAATATTAAAAATAGAGAAAAATCCCCCAACCAATATTTAGAGTCGAGTTACAGCCAGATGGCATAAAAATAAAAAAGAATGAAGCACATCCAATATATGACTTAAAGTACTTGTTGCATCGAAGAGTTACTGTTGAGCTTCCACATAAAAGAGCTGGACCTGTTCAATGCCTGAACTGCCAAGAATTTGGGCACACGAAGACTTATTGCAAGTTGCCTACAGTCTGCGTTGTATGTGGTGAGTTACACAGTACTGCTAACTGTGATAAAATAAAAGGCGATCCCAAGGCGAAAAAATGTGGCAATTGCGGCGGAAATCACACTGCCAACTATAGAGACTGCCCCCTTTACTCGTTTTTTAAGAATTCATCAAACAAAAAAACCAATGCTACTCCCCCTCAGCCTAAAACCCCTTTTAACTATCCACAGTTACCTCAACTGTCCACCAGCCAAAATCAATATTCAAACATTTTCAAGTCTAACGTGACTAGTGCTCAACAACAAGCTAACAACGAATTTTCATACGCTAGTATTTAAAAAAGCAATCAGAGTACGGCGCAAAAAAAAAACGTAAATGTAAATGAAGATTCGGGGTCTAACTTTAGTCGTATTGAAGCCTCAATTGAAAGCTTAATACAAACAGTAAATACATGTCCTGTATGATGCAGGAAATGTTGAAAATACAATATACCTTGTTGCAGGCTGTATTAAAGAAACCATGAACTTAACAATCTGTTTTTGGAACGCAAACGGCATCTGCCAACATAAAAATGAAATAGAATATTTCATAATGAATTAACAAATCGATGTAATGCTCATTTCAGAGACTCACTTGCCGTCTCGAAGCTATTTTAAAATTAGTGGATATAATTTCTACGACACTAAGGATCCTCGAGGTAGAGCTTGTGGTGGCTCTGGAATCCTAATAAAAACTCGAATAAAACACTACCTGCTAAATGACCTTCGTGAAGAATATCTTCAAGCAAAAAATATCTAAATTGAAATTTTTTATCAAAAGCTTGTGATATCATCTGTCTATTCGCCCCCCAGATTCTCAATTACCGAGAGTCAATATACGGCTTTTAATAAATCACTGGGCCTCCGTTTTCTGGCAGCTGGCGGTGTTAATTTTTATAGGCGGGCATGTTTCCATGCGCAAAGTAAAAGTGACGTGTGAACATTTCTGCTCGTTAACTTTTATACGCCATTGTTTGAGCCATTTTTCCAGTTTAGATATATATCCTTGTAAGTTGCGGGAAGCTTCTACAGGATTTTCATGAACGCTTAGAAAAGCTGTATCATCAGCACATGTTGACGTGTGAATGTTACTGCTTAACGGTAATTCAGAGGCATATATTAAATAAAGTAAAACACCAAAGATGCTGCCTTGAGGGACTCCGGCTTCGATCGACTGCGGAGGGCTTAAAAAGTTGCCTTCTCGATATATAAATTTACGTTCCTTTTGATAGCTTTTTAAAAGCCTTACGATATTTTGTGTTAATTTGTGTATAAGACCTTAGTGCCATTCTTTATCAAAGGAATGTGCGACATCAATAAAGAGTGCTGAGCACTATTTCTTTTTTTTTCAAAAGTGTCTCTAACAACATTCACAAGTCTGTGAGTTTGTTCAATAGTGTTATGTTGTCTGCGAAAACCAAATTGATGATCTGGAATACATCTATTGCTAGTCACTATAGGAATCAGCTTACTCATATACAGCTTTTCAAAAAATTTCGACATATTGGTCAATAAACTGATAGGCCAAACTTTGGATTCAAACTTTTTATGATCCTTACCGGGCTTTGGTATCATGGTAATCATCGAAACCTTCCATTTTGTTGGATAGTATTGCAGTCGTAAAATACTATTAAAAATGAATAGTATTATTCCTTTTGCAATATATGGTAATTATTGAAGCAGTTTGTTGCTTATTTTGTCGACACCTGGGGCTTTTTTTGGTGTTAAAACTAGTAATGGCCTTTTCAATCTCCACAATGCTAAATCTTAGTGGTATTTCTGGTAAAGAGACGACTGGTGGCAGTTCAACAATATCAGCAGAAATATTTAATTCCTCTGGCGAATAATCTGTTTGATGTGTTGCATCTAGCTCTTGAAGAAATTTTTGAAGGGAAGCTGTTTTTGTGTTTGCAAAACTTTTCTAAGCTGCTTGGTACACTCCTTAGGCCTTAATATTAGCTGAGGCGATCTGTAACGTTGCCATTCTGGTCGAGTTATCCGTTTTTCAGTCAATAGCCTTTTTATATCCTTACAAAAAATATTGTTAAATCACAGTTGTTGATTTGTTTGATTTCAAGAAGCATTAAGAGCAGCTTGTTTAACATGTGCTTCAAACAACGTAATAGAGTCATCTATGTCAGAAGCTGTTCGCAACGGTATATTTTCCGAGCAAGGTGTACGCAGGTATTTTTTGTAATTCAACCAGTTAATACGTGCAGATATATTCGGTAAGTCACATATAGGTGACGAAGTTGTATGCGAGTTTGCGAGTTGTATGCGACTATTGTAGGCGAGTGGTCTGAAGATACATAAATCCAAAGATGATTCAACTTTAATAATATCGTTGGCCACAGCTTTCACTATCTTAAAGTCGATAACATCAGGAGTTTTTTGTCGATCTGTTAGCCAATATGTTGGCTGACCATTTGAAACTATATTCAAACCCATTTTAGCAATTATGTTAAACAACACACGACCCTTAGGAGTGATTAAACGTGAACCCCAGAATGTGTGTTTAGCATTGTAGTCACCAGCTGCTAGAAAAGGGGGCTCAGTGATTTATAAAAATACGTATATTAGCTCTCGGTAATCAAAAATCTGGGGGGGAATAGACAGATGATATTACAAGTTTTTGATAATAACTTTCAATGCAGGTGTTCGTTGCTTAAAGATATTCTTCGTGATTTGCCATAATGACGAGGACTCCAGTTATACGATTGCTGCCATGTCTACATTTATTGCATTAGAAATGCGCACTACCTTTTACCGATATTGTAGATAGTACTTGTCCTATCTGCAGAACAGTAATGATTGGAAATGAAGAAATTGAAAGAAAAAAATACAGAAAAAATAGTGAAAAAGACCGTGAAAGAATAGTAAATTGTGCTAATAGAGATGATGATTGGAAAGCATTGGCTTTAACGCTAGAAATTAAATATAAAACCGCGTATTATTGGATCCAATCTGGGGTTGACAAAATGTTGCCAAGAGGTGGTGCAAAGGCAGAAATTCTTTGTGATGATCAAATTGATTTGATGCTTTCGTGAATTGAAGAAGACTTTACCACAACATTAAAGCGTTTAAAAGAAAAGGTTATGAGTACTTTCAACATATTGATATCTGTGTCAACAATAGGTAATTATTTAGAAGGCAGACTGTTCACTACAAAACAAGTACACTGTGAATCAGTTACGATGAATTCTGAGGCGAACAAAACAAAACGATCTGAATATGTTCAATCCTCGAACCAGTACACACAGCAGGGGAAACAAGTTGTTTGGATGGATGAAACAAATTTTAATTTGTTTTGTCGTCGAACGAGAGGCCGTGCAAGAGTCGGCAATAGAGCAGTACAGCACCTTCCTGCATCATGAGGTCCTAACATTCATTTGATTGGAGCAATTTCAACCACAGTTAGCAAATGATGAGGTAGTTATTTTAATGCAAAAGTGGTAAGATATGGGAAATCAATTGGAAGATTTAGTGATTGTTGCGGACAACGCACCTTGTCACTCAAAGCTCGAAAGAGTCATCAATGGTACGCCAGCCTCTCTTTTAAGGCTAGGACCCTATTCTCCGATGCTAAATCCTATTGAGAATATTTGGTCGAAAGTTAAATCCCACGTCAAAAGCAACATTCATGTTCCAAACGTTGCAGGTCCAGGCGTGATAGAACAAAGATTAGTATATTTGGAGGGTATTATAGACCATGCAACAACCACCATTACCGCTCGTGCTGTGCAGCATTGTGCAGTTCACTAAGTCAGTGTTTAATATAAATATTTTGAAAATACAACGAAGTACTATGTACATATGTACTTACTAATATTTTTAGATTTTCAAAAAATACTTTTTTTTTTATAATAAATAAAATAAATAATAATAAATAAAATTTGTTTCTGAATTACAATTGACGCTTTTTGAATTAAAGTTGACTAATCTGAATTACAATTGACCATATTGTCCATAATTTTTAATATATTCGGGTTATTCGACCGATTTTAAATCCGGTTGAAAAACCGAGTCGATCGCCCTAGTTATGTCCCATCACTGAAGCACTATACATAATAATTACTTCATACACACATAGAAATTAATATTGTGCACAATTTGTTTTTAGGTAAAGTCAAACTTTCGCACTGCTATAACCGTTCCCGAAAAGTGCTGGACACGTTTTCGTGATGTATTCAATGATTATTGTGAAAAAATGAAAAAATCGACCGAATCACCGTCGTCCATCACGGCCGACAGTAGTATGATGCAGCAGACACAACAACAAGAGCAACAACAGACGTCAGCTAATAATAAATCATCTAAATAAAATGAGAGGGGGTATAAAATATAAGAAAGTTTGTTTATATATAGAGAATATACATATGTAGGTATTAGGACACAGTTAAAACAACCGTTTTTATTAATGTTATGTATGCATAGTTAATTATTTGAACGTAAAATACTTCTGCATTTTGCACTTAAAAAACCAACAACAAACACAAATACGATAATTTAAATAAAAAAGATGTTGCACTGGATACCTTTATTTAAACTAAATTAAATAGTACATACAAAGTATGTGCATATGTATATATGTACCTTCGAACGGTATTATTAATTTTCAGTGGGTTACATATGTACATACATACATATTGTGTTGCTCAATATGATGCGCCCGCCAAAGGCACAATTCCTTGTGAAAATTGATTCGCATGTAAAACATTTTAATTTGATTTTATTCTACATATATTCTGCTTAAAACATATCGCGAATAAGTGTATGCATAAACGCAAAAGCAGTGTTTTAAAAAACTTATGTATACTTTTCGGTGAATAATTTTCCTTATATATGTATATATGTACATACATACTTATGTATATATAATTTTAATTTAAAATATAAATATTTACTGTGATTAAACTATGTATGTATGTGTTTCCTTAAAAAAAACATGGATAAGTATTGGAACACCACATATTGAATATATGTATGATTAACATACATATTTATTATGTACTAGCCTATTCCCTACCGCTACCCCCCCTTGTTATAAAATAAAATTAAAAGTAGTAAAGTGAAAATTTAATGACGATCGGTCCAGTAGTTAAGACTATAATACGATTTTTAATTTTCCTAAAAAGGGGCGTGGTCCCACCCACTTTTCTCCTGGTACGTATTCCAAATTTTGCCAATACCATATGTACCAAATATCATCGACGTAGGTAAAAAAATGCCCAAAATATGGCGATTTAAATTTTTGGGTTATATGGGCGGTGCCACGCCTCTTTGTCCAATCAAAACTTCATATAGCCTATTATTCCTTCCAGAGTCACAGTAACATGCTGTGAAAATTTTAGGAAGATCGGTGCAAGGGTTTGGTTTTCCTAAAAAGGTGCGTGGTTCCAGCCACTTTTCTCCTGGTACGTATTCCAAATTATGCCAATACCATATGTACCAAATATCATCGACGTAGGTCAAAAAATGCCCAAAAAAAATATGGCGAAGTTATTTGATAATCAATTATTGTGGCGGGCCATTTGCAACGCCCTACCGCCCCCCGCCTTCGATCCAACAAACAATTTCTAAAAACAAAAAAATATTCTGGACCTTTTAAATATGCAAAAAGAATTTTGAAAATTGGCTCACAAATGGCGAAGTTATTTGATAAACAATTATTGTGGCGGGCCATTTGCGACACCCCGGCCCTACGCACAATTTTCAAAAACAAAAAAATTTAATACACCTTTTCCATATGCTGAAAGAATTTTGAAAATTGATCCACAAATGGCGAAGTTATGCTCACTTTACATTATAAAATCTGTTAAAAACTACGTGGTAGGAGTAACATAATTTAAAAAAGTAGGCGTAAAAGTGGGAGTGGGGGTTGAAAAAAAAGTAGCCTATAATTCATCCGAGAGTTCCAGTTAAATATTGTGAAAATTTCAGGAAGATCGGTCCAAGGGTTTGACCTCATATAAGGAACAAATAAACCGTTGATCGTCAAACTAGCCCCTAGGGGCCGAGCGCCAAGCGTCACTTACACATACACAACACGAACCAAACACAAGAGACAAACTAAAATACGAAACATAATCAGTTGTATGATAGCAAACAATGAATGAGGTTCTTTGTCGCTTTATTTTAGAATTTGCAACAACAAAACACAAGCAAAAGAGGGCAAGAAAATATTTATTTTTTTTTTAGTCTCTTTATTTGTTATTCACAGTACACTCTGAATATTTCAATTTTTCAGCATGTGGAATGTAGAGTGGGAAAAAGCTTTTTTGTATATATATTTTTTAATGGAAATATTTTTTTAATTATGTAAATTCATTCATTCGTTCATTCTTTCGTCCATAAACACGCTAAACCAATCCAGTGTGTATGCAAACTTTTAATATGATGTTAGGCTACAGTAAAAAATAAATGTAACAAGCAATTTCTACAAGTGTAAAATCACCAATACATTGATATTTCCTTCATGTTCTCTTTGTGACAATCGATGAAATAAACAGACACACATTCGGTTTTATATATATAGATTATACCAAATTTTCCAGTAAACGCCCAACTCCAAAATATTCACATCCGTTGCATTTTCATATGTAAATTAATAAACCTTTTAGGGTTTATTTTAAAAAAATATTTATTTTTGTCAACCGCTTTGGTCAACCTCTCAAATATAACTTAAAGTAATTTACAAAATGTATTTCTTATATCTAATTCGTTCTTTCCAGCAAAAAGAATAATATTATTTTATTTTATTTAAATTTGCTTGTTTGGCGAATCTTTGCAACAGCTGCAAACATTCATTCAAGACATTCATTCCAAAGGTAGAAAGAAACATTACACCGTTCATATTTTAGCAGACATATCGTCAGCATAATTTGTGGGAAAGAATTTATGTTTTGTTCAGTGGTTCCGAACTCATATCTTAACTCCTCCCCACGTAAAATCAATCGCCCCGATTGTTAGTAAACTGGAAGGTCGTTGACGCTTCAAAATTCCCGTCTTGGGATGATAGGAAGGGGTTCTTCAAGGTCAGAAGACTCTGGTTTAGGTCCTTCATTAATTACTGACACATTGAAATCTGTGTTTTGCTCTTAAATACGAGTATGTAAATTGCAATAAGGAAACTGAGAATTAAAATTGCGGAAAGGAATAAATTCAATGAAAACATTATGTTCCCTTTAGTTGATATTAAGTTGATCTCTTCAACGTTGTTGGTCTGAAGTTCTTTTATCATTTCTAGCGAAAGGACCTCTTGAGTAAGGGAATTATTATTAGAAAATTTTAATATAGCTGGGAGTGGATTTAATGTTATCAATTCATATCAAAGAATGTTTTGTTTCCTATTGTTATCGTGTCGTTATGGAATTTTATCAGATAAGTACCCGACAATTGATATGACTTATTTCCTGATATTTCCAAAAATCCTTCAAACTGATTCAAAAATATAATACCCTGATAAAGTTCTTGTACTGAAGGTACGTGTTGGTTATTAATTATTACACAATCATGCTTTTTGCTGCCAAGAAGCGATGGTATACAATTTGTGTCACTTATGTCTAACAAATTATTTGTGTTACAAATAGACAATTCATTAATTTGGTTACATCTGTTTTTAATTTCATAATTTATATCATTACATTTCACGATTTCTTCCGAATCAATCTTTACTATAGTTTGATGTGTTTTAACAGGTTTTACAAGTATTTTTTCACATATATATTTATCAATTGCTGGTAAATTTATAATATAAAGTATAGTTGATTCGTCTGTTGATATTCTAATGGTAGCAAACTCCAAAGCCTCCTCTAAATTATCATAAGGAAATCTTTCAGAATCTAAAAATGTTTTTGCTTCTAAAATTTCTCTTTCAGAAAGTATAAATGAGTTTATCACTCCTACCCTTGCCCATTGCAAGGCGTATTTAATGTTCACTAGTTCCTCCCTAATGATCCTTACTTTATTTAAAATGGTGTCTTCTAATGTTTGTTGAATTCGTTCGAATGATTGTAGAGTTTTTAAAATTTTATTGGTATTGTCAGTCAGTACATTAATTCTGTCGATATAATCCTTATTAATAATCCTCTGTCGTTCGTCGTTTTTAAGAAGTCCGTTCATTTTATTCACTACTATTTCATGTCTTGATATTATCCTTATGGATGATTCTGCCGCGAGACTCTATTCTAACTTTGTTTCCCAAATCCTCCTGAACCTTTTGCATTTTGAATCGATGGAAAGTTTGTTACGTTGCCCAATTATTTTCTCATATATAACATCCCCTGATTGGTATGTCTTCACACCCCTACAATTGTTTCTTTCAAGCATCTTTTCTTGTGCGCTCTTCAACAGGTCGTACAGGTTATGCGAGACTTTATTAAGGAAGACATCCGCTGACTTACTTCCCGTGACAGAATGTATGGTTTGGTTATATTGCCCTGTAAAAGGTCTCTGTATCATCGATTAGGTGAAATTCCTCTTTGAGGCACCTGGCTATCTCGATAATCGTAGAATGGACTCTTTCAACCTGTCCATTTGTTATACTATGGCGGGGTGTGCAATAGTAAAGTTCTATTCCCAGTCGCCGCATTAATGCTTTAAACTGAGGTGACGTAAATACTGGTTCGTTATCGAGAGTTAGTTTTTTTGCATTAGGGAAGCTTTGCAAAACATCCAAGACCTTTTCTCCTAAGTTAGTCTTGTCTTCCAGATACTTCATAGTCAAAAACTTTGAATATGCGTCAATGCAAGTTATAAATATAAGATTCTGAGCATAAAAAATATCAATATTAAGGCATTCCCCCTCTTTGTTGGGAATTGGAGCCTCACCAATTTTCACTTCCTGTGGGTGTCTATTGTACTTAGTTTTATTACAGACCTCACAGTGTCTAATAAATTCTTTAAATTGGTTCAACATTTTGGGCCAGTAATATTGTTTATTAACCTGTCTCCAGTTTTCTTTAAAATTCCTATGGGCGCGAATGTGTGTTTGTTGGATTATTGCCTCTTGGTCATCGCGATTAGGTACGTCAATAGGAAAAACTTTCGTAAAAACAAATTTATTTGTAAAAATACCTTTAATAGTTTCGAAAAGATCTTCCAATGTGCAATGTATTGCAGTTACCAATTTTGGTTGGAGATATTCCAAAAGAATTGTTTTTAAGTTCTCTCTATTATCGTATTCAATTATATGTCTAGCTCTGTTAAAATTTATTACAGAATCATGAATTGTAAAGTTAGCTTTACTGAGAAGAATTTGCTGTTTAAATTCATTCAGTGGCTTAGTGGACTCAGGTATGTCAAATTCGTCACTACTTTCCACTGAATGCTGAGTGCTCTGTAATGACTCGCTATCGGAAATATTATTTAATATCTGTCTTGAAAGTGCGTCTGCCACCACATTCTGTGTCCCTGGTTTGTACACTATTTTTGGTGCAAACTCTTCGATAAAGGAATGCCACCTTTTCATCTTGGCATTAGGATTTCTAGTTGATACCGCAAATGTTAGGGGTTGGTGATCAGTATGGATCTCTAAATCTGATACACCATATAAATAATTTCTAAGTGTTTTTAACGCCCAGACTATAGCGTACAATTCTTTTTCGTTCGTAGCATAATTCCTTTCGGTGGAACCAAGAGTCTTTGAAATGAAAGTTATTTGTCTCCCTTTTTGGCTTAATACGGCACCCACAGCAACGTCAGACGCATCTGTCGTTAAAATAAATTTGCTATCAAAATCAGGTTGGGCCAATTCTATTTGGTCCATTAACAATGCTTTTACTTTATTAAAGGCTGTGATTGCCTCTTCGTTTAATTTAATCTCATTCTTTTTCGACATGTTTTGCGATATCCTACCATTTTCTCCCGACAGGTAAATCGCTAGTGGTTTCGTTACCAAGGCGTAGCTCTTTATGAACTTCCTATAATATCCTGACATTCCAAGGAAGCTTCTAAGCTGTCGCAATGTACCTGGTATCGGGTAATTCTGTATAGTTTCAATCTTTTCAGGGTCTGTTTTTATCACATTATATCCTACCATATATCCCAAAAATTCGACTTCTTTTTTATAAAATTGGGACTTTTCCAACGAAATTTTCATGTTGGCTTCCCTCAGGGTTTCTATTACTTTATTAAGGTGACTTGTATGTTCTTCTATTGTAGACGAGAATACAAATATGTCATCCATATACACGTGACAAATTTTTCCAATATAGTCTCTTAAAATGTTATCCATTGCAGCCTGAAAAATGCCTGGAGCATTCCTCAGACCGAATGGCATCCTCAAAAATTCGTATTTTCCGTTATTTACGGAAAAAGCAGTTTTGATAATATCCGACTCCTTCATCAAAATCTGATGGAAGCCAGATTCTAAATCAACTGTGGAGAAGTACTTAGCCTTCCCCAGATTTGATAAAATAACATCGCATTCCGGTATGGGATATTTTACTGCGATTGTCTGAGCATTTAATTTTTTGTAGTCAATCACCATTCTTAATTTTGGAGATCCATCCTCCTTAGTTCCTTTTTTTGGTACAATCCAAATTGGAGAATTGTACGGACTTCTACTTGGACGAATAATGCCGTCGTCCAATAAATTTTTTATTTCATTATTTACAAATGTGTTGACAGACATCGGGTATGGATATTGCTTACTCTATATAGGAGTTTCAGCAATTGTATTAATTTCTGCCCTTACATTTGTCCTAAATGGTAATCTCATATTTATTTTAGAGTGAAGGCTTTTTATTCCTACATATATTTTTCGCAACAAATCGATGTTATGCTTATCTCATAAACTCATTTGACATCTCGAAGCTGTTTCAGAATTAGTGGATATAATTTTTACGACACCAAGGATCCTCCGGGCAGAGCTTGTGGTGGTTCGGGAATCCTAATAAAAACGCTGTTGAATGATTTTTGTGAAGATTATCTTCAAGCAACGAGCATCTGCATCGAAACTTACTATCAAAAACTTGTAATATCATCTGTCTATTCGCCCCCCAGATTCTCAATTACCGAGAGTCAATATACGGCTTTTTATAAATCACTGGGCCTCCGTTTTCTAGCAGCTGGGGACTACAATGCTAAACATACATTCTGGGGTTCACGTTTAATCACTCCTAAGGGACGAATTTTGTTCGACACAATATCTAAAATGGGTCTGAATGTAGTTTCAAGTGGACAGCCAACATATTGGCCAACAGATCGACAAAAAATTCCTGATGTTATCGACTTTGGAATTGTGAAAGGCGTGCCCAGCGAGATGGTTGAAGTTGAAGCATCTTTGGACTTATCTTCAGACCACTCGCCTACAATTGTCACTATTTACTCACACACAACATGTGATTTAGCGACGACATCTGCACGTATTAACTGGCTGAAATACAGAAAATATCTGAGTGCTCATTCATTCTCTCAGGTTGTTTGAAGCGCATGTTAAACAAGCTGCTTTTAATGCTACTTCAAATGAAATAAACCAATCAGTGAGATTTCACAATATTTTTTCTGTAGATATAGAAAGGCTATTGACTGAAAAACGGAGAGCTCGACGAGTGTACCAAGCAGCTTAGGAAAGTTTTGCAAACTCAAAAAACAGCTTCCCTTCAAAAATTCCTTCAAGAGCTAGATGCAACACCACAAACAGATTATTCACTGGCGTGCAGCCAGAGGACTAAAAAGGCCGGTGATATGCAAACCCCCATTACGAGCCCCAAATGGTGACTGGGCAAAAACTGATGCTGAAAAAGGTGCACTTTTTGTTAAACACTTAGAAAAAGTTTTCACTCCGAATATTTCTGCTGATATTGTTGAACTGCCACCAGTCGTCCCCTTAAATACCGATGAGTTTTAACATGACGGAGATTGAAAAGGCTATTACTAGTCTTAACACCAGAAAAGCCCCAGGTGTCGACAAAATAAGCAACAAAATGCTTCAAGAATTGCCTTACACTGCAAAAATAATAATACTATTAATTTTTAACAGTATTCTACGCCTAGAACACTATCCTAAAGAATGGAAGGTTTCGGTAATTACTATGATACCAAAGCCGGCAAGGATCATGCAAAGGTTGAATCCTATCAGCCTATTAGTTTACTGTCTAACATTTCAAAACTATTTGAAAAGCTGTATATGAGCAAGCTGATGCCTATAGTGACTAGAAGCGGATGTATTCGAGATCATCAATTCGGTTTTCGCAGACAACATGGCACAATTGAACAAACTCACAGACTTGTGAATGTGTTAGAGACACTTTTGAAAAAAAGAAATACTGCTCTGCGCTCTTTATTGATGTCTCACAAGCTTTCGATAAAGTATGGCACGAAGGTCTTTTCAACAAATTAACACAAAATCTACCAGCAAACATCGTAAAGCTTTTAAAAAGCTATTTAATGGAACGTAAATTTGTAGTTAGGGAAGGCAATTTTTTAAGCCCTCCGCAGTCGATTGAAGCCGGAGTCCCTCAAGGCAGTATCTTCGGTCCCTTACTTTATTTAATATATGCCTATGACTTACCGTTAAGCAGTAACATTCATACATCAACATTTGCGGATGATACAGCATTTCTAAGCGTTCACGAAAATCCTGTAGAAGCTTCCCGTAACTTACAAGAATATATATCCAAACTGGAAAAATGGCTCAAACAATGGCGTATAAAAGTTAACGAGCAGAAATGTGCACACGTCACTTTTACGTTGCGCAGACTATACCACAACACACTGTAGTCAAATATCTAGGCGTTCATCTTGATCGTCGTTTAACATGGAAATGGCATATAGACGCAAAGTTAACACAAATGAAACAAAAAGCAGCCCAAATAAATTGGCTTATTGGAAGAAACTCTATACTAAGCCTTGACTGTAAACTTCTCTTATACAACGCGATCCTGAAACCAATATGGTCCAATGGAATCCAGTTATGGGGCACTGCCTCAGCATCGAATGTCGAAAGAATTCAAAGGCGCCAGAATAAAATCCTACGTACAATAACAGCAACCCCCTGGTATGTCAGAAACCATAGAATTCATAAAGATCTAGACGTTCCGTTGGTAAAGACAGTAATTTCGAAACAAGCGACAAAATACATTAAAAAACTTGAGTTGCACCCAAACCCACTTGCGCGCAATATTCTTCATTATAGAGGCCACACCCGGCTGAAAAGAAGGGATACTCTTTTTCTCAGCCTTTCACGAGAGATGTAAAACAACAAAAATTAACCGTTGAAATTAAAAATTTTGTTTAGCATTGGCTAAACTTACATTTAATATTTTTTAGATTTAAGATTTGAAAAACTTATTGATAATTTAATTTACATAATTAAAGATTCAATAAATAACAAAATTATCAAAAAAAATATATCTATATTTTTCGCCTTAAAACTTCAATTTCTTCATTTTGTTTTATATAAATAATATATTCAATTTGATCTACCCCCTTCTTCGGAGGATGATGCTTTGTAGTCATCTTCTTCTATTTCTTCTTTATTAAAATTCAGAAACCTTTCACAATGTTCACCACTTGATAAGGTTCCCTTTTCAAAATCCAGTTAAATATTGTCTTTTTTCATAAAATTGTATCCTATCAAAATATCTGCTTCCAGATTAGGAATTTCATAAAATCTTTCTCTTATTCCAAATAATTTTGCCTCACTAAAATGCTTGATAATAGTGAATCCATTTATTGTCTTCACTCTTTTCAGTACAACTAAATTTTTCCTATTTCTAAAAACGTTTGGGCTACAGTAGCTACTAGTAGCACCACTATCAATTAATATTCTATACATTCATCCGGATGCTCATCTTTTTGTGATGTAGGGCAATCCGATGTGATTTCTGAAAAAGAATTTTCATTCAAGTTTTTTATACGTTGTGCCTTGTATTGTGGCTGATAGCTAATTTGTGCACTTGGTTGCTGGCGTTTAATGCCTTGCTGGAAGTTATTCTGTATATTGTTTGGATTTTGTCTCTGCGAAAAATTATTAAAGGCTGGCCTAAAGCCATTATTAAAAGGTTGCTGTGTCCTTTGTTGGATGTTGGCAGAGCTGCCTATTTCCATCGGTATTGGTTTTGCATAAATCTGCGAATTTTGCGAAAAACCGTTTCTTGGAATGTTCCTATCGTTGCGCTGAGGAAAGCGCAGCGCATTGTGTGGTTTTTGAAAAGAATTCGTATTAGAGGTTCTATCAAATTGAAGTGCGAAATTCGCACGTATGTTGTTCGATTCTAATTCCTGTGCTCTGGCGAGGGCGTTCGGAAGATCATTAGGGGACAAAGAGAACAATATATTCGCCAAAGGCGGATTTAACCCACTTATGAAAACTCTCAACGCATACTGTCTGTTCTTCTTATATAATTCGTTTGTCAGTTCGCAGTTTGTTCCATGTGTCATGATGGTTTTGTTAATTAATGCAGTTAACTTTTTGTTAACCTCATTGTAATAGTCAAGAATAGCTAAGGAGCCTTGCCTCATGATGCTAAGCTCCTGCTCGATTATATGAAGCGGCCTCTTGTCCGAATATGCAAAGTCCAAACGGCTAAGGATGGCCTCTAGATTCAAAACGGTTCCATGGTTAGTCAGTATGTCATTTGCTTCATCCGTGATTTTGTTTCTTAGTATCGTTAACGCGGCATAGTACCTACGACTTTCCCTAGTGTACAGAATCATTGAATAATTGGCTGCTTCTCGCCAACTAACGTACGAGGATTTTCCACTAAATATTGGCAACGACCTTACTACGTCTAAGGATTCCTCACAAACAACTCTTTCGTCAATCCGTTCAGTCCTATATTCTTCGACCGTATCAGTACTCGATAATTGTCGCAAATTCCTAGTCAATTCGTCCACCTTCCCAACCAAATGACTCGTTTCCACTGTTTCCCTTATCAAATCCCTTATTTGTCTTTTCTGCAATTCTGTCAGTCCGGTTAAAATGTTTTTTCTGAAAAGTAATATTATCAGGCTCAAGTTCAGTTTTATTGAATTAATGAAAATTCAAAATTACTAAGAGTTTTTTTATGTTTCAAAAAAATTTCAATATTTTATAATAAAATTTAATTTCTTTTATTCTTGTTTGTTTGTTTCACTTATTCCAAAATGAAAAAGATCCTTATTTTATTATTTTTCTTTTGGCATCACTTCACTTTTAGGTTTTTGAAGTTTCGTGTTTCTTTAGCTTTTATTTGTGTTTTTTTTAATTTTTTTCTCTTCCTTTTTGAAGATACTTATTTAAAAGTTTGTGGCCCGTAACCGATCCTTACTTTTTCTTTTCAGGAATAAAAACGATTAACGGTGCCCCACGTTGGGCGCCAATTAATAAACCTTTTAGAGTTTATTTTAAAAAAATATTTATTTTTGTCAACCTCTCAAATAAAACTTAAAGTAATTTACAAAATATATTTCTTATATCTAATTCGTTCTTTCCAGCAAAAAGAATAATATTATTTTATTTTATTTAAATTTGCTTGTTTGGCGAATCTTTGCAGCAGCTGCAAACATTCATTCAAGACATTCATTCCAAAGGTAGAAAGAAACATTACACCGTTCATATTTTAGCAGACATATCGTCAGCATAATTTGTGGGAAAGAATTTATGTTTTGTTCAGTGGTTCCGAACTCATATCTTAACTTGTATGTATGTAATTATGTTTTCAAAAGTTTATTACCTTCAGGTTCGTTGAAATGCTAAAAAAAGTGATTTTATTAAACAATTATGTTTACATTTCCGAATAAAGAGTACCTAGTAGCAAACACCGATTAACATTGCAGAAGATTTAAATTTTAAAACAATAAAAAGTATATTTTTGTGTAGGTATTAAAGGCCTGCGTGACACTTAATAATGATGATCATGAAACTTTCATCATTATCTTTTATTCATTCGTTTCTATTCAACACCGATGAATAACTATGAACAGAGAAGAATCAACACACGATAGTTAAGAGACGACCATAATGAAGTTTGTGTGTTCTCTTATACACGGCAAAATGAAACACTTGGTTCGCACTCTGAATCTCGATTGCGAACCCTGGTGTTCACACGAAGATTGTACTTGTTTCATTTTGACGTTTATATATTTATGTATGTGTTTATATTTTTTTGTGGCAATATTAAGCGCGGGTTTTTGTGGTTTGCTAAAAAATGGATACAAAAAGTAAGTAAAAACTAAACTAAAAAAATTTTTTTTTATGATTGTACTAATATAAAATTTTTTTATATATAAAGAAAGGTGGCACGAAATAAGCCCCAATGAAATAAGCCCCAAATCGAAAAATGAAATAACCCCCGAAAAATTTTCATTTTTTTTCGTTATGCAGAGAATACTTTGAACGCGAAGCCGGTGTTCGATATAAAATAGATGATAAATTCCTTGCGCCCGGCCATAGGCCGGTTATGCAGAGAATGCTTGTAACGCGAAGCCGGTGTTGGATATAATTTAGAGGATAAAATTCTTGCATTTTATGATTTCTTCTTAAGCTTACTTCATAAAGTTAACAAATTTGGGGCTTATTTCATTTTTTTGGGGGTTTATTTCATTTTTTAAAAATTTGGGGCTTATTTCATAAAATTTTTTGGGGCTCATTTCATTTTATTTGGGGCTTATTTCGTAAATTTTGTTTGGGGCTTATTTCATTTTTTTTGGGGTTTATTTCATAAAATTTTTTGGGGCTTATTTCATTTTTCGATTTGGGGCTTATTTCATTGGGGCTTATTTCGTGGTGCCTAAAGAAAATAGAAAAAGTGCCAGCAAGTGGGATCAATGCTCGGAGCGCGTTCTGATCGTAGTATGGGCCGACAAAATGAGCCAGTTAAGTGGCTGCCGGAAAAACAACCACATTCTTTTGGAAATGGCTTCAGAACTGGAAGCAGTTGGGCTTAAATATACACCGGAGGGATTAAAAACTAAAATGCACAATATGACCAATCGATACAAGTAGGTATTTTTATAGTATGTTTTGTGTGTATGAAGCAAGCAATGATTTTTCTCATTTATAGAAAGGAAAAGTCAAAAATTGGTTCAACCGGTGGCTCGCCCTCACAGTGGGACCTCTATAAAGAAATGGAAAGCTTATTGGCTCCGTTTAAAAGCTACCACTGTGAAGGTTTGGTCGCTGATAGCATAAAAAGTAAGTACTAATAATATTCTTAAGAATGAACTGAGAGAAAAGTTGATTTTTTAGATGCCAAATGCATACAAAGTATTTATTTTCTAAATAATATTCATTTTTATTTTTTTTTAATTTAGACATGAATTCTGATATTCAGGAAATATTGCCATCATCATTGGAATCAACAAGCGACATTTCTTCACCATCTATTGAAATTTCACTTGCGTCCACATCACCATCGGTTTCTACGGCACCACCTCTTTCTCCATTGCCATCACCGAAATCCCCAAAGCTGCGAACATCTGCAAAGAAAAATAATAATGAAAACATTATAAAAATCATTAAATCCGTTGAAAAGACTGTAGAAAGAATAAACAAAACGTCTGAAAAGGTGGTTGCAATAGAGCTGGAGAAGAAAGAAATTTTGAAGAAGTTTGCAGAAAAGGAAGCAGAAGTGCAAGATGCTCTTCTTGCATTTTTAAAAAAGAACTAAGTTCTTAGGAATTTTTTTTGTTATTTGTTCCTTTTTAATTTTATATTATTTTTTATTTTTGATCTCTTGAATTTGTGATATTTGTTTCCTTTAAATAATTTTTAGTTTTTTGTTATATTTCTATTTTTATATAAATGTAAATAATATATGTATGTGAATTATAAAACTTGCGTGATATTTGTTTCTTTTAAATCATTTTTAGTTTTTTGTTATAAATCCATTTTTATATAAATGTATATAATATATGTATGTATGTGAATTATAAAACTTACACAAATGTTCAGAAATTGCATTTCTTATTCTTTGTGGATTATTTCTGGTATCCATTAGTGTAGCAACGAATTCAGGATGTGCCCGGTTTACTTCGGCAGCTTCTAAAGCCTGCATCCAATTCTCAGCTATTTTCACTGAGGAAGTTGTGAAGAACACAACAGGCTAACACCACAGAGTTAGCAATTTTTATGGCATTGGCAAGTCCTTTTCCAATGCGCCTAAAACGAGCTTTTAAGTGGCCAAACGCATTTTCCACAACTCTTCGCGACTTTGATAAGGCATAGTTAAAGCATTTTTCTTCGTAACTTTGCGAAACATGCAATGGATATTCGCTTAGTCTAAACGCTGAGTCGCCAATTATGTGCACCGGAACATCTACATCTGATATGGTTGTTTTTAATTCAGCCATAATGTTGCAATTATCCAACTGATTCTTCAAAGAACATTCTTGGTATATTTGAGAATCATTGCAACGGCCAGGACTTCCACAACTTACATAAATAGAACGGCATCTAGAAAATAGATATGTATATTAATCGACGCTTAGTAATCAAACAATTTTTTATTTACCATGCGTCTACCAATGCTAAAAGAACGATTGAATACCATCCCTTATAGTTGTAATAATCTGTAGTGTCTTCACTTGAGGGGTGAATCTCTATGTGACAACCATCTAAAAATTAAAGGTGTAATTCATAAACGATTCATAGAGTTATTGTGGCGTTATTATACGAATTTCGTATGGGAAAACAGGTTTTTATGTGAACTTTAACGTTATGAATCATTTATGAATTACACCATTATAATATAAATTAAAATTAAACAATATTTATATAAATAAAACTAAATTACTAATAGCGCCCATACATTGAGGGTATCTAAGTACCTCAAATTCTTTTACTAAATCCCTTGTTAATGGAATATTATTAAGGTATATTGGAGCCAAAACTCTCCACACTTCGGCACAAAAACTTAAAACAATATTGCATACTGTTGACTTTCCCACGCCGAACATGTTAGCAATCGTGCGGTATTCTGCAGATGAGCCTAACGCATATAGACTTATTGCAATTCTCTTTTCCGGAGAAATTGCTTCTCGCATATTTGTATCCTCTTTCTTGAGACCAGGTAGCATTGCGCATAGCTTGTTGAAAGTTCCTCTGTTCATCCTGAAGTTATTTCTGAAGAAAGACTTATCAGCTTCTTGGCAATCTCTTTCCCAAAAACTTGAAGATCTGTCCTAAAATGTTTACAAACAATTGAAATGTGTTTGTACATTTAATCAAATGTTATTTTCACTTACTATTTTCCACATCAGTCTTTCAGAATTTCGCGATATTTTCACTAGATTTAGTAGGTGCAGCTCCTTCAAAAGTTGTGTGGTCATCTGCTGCTGATCTGCCAATAATTGGAAGCTGATTTTTGAATTTTCAAAAAAAGTAAACTTTGAAGACAATCTTCTACTTTTTACAATTCTTTTCACTATTTCTTTTTTTTTTCATTTTTATTTACATATTTATATACACTTTTTAATTGTTTATTGCTTTTTATTTATTTTTTCCACAAATTTATTTTTTGGTTTGCTTTGTTTATGTTTATTTTTGACAGCTAGTTCAGATAAACTAGCGATAATTTGTTATCAAAATTAGAGATGATAGTAAATTATACGGGTTCGCAACAAGGTTCAAAATGAAACGTAGGTTCGCTCTCAAAATTTTGTATGGCGAAACATGTAGGTTCAATCAAGGTTGGCCCGCGAACCAAGAATGAGAGTGCGAACCTCTATAATTTCGATCCGTGTGAACATAGTATTATACAAGAGCGAACGAACATTTACAAATGTGAAACCGAACATGTCTTGTGTTAACGAAGTGAAACAAAATGTTCTCACTCATACTATGAACAAAGCAACAGTTTGTTTGGTGTTCTGATTTTTATTCGAAATAGAGTTTTGAATGAATATGTTCATTGATGATCACGTTCACGGAGGCTTTTAGTAGGTATTATTTAACATTATTTTATAAAAATTGGCAAAAACTACTAAAAATGTATTTTCTTAATTTTCTGCTGGAAAAAGAACATTTGGTGTAAAGATTGTTTTTCTGTAGGAACACTGATTAACAGTACATGAGATTTAAAACAATAAAGAATATTTACTTAAAACCACAATTTTTTTTTATTTTAATGTATGCACAAAAATTTTATTTATTCAAAAACTCTTACCGAAAATAGTCAAATAAATGTCAGCTGACTCAAATATTCACCCCTATCGCGAATAAACATTCCCATGAAAAAACTCCCAATTTTTTTGTTTTACTATCGTGAATGATTCCCATAATATTTTTTTTGGGAATGAATTCCCACACCTTACAAATATGGCATCGCAAATGTCTACTCCCGCGAATAAATTGACTAAAATAATTCACAACAATTGAAATTGGGAACAAGATGTGAACATGTAAGTAGCAATTTGTTTTTTAATCCAGAACTTCATGTAATCAGTTTTTTCTCTTATTTATTAACACAGGAGTATTAATAAAGAACAAATTAAGTGTCTGCTTGAAGCAATGTGTACGAATCAATACTATGGCAAAGGTTTCCAAGAGGATAAAAAAGAGGACGTTGGTAAATTTTGAAACGAGTTAAGCTTTTGTAAATTGTGTTAATTATTAGTTTAATAAGCGTAACTTAAAATTTCATGCATTGGTGTGGATCGACCAAAAACGGAACATAAAAAAAACTGACTGAAAACAAAAAAAAAACCGAAACAAAACAAAGCGGGTCAGATTCATCACGTAATTGTCTTCGCTGCAGTCGTTCTGTGGATTGATTTTCATTTTCCAGCAACAGAAAACGCAAATAAACGCTATTCATAATTTTATTTTATTAGCTTTAATTTCTTTTATTCATACACCACAAATAAATCCCACAAAAATTATTTGCTAAATCAAAACAAACAATTCAAAATAAAAACTTTTATTCCCAAGTAATTCACAATAGAGACTTAAACTCCCAAAATATTCGCGATAGCAATTTGTTGGGGATGGGAATACAATTTTTCTCCCAAACAACTTACTCCCGTAATATTCGCGATATGAGGATTATATATGTGTGTTGTATGTATAGATAAACAGGCAACATCGCCACAATACTGTTAGGGAATACAAAATTAGTATTGATGTTGTGTTCTATTGATGTTGCCTTAAAATTGCCGACGTTGTTGCCGACGCATAATAGAATAAGGGTGATTATAAATAAAATTTTGAAAGTCCCCACCATTCCGGTGTATGGAATATATTTATTAAAGGTCAAAGGTAAAAAACGAGTTTTATTGCGATTTTCAGCAAAACGGTAAGCTTTATCATAAAAATTTCTAGGCAAAAATTATAGATCATAAAATTATCTACAAAAAATGTCTATACAATTTGTTTTATACGATCCACCATTTCTAAGATATTACGATCCAAAAAGTTGTAAAAGTCATAATATGCACACGCTTCCACGCCACCTATGAGGTAGTGTACTTAGCGTGTTTTCATCGTGGTTTCCCCAGTAGGCCTGTTCCACGAGTCAATTATGATCCTGTTTAATTTATAACTATTGAAAAATAACGGAAATTAGCAAAAATTGGAAAAAATAAAAGCGATGTCAATTAAATAAATGTAATGAAGCTTATTCGTTTGATTCAAATTCTTCTTGATTTCTTCTGATTCTTGTTCTTGATCTTCTTCCTCTTCTTCATTTTGGGAGCAAGTAAATTTCGCTAAAAGTGCCGTATCGCATGTCATCTCATTGGAATCAAACGAATCCTCCTCCACTGTTGGTGATGCAGCATTAAAACACGACCGGCCTTGACAATTTGCGCATGCCAGAGAACAAAACAGACCAACTTTTTTGCAACCACATTTAGCGCTGCATCCCTTTTTGCAGTTGTAAAAATTTGCTCTCAGCAGTTTTTCCGGCGCAGGTGGGAGTAAAGTTTGGACTGGTTGACCAACTTCCAACCCCACTTTGTGGGGTCTAGCTGCTAACCAAGCCACAATGGAACTTGATAGTATACCCGAAAAAGATGTTGACGAGTAGTAGCTGCGGTTGGAGGAAGACAAGCTAATTGAACTCGTTTTTTATTTTTAGTATTTTTAAAGAAACATGCATATCGATACTTATACAATCAGGTAGTTTTTTTTAGGAGCTCCGTACATAGAAGTAAGAAATTGAATGCCGTTGGTGATGATTTCTTGTTGAGTTGAATTACTGTTTTCAGAAACTTGAGCACATCGAACTAAATCTTGTTTTTCAAACATTTTAAAAACTGCTATTTTACTTCCCCTGTAAAATGCAGATGTCGTATCACAGCCAGTTATTGCGTGTACAAATAGTGAATGATTCTGTCTCTTTGCAAAAGTAGATAAATTTTTTGAAAAATATATTTCCGATGGATGTTGAGCTTTTCCTGGATTTAATAAGAAAATAGTTTTTGCAGTTGGAGTTCGAGCAGTGAATAATACGAGTAAGTCCACATCTTCACCAACAATAACAGTTATATTTGTCATATTGAAATGCTCTATTGCTGTTTCAATAATCAGTACATCAGCATCATTATTTGCTTGTTTTTCCAATGTATTTTCAGCAGTAAACTTTTCTTTGAACATTGAAATGAACCGAGACTTGTTGTGAGTATTTGTGTTGACTGGTTGAAACTGTCATGAATTCATCAAATAAAATATTAGAAGATGAAGATGATGCTAAAGTTCGACGATGTTGTTCTGAAGCTTTGATATTTTTCGTGTAATTACTATAGCCATCAAATACGACAGTATTTGGAGCCAAAATTTCGACGTATGTACATACTGAACACATTTATCTAAGATTACGTTGAACGTTTCTTCGCTATCCCACACAACGCGATGGAGTAAATATCCTCCGTGAATGATGTATGTATGTCGCATTAGTGTTGTTAATATCAACATTTAAGATTTCAAAACCATCGTAAATGGCAGATTTCTGTGTTTTACGCATCAAACAAAGTTAAAGGGAAGGGAGGTAATTCATACTCAAAATATTTTTCTATTTCATCTTGAAATGCCGCAGTAATGCGTTGGAATAATAATACTGGGTCAACAGGTATTATTTCTTCATGAACTTATATGGTACTAGTCGTAGCTAAAAGAGGAACAACTTTGTCAGCGCGTTTTAATTTAATATTATTGAATGTCAGTCTTGTCATTTTTGCTATAGATGCAAGTCCAACTTCACGAGCTTTATAACAATTAATTTTATCATCACCGACGAAGGCATTAACATTTTTGCATGTACTGAGTGCGTGTTCATGTATGTACATAAGTGAGAGATGTACATATGTATGTATATACGTGGCGTACTCATGCATAATATGACGTTTACAACTTTTTGGATCGTAATATCTTAGAAATGGTGGATCGTATGAAAAAATTACATATACATTTTTTGTAGATAATTTTATGATCTACAATTTTTGCCTAGAAATTTTTATGATAAAACTTCCCGTTTTGCTGAAAATTGCAAAAAAATCGTTTTTTTTACCTTTGACCTTGAATAAATATTTTCCATACACCGGAATGGTGGGGACTTTCAAAATTTTATTTATAATTATGTTTTAAGCAATTTTACTGATTTTCAGCTTGTTGTAAATTTATGTATCTTTACTCTTATTTTTGGTCTAATTTGACCTGACTATAAAGCACTGTATGTTAATATTGATACGAGACTTAACCATTAAAGATGATGAAAACTGGTATCATTTGATGTTGTGTCCCTTTTTCCAAGTGTTCCAGTAGATTTGGCGCTCCATATAATAGATGAGAGATGAATGAGATTGCAGAACATACGACTATGAGCAAATCGTTATTTTCACAAGTCTTAAAATTTTGTATAAAAGACAATCGGTTTAAATATCACAACAAAATATATTTACAAAGGAAAGGAAAAACTTACAGACTCATGCATACAAAAACTTCAAAAGAAGCCCACTATATATACAAAATACTTAGATTATTTATTCAGCATAGTTCCAGAAAATGATTTTGAATTAGTTTGGGAAACGTTAATCAACTTGCATGCGAGCTTAAAATTTACCATTGAAAAAGAAAATCCATATTTAGATGTCCTTTTAAAAAGGGATGAACGTTAGATTAAAATATACTGGTATCAAAAACAATCAGCGTCAGGGCGTTTAATAAACTACTATTCAAAACACCCCAAGAACATAATAGTAAACACGGCTAACCACCTGATCAAAAGAGTTTTTACAATCAGTGATACCGAATTTCACAATAATAACATTAAAAAAATCATAAATATATTACAATGCAATGATTTTCCTGAAAGTCTGATAAAACAACTAATTATGAATTTCAACAACAATGTGAGCTCTAAAAAGAACGAGATAAATCCACCTGGAATATCGGAAAGATATAAAAATTCTAAACTTTTTAACTCGGAAAATTATGATATTGCACAAAAAACATTTCATAACATCGGCCAAACTTTAAAGTAAAACAAAAGGCAAGATAGAAACTTTTGAAAAATCAAATTTGGTGTATAAATTACCCTGTAGTGGAAATTATACAAATAAATGTAAAATGGTATAGTCGGAACTAAAAAAAACAAATTAAAAACTAGAATGTCTGGGCATAAATCGGATCAGCGTTCACGAACTAACAACAGGTTGCAAGAAACAGCTTTAGCGACCCATTGTGCACTCAACAATCACACTCCTGATTTCGAGAGAACAAAGATTTTACAGATCGCGAACAATTACAGACGTCGATATATGCTAGAATTCTACATATTATAAACATTCCAGCATAAAAGAGAATAAACTACAAAGTATTTTATAAGGCAAAAATGAAAAGCAAAATAAATAAAATTTAAAAACATAAATACTTGAGTACATGCTCAAAAAAATGTAAAATTTTGTAAAGGGGAGATTTGATATTCATTTTTGCCTTATAAAATACTTTTAATGGCAACCAGCGGTTGTCTTATTGTATAAGTAGGTGTAGAAAAGTAAACACATTCATTATGAAAAATTATTTGTTGTGTATGTTTGAAAAGTTTTGAAAGACTGTTTTTGTGCTTTGAGCCCTGAAACTTTTTAAACATAAGCCCAGATGATGCTACTCGAAGTTTGTAGCGAAATATTGGCATAAGTGAATAAAAAAGATTATCACTAAAACTTGACCTCGAGCTTGAAACATAAATTTTGTCGTTTTAATTAAATATTAAAAAAAACAGGTATATTTTTGTATAATTTTTAACATTATTTTTTAAAAATTGACAAAAATTATTTAAAATGTATTTTATTAATTTTCTGCTGGAAAAAGAACGGTCAGCTGTAAAATTTGGTGTAAACTTAGTTTATCTGTAGGAACACTGATTAACTGAACCGATAATTTAAAAAAATTAAACGTTTTTTGTGTAATTTTTAACATCCAATATATAAAATTCTCGTGTCACGATGTTTGTTATCGAACTCCTCCGAAACGGTTGGACCGATTTTAATGAAATTTTTATGCATATTTGGTAGGTATGAGAATAGGTTCTAAAGTGTATTTTAAATCGCTAGGGGCATGAGGAGGGGAGTGAGGGGGTAATTTCTATATTTACTAAACTATTAACCCAACAGATGGCGCTATGTCCGCCTCATGCAGGAGAATCGTCGTCGTTCGTATTTCAAACAGAACAAAATTATTGTTTGGAATTTTTTACTTACAATACATTCGCTTTTTTTATATACCACCCAAAATATGTACTAGAAATATTTATTTATTTATATGTGTACTAGCTTATCACGGTGTGCTTCGCTACCCCCCTCGTTATAAAATAAAATTAAAAGTATTTATATATCCTATTGTGAAAATTTAATGACAATCGGTCCAGTAGTTAAGACTATATTACGATTTTTAATTTTCCTAAAAAGGGGCGTGGTCCCACCCCAATTTTCTCCTGGTACGTATTCCAAATTATGCCAATACAATATGTACCAAATATCATCGACGTAGGTCAAAAAATGCCCAAAATATGGCGATTAAAATTTTTGGGATATATGGGAGGTATCACGCCCCTTTGTCCAATCCCGCCCATATTTGCAGCAGCACTAAAAAAATGCACACTGAACCGACATACAAAATTTTGTTCAAATACCATTATCAGGAGCAGAAATAATAGATTTTTAATTTGTGGTTTGTATGAGAGGTACCACGCCCCTTTGTCCAATCTTGCCCATATTTGCAGCAGCACTTAAGAAATGCACACCAAACCGACATACCAAATTTTGTTCAAATACCATTATCAGGAGCAGAAATAATAGATTTTTTAATTTGTGGTTTGTATGAGAGGTACCATGCCCCTTTTTCCAATTGGACCGAATTGTAAATCTTAACCACCCGGGGCGCCACCCAAACGCATACAAAAAAATTTATGCAAATCGGTCCAGCCGTTTAGGGTTACAACGCACGTACAGTAGAATTATATATATAAAGAGCCACGCCCCTCCGCCGCCAGGCCATTAATGTAAATAATAACTATCCTATCATATAAGTTGGACCAAATGACATATATATGCCAATTTTCATGAATATCAGTTGACTCGTTTTTGAGTTTATTCGAAACATACACAGTGACACGGATTTTTTATATATTAAGATATCAACACTTAAAGCCTGTATTGCAATATAAATCATGTTTTGTAGGGATTAAAAAAAAGCACTATGTGCTACAAAGCTTTCCCTTTCCGATTCAATTTCGAAGATCCTTGAGAGCTGTCCGAACAGTGAAATTGTTGTTATGCCGTATCAGAAATAATTGAGTTGTTGCTTTGTTGAGTTGTAAGTAAAAAGTGTTTTTTTATTAGGTTACATTTCTCTACTCGTTATTCTTTATACATGGTTGCTTATAATTGGTAAGTAATGACAGTGCTGCTCAGTTGCATCAGAGCTGGCACTACACCTCTCCTTTTTTTTAAAAAAAAGATAAATTATAATATATAATATATGTATAGTAAGATAGTTATATAATATAATAATAAGTTGGCATGAGGGGTATTGGTACAGCCATTGTACCTCCCTCTTTTTTTGAAAAAGAAATACTTTTCTTTACATATTTATTTATTTGTTTACAATTAGTTATTTTTTTTTTTTTATATTTAATATATTTATGTATATATTTTAATGTAGTGTATATATGTTATCTTAAAATATTTTTGATATTTAATATCTTTCTAATGTTTTGATTTGAATAAAATGTTCCTAAGTTTACTATAAATTCTGTTGGTTTTTTTTTCATAAGTTTCAGTTTATATATTTATGTTTGTTTTAAATAAAAAGATTTATAAATTTATTAGAAATTCTGTTCTGGTTTGTTTTTGTTTATATTTCATTTATATATTTTTTGGAATGATCAAGTTGATCAATCTTAACCATTGCATGACCTTTATGTTAATTTAAAAAAAAATTTATATTATATAATAATATTATCTATTATTGTTTTGTTTTGTTTTTTTTTTTTTTAAATATAATAAGGAGTATTTTATTTCATTTTGATTAAAAATATTTTGTTCAGTTTTTAAATTACAATTTGTTTTTACATACTGAGTGTTTATCTTTTTTTTTTAATTTATTGTAACAAAAATTTAAAAAAAAAAAAAATTTTTTTTGTTGTTTTACTTATGATTTTTAAAATTTTCTAACTCTGTTTTTATGAACAGTTTTCAATTTTTTTGTTTTTTCATTGTAGATTGTTACATTTACTCCATCTATATTGTGGATAATAAATGGACCATCATATATATTTTTGTGTTTGTCATATTGTTCTTTCTTTAATAATACTGAATCATTAATATGTAACTCAATAGGTTTAGCGACTTAAAAAAAAAAATTTTGTTTCTTTTTTTGTAGTTTTCAATTAATTTCTTAGCTATTTTGTTAGTTTCTTGCAGTCTATATTTAATTTCTTTACTGTAGTTTTCTATATTATATATTGGATCTGAGTTTGTATATAAAGCATTTGGCATTTCTGATTTTTTTCCAAAAACTAACTCGTATGGTGTGAATTTATTTTCAAAGACTGTGCTGGGAGTAGTGTTATGGTGGAATGTGAAATACTTTAAATAAGTATCAATCAGATATATTCTCACTTATATATGCTCGGATGTACTCGTTGAAATTACGATGATTTCTTTCTACTGTACCTACTGTCTGGTGATGATAACTTGTTGAAAATTTTATTTCAATTTTTAGAAATTTGCATAATTCAGAAAATGTCTCATTTTTAAATTCTGTTCCTAAGTCGGATTTAATTTCTTTCATCTTGCCATACACTAAAATGAAACTTTCGAAAATTGCTCTTGCAACAGTTTGTGCTGATTTGTCTGGTATAGGAACTGTAACTAGATATTTCGATAAATCGCAAATTATCGTTAAAGCATATTTATTACCAAACGTAGATGTAGGTAAAGGACCTATTGTGTCAATGACAACAATGTCAAAAGCCTTTGCAGGAGTTGGAGTTAAAATAAGTTTCTCTCTATTTGAAGATTTTACTTTGTTCAGACAGCATTTTTGGCAGTTTTTTACAAATTTTGCAATGTCTCTGGTCATGTTCTTCCAGTAATATTTAGTTTTTATCTTGGCATACAATTTTTTCTGACCACAGTGTCCACCTATAATTGGATCATTGTGATATATCTGCATTAAATTTTGTTTTTCGCTGTCTTGAGTTATTGTTTCGATAGGTTCCGTAAGAATAATTTCCAAATTTTTCAATGTTTTAATACAATGGTCTTTTAATTTTGAGATTGAACAAATTGTAAAAAATATGTCGTTTTTAGGCCATTCTGCGCTGTGAATATTGAGATTGTTGGTTTCAATGTCTAACCGCGAAAGCATATAGTCTAAGCTAATAGTTTCGTTAACGAGCTCGAATTCTACAGACAACAGTAATTTGAATTTTTTGTAAATTTTTATGCATAGTATTTTTTCCTTGTTAAAATTAAGTATTTCCGATCTTATTCTTGCAGAATTTCTATTGAAGTTGTATGAAAACTTATCGTAAATTTTTAGTTGTAGTTTGTCCCTATTTGTGAAAGATTGGTTTAATTCGACATTTTTGTTTTCAATTTGTCGTGTCATGGCACGAGTTTTTATCGAAAGTATATTGCTGTTAATAGTTTTTAAATCCTGAATTGAAACTCTAGACAGTGCGTCTGCTCCTACATTATTTTTGCCTTTAATATACTCCACAGTGAAATTGTATTTTGCGAGTTCCAATCTTATTTTGGTTAATTTTGAAGAGGGGTCCTTAATGTTGAATAAATAAACTAGGGGTCTATGATCTGAACGGACTATAAATTTAGTTCCATAAATATATGGACGAAACTGTGTTATTGCGAAATGAATTGCAAGGAGTTCCAGTTCGATAATTGGTTTTTTCTGTTCGGCTTGATTGAATGACTTTGAAGCAAAGTATATAGGTAAGTCATTGCCGTTAAAATCTTGGCTTAGTATTGCTCCACAGCCGAGTTTCGACGCATCTACCGTAATTAAAAATTGTTTTCTAAAATCAGGGTATTGTAGAATTTTTGGTGACATTAAAGCAGATTTAAGTTTGTTAAATGCATTATTGCATTTCTCATTCCAATCGAAGTGAATATTTTTCCTAGTCATTTGGTTTAAAGGTGCTGCTAAAATAGCAAAATTGGGTACGAATCTTCTATAATAATTGGCGAATGCCACGAAACGTCTACCTGAGTCTTTGTCAGAAGGTGTTGTATAGTCTTTAATCGCACGTATTTTTGACTCGTCCGGTAACAAACCATGTGCTGTGCATTTATGACCGAGAAAGGTCACTTCGGGTCGAAAAAATTCACATTTGTACGGGTTCACTTTCAAATTGTGTTCACGTAAAGTTTGAAAAACGTCTTTCAAGTTATTAAGATGGTGTTGTTTACTGCAACCTACTATTATTATATCGTCGATATAAAGGAATGCTTTACTGGGTGCGAGACCAGAAAATGCAATTGACATCATTCTTGAAAATGAATTTGGTGCTACATTAAGCCCGAAAGGTAGGACTTTCCATCTAAATGAACCTTTGTCAGTGCTAAAAGCAGTAATGTCTCTTGAGTCAGGATGTAAAGGGATCTGATGAAATCCAGAAAATAAATCAATAATTGAAAAATATTTTGCACGACCTAAATTGTCCAGAATATCGTCGATACGCGGTAGGGGAAATTTGTCAGCAATCAGTTTTTTGTTTACAGCGCGATAATCGACGCACATCCTATAAGATTTTTGAAAATCTGAACTCTTTTTAGGTACCAATATTAAAGGGCTGTTGAAATTCGAACTGCTTGGTTCAATTAAGTCATTTTCTAATAATTTTTGAACTTGCTTGCCTATTTCCTCTTTTTGAGTATGTGGAAGTCTGTAGTTCTTAATGTACACGGGTGACTGATCAATTAATCTGAATTTCTGTTCATAAAAGTTGTTTACTGTCATCTTGTCATCTTTTAATGAAAAAATATCAGCAAATTGTTCACATAATGGTAATAAATTATTTCTGACTTCAGTCGGCATTTGTTTTTCAAGAATTTCCTTTAGTTGTATTGTACGAGTGCTATTATTTTGAACTTTGTTTATCGAATATGCATAAAAATTATTCAATTTTTCAGCTTTAATTTTATCATTTTCAATGCATTTATAATCATTTGTAGTATTAAGGATGCGTAAAATAGGATTATTTGAATTTATAATTCCTTTTGCAACAAACACTCCATTAGTGATCTCTTGAGAATCAATGAACATTGGTTCTTTAACATTACGTAAATTAAAAATTCGAAGTACTTCACATCGGGGCGGAATTATGCAAGTAAAATTCCTTGTACCTTGACTTATTGGCATTATCAAAATTCGATCTTTTGTTAGAATGGATATAGTCATGTCTTCATAATTAATCTTGCACTTATTGTCTTTTAAAAAATCTTTACCTAAAATACCATTAGCCGGGATATTGAAATCTTCCGTTACTACATGGAAAATTTGGTTTATCAAACAATTTGAAATAATTAGTCTGGTACATATTGTGCCAAGTGTAGTAATAGAGTTTGTTGTAATACCTGTTATACTTATTATGTCATTTTTATTTAAAACAATATCCGGATTAATTGATGAAATTTTTATAATTGAAATATCTGCTTGAGTATCTACTAGAAAAGAACATGTTTTGTTTGTATCGACACAGTTTAAGTTAATAAAATCAGCATAGTTAAGATTTAAACTGTAAACTGATTTATGAATGTTTGGTTGGTTTAGTGCTGAAAAACGTTTTCCTCCCTCAACTGTTCCTGTTGAGGGGGTTCCGCGTTTAAAGTTCGCACGGAAACCCTAGGAGCATTTGTGTTTTGTGAAGAATGATTGCTGTATCTAGTACGATTATTGTTGTGAAACCTATTGTTATTATGGAAATTACGATTATTTCCTCTAAAATAATTGTTATTATGAAAACTACCACGATTATAAGACCGGTGCGAATTATAACGAGATTGATTGAAGTGAGTTGTAGGCTGAAAATTATTTCTATTTCTGTTATGAGCTTGCATCGCTAAAACTTGCTTTTCCTTTGTTTCAGTTGTTTGTTCAACAACTAGTTTAGCTATCACGTCTTTGGGGTCGTGGAAAACTGATGAAGCGATTATTGATTTCACCAAATCAGATTTTGCATTTAACCTACAGGCTGTTATTGTTTGGTCTATTGCCATTTCATGGGCTTTGGGTTTCGTTATGCCTTCAATAACTAACGAACGCTTTAGTGCATCTGCAAGTTCTTCGGCATTTTTTGCAAATTCCGTATAATTTCCATTTCTAACGCTAAGTGCAGCGATTCTGCCAGCTACAACTTTAGAGCTGTCGGGTTTTATTTTATTTTTCAAGGCTAATTTAATTTCATCTATTGAATTAATATTTTCGGGTAAAGCTTCACGAGCCTTTGCTTCAAGCTTAGATTTAACGAAAGTAATAAAAGTTGTTTCTAAATTTTCCTCGGTAAGTTCCTTCAATAACTCGATTTTATCTAAAAAGGAATCTAGTTTTAATGGATTTCCGTCATAGTTTTCCCTAACGATTGATGCACACATACTAATGTATGACTTTTTCTGTTCAATAGTTGCCATCTTGTTATCACCTTTTGTGTCTGTGTCACTTTCAAAATCTGTATTCTTTATATCACTTTCAGTCGTAACGCTAGCATCAACCAGCTCAAATGAGTTTATATTTTTTGGTATTTTAACTTTACAATTTAATTTTTTAAAACAATCCTTTAAAATAAGTTGGCAATGTTTAAGTTTTAAAATAATTGGTTTTTTATCCACATTTGATAAATGAATTGTGGTTTTTCTGGTGTATACCAACACTGCATTATAATTTGTGATTAAAAGATTTATATATTCTGTAATTTTCTTCAAGTTTGTTGAAACAGGCCTATTTTGTAATATTCTTTTCTTAATTTTGTAAAAATTGAAAATTAAATTATTAAATTCTGTTATATCGAAGGTTGACATTAGCTAAATATGTAATTCGTTTTGTTTTAATCATTGATTAAAATCATTACAATTGTCCATGTTAAATTCTTTTTGTATATTTGTTTTAATTGCTGTATTTAGTTTTGAAAAATTTTTTTTAGAAAAAAAAACTTTTCTATCAATTCAATAATACTTGATGATGTTGTACTGTTTTTATTTTTTTTCGCCAGAAAGAATTATTGACAATTGGTATAATGTTTACTTTTATTATGATATTAAAAGTATAATTAGAATATAAGTTTGCCTTATAAATTTATGAAAATAGCTAATTAGATGTTATTATAATACTACAAAGTGTATTAGTATATAATAATAAAATATGTGTTAGTACCATTATATATTTACTGCTTGACAAGGTTTGTTTTCTCTGCATGTGAATGATAATTATTGTGAATGATAATTATTGTGATTGCTTCAATTTATGCTGTCATATTGTGATGTTATGCTTTCATCTCTTTATTCGTTCCTTCGCTCACAGGTTAAATACGTTTGATGTTTTTCTTCTCGTTGCAACTTATTCGTTGGTAGTTATTTTCCCTCATCTTTATTTTTGTTGTACATACAGTGCTGGGCAATTAAGTTCGGCAATTAATTTTATTTTATTATATTTTGTGTTAAAAATTTTTTCATTTGTTCGTTTGTTTTTGTTGTTGTCATTTATAATTTTGTGATTCAGTTGCCATTTTATATTGTTGTGTTTTTTTTTTCTTTATTTGCTTTATTTGAAACTATTTGATGTTGATTTTTTCTATTTTCCATTTTTTCGATTCATCTATGTTCGTTGTGTGTTTGTATGTCTAAGCTGTATGTATGTATGTATTCTAATGATGATGTTGTTGTTATTGAACATTCATCGTCGGCTTTTCGTTTTGTAGCATTCGTTATGATTGTTGGCGATGATGGTTGGTCTAAATTATTGGTTTTTCCAATAATTTCTTTTTGATTTTCAGTATTTTCAATTTTTATTGTTAATTCTTTATTAATAAAATATGTTGTTTTGGTAGTAATAAATTGTATTTGATTATTCGTTGTTGTTTTCAGTTTGTGTGGTGGTCACTTTTCTTCGATGTCTATATTGTAAAATTATTTTTTTGTAGTTTTGTAGTTTTCATTGTGTTTCATTTTTCATTTCGTTTTATTTTCAGTTTGTTCTTTTTTTCTCTATTTTTTCGGTAGCCATCTTTTTATTGAATACCGTTTTTTACTTTTTTTTTTTCGAATAACAGTTTCGACACAGCAGGCAAGTTATTAAATTCTTGCTTTTATTTCTTTTTAAGTATTATTAACACACGTTGTCGTTTTTTTTTTTAGTGTGTTTTATTATACATATACATATTTATATATGTATGTATGTATGTACATTATAGCATTATTGCTGTTGAAAGAAATATATATGTATTTTTAAACATATATATAATTGTGTATATGTACATATATATTCTGCACGTTCGGACTTCACGGTCGCCATGTTATGCCGTATCAGAAATAATTGAGTTGTTGCTTTGTTGAGTTGTAAGTAAAAAGTGTTTTTTTATTAGGTTACATTTCTCTACTCGTTATTCTTTATACATGGTTGCTTATAATTGGTAAGTAATGCCAGTGCTGCTCAGTTGCATCAGAGCTGGCACTACATTGTCGTTGCTGGTGATTTCAATATTCACAACTCATCTTGGCTTCACCATTCGAGCCACACAACCCCAGAAGGCCAATATGTTGAGCTTTTCGCCGCGCATAATGACCTTGCGCAACTAGCGAATGAGCCAACACATATTTCAGGTTTGAAGAGCACAATAACAACACTCTCGACCTTTTTCTCACTTCGCACCCTGAAAAGTACGAATTGGGTGTAAATGCACCTCTTGGTAACACGGATCATTGTACCATTTCCGCCACCTTTTCGTTCTAAAATCTTCGCAACGTCTCCCAATCAGCTACGAGGCGTTTAAAATATATGTACGAAAAGGCGCGTTGGGCTGAGCTCAACGAATTTTTCCGACATTTTAATTGGATGCTTTCTAGACAATAACGTCGATGCCATGGCGAAAATGGTAGAAAATATAATTTTGCTGGGAATGAAAACTTTCATTCAATCTAAGCAAATTTTGATTAAACCGAAAGTTAAGTCTTGGTTCAATCAGATGTGCAATCAGATCCAGAGAGGAAGCATTTAGTATCTGGCGTAATACTAAAAACGCCGATACTAATTCGCTGCGCAAAAAGGCGAGATCTTCATATGCCAGAGTACTAAGGCGCGTAAAAGCTTTGTACGAGCAGCGCCTTCGTACTACAGTTCTTGATGCTCCACGGGGTAGCAAGAGCTTTTGGTCATTCGTTAAAAGAGTCAAGGATAATGCTAGTTCTTCAATTCCACCTCTTTTAAAGGACGACCATGTGTTCACTGACCCGGTTGATAAAGCTAACCTTCTGCCTGAAATGTTTGCAAGAAATTCTCACTTGCCGGAAAGCAGTCAGCCACTACCCGTTCTCGAAGGAGTATCTGTAAGTATGGCAAAAATATTCTTTAGAGCGCGTGCAGTTAAAAAGGTTTTAGCGAAGCTTAACGTAAACAAGTCTCCTGGACCGGATGGTATCTCAGCACTGGTCTTGAAACAGTGCTTTTCGACGTTAGCACGTCCATTGGCACGCCTGTTTAGCACTTTTTACCATGCTGGTGAATTTCCAAAGTGTTGGAAGGTTGCCAATGTAACGCCGATCCCTAAAAAGGGAGAGGCCAACAACCCTGAAAATTACCGCCCAATTGCAATTTGTTCTGCGCTTTCCAAAGTAATGGAAAGTATGTTGAATTTCCATCTTCTGAAGTATTTGAAGCTCAACAGTTTACTTAGCGACCGGCAGTATGGCTTTCGTAGGGGCCGCTCCACGGCGGACCTACTAACTTTCCTTTCGGAGAAGTGGTGTAATAGTATACATCACTTTGGCGAAAGTAAAGTGGTGGCTCTAGATATTTCCAAGGCATTTGATAGAGTGTGGCATGGAGCACTTCTGTCAAAACTGATTGCTTTTGGTGTCGGTGATGGCTTCACTCGATTTGTATCGAGCTTTCTCAGAGATCGCACTATACGAGTTGTTGTGTTTGGGGTCTCATCAAACGAGTTCAAGTTAAATTCAGGGGTACCGCAAGGCTCCGTTCTTTCTCCTACCCTTTTTCTTATTTTTCTTAATGACCTTCTACGTCAAACTTCCAACCCTATCTACTCTTTTGCAGATGACAGCAGCTTAGTTCATTCGTATTCATTCAGCAACAGGCCGCAACCGCCGGAGATCCGGGCAATGCGGCAAAATATGCATGATACGCTAAATCGTGATCTCCTGTTAATTTCAAATTGGGGTCATGCTAATAGGGTAAATTTTAACGCAGGAAAGACCCAATGTGCTATGCTCACACATAGACGTATGACCGGACATGCTGCTCCATCTGTAAACATGGATGGTATAGATATTGAGGAATCAGAAGCTCTTGATGTTCTTGGCATGAAAATTCATTGTGATGTTCGATGGAATGATCCTATATTTCATGTGTCAAAAGAAGCATTCAAGTGCCTCGGCTTTTTAAGACGGTGTAGGACATACTTCACTCCATCTGATCTCCTTAATATTTATACCACCTTTATCCGACCGAAAATGGAGTACAACTCTCATGTTTGGGCCGGTACTTCAAAATCTATTTTGAAGTTACTCGACCGCGTACAGGATAGGCCGAAGAAGCTTATCGGTGACAGTAGGGTAACCAACTCTATTGACTCTTTGGAGCATCGACGCAAGGTTGTGTGTGTTTCGTTGTTCTATCGCTACTACAACGGAATGTGCTCTAATGAAATCAGGGAACTTGTTCCCGAAACCCGTCACTTTTCACGTACAACACGCTCTTCATCAAGTGCTCATCCGTTTGTGGTCGATATGCCAGTGAACCGCACTACACATTACAAAGAGAATTCGTACTTTGGCCGTACTGTTCGTTTGTGGAATAAACTCCCTGCAGAGGTCTTTCCTGCCACTTTCAGTGTGTCGGGATTCAAATCGAATGTCTACAAACACTACTCCCTTTATCCTCCTTCCCAAAACCTATTTTCCTAGTTCCGGCTCAATGCTTTGCATACGTAGGGGTCATCCCCTAAATGCTGTCCTAATTAAAAAAAATATTGAGGACATATCGAACTACCTTTTTTATGGTTTACTCAATAATATATATGTTGTATAACCAAATTGCAGAATAACCTCAATACAGTAGTTGACTTGAGACATTATGAGAGAATTTGCTAGGCGAATTCTAACGTGCATAGACGTATATGCTCTCAACGAGTAAAGTCTCCGCAAAATTAAACAGCTTTTATTTGCAATAGAGCTTATGTGCTCGTTAAAATTAAGTTTGCTGTCCAAAGTGACTCCAAAACATTTGACAGAATCGACACAAGCTACTAACTGTCCGTTTACAAGAACTCGCGGCTGCGGGGGAAGAGTACGATTAGACGCGTAAAAATTCATAGCTTTTGTTTTTGACGGATTTATATCGAGATAGTTAGTGTCCATTCAATTGGATATATAATTAAGAAAGCTCAAAACTTTTTATACTCCCAGAAGTATCACAAAATAATAGGAGGATATCATCGGCAAACACAAAAGATTGGCAAGAGTTATTATCCAAGAAAGATACACAGTCATTGAGGTAGATAAGAATAAGTATTGGGCCTAACACAGAGCCTTGAGGAACACCGGATGTAACATTTTCCAAGCTTGAATTAATTCCGTTTAGGGAGACATACTGCAGTCTATCCGAAAAGTATGAATACACTAGCTTGCAAGTTGATTTCGAAAAATTAAAATATCTTTTTAGTTTAAAGATTAAAAGATTGTGGTTGATGCGATCAAATGCTTTGGTGAGATCCAGAGAAACTAGTGTAAAAATCTTACGATTGTCTATTTTCTTTATTACAGATTCTGTGAGGGTGAGTAGGAAAGATGTGGTGTTAAGGTTGCGTTGAAAGGCATATTGACTTTAATCAATTAAAGAAAGTTGATTGCAGTAAGTAATGATTTGTGATTTCATTATATTCTCGATCATTTTTGACATCGCGGGTAAGATGCTAATTGGTCTTAAATTATCAATGTCGAAACGCCCATTTTTTGGAATGGGTACGACCCGTCCCAGTTTCCAAACCACAGGAAATTTCAAGCAGGTAAGAATTGTGTTTATAATATAAAGAACGCTTAGGGAAATGAAGGGAAAGATTAGCTTTATAAATTTTATAGGGATGTTGTCATGGCCACAAGCATTAGATTTAATACAATTTAATGCAATGTAGAGGTCATACTCAGTTACGGGGTTAAAAGAAAAAGATCTTGCGGTATCCCTAAATTCATTGAAGTCAATGTAAGGAGCCCCATGAGGCCTAAGATTGCTTAAAAACATAGCTTGGGAATTTCGATTAGAATTAGAAAGCATTACGATTAGAGAAATAAAATAATCTAATCATTAGAATTGAATTTTGATAAAAATTTCAGATTACTAATTGATTAGATTAGAAATAATCAAAAATATAATCACAATTAGTGACGATTAGCATTTCTAATTAAAACTAATCAAAACTAATTAAAAAAATAATTGATTAGATTTCTTGATTATTTTTGATTAGATTTGATTAGATCCACTATTTTTGACGTCGTCAGCACCCGTTGAACGACTATTCTCATTTGCAGGCATCATCAATACTCCAAGACGAAATTCATTGTCAGACTTTTCTTTTGAAAAGTTGGTATTAATGAAGTCTAATGTCAATTTTTTTTAATTATATATGAGCAGAATCAGCACACATGCACCGTATGCAATTTTATGCAATATTCAAAAACTGTTACATTATGTAAATATAGCAACAAATGTGATAAATAAATATTTTCTTTTCACAAAAATAGTTAAAAATAGTGGATCTATTTGATTATTTCTAATCTAATCAATTAGTAATCGTCTAAAATGGCTAACTAATCATAATTAATCAATTTTTCAGCACAATTAAAATTTCTAATCCAATTGCTAATCATTAGGATTACTAATCATTATTCCCAAGCTATGCTTAAAATTTTATTAGCAACCGCTTCGGCCTCCAATTCGTTTCGTGCAGCATCTTGCTAGCCATAGCAGCCTAACAAACGTATACGATTCCAAAGCTGTCTACCATTTTTTCGATAGAATAAGCTTTCGCCATATTTTCGACAAATTTTTCTAATTATTGATTTACCTTTATTTCTAAGTTTGCAATAAATTCTCCATTTCTCATCTGTACGGTAATTGAGATATGCTGCATAGGCCCGATCCCGTTGGCGCATAGCATGAGAAATTTCTCTCGAGTTCATCCAAGCAGAGTCCCTCGAATTATGCTGGATACGAGTAACGGAAACGAACTCATGGAGCCCCTGTACTAACTGCCTGTTCAACGATGTCGAAAGAAAATCTAAGCGATCGAAAGCCAACCGCTCGAAGTCTAATCAATTTGGGTTCAACGATATCGACAGCTTTCGATCGAATGTAGTTACGTTTTTCAAAGTATTGCAACATAAGAAACTTTAATTGTTTTAGCTATTTTCTTTAAAATGATCAAAATCACTATCAATTCGTTTGATATATAAAAATAAACGAAAATAATAAAAAATTACATATAAATAATAAAGACAATGTATGTATGTATGTACATATGTATTTAAAGACAACAATAAGTATGCAGGCAGAGTGCCGTATATTTTTTTTCTAACAAAGAAGATTCTGAAGGCGTACGTTTAAGTCGTTGGGAATTACGAGGTACGGACACTGTCCTGGAGCTGCTCATGAACCAATAAGTTTCTAAAGACATACATTTGTAGAAATAAAATTTAGCACATTCACTGAATCCCTTTAAACATTTAAGAACAATAATCCACACTAATATAACAACAACAACAACAAACATTTCTATCTAGAATTTTGCAATAGAATTAAAACTGTTAAATTGAAATTGTGTCAATTTTATATTGGAAATCAATAATTATAAAAAAACTTTAGAATAAGCTAATTTTCTCATTATAAACTCCCAAGAATAAATAAATAACATGTTCATTTGTATAACTAAAATGGATCGTATCATAATTTTAATAACTTACATATGCAAAATATTATGTTTCAGTTACAACTTCTCCCTCCCCCAAAAACTCAAACTGCATCCTTGGCTAAATGTATGTATATATGCATGTATTTACATACATAAATGTACTTATCAATGTTTTAAAAAGCATTTTTATATAAATTTCATATGTTTTTGGCAAAAGGTTTTTGAAACGAAAGCAAAAGAACAAGTGCTTGATTTTGACATTTGCGTTCGCAATGATGTCCGTATGTTCGAAATAGTTGAACGGAATTTTTCATGAAAGTACTTACGTTTTCATTTGAGTTTTCATTCGAATAAAAAAACCAGTTGTTGAACCCAAATCAGTTTTCATTCGATTAGAAAGCGATCGAACTCTTCTCTTCGACATCGTTGAACATGCTGTAAATTGTCTAAAACCGAGAGTTGTAAATCGGTATCATTAGTATTAAAGATGGGATATAAATTGTACTGGTGAAAATATTCATTAATGTCGTTCATATTTAAACGCTTGTAGTCTCTGAATTCAAAGCTGAAATTTCGCAGCAAAAAAGAGAACTGCATCTGGTTTTGTTAAACAATTCTTTCGCGCTGGCTCACGGGGAAATAGTCTAATAAAGATGTCACGTTATTAGGTAAGAATAAATATGTAGGTAGACAGTTATGCACACAATGAAGACCGCACCTGGATATAACACCACGTATGTAGATTTGTAGCGTTGTCCATTTCAAAAAGATTGTAATTAAAATCACCCATTATGTTGATGTTAGAAAAACGAACAAATAAGTCGGAGTGAATATTTTCGAAGGAGTTAATATCACCACGTGGTATATAGACCACACCAACTATAGTTAAAGCTTTATTGCCAAAAATTTCTAAGAATAGGGATTCGCAGACACCATATTGCTTGCTCCGAAAAATTACACGATAACAAAGTTTGTTACATATATATAGGCAGACGCCAGGGGTGGAGGGCCATCATCCCTACCACTAGTATTTTAGTACGATCATTTCTTACAAGATCGATACCTTGAAGGGCCAACGATTGCGACAATAGATGAGGCTTAAACCAGGTTTCAGTGACACCAATAACATCGAGGTTCGAGTCAGAAAACATATGTTTTAATTGTTCAAGCTTAGTATTCATATTTGAGGGACATAGGATTTTAGCATTTATGTGTCCAATGTTAAGTAATCCTGGTGAAGGAGGGAGGTGGTTTTTCATAGTGGAGTTATCTAAGGCTATACGACCAGATTTTGGATAATAGACATAAAAAATCGCGCGATACTCATATTTGGTGGGGGCTTAAAAATTAAAATACAGGGAGTTAAAATCGATTAAAAAATTTGTATAAACAATTTCATTATTAAATTACCATCTTGATAAAAAAATATAGTTATAAAATAGAGAAAAAGTAGAAAGCATATATGCACGTATGCATGAATGTATCTACTATAAGTATGTACATATGTATGCAAAATTCACATCTACACATGAGCCGTTCACTTCGAAAGTGGCACATGTCACTTTTTCAAAAAAAAAAAAAAATCGGGTTAATACCAACAATAGGCTTTTGCACTAAGTACATTTAAATTCAAAAACATTTGCTTTTTTTAAAAATTCTCAGAGTAAATCCAAGTACAAAAGGGGATCAAAGCAATTAAATACAAAACGAAAAAAAAAACAAACACAACATTTATTCTCTTTATACGCTCAGAGTATTTGTATTTACTCATTCTTATTCACTATAAGTAGAGTAAAGTAAACATTTTTTTTTGCTAATATTCTGTAAGTATTTTGCAAGGTTCTTATTTTACCATGTGGGTATTTTAAGTATTTTCTTGGTTTTTATTTTTAGCATTAATTTAGCAGTTAATTTTATGGAATATACATATGTACATTAAGGAAATAACTTTTTGCAATTTTTTGCAAATATCATAATGGCCCTAGCATAGTCGAATAGGCCATTGAAAATTATATAAAAAAATGCTATTACTTTTTCGCAGTTGTCAAAAAAGTTCACCCACCAAACGCGGTAAAGTTTTTAAATGATTTTTTTTTATTTATTTACCTAAAAGGCGCAAACAAGTTTTTTTATCAATATATCAACCTGCATTTAACATTTGTGTAAATACTTAGGAAGCTGAATGTATGTCATTGAAAATTACGTTATGTACCTTAATTGTTTTTATTATTCAAAGAAAATTATTAATGTGTTTCAAATATTCCGAGTTTGTGTTTAATACTTAAAAACAATGGATTTTAAAAGAAGTCGTTTAAGCGTTTTGAAAAATGCAAAAGTTTGGATAAAGGCTTTTACCAAATTTAAAGATAGCACAACAATGTCGAGAAACATTCCAGATATCGTCATTCCATTACATGAATTGAGCAAAATGCCAACCCAAAAAAAAAAAATTTTTATTTAAAATTAATGTTTTTTTTTGGGAGATTTTAGAAAATCGTTTTCGTGGGTGAGGTTTTTTATCCGAAATGACCCCAAAATTATTTTTTCGTAAATAACACAACCTTCGCCATCGCGTGGTGCTAGGGCCAAAAATTGGTTATACCCCTAATGTACATACCTATCTAAGTATATACAACTATTGATATGTTGATAATTTGATCTTAACATCAAATTAAATAAAAGCGAAATTTCATACAAACCAAATAAAACTTACAAAAATACTCGAGTATTTTAGTAAATAGTTTAAGTAGTGCTTGTCTTTACTTAATGTGCTTGGTTCTTATTATGCTTAGTTCTTACATGCTTTAATACTTGCTGTATTTATTTCGTACAAGAACAGCATTTATTGTGTTTGTTTCTTATAATAGAGAACAGAAGAAGGTATAGTAAAGAGAGGGTATAATAAAACAAATACACGAAAAAAAGAGAATGCATTTAAGTATTTGTTTTTTGTACTTTTGCAAAAGCCTAACCAACACTAAATACAATTGAACGTTGTCCTTTCATTTGTAAGAAAATTGCAATAAAAAAAAAAAGAAAAAAGTAACTAACGCCACGTCTAAAGCAAACGGCTCATATAGGTTAGGTTAGGAAGGGTAGTGTGAAATACACATCCACTCGGAGACCCAATTGGATTCATTGTGATTCCCTTCATTTATAATTTATTGACTGATTAGTCTCCTTACTGTCCAAGGAGAAACAAAGAGCCGTTATCATCCATCATTCAGCCATTTAATTCCCACGATAAAGTCCCTGACATCCTCAAGTTTGCACTACGCGATATCCCTAATGCCCTCATGGAAAAGTCTGCTCAGCCATCTGTGCCTATGGCGTTGCAGCCTTGGGCAATGACAGATGATATGCTCTATAGTTTCTGGCTCCTCTTCATCCCCACACATCCTACAGAAATCCGGAGTGCCATTTTCCCATATGGTGGTTGTAACGATCCATACTACACTTGGCCCTATTTCTTAAGAAACTGATGCTACCTTTTATACCGGCTGTGCTCAGGACAATGGGATGGAATTCTTGTCTTTTAAGAAATTGGTTAAGAATCGCTAAAATTTAAATTTAAAATAGGTAGCTAAAAGAAAGCGATGGTAACCTAAAAAAAATAAAATAAAAAAACACTACAAACAAAAAAATAAAAATCTAAGCTTGAAATAAAGTAAAGGAAGAAGATGAAGTTTCTTCCTTGTGAACAAATCCCTCCCAACCATGCTATCATATCACTAAAATTTCTGATAGCCCTATTTTAACCTAACCTTTGAAAATTATCTGTTCATGGAATAAAATAATAAATATTCACGTGTTCATTAACAATATTTATTAATAAAATGATAAATAAACATGTTTGCGCAATATTAATAATAAAATTTTTAAATTATTAATTATTAGTTGTGCAGTATAGGGGTATTTAAAATTTAATCAAAGCAATTGTGAACAAAAAAAAAAACTATGTATAAAAAGAAAAGAAAAAAATATATTTATCACTCACCCAATTATATCCAACGATGACAACAGGCCTGATGTATTGCTGAATTATGGAGACAAATTATCAATTTCTCTTTTCTTTTTCTAATTCATGTGATTTAACATATGCTTTTTTCTTGTATATATTCAAAAATTTTTTTTTTATTAACATAGCGTTTACACATGAAAGTAATTGCAAGAAAGTCGCCATACACTCACACTTTTTCACTAACACACTTAAACGTTTTCTACTTTCCACTCAGCTTTCAACGAATTTTTCAAGACAGTAATTTTCTGACACTTTCTGAAAGTAAAATGACAGAACGGGAAACAGTGTTGCCCACTAAACAGACTTGTACACAGTTACAGGATTGTGTTAAACGGATAATTCAACATTTTAGTTATTTTGTACATATATATGAATATAATTACAGTATTTTTCTTTATATATACAAAACTAAACCATTTCATTTGTTTTGTAATAATAAATTCATTAAAAAATTATCAATTGTAATTATTTCCAACCATTGCCCTATTGATGTCTATGTGTAGGTACATATATTGGCAACTCTTTTTATGTAGTACACAAAACGATCAAAATGGAGGAAAAATTAAGTTTACAAAATACTATAAAATTAATTAATTTATACCGGTCATACCCAATATTATGGGATATGAACAATAAATCATATAGGCGGAACGATTTAAAAAATAAAGCATATGAAAATATTGCAAGTGAAATGTGTATGGTGGCTGAAACAGTGAAGAAGAAAATTCGCTCATTGCGTATCAAGAATAACAATTTTAGCAACCTTTCTCATCGACGACATATTTAAAATGAACTTTCACTTTCCTGTGTAAACAGACAAGAAATTTTCAAGAAAGTCGTCTATTTCATCACAATTTTTATTTATAATACGTATACAGAAATTTCATGAAACTACTTTCATGTGTAAAGGCAGCGTAAAGTAATCTAGTCTTAATTTGTAGGTACTGTGTTGGTGTGTTTTTTTTTCTTCATGTGTTTGTGTAAAATTGTGAATGGGATTTTGTTTTGCAAGTGTTTATGATTTTAAAAGATTATCATTAATAGAGTTTATGTTTTAAATTAAGTTATATCATATTTGCAATTAAATTAAAATTAATATTAAAAGTTATTGAAATTAAATTCTTAAACGGATGTCACAAAAAAAAAAATATATATATGTATGTATATATAGTACATATGATATGCAATAGATGTATACATACATACATATGTACAAAGAAAGAAAATCCCGATCCTTTTTCTCGTATAATAATATAAAACAAACAAACAAACAAAAAAAATGTCACCAAATGCACTAAGACCTGCAGTCTGCTTTCGCAGAATATACCAATGCGCAGACAATATTAATGACTGATTCAGCTTCTGTTCGTCCCAATACAAGAATTTATTTAAATATTTAAAATGTTTATGGTCAGGAACTCGATAGAATTATAGTTTCAGGATATAACACCTCGCAATAATGAAATTCCGAATGAAATCTTCAATAAATTAACAACTAAATTAGCCAAGGAAAGAAAAATTAAGAACAAAAAAAAAATTTTACCTTCAATATTTTAAAAGTCTCTAAAACAAGCTCCAAATGAAAGATAATTAACATCCAGATAAGCGATAAAAAAAATTTTCAAAATCCTTGATATTAAAATCCTTGCACGTATCTGACAACTCTCTTTTTGTTCTATTTTCGTTTTACTTCACTTTTTTATATACATATGTATTTTATTTTCCGAAAAAAAAAACAATTCGAAATCTTTTCTGTTCAAAATTTATATTCAATTTAAATTATTTGAAATACAAAATTTTCAATACTTATATAATAAAAAAATTTATTTTTACAGAGTATCGAAAACCCACAAAACAATTTATATACTCATAGTTAGCCCTCACATGGTCCTCGCTCTAACCGAGCAATGGCCAGCAGTAGATCAGATTTACCTGAGTCTAGTTCTGTCCATATGGACCTCGAGACTCTACAATCTTCTCTATTCCTCCAGGAATGGTTAGTTCTGCTAATTCCCCAATTACTGAATTCCCTATAGTAGTGACCGATTGGAGGCTTAACCGACCTGTCACTAACTGCCACATCTAATGCTGACCCTATTCTTGCCAGCTCATCAGCGATTTCGTTTCCCTCAATATTGCAATGTCCTGGTACCCAACATAGCCTAACGCTAAATTTGTCCATAAGCAAGTTAAGAGATAGCCTACACTTGCTGACCAGCTTCGATTTGACACTATGTCCCTACAAAGCGTTCAGCGCCGCCTGACTGTCAACGTAGAATGTTACTTCCACGCCTTGAGTTACGTGTTTTGTCACTAGTTCCGTGGCCCTGAGGATCGCTAGGGTCTCAGCCTGAAATACACTACATTCGTTCGGTAGCCTAAAAGACCTACGAATGTCCGTTCCTAAAAAATAGACGCCAGCACCCGTGCCTATTTCCATTTTCGATCCATCTGTAAAGACCGCGCAGCCCTCGTACAGTCTATCAGATTTGACCCAAAGATCCCTATCCGGAATGACTAGTGAAGGCGTTCTAATAAAATTAGTCTCAACACCTTCGAGTCCCTAAAACCAGGCGATATGGTCTCTCGTCTGCTAAAACTAATCTTTTTCAAGAGTGATGTATGACCTGTAAATCCTGGCCTTACAAAGCCCGCTTCCATAAGCCTGAGCAAACTCCTTGCCACCGTTCTCAGCACAAATTCTTCAATGGGAAGCAGGTGAAGGATGACGTTCAAGGCAGCCTGAGGGGTGCTCCTCTGGGCCCCAGTAATACCCAGCGAAGCACACCTCTGGACCTTAGCAAGCAGCTTCCTATGGCTTTCTTTCCCCAACGTCTCCCACCATACGACACATCCATAAGAAATCACCGGCCTGACAACCGATGTATAAATCCAATTTACCACCTTTGGTTGTAGACCCCAGTTCCTCCCAATGGAATTCCTGCATGTATAGTAGGCATTGAGCCCTTTGTTGAGCCTTTCTTGTATGTTTCTTTTCCAAGAAAGTATGCTATCTAGGAAAACACCCAAGTATTTGGCCACCTTGCTAGTTTTAACTCCACCCCGCCAATCCTAGGTAGCAAAAAGCTATCTATTTTGTATCTCCTGGTGAAGAGAACTAGCTCCGTTTTGACCGGGTTTATCCCTAGTCCCTTACTACTAGCCCAGAAAGATAGTTCGTTAAGCCTGCATGACCTCACTGATAGTGGAAAGAAATTTCCCGGCTCATATATGTACGTGTGCGAGAATGTTCACGCATATATACTCAGAAATAGTATAAACAAGATTTAACAGCAGGTTCAATTTGCAAAACCATAAATTAGCAGCATGTAACAAGATTAATAAAATTACATTCTGTACTCGTAATTGATAGAAACTAGTTTAAATTAAGATCAAGTGAATTTAATTGCAATTAGCAGTAAAAAATTTATATTCATTTTGTTAATACAAGTATATATGTATACATTCATAAGTAAATGCAAAGAAGTAAAAAAAATAGGATAAGTTGTGACAGGATACGGTCGGTTTTATCATGGACATCATAATAATTCAAAGCTTCTCTTGGCGATTTGAATTGAAGAAAGTGACGCACACATGAAAGTTTTGAGTTTTAGTGTGCCCGTTTAGCAGCTTAACCTTGACCAGGAGAACTTCGCGATTTAACATGGCATATCCAATTATCTTTTTATCTTTTTTTAGTTTCCAGCAGAGCTTTTTGGAGTTTAATTGCAAGGGATGAATAATTATCGTTCAGGTAGACACGAGTATCAGCAGCACCGGTAAATACATCAGATAATTTCAGGGATTTTTTCTTAAAATACTCCGACATAATTTTGTCACGTAAATCAATTTTGTTTAACTTTAGCAGGAATGAGTTACGCTTCTTAATATACATGACATTTGCAATATTACCAGCTAGTAGGTTGGTTTTGAGATGACCGCATAAAGAATTAATAGTTGCTTCAATATCAGCTAAATTATTTGGAAGACCAGAAATTATTATATCGCCCCTATTGAGGCGGTGCTGATGGACATGATTTTGCAATTCAAGTTCATAAAACTTGATTTTATAAGCAATATCGTTGTCATGTACTTGCGTTTTACATTGGGTTAGCTCCTCTTTAATATCTTTTAAACTGTTTGATAATTCACTAGCAACAGACTCAACTTTGCTTTTTATGTCTTCTTGGTCCATTTTAAAATCATTCATAGAATTTTTGATGTGAGGAAATTCTTTCCGCATTTCATTTCTGAACGCAAGTTCCGAGTTGTCAGGAGGGGTTTCCATACACCCTTTGCAGGTATAATCAATGTTGCAATTTTTGTTAAGGGTTGAAAAAAGGGTCTTCGAAACTTCTTCGCTATCGGCATGGAACCACTTGCCGCAGGATCGGCAAAGCAGGCTGCGTGTTCCTGAATTGCTTAGGTTACATACGCCGCACGGGTACACCATTTAAAATTGAAGTTTACCAACAAATAATTTTATGTAGTTTTTTATATTTAGCTCTTTTGTAGACTTCTTATGTACGGTTATTAAATACAGCACGATTTTAAGAAAAAAAAAGGATTCAATTGACCACTTTGCAATAAAAAAAAGACACAGAAATTCCAGTTGTGACAGATTCGCTTCCTTTAACTCGAACTCACAAATATTTCAAGGATAAGTCGCCTTTAATATGTGTACATGTATATTGTATTCCAGGTCTTATATTCAAACTAAATAATTATAAATTTCCATTTTGTCAAATTTTATTAATCTATAATATGATTACCAATAAAAGTTTTAAAGTGTTTCATCAAAATTTAGAAAGTAAGAATACGTTTACAATTATTAACGGTTTACAACAGGGTACAGTAAACTCACCAATTCCTTTTAATTTATTTATACTAGATCTCTTGATTGAAATCAAAAATATAATATCCTTCGCAGATGATATTATAATTTATCATGTTGACAGAACCATTGAAAAAATAAATCAAAATCTTCAGGCCAATTTTAATACAGTAGAAAAATATACAATTGATTGGATTTTGACAATTAACGCACAAAAATGTGAAACAATCCTATTTAGACCACCAGTTGATAAGTGTAATGCTAATATAAAGAAAAATTGGAAACAATTTGGAATCAAATCTAATTCAAATAATATTAATATACCAAATAAGGATACAGTAAAATACTTAGGTATCTACCTAGATAAATTCTTATATTTTAATAATCATAGAAATGAGATATTAAACAAAGCAAGAAAAGCTTTTTTCATATATAAATCTTTATTCTACTCAAAATATGTTAAAATAAGAGTCAAAATTATTATGTACCAAAGATTAGTTCGACCTATAATTACGTACGGCTGCCCTATCTGGTTCAATATTTCACCATCTTATATGGAAAAATTAAGAATGTTTGAAAGAAAATGTCTTAGGGTTTGTGTATCTAAATTTAGATCTTCAGAAAGCAATTATGTAAAGTATATTTCTAACAATACTTTGTACAATTTATCAAATATAATAAGAATAGATAATTTTATTATCTATCTAATAAGAAACCACATCACAAGATGTACATATAGCATGCTCAAGTAATAATCTAATAATGGCTCCATATTATACAAATGAAGAGTATATTATTGATGCATTGGAAAAGGGGTACGTATGTACCTCCAGAAGCCTTTTTATATTTAGATAAAATTAATATCATACAAAATGAAAATTTAGTCCCAAAATTTTATCATAACTATAGACGGGCTAACGTTAAACGTGTTTGTTGTAATTCAACGACAAACGATTTTAGATATAGTACAAGTATAGGCAATAACGAATCTCGTACTACTCGAAGACTAAAAAATAAAAAATTTTGGTGACTAAATCTATAATTGTTATACTATCTTCCTTTTATTCTTTTGACAAACTTAAATCAACTCTAAAAAAAACAAAAGAATTGTAATGTTTTTTGAAAATTTTCATTGCAAATAAATAAAATAATATATTCTTCATTGAAGTACGAGTACATAAAATATAGTATATACTAGTGATGTTACGAATATCAATTTTTAGTATTCGCGAATACGAATACGAATACGAATATTTAAAACAGTATTCGCCGAATACGAATACGAATATTTCTTTTGAGGTTTATATTTCAAAATTAATTGGAAAAAATCCCTGCCTTTGCGTTAGTAACTATAAATGAAAAAAAAAATAGTGATTTAACATTATTATTGCATTAAGATGCCGAATTTGAAAACCTCTACACAACATTTCTTAATTATTTTACCTTCATACTTTCAGATTTCGTTTTTCTTACTCTGCGTGAAATACAATGGGTTTTTTTTAATAAAAATTAATATATATTTTTTTACATTTTATGTACTTTTTTTAAACTTTTGTATGATTTTTTTTGGAAAATGTATGGGAAAATTATTCGAAAAATATTCGCTTGAATTCTGCTCGTTAACTTTTATACGCCATTGTTTAAGCCATTTTTCCAATTTGGATATATACCCTTGTAAGTTGATGGAAGCTTCTACTGGATTTTCATGGACGCTTAAAAAAGCTGTATCATCGGCAAATGTTGATGTATGAATGTTATTGCTTAACGGTAAGTCAAAGGCATAAATTAAATAAAGTAAGGGACCGCAGATGCTGCCTTGGGGAACTCCGGCTTCGATCGACTGCGGAGGGCTTAAAAAATTGCCTTCCCTAACTACAAATTTTCGTTCCTCTAGATAGCTTTTTAAAAGCTTGACGATGTTTGCGGGGAGATTGCGTGTTAATTTGTGGATAAGACCTTCGTGCGATACTTTATCGAAAGCTTGAGAAACATCTATAAAGAGCGCAGAGCAATATTTCTTTTTTTCAAAGGTGTCTCTAACTACGTTCACAAGTCTGTGAGTTTGTTCAATAGTGCTATGTTGTCTGCGAAAACCGAATTGAGGATCTGGAATGCATCCACTTCTAGTCACTATAGGCATCAGCTTGCTCATATACAGCTTTTCAAATAGTTTTGAAATGATGGGCAATAAGCTAATAGGCCTATACGATGCAATCTTCGTATGATCCTTGCCGGGCTTTGGTATCATAGTAGTCATCGAAACCTTCCATTTTGTAGGATAGTGATCTAGGCGTAAAATACTATTAAACATGAATATTATTATTCTTTTTGCAATATAAGGCAGTTTTTGAAGCATTTTGTTGCTTATTTTGTCGACACCTGGGGCTTTTCTGGTGTTAAGACTAGTAATAGTATTTTCAATCTCCGTCATGTTAAATCTCATCGGTATTTCTGGTAAAGAGACGACTGGTGGCAGTTCAACAATATCAGCAGAAATATTCGGGGTAAATACTTTTTCTAAGTGTTTAACAAAAAGAGCACCTTTTTCAGCATCAGTTCTTGCCCATTCACCATTAGAGGCTCATAATAGATGTTTGCATATCACAGTCCTTTTAAAACCTCTGGCTGCACGCCATAGCGAATAATCTGTTTGTGGCGTTCCATCTAGTTCTTGAAGAAATTTTTGAAGGGAAGCTGTTTTTTGTGTTTGTAAAACTTTTCTAAGTTGCTTGGTAGCTGAGGCGATCTGTAACGTGCCATTCTCGTCAAGCTCTACGTGTTTCTGTCAATAGCCTTTCTATATCCACACAAAAAATATTGTTAAATCTCAGTTGTTGATTTGTTTGATTTGAAGAAGCATTAAGAGCAGCTTGTTTAACATGTTCTTCAAGCAACCTAATAGAATTATCTATGTCAGAAGGTGTTGTCAACGGCATATGTTCCGTGCAATGGGCGCTCAAATATTTTTTGTATTGCAACCAGTTAATACGTGCAGATATCATCGGTAAATAACTTGTAGGTGTTGAAGTTTTGTGTGAGAATATAGTGACAATAGTAGGCGAGTGATCTGAAGACAAATCCAGAGATGCTTCAGCTAGCCACACCTTTCACTATTCCAAAGTCGATAACATTGCGAATTTTTTGTCGATCTGTTGGCGAATATGTTGGCTGACCACTTGAATCTACATTCAAACCCATTTTAGAAATTGTGTTAAACAACACACGACCCTTAGGAGTGATTAAACGTGAACCCCAGAATGTGTGTTTAGCATTGTAGTCACCAGCTGCTAGAAAACGGGGGCCAGTAAGTTATAAAAATCCCTATATTGGCTCTCGGTAATTGAAAATCTGGGGGGGAATAGACAGATGATATTACAAGTTTTTGATAATAATGTTCAATACAAATATTTGTTGCTTGAAGATATTCTTCACAAAACTCATGTTATAAGCAGGGCTGTGGAGTCGGAGTCGGAGTCGGAGTCGCTAAAAAAAGTCGCGACTCCGACTCCGACAAAGAATTTTTAAATATTTACCATAATAAAAATTCTGCGAATTTTTTTTTAATATTTTCTATTTTCAAATATTTGCCTTTTACAGAAGTTGACTTAATCTTTTTAATGAATTATTTTTTAGATTATTTTATTTGAATTATTAATTTTGTTGATTTTTTGTTGTGTGTTTGATTATTTAAAAACGTAAAAATGTGAGACTTTTCGTTTAAAAAAACGACTATTTTGCTCCTTTTTCAAAAACTTCAACATTAACCCTATTTGTCACTCATAAACTTGTGCTTTTATTTTCTCATGATTGAGAAGAAACCGAAGCAAACAAAAGCATTAACGTTCTCTCCCAAGTAAAAGCAATTTTGAAAAGTCACGGTTCACAGAGTGAAATTTCATTACAAAAATTTCAGTGTGCAGACAAGGATGAAAGTGTAGAAGAGAATAAAAAAAAATTCATAAGAAATATTTCACTATGTAAACCCGGATTAAAATTTCGCGAAAAAAAGTTGTTTGTTTTTTACAAATTAATGCTGAATTTTTTGGTAAAATAGTGATCATTAAAGGAAAAATTTCAAACAATCGTTAGTGCACCGATTTTGATCCATAATTGCATTTTTAATACATATTAATATTTATTCATAAAAACTCCTTTTTTCCACAAAAAAAATTTTTTTTTGCAAAAAATTGCATTTAATTGTAAAATATTATAGTTTGATTATATTTTATGAGAATGTTTTTAAATTTGCTTAAAACGGCAAAAAAAAATCAATGAAAAATATGTTTTTGTGAAAATTCTTTTTTAAAAATGCAATTATGATTCAAAATCGGTGCACTAAAATTTGTTTGTAATTTTTCTTTTAATGACCACTATTTCACCAAACAATACAGCCATGTTTTGTAAAAAACAAACAACTTTTGATTCAGCTTTATTTTGTAATATTTATTTTTACGTTTTTTCGCGAAATCCCAAACTTCAATCGCGTTTAGAGGTCCATAAGTACCCTCAAAAAAAAGTTGTTGAACATTTCGCGATTCAATTATCGGGAATGTCCATATACATTTAGCATTGGAGTTGGAGTCGGAGTCGGAGTCGGAGTCGTACTTTAAAAATTTTGGCGGCTGGAGTCGGAGTCGGAGTCGCAACTATTTTTTCACGACTCCACAGCCCTGGTTATAAGTAGTGTTTTATTCGCGATTTTATTAGAATTCCCGAGCCACCACAAGCTCTACCTCGACGGTGTCGTAGAAATTACATCCACTAATTTTAAAATAGCTTCGAGACGGCAAGTGAGTCTCTGAAATGAGCATTATATCGATTTGTTGATTCATTATGAAATATTCTATTTCATTTGTATGTTGGCAGATGCCGTTTGCGTTCCAAAAACATATTTTTAAGTTCATGGTTGGTTTAATACTGCCTGCAACAAGGTAGACTGCATTTTCAACATTTCCTGCATCATACAGGACATGTTCAGAGTAAAAGTATTTACTGTTTAAATTAAGCTCTCTATTGTGGCTTCAATTCGACTAAAATTAGAACCTGTATCTTCATTTGCTGGTATCGTTTTTTGCGTTACTTTTTAAAATATAAGCGTATGAAAATTGACCATAAGGTCAAGTCGTGTTAGACTTCAAAACATTTGAATATTGATTCTGGCTGGTAGACGGATGAGGTACCTGTGGGTAGTTAAAAGGGGTTTTAGGCTGAGCGGGAGTAGCATTAGTTTTTTTGTTTGACGAACTCTTAAAAATCGAATATAGAGGACAGCTCCTGTAGTTAGCAGTGTGGTTTCCGCCACAATTGCCACATATTTTTGCCTTGGGATCACGTTTCAATTTGTTGCACTTAGCGGTACTGTGTAACTCACCACATACAACGCAAATAGCTTTCGTGTGGCCAACTTCTTGGCAGTTTAGGCATTGAACAGGTCCAGCTCTTTTATGTAGATGCTCAACGATAACTCTTCGATGCAACAAGTACTTTAAATTATAGATAGGGTGCGATTCATTTTTTTTTTTATTTTCAAGTCACCTGGCTGTAGCTCGACTCTTAAAATAGGTTGGGGATTTTTTTCCCTATTTTTAATGTTTGAAACATATTTTATTTTAAAGCCACTATTTTCAAGGCCTGACTTAACATCTTCAGGATCAACACTAGAATCTATACCTTTTATAACGACTGTTAGGACTGTAGAGATCTTTAGTTGGTATGTGTAAAATTGTTTATTTTTTGACTCGAAATCAGAAACTGTTTTTCGGTAATTATTTTCTTGAGTTACCTGAATTTTTGTTTTGTTGATTTTGCCGCGCTTAATTGGAGTTACGTTAGTTAGTTAGTTAGTTTTAACCAACAAATTGGAATTATGTTCTCTTAAATATACATATGGGTGGTGGTTTACTCGACCTTGTTGTTGTTGTGTCTTCATCGCCTTGTTCAGTAAAAATCGTAGTTTTTAATATTTTTTCCATCTCTAGGAACTTTTGCCGTTGTCGCTATTTGAGCAGATTTGAGACTTCTTCCCCTTTTCAGCACGGTTATGTATCTATCTATACCTGCTTGAATTTTATTATCACTATCTAGGCGCACGGTAGTGCGCCAGGCCAAGTTCGGCCACACAGTGTGTATATTTACACGAAACCATTCGAGCTGTTTTTACCCCCCTCATAACTTTTCTCCTCTTAATCATAATAAAATGAAACTTGAAACATAAGGTCTCCCCACAGAGGTGACCTCACAGTTTAAATTTGAAAGTTCTACCATAAAAGCTTCCCGAGATATTAAGGTGTGAAAAGTCCATATTTTAGTACATATTCAATGACTCACTGACTCATCAATATTATTGGGCACTTCCAGTAAAGCTAGGGAGCTAAAACTTGGTACAGAGGTAAGTCTTGGTGAGAATATAACCAGAAAAATCTGAAAACGGGCACTTTCCACCCGGGGGGACTAGGGTCCCCTTTCCTTGTATGGGGCACTTCTAGTATAGCTAGAAAGTTGAAATTTCGTACACAGGTAGTTAGTGATGATAAATTACCGAAAATGATTTTTTAACGGGCACTTTTCATTTGGGGGGACAATTATGCCCCTTCTTTGTATGGGGCACTTCTAGTATAGCTAGAAAGCTGAAATTTCGTACACAGGTAGGTAGTGATGAGAAATTACCGAAAATGATTTTGATACAGGCACTTTTCACCTGGGGGGACTAGGGTTCCCTTATTTGTATAGTTAGAAAGCTATATAGCTAGTATAGCTAGAAAGCTGAAATTTTCTACACAGGTAGTCCCAGATAAGCAATACATATAAATATTTATACAAAAACAACTTAGGAAAAAGAAGTGAGATCCGCACAAAAACATAAATGTGAAAATAAGTCCAAGTTCCTATCCAAAAAATTTAGGCCGTAAAAAGTACTGAGATCAAAATAAGGACCAAGTTCTTGATAGGTACAATTCCATCTCAATTCTAGGCAACCTGTAAGCTGAAAATAAAATGAAAATAAAATAAAACCAGTAAAATAACTGTTTAAAAAAATGTTTTGTTTTTGTATATTTTTTGTGAGTTGATATTTTTGATAATTTTTAATATTCAGTTGCGACGATTATAAAAACGCGTCTGTACACTACGAGAGTTGAAACTGAATGAAGATTTAAAAATATTAAATATATTTTTGTGTAATTTTTAACATTATTTTATAAAAATTATCAAAAACTACTTAAAATGAATTTTGTTAATTTTCTGCTGGAAAAAGAACGGTCAGCTGTAACATTTGGTGTATTGACCACAAAGAAGAAATTAAACTAAAATTAAGTGAAAAATGTGAAATTGCTAACACTTGTGTATTTTCCATAAAACAAAAAGTTAAGATAATTATAAGAATTTAAAACGTAAATAAACTCAAATATATTTTTAATTTAAACTAAAAGCAAATGAAATTTTTTGTCAGGATACAATATTACTTCACTAGATTAAAGAATAAAAAATCTCATACCATGTAAAATCCATCTAACCTAATAAGACCAGCCGTTCTTAACACCGAACAGGCTTCCCAGCAAGCAAATCCTTAAATTCAAGTGAATGCTGCGCTACAGCAACAAATAGCCACTTTAGTATCAGAGCAGGTTAGGGCAACAATAAGATTGTTGAATAATCCACATGACGATTTACTGGTTGGATCAGATGTAGTAATAGAAGAAGGTCAAAGAAATAACCTTAGTGAATTAGATAAGATTCCTGACATTGACAGATGTCTAAGGGAATTCGCAGGCAATCCTGCAGAGTTCAATTCTTGGCGGAAAAGCGTGGAAAGGGTCTTAGAAATTTATGAAAACTTTGAGGTTCAGCAAAACATTCCGGAATATTGAGTGTCATCCGCAACTAAATTATATGGAATGCACACGCAGCTCTGGAATCGTATAACACACCCTTAAATTGGCAAAGTATTGTTAAGTGTTTGACACTTCACTACGGTGACAAACGCGATTTAGGCACGTTAGAATATCAAATGACGTCACTAATTCAGGGCAGAAATACATTTCAAAGTTTTTATCAACAAGTTTATACTCACCTTTCGCTAATATTGAACATAATAGGATGCATGAATCTAGGCAGAGAATCGGCAACCATACTTACACAAACTTATCGCGATAAAGCACTTGATACTTTCATAAGAGGTCTCAACGGAGATTTAGCTAAACTGCTAGGAATCCGCGAACCCTCAGACCTACCACAAGCATTGCACTTGTGTCTGAAATTATAGAACCAGAATTATAGGGGGAGTACGCTTATAACCACCAAAACATAAAACCACGTAGAGAATTGCCAAAAACTATACCAAAAAGGAATATTAATATAAATAGAACTCCTGAACTTACCTTACAACAGCCTAATAGTTATATGTATATTATGTATACATGTACTGTACTACTTGTTTATAAAATACTTTGTTGTTAAATAATTTTTATATCTTATCACCTTTGAAAATACTTTTTAAAAATTTATAAAAATTTTCATTATTGTTTTTAGTTTTAGTAATAAAAATATAATTGGCGCAGTCGGTAGGATCACCGGGTATATTTTGATTCCAATAAAAATACTGGATATTTTAATGTCCTAGCGGGGATCCAAAAATCTAAAAGCATTTATACGAAATATTGAACTATCAAATTCATAATTAAGTAGCACAGCGATTCCAACCTTTGGGGGGACCCTCCTGACTACACTATAAAAAAGAAAAGCTGGTATTAAATATAAAGAGGTCGAAAAATTTACATACAGAGAAGTGTGCGAACAAGATTTTGTTGACTATATCAGAAAAAAGAAGGATGAAATTATTTGAAAACAATTAAGAACTATGAAAAAAAAAGAAACAGTTAAAGCTAAAGAAATATTAAAATAAAACAAACAACAAAAAAATTAAAAAAAAAAAAATTTTTTAAACAAAACCGGAAAATCAAAAAAAAAATCAGCAGTAAAACAACAATTAACAGCAATAACAACTACTTCAACATTTTCTAAGAAATCTTGTCAAGCAAACAAAGAGAAATCAAGCAAAATCAAAGTCCAAGTCCAAGTGGTGCATTTTCCTAGTTAACCAATTTAGAAGATTGTGCTGAATTTGGAGGTCATCATTGGTGCAACTTACGAGTAGTTAAGTATTTCAATATACATACATAAGTAATTTATTATTTTTTTTTTACATAAAATAAACTTACAGAAATAAGGATAGCTTTTGAAAAAATAGAATTAAAAAAATATATATACATATATATATTTATTAATGTAAACTGTTTCCCCATATATCAAATGTGAGAAATTATTTTTTATAGTGATTTTAAAATATCAAAAATGGCTCAAGAAAATAACGCCCCACGTTCTTATTCCATAGATCCATTCAAATTCCTTGAAAGATTACCCGAATCGTCTGGTAATAGGAAAGAACTTTATTCATTTATTTCGCTGGTTGACAATTAACCCACTTCTTACTGAATATAATGAACTCTCTCAAGTATTGTTTTTGGACCTTATTAAGAGCAAATTAAAAGGCAAAGCAAGAGAGACGGTAGAAATAAATTTTCATATTCAGTCATGGGGACAGATAAAAACAGTTTTGATAAACAATTTCGGAGAAAAACATAGTACTGAGGAATTATATGACAGACTTAGATCAGTAATTTTTAGAACGAATGCTATTGACTTTTACAATGACATAAAAGATAAGCTTCGAAGCTTAAATAATAAAACTTCTTCTAACTTAGGAATCAATTCTAATAGTGAACAAATAGCTAAAAATAATATGAGAACAGCTCTTAACATATTTGAGGAGAAACCTCAACCTATGAAAACGATTCTGGCTTGTAGAAATCCTGATGCAATTGAAAACGCAATGGATATTTTTTTACTTCTGGGAATGCTTATTATAGCAGCGAAGATAAAAATTTAGATTTTAAGAAATTTGATAAGTACAATGAGAGAAATAATCGTAGACCGAATTCAAATGTCGGTACTAGCCATTATCGGGCTAATGGAAATAACACTACACTTCAGCGTTTTAATTCAAGTGGAAACAATCAGTACAACCATAGACATAATACAATACAGAATCAGGGCAATGTAAATAGGCCATATAATACTGGATACCCAAACAATGATGGTCAATTTAATAATATAAATTTTTCAAATTATCAAAATTCCCACAGTATTCCCAGAACCTATGGATATTAAAATTCTAAAAACGTAGTGGAATTACCCGCACCTCCAAATAATTTTCGCCCAAACAATTTGAATAACAGAAGCAATTATTTGCCAAATCAAAGTGATGAAAAGCAAAATTATCCTTATCAAGCCTCTGTGGAGAATTACCATATATAGTAATAAAAGATAAACTCAAATTTATTGTGGTCACTGGAGCCACGCACTCAATTATTAATCCAGGAATATGTAATCCAAAATGGAAAATTAAATCCCGTACTTTGACGCTGAAAATTTTAAAAGATCATATAACGACTGATATTATTTATCAGGTCCCAATGTTTAAAGAACTTTGGAAATCATTGAGAAGATTTCATTCATTGAATGTAAATTTCACGACGACTATGATGGCATGGCATGGAAATGATATTTTACAGAAATACAAAGCTGTTATAGATTACAGCAATAATCAATTAAAAATTAATAATAGAAACGTCCCTTTATTTGGTTTTCGAAAACGTAATACGGTTAAATTTATTTCACATATTGAATGTGGCTTGATTCATATCAAGAAACACAAAGATTTTGAATGTGAAATTATTATTGATGAAGGAGTTTACAATGCACATAACTTTAAAGTAGAGATAGAAACCACTGCTAAATGCTCAGACATAATTTATCTTACTGAGAGTAGTTCTTGGCCAGTTTTCCCCGAAAATTATTACTTAGTAGATGATAATGTTTCACAGCAAAATAATTGCGAACCTTACCAAGAACAAGTTAGAATAGATCATTTAAATGCCGAAGAAAGGCATAAATTGATTAAAATTTTAGATAATTATAAACAGTTATTTTATGAACCAAATTCACTAACGTTTACAAATGCAATTAAACACCAAATAATTACCAAGGATGATATAAGTACCTGTATTTGAAAAAATTTATAGATACCCTTACGTTCATAAAGAAGAAGTAGAGACAAATACAGGAAATGCTAGATAACAATATAATTAAACCATCACATTCACCTTATTCTGCTCCAATATGGATAGTTCCTAAAAAAGATGATGCCAGCGGATTGAAAAAGTGGCGTATTGTAGTGGACTACAGAAAGCTTAATGAAAAAACAGTGGATGACCGATTTCCAATTCAAAATATTGAAGAAATCTTGGACAAACTTGGCAGGTGTATGTATTTCACCACATTAGATTTAGCGAAAGGTTTTCACCAAGTTGAAATGGATGAAACTGACTCTCATAAGACAGCGTTTTCAGTCGAGGGTGGACACTATGAATTTTTAAGAATGCCTTTCAGATTGAAAACTGCTCCCGCCACATTTCAGAGATTAATAAATAATATTTTGGGTGATTTAGTTAACAGGATATGTTTAGTATATTTAGATGACATCATCATCTACTAAACTTCTCTTCAAAAACAAATGAATTCTTCACGCGTTGTTCTAGATCGGCTTATGGATGCAAATCATAAAATACAGAATTCTTAGGACATATTGTCACACATCAGGGAGTAAAGCCAAATCCTAAAAAGGTCGAATGGGTTTCGAATTATCCTTTGCCAAAGGCACCCCAACAAATAAAACAGTTTTTAGGCCTCAGCGGCTATTACCGTAAATTTATCAAAGACTATTCTAGAATTGCAAAGCCAATGACGAAATATTTAAAGAAGAATTCTAAATTAAATATTAATGACCCACAATATATTGAGAAAGAATACTCGTAAATGACCCAATATTAGTTTACCCAAATTTCAACCAGAACTTTATCTTGAACACTGACGCAAGTAATTATGCGTTGGGTGCCGTTCTATCGCAGGACAATCACCCTGTTTGCTATGCTAGCAGAACTCTCAATGAACATGCTATAAGCATAGTGGAAAAAGAATTGTTAGCGGTAGTTTGGGCAGTTAAATATTTTCGGCCCTATCTTTTTGGAAGAATTCATTATAAAAAACTGACCATCAACCATTACAGTGGCTATTTTCTATTAAAGAGCCAAATTCAAAATTAATTCGTTGGCGATTACAGTTAGAGGAATATGACTTCGAAATTTTTTATAAGCGTGGAATTAATAATGGAAATGCAGACGCACTGCCCCGAATAGAACCAGACGTGAATTTAACTGGACATGCTAATCCTAATATTATTATTCAAAGTAATGCTCCATTAAATATTTATAAAAACCAGATAATTATATGCAAGTCAGACTCTGCTTCATTAAAAATAGTTAACATAGCGGTTTTTAAGAATAAAAGAATACTCATAACTGCTAGAAGTTTTAATGAAAATGACATGGTACCTATCATAAAAAAATACATCCATTCAACAAGAGTTAATGCTATTTATGTTGAAGATGATTATATTTACAACATATTTAGAGAAACCGTTTCAAAATATTTTTCAAATAATTCCCATTTAAAAATTGCAAAATGCAACAAATGTCTTGACGATGTTTTTTATGAAAACAACCTTCAGGAACTTATTAAAAACGAGCACCAAAGAAATAACCATCGTGGTATTACCGAAAATTTCGAACGAAAATCTATCACCCAAAGCTTAAATTAAGAATACAACAATTTATAAATAACTGCCACATTTGCAACATAGAAAAATACGACCGCAACCTAATAAAACTAAATTTTAAAATAACTGAATTCTCTGATAGACCTTGTCAGATAGTACATATCGATGTTTTTTACGCTCTAGAGAGAACACTTTTTCTAACAATAGTTGATAAATTTTCTAAATTTGCCCAAGCAATTCGAATTAAGAATAGATCGTGGGTAGAGTTTAAAAGAGCACTTATTCAATATCTAAGTATTGTTGGTAATTTTGATAAAATCAAAAAAAAAAAAGGTCTTAAAGCATTGCCATTGACCGAATTTCTGAGGCAAAGACAAATCAACATACACTTTATTTCGAACAATAACCATACTTCAAATGCTGACGTAGAACGTCTTCATAATACGATTAATGAACATATTCGACTACTCAGACATGATCCTGAAAGAGACACTGACACTGTAGAAGAAAAAAATTTATAAAGTAATTATGTATTATAATAATAATATACATTCTACTATAGGATGTAAACCTATAGATTTCCAAAACGGTCTAATAAAAGTTGAGGATTTTCCAAAAATTAAAGAATGGATTTTAAAATCAAAGGGGAAGACAATGTCAATCCGAAATAATGATCGCGAAGATTGTGAGATACAGACAGGAGAAATATATTTAAGAACTGAAAGGCGTGGGAAAAATCATGCGAAGTTTAGGAAAGTAAATGTGGATCAATTGGATAATGATTATGTGAAAACTCAAATGGGGCACAAGTATTATAAGTCACATATTAAAAGAAAAAGGAACTCCTAAGGAAGAAATCTTTATAGGTATTTCTTAATTTTTTTTACAGTATGTATTAAAAAGAGGAAATAGAGTTTTTCCAATATAAAATAATTTTTTCAATTTAATTAATATGTTTATCATTTTAATATTTACTTCCTGTATGTTATTAAATTTGTGTTTAATTATTTTTTAATGTATTTTTTTTTTTTTTTTTGTAGATACATTTATACAAAACATATATAAATATTTCCTCGGAGCGTCAATCTAACGATGGGAGAGTTATATGTACATATATTGTGTATACATGTATATGTATTTTACTGTACTGTACTACTTGTTTATAAAATACTTTGTTGTTAAATAATTTTTATATCTTATCACCTTTGAAAATCCTTTTTTAAAATTTTCATCATTGTTTTTAGTTTTAGTTTGAATTTCGAAAATAAAATATTAACAAAAATATAATTTATATACTAATAAATGAAATTGTGTTTCCTTTTAATAAAAAAGGATACTTTAAATAAAAGAAATATAATATAAAAATATATTTCCTAATCACACAAAGCAGTGGAATAAAGCAGGGAAAACCAGAATAACCACAGGCAATATCAGCAGCCATCTTTTAACCCAAAATTTCTATCCAAATAATCGACCTCGGCAACAATACCAATCAGAAAGCCCATATTTTCAACAAGGTATACCACAAAGACCTGTTGCCCCAAAACCACAAAATCCTGAACCAATGGACATCGACAGCTCTATTCAATCCAAAACTGTTAATTATCTAAACAGACCTCGTCAGACGAATCAATTTTATGGCAAAAAACCTACACCTCAATCTCTACATACTGCAATGCCACATAACAAATTACAGATAAATTTTCATATTGGAATTAATGAAGGACTTGCTCCTAATAATAATTTTTATGATCAAATTGACGATTCTAAGGGTTATGAAAATAATTACCAAAAAGAAATTCAGGTTGAAACTCTTCAAGAATATATGCAAGATTATTCTCAAGAAGGAAACGTGCAAGAAAATATCCAATCTGAAGCTTTGTCAGACATCCATTTTTTAGGTTAGCACACTTTTCGCTTCCATATTTTAAATGTAAAGCGAAGAATGGCCAAATACTAAAAATATTAATTGATACAGGTTCGAATAAAAACTATATTCAATCTTCTCTTGTAACCAACCCCATTAAAAATTATAAACCTTTTTTCGCGAATTCTATATTAGGCGATATAAAAATTACACATTACACTTTAGTGAATCTTTTTAATCTACCAAATCATGAAATAAAATTTTTCATTTTGCCATCGTTTAAATCTTTTCATGGCACTTTCGGTCATGACAGCTTAGAAAAACTCAATGCAGTAATTCATATCAAGGAACAGTACATGTTAATAGAAAACATGAAAGGAATTAAAATTTATCAGCACATTTCACAATCAGTAAATAAAATTGAACTTAGAGCCAATCATTTGAGCAAAACTCAAAAATTAAGACTGGAAGAAGTAATTCACGCGTATCCGAATTTGTTCACTGAACCAAATCACAAATTAACCTACACTTCTCGTATTCAAGGAGAAATTAGGACAACGATTGATTCACCAGTTTATTTGAAGTCCTATCCATATCCATATCGCACTAAAAAGCGAAATAGAAAAACAAATAGTTGAGCTTTTGAATGATGGTATAATTCGTTCATAAAAATCACCATACAATGCACCCGTTTGGATCGTCCCAAAAAAAAATGGCCGCATCCAGAAGTAAAAAATATAGAATGGTTATCGACTAAAGGAAACTAAGCTCCGTTATAGACTTATTTAAAGAGCGGATTCCATCAGATTTCCCTTAGAGAACGTGATGTTGAAAAAACTGAATTTTCTATTAATAACGGTAAATTTGAATTTGTAAGACTTCCATTCGGACTTAAGAATTCCCCATATATTTTCCAACGCACCCTAGACGACTTATTATACATAGATGATATAATTATATTCGGCAAGAACGAAGATGATCACTTAAAAAATTTAAATAAAAATTTTCAAACACTGGAAGCTGCAAACTTTAAAGTTCAGCTCGACAAGTGTGAATTTGCAAAATAAGAAATAGAATTTTTAGGATTTATCGTAGGCATAAATGGTATTAGAGCCAACCCTGAAAAAGTAAAAGCAATAGATAGTATACCTCCACCGTTTCATATGGGACTATGCAAAACTAGCGAAACCCCCGACAACCCTTTTAAGAGGGGAGGATGGACGGGTTTCAAAGAACGCATCCAAAAATAAAAACATATATCTCAATAAAGATGCAATAGACCCCTTCCATAAAATAAAAAAATCACTTACTTCAGAAGATATTAATCTCTCACATCCAGATTTTTAAAAAGACTTTTATTTAACAACGGATGTTTCCGAATATGCAATTGGTGCTGTCTTGTCGCAGGATGGTAAACCAATAACATTTCTGTCAATGACCTTAAATAATACGGAAGAAAATTACGCCACTAATGAGAAGGAAATGTTGGCGATAATTTGGGCACTCACCACATTAAGAAATTATTTGTATGGGTCAAGGAAAATAAATATTTTCACAGACCACTAACCTCTTAAATTTGCTCTAAGACATAAAAATAAAAAATACAAACAGCAAAATGATAAGATGGAAGTCCATCTTAGAGGAATACGACTACGAACTCAAATACCAACCCGGAAAAACTAATATTGTCGCAGACGCATTATCTAGACCTCCGCAAATAAACTCCATGACAGCAACTCAACACAGCTCTGAAAGTTCTTCACATAACTTAATACCAGCTATAGAATGTCCCATAAATGCTTTTAAAAATAAAATTTACATACTGACAGATGACAAAAAAATTACAAATTCGAAATACCCTTCCCTACATATCATAGGCATATAATAAAGCAACAACATTACATGAAAAATGCTTTAATTTAAATTCTTAAGAAATATCTGAAACCAAGTGTGATTAATGGACTTTTTACAAGTGAACCAATTATGGGAATCATACAAGAATTTTATCCAGAGTACTTTAAAAATTTTATAGTCAGATGAAGGATATAGTGAAGGATATAACAAATGAAAGTGAACAGGAAGATATAATAATATCAGGACATAAACGGGCACACCGAAATGAAAAAGAAAATAGAGAACAAATTAAACAAAAATTTTATTTTCCTATATGGCAGAAAAAACCAATAGAATTGCAAAAGTTTGCAAGGAACAAAAATATGATCGTCATCCAAATAAACCTAGTTTAGAAACGACACCAATCCCAAAAAATCTAGGAGAAATAGTTCATCTCGACATTTATTCAACTGAAAAAAATTTAGTGCTCACGGCTATTGATAAGTTTTCCAAATATGCGCAAGCAAAAATTTTGAAATCTAGAGCTATAGAAGACATAAAGAAGTAGTAAATATCGAACGAGCCATTTTATGGGCAAGAGTAAATATTGTAAATCCACTTTCATTAATTAAAAAAGAAATAACTATTGCAATGAAAACGCTAATAGACGAAAACATTAATTTTTCAAGCCCAGAAGAGGCATTAGAATTTTCAACGATATCGATAATAAATAACAATAAAAAAGAAATATTTTATCTAATTAAAATTCCTTTAACAAAAAAAGAAAATTATAAAAACCTGCTCATTAGACCAGTTAAAAAGGATAATAGTAATATAATACATTTAGATTTTAAGGAAATTTTATACAACAAACAAGAAATGTTTGCTATTAAGGAAAAATGTAAAAGCTATAATAATATTACCATTTGTAATGAAAAAGTTAATTAATGTTGCAGAAAATGATTTTATTCCTAAATTAAATAATAATTCTAATTCATCCTGTATTTTAAGTAATAGTCATCATGTTCCGCTAATAGAAAAAATAGATTCTTGAATAATACTTTAAAATGATTATATTGGTCCAATATTTGCAAATGAAATAAAATATAACATATCTGGAACTTTCCTAATAAAATTCCATAAGGCAACTATTACAATTGGGAATAGAACTTTTAGCAACTGGCAGGCTGCACCTTTGCAAACCATGCCGCTCTGATTCAACCCACTCCCTTTGAAAAAAGTAGAATCAACCTCTTATCTCTGGAGACGCTGAAAAAGCTCCAAATCAATAACACAGATGTTATTACAACCGTGAAAAAACGGCTAATAATAGGGGAATGGATAATCTCTGGAGTATTTCTCTTTATTATTACTTTTATTATTTTTCTTAAAATCGTTACTAAAACTAAATATAAGCAACTTACCAAAAACTACAAATATTACTTTGATGCACCAGATAAACCTCCAAGATTGCATAAAATTCCACTTTTTTAGAAAATAAAAATAAATAAAAAAAAAGACAACGATTGAGGACATTCGATTTAAAGGGGAAAGAGTTAACAACACAAGTTCTTTAACCTCTTTTTCTGTTCTACTTAAATTTCACACAATTATGCTGACATCAAGAACTAAAAAATAAAATTAAATTTAAATTAAATTTATTGACTCGCGTTTTTACAATAAATAAAACAAAAATTGATTTTATTCGATTTATGATGACCATTGCTTTATTTAAAAATAAATAAGAGAAATTTGTTAATTTTAATACAGTTGCTTAAAGTTAAATGAAAAATGAAGTAAATAAATAAAGGAGGAATTAAAAATAAAAACATAAATAATTTTAATTGCTATATACATTTGTATATATGTATGATTGTTTGCTTATGATTTTGTAGCTTACTATCGCTATACACATGAGTTTGTTTACATTTATTAATCTTAAATGTCAAATTGTTTGTTGTCGTACCGTCACATTTATTATTTTTAAAATCTTATTATTTGTACATAGTTAAACAATTAAAAAATACGAGGGAGTGTTGCGTCTTCCGGAAATTAAGTCAGTATGTTCTGTCGTACATGTTATAGTAAATTTCAATTATTCCGAAACAGTTGAAAATAAAAAAAATATGGTCTTGTATCGGAACAAATCTAGTTTAAATAAAAAAAATTACATAGCGCGATAGAAAATTCAAAAATTAAACAAAAATTTCATGTGGAAATTTCAGTCTCGGAAACGCATAGTTTTCGAGTTATTGACCTCTTCTGCTGTATTTTAAGGCATGTATTACACTGGATGGAAAAACTTGTTAATTTCCTTTAATACTATGTTCACACGGACATCTTTACAATTTTCGTAGAGTGGATACTAATTGAGAAGAATATCAACTATTTAACCAGTTTTCAAGAGAAATAGAATATGAGAATTAATTTGTAATTCATTTTTTTTATTCTACCTTGAAACAGTGCTGGTTAGTACGAAATTCCCTCAGGACTGTATCGGAAATTACTAATAATCAACACAAACTCATAGTCCGTTATCATCAAAGTATTCTACTTTTTATTTTAACGTTTTTGTTGTTTTTACTCTATATTAGGGAAATTCACATATTACTGTGACCCTTGTTATTAGGGTATTTATAGCTCGTGCCCAAGCGGAATTAATATTTTTATATTATTATTATTACGAATAAACGTAATTATTATTTGAACTTATATTGATTTACATATGAAAAGTAATATTATCAGGCTCAAGTTCAATTTTATTGAATTAATGAAAATTCAAAATTACTAAGAGTTTTTTTATGTTGGAAAATATTATTATTTATATCCAATCAGTTTTTAGCAGAACGTATCAGTACTGATTTCAAGGCCGCTAATTTTCATTAATTCAAAGGATGCGGCAGATACGTACCATTTTAAAAAACTAGCTTTGGCTGTACTTTGCTGATATGCTGATAATTCTAACTACATAGTAACGCCTGTGTTGAAGGAGTAATTTCAATAATGAACTTCACTAAAACTGGGCTTCGAAATAGAATACGTTATTAGGTGTTATAACTTATATGAATGTAAATAGCACATGTTGCATTTCTTTTGTACTTTCGCAAGATATGTTGAATAAAATTAATTCCCATACAATGTCTTGACGATTAGGTACATATATAGCGCTTTAGGTACATATATGATAGGACTGAAACTATATTCAACTTACATACATATGTATATCAAATATTTGTTAAATACTAAAACAAAAATTATTTTTTTGTTGCTTTAAGTAGACAAGTATTAAGTATTTCATAATATATGTATGTATAAAGTACCCTTTTTTTGTTCAATAATCAGTTATACGTTGTTTTATATAAAAATTATTAAATGGCGACTTTTCTTCTATTTTTGGCGTATTTTAGCGTTTCGGAACAAATTTATTTTTTTGGATTTATAAAAAAAATTTATAATTTAAAAAAATTTTAATATAATTATCAAAAACTACCACAAAGGGCTTTGGCGATTTTTGACATTGAATTTGGCGAAAAAGGTCACAATGAGTCCGACAGCCCTGAGCAGGCATTTGATTAATTGTTTTATTTAGTGGCAAGTGCTATGCCTTCATCACTTAAACCAGCGGTGCCCACAAGTTCCTTATGGAAGAGCAAACACCAATACATTTTAAGAAAAACGAATTTTTATTTAAAATTTTTTGTTGTAAAAACAAATACATGCAAAGAAAACACCAAAAATATATTTCATATACATATTTATTTCATATCATACGTTAAACAAAAACAAAATGTACATTGATGATGGCTGTCGTCAATGTTTACCAGCAAAGCATGCAAAAGTGTTGTTGCTTTGCTCTTGCGTGTATACAGTGAAGAACGACAAAAAAAAACTAATAAGACAAAGTTGTTTGTGTATTTCGTATTGCTAGTGCTGAGTGCTGTATGAGTATATTAAAACACACAGCCTACAGCTAAGAGTATTACAAAACCAAATGAGCATGAAGAGCATAGGTCCTGGGCACCGCTGACTTAAACAGTCGAACAACAATTAATACAATGCCAGACTAACGTACATTAGAGAAATGAATGATGTTGGTTGACTTGCTCTAATCAGGGTTTGAACCCTGGCCCTAAGACGTTGTTTTTGCTTAGCAGTCTATGCGCTAACCACTTCAGCCAACACCACCTTATAAATTAAGTTGTAGCCAAAAAAAGTTTCATAATACCCATGTACTTTTCGACACTGCATACAAATTATGACAGTTAAAAGTGTAATGGTTTGTCATTGTGAAAATTGACATAAATTTTCGGCAATTATCGATATATGTACTTATCGATACAATTTTCGATTTTCAAAATGCGTACATATTTATCATATTTCGATAGAAAACGCTCTAAGATATCGAAATAACGGTATTTATATCGATGTGTAAAACCAGAGTGCTTCGCAGCAATTATGATCTGTTTATATAATGATACCTTCAGCACCTTTAACTCAGAAATGTTTTTACACAAATTTCTATTATATATTCTAAAATCTGTAAGAAATTTGTGGATGTACATTCCTGTTGGAAATACACATCTACATACATAGATAATATGATGTTGCAGAGGTCGCATAATCAAGTACATATTTGTACATACATATGTACATATCTATTATTTATTATTATTATGTCCTATGGTTCCTATTAATGAACAAAGGGCCGCATACATATCTATTATTACAGTGATATTCATTTGGCTAAAACGATAACGAAGATAAAAGATAACAAATCATACGTCAGATAATTCTGCAGATAAAAAAAAAAAATAACGCAGCAACACGATAAAAATTTTGTCAATAAATTTTCATACAAATACTCTGTGTTTTTGTTAAATGAGTTTTAGTCTTACGCTTTAATTTAGCGATAAAGAAGCTGTTGTTTCATTTAATTCTATAGTGTAATATATGCAAAGAATTTTCAAAATTTATTTCTGCAAAAAGTTTAAAAACGTAAGTTCAAACCCAAAAAAATAATAAATAATGTAATACTATTAAAATAATCGCACAAAGGACTATTAAACCAAAACTTAGAATTGATAAATAAGTGTTTCGGCATTAGAGTTTGTTAAGAACCGTAGAAAATATAACCATCGATATCTTAGTTTTGAAAACACTATTTGGGCGCTAAAGATAACCACACACGTATGATTTGTACGTGCGCTACCAAACTGTCGCAGAATTAAAAAACGTATTATGTCATGAAACCAATTACATTATTGGTACTAATTTTATTGAGGATTTGACATTTTTTTAGCCTTGGCTGTTGGTGTCTTATCATATTTACATTTTCTTAAAATAAATATCGAAAATAAAAAATGTCAAGTTATTCTTATCATATTACTTTTGAAATCGTTTAAGTAAATAGAATTGATTAAATGCTATTTACAAATTGATTTAATGACAACTAAACATGTATTATGCTTATGTACTTCTGCAGTATGTACGTGCATACATACATATGTATGTACATTCGTATGTTGAAATATCTCTTGATACCATCTTGAAAAACTCTTTAGTTGTCAATTTCTTTTAAAATATTGAAAATAAACAAATATATATATATACATACATACATACTTATTTCGACATTGATAAAAACGAACGTCATACACATCAACAGATAAACATTGCTTATCGTGTACCATAAATTGTCGTCATAGATTTCTTTTGCAAGAATCAAGAAAACTGGAATTATTCGCCTTAATTGAATAAAAGAAAATAATTATTGAAACTGACTAAACCTTCGAAATGCATCAAATATAAAATATTAGCCCCGACATTATTAAAAAAAAAACTGGGGTATTGCTAATTTGTTTATTTTAAAGGCCCTGATTCACTATCCTACGACTAATTTACAAGAAAACTAATTCTTTAAAAAAAACGAATAATAAAAATAAAATTTAAAATCGACCCGTAAATAGCTGGTTGATTTATTAAACACTGTATCAGGCGGCCAATATTTCGGCGGGAGAAGTTGCTTCTGCGATCAAAAAAAAATATGAGACGAAACAGCAAGAATCCACTTTCAACAAAATAATAATCAGCTCAATTACGAATAATAATTCCGTGGGATTTTTTTCCCTTTTCCCATTCCTCCTATTATGAATATAAATTCCGCATGAGATTTTTCACTTTTCCCTTTTATTTACATATTCGTAATTGGGCTGAATGTTTAAAATCGGTCAATAAATTGAAGATTTATTATATATTTTTTTTCGGAAGAGGGGAAGATAATAACACCCGATTTAAAAAAAAAAAAAAAAATCTGTCAATAAAAAGTTGTTGTATAATAAAGATTCATTGGAGATTTGGTGGTAACAACTTCACTCGAGGAAAAAAGTACAAGCAAACTTAATAAAATAAATAAAAATCGGTTTATAAGTGCAGGAGTTATGCGAAAATCAATATTTTAAGGGAATTTACCCCCGATTTTAAGACCGAACTGCAAGCAAACCTGTTGCAAATCACTATGAAGTTTGCTTAATTCTTAAAATTCTCAAATAAAACTAAAACAATAATTCTTCTTAATTTTTGTTTATATTTCTTTTCAATCAAAATAAGTGGACCACTCTGACAGGATTATATAAAAATATATATATCAAATTTATATTTTTTATAATGAATTAGGTACTACACCAATACCTCACTTTGCGTCGTGGTTACGTTCCAAAAAAACACGACGCAAATTGAAACGACGCAAAGTGAATTATTTTTTTATATAGCCAACCATGTAAATATCGAAGATAGGTTCACTAGCTACGAAAATACTACTTTTTTAAAAGAAAGTTGAACAAAGTAAACATCTAAAAAACAAAAATAATATAAAATTTTATTACATACAAACAAAAAAAAAAACAAATGCAATTAAAACAAAATAAAATATTCAATTAATTTATAAAAACAAAATAAAAATTAATCACTGTCTGATGAGTCCATAGCGGCTGTTGTCGTAAGTCGGCTTTCTTTCACAAAAAATTGGTCCAATGTTTGCTGAACAGCTTTTTTTTTCAACGTAAAATAAATTTCCTTGTAGCAATTGATATCAGTAGCTACAGCCTGGGACACTTTAAAACTCCTTCCGCTGTCAGGATCGTTTTTTAAAAAAATCTCCATAGCTTCGTCAATTAAACACATCGCTTTGGAAATTTGTTTGGAGGTTAAATTCTGTTCTTCGGAGATTTCTATTGAACGGTCACTATCATCTTCTTCATTAGCACATTGCAATTCCAGTTGCAATAGTTCTTCATTAGACAATTCTTGGTTGTGCGAGGTTAGCAATTCATTTATGTCAGTCTCATCCATACCTTCAAAATTAGACTCTCTAGCTAAATTAGAAATTTCATGACGAACAGCTGGTGTACCATCAACTTCTGCAGCGCATATTCTGTGAACACATTCAGGCCATATTTTGCGCCAAACACCATTCATGCAAGATGGTTTAACCTCTTCCCACGAATCGGAAATAATTTCTATGGCTTTCATAATGTTAAACTTTTTCCAAAACTCTAGCATGGTAGGCTTATCTTGTCCATCAGTCTCACTCAAAAGAAGTTTAAATGTTCGTCGAAGGTAATAACTTTTAAAAGTCGATATTACTCCCTGATCCATCGGCTGAATAACTGATGTCGTATTAGGCGGCAAAAATACAAATTTCACGTTTTCTGACAACTCATCAACATAAACTGGGTGGCCAGGAGCATTGTCTACCAGGACCAAAGCCTTGAAGTTTAAGTTTTCCTTGTTGCAATAAGCTATAACTTCTGGAAAAGCACAAGTTGAAACCCAGTTTTGAAATAGTGATGCTGTCATCCATGCTTTTTTGTTTGCTCGCCAGTGGACAGGAAGCAGATTCTTTGAACAACCTTTCATAGCTCTTGGATTTTCTGATTGATATATGAGAAATGGTTTAAATTTGAAATCACCATTTGCATTACCACCAAGAAGAAGAGTCAGTCTATCCTTGCTAGCTTTAAATCCTGGCGCAGATTTTTCTGTTTTAGATATGAAAGTTCTGTTAGGTAGACGTTTCCAAAATAACCCAGTCTCGTCAACATTAAAGACTTGTTTCGGATCATAGCCACCTTCATGAATTAACGCTTTTAACTCTGTCGGGTAGCGTTCTGCAGCAGTTATATCAGCGCTAGCTGCTTCGCCTTTTAGAGCAATGCTGTGCAGATTAGCTCGAACCTTGAATCTCTCAAACCAGCCCTGACTAGCTTCAAATGTTTCATTCTTGTCTGTATTACTACCACTAGCATTATCGTTGGATACTGCTTTACTTTTTATGTCATCAAATAAGCTTTTTGCTTTCGTCTGAATTACCATTTTACTTAATGGTATTCTCTGCGCAACTTGATTTTCAATCCAAATAGAAAGCAAGGACTCCATTTTGATCAATAAAGCACTCCGGGTACGGGTCATCGTTTTAGCATCTAATGATGTTGCAGATTTTGCAGCCTCTCTTATTTTATCCCCATCTCGATCTCTAATAGTTCTGACAGTTGTTGCAGCCAGACTAACAGCCTGTGCTATCTCCACAGCCTTCTCGCCCTTATCAAATCGTCGCAGAATATCTAATTTTGTCTCCAAGCTGATAGATTTCTCTTTATTTTTGGTAATTCTACCAGCAACGCCCTTTCCACTCATTTGGCTAAAAAAATTACAAGTGTAGGTTAAAAAAAAAGTATAACTCTGCTAATACATAAATTTGAAAAATATTTACCTTTTTTGTAACCAGAAACAACCCGTAAAAATGTATAAAAATTTATTATTCTCTTTTAAAAAAAAAGCACAACACACTAATTGAAACTGAACTCTAAACTAAGCAAAACAAAGTGAAAATAAAACTGTATGTATGTTTGTATTAAAATTGAGTTGATTTTCAGTTAGAAAGGGAATCCCCGAGTTTTGATGGCATCGCGCAATTACATGTGGCAACATTATCTACAGACTGCCTAAAAATACAACACAGTATTACAATATTTATCTACTTATATTTATCTAACATATGTTTTTGACATAATTTTAAACCAAACGATTTTTTAGTGTGAAGAACTTTTGTTAAGCAAGAAGCAATACTGATAGAAAATAAAGTTACCTGAACAAAGAAAAATACTTACGTGTTTAAATTATAGTATAAACCTATATACAAACAAAAGTCGCGCCATCTTTTAGAAAAAAAACGAAAATTTAAAAAATTACAAAAAAAAAAGTAAAGACTCGAACCCAAAACAACGCAACTTCGAAAATCTAACGCACAGTGAAAATAAGTACTAATTCAGCAGCGACGCAACTTTGAAAAAACGCAAAACGAAACGACGCAAAGCGAGGTATTGGTGTACTTGGGTTTTTAGACTTTTCGAATTCAATAAATAAATGTGAATGTAAGTTTGTTTGTTACGCTTTCACGCAAAAACTACTTAACCGATCATCATAAAACTTTGTACACATATTCTTCGAACTATTAGAAGTAATATAGGATATTTTTTATTAAAAAAAAATTTAATTTCTTACGAAAGATAAAACAACTGTTTGTCAATGTTATGAAGCTCCAACCCTGAGTGCTGTAATACCGTCGCACTGTGTCGCGATTTCATACAACGGGTGGCCAAAAATAGAAGCAGCTATAGTAGGAAAGTGAAATTTGGCACACATATTTTTCTTAGGAAAAGAAGTATTTGCCCGAAATTTCGAGAAAATCTAACAAGCGCCACGCCCACCTCCCACACAACCTAAATTTAAAAATCCTAATAACTCCGAAATTAGCAAACCGATTAGATTGAAATTTTACATGTGAATATACTTAGTAATACCGTAACATATTACCAATTTTCAAAAAAATCGGTAAAACACCACGCCCACCTCCCATACAACCAAAATTGAAAAATTGTCATAAATTTGAAACTAGTAATCAACAGCGTACGTTTGGACGTGAATATATTTGGTAACATTGTAACATAACTAATTTTGGTAGCCGTTACATTCAAATATTTAAATTCTTGGTATTATAAATGAACATAAAATTTGGGATTTTCTCATATATTTCGTATGCTGCACACAAACCTTAACTTTGAACCACTATAACTTTAACATTTGTAAAAATTTTAAAAAGATACTTTAGATATAATCTAACTCGAGAGTTTTTTATAAAAAAATTTAAAAAATACTTTGAAATTCTAACATTGACTTTAACCATTTTTGGCCACCCTCGTGACACAGTGCGTCGCACTGTATTACCGACAGTCACGTTAATATCCAATCCAATTTACTATAGTATGGCTTCAATGCGAGCGAAGCCACGGGTAAAAGCTAGTTATTTATGGAGGGTCAATCATTAAAAAAATATCACTTGAAAGGTTTATCTATTCATTTTTTTAAGTCAGTTAAAAATATGATAACATTTTGCAGATTTTGTGAATGAAAAAGAGTAGTTGGTGACAGACTATAGATAAAAAGTTGGTACAATGCACCTTTTTAGCAATGTTTGAATGCCAAAAGTACCATAGCACCCCAATGAGTAATTTAGAACTTTTGAAAAAGATTCCTTACATGTACGGTGACCATCCGTCCTTTTTTAAAAGGACAGTCCTTTTTTTTTGACGCAACGTCCTTTACAATTTAAACAAAATAAATTGTCGTTATTTTAAATGAATTGTCCTTTTTCATCCTTTGTTTTTGATGGCTAATGTTCTTCTTTAGTTTCCAAAATTTAAAGTTTTATTATCTCATAATACCAAAATATAAAATATAAGTTCAAATAATAATTACGTTTATTCGTAATAATAATAATATAAAAAATATTAATTCCGCTTGCGCACGAGCTATAAAAACCCTAATAACAGGGGTCACAGTAATATGTGAATTTCCCTAATATAGAGTAAAAACAACAAAAACGTTAAAATACAAAGTAGAATACTTTGATGATAACGGACTATGAGTTTGTGTTGATTATTAGTTCCAAACAGTAATGAGGGAATTTCGTACTAACCAGCACTGTTTCATTGTAGAATAAAAATTGAATTAAAAATTAATTCTCATATTCTATTTCTGTTGAAAACTGGAAATATGGTCACCGTACTTATAATGGAAAAGTCAAAAACTGGTCTTAAGAGTTTATTAGAAAGAAATATATTATAAATGTTATGTTATATGTAATAATGTGGTAATACTTCTACAACAAGTAAAACATTTATTAAGTTATCGACCCCCAAGGCAAATTCATTGCCAGGCCCCAAATCGTCACATCAGTGAACGTACACCTCGTCACGTAATTTCCCATCCAATTATACAGAGACGAGTCTTACGTTCACAGATGTAACGATTTGGGCCCAGGTATATGCACGACAAAAAAAATTCAACAACAAAACTAACAACAGGCATTTTGTTTGTGGAAACGGCGAATACATTACCTAAGCTGTGAAAATTCTCCATGCATAAAAAATTACATAAAATGGCGCCGGAAAATGTGTACCAAATTTGACAATGTGGTTCATTGATAAATTCGCCACTGTATCCACCTGATAATTAATTCGCCTGGATCGTCCCTTATGTTTGCACAAGGCGAATTTATACCAGGTGGCCTTATCGCTACAATAAAAAAAACAATATGAATAAAATATGAATTTCGCCGCAAATAATCTACAAATAAGTCAAAAAAAATGCAACACTACACAACTAATTTGTTTACAATTACGTGAATTGCAATCAGAAAAAATTTATTGAGAAGAAGATGTGTTTGTCCATCAAAGCGCTACGAGTATTGTTAAAATAATATAGACTTTTTTTATTAAGCAATGATAATATAACGAAAAAGTTAACAAGTTTAGTTCGATTTTTACATTATAAACAAAACTTCTTTAAATAATTTATTATGTTGCAATAAAAATGTTGTATTGAAAAAGAAATCTTAAAACGTTTTGTTTCGTTTACTAAAGTAAAAAATATGCTTTCATTTCCACTAAATAAACAATTAATTTGGGAAAAATTTTTAGCAATTTTGTAAAAAAACAAAATCAAGCTATTAGGCTTTCAAAGCACCAACTAAAGCTGGCCTTATGACACGGTCATGTAGTTTGTAGCCCAATTTGGTAACTTCAACGACAGTATCCTGGTATCGGGCTGTTAATATTGAAAGAATGTTAATAATAAATGTTAATACGAAATTATTTGTTGCGACAAAAAGTCTACCTTTTGAAATAAAGCTTCATGAAAATTGGGATTGTATTTTTCATTTAACGGATCCATGGGCTCAATACCAAGACGTAGGGACCTTGCAGTAGGGAAGCATTAGTCGTGGTCAAACCTTCATATAAATTTCTTAAATGCGGATTACTATCCTTTATTTGAGTTGCATGACACAATATATCGGCAACTTCGAGTAAATCTTTACAAAATGATTTACGATATTTCTCTAACAATTCATTGTTTTTCTCCTTCAATTCTAAGACTTCTTTGTTTAAAGATTCCACATCGCTGGCCAATTTTTTTATATGTTCAATTTCGCCGGTAGCAGTATGTTCTGTTTGTGCGTCTGCATTTTCAGCTAATAATAAATAATAAAATATATATAATAAAAGGTTTCTAAAATTATTAAAGTTTACTTAAAGTTAGAAAATTTGTGGTCATGATATAAAAAAAATCATTTTACCTTTCATATTTACATTCGTTACTTTAGCCTGCATTAACTTTAATTGTTGTTGCAATTGTTCGCATTGTTATATTTAAAAATTTATTTTATTTTTATTCAATTTAATTTTATTATCACTTATATATTTTCACAACCACAATCAGATTAAAACATAAACAATTTTTGACAGTACTGTAGGTAAGTAGCCATTTGTATTATCCACAGCTGATCACGGCGAATGCTAATAAGGCCACCTGGTATAAATTCGCCTTGTGTTTGCATGTACAAAATTTTGACATATCGACCTTCATTATGCAAGAAAAAAGCATGGTACAATACAAGGCGAAGTCGCCTTGGTACAATAATTAAACAGCTAGTCTTTTAGCGCCACCAGATTATATTTTATGCCTTTTTTCGTGGTGTGAACTTTCCAAGGCAAATTCATTACCAGGTATATGCACGACTACAACAATTAAACAACAAAACAAACAACAGTCATTTTGTTTGTGTAAACGTCAAATTCATATCCTACTAATACTAAAATTCTCGATGCATAAAAAATAACATAAAAATGGCGCCGGAAAATATGTACCAAATTTGACAGTGTGGGATATGAATAAATTGGCCTGAATTCGCCACTGCATCCGCCTGGTATTTAATTCGCCTTGGAACTGTCAATGTTGTTTCCCTACAACAAATTAGTGTACTCTATACATGCGTGTATGGACTACTCCACAATGATTTATGAGTACTCCAAATGTAGCCAAAGTGTATGAAAAAAACATGGTCCAATTTACATTGCGATGTCCTAGGGCTGGACCACGTGACCCAAAAACTACTCCATGTTTCTAATCCAAGGGGTAACCACAGGGATTAGTTTCGAAACAACTCTATTTTGCTATTCCCACAGGGGATACTCCGGTAAATATGTATACATACATACATATGTATGTATCTCTGTCACTAATATAATTCAATGATATTTTAAGTACATACAAATGTGTGAATTCAGCCCTTCCATTACATTATATAAAAATACAAAATAAAATTCAGAAATTGAAAAAACGCGAGCTAAAGGCAGAGACACATAGAATCCGTCATACGTTATACGTCGCGTTTTTCAACTGACAGCTAAGTTAAAATACATGTTTTCTTATGAACTTGATCACATACAGTACTTCTCCGCCAACGCAAAGTACAAAGTTAGGCAACTTTTAATTTTAAACGTACGTTGAGTACTTTGACAACTATTAGTTGATTTGTTCTTTGTTTTGGTTTTGTTGTTCGCTCAAAAATAAAATAATTTAAATTCAAATTTATTCGATTTGATAAAGTTTTGGTGGTGTTATAAAAAAATAAAGAAATTAAAATGGAGTATAAACTTATTGAAGCTGTTCAGATGCACCCTTGCCTGTTCGATAAAAGCAAGGAAGAGTATCTGAACAAACTAAAAAAGGAAATTGCATGGGCCTCTGTATCTACCGCGACAGGCGCAAGATGTAAGTAATGTTTTAGTGTTATGAAAAATGTATGGATATTCAACTGCGATCTTTTCTACTATTTTTTCTCGTTGGAGATCTCTTCGCGATAGATACGTTAGAGAAACGGTGTCAGCTAGGCCGAAATCTGGAGCTGCAGCGGATGAAAAACGTAAGTGGTGCTATACGGAAGAAATGTCTTTCTTGCAAAAGCACGTTGCACCTCGCAGGTTAGTTTCTATTCTATTTAAAGGCTAAAAGTATGTACATATGTACGTTCCAAATAATTTTTCTTTTTCAGAACGCTTTCTAATATGAGTTGGTTGGAACAAGAATCATGGGAGGAAACTGAAGAAGCCGACTTCTTAAACGACTCTAGCTCCAATGTAAATAATGTGTTTGTCGTACATCCACCAGCCAGACGTCCAAGTTTAAGGCCGCTCTACTATGAAGATGGTGTAGCAGAAGTCATACGAGAAAGGGGCTTAATGTTTAGAGAATACCTTGGGATTTACATACATATATGTATGTATGTATGTACGTAAATTATAAGAATATGTTTTTATCTTTACTTTGCAATTGGTTACAGAATTGCAAAATAATTTCAAAGAAAATAGCTTGTAGCCTAATGTTTGCAGTATACATATGGAATTAAAATGTCTACGTTGTTTGTTTAAAAATTTATGACTATGAGTTAAATAAATAAATTAATTAAATAAATAAATTGAAATAAATTATATTGTAAAAAAAATAATAATAAATAAAAAAACAGCTGATTGTCTCTCCGTTAACAAAGTACTCATTGTGATAGCCTTCTCCGTCAATACGTTTACGTCAGTTGAAAAAGGCGACGGATAACGTATGACGGATTCTATGTGTCTCGGCCTTAACTTGTGTTTCTTTAAGCTTCCATCATGGTGGAATAATAAGGTGCGCGTATCAACGCAACAACAAAAAACGACATGCATTTTGTTTGTGTAAAATTAATTCAAAATTGTCAAAACAAGCTGTATACAAAACAAAACAAAAGTTGTTTTGTATGTATTTATTGGTTATGCAAAAACAAAAAGCATAACGTAAACAAAAATATTCATGATGGCGGCCAAAAATGTAAACAACTTTTGACAAGAAAAGCATACTTTTCCATTTTTTTAACGGTCAAAACACAACCCTACAAAGAACCATATTCCTTCTTGCGCACACCTGATTATTCCACCATGATTTTTATGAAATGAAACAAATCATGGTGGAATAATAAGGTGCGCGTAAGAATACAACAATAAAAATCGACATGCATTTTGTTTGTGTAAAATTAATTCAAAATTGTCAATACAAAGCTGTATACAAAACAAAACAAAAGTTGTTTTGTATGTATTTATTGGTTATGCAAAAACAAAAAGCATAACGTAAACAAAAATATTCATGATGGCGGCCAAAAATGTAAACAACTTTTGACAAGACCGAATTAACTTACCATATTTTTGCAGATTATTTAACGGTCAAAACACAACCCTACAAAAAACCATATTCCTTCTTGCGCAGACCTGATTATTAGACCATGGCTTCCATGAATTTGTTTTAATTTTAACAGGGGAGCTGCCACATTTTCAATAAAACTCCAAACATTTTTAGTGTTGCCAAATGGTATTTAACTAATAATGTGTGTACAAATGAAATGGTCCACGGCTGAATTACATAAGAGTAGTCCAAAAACTACTCCTTTTTTCTAAAATGGACCATGTAGTCCAATAATTTTTGTAGAGTATGGTTGTATTGCTGTTTAATTACTATTAGTGAGTATGCGAATTCACCCAGCAAACAATATTAAGCGTTATTTTCTTTAGGAAATTATTTAGAACTTTCACAAAAAATTTAATTGTCTATTTCAAAAAATACATGGGAATAAGTGAATTATTGAAGTAATGTTTTAAAATAGGTATTTTAAATCGACTTAAAGAAATTTTATTTTAGTGTATTGATATAAAATAAGATAGTATATGAAAGAAATCTAGGAGTACCTTTTATCGTGCTGTGCATGAATGAAAGTCAAGAAAATATAAAATATATTCAATCTTATATGTAAATGTTTTATAGCATAAGAGGCATTGGATATTGCCAAAAGCATTCACATGCATGAAATATTTACCAACTTGCACCATTGTATTAAACCTGTAAATAAATGTTTGCTGGACAAATTGTCTAAAAAAACGTGAAGACAAAACAACAACAAAAATATAAAAAAATTCATAAAAATATATAAGCATCCGCCTCGTGTGTACTCGTCGCTTGATAATCGACGACTGAATAAAAGAGCAAAAAGCCAGTGTAGCCAGGTAAATATTGTCTAATGTCTCCAAATTATAGAGTGTTTTCCCCAAAAATCCCCATTTTAAAACTGGAAATCCCCAATTTTGTCCCCAATAAATATATGTATATTAAGCATCATAAAAAACATTTTTTTATTAATTTTATTACATACATTTATTTAAGTTAATGCATTCGTATGTGCTCAATGGAACTTTTGAATCCATAGAATATATTAAAATTCCATACACGGAATAAAATTATTTTTTTTTTCTATGCTTTTGAGTTGTAAATTTATGCATAGCTCAAAATTTTCCATACTCTCAGTGAATATTTTAAGCATTTATTTTGCTAGTACAGTTAAATAATCTAAAAAAAATTTGTTTGAACTTCTTTTGCTTCTAACACCTTTGAACATTCTATGCCAACATCAATTTTAGCAACAACCAAATTACCTTCCTTATTGTAGATTAGTACATCCATTTTGGCAATATCGAATTCAATAAATTCTGGTTTTAAAAATTTTGAACAAATTGTTATAAAAACCAACATCCTCAATACCATCGCTTTGAAATAATCGAAATATGGAGAACAAAAACGCCAAGATACATAAACATATATGTAAATATGTATATGTATGGAAGAAAATGGTAAAATAAAGCAAAATTGATAATATGTATACTGAAAATGAAAAATCCCCAAATCCCTCCCCACGATAATCTGTCCCCAAAAACCAGCTAAAATCCCTAATTTGGGGAGAAATCCCCACACCTGGCTACACTGCATAAAGCTCCATTCACCAGCGTTGTCAACTTTGAAATTTTAAAAGGCACCAAAATGGAGAAAAAAACGCGCCATTTAACAAAAAACGCACCAAGTTCAGATTTTTTTTATTGAAAATTTTTATTGAATTAATTTTGCGTCTTTACAACATTTAACTTTAGTCTAAAATTCTAATGTTGATATAATATTGTCCCATTACATAAAGTGCATCATTCTCCACACTTTTTCAATGCTAGATAAGGTTTCGACATCGAATTCAAATTGTACTGCTAATGGCATGATATCATATTTGCAATGGGATAAAACATTTTGTACAATGCTGGTTGTTGATGTCGGTTGTAGATAAATGGGCTTAAAGCTGCAATGTGTTTCCGTGTTCCAGCATACCGAACAAGGTTGGATATTTCAGCGTGATTTGCAATAAAAAAATCTTGCTTTTGTGTTATTATTTGGTCAAGGCCGAATCCATTTCTTAAACTAACATTGTGATTCCCAAATCCTTTTGTATTTCGCTTATGATCTCCTTTTTTAGACTCCATTCTTGACGCTAACTTTAAATATTTCTTTTAGTAAATATAAATTTCATTAGTTTTAGTGTAACAACACTTTATATAAACGCATTTTTCATGCATTTTATAAAAATCGAACAATGATCGCAAGTCTCACGAAAACTTTGTTTTTGCTAAACTCTTTAACAGACTTGAAAACAACTTTTACGAGAAAAAAAAATTAAATACTCTGAAAATCTAAAAGGGACAACAAATTTCTTATAATGAAATGTTACAAATTATCTATAACAACAAGACGAATTAACGGTTTTTGTGAATGTGTTTTGGCACCTCTTAAACATCATTAATGGTTGCTCTTATTATGGTCTGTAAAATTTAATGTAAAAATTGTACACAAATTGAATGAAATGGTATTGAAACAGTTGTATTCTTTGTACAAAATTCTTTATCCTCATACTGAAACAAAAAATTGTGTTTAATATGATTTGGAGCCACCCAAAATTAAAAAAAAAACGCACCAAAATTAAAGAAAAAGCGTACCACGCACCAACTCAGATATTTTTCGCACAAAACATTTAGAAAAGCACCAAAAAAGGTGCGAAACGCACCAAGTTGACAACGCTGCCAATCACCCATTGTTTCCGAACAAAATTTTTGTCCGTACAAAATTTTTTGTTCTGAAACATTTTTGCAACTCGATTCACTCATTTCGAACAATTTGTCTGGAAAATCAAAGCTACCGTATCAAATACATGTGTTTTATTATATTTACAAGATGGCAGTATAGTGACAGATGAATTAAATCTGGTGTTTTATATGTCAAACGCAGTTATTTTTTATTGTTTAATAAGAAAATTTATATTAAAAAAAAAAATTAAGAAAAGTCAGCTAGTTTTTTTTACTAGCAATTGAGCTAGAAGGAATATGGTATTTTTTAGGGTTGTGTTTTGACGGTTAAATAATCTGCAAAAATATAGTAATGGGTCGATTATGGATGGCAACCGAACCACAGTTGCGTTGCCAGTTGCTGAGAATTGTATTACGGATGGCAACTGGCAACTGAGAGCTGCCAGTTTCAGTTGCTATTTAGTACTTTTCTGGCAACCACAAATTTTTATTTGCCGGCTGGCAACGCAACTGAAGTTCGGTTGCTATCCATAATCGAGCCATAAGTTTCTTCGCTCTTGTCAAAAGTTGTTTACATTTTTGGCCGCCATCATGAATATTTTTGTTTAGGTTATGCTTTTTGTTTTTGCATAACCAATAAATACATACAAAACAACTTTTGTTTTGTTTTGTATACAGCTTTGTTTTGACAATTTTGAATTAATTTTACACAAACAAAATGCATGTCGTTTTTTATTGTTGTATTCTTACGCGCACCTTATTATTCCACCATGGTATTACCATGTAAAGTGGCCTTTAGACTTGACGATAAAAGTATAAATAACCCATAATAAATTTACAATCCCAGAACTTAATTAGCTCCCCAGCTATGAAGAAAGAAAGTAAAAATAATAGCAAAAATACCAAGGTAACTCGGTCCCCATCTAGGGTTGCCAGATTCAATATGTGCAATTACTTCGAATTTAGTGCAAATGAGCTTAATTTTAAAAACGAAACTTGACAAATTTTAATCTGTTCTTAAAAGCTAAAATTGAGTAGTAATATTTTAATTTTGTTAAAGAAAATTCTGGTGTTAGATATCGGACAATGTTGGAATTTTTTTAAGGCCAGACGTGGAAAACCAGCCGTAAGTTGGATTCAATAGAATGGAGCCATATCGCATAGTGCGAGGGGCACAATGGATCTTTTACGCGACGTCTTTGGTGGACGATTTATTCCCATACAAGCGATTTTAATTGGCAATCACGTTCAACGGACTTAACCACTCCAAACTGTTTCCTGTGGGTTATTATATATATTAATAAGCCTCGAAATTAGCAACATAACATTTAAAGTTTGGCGAAAGGTTATGGAAAATGTTTTGGAAATGGCACGAATATGCGAAGCAGAAAATGGCCACCACTTGCGACATATAATATTTCATGAAATCAAATTTCATAGTGCGAACCGAGACACAGCATTTAAAATAAAAACATTTAATAATTATCTCTTAAATAAGAAGTTATAATGAACTTAAGCCCCATCGGTCATTTTGAGCCACCCTGTATAAATTAAATGTGTTGGCACGAGTGTGTTGTATACAAAAATTTGTTTATTTTAAATTTTCAGTTTCAGCTTGACAAACATTGCTTTAAACTTGACAACCATCATCGAAGGTTATATCGGCTAAAAAATTTTGAAAATAAAAACTATATTCAATCTAATGAATATCTTTCCTTTTGCGCCGACGTATATAGCCCGGTTTAGTGGGTTAAGGTAACCCAAGGAAAATTTAGCATCTTCCCTCATGAATGTCTTTAATCTTAATCTTTAATCTTAGTAGCTTAATTTAATCACTGTAGCCGGTAAAAAATTGCCAGCTTCAAAATATTATTTCATAAAACACATTCCCAAAACATATTAAAAATAATTATTTCCGTTTGCGAAGAGTTAGCATGATAAATAAGTACACAAGTACACATTTACTAAGAAAATAACCAATTTTTGTTAATAAAATAAATATTTTGTTGAGAAAAATATTTCGTTATATATGTATATATATGACGAGCTTTTGACGTTTTCTAATAGCTAAAAATTTCATCTGGCAGCTATGCATACCTAAAATATATATTATTGAACATGGTTGATATTAAAAAGTACTTTGTGCTAATTATGGAAACTAGAGGACCAGTTGTCCCACCCTAATACTAAATATTATAATGACACAAAAATATCATTCATATCCAAAATAGTCTGCTTTCCAAATTGTATACGTGTGGTCTGGCTGTGTGCGTTCGTTTGCTGCGGAAATTATATATACGCGTTTATGTGCTGAAACAATAACAAATGCCAATCCCGTTAGATGTTCATACTAAATTGATTTGTTAAAAAGTGAAAAAATAAAAAATACAGCTCATACAATAGGACTGTTTATAAACAGTGGTGGTTTTGTGTGTGTGTGTTTTTGCGTTTGGTTTTCTAGCTTCTTTTGGTTATAAGAACGTCTTTCAGGTACATATTAAATATAATTTAATTCAATAAATCGTTTCTGTTTGCATTTTTTTCAAACTCACTACCACCCACTCGTGCGTGCCACCACAAATTTAATGATTACCCAAATTCAAGTTATGACCAATGTAGTATGTTGATGTCATCCGTCTAATAAATGAAGTGATGTGATTTTTAATATGTACATCATGTTTATTAAATTTTACAACACTACACCAGTCAATGTACATATCTGCCAAATGGGGCTTTAAGAGAATTTGTTGCTCAGACGGCAACAAAAATACCAAGGTTATTTTTGTTCGAATTTTTTAATTAAAAAAATTAATTTATATAAACATATCCATGTTTGTGCATATATACATACATACATCCATATGTACATAAGCATATGCATAGATACATAAGTATGTACATACATATGGATTTGCTTCGTAAACCATGCCATCAACTTGAAATAATACCCTAAAGATATGGCACATCTGGCAAACATTGGCCCAAAAAAGCGTAACCACTAAATACTAATGAAAACACTTTTGATTTATATACCTGTTTATTACGTTAAACAGTTTCCTACATAATTGATAGAAAATGTAATATAATCTTATCTTATTAGATGCTGTTTAACTTAATAAATAAATGCATAAATCAAAAAGATTTTCATTGGTATTTAGTGGTTACGCTTTTTTGGGCAAATGTTTGCCAGATGTGACCGTACCTTAATTGGCATTTAGTCAAACAATCCAAGAAAATATTTAAAAACGGAAATATCTGTAGATACATATGCATACAAAGTATGTATCTTCAAAATCATTTTGCAACAAACATACAAATATGAATGCTCAAACCGTCTAGAGCAGAATTACCGTAACGTCTAGCTTATGTATGTATGTATGTATATGTATGTGTATTTGTTAACCAATATTTCGAAAATTAATTTTGTATTACACATGCCTATACATATGTATACATAATTATGTACATACATATACACCCAGAAGGATTGTAAATTGGATTTAGAAGGCCTCTTTATTTCTTCTTTCTGATGCTCCATTCCATACTCATTTCATTTTTACACACCCGTTTCTTTCGGAAATTATTCTCAAAGGTCTTCAAACTTATGGCTGAAAGGCCATATTGAAGGGTTTTTAATGAAACTTCACATGCTAAAGGCTATCACCTAAATGATATTCATTAAAATAATATCTAAAGGTTAAGAAAAATTAGGAAAATATTGTAAAAATATAACTACATATGAGGATATCTAAAATAATTATTAATATTCTATATTATTATTACGAATAAATGCAATCATCATCTATACGTTAAAATAATTATTTTGGCTTAAATGCACTTTAGTGAAGTTGTCCCAAACAAAATAACAATTAGCCTATGTGATAGAAAATTGAAAAATAAGAAGAAACTATAAAATAAAAAAGGGGCGGCAACCCATATTTGGGAACAAGAGCATACCTGTCAAATCTCCAGGTCCACTTGGCCCCGCTACAGAAAAACTATTCTATATTCCGCCGTGTCGGGAAATACCATGGTGGAGAAAAGCATTAAGTCCGGCCGAAGGCCGGCTATGTAGAAAATCTATTCTATATACCGCCGCGTCAGGAAATACCATGGTGGAGAAAATCATATGCAGAGAAATATAGTGTATAACCACTGTTTTATATAAAATCTTCAAATGCACATAACTCTTTAAATAAGGATCGCCACCATTTTTTTGTTTAATATTTTCTTCTTATTTTTAATTTTTACAATATTGTTTTTCTTTTTGACCGAATTCATTAAGAAATAAAAACTTCAAAGGCCCATAACTCGCAAAATATGGGTTGCCGCCAACTTTTTTATTTAATATTTTCTTCTTATTTTTCAATTTTCTATCACATAGGCTAATTTTTATTTTGTTTGGGCCAACTTCACTAAAGTGTATTTGTTCCATTATATTAATAATACTTACAGATTTAATCATTTATTCATACATATTATGGAAAGCAAATCTCTTCATCGACACTCAACTAAAATGCTATAGCTACCGTTTATTATTTGTTATGTATGTATTTAGAATGCATAAATATTGCAGGCTTAAAGTAAGGCCTGAAGACCGAAGGTCTTCTTGGTTTTCCCGCTGGGTACCCATAGTACACCAGTTAGAAAGCAAAATATTGATTTTTCTAGTCAGCTGCTTAGGGAAATTTGTGGGAAATTTTTTATATTATGTAGTGCTACCATATTTTCATCTTAATTAAATAAGAGCTTCAATTACTCACTAAAAAATTAAGTCTTATTTAAATACAACATAAATTTAAATAAAAATTAACTAATGACTTACTTAGGGCCAATAATTGACTTTTTATTTAAATACTCTTTCAGCTAATTTTAATTTAAATTTATGTTGCATTTTAGTGCTACTTCTGTTTTCCAGTCGTATTTAATTGTTATTATTTAACTGTATTGAAAACTCGGTAGCACAACGTAATATAAAAAATTTCCTACAGAGCAGCTGACTAGAACAAATAAAGTAAAATCCAAAAAAAATATATTTTTATTTTAGCTAAATATAAGTATAATTAAGAACTGCAGAAATGTTTTAAGAGAATAAAAGCAAATATCAGAATGATTAAAAGGATAATAGCAACAAAGCAAGCCAAAATTGTATGCAACTTATCAGGAGCCACAAATTTTTTGATTGACTTTGTTTTAAATAAGAAGAACAAGCTGTCAAAAACATATGACAATTATGGGCAGTTTTTGACTTGATATTTAAGTATGTAATTAGTTAATTTTTCTTTAAATTTATGTTGTATTTAAATAAGATTCCATTTTTTCAGTGAGTTATGCCAGAAGGATCTCAGTTCTCATTTAATTGCGATGAAAATATGCACTACGTAAAATAAAAAATTTCGGACAAATTTCCCTAAAGAACAGATGACTGGAACAAATAAACAAAAATCCAAAAAAATTATATTTTTATTTTAGCTAAAAATAAGAATAATTAAGAACTGCTGAAATATTTTAAAAGAATAAATAAAAGCAACTTTCAAAACGGTTAAAAGGTTAATAGCGGCAAAAAAAAGACAAAATTTTGTACAATTTGCCAGCAGCCACTGATATTTTATTGGCTTTATTTTATATAAGAAGAACAAGCAGCCAAAAACATACGGAAATTCGTTTATCTTAATTATTATTTAAATACACAAGGTTGTTTATTTAATTAATAATAAAGTACTTTTTGAAAATATGCAGTCAAAAACACAATTTGGTATTTAATTACAAATTAAAAATAATTATAACTTAAATATCAAGTCAAAAATTGGCCCTTAGTAAATTTATGTAGTATCTAAATGCACAATGTTGGCTAATGATTTTTTTTTTTTTGGAAAAATTGTACGTGCAAATTATTCGAGAAATATTCGCTTGAATTTGGCGAATTCGAATATCTTATAATAGGCGAACAATCGAATACGAATTCGAGTATTTGTAACATCACTAGTATACTTACCTTTGGATCGGTGTTGCCAGAATATTTTGTATAAAAAATCTGCAATATCGGCACTTTTTTTTTAATATCGTCAAAAAATTGACACGCAACTTTTCAGCTAATTAAATTTCAATGTATAGATTAACTCTGGTTTAAATATCTTTTCAATTACAATATACATAAATCCCCTTTTTGTTTTCTAAACCGAAATATTTCCAGATTTGCTCAAATCTATTTCCACTTTAAATTGACTTCAAAAATTAAAAAGTGTTTTCACGATATTCTTTTATTTATGTATTCAATCAATAGTAATACATATGTAAAGCCCAGGTGCTGATACAGAGTGGGGGGAGTTAATTTGATATTTCTCCCCAACTCTTTTTAAATTGACATTTAAAGAACACAATTTTATATAAAAATTCTAAAAAGTTGCCCCCCCACCCCAACCGAGAAAGCTGGATCCGTGCCTGGTATAGCCTTAGGCAAACTTAGTTCGTATTACATGTGAATATACATGAGTAAAACTAAAGTATTTACAAATCAGATAATAATATAGAACCTTCTGAACATCCCAGTATCCCTCAACACCGTTTAATATAACAAATTAAATTAAACACAGTCAGACAGCATTTTTTAAAACAAAATACTAATATAAAATTTTTTTATTTATTTGTTGTGGGATAGTAAATCTATACGCATTTTGTTTGTTGCTAAATACCAACTCATCAGTAGATCTTTACTATTTATGTTTTGGTTCCAAAACTTATTTACTCATAAACTCGTAAATAAAATTTGCGAACATTGCGAAATGCTGATTATAAAATTTTTTTTATCAAAATATCATATTATTTTCTGATTTTGCCCATAAAAATTCTCGCAGCAGTGAGAAATCGCACGACCCGAAATCGCACTTTGTAATATTTTAGGACAAAAATCAGTAAATCTGGAAAAGTGATTGGATAGATATGTTCATAATATGTACATATATAAACGTAGTTGCATAATTTGAAAAACTGCGTGCGCAATGTAAACAATGTGTTAGCAAACAGAAATATTTTGCATAAAAACGGCGTTAAGGAACGCGACTTTGGGTTAACACTTGCTTGCATACAAAATAAAATTGATGCATGATTTTTACAGCTGATATTCATCAAACTGAGTTGCAATACAGTAAGGGACATTAAAGGGCACTATACACTGTCAAAATACTTGACATCAAGCGTGTGTATCTATGCTTGACATCAATCATACCCAATATCTAAATTATTTGATTTTTCATCAAGCGTCGTCGGTGTCACTCACACATCAATTAAATTTTCACCGATGCAACTTTAAATGCTTGATGTGATTTTGACATTGCCAAACACTTCTAGTATGAGTTTACGAATTCGGTGCCTTGTAAATATATTTAGCAACTTGAGTTTAGGAAGTCGTCCTATGTACTATACATTTATTTATTTATCAAATTCACATAGTAATACAAAGCCTATAGGCCAAATAATCGTATTACAGAGTAAAAAACAAAATAGTCTGATTATTTCTTAAATTCAAGTGCAGGAATATAAACAGCATATTCATATACATATGTATGTACATATGTTGTAAGTAAGTATAATCTACAAGCTATAGGCCCCCCAGCCATAATTACATAACATTAACTTTAATAAGAGGACAAATATAAAAGTATTGTTACAGTCCGGTGTGAATGTTAGGACAACCTTCCTAGTCTAAATCAGTTACATTCTATTATATAAACTCTATAACGAGAATAGTCTTACCAATTTGATTCGAAAGACGTTATTACTGTGGGAAAATATTCGCAGCTCATTGGGAAGACTATTCCAATATCTCGCCACCATAATAACGAAAGATCTTTCAAAAAATGCACATCTTATATTGGGTATAACTATCTGTTTATTGCGGCTAGAACGGGAGAAGGTGAATTTTTTGTACAGTTTGGCGGGTATGCCACTTCTAACAATACCATAGAACAAATTTAGGAAACGAAGTTTAACAAACTGGTAAAAGCTGCAACCCAGAAAGTCTTTCACAAATGCCGAAATATGTTCACGTCTACGAACGTTATATACAAATCTTACAATACTGTTGACGATACGTTCCAGCTTTTTTACATTCGTAGCAATAGTACCCGAAATAACTTCTAAACCATAAAAAATATGAGGCATCAAAAGTGCATATGATATTTTTGGCTTAACTTCAAGCGGGAAAAATAAGTTCAAAGAGTATATTTTTCGAAGTGAAAAGGTTATTTTCCTATGAATACAATCAAAATGGGATTTGAAGTTCAGCTGATTATCAATAATTATCCCTAAACATTTATGCTGAATCATAAACTCAATACTGGAATTACAAATAGATGTATATATTCATATATACAAGACCAATGCCGAACATTTTTAATTTATTTTACTTACATACTTTCAGATGTCATCTTTCTTACTCTGCTTGCGCTTTTAATTAGTAATTCAGTACTGTTTAGGAGAATATATTGTTGTACATGGCCCACCTGTATGGGTGGACTCTCGCATATTAAATTTTTGCCCCTGTTGTCGTTCTCAACTCAACTCAGTTTGGTTGTGTACGAGTCAACCTAACTTTCACACCACCAAATTGTTTTGTTAAAGCGTTACCAACTTAAAATATCCAGTTTGACAGAAAAACAAACAAATTCGTGTAAAAATTTTAAAAAATATATTAGAAGAAAAAAGTGTTTTAAGTGTTTTATTCGAAAGCAAATAATTTTTCAAATGGATATATGTGTAGATTTATTCTATGAAGATGGAAACGAAGATAGTAATATAGATGTGCTACGCATAAGGATGAAAATTCGTGATGAATCCAACCCTCTTGAACTACCAACTGCAAAGTAAAAATATTCAAAATATAAGTTACAATTACAGTAAGAAAATAATTTTTAAAGATTTATTAGCTATTTCCGACTGACTAAAGAAGACTTTTGCTATCTGCTGGATGCCATAAAAAATCAATTAAAGAAACCTGTACGTCAGCTATACCACCGATAGTGAAACTTTGTGCTGCCCTTAGGTTTTTTTGCTGACGGGAGCTACCAGAAGTGCAGTGGCAACAACTACAATATATTATTAGATCAATCTACAATGTCGCTTGTTTTAAAAGAAGTGTTAGATGTGCTAGAGCAGCGCATGATTTTTGGGCGTTCGTTGTAATTTTCAAAGGTCTGTAAATATATTAAATGCCGAGAAACTGCAATATTAAGCACAATAAATTTTTCTACTTACGATCTCTTCATTTTTCTGCACTTTATGTCGAAGTAAACTGTAACGAACAAAAACCAAACTACTAATAAGCAGCTGTGTGTATTTATCGTTTTTGTCAATCAATCTTGTGCACACTTGCAAATGACAATACCACAAAAAATAGTGAACACAAGTAAAAAGTCAACCATGAGTTGAGTTGAGAATGGCAATGCGAATTTATAAACGACGACCAAATTGTTTCAAAAGTTGTCAACCGCAATATGGGTATTAATTTATTCTTTTTTTTTTGTGATATAAATATAGAAGACTTTGATTTTTAAATGCAACTTCAAAATATGTATTTCTGTTTGTTTTTTAAGAAATTTATTACCTTGCGTCAAAGACAAAGGATTTTCTTTAAATAAATGGTTATGTTATTTAATTTATATATGCATATACATATATTTATTTGTTATACATATCATATTATATTTACTCAGTAAATATTGAATATTAAAATGTAATACATTTTTTTGGCCTTGATGGCTTGGTATTACTATATGAAATAAATAAAATATATAAATATATATACTAGCTGTGTCCGGTGCGCTTCGCTGCCCAAAGGTGATGTAAAATAAAAGCATCACTTATAATAAGTATAAATAATTTTTTATTCCATCCTTTTTCTGAAATTTCATTACAACTTAAGAAAACACACTTAATTTAAAGACATTTTGCTGGAATTTGTGTCTTGTTCTTTAAATTAACACACGCTGAATCTTAAAAAAATCTGTGCATTAGGTGTACAGCTATTTAATTTAATATTAATAATTAATTAATATTTTATTTGTATAGGGGGTGCCCATTCCAATCGTCCTAGCGCTTTAAAATTTAATGGAAGTTTTGTTTTGTTCTTAAAATAACACTAGCCGAATTTTAAAAGATTCCGTTTTTAGTTGTGCAGATACATATATAAATATTTTACTTGTTGCGGGTGTCATTCCCCCACGAATTAAAAAACAAGTAACCTATTTTACTTTCCCGGTCATCAGTAATATGGTTCTGAAATTTAAACACGATCGGTCTTACCGTTGTTTGGTTTCCTATAAGGTACATACAACATAAAAACAAACACAAACTTACTTCATTTATATTTACATTTTATGTACTTTTTAAAATTTTACGTACATATATTGTTTTTGAAAGTATATACGAGTATATGCAAAATAGTCGACAAATATTTGCTTGAATTTAGCGAATACGCATATCTTGAAATAGGGGAATAGTCCAATAATCGATTATAAATACGAGTATTCATATTCATAACTAGTATGTACATATCTACATATTAGTGATGTTACGAATATAAATTTTTAGTATTCGCGAATACGAATATTTGAAACAATATTCGTCGAATACGAATATTATTTTTAAGGTTTAGGTATTTATCATTATTATAACATTGAGATGCCGAATTCGAAGACCACTACTGAGCATTTTTAAATTATTTTACTTTCATTCTTTTAGATTTCGTTTTTCTTATTATGTTTGCGCTTTTAATTAGTAATTCAGTGCCACCTGTGTCGGTGGACTTTCACATATTAAATTTTGGTTCTTCCATTTTTTAAGTCCAACATTCCTCTACTAAGACTTGACTATTAACTTAATATGATATGAATATACATACAAATAAGACTATGGGCCGTATGCAAAAAAACTTAACAAAGGTTGGTAAGCCATTGTTAATCAAAATTCCTTAAAGTTGTATGCAAAAATTATTATTAGCTTACCATACCTTTGGTAAACCTTTGGTAACTTTAAATATTTTAAAGTAGAAAGAAACCTACTTTAAATGTATTTTAAAGTGACATTTCCTTATTTTCTTTTTGATTTATCGAATTAAAATTGAAATTTCGTTAAAATTTTTAATAAATTGTGTTTAGTGGTGAAAAAAATGAATATGTTAGATTTTATCCGAAGAATTGGTAACATTAATTGTGATTTCAGTAAAATGTGTGTTAATTGTGTAATGTTTTTATAAGTAGATGGTATTACCCAAATCTCAAATTATTATCGGCCTAGAATTTACAAGACGAGGATTGATGGCTTCTCCCTTCCAGATGACCACTTGAAAGGGAAATATCGTACTAGCAAGGAAACATAGAAGAAAATTGTAAAATTAATGAAACCGGACATTGATTTCAAAAGTATTTTTAACAAAAATTTTACTCAATTATAACAATAGCTTTACTTACTTTGTCCTCTTCGTTCAAATTTTCGGATCTTTTCCTTTTCATATCCTCTGCTTATTCATTTTTCCATAAATTTTCAAAATATTCGAGAACAATTACTTAGCAAAAAATGGAAATCTACAGAACTTTTTAGTGATGTACATACAGCCAACTCAAGTAAACAAAGCTCGTACTTCAAATAACCGGTTAAAGTTTTAACAAAAAATAGATATAAATATATATATTATATATATATATTACTAAAAAAGTATTAAGTTTGTTGTTATGTAATATAAATATTAATTTACATTTTAAATAAGGACAAATTTATTTTTATATTAAAACTATACAAAACACTGTTAATATATCCGAATGAATTACGAATGGTTTTTTGCATCGTTAACTATAAAGAGACAAGAGAGAATGATGGTATTGCCAGTATCAACATGTTAAATTTATTAAAGCATACAGTAGTTAACATAGTGTTTTTGCATACTATTTTTTAACATATGTTAACATTGTTAGCGTTAACGTCGCTGGTAGCTAATACGAACTTCAAACCTCAATTAAGATTTGTTTTTGCATAAGGCTTAATATCTTTTAAATGCTAGTTGCAAAATATACATACATACATACATATATATATTTGTGTCTGTTTTTAAAGAAGGTTATTTTCTTGCGTCAAAGATAAAGGGTTTTCTTTAAATAAAAATTATTAAAAATTAATATTTTTTGTCGATTTTATGTACGTTTTTAAACTTTATGCATATATATATTTTCTTTAAAAAGTATGTGCAAATTATTCGAGAAATATTTGCTTAAATTCGAATAATCGAATACGAATACGAGTATTTGTAACATCACTAGTTCATATACATACATACACAGATAGATACATATTGATGTACATACTTATACCTGTTTCTAGAAATGTTGCGAATTTTTTTCTATGGATTTTGTAAATTCATTTCTTAAACTAAAATAAATGATAGATCATATACAGTATATACATACATGCATACATATATTTACCTTATTACTCATCTGTATTTCCAGTATTGATGAATACTGTACTAGTACTAGAATTGTGTTTAAACATTTTGTATGTTCGACCGGAATTCTCACATATTATTTTTAGTTCATTGATCTCTTATGAAATTGTTGGAAATACATACTTTACTTAAATGTACTTTAGTTCCAATGTAAATGTTTAATCTAATATGCTTTGACATATTTGTTTTTATATTTTCAAGTATTGAAAATAATTAATTTAGTTTTGTCATAAATTTTCATCAGATTATATTGTTTGTGTTATGTTGAGTTCAGAAAAGAATTTATTATAATAAAGTTGTTCTTATAACTACTTAACTACGTTATAGATAGGGTGATTCATATACTATATACATATATATAATATTTACAGTGTCTATAAATACACAACATCTTCCTTTTCATAAAAAGATAAATATAATAATAATAGTAAAATATAATTGTTCAATTCACAAGCTCAGTCGTCTGTCTTATGGTTTAAAAAAAGACGATATTTGTTTATGTGCTTGTGAACAGACAAATTTGCTGTATCGTTATTTTCTCGTATTTTAAATGTCAGTTTAATGTTGTCAATTCATATGAGTAAATAGTTTATGTCAAAAAACAAATTTCTTTTTATCAAATAAAAAAAAAAAAAACATGAAAAGTGAAACCAGGTGTGGGAATTATAATTTGACGCGAAATATAACTTTATTTTTTAGCGACAAGCAATTTTGATTAAATTAGTTTGAAAATTAAGTTGAAATGAATCATGTATATATTTATCATTAAGAAGAATGTATTTTCTGGTGTTACTTATCACATATATAAAATATTTTTACAAATTAATTTAACAAATAGAATATTCCCAGACCCGGCCTCAATATAACAATTGAAAAACATATAAAATTCAATCGTATAATTATAACACACTTTTGTATGAAAATTACCAACAACAAAAATACAATATTGTATAATTATACGATTAGACAACACATATGACGTTAATACGAGCTTGTGAATTGAACAAATATTCAATTTGATAAATTATGTTTTGTTTTACATTATAAATTTTTTCGAGATTTACATATGTACATATATTTAAAGAGTTTCACAAAAACTGTATGTTAATTAAATTTAGCGAATCAATCGTATCTTGAAGGAGGTTTTATTTTTCTACCAGTTCTTGTAACATAGGCAGTATCATGCGAATTCTGATTATCCCGTTGGCTCTTTTCAACTGTTTCCAAATTGGTTTGTGTGTTTTCTATTTTGCTTGTTGATATTTCAGTTTTATTGATATATGTTGTTCGTTCCTTCTATATAACGCACCGTCATTATCCCTAACGATAAATGACCTCGGCTCCTCACAGTCATCCACTACCTCACCTTTAAACCAAAACGAATGATCATTTTTTCTAAACATTACACTATCTCCTGGCTTAATGGGTTTTCTGTATGTTGCATTTCTGTTATAATGTCTGGCTGATTTCATTGCTTTGCTTCTCAAGGCTCTTTCATACACTTCAGTATTTACTAATTGCGATTTAAAATTTTTTGAAACTGATGGTAATTTTTTTCGTACATGTCTTGACATTAATAACTCTGCTGGACTTGGCATGTTAACCTTCGGTGTTGTCCTATAGTGCAGAAAAGCGATATAGGGATCTGTTCCAATTTTTTTCACTGTTTGGATGGACCTTTCGGCAAGGCCATTTGATCTTGATAAATATGGGCTTGAGGTTTTGTGGTCAATGCCCCACTCACTGCAATATTTTTTAAATTCTTTCGAATTGTACGGTGGTCCATTATCAGAAATAAATATCTGTGGTGTTCCATGTCTGGCGAAAATAGACTTAAGCTTAACTATGTATGACATTCGTACTCGAATGTCCATTGGCTAATAACTCAACTTCAAAATACTTTGTATAGTAATCAACTACCATCAAATATTGATTTTTATTAAATTCAAAATTATCGCAACCCACTTTAAACCACGGAATGTTGTAAATCTCATGTGGAATCATTTCGAGTTTGGTATTTGCGTTGCGATACTTTAAACAAATTTCACAATTACTAAATATGTTCAAAATATCACTGTAAATGTTGGGCCAGTAAATGGTTTTGCGAGCTAAACTTTGGCATCTCTGAATGACCATATGACTTTCATGTATGGCTTCAAGCATTTTGCGGCGTAACACCTGGGGAATTAAAATTTGATTTCCCTTAAGAATTAGATCATCCATAACTGTCAGCTCATCTTTAATCTTGAAATAGGGTATAACTTCTCTATCAACCAATTTACGATTCTTAGGCCACCCATTTTCTATATATTGTTTTATTTTTTGACAAGTTTTGTCAATTCTAATTTGTTGTTGAATCTCATTAACATTAGAGAATGGTGTTTCCATAAATGTTTTCAAAAAATTACAATGTAATGAAACTTCATCATCAAATTCTACTAAGACTTTCTCTTTTAGAGGACACCTTGATAGCGTGTCAGCTATATACAAAAACTTTCCAGGCTTGTATGTCACGCTTTAAATATATGACTGCAAACGTAGCATAAAACGTTGCAGCCTTGCAGGTATTTTATATTTATATAAAGGCTTATCAAATAATGTGACTAATGGTTTGTGATCAGTTTCAACATTTACACGACTACCATAAGTGTATTGGTGAAACCTCACACAACCAAACAAAATCGCAAACAGTTCCTTTTCGATCTGTGCATAATTCATTTGAGCATTTGTCAAAGACGCTGAGGCATAAGCAATGGGATTTCTCCCATGTAATATTGCAGCCCCTACTGCATACTTGGATGCATCGACTGTTAAAGTCAATTGTTTATTGGGATCAAAATACGTCAATACAGGTGTTTTAGTAATTTCCATTTTCAAGTAATCAAATTCCTTTTGCATTGTATCATTCCAATGCCATAAAATATCCTTTTTCAAAAGTTCCCTTAAATGTCGGTTCTTTAGTGACAGATTATCAATAAAACCACCAAGATAATTAATCATTACTAAAAACGTTTGTAGCTCAGTGACATTATTCGGAGTTGGCATTTCTAAAATGGCACTTATTTTTTCCTTATCCGGTTTAACTCCTTCCTTGTTAAATACATGTCCTATAAATTTAACTTCACTAAGTAAAAATTTTGATTTTGCCTTGTTAAATTTGACTCCCACCTTCCTTGCTCTCTCTAGTACCCTTTCTAAAATATTGTTATGTTCCTCAACCGACATTGCATAAATCAAAAAATCATCGATGTAAATCAATAAACCATCGATATCGCCAAATAACTTCATCATTTCCCCATGGAAAATCTCCGGAGCGGCATTTATGCCAAAGGGTAAACGGAGAAATCTATACCTCCCGAAAGGAGTATTGAAGGTGCATAATTTAGATGATTTTTCATTAAGGGGTATCATCCAAAACACGCTGTTTGCATCTAATGTGCTAAACACACGTGAACCACTCAACTTTGCTTTGCAATCATCAATATTTGGGAACTGGAAATGGTGTCGTAATATAGCTTTGTTAAGATTTCTAGGATCAAGGCAAAGTCTAATTTTACCATCCCGTTTTGACACCAAAACGATAGAGCTCACCCATTCCGTAGGTTCCTCAACACGTTGTATAACGTTCAGACTAACCATTCTGTCTAATTCTAATTTAAGCTTTTCACTTAATGAAAAAGGAATTCGCCTTGGAGTATCCACGACTGGACTAACGTTAGGTTTAAGCATCAAGTTGCACTCATTGGTTATTAAACCTAAACCATCGAAAATATCAGAATTTTGCTTTATGACACTCTCAGCCGATAATATTTTCACAGTTTTTATCAAACTCATTTTCATTGCCAAACTAAGGCCTACAAAATTCTTACATTGTATGTTTACAACATAAAAATAATCAATATATTTTTTAAAATTGTATAAAAAATTAATCTTAACTTTACCCTTAATCGGCAACCTCTCACCACTGAATGTGTTGATTTTCGTACTTGTTGCTATCATACGACCAGCTAAACCCAAACCTTTGGCAGCATCTTGTGATAAAATGTTGGCATCTGCACCTCTATCAACCTGAAACTCCACATTTTTGTTGTTGATCAGCACTTTTATATTCCAGCCGTTGTTTGATGTTGTATTTTGTTGAGTATCATCTAAGTTACCAATTATATTTTGTTGTTGTAGGGCGCCATTATCAATTATATTTTGTTGTTGTTGGACGCCATTATCAATTATATTTTGTTGTTGTTGGACGCCATTATCAATTATATTTATTTGTTGCAGGTCGCCATCATCAATTATATTTTGTTGTTGTTGACAAAAAATCAAAGTTCCAATAAATAATTCATTGTCTTCTTCTACACCGGTTGTATTTGATAAATTTTTCACATACTTTTTTGTGTCATACTGTTGTTTCTGTTTTTTGCGACCATAACCTCTAAAATTACCAGAATCTTGTTCTCTTTTAGAATAACACATTTTAGCATAATGGCCCTTCTTGTTACAATTGTGACAAAAGGCATTTTCCGCCGGACATTTGTGCTTGTGTACCTGGTCACACTTAGCACACGACTTCTGTACAAAATTTCTTTGTGTACCAGTGGTTGTATATCTACCACTTTTTTGGAGCATATTCAACCCAAAACCGTCCATCTGGGTAGCATTCCCACGGGCAGCAACAATACTTTTTGCAATTGCTATGGCATTTTCTAATTTAATTGTCCCCTCGCTTAACAATTTTTCCTTGATGTGTTGAAACTCTGACGAAATACCGCAAATAAATATATCTTTAACAAGATCTTCTCTAAGATCTCCAAAACCGCATGTTTGACTCAAATTTTTTAAAACAGTTACATATTCGTCAATAGTTTCTCCACCATTTTGTTTTCTTTTAAAAAAAATATGGCGCTCCATTGCCGTATTTGATTTTGGTATGAAGTATTGATGGAACAGTTTTAAAAGATCTTCATATTTAATTTCAGTAGCATTCTAATCGAAAGATTGAAAAATGTGGAATGCATCAGGACCCATTTGGTGGATAAGTAGCGCCACTTTCCTCTTATCCGCCTCTCCATCGAGATTTGATGCAGTCACGAAAATTTTAAATTGTGCCAACCAATTTTTCCACTCAACGGCCATATTGGATGCCCTCATATTTATTTTTGACCCGGAACCAATCTTTTCCATTTTTCTCGACTTATTTATTAAATTAATTATATTATATTTTCTTTGATTTATTTTAACACACCTGACACCATGTTATGTTGAGTTCAGAATAGAATTTATTATAATAAAGTTGTTCTTATAACTACTTAACTACGTTATAGATAGGGTGATTCATATACTATATACATATATATAATAGTTACAGTGTCTAGAAATACACAACAACAATATTTTTGTAAAAAGCCTAAAGAAGAATATTAGCTCTGTTTGCGTACTTTCCCAGTAAAAATTATCAAGCAACAAAATTGCAGAGAGTAAGAAAAAAATCGCTCTCAAAAAGAAAAAATTGTAAAAAGTACACGAACAGGAATTTTTTTTTTTTTTTTTTTTTTAATTAGGACCAGCACTCAGGGGATGACCCCTACGTATGCAGTGCATTGTGCCGGAACTCAGAGAGAGGGATAGAGTAGAGAAGATAGATGTTGAAAATGAAGAAGGCTTAACTCTTTTACAACTCTGCTTTGCGCGTTATGTTAATTTTTATAGCAGTGTTGAGGCGCCTCCGGTGTTAGGTAGACGCATTAACTTTGTTAAGCTGTATTGGCAGGCATTTTATTAATTGTTTCACTTCGCCGATGTTTCTGCTAACCGACGAAGGAGGGCGATGTTGTGTAGATTAGCTTGGATAGCATCAATCGCTGTCGGAACAGTTTTTTAGTGACCAGTGCTATGCCTTCATCACTTAAATAGTCCGACAACAATTAATACAATATCTCACTAATGTACATTAGAGAAATTAATGATGTTGATTGACTTGCTCTGGCCAGGGTTTGAACCCAGGCCCCACGTCATTGTTTGCTTAGTAGTCAACGCGCTAACCACTTCAGCCAACACCACCCTCACTGATAAATTTTTTTTTAATTTGCGCACAAAGTTTGATCTTAAAATGCAATTTAATTTATAAATTCACAATGTTTTTATTTTTTAAACAATTTTACACCACAAAAAAATTTTCATTTACCAAAAATATAAACATATGTTAAGCAATCATATTTTTTTGGTGATTGATAATTCTTGCTGGCAAAATTTTATCAAGTAAAAACTTGCAAGTTTCTAAAATAGAACTTTCACTTTTTTCTCTCATTTTCTCTCTTGTTACTGGGTTTTTCAAGTATGCGAACAACTTTTAGACAAAATTTCGTAATAATTTGTACAAATTCGTACAAATTATTGAGTTCGCGAACACAGCTATTATTTCACATTGGTTATGGGCCTAGAACGTTAAGGATTCTGTAGAATTTTCCATTTAAATAAATAAGTATGCCAATAAAGGAAGAACTGAAACGGTGAACGATAAAAAATGGCAAACTCAAATTATCAAATTGAAAAATTAAATCCGGAGAATTATCCGACATGGTGTATCCAGGTTCGAAGTACTCAAGACTTATGGGATGTTCTTGAAATAACCGTCAGTGAAGCAGCAACTCAACAAGAAAAGGCTTCTTCGAAAACAAGAGATAGCAAAGCTCTTGCAACAATTACATTAGCGGTGAGAACTACCGAGTTAATCCATATTAAGGATTGTAAAACTGCCAAGGATGATTGGTGTAAATTAGAAAATATTTATAGAGGAAAACATCCTTCAAGGAACGTAAATATTTAAACAATTCGTAAGATGTAAATTTACATCTGACGAAATATTTGGACCACAAATTAACCCTAGCTTGGTCACTATTTGCATTTGTAAATATTTAATTTTTGAAAAAGCTCTAAATTTTATATTTAGAGTTCAATATGAATATGCTTGGTCACCTAAATTGTCGTAGTATTGGGCCTTCTTCAAATTCTGTCAAGTTGGACGAGAGATGGCGTGTTTGACCTATTTGCGGTCTCTGAAACGTGGCTGGTTGATACTGCCTCGAGTCGTGCTGTCAGTTTCCGCAGATACGTTTTTTGTAGGAGTGATAGGCCCTCAAGGGATGGTGGTGTAGGTATCTTTATATCTAAGAAATTTAAGTTTAAACTTCTTCTGAGGGTATAAATTTCTGGTCAATGTGAATCTTTATTTATTGAATTGTACTTTAGCAGGGTCAAGACTCTATTTGGAGTAGTATACCTACCTTATAGTAATGTCGCAGTGTTTGAGGAGCATCATCGTAATATTCTTTCGAAGTTTTTAAATACTATTGTTCTTGGTGACTTTAATTGCAACTTATTTAATCCTTCTAGGTGCAATGCCGTGAGGTCCTTATGCTTAAGTTTTAATTTGTCAATTCTACATAATTCTAAGCCCACTCATTATGACGTGGCTAATGATTCTACATCCTTGCTGGATTATTTCTTGGTAAGTGATATCTCTCTGGTAGATTTCTCTGGCCAGCTGCAATGCCCTTCGATATCGGACCACGCGTTAATATTTGCCCTTTTAACCTTGAACTCATCGACGACGCAGGAATTTACTGAATATCGTGACTTTGATAAAATTGACTGGGATGGTTTTTTTGTGCAGCTCTCTGAGTTTAATATTAGTCTTATTTTTGATTCTGCTGATGCTGACACCAAGTGTGCTGCACTTTCATCGCTTCTCACTAGCCTTTTTCTTTCGTTCCTGTTGTTAGAAAGCGGGTAAGTTTGAATGTCAGCGCCTGGATGGATTGTCGTGATATTGTTTTTGCGTGGTCGTTAAGAGATCTAGTGTATTCGTCTTTTCGGTCTGATTACTGTGGAGAACTGGAATTTATATTGTAAACTTAGGAATAGAGCTAAGAGGGTGATAAGGAGGGAAAAGAGAAAACATTTTTTGAGCAAATTTAGTGGGGTGGATGCTGCCGGCATGTAGAGAATTTTGCGAAACTCAGGATGCACTAGTGATGATAGTAACGTCTCCTGGGATGGTGATGTCAATCACTTGAATGAATATTTTGTTGGGGGTCATAACTCTGACAGTAGTGATACTCTTGACTTTAGTGAGTTTGTAAATTCTGCTGATTCTTTTTCCTTTCGCAGTGTTGATGAGCTTGAAATATCTGCTGCCCTGCGCAAGGTTAAGTCTGGATCTGTTGGTATTGATGGTGTTCTCTATATATCTGGTTTGTTGATGGATGTTATTAACTTCATTCTTACGTCGTCTACGTTTCCCCTGCTTTGGAAGACTGCTCGTGTTGTTCCGATACCTAATCCATTCTACCTGCTCTCTCGAAGATGGTTGAACATCTTATTAAAGTTCAGATCCTGTGCTCGGTAAGAAGGAGTATTTAAGAGTCGCAATATGCTTTCCGTCGTGGGTAAAGTACGACGTCTTTGGTGCTTAGTCTCACTGATTATTATATCAGTGAGAATGTGAATTTTGGTAGACCCTGTGCCCTGTTATCTCTCGATTTGTCAAATGCTTTTAATTCTATCTGCCACACTGCTATGATAAATAAACTGAAGGACCAATTTAACTTTTCGAGCTCTGCATGTAGGCTCATCTTTTCATATCTGGTGGGTAGATCACAGTTTGTCGAATTTAAGGGTGCTACGTCTAACTTAATGCCTCTTCACCCTGGTGTTCCCCAGGGCTCTGTTCTGGGTTCCCTTCTCTTTATTCTATACATCAATGACCTGTAGCTGCAGACCAACCTGGCTGAGTGCAAGACATTCTTGTTTGCTGATAATGTTTTCTTGTTATTTAGTGGGGATCATAGATCATGTGAGTTTCTGCAGCAAAATGTGAATAACTGTCTGGAACGAGTCTTAATGTGGACGACAAATAACTCTTAAAATTAATCCTTGTAAAATTAAAGCGGTCATGTTTGGACCTTACGGCAATTTTTCTCCTGCATTTAGGTTCCTTCTTGGTAGTGTTGAAATCGAATATATGTTATATGAGATTTTATTGTAAAGTAAAAGAGGAATAAAAAGTACATTCAGCAAGAATAGAAAAGGGCGGCAAACTTCCATAGTTGCATTATATAGTAATTCTGAAGAAATACAAAAAGTATGCAAGTGCAATGTTATAACATAAATATATGCCAACACCCCTTCTCAATATTATAAATATTGTCTTTTTTAATTTGTATGTAAATAAAAGAAATAATATCGTAAATGAAAGAAAATGTTAAGTGTACCGTCTAATGTCAGCTGAATGAAGAATGCAAGTAAACCTATTTCTACATAAATAAAATAATAGAAAGTAAAATCCGTATCGTAACAATTCACTCGGGGATAACATTTAACCTGACGCAAACTCATCTAGGGGAAGATATACGTGAGTAAAAATTGATTAAACAAGAGAAAAATATAATATTATGGTGTTTATTTAAATTTCAGTGTCCTAAACAAATTCATATTCTATAAGTGTGTTCGAGTACGCAAAACTTTTTACTATTTTTTTACTGAACTTTACAGCATTTTACTAAATTGCATTCGTTTACACGAAATACAGTAAATGATAGTGATAGTTCTTAACTGAAAACTTGCAAATTTTTACTTCAGAAATTTTTCGCATTAAAGTTTAGTAAAACAATAAAACATATGATTCAAATGTAAACAAACAAAAAGTGTACAACTTGTTACTAAAATATTTATCAAACTAAAAATTTAAGTAAAAATAAAACTAAAAATAAATTAACATTCAATTGAATTTGTTTGTGAAACACTTACCTACATGCCTTTAAATGCAAAATAAAAGTATTTTTAGTTTTGTGAAGTTGTTATTTAAATTCTAAAGTACTTGGTTACTTAGTAATGCGTTGTAATGAGTTGTTGTGAAATTCTAAAGTACTTGGTTACTTAGTAATGCACTTCTTTTTATGATAGTCAGTAGCAAAAACAAATATTCATGTACTTTGAATAAATTTAACCACACACCAATTGCCAAAATCAAATAAAATAAAAAAAAAGAAACAGGAAAGATTACATAAATTAAATTGTTTATATTTTATTAAAATATCTGTGTTATAAAAAAAAGCACTCCGGGAGTGCCGACAGAAGTGAAAACGTTTTGTGATTACAACAATACACGTGCTATTGCCAAAAAAAATTATGCGTAGATATAAACAATTATATAAATACATGCAACAAATTTAACCACTTATCAAGGCGTATGCAACAGGTGAGCTTACTAGCACAGCTGACTGAGCTCGCTTTATAGCAAATTTTCATACAAACTGATATAGTTTGAAGAGAGTACAAAGAAAATGGTTACAGTTTGATACTCATACGTATTAAAATGCTTTTAATTTGTTTGTGTGTTTTGATATGAAGCGAGTGCTTTATACCAACAAAATAAATGTTGTTTTTGGATTGTTGTACTTGTTGTTGCATACCTGCTAGTTTTGCCATGCCACTTATTGTAAACGCAAATGCAACTGCGCCCGAGAATTTAACAACCTAAATTTTTTTCGGTCAAAATGAAGAGAGCGCTATCTTTGTGTACTCTTCTTAGTCAGTTTTACTCATATTGACGAGTGCGGCCTCTTTGGTGCACCAAAAAATGAGTGTTTTTCTCATATATGGCAACATCACCCACAAGGGAGGGCGTTCGCTTCATTTTGAGCGAAAAAATTTTGGTGTTGGGCCTTACTACGGGTCTCGAATCGACTGTTGTACTAGATTTAAGAAACACACAACATTTTTCTTTAATCTATTGCAGCAGTCGAAGTCGAATCGAGAACCGTAATAAACCCCAATATCTGTAGGTTGTTAACTTCACTCCGACTAGGCATTCGCACAAACAGAGATGCTACAAGCGTGACGGTGTTGCGAGTTCTGAGGTTTTGTCTCATCCAAAACCTTCGTACCGCGCCAATACGAGCCCTTACCACTATTAATTCACACAGTGCATCTATTTAAACAAATGAAATGTAATTGATTATTTTAAGTCCCTTGTTTTGCGAATATTTATCTATTAATTCATATATTTGCGAAGCAAATTTTGTTCTGATTTTCTTTTAATAATGAAAAAAATCAATTTACATATTTTCTATTTTGTTTTTGCGATTTTGTTTAAACATTATTTTTTATTGTATATAAAAATGACCACTATTAATTTATACATTCTTTACACTATGAGGAAAGTGCAGATTTCTTAAGAGTAGCAAAGTAAATAATCAAAAACCGGTTTAAACCGTTATCTACGAATAAGGAGAGAACATGTAATCAATAAATTTGTCCTATTAAGATGTAGTTTTCAAAATGACACGTGGCAAACCGGTAGTCGCAGAAATTCGAGAGTTGATCATTAAAAAATCCACTTTAAAGGAAAGCTATGCAAAAATTGCTAAAGATTTAGGTTTATCAAGAGCAACTATTCAATCTATAGTGGCAAATTATAAAAAAAATGGTAATGTCGCTACTCAAGTAAGCAATCGTGGCCGTGTTTCCAAAATTATCACGCGCGAAACAAGAGCATTAGCATCAATAATCAAACGGGATCGTCGGGCTACGGTCAGGAATGTAGCAACGGAATGGTCGCAAGCTGTTGGGAAGACCATAGGAGGAGAATGGACCAGGCAGCAGTTAAAAAAAATAGGATATGGTTTCTACAAGGTACGAATTATTGTATACATTTTATTACAGCTTATTTACTGGAGCATTATTTAACTACTAGGCCAAGGAAAAGCCTCTGTTAACTGCGGTGCAGAAAAAAAAAAACAAACGGCTCTTGGACTCAACGACAATGGGATTCAGTTATTTTTAGCGATGAATCGAAATTTGACGTTTGTGTTGGTGATACCAGGAAACGGGTTATTCGTAAGAAAGATGAAGCATATCACAAGGACTGCCTTAAGCGGACAGTAAAGTTTCCAGCAAGTGTTATGGTGTGGTGATGTTTTTCGGCAAAGGGTGTAGGGCAGCTGCATTTTATAGAGGGTACTGTAAATACACCAAAATACATTAAAATTTTGGAGGAACACCTGCTAACATCGGTACCCATGTTACCACTTTTGACAAATTCATTTTTCAGCAGGACGGAGCTTCGTGTCATACTGCAAAAATAACAAAAAAAATGGCTTCAAGATAACGAGATTGATGTTTTGGACTGGCCTTCTTCAAGTCCCGACCTCAATCCAATAGAAAACCTTTGGGCACTTATGAAAAGACGGTTGCGTAATGAACCCCAACGAACTTTACAGGGTTTAAAAGATAAAATAAATGATATTTGGTCCTCAATAACACCAGAAGAGTGCCAAAACTTAATAAATACCATGAACAAGCGTTTAACTGCTGTAATAAAGAACAAAGGAGATGAACACAGTATTAAAGTGTACAGAAATGAATTTATTTAAACTGTATGAATTAATAGTGGTCTTATTTACCTTCACTGAAGAAATAATATCTACACTAAGTTAAGAATTTCTCTAACTACATTGAATCAATTTTTGTTTTTTTACTAAATATCAATAAGGCAACGAAGTACCTTTAAAAAAATGTGAATTAGTATTTAGTTATTGTTAAAGGAAAGATCCAAAAATAAATATATAAATCACATATACGAAAACGGCTTAGTGTATGAATTAATAGTGGTTAGGGCTCGTAGCAGTTTTCACTTCAAAAATATTTAATCGAGTACCGATGAATAAATTGTTCAAATATCCAAAAATGTAACACTTGCATATAGGCTGGGTGAAATAAGAGTTCTAGCGATGTAAAACCCAAAACGAAATAAAGTCCCAAATGAAATGGGACCTAAAAAAATTAAATAAGTCTAAAAAATTTATTGAAATAAATACAAAAAAATGAAATTATTCCCAAACGTCAAATAAAACAAGTTCCAATTTTTGGGTCTTGCTTCATAATGAAATAACTCGCACATAAAAATATTAATTAAGTCCCAATGAAATAAACCCAAAAAATATGAAATAAGTGCAGACATTTTTATGGGCTCATAAAATATAAAAAAAATCAGTAAATTTGTGGTGACCTTAGCATGTTTTTGGTATACCTTTAAGGAAAATTTCCTAAAACCCCTAGGTTTCAAGACAGGTTTCTCATTTGAGATATTTTTAAACCCTATTTCGCTTAGTTAAGGTTTTCTGTATATGTGACGCGCAAAATAGAAAGGGACCTAAGGGTAAAAACCGGTTTTGTTCAGGAGAGCCATAAGAAAGATTTAAATACGTGTATCTTTGGTGTACTTCACTTTCATAATACGCGCATATCTCTGGTCCTACCCTTAGGTCCCTTTCTTTATGCGCTGTCACATATAGAGTTTACGGCTTTTAATATCCGAGTTATTTCCGAAGGGTGCTTCGCTTACTTACGATTTTCTACATTGCCGGCGGTGGCATGACATAATGTTCATGTCACTCCAAAAATCATCCTAACGTCCATGGATTTTATGTTACTTTCAAAAGTTTCATAATGTCTATGGGCTTTGGGACACTTTTAAATGCATCATATGGTCCATACTTATAAAAATTAATAAAAACATATACTTATTAGGGATGTAATGATACGCCATTTCGCTGATCCGATCCGATACCGATACTCAAAAATAAATATCGCCGATACCGATTCCGATACCGATACGCATATTGAAATTGAGCTCAAGTAAAAATTAACAAAACTCAAGTAGAGTAATTCTTCTATTATACAAAATAACAGTGTTTATTAATGAGCCATTCAAATCATCAAAATTTTCAATACATTTCAGTTTCTAAAATTCAAATTTTCAAACTACAAAACGTCTGCAATATTTATGATTTTACAAAATAAACGTTGGCATTCAGTTTAGATTGGCTCAAGATTTAAAATTGATATTAATAAGACTTAAAAAAGAAAGAATTGAATTTGAGATCATGTTAAAATTAAATTAAAATTATAAAAACAACATTGCAAAAGATTAATATTTAAAATTAATATTAATAAGATTTTTGTTTAAAAAACTAAGTGTTCTCAAATTTTGCGGAGATAGACGATTTCTCAAATCCGTTTGAAGCAGACCTGCAGTGGAAAATAGTCTCTCAGATGCGATTCTCTTATAATTTCTTCACATACGCTCTAAAGGCGAGTACTTCTCGTAGACCTATCAGAACTTTTGCGAGGTGTAGGGAGGACTGTGCCTTTAACACTTTCGGAATGTAGAGTCATGTTAAGTAGCTCAATAAGACGTTTTTTCGATAGGATTGAAGTCGATTGTTTTTGAAATATTTGAGCTTTGTATCGAAGGTCAAGAATTGTAGATAAATAATAGGTTTCATTATTCTCTAAACCCTCAAATCTTTCATTCAGAGCTGATGCTAAGTTAGTCGCAAATTTTTGGGACTCCGAACTACTCTCCATCTCCGTTGATTCATGTATTATGTGTTCTAATAATGTTCGAAGACTGTTAACTAGCGGAACAGCGTCAGACAATGTAGCAGTGGCTTTGCTTATGGATTTTGTAGCCTCTAAATTTGTTACATGTTGACATAGGGGCTGAGATGTCAGTTGTTATTTTAAGTTGTAATTGTTGTAGAATTACCACCACTTGTATTAATGCGCCTTGAAAAAAATCTTAAAACATACAAACACATACAAGATTTAGCATTGAGAGTACATTTCATTACTATGGTGCAAAGCAAAATAGAAGAAACAATTTCATTATGTATTCTGTTTTGATTTTATGCTCTGCTTTTAATATGTTATTTCTCATAGTTGTCATGCAAAAGAAAGAGTTGATAATTGAATATTTTGTTCAAAAAACTCTAAAGAAAAATATAAGAAGTATCGGCGTATCGACGGTAAAATATTGCCCATATCGATATATCGGATAACCAGAAGTATCGCCGATATATCGGTATCGGTGTCGGTTGCATCCCTAATACTTATACATGTACATACATGAACTTTGTCATTAATATCCGAAATATTTCACTGCTTACTGAAAATGTTCTTTATAGACGGCCTTTAGCCTACAACGCATGTGATATTTGCGGAAAATATGGTCATATAATTAACTATCTTTTTTATAATATTTTAAGAAATAAGTTTTGTATATGCATTTGTATGTACCGATGTATGTAGTTATGTCAAGTTAAGGTGTCTTTGGTCTTCGCAATACTATACTCCTGTGCATATTAGGCACCTTTTTGCCAAATCTTACCTGCTTCCAGGTTTAATTTACGGTTGTGAACTTTTCGCTAACTGTGATTATATTAGTAACAGAAAGCTGAATATTTTATATAATAAGAAAATGGCAACCCTGCCTGATTAAACGTAAATTTCATACAGCTGGCCTTATTTTTTCTCGAAATATTTAATAACTATTATTTGAAGTGAATATGTAGTGGTGATTTGTGCTTTATTGTCGAATTAGTTAGTCTTTTTAATTAAATTATATAATTACATGTTAAAGTTGTAGTTTGTGCTATAATACACATAAAAATGTATATGCTCCCCGCGATATGAAGTTTTTATTTCTAATCTGTGCTAAATGTTAGGATAAATAAATAGATAAATCTAATAAATCGCTGCGTGCTGAAGTGAGTCAACTAAATAGTTTAAGTTTAAGGTATACTAAGAATTTAAACTAAAGAAGAAATTCATTCATCAATCTAATTAGTTAGAGAACAAACCTGTCTACATGATATCAACGTATAATATTTAATTTAATAAAGAATTTTATAAGAAGCACAAGTCTTGAGTTCTTTACAACTAATAACTTCTTCTATATCATTACTTTTATCTGAATTGTTGTGGTTACTTTCAACATAAAATAATCTAGAGTATAAATCATTTGCATATTCTTTAGTTTCACTTTTTGAAGAATATTTTAAAAAACTTTCATTGCTCGGAAAATTTCCAGAATTTAAAATATATTATTAACGTATTTAAAAATTTTATACGTCTCTCATTTATTCTTATTTTAATACGTTTTAGTAAATCTGTTGCAAAAGAATTATAAATTTAAATTATAAACAATTTTGTATACTTTAGAACACTTTTTTTTTTCATTTTTGTTCTTCGTAAAATACGTAATTCCAAACCGAGCTTATTCTGAAAGATAATTATATAATTAAAAAAAATAGAATACAACATCATTTTCTACTTACATGATAAGATTTATATAAAGCAAATGTTTCTTTTTTGGTTTTCAGTGAATTTCTAACTTATTCACCTGAAAGTGAAAAAACCCCATTCTTGAAATTGATTTAACGTTTCATTTAAAACATAGCACGACTACTAAGTATAAGCAGTTCGACAACAACTACAAACATCCAAAATAACACGTATTTGGTTGGAATAAAGTTTCAAATCTTACAAACAAATAAAAAAAAATTTTACGAATGCATTTCAAATTGAAAAAAAAACTACGGGTAGCACTCCGGGAGTGCCGACAGAAGTGAAAACGTTTTGTGATTACAACAATACACGTGCTATTGCCAAAAAAATTATGCGTAGATATAAACAATTATATAAATACATGCAACAAATTTAACCACTTATCAAGGCGTATGCAACAGGTGACCTTACTAGCACAGCTGATTGAGCTCGCTTTATAGCAAATTTTCATACAAACTGATATAGTTTGAAGAGAGTACATACAAAATGGTTACAGTTTGATACTCATACGTATTAAAATGCTTTTAATTTGTTTGTGTGTTTTGATATGAAACGAGTGCTTTATACCAACAAAATACATGTTGTTTTTGGATTGTTGTACTTGTTGTCGAACTGCGCATACCTGCTAGTTTTGCCATGCCACTTATTGTAAACGCAAATGCAACTGCGCCCGAGAAGTTAACAACCTAAATTTTTTTCGGTCAAAATGAAGAGAGCGCTATCTTTGTGTACTCTTCTTAATCAGTTTCACTCAAATTGACGAGTGCGCCCTCTTTGGTGCACCAAAAAATGAGTGTTTTTCTCATATATGGCAACATCGCCCACAAGGGAGGGCGTTCGCTTCATTTTGAGCGAAAAAATTTAGGTGTTGGGCGTTACTACGGTTCTCGAATCGACTTCGACTGTTGTACTAGATTTAAGAAACACACAACATTTTTCTTTAATCTATTGCAGCAGTCGAAGTCGAATCGAGAACCGTAATAAAACCCATTTTCTGTAGGTTGTTAACTTCACTCCGACTAGGCATTCGCACAAACAGAGATGCTACAAGCGTGACGGTGTTGCGAGTTCTGAGGTTTTGTCTCATCCAAAACCTTCGTACCGCGCCAATAGAAGTTTTCACTTCAAAAATTTTTTCGATTAATTGACATTAATTAATCGATTTATTCGTTATTAGAAATTTGGCATTTAAAAATTGTTCGAATAAGAGTTTCGTTCTGTTTGACCGATTAATCGAATTATTCTTAATCGGTTGATAACTCTAGTATGTAGCAATTTTTGGACAGTTTTAAAACTATATAATCTCGGTCTTGCTATAGGAGGCATGGATATACATATGTCAGGTGGACCTAGGGCTAAATTTTTGTAACTCCCATCTGAATTGGTAATTTCCAAAGATTATCTTTGTAAACCTAAGATCCCTGTTGGTATAATGGTGGAAAGAAGTTGGAAATGTTCCATCTGGTCGTTTCAGAATGATCTTGTGGCAGGGCATTTTGTAGTCGTACTGCATCAAGCAAACTATTTGACATTTTAGACTCCCTTAGCTCTTTATTATAGCTAGTAAGAGGTGGCCCAAATCACCTATTTAAATAATTATCCTGCCTCTTTTTTAAATTTTTTTAGTTCACTATTCCAGTAGAGTACAAGCCATTTTGGCTTTTTGGCCTTCAGCTTACAACTGTTCTCAAAGGCATTTTTCGTATTCTCACAGAGCTCATTAGATTTAAAGTTTATTTCTATAGGACTATATATTATTCATCTTGAATGGTTTTCACTATCATACGATACGTGTTTTTGGGATTAGGAAATTGTCGTACCATCGTCGGAGTGTAATCTATATAAAATCGTATGTGTTGATGATCTGACATATGTAGATACCTCGTTAGATACATGTCAGTTGTCTATGGCATACGACTATGTTAATGTCAAAAGTCCCATGGATCTTGTGACATTAATAACAGTGATGGACACATTTTTCCTTTCCAAACTAATTGTATATGTAAGCTCAATTTCATGAACATAGATTTGTCCCGTTCGCTCATAATGCCTAACAAAGTAAAAAATGGTTAAAGATACTGTTTCCGTTTTCGAGAGAACGAATTTTAACCATTGTTCTTTTATCACCCATCTTAGAAGGTAATCCTATCTTATTAATAAAGTTAAATCCATTTTTATAAAATTCTAATAAACTGCTTCTTTTTTTTCATTTCTGTGATTGGGATTTTATTCATTTCGAGGGAAAACCAAATAAATCGACTTACTTCAGTTTTCCCTAATTTGGCTCTGAGTTGTATATTCAAGTTTCCAGGCTAATTGCAAAACCAATCATCCATTCAAAAAGAGTGGTTGTTGATATAAAGAGATCGAGGTCTTCTCTAGTAGAATTTCTAAAGGTGGGCTAATTGTCCCTATTTAAACCTCGTTTGTTGGAAGCGTTGTCATAGCAGCATATCAGTAATCTAAGGTTCATTTCACAGTAAACATTTCAAGTGCCTTGGAGCACTTTATACTATTTTTAACGCAAAAATCGAAGAACACACACAAACGTGACTAACCTTTTCAGTTATCAACAAACTACTAATCCAAATGGGCTGATAATGCCAACATATGACTAACACATGTGTGCCAACATAGCAACAAAATTTCGATAATCCAATGTACAAAGCCCGCGATAATTCAAAATTCACCTTTTCTTTTGAACAAACCTCGTATGTACATATATGTACATAATTTTGTTTTGGTAGGGTGGCTTGCAGTTTCTGTAACTATACGTATATATGTATGAATATTTTACGCTGTTTTATTTGTGTAAGTAAAATAATAGGTGTGATCCCGTACTCAACATTGGGAGCCCGCGGGATCCCAATTTGCACGAAAACTGTTCCCGTACACAAAGTTCGTGCAAGTGAGAGAGATTTTGAGAGAGAAATATTCTTCTTCTTCCTGCACGAAACAGCCCGCACTTTTTCTTCGGGCTAGTTTGTGCAAGTAGTTAAGCAATCAGCTGTTTCAAAAAGTAAACAATAAAAAAATACAATAAAATTTCGGAAAAATATTTTAAATAACAAAAATTAATAAAATAAACAATTTATGTATATTTATGTACATATGTACATATATGCAATCATATAAATTTATGTACTTACATACATATGTATGCAAGCATGTATGTAGACATACATATATGTTTATGTGAATGTACATTGTACAATCATATAAATTTATATATACATATGTATGCACATATAGATACTTACATACATACGTACATATGTATGTATGTAGCTTTTTCCCAAAACTGACTTCCAATTATATACATAAGTACATATGTACATATGTATATATTTCCAATTCTATTCATTAAATACGAGTACATCTAACAAAATATTGATTTTGAAAAACAGCTGATTATGTAAATAAGGGTTGTCTAAAGGTACGTTCACATTTATCAAATAGTTGTCGAAAAAATTGTAACCAAGAAACTAATAATTTTTTCCTTTTAATTGGAATATTTTTCTATTTATGGGTTCTCATTTTTAAAAACTATAAAAATACTTTTTTGGAGAATAATTGATTTTATTTTGTTATATAAAAACAAAGTTAAATGACACTATCCCTAAGCAAAACTAGTAGTTAAGTTTTTTCGACAAATATTTAATGAATGTGAACGTACCTTTAGTCATAAGACAAACCGTAGTAATTTTTCTAGATATGTACATATAATCATACTTATTTATCTACATACATACATACATATGTTTAATAACTTAATTATTAGAATAACACTACAGGGAGTGCTAGTGTAGTACAGCATAAACAGGATTTCGGCTCAACAATGCTAAATAGAGTAACACAAATTAACTTATTTTTTCATTTAATTTTGTAAAACGCAAAAGAAAATTAATGTCAAGAGAAATTGGTTTGGGTGTCATGGCACACAGACTCATGGCCAGCGTGACCACCACTTTTTTAACTGCAAATTTAGAAGAACAAAACTGAATTTCTAATTAAAAATCCAGTACAAAAAAGTAAGCTACTATACTAGCCCTATTCACAATCTTGTGCAAAACTAAAAACCAATAGCTTATACATATTCAGTGTTATTCAGAAAAAGTTAAAGTATGTTTAATATCCACTATTAAGTAAAATTCCTTAAAGTATTATTCACAAACGATTATTAGCTTAATTTACAGAATTTAACGCCATATTAAATGTTGAAATTTTAAAGTACGTCGACCCCTACTATAAACCTAAATTAAAGTAAAATGAGATTTCTGTGCTGCTGACATTCAGTTGTTTAAATGTGCGCCTTTTTATAAAAACTTGTTAAAAAATAATAAATTTTTGTGGTTAATTGTGTAAAATATGGAAACATTAAATTTTATTAGAAGAATTTTTTTAATTCTGTTGCACTTAAACAGAATACATTACCGAAATTTCCAACTCCAGTCAACCGAGAATACACAAGGAGAGGGTTGACCCATTCTTTCTTCCTAACACGGAATTTAAAAAAAAATACCGATTCAACAAAGAAACTGTAAAAAAATAATCAAATTTAATAAAAAAAAATATATATTGTTGGACAGTAGAGGATGCGGCACATCAGCGGAATTGCAAGTTTTAGTAGCTTTGCGCACTTGGGGAAGAAGAGAGGTAGGTCTCATATTCTATGATGCATATATATGTACATACATGTATGTACTTGATACATAAAAGACAAAATTGTTCTTTAAGATGCAGGATGATGCAGGAGATATTCATGGCCTCTCCCAAGCCACGTTAAGCAGAATTTGTGCTAAAGTCTCCCGCGCCATTGCGAAACTTGCAAAAGACAAAATCAAAATGCTCGCATCTATAGAAGAAGTAAGAATATCTAAAGAATTTAAAGAAATACGCAACTTTCCTCCTGTTATCGATGACATTGACGGAACCCATATAAAAATTAAAAAAACCGGGGGATTTACATATCATCCAAAGAATTCGCAAGTATTTTCAATAAAAACTTTTACTCAATTATAACAATAGCTTTACTTACTTTGTCCTCCTCGTTGAAATTTTTGGATCTTTTTCTTTTAATATCCTCTGCTTTATCCACTTCTTTATTAAATTTTCAAAATATTTACCAAAAATTACTTAGCAAAGTAATGGAAATCTACAGAACATTTTAGTGATGTACATACAACAAACTCAAGTAAACAAAGCTCGTACTTCAAATAATGGGATTAAAATTTTTATCCGATTATATGAAGTAATTTAAATCCTTTACAAAAAATAGCCGTATTTATTTATTTTACATTACTATAAATGTATTTAGTTTATGTTGTTATGTAATATAAATATTAATTTACATCTTTAATAAGAAAAAATTTAATTTTTTATTAAAACTATACAAAAATGTATTAATATATCCGAATATCCGGATGAATTAAGAATCGTTTTTTTGCATCGTTAACTATAAAGAGACAAGAGAGAATGATGGTATTGCCAGTATCAACATGTTAGATTTATTAAAGCTTACATTAGTTAATATGGTGTTTTTGCATACTATTTTTTAACATAGGTTTGTTAGCGTTAAAGTCGATGGTAACTAACACGAACTTCAAACCTCAATTAAGATTTTTTTTGCATAAGGCTGATTTACTCTACTTATGCAACACTTATGGTGTTTTCTTTTCTACAAAAAAATGCTACATCTCCATGCAGAAAGTGTACTTTCGTGTTTGTTTCTTAAAAATGTTTTGCTCTCTAAAAGGGCAGTGTGTTTGATTCTAAAAAAATTGCCCTCAATAATGGTGGAAGGCATTGCACTTTTTGCCCCGTTAAAATCGGCAGTGTTGTAAGTGCCCTGTAAAACAGATGACAAAGCGAATTAATACCAAGTGGCCTTATTAGTACAACAAGATCTAGCATTCACCAAACTGTAATGTTAAATGCATATACAAAAAGTTGTTGTTTAGTTTTTCATATAGAGTTTGACACTTTGGTTAGAAAGCTGCAGATAATCTCCACTAATAACGCCACCTGGTATTAATACGCCTTAACATGGGGTTTTTGTTTATAAATAGTGTTACCAGACGAAGTTGAAAAAAAAATCGCCTGGAATTGGGAAGTAAAAAAGTTAAGGTTTTAAAGCTAAAATTTCTATTGTTTCATAGGCCAGCCATGAGAAAACATTACATTGTTAATGCTAGATTTTCAGTAATATAGAATCTTACTGGATTCGGTGTTATAAAATTGCTCTCATAACAAAATCTTCATATGAAAAAATCGTTAAAAGTTCAGATCGATAAATCAGCTATCTGGCAGCTGTATTTTCATGTTTACGTATTGTATCAAAATAAATTGGTGAATTTTTTAACATATTCAGCAATTTTAAACAAAAATATTAAAAATATGGATATTGCCGCATCTATTATATGTACAGAAATGGCTGTCAGTCAATTATTGGATTCAGCCTCCTCATGTGATGAGGAAGATATGTTAAATTTAGATATTAAGTCGTAGCCCTCATCCGCGTGTCAAAGGATTTTTTGAGTTTTTTTTAATTGTGTAGAAAAAGCTTTGCTGTCAGCTGTTAAAAACAGTGCGTTCCACTTTTTCATAAATCGAGTTTTATTCTATTGAAATAACGAGTTGCATTGTAACAGGGTTGGCAAGACATTTTATTCATGTGCCTTTCAACAAGGTGCCATTTTGTGTGAAAAGAAAACACCATTAATTGCAAAACGACAGCAAATTTTAATAATTATATTCAAAATTATAAAATAAAAATATTTCAAGCGAAAGGAAATTAACCAGACAAACAAAAATTAATGAAATAAAAAATTTTATAACCGAAAGTAAAAATTAACACAACGCAAAACTTAAAAAATCAAATTATTCAATAATTCAAACTTACATACATAAATATTTATATGTATGTATGTATGTATTATTTAAAATCCTGACTAACTAACAAATTAATCCTTATTTTTATAATAAAAATCACAATTATTTGATTAACCAAATGTTTTGATACTTGATTAATTTCTTAGACATACGAGTACGTATATTTTAGGCCAAAACTTCAGTTGAAAATATATTTTTTATTTATCTATCGGCTGTGCATTTTGTGTTTTGAAACAATCATTGCACCCTAACCTAAAGATATCATTCACAATTGATAGAATAAATTTTCAGTTGCATAAATTTGCAAACTCAAATCCCCAAGATTTTAAATACGGCTTATACTATGTAATAAAAAACAAAAAAATTTTGCAAAAAAAATCTCCATAATTAAAAATTCGTACCGAAATCTAGGTATTTATTAAATCAACTTCTGTAAAAGGTTTCACACTTGTAGATGACAATTATTTATTCTGATGAACCTTACATCTGTAAAACATACATATGTACGTGTAAATAAATCAATAAAAAGACAAATTTTACTATGAAAGGCAAAAAAAGAAAATAGATATTTTCTGCTCCCTTGGAACCTTTCGGAACATAGAAACTAATTACATATTTTCAGTTTTTGCTGCACTTTTAATTCAGCTTTTAAACTTTTAAATGTTCTTATTAAAATTTTATATGTACATATGTATATTGCAGTATTTCTTTCACAAAACGGTCATTTATTTTCGTTGTTTCTTTTAATAACCTTAAAAACTTAGAAGCATTGATACAAATATATATCATTAACAAAGTGTTTCTTACATAAGGGGCTATGCACATATTACGTAACGCTGTTTCCAGAGATTTTGTAACGCTTTTTACTAATTTTTCAGTGCAAAATTTCGAATCCGTAACAAATCATAAACCCCCCCTAGAGCGTTACGTAATATGTGCACAGCCCCTAAAGAAGTAGCTAAATACAACCAAGTATTTATTTGCATGAGATATACATACATGACAGTTCAGCCAACGTGATACATAATTTGATTGACCCCAATCAAAGCCTTAGAAATAAAACAAAAGAATACATGTACACAATATCCCTTATCACGGCTGTCGTAGTCGTAGTCGAACTTTAACGACTCCAATGTAAAACATATAGCAAACGGTGCCACATTTTACAGTTTTCATCACGACAACGACACTCGTAATAAGGCCGAATATTCAAGGTAGTATGGCAAATAATATTTATAAATTAATTTGGTGACCCCAATTTCCTAAGGCGTTTAGCTTCAAAAATGCCCTTGTAAGGAATTCGAGAAACCTGACAGTGGTAAATATCCTTAATAAATGTTATTCTGATCATTTGACAACAATTTTTCTCTTATATAAAGGCCACTATGTCTCTCAACAAACTTTTTATTTGTACCAACAGCAGCTATATTCTGTAACTCGTTAAAGCTAAATCTCCATCGCTAAAAATGTCTAAAATCGTTTTAGAGATATTGAATTCTGTAATGCGTATTGCTAAATTAGGCAATGCCATAAAAATTGAATTCGCAGCAATTTCGGCGTCTGCTGTGATCGCTAAAATGTTAAACATTTGTATTCTCTATATTTTTTATATCATTGTTGTTTAGCCTATTTTTAGAAAAATAATGTAGGAAACTACAAAATAGATAAAAAAAGGAAAAAAATACATGCTTATTTAGTATTTGGAATAGCATAAAGAGTTTGCTCATGACAGTTTGAAGTCTTTTAGTTGTTATGAGTAGTTTAATTTAAATAAAACTCAAATACTAAATTTTATATAAAAAATGTATTTAATAAAAAAAAAACTACGGGTAGCACTCCGGCAGTGCCGACAGAAGTGAAAACGTTTTGTGATTACAACAATACACGTGCTATTGGCAAAAAAATTATGCGTAGATATAAACAATTATATAAATACATGCAACAAATTTAACCACTTATCAAGGCGTATGCAACAGGTGAGCTTACTAGAACAGCTGACTGAGCTCGCTTTATAGCAAATTTTCATACAAACTGATATACATAGTTTGAAGAGAGTACATAAAAAATGGTTACAGTTTGGTACTCATACGTATTAAAATGATTTTAATTTGTTTGTTTGTTTTGATATGAAACGAGTGCTTTATACCAACAAAATACATGTTGTTGTTGGATTGCTGTACTTGTTGTCGAACTGCGCATACCTGCTAGTTTTGCCATGCCACTTATTATAAACGCAAATGCAACTAAGAGAGGGCGCTCGCTTCATTTTGAGCGAAAAAATTTAGGTGTTGGGCCTTACTACGGTTCTCGAATCGACTTCGACTGTTGTACTAGATTAAAGAAACACACAACATTTTTCTTTAATCTATTACAGCAGTCGAAGTCGAATCGAGAACCGTAATAAACCCCAATATCTGTAGGTTGTTAACTTCACTCCCACTAGGCATACGCACAAACACAGATGCTACAAGCGTGACGGTGTCGCGAGTTCTGAAGTTTTGTCTCATCCAAAACCTTTGTACCGCGCCAATAGAAGTTTTCACTTCAAAAAAAAAGATTTTTACAAATAATACAAAATTAAAGAAAATTCTGTACACAAATTTTAAATTTAATATGATTACAAATATTTTTTGTACAAATAAACACTTACAAATAACTACGCCACAGTACCGCCAGCAAATACCACAGCTTTAACATAGAAAAAAATTCAATTGTTTACTGAACTTAATTCTTAACATCTCCCCATAACTTTCGGACGTAATGCTTTCATAAGAAAATACAACGCAAAAATCATGCGCTTTACAATTTTCAAAATGCATGTGCTGCAAAAAAAAAATAAGTTTGGTCTAGAACTTTGTAAAATGGCTTTTAAAACATATTTTAAAAATTTGTTTGACAAAAACACAATCATTATTGCGGATTATATATTATAATGTTAGGTCACACTAATATAAAATGTCAAATATAGACGCATATATATTTGTCTCTTTTTAATATTATATTTTCATATAAGAAAGAAAGTAATGGTCTAATGATAGCAAATTAGCTACGGCGATGAAAGTAAATTCTAGCTAAGTGATTAGAGTTACAGAATACCTTTTTGGCAAAATCTTAAAAATTTTCGCCCTAAAAATTTAGCTTTAGCTACGAGAATTATAGAATATAGCTGCAGTATTATCTATGTTCATGACTACGACAGGAGATGCAACGGACACTTTTACATGTCCTATGTTTTTTCTCAAAACGAACTTCGCAAATTCATGATATTAAACGTTTTGGACTACTGTAGTAATCAAAGTACTTCTCCAAAGCGCAACAAACTTCCATAGTGCTGGTTGAATTAACAGGATATAGTCTTACGAGATTTGTAAAAGCATCTATTACTACAAGTATGTGCTTATGTTTAGATTTTAATGATGGAAGTGGTCCAAAATTATCAATATGAATATTAGCAAGAGGTTATGGTTTTTTGGGAATGCTATACAAATTCTGACTTCACCCGGGATGGAGCATTATAACTATACATTTTATAAAATTTTTTATATAAGAAGCAATTTTAGGTTTCATGTCTGGAAACCAATAATTAAAGCGTATTGGTCGTAGCATTTTTAAGGCCCTTTTTTCGTGAATCATCGTAATTACGTTTTCCTCTACTTCATTTGGTACATATAACATCGATTGATCTGAATTATCCTTCCGAAATATAAGGCCATCTCAAGTTCATATCCTGTCACTTCCTCTAATTGCAATTTTCTAAATAATTTTAGTACACTACCATCTCTTCCTTTAGCATCTCTTCTATAGCAGCTATAAAATTATGTTTATTAATATAACTACAGACATTTTCTTCCAAACATCGACTTAATGCATCTACGTGACCCATCTACGCACTCCCACGATGTTTAATAGAATAATTATAATTTTCAAGTTCTAAAGCCCACCTTGCTATTCTCGGATTTACTTGCTTTTTCTTTAAGATCATCGTAAAGGAACTACAGTCAATAATTATCGTAAAGTGAATTGCTTCCAAATAAACTCTAAATCTCTGAAATGCATAAATGATGGAAAGTGTTTCTAACACAAAACTATGACATCGTGACTCTGCTAGAGATGTCGATTTTGAATAAAACGCAACCGGATGGATTTTTTTGTCGTCCAGTTTTTGCATTAATATAGCTCCAAATCCTTTAGAGCTAGCATCACAATGCAACTCCGTCTCTCTTTTAGGACAATATATTGCCAATACTGGTTGTGTCATCAACAGTTCTTTTAGTTGATTAAAAGACTCAATACAATAATTAGTCATGTAATATTTTTTATCCTTACGAAGTAAATTTAACAAAGGTCTAGCAATTATCGAAAAAGAAGGAACAAATCGGCGAAAATATGAAAAGAGACCAATGCAAGATTGAAGTTCTTTTTGATTTCTTTGTTGGACGAATTCCCCTATGATCTATTGAGTATCCTAAATATTCTATTGTTTTATAAGCAAATTTACTCCTCTTCAGTCTGAACTCTAAGGCATTCTAATAAGCGCGCTTAAGTACTTCACACAAAACTTTAAATGGGCATCGAAATCTGTGGAAGCTATTAAGATATCATCTACATATATAAAATTTTTTCAAGTATCTATTAGATTCCGAAATATCTTAGTAACGAATTGCTGGAAGTTAGCATGAGCATTCTTAAGGCCGAAAGGCATTTTTAAATACTCATACTCCATGTGGTGTTAAAAATTAAGTATGTATGTATATACATATATGGAATAGATTGGTTGTCTATATATATGAAAAAAACCAACTTTCAAATCAAGCAGAGTAACCATATTTCCCATCATTGTATTCTATGCAGTCTTCTACCAATGGCAAAGAAAAATTATCCCAAAGAGTTTTCTTATTTAATGTCCTATAATCTATACACAATCGAGTCTCAGCGATATTTTTCTTAGTCAAAACAATAGGAGACGAATTGGATGAATTACTGGTACGTATAACATTTAGAGACAATAAATCCGATAATATTCTCTGAACCTCACCGCGGTCTCGTACTGATAAACTACGAGCAGAACTATATGTCACCCGGTCTATGAAAAGGTGGCTTATGACTCAAAAACAAAATTTCGAGAAATCAGTTGTTCGAGATAAACAATGCATTTCGTCAGTTTCTCGGTAGTTGTTCTCCTTTTGAGTCATAAGCCACCTTTTCATAGACCAGGTCACATATATTTGCACATCTTCGGATAAACGGATTTTCATTTTGTAGTCATGAAGTAGTTTCTTAAAACGAGAAAGATTCATATAAAAATCATTGATTATTTTAAAAAATTGACATTTATTCGAGCATATCGAGTCATAACCGCAAAAATAGCTTAAGCGACGTGGTTTTCAATTTTAATTTTTTTTTTGTAATACAGTACAATACGCATATAAGAAAGTCTAAAAATGTACAGATTTTTTTTTCTTATATGCGAGCTTTCTTATAAAGAGAACACGCATATAAGAAAGATATTTTCTTATATATGTAACACGCATATAGGAAAGATATTTTCTAATATGCGTCAGAAACAAAATTTTAAAAATTTCCTATGGAGTATGCAGATATATATTTGAAATAAAATTAATACACATTATTTTGTACGAAAAAAAAAAACAACGAAGCCGGCTGATATCACAAAAATCAACGACTTCATTGGACATTTGGACCAGTGTTCACAGATGTAAATTGTAAAATATAATCAAAAAATTTATATTTTTCCCCAAATTGAAAAAAATTTCATTGTGAGAATACTTTCTTATACACGTACAATTTTCTAGGGAAGGAATATAATTTTTCATAAAAATTTGTTTCTTATAGCAGAGTTTTTCTTATAAGCGAGTTTCTTATATAAGGATTGTTTAGCACGTAGTTATATGGAAATCTACATGGTGTCTGGAAAAGTGTTTCTTATAGCCGAGTTTTTCTTATAAACGAGTTTCTTATATGCGTATTGTACTGTAAATGAAATAATTCGCAACATTTGCATAATATCTTACAATTTCATGGCCACACACGGAACTGCTACGAATTTAGAGTGCTTTGAATGATTCTTTGTATTTTTTCGTGACAGAGCCTTGTCACTTAAGCTAAAATTGTTTTTGTCGTTTAAGCTATTTTTGCGGTTATGACTCGATATACTCAAGGATCAGCATTATTCGAAGATATAATTATGATTTATCAGTTGCTTTTATTTTAATATTTCTAGAAAATTTAAAGAAATGAAATAGGTAATTTTTTTTTACTTTATCGAACTCATAGGGGCCATATATGATTAATATATTATGTTGTAAAGTAATGATGAATATTATAATTGGGGTATTCACACTGTAGTCAAAATGTCATATGTCATAAAATAATAGCACACTTAAATATGAGGAGTGTGAACACTATGTGCTATGTCATAATTGTGCCAGCTGATAAACATTTAACAAAACTCCATTTTTTAGTCGGATTAGTGCCAATACTTTTGAATTTGGTTTAAATGTAAATGTTTTTTAATTCATTGCGACTTGAAAATAATAAGTTTGCTGTAAATCTTCTAAAATGTCCTTTATCAATTAAAATTTTCAAATTGTTTTTTATCTATATGAAATAGATGTAATAAATATAATCACAAGCTGCCAGGCAGATTATTTACACAAACACATATTTTTATTCTTGTTTTATTTATAGTAGCGGCGGCTTGTAAATATTATCGCTGGCTCGACTGAAGAGTAACAGCTGCTCGACTAAAGTTTCTACTGTTATTTTATAACATACAATAAACATACCTTAACAAGTCTTATATTATATGACTTTTTTGCTTAAAGCACAACAACAATTTTTTTAAACTATTGTAAAATAATAACACATTATGACAATATGACTACAGTGTGAACACCCCAAATATATATATACATATCAATATATATAAATTTTTTTTTTTGATTTATATGTATGTATGTATTAGTGATGTTACGAATACTCGTATTCGTATTCGACTATTCGCCTGTTTTAAGATATTCGTATTCGTATTCGCCAAATTCAAGCAAATATTTTTCGAATAATTTTCCCATACATTTTCCAAAAAAAAAATCATACAAAAGTTTAAAAAAAGTACAAAAAAAGTTAAAAAAATATATTAATTTTTATTAAAAAAACCCATTGTATTTTACGCAAAGTAATAACCTTCTTAAAAAACAAACAAAAATATATATAAATTATAATTTAAGTTGTCTCAAATGTATTAATAAAATTAAAAATACTTTCGCAGCACTGAATTGAACAAAGTACATCATCTATCGGCAATAAATTGGAATATACTCGTATAACTTAAATGCATGATATTTAAAGAAACTCGGTGAGATGTTTTGATTCTGTTTATAAGTAAATGTATAAGGGTGGGAAGCTACAGGAATCAAACTAAAACTTTTTATATATGAAATTCCACTGATACAGGTGGATGCGCCTTCTGCAAAAATATGTTCGCTAAACAGCACTGAATTATTAATTAAAAACCCAAACAGAGTAAGAAAAACGAAATCTGAAAGTATGTAAGTAAAATAATTAAAAAATGTTCTGTAGAGGTTTTCAAATTCGGCATCTTAATGCAATAATAATGTTAAATCACTAAATTTTTTTTTTTCATTTATAGTTACTAACGCAAAGGCAGGGATTTTTTCCAATTAAATTTGAAATATAAACCTCAAAAGAAATATTCGTATTCGTATTCGGCGAATACTGTTTTAAATATTCGTATTCGTATTCGCGAATACTAAAAATTGATATTCGTAACATCACTAATATGTATATTATTTATTAAATCTTCAATAATAGATTGAAACATTAATAAGTTTTTCAAATCTTAAATCTAAAAAAAATAATAAATATAAGTTTAGCCAATGCTAAACATAATTTTTAGTTACAACGGTTGTTTTTTGTTGTTTTACATCTCTCGTGTACGGCTGATAGAAAGAGTGGATGGATGAGATAAGTTTTTGTGTATAGAAACTATAATTAAAATTGCTTTTGTCTCTGTACTACCACTTGTTTTTGGGATCCATGTAAAAATGGAATTTTCTTTTCTCTTTTTATTGAGCACTACTTGGCTGGGGAGCATTTATTATGACACGAATATTAATAAATATATGAATTTTGTTTTTAGTTTATGATATTTTAATGTATCTATATTTATTTGAATTATATAGTACATATTTACATTCATGAATTAGTTTTACTTAGGTTAATGAACATAATATGTAATATTGTTATTTTTGGCCCTATTGGCTTTATATTACATTTTTTAATAAATAAATAAATAAAATAATGCACTCACACTCATTTTTATCAGAAAGACCAAGTAAAATTTATTATGCCCCTATTACTTCTTCGACTTAATTTTTTTTAGGTAGAATTCCTAATCTTTGCCGTCCAAAATGTAGCCATTAGCACGACCGCATTGACCAGGGCGAGATGATATGTAGGCTATAAAAGAAAGAAAGCAGCTGTGATTGTTGTAATAAAGCTTGATAACGAATATTCATGTTTATTAATTCTGCGCTCATTTTATCCAATTTGTTGGCCACTTGTTCCATCTGTTGTTGCAGCATTGTAATTTCCGCCCATTTTGCATTTTTTTGAGTTTAACTTCAAAGTTACGTTCTTGATTTTTATTCAAATCCCTTTCAACCATATCATATTTTCTTTGAACATCTCCCAAAAGAGTTTGGACAGTTTCCAACTTACCCAAAAGTTCATTTTTCTCACACTCAATAGTTTTTCTTTCATTAAACATTTTCTTAATAGTATTTTCTAAATTCGATATTTTTTCCTTCGACTCAACCAAGAGCTCATGATTATTGTTCTTGCTCAACTTTGGCGTGCTTTTGCTTTTCACTATTAAAAAATCATATATGTATATACAAGATACACACACCTCATTGGTAGTTATCAACTTGAGTTGCACCTTTGGAAAAAATTGGAAAAATCGAATATCGAGTTTTTGTATGAAATTTTGTGTGAAATTATTCCTTAATGGCTTTCCAAATGAAAAAATAGAAATTTCTTACTGTAAATCATGGAAAATTGCGGAAAATGCGAAATGCGGAAAGTTGGAAAATCTCTCCGCAAAAGTCGGAAAATTGGAAAAATCGAATATTGTTTTTTTGTATGAAATTTTGTGTGCAATTATTCTTTAATTATACGTTGACTTAGACTTTGCGCTATCTGACAGGTGTCATTTTGGCATTGTAATTTTCTACAGTAAATGTGCTATTTTTCTTGCTGCAATTTATACGAATTGTATATTGTTAAACTGATTCCGGATAGTCGTACATCACGCATTCACGTAAAAGCATTACAATCAATTGAAATTCAGTGCAATATTTATCAAAAAAATCGAAAATAGATTTTTTGTATGGAATTTTGTGTGGAATTATTCCTTAATGGCTTTTCAAATGAAAATTGCCGAAAAATGTGAAAAAACTTAATTTTTTTTTTAAGTTTTTTTATTTATCGGGCCTCTTTTTTTATCACACATTTTGAGCTCGATTTTTTTCGGTTCGTTTCGTTATTCGTACCGTAGTGACAACACGATTCATTATTTACGTACGTTTCTTCATTCTTCGTCAGTATCTTTTGTTTGTCTTCATTATTTGAATTGTAAAAAAACTGATTAGTGGTCTGAGAATCGGCTGCTATCTATTTTTCAAACCGCTAGGGACACGAGGAGGAGAGAGGGGGAACAATTTCTGTATTTACTAAAATATTAACCCAACAGATGGCGCAATGTTTGCTTCGTAATTATTTTTGTTGTTGAATGACAGATGGCGCTATGTCAGCCTCATAATTATTTTTGTTGTTGAATGACAGATGGTGCTACGTCCGCCTCATGCAGGAGAATCGTCGTCGTTCTTATTTCAAACAGAACAAAATTATTGTTTGGTATTTTTTTTATCGGCGGTCATCGTCACACTCTTAAGGTACGGTCACATCTGTAAAACATTTGCCCAAAAAAGCGTAACCACTAAATACCAATGAAAAACTTTTTGATTTATGCATTTATTTATTAAGTTAAACAGCATCTAATTAGATAAGATTCTATTACATTTTCTATAAATTATGTAGGAAACTGATTAACGTAATAAACAGGTATCTAAATCAAAAGTTTTGTCATTAGTATTTAGTGGTTACGCTTTTTTGGGCAAATGTTTGACAGATGTGACCGTACCTTTACACAATCACTATTTTTTATATAACACGCAAAATATGCACTAGAAATATTTTGTATGGCAAAACAACGTTTGCCGGGTCATCTAGTATATATATATACATAAATATGACATTATTAATATGGGCTTTTGAAATATTTATCAGTCTTGTTTTATTAATCTTCATTTTAATTCACATTTCTTAAAATTTCTATATACTATGTCTTATCATCGATATTGAGTAACTAAATGTTTTGGGTCATCTCGGAAGATCATTCCAAACTCTAGAAGAACGTACGTAAAACCATCTTTCAAAAATAATGTTATTTACCTTAGGTATAATTTTTACTGGATTACGTGTTGACCTGGAAAACCTAAAATTGCGTAAAAGAGATTGTGGCCTTTGCGTTGGAATAATACGATAAAGAGTTACCAAAAGTCTCAAATTAATCATTTGCCGAAAGGTACAATCAGTGAACTAAAATGAAAAATCAGACACAGCATCAGAAAGCTTCAGACGGAAAATATAGCGTAATATACGGTTGTATATTAGCTGGAAATGCCTAACATTCATTCCAGTAGAGCAGCTAGAAACTTCGAGGCAATAGAGGATATGTGGCATAAGCAGGGAATTCGATAGCTTTATTCAAATGTTAGTAGGCAGAAAACTAAATTATGTATATAGTGTACGCAGAGCTCTTCCAACCTTAGCGGCAACTATAGATATGTCATTTCAAAAACTAAGATCTTTATCAATTAATACATTGCCTTCTGTTTCGTTAATACACTATTAAATTTGTTCCTATGCCTAAAATACGATCGATAATGCCAACATATGCCTAACACACGTGTACCAACACAACAAAAAAATTTCAATAATAGAATGTACACAGCCTGCAAAAAATTCAAAATTCACCTTTTCTTTTGAACAAACCTCGTATGCAAAAGCTGTGGAAATAATTACTTGACTGAAATGTAATGCCGCAACGTAACAACCTGCTGAAAATATAATTTCATTACGAGGTTACGTGACATTTAAAAACAATGATGGGATGCTTGTAATTAAAATTCAATGGGGCACAGAAGTCCTTTGTTGGTACTTTATGACAGTATTTCATGTTAGGTGTAGAAGTAGAGTTGTAAACCGTCTGTCCATTGTTAATTTTGCCAGACATTAGCAATTAGAGATGCATCGTCAACTGACAAAGCCACTGTGAAATACATACTCGTAGTGTGTAAAACCACCTTAAATGAGATCTAATTATACAAATTGAGTTTAAAACGTCGTGGCTTCATTAATTCCTTTTTTTTTTTGTTCGCACATCTGTCATAACTGAAAATATTCTCTCGGCGTTCGGAATTTAATTATAGAAGACCAAAATTTCTCCTCATCTAGAAAAATTTATTGAAGGGGTTTGCTTTCAAATAAATTGGGAATTCTAAATTTTTTGAATTTTAACTATGTATTTCTTTAAATAAACTATAGTGTATTTAAAGAAAAAAACTAAAATTTTAAAAATTTCCTACTTTTGGCTGAAATTAAAAATCTGTCCTTTCTTCCCTACGCCTCTAAATTTTCAAAAAATCCCTACAAAAAGCGAAAATTCCTTACATCAGACACCACTGGGTTGACATTGAGTTATGGCGATAAAATAAGTTTGCATACTGCACAGATTTCTAATGCGCTCTGCCGCCCGAGCTTTAAAAAGATTGTTGTTGCACTCCCCAATATAATTATATCATACCTACAGCATAAATCCCCCAGTACCATATCTAACCCGTTGATGTTACCGAAGAGTATAAAACGCCTATAGAGTGTTTTTATTGGAATTAACCTCAATGAATATATCTTCAAACGGTTCGCAATCTGATATTGTTTTTGCAATTTTTGCGAAGATATTTTTACGAATATAAACTCAATCCTCATGCAATCCGCACGGTCGTTTCTAATAGTATAATAATGAGGTAATCATTATTATAAACGTTTACAGGCGGCGAAATTTGGAATTTAAATTTTTTATTTCAAATTAGCCGTCATACCACTTTTATTGTCTTCGTTTTTACTTTTTTAGTAGAATGTTTTTGCCGATAGTATCGCTATCGAAAAAACTATCGATAGTGTTTTAAAAATAAAACTATCGATAGTACCACCGATAGTTTTCTGCTCTACTTCTAAGGCTTAGAGGTTGAGCAATACAAGAACTTTATAATTTTATTGCAATTGTCCACATCGCTCTTGAGTTCCTTGAGCTTGCACCCCAACTCACTATCTACTATCACATTTAATATGCATATCGGCCACCCTATTTCGAAGCTCACTCTGTATACAAGGTTGTTCAAAAGAAAAGGTGAAGGTCGAATTTTTTTGAAAAATATTTATTTATTCATCAATATCCATGTCGTCCCCTTCAAAGTAATCCCCCACAGATATAAGGCAGTTATGCCAGCGCTTCTTCCAATCCTCGAAGGACTTCTGAAATGCGCTTTTCGGTATGGCCATCAGCTCGTTCTTGGATTCAGAATTTATCTCATCAACTGTGGCAAAACGTCTTCCTTTCATTAGTCTCTTCAGTTTTGGGAATATGAGCTAAATCTGGTGAATAAGGTGGTTGAGGCATGATTAGGGTGTTGTTTTTAGTCAAAAAATCACGAACAAGCATTGACCTATGAGATATTGAGCTACATATGCTCGTTAATTGTAGGTGGATTTTCTTACAAGAAACACATGTGAACTTGAGAGATCCTCAACTTCTTGCAATGACACTAAGAAGGTTAAGAGAGATATTTGCACAGCTAGCATGGTAGTACTTTAAAGCGTATGTGTCAATTCAAAGTTCCTTGTGTCTTTGTACTATTTTTCGCTCCGCTTTCTGAACAAAAGTGTTAAATATCTTTAAAGAAATAATAAAGTCAACATTGTATACATATAAACTATAAAAGTATTGTTGCTTTTTTGTCTAGTGATTGTTATAAATGGCCACAATAGATGGACGACCGGCTCAGTATGGGATTTCTCTTAAGCAGTTGCGGGAGCTCATGGAAAATAGAGGCCGAGAAGGTGTACAGAAAATTCAAGAAAGTGGTGGCATAATAGAAATTTGTAAAAAGCTTTATACATCGCCAAATGAAGGTGAGAAATAAATTGAGTCAAATCGCTATGTATGTATCACTTACTATTGAAGAAAAAATCAATATTAAATTTCACAGGTTTGGGTGGATCAAAATCAGATGTAGAACATAGAAGAGAAACATTTGGGTCGAATACTATACCACCGAAACCTCCTAAAACCTTTCTAACATTAGTATGGGAAGCTTTGCAAGATGTAACGCTTATTATTTTAGAAGTAGCGGCATTAGTATCACTTGGTCTATCATTTTATAAGCCCGCCGACGAGGAAGCCCGTGAGTGTTTGACTTTTGTATCTTCAACTTTTTGTTAATTGTTTTCTTTTGTGGTGATTTTATCGCAGCTGTTTTACAAGAGGAAGATGATCATCATGGGTGGATTGAAGGTCTAGCCATTTTAATTTCTGTCATAGTAGTGGTACTGGTGACAGCATTTAATGATTATTCTAAGGAACGACAATTTCGGGGTTTACAAAATCGAATAGAAGGCGAGCATAAATTTTCTGTTATACGTGGTGGCGAAGTGTGCCAAATATCTGTTGGTGATATTGTTGTCGGCGATATTGCTCAAATTAAATATGGTGATCTATTGCCAGCTGATGGTATTATAATACAAAGTAATGATCTAAAGGTAAATAATAACTATTTTATATTACAAGTGAAAAAAAACTTATTGTGGCCTTACATATTAATAGGTTGATGAGTCGTCACTAACTGGTGAGTCTGATCATGTGAAAAAAGGTGTTGACCATGATCCCATGGTATTATCTGGTACTCATGTGATGGAGGGTAGCGGTAAAATGGTAGTAACAGCTGTCGGTGTTAATTCTCAAGCTGGTATTATTTTCACTCTATTGGGTGCAGCTGTTGATGAACAAGAAGCAGAAATCAAGAAAATGAAAAAAGGTAAGCAACTACAAATATGTACATACATATATACTTATATCTACCTCATTATCAATATTGTCAACGGGTTTCCATGTTTAATGACTGAAACAGAAGAAACATTTTAAAATTTTTATTATATACAAATTAAGCAGGTATTACTTGAAAACACTGTGGACCTATGAAAACTCACTTTGTTTGTATGTGAGAACTTTGCACATTTACAGTTAATAAAAGTTTCAACTTATTGTTGTTTGGATTATTAATTTAGTTAAACTAAAAAACTTTCCCTGCTAATAAATTTAAATATATTTCTGGTAGCATATATTATCTATATGTGCAATAAATTTACATTAATTAGGGAAATGTTGATGGAAAATATATGTGTATATGGATATCAACGATGCGTTTCATACTAATCTTATAAGCAATTAATGTTATGCTGTACGTGTTTTGAAGGGGAATAAATTGGGAATAAAAGAATTTAAAAATTTTTCTGGCTGATGTATGTACGTATTGTCGCGTTTCATGGTTTTCATGGTAGAAAATAACATCTGAGACAATGTTGTATTCTTATCTTGACAGCTTTGTATTAAAAAAATTAAAGCCAATTCGTAACCCTCGGAAGCGCCATACAAAATTACATTTGCATGTAAAATAGAATGAGAAAAAATCTTGGAGCTCCAGACTTACATAACCAACATTTCTTTTAAAAAATTCAAAGCTATCTCCACTTCTTATAGCAGCTTTCATATATCGAACTTAATGTTTTTTTTTTTTTTTTTTTTTGATTGCGATGACAGGAATCGGATTTAATTATATATTTTCCAAAATATTTGCTGTAGTTTACAAAATCTCTTGTACATGTAGACCGTGTCTTCCTTCTCTCATAAGCAACAAAATTCTTTTTTCGCCAAAAACACTATATAAATAAATAAATAAACGATATGTATATATAAATGTATAAAATTTGGACACAGTTACTTTTTTAAAAAATGTTTCTACTGACTTCAGGGAGTCGCAAAACCAGCAAAAAAAACTTCAAATATTTGTTAAAAAGCCAACCTTGTTTTTATGTACATACTCTTACAGTATATCAGTTACATATCATACATTAAACATTGCCTGTATTTGTTTTATATTATAAGAGATAACATGATTACTATTCAAATAGTATTTGTAACGTTATGTGGGGCGCAACGAAAGTAGTTTAGTGATTTGATGTATGAGTATTATTAGAAAAATTTTGACTTTATGAATTTCTAAAGAATCAGGATATAATAAAGCCAGAAAATTTTCTGTTTTCATAATCTGTCCCTCCTTAATCCCAATATTTAATGCAGATATTTTATTTTTATTATAATATATAATTTATACAACCGCCTTTTTTGTTTGATATATATTAAATGATCATTATTATTTATTTTTTGTTAATGCCCTGTTACCAACCACCATCTACATCATGACCACAATCATCACCACTACCACCACAACCAATCTCCAAAATAACAACACTTCTGATCATAATTCAACATGCTCGAACTACTTATTTATCTATTTGTAAATCCCGTTTTAATGAACAAAAATTGGTAATGACGTTTATGTAGAAGCTAAAAAGGCCAAAAAGAGTAAGAGTTTAACAGGTGATTATGCTAAAAAAAAATAAAATAAAATTAAAATCTCTATTTACATATGTATGTACATGGGCCCATTTTATAAACCGTCAAGGGCGTACGTTGCATTATTTCTATCTATGTAATTAGGTATATTTGTATATCTTAAAGAAATTTAACATGAAACTAATATAAAGTAATAATTTTACTATAAGTATATAATAAGGGCGATAAAATTTCCTAGTGGACACTGATGAGTTTTACAAATATTAAATATAAAAATTTACAAAGCCACAGCAACAAAATGTAAGATGGCGTTTTAATTTGCCATATTTTCGATGATTTCTTTACAAAAATTCCAGAAATTGTCCAAAACAAATTGCAAATACATTAAAAGTTTATTAATTATTAAATAATAGTAAAAAAATATCATAATAAACCAAATATATGTAAGTATGTAGTATTTTTCACAATATCGTAGAATATGAATATTCTCGGAAAATTGATTTGCACGAGAATAAACGTCCCCTATTCTAAACAGACGGGGAAAAAGCTTTGCGGGAAAATAAATTTAGAATTTCTAGAGTCAACGGTGTTGCTTCAAGCTGTGCTTTCTTTTACTTAAAATTTGAACAAAAAAACTTTTGAAAAACAGTCGTGTTAATTAAAGAAATAAAATGTTTAGTGTAGTGTTTCATTTATTAGATGAATAAAGAATGAGAGTGATGTTTTGAACTTATTTCTGGTTAAATGAAATAGGAGAAAGTAAAATCCGTAGCATAGCAATGCACTCGTTTATAAAATTTATGTTAAGGAAGTGACAAGAAAACTCATATAGAGAAGATATAAAATGTATTAAGTTAACAATAGTGTACTATAAAATTATAAATTTACTATTATTGATCTTAATAATATTATAAGTCAACAAATGTGCTTTCATTTACATATTAGGTAAATAGGCTTAAATCTCTCATATAAAATGTCACAGTAGTATGTTTTTGGATGGCGTTAGTAAAAATTCCTCAAACAAGTTAGAAATATAACATTCCGGTGCTTATTTAAGTTCAATGTCCTAAACAAGTTCTTAATCCATCGCAACCGTGTTTTAATTGAATTTAAAATTATGTCTATAATTTCCGTATAAAAAAATTTTAAGCTCTGTACAGACGGTTGTCAGGTCTAACAATATTGTCAGTAAAATGTGTTGAAAATTTGTTACAACCGTCTAAACTTACAATTTTTGTCTGACAACATTGCCAGAAAAACCATTGTCATTGAATTGTAATACTAAAAACTATTAAACAATTGTCAGATATCTGACAATCGTGTGAACACAATTCGCTTTCATTGTCAGATGTTCGAGTTTTGTGCATCTGACAATTTTTCCATTGTCACTAAATAAACAAAAAAAGCTTTTATTACAGTTGAATTCAAATAAGATTGCTTAACTGAAAGTAAAAATTTTTATTTTTTTTTTTTATCAATTTCAAAGCACTTACATTCGCTTAAAAAAATCCGCTTAAAAGTAACCCCGGTTAATTGAAACATATTTTGGTTAGAAATAAGCTAATTTATATAAAACAAACACTGTATAAAAGAAAACATTATTAATTTACTGGTGACGAAATAAGCAGTCGCTGACATTTCAATTAAATATAATTAACTATTTATTATTTTCAAATATATGTAGTTGCAAGCTTCCATTTTAGTTTTTAAAATAAATCTGAAATGAAAAACAAATCACAAATGCTAATCAAATCGTTTTACAGAGCAATTTTGAAGTGAGTTCGTTTAACTAAAACGTTTTTATCTTACCCAAAATTCATATTTTTATATTATTATTATAACGAATAACAAAATTATTATTCGAACTTATATTGATGTACATATGAAAAGTTCAGTTTTATTGAATTAATGAAAATTCAAAATTACTAAGACTTTTTTTTTTATGTTGGAAAATATTATTATTTATATCCAATCAGTTTTTAGCAGAACGTATCAGTACGAGTACTGATTTCAAGGCCGCTACACCTCTCATCAGCGTTCAATTGTCCATCTTTACAATTTTCGTAAAGTGGATACTAATTGAGAAGAATATCAACTATTTAAACAGTTTTCAGCAGAAATAGAATACGAGAATTAATTTTTAATTCAGTTTTTTATTCTACATATTGAAAGCAATTCTGGTTAGTACGAAATTCCGTCATCACTGTTTGGAAATTACTAATAATCAACACAAACCCGAAAGGCTTTTTATCGGAAATCGCGCATAAGATAACAAAACACTTGTAATTTTGCTTGTAAAAGTATGCTGTACATTGAATGCTGTTTATGCTCTCTGAGAGAATCTGACAATTATTGTTATATCTAACAACTGTGTAAACAGACAATTTATTGACTGACAACGTTGCTAGATAAATTTATTGTCTGACAATAAATTAAAAGCATTTCTGACAATTTTCTTACAACCGTGTGAACTGACAATAAAGCTTGTGCTGGCAATTTTTTATTGTCAGTACATTGCCAGCAAATTGTAAGATCTGACAATATTGTTAGTTCTGACAACCGTCTGTACAGAGTTTTAACCTTATTCTAAGCGAACAGATTTTCTTTAGAATATGGGAACAGGTAGTAAGGAAAAAAATCTCCCGAGGAAATGTTATCCATACTTTGACTGATAATGTTATTAACTTGAAAAGTTAATTCGCCTTGCAAAAATGTAAATAATTTATAGGATTAATTTAAAATGTGCTGCATATAAATAAGTTTTGATAATACAAATGCAAACGAAATCAGTACTCATTTGAGCTATAGATGCTATGTTTGTCTTATTATGTATTTCTATTCGAATTGAAAAGGCTTTCGCAAGGAATTTCCGAATTGAAAAAAAAATCATATTATGTTATAACACCCAATTCATACGATGATTTTTTTCCATATTTTTTAAATCACGATTTTTGGACTATGTTGGCAAACGGGGTGGAGAAGCAAAAGGGGTAAAGAAAAAAAATTATGTGAGTCCGATCACAGGGGAGATGTGTAAAGATGTAGTAATGAAACATTTTTTCAGCTGTTTACTAAAATGTAGAGCATGTAGTTATTTTACAGCAATGGTTTTCGAACTGTACAGCGCTAGCATAATTATATGTTAGTGAAAATTAGTAGCTCCTATTGCGCCATCTAGTGTTTATATTATTGCGCACTAGATGGTGTTAGTGTATTTCTATGCAGCTGTTAAGTTTCTCGGTACTTCTTGTTCTCCGTATGATTACACTAATACACTCATACTCAGCTTACACCGTGTTATCAAAATCTCACATCTCACCAAAAATTTGTGATTGTATTGTGAAAATCAATTTTACCCCCTAGCGTATATATGTTTACACATCAATAATTACATTTTCAGTTCTCGGTGATTATTTTCATATTCTTCTTTACACACATTCGGTTTTTGTTATTTTGCTTCAAATTTTGTCAGATTGTTTTATATACAAATTAGCAAGTAAAGAAGAATAACCGATTACGGAGAAAAAATCAACATGTAAAACATGGGAAAAAATCATCGTATGAATCTCTAAAGTTTTTTGAAGCAACTTTTGAAGAGAATTAAAAAATGGACGTGATTTGTAAATCAAAGTATGAATTGGGTGTTAGTTAGAATGGCCTGTAGAGTTGTGTTAACAGATGTAAAATTTGTTTAAAGAAACCTTAAAGGCAGAAATAACTAAAATGAATAATGCTTTGTTGTGGAAACAGGATGAAGAGAACTTTTGCCTCTTAGATTCAGAAAAAAATTTTAATTACAATAAAAACACATTTATTTGCGTTGTAAACTCTGTTAATAAAACTTCTTTTATGTATGTAAAAACTATCAGCTATCAGATTTCCGCAATAAAGTTGTCTTTCGAAAAAATATGTAAGTTAATAACATTTTTGGCATTTGCTGTCGACCTACATATTTTCACTTTCGGAATGGATTTCCACAATTTATATATATTTTTATAACATTTTATAACTGATCTACTCGCAGATGATCTTCCAAGTAAGAAATGGAAATTAAATGCATATACACGTAAGTAGATAAGCTAATCCATATCAATTAATACCAATTTTTGAAAAAGTAAATTTTCAGATTCGAATAGAAATACATAATAGACCCCAATGGTATAAACTATCTTTATTTCTATAAATAAGTTCTTTAATTTTCTTTTAAATAACATATTGGATATTGTAAAGACTGTTCTATCTATTGTATCGTAAAATCAGAAAAATTTATATTCTAAAATATATGTATTTCGTGGTTTAAATGCAAATCTTACTATTCTAGAAACTGTAAATAATAAAAGGCGTGTATTCTGCGAGATGAAAGCAAATATACGTTTGTAAAGTGGGCCCATAAATTGCTTGCACTCATTTTATATATTGAAGGCTGCTTAAATCCTTATATGTGATATACTATTTCTTTATATAGTTTTTTTGTAGTACACATTTTAAAACTCATTTTCGTAAATGAAACGAGTTTCTATGCTTTAAAAATTAATTATTTTCGTGACGCAAAATTAAAAAAAGTGTTTTAAAGTGTGTCGTTATTTATTAAACAATTATTTTAATCTTCATTCCATTTTTTTGTATAATAGGCGATGACGAAAGAGCCCCTGGTAAAGTAAGTAGCCGCAAGGCTGACTCTGATGGCAACCACGTTCAACAACAGAATTCTTCCTCATCTGCCCCAGCAGCCGAATCTAGTCATAAAAAAGAAAAGTCTGTTTTACAAGCAAAACTCACAAAGTTGGCTATACAAATAGGTTATGCCGGCTCAACAATTGCCGTACTAACTGTCATAATATTAGTCACAAAGTTTTGTATTACAACGTTTGTCATTGAAGAAAAGAAATGGATGGGAAGCCATGCTAATAATTTGGTGAATTATTTAATTATCGGTGTGACTGTTTTAGTTGTTGCAGTACCTGAGGGTCTGCCATTAGCTGTAACCCTTTCGCTGGCATACTCCGTTAAGGTAAATAAAAATTACATAATAAAAAAAAAATAACTGTACTATACTTATGAACGTGCATGTCGTAGCTGGTTACTTAGAAGAAAAAAAATTGTTTTATTTTAAGGAGGATAAAGCATATAATAAATTTGACATTAAATTTTATTATAAATGAGAAATTATTATTGGGCTTAACCTCAATTTTATTGAATTAATGAAAATTTAAATTATTGAGAGTTTTTATTTTTGAAAAACATTAGTATATCCAATCAGACTACCAGAACGTATCAGTATACCGATTTCAAGGTCGCTGCACCTCTCATCAGCGTTCGTTCGTCCATATTTACAAATTATGTAAAGTGGATACTAATTTGAAAATAATATCAACTATTTAACAATATTTTCAACAGAAATAGAATACAAGAATTAGTATAATTTTATTTCTTTTTATTCAATTTTTACATTTGAAACAATTTTTTGGTTAGCCTGAACTTTTCCTGAACTGGACTCTTTACAAAACCTCATTGAATAAATTCAAAAATCAAGTCAGAAATGCAAAAAGTAAGTCTTGGAAAGATTTCTGCGGAAATGTGGAATCCCTCTCCGACACTAACAGGCTGCGCAAAATTCTGGCCAAACAACCATCGTACCTGGATTCATCCAGAAAGTAGATGGCAAATGGACTACAAACTCCTTGGAGTCCCTAGAAGCCCTTATGGAAACTCACTTTCCGGGCTGCTCCCCTTTTATGGAGGTACAAAACGCTCCCCCTACTGCCCGGAGTATGACGAACGTAGTAATAACTACTGACAGACTTCACTGGGCTATAAAAAGTTAAAATCACCCGGTCCGGACGGAATCATCCCTGCAGATCTACAACACAATTTAGACCTTGTGACACCCTGGCTACTCATAATATACAGAGCATGTCTTACCTGGTCCCACACTCCGCAACAATGGACCAAATGCGACGTAATTTTCATCCCAAAAGGGGGAAAGGCATCGCACTCGAAGGCAAAGGACTATCAGCCTTACATCTTTTTTCTTAAAGACTTTAGAAAGACTGATCGACGTTCATATTAGAACTATAACAATCGACAGAAATCTACTATCAGCCAATCAACACGCTTACACCAAAGGCAAATCGGTTGAAACGGCGTTACATTCGCTCGTAGGACACATTGAAGAGTCAGTTGAGCATAAGAATTATACTCTAGCGGCCTTCATGGACATTTAGGGCGCCTTTAACAATATCAACTCGGATGCTATTACCCAGGCTCTCACAGATCTAGGAATAGACCAATCACTATGTCAATTCATCAAGAATTTGCTTGAACGCAGAGCCATCACATCTACCATGGGGAAAGCACACATTACCAGGTACGCCCGTAAAGGTACGCGACAAGATGGTGCCTTATTCCCTCTTCTATGGAATGTGGCAATAACCGTTCTGCTTAGAAAACTGGAGTCCATGTGCGTCAATACTGTTGCATATGCAGATGATGTGGCAGTGGCTATCTCGGGCTTCCATCTTGACACAATTACGCATAGGTTGGAAGATGCACTCTGCGAGGTCTGCAAATGGTGTTCACAGAACGGCCTCAGCGTCAACCCAACCAAAACGGAACTAGTGCTCTTCACTAGAAGATACAAAATTCCCACTTTCACTCTACCCAAAATAAATGGCACTACACTAGCCCTATCGGATAAAGCCAAATTCTTAGGCATTATTCGTGATAATAAATTAACATGGACAGACAATCTTCATGCTCGTGCAACAAAAGTCGTAGCGGCACTATATGTTTGCAAGAAAGCCATTGATCCCACCTGGGGCATAAGCACCAAAGGGATTAATTGGATATTTGAAACGGTTATCAAAGCAACTCTTTTCTATGGTGTAACAATCTGGTGGAAAGCACTGGACTTGGCAACAAACCGACAGCGAATTGAAAGAACTCTCCGCTTCATGGCAATCATGATAACTGGTGCTCTTAGAACTACGCCCACAAAGGCTCTTTTTGCTATGCTGGGCTGGCTTCCATTTGATCAGCTGGCTAGGAAGTTAGCACTACGCACTGCGGTACGACTTAGTACAACTGACGCATGAAAATATCGACCATGGGGTCATGCCAGCATTGTAGAGACTATGGGAATTATTCCTGATCTCATCGACTATTGCATCTAAAAACCTTCCTTTTATAGAGTATTTAACTACTCTCTATCGCAGGACCTCCCCCTACACCGCTCGGGGCCCTATGAGTGTTCACGGATGGCTCCAAACGGGGCTCCAGGGTTGGCGGGGGTGTCTACATTGAAGAATTCGGGATCAGGATTTCCTTCAGACTCCCGGACGAATGTAGTATCTTACAAGCTGAAATATCCGCCATCAAAAAGGCAACTAATTGGCTACGGTACTATAGGATAACAAATACAGTTATTCAAATTATAACCGACATCAAACCTGCAATAATAGCACTTTTGGGTGTGTACACAACATCCCTCCTTACCCTGGAATGCAGGAAATCACTTAATTCAGTTGCTAATTGCTCTAGTGTTACCCTTTTTTGGATGCGGGGTCACGGAGAAAACACGGGCAACGTCATCGCTGACAATCTGGCCAAGAGAGGTACAGAGTTAGAGGCTGCTGAAATTGACAATTTCTGTGATCCTTCAGTACCCTCTCCGAGCTCTCAAATACGGAACTCGGTTGTCTTAGCTCCTTCATCAGGAGCAGTGGATGGTGCGCCCAATAGGGGCTTGACATGCTGACCGTTCTGCAAGACTACCCTTGCCTCAGTTTATTCCCTCCTGCTCTGCTCTTCTCTTGTTATTCTGTGGCCTTCCTTCATCTAATCTTCTTCCGACTCTTCAAATCTCCTCTCCTCTACCACTCTCCTTCACTACAGGTAGCACAATGGGACCACATCAGGACCCAAGTGAGCTGGAATCTAACCTTCCTTTACCAGCAGCCTGCTAACGTAACCTAACCTAACCTAACCTTGCCTTTTTTTGAATGGAAATTACTAATAATCAACAAACACTCATAGTCCATTATATTCAAATTAGTCTAATTTGTAATTTTAACGTATTGTTGTTTTCACTCTATATTATAGTGATCCTCATCACTTGGACGCTATTATTAGGGAATAAATAGCTCGTGCCCAAGCTGAAATTAATATATTATTTTATTATTACGCATAAACGTAATTATTATTTGAACTGTGATTAGCTTAAAATCGGCTGATGGAATCACTGATGTGGGAAATAGAAGAATCAATATCTTTACTCGAGCAAATGGAACATATAAATCTGTTAATGTTGTTCGCTCAGAAATTTGCATTTAAACCCAGTAGGAAATAGAAGCATGAAATAAAAGGACAAGTATTTAGGATTTCTATGAACACAAGTATTTATTTCAGGTAAATTATGGGCAATTACCTCTTCGTTTGATGGTAGATTAGAACAGAGAACTGAAGACTCAGGGCAAAAACGAATGTAACGTTTTGACATATTGGCCATTTTGACTTTTTTAGGATTAGGCATTAATAGCAAGTGAAATAGATAGATATGAAGACTAGTGATGTTACGAATATCAATTTTAAGTATTCGCGAATGTCAACAACGTAGGCATCACTGCAGGATAGCAACACTGTCTTGATGTATGCAACGCTGTTAAAAAGGGGGATTGAACGATGATGCCGCGAGTGCCATCTTGTTTTTCATTGAATTTTTGTGATCGAGAGACAAATCACGTTTTTTGAGAAAATATTTTTATATCGATTCTTCTAAATAAAACACATAATCATTTCTTTAAATTTATTTCGCTATTTTTTTATTTGAAGAGATTCGCTCGGGTTATAGTAACCAAATTGTCTTGTATTTGACAATTTTTCAGAAGTGGGATAGTAATCTACTACTACTCGTGAAAACGTTTATAAAAAAAAAATATGGAAGATTTTCGTAACTTAACGGTGAAAGATTTGCAGCATAGATGTAAGGAGGCCGGTCTGCCGTGTACCGGCAAAAAGATGCAACTCATTGAACGCCTTGAGGAAAATCTCAATAAGCTTAGTGTGAATGAACGAATTGTACAGCTGGAAAAAACGATCGCAGATTTGCGCGAACAATCTAACCATTACCAACAGTCAAATTTTTCGTCTACGATACAGTCATTCGGATCGCCTATTACTTCACCAGCTTCTGTTTTATCTGATGGGGTGGTACCTGAGAAAATATCATCAGCACAACCCGTGTCTGTCGTAGATCACGGTATAACAACTACGTCATTGTCTGCTGCTTATTTGCAACAACCAACAACGATGCCGTCGTATTTAACCTCACAACATGTAACTTCGCCTAGTTATAAAAACCAACAGCCAGTCTGTGCACCAAATCGAGCAACACGTTTTGCTAATCAGCAATATAATCGCAACACAGTTGACTACCAAAATCCGCTAACCACATCGTGCTACGTTACCGGCACACAACCTCAAATGTTTTTTTCTGACCAAGTGCAAAATCCACCTGTGTTGTCTCAAAGACCAGAAATAACTAACGTAAATATGCAGCGGCAGTACCCAACCGTTACTACACCGGTACATCATAATGTTTTACCCACAAATCCGTATGGTCAGGTAAGAGAAATGATTACAATACTGCCAACATTTAATCCATCGATAGATGAGTCTCTAAACTCGTCGCAATTTATTAAGCGGGTAGAAACCCTTCGAACAGCCTATGGCTGGGACGACCAGTCGCTGATTTTTGCTGTACAACAAAGAATGTACGGACCAGCCAAATACTGGGTCGACTCCCTGCAAATTATTTTCGTATCGTGGCCCCAGTTCGTACAAAAATTTTTAAATGATTTTCCGCATATCGACAACGCCGCCGACATTCATATAAGAATGTCTCAGATGAAGCGTCTAGCCAATGAAACTCCACAGGAGTACTACTTCCGAATGTTTGCATTGGGCACAAAAGGTAACATATCGGAAGGTGCTATAGCTAGACATATAGTGAATGGAATTAATGATTCCGATTTAAAGCGAAAAATTTCTAATGAATATACAAATTGTAACCAATTGTACCGCGACATAAACATATATTGCAACTACAACAGGGTTACCATACCAGCTCAAGTAACCAACAAGACGAAATCAACGCCGCCAGATAACAGATTTGTTAAAACCACCGTGGTCGCAACGAAGACTGACAACAATACCACGGCGAATAAAGTGAAATGTTTTAACTGTTTTAATTACGGGCATTATTCAATTAAATGTCCAGAACCACAAAGAAAGGAACGCTGCTTAAAGTGTCATCGTACCACACATCGTACTGCCGATTGTAAATTGGACAAAGATTTTCCATCAACCCAAAATCCCAACATGAACAAAATCGATGACAAGGTTCCACATTTGGCTACAGATCTCGTTAAGAAAATTAAAATAAATAATTCAGAAACCACCGCATATATTGATTCCGGCAGTGTTCGTAGCCTTATAAAGAAATCGTTTGCCGCCACTATTGGTGAGGGTGTCGAATGTACCTTCATTTTGAAAGGATTTGCTGGTGGAGAATATACGTGTACCAAAAAAATTAGAATTAATCTAGATATAGACGGAAATACCTTCGAAACCGAAATGTTTATAATTGAAGACGATTTAATTTCAGAAAATATTCTTCTGGGCCGTGATGTAATTTGCCGCGAGGGTAAACGTACAGTAATTGAAGGCAGTGAATGTTGGGTGCAGAATGTAAACATGATAAGTACGAGCAATATGACTTCGAATCAAACTCGTCAACTACAAACTATAATTGAGAATCACCGTGCTAGTTTTGCTGAAAATATTTCAGAGCTGGGAAAATGTCGTCTAGGTAAAATGCAAATTCAGTTAACTACCGACAAACCTGTAAGTGTAAAACCGTATCGAATTCCCTTCGCAAAGCGAGCCATCGTGATGAGTAGCATAAATGATCTCCTTAATAATAATATAATTCGACTGTCAGATTCACCATACGCTTCAGGAATCGTACTGGTAGAAAAACAAAACGGAGAATACCGCCTTTGTGTTGACTATCGTCAATTAAATCGTATTACCAAAAAAATACCATACCCGATGCCTATTATGGAGGAACAGTTTGCTCAACTCGCCGGTAATAATTATTTCACCACCCTCGACTTACGTATGGGTTATCATCAGATAGAGTTAGAGGAAAGTTCGAAAAAGTATACCGCCTTTATAACCAACGAAGGGCATTACGAATTTAACCGAATGCCCTTTGGTCTCGTCAATGCCCCAGCAATTTTTCAAACTACGATGAATCAGGTGGCAAAACTAATGGGCCCGGGTGAAGTGCTCGTCTATCTTGATGATGTGGTAATACCAAGCAAAACCGTAGAAGAGGGTATGGAACGACTAAATCGTTTCCTCACCATATTGGAGCAGAGCGGGCTAACATTGCGATTGGACAAATGTAATTTTCTTTCCGGGGAAATTTTATATCTGGGACATAAGGTCAGTAAGAATGGAATTGGTCCAGGAGACCGCAAAGTAAACGCTATCAAAAATTTTAAAATTCCTACCAACATCACGGAGGTCCGCCGATTTTTGGGTCTCACCGGGTTCTTCAGGAAATTCGTAGAGAATTATTCAATTATTTCACGACCCTTGACTGAGATGCTACGTAAAGAAGAAGCATCCAAATTCCAGTGTTTTAACCGATTGCGCCGCCATCACGAAGACGAAAACCAACAAGGAACTAATCCCTAGAATTGCTCGCTGGTTTTTGAAGATTTTGGAGTACGACTGTGAGTTTGTTCATCGGGCTGGCTCCCGCATGGCTCATATAGATGCCCTTAGCCGATGTCCTGATCAACCCCCTCGCGAACCAGAGCCAGCTGGATTTGTAATGAGAATTGCAGTAAACAGCGACGGTTGGTTATACACTATGCAGCTGCAAGATGGAAAATTACGCACCCTGATAAAAGTTTTAAATGGTTCATTGAATTCTGAACAAGAGAAGCAGATAAAGTCAGATTATGTTCTGCAAAATCATCGCCTTTATAGAAAAACCGATAGTGGACCAAAGTTTGTGGTTCCTCATTCCACTAGGTGGCGGATTGCGAAACTCTGCCATGATGACGTCGGCCACTACGGTACTGATAAAACGTTAGAAAGAATGAAACAAACATTTTGGTTTGACCGAATGCGTAAATACGTAAAAGAATATATCGCGGCATGCACGGAGTGCTGTTACAACAAGTCGGTAGGGGGAAAACCCGAGGGTGCCCTTCATTATAATGCATTAGAGCCGTTACCTTTCTTTCAAATCCATATCGATCACTTGGGTCCTTTTGTTCGCAGTAAAAGAGGTAACACTCACATTATCGCTATATCGGATGGTTTTACAAAATTTCTCGTCGTAAAAGCCGTCAGAAACACTAAAACCTTACCTGTACTAAATGCCCTGAATGAACTGACTAGTTATTTTGGTTTACCTAAGAGGATTATATCTGATCGCGGTACTGCTTTTACCGCAAATTCTTTTGAAAATTATTGTCTTAAAAATTTTATTCAACATATAAAAACGGCCGTAAGGACCCCGAGGGCAAATGGTCAAGTCGAACGAGCAAACCAAATCATATTAAATTACCTACGAACCACTACTACCGAGCCCAAAGATTGGGATTTACTTCTGCACAAACTACAATGGTCTGTAAACTCTCAAAAAAACAACACGTCCGGTTTCAGCCCGAATGAGCTTATTTTAAATTATAAGCCAACCGACTTAGTGCAAAACCGAGTGCTTGCTGCCATACAAGAAGATATTCCAAATACAGGCAATATTCCTGTTGATGGAAAATGTCAGCTTGCCGTCCTGAACATTGAACAAGAACGAAAGAAATGGAAAACACGTTTTGATAATAAACATCGGAAACCTACTATGTATCAAGTAAACGATTTGGTTGTATTGGAAAATGAACCGCAGTCTACGGGGGAGTCCCGAAAACTTGAACCTAAATATCGTGGTCCTTATAAAATCACTCGGGTTCTCGGAAATGATCGTTATCTAATAGAGGACATACCCGGTCTACAAATAACTTCACGCAAATTTTGTTCAGTATACAGCTCTGACAAAATGAAACGTTGGTGTGGTGCTTCACCCGAACTTGATATAACAACAGAAGCCGAGGACGACTTCAATCCAGGATTGGCCGAACTGTCAACAACGTAGGCATCACTGCAGGATAGCAACACTGTCTTGATGTATGCAACGCTGTTAAAAAGGGGGATTGAACGATGATGCCGCGAGTGCCATCTTGTTTTTCATTGAATTTTTGTGATCGAGAGACAAAACACGTTTTTTGAGAAAATATTTTTATATCGATTCTTCTAAATAAAACACATAATCATTTCTTTAAATTTATTTCGCTATTTTTTTATTTGAAGAGATTCGCTCGGATTATAGTAACCAAATTGTCTTGTATTTGACACGAATATGAATACGAATATTTGAAACGGTATTCGCCGAATACGAATATTACTTTTAAGGTTTAGAACCATATAATATTTCAAATTTAATTGGAAAAAATTCCTCTCTTTGCGTCAGTAACAATAAATTGAAAAAACTGTCCACTACTTTAGATATATATCATTATTATGACATTGAGATGCCGAAGTTGAAGACAACTACTGAACATTTTTAAATTATTTTACCTACATATGGACATACTTTGAGATTTTGTTTTTCTCACTCTGCTGGCGTTTTTAATTGGTAATTCAGTGCTGTTTGGGAGAACATATTTTCGCAGATTGCGCAGCCCCATGTTTCGGTAAACTTTCACATATTAAATTTTAGTTCTTTCATTTTTGAAGTCCAAGATTCCTCTACTGAGAATTGATTACTAACTTAATAGATATAAATTTACATATAAGAATTTAACTTTTAAATGATATATATTAAATATAATTTTCGTTTGTTTTATTTTTAAAATTATTATCTTGCATCATAGATAAATATATTTTTGTACATTTTATGTTCTTTTGTAACCTTTTTGTATTATTTATTTATTTTTTTGGAAAATGTTTGTGCAAATTATTCAAGAAATATTCGCTTGAATTTGGCGAATACGAATATCTTAAAATAGTCGAATAATCGAATACGCATTAGTCTCATATTTCACAGTTTTTGTATTTATACTTGAATGAATGGGATAAGAATGTTTGATGAGGCAAACTGGCCTTAACGAACTGTTCTAATGTATAAATGAGAAAAAAAATCGTGTTAACATGTGAAAATTGAATTAAAAAAAATGTAAATTATACCAATTCTCGTATTATATTTCTGTTGAAAACTTGGTTGAATAGTTTATATTCTTTCCCTATTACTTAAGTTTCAAATATGGACGAGCGAACGCTGATGAGAGGTGTAGCGGCCTTGAAATCGGTATACTGATACGCTCTGGTAGTGATATACTAATGTTTTTCAAAAATAAAAGCTCTTAGTAATTTGAATTTTCATTAATTCAATAAAACTGAACTTGAGCCTAATAATAATTACGTTTATTTGTAATTATAATATAAAATATTAATTAAATTTTATTTTAAGTAAAACATAATAATTTTCTACTACACTTATAGAGAAAATTCCCGTGAAATTTTTATGTTATATAGGGAAAAATGTAGTAGGGAAAAAACTCACAGTTAATTATTATTCATAATTGTTTTGATATTCTGAATATTATTTAATAATAATGCAATAATCCAACAATTGAAAACATATCGACACCTAACCTCAAAATACACCTTTTGATGTAGAACTACATACACAGATGTATGATGTGTAACTTGTCTGTACCTTGTCTGAATAAGATCATTCGTAGGCACCAGTTGAATTTTAATAAAAATATTCTTAAGGAATTGGAAATAAGCAAAGAAAAAACTCCTGTTAAATTTGTTCCTTACGGGTTACGGTTAGCAAAATATCAAAAGCTGCTTGACATCACTGCAGCAAAGCGTTCAATCGCACACACGTGACACAAATACTCTCACCAATACTTGATTTGGCACTGTCGAACATATCACTCTTGTTTTTTATAATTCTCATATTTATAAGAATAATTAATTTAATCAATAGGTCGTTTGTTTTAATATATATATATATATATATATATATACATATATGTATAGGTTAGGTTAGGTTTCGAGGGCCGCCACATCTGAGACGTGACGCACTTGGGTCCGTTAATTCGGTCCCTTTGTGATACCCTACAGCAGACAGGGCTCAGTCAGTTGGTTATTCAATTGCCTGTAGTTGCCCTGTCGCCGAGTCAAACCATCCTGATTGTTGCAAGAAGGAGGATATGTTGGTTAGCTCCATGTTCGCCAGACTGTCGAGGTCTGGCAGAGTGTTGGAGCCCATGGTAATCGCCCTAATGCTGTTAAGCGCGGGGCATTGGCATAGAAGATGAGGAACTGTTTCTTCTTCCTCCTCATCGTTACAACTTCTGCAGTAGTCATTGTAACTTAGGCCCATCCTTTTGGCATGAGTACCGAAACACCAGTGCCCCGTTAGCACTGTTACTAGTCGTCTTGTGTGACATTTACCAAGCCTGAGCAGATCGCGAGTTCTATGCAGGCTGTAGCGGGGCCAAGTGGACCTGGCGACTCGACAGGTGTGCTCTTGTTCCCACCATTCTTGAGCAAGATAGTATGATTCCTGCTGGATCAATCGCTTGCAGTGAGATAGAGGAATGCCAACGAAGTGACATATCATCGAGTTGCTCAATGATGTTCCCTTTTTGGCAGTTTCGTCCGCAATATCGTTTCCAGTGCAGTCTGAGTGCCCTGGAATCCAGACTAGTGTTACTCTTGAATGTCTCGCTATCTCGTTTAGAGACTTCCGGCATTCGTTTACCACCGTCGATGTAGTGTATACACCATTGATAGCAGCAATGGCCGCTTTGCTGTCGGTAAAAATATGGATGTCTTCCGATATCCTATAATACCTAAGCCATCTTGCCGCCCTTGTAATGGCCGAGACTTCGGCTTGTAGGACGCTACAGCCATCCCGAAGTCTGAATGGAACCTTGACGTTGAAGTTTTCCACATAGAAGCCTCCCCCAGTGTTTACGCCTCTTTTGGAGCCATCAGTGAAAACTCTGATGGCCCCTTCGGTGGCAGGGGGTAGGGCGTGATATTCCCTATTGGGAACAATGGATTGAAAAAGCCCGCCAAAATAAGGTTCCGGTGGGCAGTAGTCGGTGAAGTCATGGAGCGCTTGGTGCTGCCTGAGAATCCTGGAGTGACCAAGATCGGTTCTCGTCCATGAACATGTAGCGTTCAGTCTGATCGCCGCAGTCAAAGCTAGCTGTTTGGCCAGAACATCCACCGGAAGCCAGTTCAGCATAGCGAACAATGCCTTCGTTGGAGTAGACCTGAGCGCTCCCGTTATCAGGATCGCCGCTAGCCGAAAAATTTTCTCTATAGTTCGTCGGTGGGAGTCTTTTTCTACCGCTTCCCACCAGACTATAACCCCATAGAAAATTATGGGCTTAATTACCGTCTCAAAGATCCAGTTGGTCCCTCGGGGTTCGATGCCCCAGCTGCGACCAATTGCTCTTTTGCAGGTGTAAATAGCCACGAGGGCCTTGTTTGCTCTATACTGGGTGTTTAGGTTCCAAGATAGTTTGCTATCTAGGATTACGCCCAGGTACTTAGCGTTGTCCGAGACTTTCAGTGTGGTCCCGTTTAGTTTGGGGGGCGCAAAATCTCCGATTTTGTGCCTCCTGGTGAATAGCACCAATTCGGTTTTCGCCGGATTGACGCCAAGCCCACAGCTGACACTCCATTTGCTGAGGAGTGTCAGAGCAGATTCCATACACTGAGATATTGTGCTCAGGTATTTGCCAGAGATAGCTATTGCCACGTCGTCAGCGTAAGCTACGGTTTTAACCAGCTTCCGCTCTAGGCTTAGCAGTAGAGAGTTGATGGTCAAATTCCACAAGAGCGGTGACAAGACACCCCCTTTTGGGGTGCCCCGATTCACTGCTCTGTATTCAGTGGCAGATCCAAAAGATGCACTTATGACCCTTCTAGTTAGCAGATTTTGTACGAACCTGCAGATATTGATGTCAATCCCCAGCTCTATCATACTGTCGATGATCGAGTCCGGTTTGACAAAATTGAAGGCGCCCTCTATGTCCAGGAAAGCCACCATAGTGAATTCCTTCTGTACGAGAGATTTCTCTATGTGACTGACCAGGGAGTGGAGAGCAGTTTCGACAGACTTGGCCTTTGTGTAGGCATGCTGTGAGGGGGATAGAAGTTCCTTTGGTATGGACATTCTAAGATGTATATCTATAGCTCTTTCCATTGTTTTGAGCAGAAAGGACGTCAGGCTAATAGGCCTAAAGTCTTTAGGTTTAGTGTGAGACGTCTTGCTCCCCTTGGGGATGAAGACGACCTTACACAGGTTCCAGCAAGCCGGAATGTATGCCCTTTTCAGACATTCTGTAAAGATTCCAGAGAGCCAGGGTACGACTTGTTCCATATTTCTCTGCAGGTCCGCCGGAATAATTCCGTCTGGTCCAGAAGATTTCAATGGATCGAAGGTACTGATCGCCCATCTGATTCTGTCATTGTCCAGCGGCACAGGCGAAGTAGTTGTATCACCGGTAGCGGTGACTGTAGTAGAAGCCGGGGCGTTACCGGGAAAGTGAGTGTCAAGAAGTACGCTGAGCGTTTCATGACTGCTTAGAGTCCAGCTACCACATGGTTTTTGTATGTAGCTGGCCCTACAAGAAATTGCTGATGGAAACTAACACACACAAAACTTATTTACTAACACTCTTGCATCTATGACTATGTTTACATTAGATCTGATTAGTAAAATACTGTGGAGTGAGCAGAGTTCAGATATATGTTTTACTATAGTTCACGAAATCCACAAGTATGAAAGAGAAACAAAATCACACGTACACGAATGTTTACATCAGTTTTTTCATATTGCCCTTAATAAAATGATAGAGAATGCTGATGGGTATACCCATCAGCAATGCCCATCAGATGATGCATCAAATGACCGTCATTGTTCTTGTAGGGTGGGTACCACCGGTGAGGTAGCTAATATCTTGCGCAATCGGTTGGTTTCGGAGGAGCTCTCTACGCCACTGCAGAAGTTCCTCCAAGACTTCCTTTTTGCGCTTCTAACAAGGTTCTTGAACCTGTTTAGCGAGGACTTATATCGCAACCAGTCACCTGTTTGCTTAGCCTCGTTAAAAAGTCGACGGCACTCGCTTCGCGATATCAGGGCACCACCATGGTGGTTTACTTTTGCCTTTGCGTGTCGTGGCTTTGCAAGACATATTTGTTGCATAGCAGAAAGATTCATTGAAGAGATCTATTGCCGTATCGATATCCGTCGTGTTGCTTATAACGGGGACGGAGCTTAGAGTGTTACGGAGGAGATTGTTCTGCAACTCCCAGTTAGTTTTCCTTCTGTTTATCAGAGGATTTGGTCTATCCACGCAAAACCCTATGGAGAAATCGATATAACGATGGTCAGAAAAGGAGCAGTCGTCCCAGACCTTCCAGTCGCTAATTAAACTGTTGTGGTGTGCACTAATCAGTGTAATATCTAAATATTTATTTATCTAAATATTTTTATATATATTATCTATATATTTATTTATTTATATTTGTTTTCGATATTACGCTAACAATGACCTATTGCTTAAATTGAACATTCTAATAAATATAAAGAAAATGTCAAATAAAATAGTCTAAAAATTTAATTCTCATGTTTTGAAAGTGTGATGCATACGCTAACTGGCTTTGTAACATTTCAAAATGTCTTTCAAGTCTAATGATGATTTGGCATAAGCACTAATGAAATGCAGGCATACAGACATTAGGCCCTAACCAAATTTTGGACCTAGCGCCATTCGATGGCGATTGTTTTGTTATTCAAACCTCACCCACAAAAACAATTTTGTAAACTCTACCAAAAAAGTACCTTCAATCTAATAAAAATTTTAAAATATTTATACCCCTATTGTCGTTTTCAACTCAACTCAGTTTGGTTGTGTACGAGTCGACCCAACTTTCACACCACCAAATTGTTTTGTTGTATTGTGAAACACAACTGTTTTTAGTTGTAATTGTTAAAGCGTTACCAACTCAAAATATCCAGTTTGACACAAAAGCATACAAATTCGTGGAAAAATTAAAAAAAATATATTTGAAGAAAAAAGTGTTTTAAGTGTTTTATTCGAAAGCAAATAATTTCAAATGGATATATGTGTAGATTTAATTTATGAAGATGGTAATATAGATGTGCTACGCATAAGGATGAAAATTCAAGATGAATCCAACCCTCTTGAACTACCAACTGCAAAGTAAAAATATTCAAAATATAAGTTACAATTACAGTAAGAAAACAATTTTTAAAGATTTATTAGCTATTTCCGACTGAGTAAAAAAGCCTTTTGCTATCTGCTGGATGACATAAAAGATCAATTAAAGAAACCTGTACGTCAGCTAGATGTGCTAGAGCAGTGCATGATTTTTGGTATTGCCAAATTTTGGTTTCCCACGAGCAATCTCTGGATTTTTTTCCATTAGCTGAACAAGTCTCTCAAATTGGGCTTTCGTTGTAATTTCAAAGGTCTGTAAATATATTAAATGCTAAGAAACTGCAATATTAAGCACAATAAATTTTTCTACTTACGATCTCTCCATTTCGCGGCACTTTATGTCGAAGTAAACTATAACGAACAAAAACCAAACTACTAATAAGCAGTTGTGTGTATTTATGGTTTTTGTCAACCAAACTTGTGCACAGTTGCAAATGACAATACCACAAAAATTAGTGAACACAACCAAAGAGTCAACCATGAGTTGAGTTGAGAATGGCCATGCGACGACCAAAATGTTTCAAAAGTTGTCAACCGCAATAGGGGCATAAATTAATAATGTAAAATAGTAAAGTGAAAAAACTTGATTGGGGGTTTCAATTGCATACGAGTATTATTTAAAACACATTTGAAGGCTAAAAAGGGATTTTTTTAATTGCCATTCATAATCAATATTTTAACTAAAAATCAAACAACCTTTTAACAATAGCGTGACAACATTATTTTCATTATTTTTCACTTGGATCTTAGTTCTGCAAACCAGCGATTACTAATTCACAAAGTACTCGCAGTATGTATAAGTATATATTTGTTTGTCCCTTTTTGGAAGAACTATTTATTTTTATAAAGTAAAAAATGTGATCCAACTTTTATTTAACAAAAAAATAAAAAATGAGTTAATTACTATCTTTGGTGAAAGTGTTTTTTGTGTATGTATGTATATGTTTCTTTATTGCAGATTAAAAAGTATTAGAATAACGAGTTTTATTTATTATGATTCACAACTCAACTAAGTTTAGTTGTCAATGTTACAACTCAACTCAACTATTTCATTGCATTATGGTTTAAAACTAATTTTCGTTCTCTTCGTTAGGTTATTATCAACCTTAATATGACAACTTGAATCAACTATTAGATACATACATGCATATATTCAAAGTGTGTTGATAATAATGTTGTAAATTTTATATAAATTAATTTATAAATTAATGAAGACAACTTATTGAACAGCTGATTGGAAGTTGAGTTGAGTTTTAATCCGTAATAAGAATTTGGCAACTACAACTCAAGTATCAATTCAGTTGTGAATCATAATTGGGGCATTAAATTGTTTTGAGGGTTTATACATCACTATTATTATTTTGTTTGTGTAAAATTTTGATATAACGCATCTTTTATTTTAAACTTATAAACTTCTTTAGCTTTATTTTGATTATTTTATCTTATATTAAAATTATTCTAATATTGTGACCACTATATCTATATATATAAAAGAAAGTCGTGTTAGTTACTTCGCTTATAACTCAAGAACGGCTGAACCGATTTAGCTGAAAATTGGCAGGGAGGTAGTTTAGAGCCAGGAATAGGCTATAGGATACTTATGGGCGGGATTGGACAAAGGGGCGTGGTACCTCTCATACAAACCACAAATTAAAAATCTATTATTTCTGCTTCTGATAACGGTATTTGAACAAAATTTGTTATGTCGATTTGGTGTAAATTTCTTAAGTGCTGCTGCAAATATGGGCGGGATTGGACAAAGGGGCGTGCTACCTCTCATACAAACCACAAATTAAAAATCTATTATTTCTGCTCCTGATAACGGTATTTAAACAAAATTTGGTATGTCGGTTTGGTGTAAATTTCTTAAGTGCTGCTGCAAATATGGGCGGGATTGGACAAAGGGGCGTGGTACCTCTCATACAAACCACAAATTAAAAATCTATTATTTCTGCTCCTGATAACGGTATTTAAACAAAATTTGGTACGTCGGTTTGGTGTAAATTTCTTAAGTGCTGCTGCAAATATGGGCGGGATTGGACAAAGGGGCGTGGTACCTCTCATAGAAACCACAAATTAAAAATCTATTATTTCTGCTTCTGATAACGGTATTTGAACAAAATTTGTTATGTCGGTTTGGTGTAAATTTCTTAAGTGCTGCTGCAAATATTGGTGGGATTGGACAAAGGGGTGTGGTACCTCTCATACAAACCACAAATTAAAATCTATTATTTCTGCTCCTGATAACGGTATTTGAACAAAATTTAGTATGTCGGTTTGGTGTAAATTTCTTAAGTGCTGCTGCAAATATGGGCGGGATTGGACAAAGGGGCGTGGTACCTCTCATACAAACCACAAATTAAAAATCTATTATTTCTGCTCCTGATAACGGTATTTAAACAAAATTTGGTACGTCGGTTTGGTGTAAATTTCTTAAGTGCTGCTGCAAATATGGGCGGGATTGGACAAAGGGGCGTGGTACCTCTCATACAAACCACAAATTAAAAATTTATTATTTCTGCTCCTGATAACGGTATTTGAACAAAATTTGGTACGTCGGTTTGGTGTGCATTTTTTAAGTGCTGCTGCAAATATGGGTGGGATTGGACAAAGGGGCGTGGTACCTCTCATACAAACCACAAATTAAAAATCTATTATTTCTGCTCCTGATAACGGTATTTAAACAAAATTTGGTACGTCGGTTTGGTGTAAATTTCTTAAGTGCTGCTGCAAATATGGGCGGGATTGGACAAAGGGGCGTGGTACCTCTCATAGAAACCACAAATTAAAAATCTATTATTTCTGCTTCTGATAACGGTATTTGAACAAAATTTGTTATGTCGGTTTGGTGTAAATTTCTTAAGTGCTGCTGCAAATATTGGTGGGATTGGACAAAGGGGTGTGGTACCTCTCATACAAACCACAAATTAAAATCTATTATTTCTGCTCCTGATAACGGTATTTGAACAAAATTTAGTATGTCGGTTTGGTGTAAATTTCTTAAGTGCTGCTGCAAATATGGGCGGGATTGGACAAAGGGGCGTGGTACCTCTCATACAAACCACAAATTAAAAATCTATTATTTCTGCTCCTGATAACGGTATTTAAACAAAATTTGGTACGTCGGTTTGGTGTGCATTTTTTAAGTGCTGCTGCAAATATGGGTGGGATTGGACAAAGGGGCGTGGTACCTCTCATACAAACCACAAATTAAAAATCTATTATTTCTGCTCCTGATAACGGTATTTAAACAAAATTTGGTACGTCGGTTTGGTGTGCATTTTTTAAGTGCTGCTGCAAATATGGGTGGGATTGGACAAAGGGGCGTGGTACCTCTCATACAAACCACAAATTAAAAATCTATTATTTCTGCTCCTGATAACGGTATTTGAACAAAATTTAGTATGTCGGTTTGGTGTAAATTTCTTAAGTGCTGCTGCAAATATGGGCGGGATTGGACAAAGGGGCGTGGTACCTCTCATACAAACCACAAATTAAAAATCTATTATTTCTGCTCCTGATAACGGTATTTAAACAAAATTTGGTACGTCGGTTTGGTGTGCATTTTTTAAGTGCTGCTGCAAATATGGGTGGGATTGGACAAAGGGGCGTGGTACCTCTCATACAAACCACAAATTAAAAATCTATTATATCTGCTCCTGATAACGGTATTTAAACAAAATTTGGTACGTCGGTTTGGTGTGCATTTTTTAAGTGCTGCTGCAAATATGGGTGGGATTGGACAAAGGGGCGTGGTACCTCTCATACAAACCACAAATTAAAAATCTATTATTTCTGCTCCTGATAACGGTATTTAAACAAAATTTGGTACGTCGGTTTGGTGTGCATTTTTTAAGTGCTGCTGCAAATATGGGTGGGATTGGACAAAGGGGCGTGGTACCTCTCATACAAACCACAAATTAAAAATCTATTATATCTGCTCCTGATAACGGTATTTAAACAAAATTTGGTACGTCGGTTTGGTGTGCATTTTTTAAGTGCTGCTGCAAATATGGGTGGGATTGGACAAAGGGGCGTGGTACCTCTCATACAAACCACAAATTAAAAATCTATTATATCTGCTCCTGATAACGGTATTTAAACAAAATTTGGTACGTCGGTTTGGTGTGCATTTTTTAAGTGCTGCTGCAAATATGGGTGGGATTGGACAAAGGGGCGTGGTACCTCTCATACAAACCACAAATTAAAAATCTATTATATCTGCTCCTGATAACGGTATTTAAACAAAATTTGGTACGTCGGTTTGGTGTGCATTTTTTAAGTGCTGCTGCAAATATGGGTGGGATTGGACAAAGGGGCGTGGTACCTCTCATACAAACCACAAATTAAAAATCTATTATATCTGCTCCTGATAACGGTATTTAAACAAAATTTGGTACGTCGGTTTGGTGTGCATTTTTTAAGTGCTGCTGCAAATATGGGTGGGATTGGACAAAGGGGTGTGGTACCTCTCATACAAACCACAAATTAAAATCTATTATTTCTGCTCCTGATAACGGTATTTGAACAAAATTTAGTATGTCGGTTTGGTGTAAATTTCTTAAGTGCTGCTGCAAATATGGGCGGGATTGGACAAAGGGGCGTGGTACCTCTCATACAAACCACAAATTAAAAATTTATTATTTCTGCTCCTGATAACGGTATTTGAACAAAATTTGGTACGTCGGTTTGGTGTGCATTTTTTAAGTGCTGCTGCAAATATGGGTGGGATTGGACAAAGGGGCGTGGTACCTCTCATACAAACCACAAATTAAAAATCTATTATTTCTGCTCCTGATAACGGTATTTGAACAAACTTTTGTAAGTCGGTTTGGTATGCATTTTTTTAGTGCTGCTGCAAATATGGGAGGGATTTGACAAAGGGGCGTGGTACCTCTCATACAAACCACAAATTAAAAATCTATTATTTCTGCTCCTGATAACGGTATTTAAACAAAATTTGGTACGTCGATTTGGTGTGCATTTTTTAAGTGCTGCTGCAAATATGAACGGGATTGGACAAAGGGGTGTGGTACCTCTCATACAAACCACAAATTAAAAATCTATTATTTCTGCTCCTGATAACGGTATTTGAACAAAATTTGGTACGTCGGTTTGGTGTGCATTTTTTAGTGCTGCTGCAAATATGGGCGGGAATGGACAAAGAGGCGTGGCACCACCCATATAACCCAAAAATTTAAATCGCCATATTTTGGGCATTTTTTGACCTACGTCGATGATATTTGGTACATATGGTATTGCCATAATTTGGAATACGTACCGGGAGAAAAGTGGATGGGACCACGCTCCTTTTTATTAAAATTAAAAATCGTAATATAGTCTTAACTACTGGACCGATCGTCACAATAGGATATATAAATACTTTTAATTTTATTTAATAACGAGGGGGGTAGCGAAGTACACCGGGATCAGCTAGTTAGTAAATACAATCGAAGCAAAATGACAACAATGGTATTCTAAAATAGGTTTATGCCATGGCTGCAGACAATTTCAATTTTAACACAAGGTTTAAAAAAAAAATTTAAGCTATTAATAAATACAATTTTTGCGACAGTTGCTTAAACCAAATATGAAATGCTGTTTAAAATCTTTAAGAATATGTCTAATAAACTTCAAATTTAACATGCGTGCGTTCGATATAACGAAGTTGTCGGGGATCGCTTATGTAACAGTCAAGACTTGATATAACGAAGTATGAATAGAAACCAAAAAAATTGTTATAACCACATTTTGTTATCCAAATTCTATTTTACTGAAAATTAAACTTCTTGGCTTTAACAAATAAAATTTAATAATTAATTAATTTTTATGCATGCTTGGTGTGGAAAATTAAGCAATAATGTGTTTTTGGGGACGCTAAAAAACTATTATTTATAAAAAAACTACGGCTAGCACTCCGGGAGTGCCGACAGAAGTGAAAACGTTTTGTGATTACAACAATACACGTGCTATTGCCAAAAAAAATTATGCGTAGATATAAACAATTATATAAATACATGCAACAAATTTAACCACTTATTAAGGCGTATGCAACAGGTGAGCTTACTAGCACAGCTGACTGAGCTCGCTTTATAGCAAATTTTCATACAAACTGACATAGTTGGAAGAGAGTACATAAAAAATGGTTACAGTTTGGTACTCATACGTATTAAAATGCTTTTAATTTGTTTGTGTATTTTGATATGAAGCGAGTTCTTTATACCAATTATGTTCAGCCCATACAACAATTGTTTGAAAAAAATTCATACATATTTGTTACGCTCTTTTAAAAACTCATTCATTCATCGTTGAGCAAGCGACGAAAACACATGCGTCGGAGTATCGTCATTTTTTTCAGGAATTTATTAAGCATTGTTGTTGGTTTTTGTTGAACAAAGCACAGTAAACACACACGATTCAATTACAATTGAACACACAAAAAACAAAGTAAAAAAATAAAAGCTACACGTCTACGAAATGAGATGTGAACGGTATTTTATGATAAATGATGCTTTTCATAACATTCAATGTCTTTTATGCTACAAAATATTTAAGGCTGGAAATGAAAACGTTTTGAAAAGACATTTTTATTCATATCATTATGAAATTACAAAAATAAATTGTAAAGAGAAGGAGGAGCTTCTTAATGAAAAGAAGAAAATTTATTTTTTCCAATTAAAGGAATGGCTTAATGGAATTGAAAACAATTCAGAAAATCAGAACCTAAAAAGTGGAATATGAAGCTTAGTAAGTTTAAATGTCGTCAGGCATGGAAGACCTTTTTCTGATGGGATCTTCATTAAAGAAGTTCTTATATATAAAGATTTTTGAAAAGCTAAGCTACAGTACTGACTTCATTAAATCTATTCCTTTATCCCGATTTACTCTAGTTCGGCGCACTACACAAATAGGAACTTCTTTAGAACATTTTATTACTGAAAAATTGAAAAGTTGCGAATTCTTTTCAGTCTGACTAGACGAAAGTACCGACATTAACGACGTTTGTGAACTTATAATTTGTATTCGTTGTGTAGATGCCAATTACAACGTTTTTGAAACAATGTTCATCCATGAAAGTTTTTATGCAAACGTAACAGGCAAGTTATTGTTCGACATCGTTAGTGACAAACTATTTTCAATTCTAGACACAAACAAGTTTGCAGCAGTTTGTACAGATGGTGCCAGCGTAATGACTGGTAGATATGAAGACTTTATCGGACAACTACAAAAACATGGTTTGTCAGTTCAAAATTTTCACTGCATAATCCACCAAGTAGCTCTTGCATCAAAATTTCTTTCAGAACATTCTGCTATGAAATCAGCAGAGCGCATAATTAATAGAATACGTGGTGGACATAATTCCCTTACGCATAGGAAATTTGTAACTTTTTTAAAAACTAGAAAAGCTGCATATCATGACCTTAAAATGTACACTGACGTTCGATGGCTTAGCCGAGGTGATTGCCTAAATAGACTGTTTGACTTAAGAAAAGAGGTGGTAGAGTTTTTAGAGCTAGAAAATATAGATATATCTGAAGTAAAATTACTAAAAGAATATGAATTCATCTTAGATTTAGCATTTTTGTCAGATATAACTAACTTCTTGAATGAGTTTAATTTACAACTTCAAGGAAAAGATAAAAGTATACTTGATATGTCTGAATTTCTGTTGAATTTTAAAACAAAATTATTTTTGCTGCTAACAGAAATTCGGTCTGACGATTTCTCTAGTTTTACCAAAACTTCTCTTATATATAACAAACAAAATTATACTAAAAAACTTGATTATGTATCATTATTAGAAACCCTTTTTTTTAATTTTGAAGACCGATTTAACGATTTTGAATGTATACAGCCTTTGCTTGATGTATTCAAAAACCCTTTAAATTGTGACAAAAGCAAGTTCGATTTACACATTCAATCAGAGATAATAATACTTAGATCTGAGGTAAAAGCTTTCGATAAAATTAATTCTCTTGAGTTTTGGAAAAATGTAGATGGTGCCTTATGTCCTCAGCTCAAACGAATGCATTTAAAATATTTATCATTTTTTTCCTCAACATACTTATGTGAACAAACTTTTTCAGACATGAAAAACATTTGCTCCAAGCAGCGCAATCGCATGACCTCGGTGAACTTAAAAAATATTTTGCTAATTCGCAATTGTCATGCAAGTATTAACACGGAAAGTTTAATTTAAAATCATCAAAGCGATTTTAAAAATTGTAATAAAATTACGTTTTAATAATCAGAGACCGAAAATAATCATTATTGAATTTATTTTACAAAACAATACAATACAATACAATATTACATCAAAGCTATTCATTAAAAAACAATTTATTTGAAAAAACATTATAATGGTTACTGTCTCTGTTAAAAACACCTTTTTATTTATATCATTATGAAATTTGTTTTAGGTGTTTGCCAATATGTTTGCTGGGAGCTAGGGTTGCGAGAGCGAGCGCTAATACATCTCATTTTTATTTTTGATCATCTATGCTTTGTACCAACAAAATACATGTTGTTTTTGGATTGTTGTACTTGTTGTTGCATACCTGCTAGTTTTGCAATGCCACTTATTGTAAACGCAAATGCAACTGCGCCCGAGAAGTTAACAACCTAAATTTTTTTCGGTCAAAATGAAGAGAGCGCCATCTTTGTGTACTCTTCTTTATCAGTTTCGCTCAAATTGAAGAGTGCGCCCTCTTTGGTGCACCAAAAAATGAGTGTTTTTCTCATATATGGCAACATCACCCACAAGAGAGGGCGCTCGCTTCATTTTGAGCGAAAAAATTAGGTGTTGGGCCTTACTACGGTTCTCGAATCGACTTCGACTGTTGTACTAGATTAAAGAAACACACAACATTTTTCTTTAATCTATTACATATACATATGTATGTAGCTTGTTAACTTCACACCGACTAGGCATTCTCACAAACAGAGATGCTACAAGCGTGACGGTGTCGCGAGTTCTGAGGTTTTGTCTCATCCAAAACCTTCGTACCGCGCCAATAGAAGTTTTCACTTCAAAAATATAATAATAATGTTCTTTGACTATACCAGGGCCATTTTGAAATTTGCTAAAATTTGAAAAAAAAAATCTTATAGCACTTAATAGACATGCTTAACACAAAACATTTAATTTTCTTTTGTATATACTATGTTAAAATGTGTAATAATATTTCTATTTAATATAGAAAATGATGAAAGATAATAATTTGGTACGTCATTTGGATGCTTGCGAAACTATGGGCAATGCCACTGCCATTTGTTCAGATAAGACTGGTACTTTAACAACAAACCGCATGACTGTAGTACAATCGTATATTTGCGAAAAGTTGTGTAAAGTTTTGCCTACACTTAACGATATACCACAACATGTAGGCAACCTTATAACTCAAGGCATTTCAGTGAATTCTGCATATACTTCAAACATTTTAGTAAGTTATAAATACATATATCTATATATATTATAATATATACATATGTATATGCTTTATTCAAATGAGTTAATTATAAAAAACTAATAATTTTAGGCTGGTGCTGATCCCGGAGACTTACCTATGCAAGTTGGCAACAAAACTGAATGCGCTCTCTTAGGCTTTGTCCAGGCTCTGGGAGTAAAATATCAAACGATACGGGATGAAATTACAGAAGATAAATTTACACGTGTTTATACTTTTAATTCGGTGCGAAAAAGTATGGGCACTGTTATACCTAGAGCTAATGGTGGCTATCGCTTGTATAGCAAAGGTGCTTCAGAAATTATGTTGAAAAAGTAAGTGAAAAAAATAATAATTATTATTTATTTATTTTATTTATTTATGCTCTATAGCGCGTTAAATGAACAAGAAACAATTCTGGAAAAAAATTTTTAAAATCGTTTCATAAATAATAGAGTTACACTCATGAATACTGACAAGGTTTAGTGGCTTCTAATAATTTTAGGTGAAGTTACTTTTAAGTCTGTTCGACTTTTAAACTATTACAATGTCTTATTTCTCTGATTACTACTTTATAATTATCAACAAAATATTAAAAATAATATATACTGAAAAAATGTTTACAAAAAATAAATATTTTAGCACTTTTTTATTAATTAACTTCAAAAAAAGAATTAGTTTTGTTAAAAATGTTTGTACTTTGAGCAATTCTACTTAGCAGTTAAACTCCTTTGTAAACTATGTTTCATTGATTTTTAATACTAATTATTTTCATATTTTTGAATTAGAAGGAAAGAAAAGAAAAACTAAGAAGGGACTAGAATTTTAAAATTAAATTTGATAATAAATTTTTCTCATTATTAAATCGTCTTTTCTTATCAACTCAAGGAATATATTTTTAAATCGGTGCAATATACTATACTACTTATTCATCGCTTTTCTAAATTAATGTTTCGGTTGATTGTATTTGCAAACAGTTAGGCCCTACATTTTTTTTTTAATATTGACAAAAAATTTTTGCTTTAAATTTTATTTTGTTTTTGTTTTGAAAAACTCCTCCATTTAGAGTGAGTTTTTAGGTGTTCAATCAGAGATTAACACAACTTTAATGTGGATTATCTGTTCTTAAGATGACAATTAACTACATTTACTTGAAAGTTTAAGCGGCCAATGTTGGTGGGTTAAACTTACTGAAATATGGTAACATAACCACATGCATAAAAAAACCAGCTGTCAAAATATTATAAACAAAAAAATATAAAAACATAAATATTTTTTTTTAATTTTATTACAGTTTTTTAATCTTTTCTGTACACTAAATTTTCTTTTCGGATATAAACTTAATAGAATTCAAAATTTCTTCTTCTTTTGCATAAAATTTAGTGTTGCTTGGAAAAAAATATTGCCATTTGAAGTATAGTGTTACCAAATTATGCCCTTCAGTATGGCCATTTTGCACGGCTTAAGCTATCACTTAAAAACAGCAAACACGATTAAATTTATTTTCAGATTAACTGAAACGTAGTTTGAAAGTACGTTTAAACTCTATCCTAAAAACTCACTCTTACAGACCGGTTTTTAATTTTTTTTAAAATAGTTTGCTTGGGGGTTTGTTGCAACCTTACCCACCAAAAAAAAAAATAAATTAATTATCGTATATCTCCGGAATTGATTCACGGATTTTAAAAATTATTTTTTATTTGAAAAGTTGAATGTTGGTAAAGATCTACTGATGTTGGTATTTCGCTACGAAGGAAATGCATAACCCATAACAAATAAATTTAATTTTGAATATAGAGATAATGGATAAATATACACTTATGATTCTTATTTATAGATGTGCGTTTATTTATGGTCATGACGGTGTCTTAGAGAAATTCACACGTGATATGCAAGAACGTTTGATACGTGAAGTTATTGAACCAATGGCTTGCGACGGCTTACGTACTATTAGCATTGCATATCGGGATTTCGTGCCGGGTAAAGCTGCCATCAATGAGGTCCATATAGACAATGAGCCCAATTGGGATGATGAAGAAAATATGATGACAAACTTGACATGCCTTTGTGTCGTGGGTATTGAAGATCCGGTACGACCTGAAGTCCCCGATGCAATTCGGAAGTGCCAGCGAGCTGGCATTACAGTTCGTATGGTTACTGGCGATAATATTAACACTGCTCGTTCCATTGCAACCAAATGTGGAATTTTGAAGCCAAATGAAGATTTCTTAATTTTAGAAGGCAAGGAATTTAACAGGCGTATACGTGACAGCAATGGTGATGTAAGTTTATTATTTATTATTATTTTAATTCATAATTTGCGATTTTGTAATGTGTATTTGAGATTTGTAAAACGTTTGGATTAATTGAATATTTTAGAAGATCAACTGCTAAAATGTGTACACCCTGGGCTTAATCAAGTTTACACACTAAATTTGAATTTGTTTCGAAATAGCTTTTAATTTCTTATTAACTATTTGGTTTCTATCAGGCATGTTCTTAAAATCACAAGATTGCAAATCACTTCTATTATATAAACTATAAAAGATCTATAACGAGGGCGGATCAATAAGTCCGTGACTTTTCGAACTTCTCTCGTAGTTATATGAACTGCAACACTGTTCCTATCAAGTACCACCTGTTAATAGACTACTGTCAAATTTTGAGCAAGTGTCGTCATTTGTATCTCTTCCAAAAAATAGGATTTTTCGAGGTCCATAAAATAGGCAATTGTTTGGTCAATAATTTCATCGTTGGAGCTAAATCTCTTTCCACCGAGCTATTTTTTTAGGTTTGGAAATAGGAATCCAGAGAATATGGCGGATGAGGTACCAATTCGTAGAGTTTTGCCATTGAGACTGCACCCGTGCATTAATTTGATGAAAAAGAACTTTTTTGTTTGCCTTTCTAATATGGGAAAGAATTCTTGGAAAAATATTGCCAAGCTTACAGGTTGCCTAGAAATAAGATGGAATTGTACCTATCAAGAACTTGGTCCTTATTTTGATCTCAGTACTTTTTACGGCCGAAATTTTTGGATACGAACGTGGACTTATTTTCACATTTATGTTTTTGTGCGGATCTCACTTTTTTTCTAAGTGGTTTTTCTATAAATATTTATATGTATTGCTTATCTGGGCCTACCTGTGTAGAAAATTTCAGCTTTCTAGCTATACTAGAAGTGCCCTATACAAAGAAAGGACACCATAGTCGCACAAGATGAAAAGTGCCGGTTCAAAAATCATTTTCGTTAATTTCTTATCAGGACCTACCTGTGTACCAAATTTCAGCTTTCTAGCTATACTGGAAAGGCCCCATACAAATGAGGGAACCCTAGTCCCCCTAGGTGAAAAGTCAAAAGTCGAAGAACACACACAAACGCGACTCATTAATTATTTTGGTTTAGTTCTAACCATAATTATGCATATGTATACTAAATGGCAACAATAATTAATTGCAAGCAGTGGGAACGTCTTCTTTTGTTTGTCAAATTAAAATCAGATTAATTTTTTGTGGGTCGAAATATTAAAATTTAAGAAATTTCTTCATGTATCTAAGTATTTAAAAAAAAATATATATACAATCTAGGCGCACGCAGAGTTGGGCAAAATACATGGTTTGCGGTATTTAAAATACAAAATACAAAATACTTGCTGATCATGTATTTAAAATACAAAATACAAAATACTTTCAGGTTATGTATTTAAAATACAAAATACAAAATACTTACACATCATGTATGTATTTAAAATACAAAATACAAAATACTTCCACGTCATGTATGTATTTAAAATACAAAATACAAAATACGTATGTATTTGTATTTCAAATACTTATTTCAAATATGTACGTGTATTTCAAATACTGCCCAACGCTGAAGATGTATTCACTTTACAGGTGGTGTTACTAACACAGGCTCACACAATTCTTGCTAGTGAGAGGCACGTACATACGTTGAAAATTGTTCGCCCTTATGTTGACTCCCAATGCAAAAAGAACCATGCTATTTTTTTTTATTGTTAAACTTGTTGTCGTAACAGTACTACCTGCAAAATAAAATCGCATTGTGAAAAAATGCTTTAGAGTTGACAGCTGAATTGCGTTGATGCCAACTCTAAGAATTTGTATAGTTACGTTTTTTAGCGATTCTAGTTTTTGGTTATTGGTTTGACGCATGATACATTAAGGATAATCACGATGGGTAGTGCAAAGTGTGCAAACGATGCAAATATACACACATTTGCACAACATAACAACAAAATGTATGTATTTGCAATTTGCTTAATTTTGCTTCGTTTGGACTAAAAAAACCATGAGCAAAGATAGTACGAGTAGTGCATATTTTATCAATTGCAAACGAAAATAAACCATAACTTGTGACATACAGACTATCATATTTTTATGTTTAGAAAAAGGAAATTTAATTTTGTAACTAATTTTAATTTAATTTAAAAAGTTTTAGTCTTCTTTTTTTAATTTATTAGTAAATAATAAATTTATGCATTTGTAACTTGACATCTGAGGTCAGTGTTGCCAGAATTTTTGATGGGCTGCCACATTTTTGTGAACAAAATTACATGCTCTTTACAAAAATGCAATAAATTTAAAAGTACGCTCACGAAGTACACTAATATGCACAGCAAATTTGCAAAATGCATATTTGCACAATCACCATCGTGATTACCCTTATTATAAATAGATCCAAATGCAAACAACCATCACCGCACTATCCTACAGAGTCGCGCGATTTGCAAAATATGACATGTGTGCTAAAAATGTATAGTAGTGTGGACTAAAAATGCAACTGTGTGACAGATTTTTTGGCAAGTCTTGCGATTAGTAAAATTTTATGAAAATTTTCATAAAATGATAGTTTTCATGCGATCAGAGGAGTATTTATTGTCAACCAGATGTTTTGGCATACGATTTCTATGATAGTGTGGCACCTACAACACCACTTTGAAACGATTTTTTAAAGTCGGTCAGATTTTTTCAAGATTTTCCTGTGAATGAATCGTACGATTGTGTAGGATAGTGAAGCACGGCCTTAAACTGACAAAATATATTTTGTTAACTATGTTTTTAAAATACAAAATACTGCCATTTTTTGTATGTATTTAAAATACAAAATACAAACTACTTCTATTTATTGTATGTATTTAAAATACAAAATACAAAATACTTGCAGGACATGTATTTAAAATACAAAATACAAAATACTTTCAGGTTATGTATTTAAAATACAAATACAAAATACGTATTTGTATTTTAAATACGTATTTCAAATACATGTATTTCAAATACTGCCCAGCCCTGGGCGCACGGTAGTGCGCTAGGCTAAGTTCGGCCACACAGTGTGTATATTTACACGAAACCATTCGAGCTGTTTTTACCCCCCTCATAACTTTGCTCCTCTTGATCATAATAAAATGAAACTTGAAACATAAGGTCTCCTGACAGAGGTGACCTCACAGGTTAAATTTGAAAATTCTACCATAAAAGCTTCCCGAGATATTAAGGTGTGAAAAGTCCATATTTTAGTACATATTCAATGACTCACTGACTCATTAATATTATTGGGCACTTCCAGTAAAGCTAGGGAGCTAAAACTTGGTACAGAGGTAAGTCTTGGTGAGAAAATAACTAGAAAAATCTGAAAACGGGCACTTTCCATTATATATATATATATAATATATATCTATATTTATATATTTCTCGTCGATAGAAATATTTAGCTCTCTGAAAAGCATCGATGTATTTTCGAAGAACTAAAGCAGCTGATAACAAAAAAGTAAAAGAAAAATACAAATTCTCTCAATAGAAAGTCTTCAATGTTTTCATAATATATAAATTTTTTGGTCAAACTAGCAGTTTTTATGTAAGTCCAAATTTAAAAATACGTACACAAAATTGATGAAACGGATTTTGTTCCAGAGCGAGAGAGAGAGAGTCCAAAGATAGTTTATAACAGGGTTTAAAATTATTTTTTTATTTTTATTTCTTATTCTAACGACTACTGAGAAAATATGATCCCTTTCCATTTTTGATAGCAGAGAAACTAAAAATATTTACCTGCTAACAAATATATTTACAGTTTTCTAAAAAAAAATTATAGTTGTAAACAAAAAATATATTAAGTAGCTTACCCGTCAAAAGTATCTGCATAGTAAGATTTTTAATTATCACACAAAATGAAAATAAATTCTCTGTATTATATATTGTTCAGCAAAAATTTTTTTTCAATGACAAAATAGCTATCCAAACAAAAATGCTAAAAAAAACACATACACAAAATTATATTTTCAAAAAATATGCCGCAATTCCAAGCAAAAAAAAATATATGCCATTCCAACCAAACACAACTTCGACTATTATGACAAACATGGCGATCTTAAAATTAATAATATTTAAATATTTTTCTCTTTGCATCAACAAATATCAACCCTAAAAATTACTCAAAATATTCTTGGATTCAAGAAAAAAATATTTCTGAACGCAAAAAAAAAAAAAAAAACAATATGTGTTGAAAATAGCAGATTCCAAGAATTTTTAACGACTTCAGATATGTATGTACATATATCTGTACATACATAAAAAATTAAAAATAAATAAATAAATAATTTAGCTCAAAGCTTTCAGAAAAAACACTTTAAAATCATTATAGTATACATTTGCTTATGACTATGGCGAAATCATAAATTTAAGGCAATACAGTTGAAAATATTACAAATACTATTAATTTTTTATTTAAAGGTACGGTCACATCTGTCAAACATTTGCCCAAAAAAGCGTAACCACTAAATACGAATGAAAACACTTTTGATTTAGATACCTGTTTATTACGTTAAACAGTTTCCTACATAATTTATAGAAAATGTAATAGAATCTTATCTTATTAGATGCTGTCCAACTTAATAAATAAATGCATAAACCAAAAAGTTTTTCATTCGTATTTAGTGGTTACGCTTTTTTGGGCAAATGTTTGACAGATGTGACCGTACCTTAAGTATTTTGCATCTGTATATTTTTATAAATTTTTTTACAGGTTCAACAGCATTTGATCGATAAAGTTTGGCCTAAATTGCGAGTGTTGGCACGTTCATCACCAACTGACAAATATACCCTAGTGAAAGGTAACAATTAATAATTTTTAACTTATTCAATAACAAAAGTATGTACATATGTTGCACGAATAATCACAGAAAAAACAATGCCCCATTAAAACATTAATCAACGTTTATTTTAATGTAAATTTTTTTTTGCAATTCTTTGTTTAAAATGGCTGATATTTAAAATGGCGTAAAATGAAATGTAAAAATCAGCTTAACATACAATCGGCCAACTTACTTTTAATAATATTCATTATGTTAAAATACCTAAAGTACAGTTTTCTACCTGTGGTTCTTCAGATAGGCAGGACAACTTTTCCATCTTGGTCTATGATTTTCGCCTCTGTGTTTGTCAAAACCCGATCACTAAGTGAAAAATTTTGGATTATCACACAGAGAATATTATATACCGAAGCCGAGTTTGTATATACGCAGACGCAAAAAATTAATAGCCCCGTACGAGAACCGGCAACATAAAAGACTTACTCAATGAAGCATAAATTTGAGTGATATATCTTGAGGAGAGCAATGTTACGCCTGAATGAAGGCCTGTGAGCCAAAACGTGTTTTTTCTTGTGCACTTGATCATTATTTGCTTTGATTAATACAGGGTGTCTGGTGGCAAATTTATATATTTAAATACGATTATTTCGAAAAGTAATAAGCGGTGTGGAGGGAAGGTAGCGCTGTTGGAATAATCGCTTGTGTGGATTTGTCAGTCACGATGTCGCAGTGGTCGATTGAGCATCGCGCGTTCGCTGTGTAGAAATTTTTTAAGAGTAATGATTCTTACGTAATTGCTCGTCGACAATTATGTTCAAAGTTCGGTTTAGGAGCGACGAGGCTCACTTTCACTTAAACGGCCACGTCAAGAAGCAAAACTGCCGTTACTGGTCTCCAAGAAGCCGCAACCCTCGGTTGAAACATCAAGAACCATTGAATTGCCCCAGGGTAACTGTTTGGTGTGCCTTATCCACGCATGAGATAATTGGACCAAGTTTACTGCAGCGCGCGGCGCAGAACACAAGGCTCCGTTTTGACCACTGTGTTCAACTCGACGGAAGACATCTGGCTGACATACTCTTTAAATAATAAAATCTACATTTCCTTTCTATCGTTCAATGCTCTTAATAAAACTTTGTGTCAATTATTACGTTTTTTATATAAGTTTGAAAATATAAATTTGCCACCAGACACCCTGTACAATATTATGACAAATATACTCATATGGGCGATCGTAATATTTTCCTGTTAGTTGATTTTTGAAAAAAACATTTGTGGGTGATTTGTTCACTTTGAATAATTTTACACTGACACAACGACAACGCAAAAATTAAAAAAAAATATTGGTTAAAATCTAATTAAATAAAATTTTTTATTGTTATTTTTGTATATAAAAGTGATCTTAAAAAAAAAAAAAAAAAAACTACGGGTAGCACTCCGGGAGTGCCGACAGAAGTGAAAACTTTTTGTGATTACAACAATACACGTGCTATTGCCAAAAAAAATTATGCGTAGATATAAACAATTATATAAATACATGCAACAAATTTAACTACTTATCAAGGCGTATGCAACAGGTGAGCTTACTAGCACAGCTGACTGAGCTCGTTTTATAGCAAATTTTCATGCAAACTGATTTGGTTACAGTTTGGTACTCATACGTATTAAAATGCTTTTAATTTGTTTGTGTGTTTTGATATGAAGCGAGTGCTTAGACCAGTTTGTTTTTGGATTGTTGTACTTGTTGTCAAATTGCGCATACCTGCTAGTTTTGCCATGCCAAACGCTAATGCAACTACGCCCGAGCAGTTAACAACCTAAATTTTTTTCCCTCATAATGAAGAGAGTGCCATATTTGTGTACTCTTTTTAATCAGTTACGGTCAAATTGAAGAGTGCGCCCTCTTTGGTGCACCAAGAAATGAGTGTTTTTCTCATATATGGCAACATCACCCACAAGAGAGGGCACTCTCTTCAATTTGAGCGAACAAAAATTAATGTGTTATCTGTAGGTTGTTAACTTCACTAACATCTGTAGGTTGTTAAGTATACTACAAGTGTCAAAAAGCGTGACGATGTCGCGAGTTCTGTGATTTTAGCCCACCCAAAACCTCCGTACCGCGCCAATAGAAGTTTTCACTTCAAAAAAAAATAAAATAAATAGGTCGATGTGTGTGAAGATAAATATAAAATAAATAAATAAATAGAAGTTTTCACTTCAAAAAAAATATTGGTTAAAATCTAATTAAATAAAATTTTTTATTGTTATTTTTGTATACAAAAGTGATCTTTAATTAAAAAAAAAAATAACAAAATAAAATAAATAGGTCGAAGTGTGTGAAGATAAATATAACTACAAAGATATCAACATAAAAATTTTAGTCAAGCCAATTTTGCAGTTAACAGCGTCCTGTTAGACAGTTATCAGTCCTAGTAAAAGATGATGAAAGTCATTTAGGATGCAGATTAGAGGTCATTAAATAAAAATGGTGATATGAAGCGATATCTCACTATACAAAAATGGTGCTCCAGGTTGTACACTAGCATAAACAAAAGATAGGATATCAGGGCCCAAATTACGGCACTCGATATCGATCGAAATGTCAATACAAGTGCTCTGTTGCAATCTTTGCTATATCTTGCCACACGAAATCGAACGATATCGTTCGCTGGATTTCTAATCGTATAAAATCTAGCTTGCGTGTTTTGCTAATAACTGATTTTATTTAACTCATTAATAATTTACTGGCACAAAAGCTAAAAAAATAAATCAAATTCACGAATAGAAGGTCGCAAATCAGTTGTTTGATAGGACTACATAGTAAGTCAGGCCGATAAATTTATCTTCCCACACATAATAGATCGAAGACATTAAAACATCCATTTTTTGATAATTTCAATATATGTACGATCGTCAAGTTGTATCGTTAATTAATTATAGTTCCATATACACACATTGTGTTTGGATATATTTTTAGAATCTTATTAAAAATATTTATACATAGAATAGTAACGATTATGTCCTTATACATAATTAGGCATTAACAAAATATATTAAATAAATAAATAAAATAAAATGAAAATTTCTTAGATAAAACATCATTCAGTTCGACTAAAAAAATTCATAACTTAATTGCATAAACATGTTTTTTTATATATTATTAAAGGCATCATCGACAGTGCCGTTAGTGAAAGTCGTGAGGTTGTCGCTGTTACTGGGGATGGTACGAATGACGGCCCTGCTCTGAAAAAAGCTGATGTTGGCTTTGCCATGGGCATTGCTGGTACTGATGTAGCTAAAGAAGCTTCCGATATTATTTTAACTGATGATAACTTTAGTAGTATTGTTAAAGCTGTAATGTGGGGGCGTAACGTCTATGATTCCATTGCCAAATTTTTGCAATTTCAACTGACGGTTAATGTAGTTGCTGTGATAGTAGCTTTCATCGGAGCTTGTGATTCAGATTCTCCTTTAAAGGTAACGAACTATGAAAATAATAATACATATGTATATACATATAATTTTTCCTTTTTGTCATAGGCCGTACAAATGTTATGGGTTAATTTAATTATGGACACTTTAGCGTCTTTGGCCTTGGCGACTGAATTACCAACTCCGGATCTATTGTTGCGAAAACCTTACGGTCGCACGAAACCTTTGATTTCACGTACAATGATGAAAAATATATTAGGACAGGCTTTCTATCAATTAATAATCATTATTGGTCTACTGTTTGTTGGTAAGTTGGTTACAAATAAAAAAAAATTATAAATAAAGTATACTATATTATTATTTATATATATTTTAGGACCCAGGATACTGGATATTGAATCCGGTCGTAATCTAAGTTTTACCGCTGGACCTACACAACATTTTACTATTATCTTTAATACTTTTGTTATGATGACTTTGTTTAATGAAATTAACGCTAGAAAAATTCATGGTCAGCGTAATGTTGTAAAAGGCCTACTTACAAATCCAATTTTTTATACGATCTGGGTATTTACTATGATTTCTCAGGTACGTAAAATGATATACGTTAAATATATATGTTAAAAATTAATTTATAGTTTTTCAAATATACTAGCACATATTTATTTGACGACTTATATAAAAGTATCAATTAGATTAGAGTTACTGAATCGATAATTATACATACTTGCTAGAAAGTTTCTTCTGAGAACTACAATCGTGTATACTCACACAGATTCTTACTTAAACTTTGATTAATATAACTATAAAAAATTACTTATTTGAAGTGTGGCAGAAAAAGTTTTATGCATATTTTAAAATATAGAAATTCGCTCAACAACTATAATTTAAAGTTAGAAATACTCCCAGCCATATACATACAATACTACTCAACTTTGATGTATTCAACATTTTTTTCAGTTATAAAGAAAAGAAATAGAAATATGTAGGTATATGCACATCAGGGCGTGTAACGTTTTTATTTTTTAACAAATTTCTATATGGCCCTAGAATAGTCGAATAGGTCATTGTCAATTCTTTAAAAAAATGGCGATTGTTAAGAAATTAAAAAAAAAAACTACGGGTAATACTCCGGGAGTGCCGACAGAAGTGAAAACGTTTTGTGATTACAACAATACACGTGCTATTGCAAAAAAAATTATGCGTAGATATAAACAATTATATAAATACATGCAACAAATTTAACCACTTATTAAGGCGTATGCAACAGGTGAGCTTACTAGCACAGCTGACTGAGCTCGCTTTATAGCAAATTTTCATACAAACTGATATAGTTTGAAGAGAGTACATACAAAATGGTTACAGTTTGATACTCATACGCATTAAAATGCTTTTAATTTGTTTGTGTGTTTTGATATGAAGCGAGTGCTTTATACCAACAAAATACATGTTGTTTTTGGATTGTTGTACTTGTTGTTGCATACCTGCTAGTTTTGCCATGGCACTTATTGTAAACGCAAATGCAACTGCGCCCGAGAAGCTAACAACCTAAATTTTTTTTGGTCAAAATGAAGAGAGCGCCATCTTTGTGTACTCTTTTTAATCAGTTTCGCTCAAATTGAAGAGTGCGCCCTCTTTGGTGCACCAAAAAATGAGTGTTTTTCTCATGTATGGCAACATCACGCTCGTTTCATTTTGAGCGGAAAAAATTTACTACGGTTCTCGATTCGACTTCGACTGCTGTAATAGATTAAAGAAAAATGTTGTGTGTTCCTTTAATCTAGTACAACAGTCGAAGTCGATTCGAGAACCGTAGTAGGCCCAACACCTAAATTTTTTCGCTCAAAATGAAGCGAGCGTGATGTCAAAAACTATGACGGTGTCGCGAAATCAGAGATTTTAGCCCACCCAAAACCTCCGTACCGCGCCAATAGAAGTTTTCACTTTATACAACTTTTAAAGTATTTTTGACTAAGCTACATTGAAAGTATGTAGTATAAACTTTAATCAACTTTAAACATGTTCTATTTACTAATATCAGAATTTATACATTTTTTATGTAAAGAGATCTTCGACTGCAAAACAACTTTTCCCATATTATATTCAACTGTTAATTAAGCAACTATTCTCACCAACTGTCTTTTGAGACTTCTTCTTTGTTTGTTGCTTTCAAGGTATGGAGAATCTTGAAGACTTAACCCATTGAAGCCCTTACATACATATTAGGGAAATTTAAAAACAAAAACGTGAATATAATTTTCAAAAGTTATGATAATACACTGGGTTAAAGAAGCTTCAATAATATCAATGCAGCTGAATGTAGATCAGTAAAATTTCCATATAATAAACTTGAAAAAACATCGTTACTGCATAGTTTTTAATACATACATATGTATGTATTTATAGCGATTAGTATTCATTCAAAAGCCTCTATACGACGAATTCTGAATAAAACAAATTAAATTTTAAGCAAATTGTTAAATTCCCGTTATTAAAGCCAAGAAGGAAGTTCAATTTTCAGTAAAGTACAACTTGGACCAAAAAATATAATAATGTTTTCATATTTCGTTATACCAAGGTTTGACTGTTACATATGTATGTATACAGCAAAACAATAGGTTTGACTGTTACATATGTATGTATACAGCAAAACAATAGATATATATAAATATTTTGCGATCCTCTTCATTTGAGTTTTTTTTTTTATTTAGTTAACTATCTATATCAAAGTTGAACTGTATTAAAGTAGTTCAAGAAATTAATCGATTATGCATAACAACGCGCGTGTTATATTTGAAGCTTAAAAACACTTTTCACTTAACATTTTTTTGCTTTATTAAATATTCACCCTTATTCTACTTGGCAGCGTCAATGTCGTCATCAATTTTGAGTCAACATCACTTTTACTCAACTTCAACACCGCGTCAAAACTAATTTTATATTCTGTAACCATGTTGAGGTGACGTTGACTATTTATCGATAATTTTGACACACATACATATCTGATACTTGAAACAGCTGATTTATTCTGTTTGCAATTTTTGTTAAAAGTTTTGATGGAAAAATAAATATGTAAATATATTGAAGTAAAATGTTTTTCTTCCCGTGCCTAATTCTAATTCTAATAATGAAGAAAAAAATTAATAGTGCAAAGAAGACTTCTCAGGCAGAAATCAAACATTTTTGCCTGATGCAAAGTAAGTGATAAATTCAAACTCCTCTAACTGGAAGTAATACATTTTTGGTTTGGTTTATTTAAAAGATTTGAAAGTTATTTTCGGCTGAACAAAGCAGCATTTAAGCATCTGCTGGAGACTATAGCTCCTCAAATTGGCAGCAACTTTACGATTTTTATCCCAAGGATCGTACCAGCTGAATGTGGGAAATGATTTCAATTTGGGATTATCACAACCTGTCGTGTCGAAGATTCTAACTAAAGCTCTAGATGGAATTTAACACTGTTGAAATATTTTCCCACAGTTCCTTTAAATTATTTGGAACAGTGCCCCTGCGAAATCCTCTTGCAAAAGTTCGGGATTTTTTTCCATTTCCTCAACTAATTTTTCAAATTGATTTGGATTTGTATTATTGATTTTTTCCATTTCCTTATTATATTTTGTAAAAAAGTAAAAAAAAAAAACAAAACAAATCTTCGTCAACACCAAAAACACTGACGACAAAATCAGAGTCAATATAATGTCACGTCGCCGTCACATTTTTTTAGAAAATACAAAAAATATGTTGACAGTAATCGATTACTTTCAATGTTGACATTGAAAATACCGATTTAACACAAGAGATACAAAACGATGTTGTGTTACATTGACGCTGCCAAATAGAATAAGGGCGATTAAATTATTGTAATTAAAATGAATCTGCTTATTTCTGCGATGTTCTAGTTAAGAATTTCAATAATAAATGAAAATTTTCCACTACCTAATGGAAATAAATTTTTGACATATATCAAAAATTTTATCCAAGTTCAATTCAAAAAAATAGTTGCAGACAAATTGTAATTGGCTGAAATGTTCGCAAGAAATTCTCACTTGCCGGAAAGCAGTCAACCAATACCCGTTCTCAAGGGAGCATCTGTAACTATACCAAAATATTCTTTCGAGCGCGGGCAGTTAAAAAGGTTTTAGCTAAGCTTAACGTAAACAAGTCTCCTGGGCTGGATGGTATTCCAACACTGGTCTTGAAACAGTGCTTTTCGACGGTGGCACGTCCATTGACACGCCTGTTCAGGACTTTGTACCATAATGGTGAATTTCCAAAGTGTTGGAAGGTTGCCAATGTACCGCCAATCCCTAAAAAGGGGAGGGCAACAACCCTGAAAATTACCGCACAATTGCAATTTGTTCTGCGCTTTCCAAGGTAATGGAAAGTATGTTGAATTTCCATCTTGTGAGGTATTTGGAGCTCTACAGTTTAGTTAGCTACCGGCATTATGGCTTTCGTAGGGGCCGTTCTACGGAGGACCTACTAGCTTTCCTTTCGGAGAAGTGGAGTAATAGCATACATTACTTTGGCGAAAGTAAAGTGGTGGCTCTAGATATTTCCAAGGCATTTGATAGAGTGCGGCATGGGTCACTTTTGTCAAAACTGATTGCTTTTGGTGTCGGTGATGCCTTCACTCGGTTTGTATCGAGCTTACTCTAGATCGCACTATACGAGTTGTTGTAGATGGGGTCTCATCAAACGAGTTCAAGATAAATTCAGGTGTACCGCAAGGCTCCGTTCTTTCTCCTACCCTTTTTCTTATTTTTCCTAATGACCTTCTACGCATAGCTGCCAGATTTTTTTAGGTAATATCGTCATATTTTTGGGCAAAAATCGTCATTATCGTCAATATAGCTTATTGAAATCGTCATTAAAACGTCAAATGAAAAAACCGTTTTTTTTTACTAACAAAACATATTTTTGTTAGAGGCAAAACATAAAAAAACTCTTAAATCAACAAATCTGATTAAAAACAGCATTATTTAAAATACAGAGATCAAAAAAGTGAAAATACTTCACTTAGAATTCACAATAAAATCACATGTAAATAGATTGCATGTTTTCCAATACTTTGAAATATATTTATACATTGTATGGAAAAAAATAAAAAAATTCAAATCCTTTAGTTATTTTTTTCAATTTAGTTAAATATGCATTTTAAATTTCAATTTTGGAAACACTTTTTCTAAAAATGTATAAAAGCTACAATAAAATTTATACAATAAAAATATAATTTTTTACAAATATATATTGCAATTAACCATATTGATTAATTCAGGTACAACTGTCAGATCATAGCAGATACATTTGTTTAGCTTTAAATAACCTTTTGAATATAATATTGCCTCCAAAGACGACTTTTTAAATTTCATATTTTAGTCTTATTTACGTTTACCTGACTAAATATTCTTTCCATATTTGCTGAATAATGTGGTAAAACTAGAATTTTTGTAATAAATTTAGTCAAAATCGGAAACAAAATACTAGAATCCCTCGTTTGCATCTCTGATAGTTTTTTCCAAAAATCCAAGAGTTTTATGTTTTTATCAGGACAATAATTTCAATTGTCTGAACTCTGTTTCTAGGTTTTGGTTTTTACTTTCTTCAACAAAATAGAAAAATTATTTTATAATTTCAGAAAACCAACTTTTTTTTTTTTCATTAATTTGGCCAAGAGCTTTAGACATATTTTCAAAATCAAATCTTGATAATATCTGATAACAAAGCTCTATATAAAAATTAACACAATTATTACTAAAATCATATTTTTCTTATGCATATATTTGTGATTCTTCCAATACGCAAATATTCCTAAATAAATGTCTTCAAAATTTAAAAAATTGTTTTTGTTTTTATAATCAGTTAAATAAAAGTTTTCTGTTTTAAGCAAACTAGTTTTTAAAAAAGTTTCTCATTACAATTTTCAGCAGTTCAAGGTTGCTCTAATAGTGCAAACTTGAATTATTTAAAATCGTCAAAATTAGGGTATAAATCGTCCCATCGTCACTATGTCAATTTTAGGACCCAAAATCGTCAAAATGACGATAAATCGTCAAATCTGGCAGCTATGCTTCTACGTCGAACTTCCAACCCTATCTACTCTTTTGGAGATGACAGCAGCTTAGTTCATTCGTATTTATTCAGTAACAGGCCAAACCCGTCGGAGATCCGGGCAATGCGGCAAAACATGAATGATACACTAAATCGCGATCTCCTGACAATTTCAAATGGGGTCATGCTGTTAGGGTCAATTTTAATGCACGAAAGACCCAATGTGCTATGCTCACACACAGACGTATGACCGGACATGCTGCTCCATCTTTAAACATGGATGGTATATATATTGAGGAATCAGAAGCTCTTGATATTCTTGGCATGAAATTCATTGTGATGTTCGATGGAATGATTACATTTTTCATGTATCAAAAGAAGCATTCAAGTGCCCCGGGTTTTTAAGACGGTGTAGGACATACTTCACTCCATCTGATCTCCTTAGTATTTATACCACCTTTATCCGACCTAAAAGGAAATGCAACTCTCATGTATGGGCCGATGCTTCAAAATCTATTTTGAAGTTACTCGACCACGTACAGGATGGGGCGAAGAAGCTTACCGGTGACAGTAGGGTAGCCAACTCTGTTGACTCACTGGAGCATCGACGCAATGTTGAGTGTGTCTTATTTTTTTATCGCTACTACAACGGAATGTTTTCTAATGAAATCAGGGAACGTGTTCCTGAAACCCATCACTTTTCACGTACAACACGCTCTTTATCAAGGGCACATCTCTTTGTGGTCGATATGTCAGTGAACCTCACCACGCATTACAGATAGAATTTGTACTTTAGCCGTACTGTTCGTATGTGGAATAAACTCCCCGCAGAGGTCTTTCCAGCCACTTTCAGTGTGTTAGGGTTCAAATCGAATGTTCACAAACGCTACTCCCTTTATCCTCCTTCCCAAAACCATGCAGGCGTAGGGGTCATCCCCTGAGTGCTGGTCCTAATTTAAAAAAAAAAAAAAAATAGTATCCTGAAAATTTTTTTTTAATTAAGTTGTGAACTTAACAATAAATAGATATTTCACTTCTATTTAATTTAGTTATTTTACAAAACAATTTTCTCAACTTTTTCTTTGACCTTTTATAATAATTATTAAACAACTATTTATTCGAAATTTTATGTCTTTTTTTATAAAAATTAACCATAAACAATATTTTTGTTCAATTCGATACCATGTAAAATACATATTATTAATATTTTATTTTATTTGTACTTATTAATAGGTTGTTATAGTACAATATGGAAAAATGGCATTTTCGACAAAAGCTTTGTCTTTGGACCAGTGGCTATGGTGCATATTCTTTGGTATGGGGACACTTGTTTGGGGACAAGTAATCACTTCCATACCTACACGCAAATTACCTAAAATTTTATCGTGAGTACTCATATTAATAGGCCTTATCACAAGTGTCGTAGTCGTGACGAAATCTGTAAAATGTGGCAACGTTCGCTATGTTTTACATGGGAGTCCTTAAAGTTCGACTACGACTACGACACTCGTGATAAGGCCTAATATTTAAAGGAAAAACAATATCAATAATCTTAGAAATAATATTAAACATCTTGATAATAGAACATTATAATTCACCCCAAATATTATATTGATAAAAAAATTTCAATCTATAGCGATTTTAAAAAGTCTCTTTTTATGGCAATATTTACAGTATTTTCGGTGGATTTTAATAATAATGTTATAACTATTTTTGACAAAGTTGCATAGAAAACCAAGAATAATTGTCCAAAAATGTCTACCGACTCACTTTTATGTATAAACGGTTTATGTATCTTTAATTTATTTATCTATTAAAACTTTTGAAGGGTATTTGCCTGAGTAAGGTCTAAGTAAGTGCAAAACACTTGTAGTGTTTTAGTATGCTAGGATATTTAGATAATAACAAAAAACCTAACTACAATTTGTAACAGTATTGATATTCCCGCACTAATAAAAGATGTAATAAATATGAAAATCGCGATATTTCGAAAACGCGAGCTGACTTAAAAACAGACAGGTTTGGTACAGTAAGTGTTAATCAACTATTACAAAACGTCTGTTCCCCTGTGTTATTTATATGTAATAATTGTTCTTTTTATTTCTTTGATCAGTTTGATATTATTTTAATTGTGTGGTTTTTCAAGTAAAGATCCACAATAAAAAATAAAATGGGATTTATTATTTCGGCAACAATTTTAATAATTAATTATTCAAATCGAGTTGAAATTATTGAACGAAAAAGGTTGAGGGATGCGTCAAATCCATTAAACATGCCGGAAAATATGTAAGAGCATAGCACAATAGAATAAATAATTTGACCTGTTCTTTTACAAATATTTTTAGTTTTAAGGAATATTTTCGTTTAAATAAAGAAGGCTTTGCTTGGATATTAAAAAAAATTTAAACACATGTAGAATCCCAATTAATTCCACTATTAATCGAGTTAGCAGCCACATTAAGATCACCATGTATTCTTCTTGGGCACTATTTGTGTGTTTGCACCTAAAAATTCCATTTTAATATTTATTAATTTGAAACAAATGTACACTTACATTTTCGATTAATTATTTTAACAATATAAATTTTATGTATTCTTTTATTAAATCGTGTACAGAAGAAAGAAAATTTCTCTTTTCCCTTTTCTCTTATTCTCAACGAACTTCGAAAATAAAATTCTTTACTCCTGGAAAAAGTGAATATTCGAAATATGAGGGAGAGGGAAAAATTGTAGCAAATTATGTTAAATTCAAATTATAAAATGTTGTACAGCAATTATATAAGAATTTATTTAGGACAGTAAAATCAGTCCCTGTTTAAGGAATTTTTACGTCTCATTTGCCCGTGGCTCTCATTTGCCCGTGGCGTTGCCCATACAGCATTAAGTTTTGACTAACTACTTATAAGAAAAAAGTAAAATAACACTTGTTTTTAGAAGAGTGTAAATTAAATTTAATTCGTTCATTAATAATAAAGGAAATATACCATTAACTTAACAATTTTTTTTCTTTTTGTAGTGAAATGTACTGTTTGCTTAGAGTAAAATTATATACAGTGTTTCCCATGAGACAAACATGGATTTTTTGAAACGATTCCCATTACAATTAGTTTAGAAGTATAGATATATTTTATAGCGTTAACATCTCCCCGTATGCCTAAATAATTAATGAAAATGCAATAATATATTTAACAGAAGTTGCTACCTTATTCCAATCTTCTCATCTGCATCTAAGTAGCGGTCCATCAAATCATTTGGACAGTTAGGAAGCATAAAAATTTTTCACACTTTCACCTCTCTTGAACCTAGTTCAGAAAAAATATGTAAAAATTCATCATAATCAGTAAAAAAAAATTGGAAAGCAGAATTCGCATATCTAACCATTCTTGATTATAATTATTAAATTGTATAGCTTATGTGCCAATCTAAATGAGGATCTATATATAGTTAAAATTTTATGAAAATCTATTGGATAACTTTAGAGGCAAGATATTATGACCATCTCACCATTCTCAGAGTGTGCTTTTCAGTTAGTAAAAAAAAAAGTAACTGTAAGATGAGTATTTTTCTAGTCCACTACTTACATCTGACATTGATAGAATATTACCTAAAAAGAACTGACCAAAATCTATTTTTAAAATGAATTTTAATAAATTAGGAAACAAATTGGTCCAACAGTTATGGATACTTTTCTGTGCTAACATAATTCATAGCGCCTTCAGATAGCAGTCGTGGCGGAATAAAACAATAAATAAAATGACTGCTATAGTCACAATGTTTCGTCGCAAGTTTATTTGCTGTTAGTTTCCACTGAATTACAGTAATTAATATAAACAAGGAACATATGTATCATGTGGTGTCGATAACACAGCTAGTTTATTTTTTTTTTTTTTGCTAATTAGTCTTTTTGATGCTTTTCCTATTTATTAAATCGTCAAATTTATTTATTTATTAAATAAAGAAAGTTTTCTAAAAAATTTTTTTTTTCTTAAATATGTAACAAGAGACTGTACCGATCGTATGTCCTTATATTTTACAGAATTTATATGTTAATATCAAACGTATGTATGTATGTGAACAAGTACATCTATATTTAAAATTACAAACTAAGCATATATATGTATCTACATATCGATGGTTTCATTCCAGAGTACGCTAAGTCTAAAAAGTGAATTTTACAGGAGACACGTTCAAAGTTTATTTGGAATTTCTCAAAGGCCGTATAAGATAGAAATTCACTTTTTTCGGCGTTAAAATCATATTTATTGTAGAATTTTTTTAGTGTGTACGAGTTATAAATTCTGGTAGTAGAACATGGTTACATATGACTTGGCCAATTTGGAATGTACAAAACTTTTTGCTTTGTTCATCCAAGTGGACTTAGCATCTTTTTCTTTTTATACGCTGACGACTTTCTCCAAACTAAACTGTTCTTTGTTTAGTTACACGAGTTATATGTGGGTGGACTCCCAGGTTTAAAAGAAAACACAACTTGTTCTTTTCAACACTCAAAACAAACTCAATTTTATTTTCACATGTTGATCTTAAAGTAACTTAACTTAACAAAAAAAATTAAATACAATAAAAGAAACAAAAGTAAAAGTACATTCTACAATTCTTAAGAATTTGAGTAAACACAATTTAATTGATTTAGAGTTATCGAGAATTTGAATAAACAAAAATTAGCTGACCTAAAATTAATTGCTTACTATGTTTATGTTGCAATTGATATTGGACATTTAAGTGGAGTTAAAGTGGTTTTAAGAATTCTTGGAATTTGGTGAGGCTATGTTTATTAATACAATGTAATGATTGATATTGGTATGAACTAAAGTGTGTGCTATTAAATAATATGTGGCTGCTCAGCATTTTGTTCTTCGTGGTTTTGGTGGTGGTAGTGTAGTAGTGGTTGTTGTTGTTGTTGGTGTAGTGGGTGTCGTAACTCCTCCCCCCTTAAGATAGAGCGATGGCCACAATGATGTTGTTGGGGTCGGAGCGACATGCATGCCTAGCATTTCATAAATGTTCTCGATTGATTCGATTTTTATGCCCTGAGTTCTTAGTTTAAGTTCAATAATGTCAAGTTCCTCTGGGCTTAGCAGGAATCTTGAAATTATATTAAGTTTCGATAGAACCACTGTTTCGGCTATATTTGATAAGTGATTTGTTAATAAGTCGATATTAAAGTTAACCTGATTTAGATATTGTGTTCTAATAATAATGTCTTCTTCGTGCTGTATTCTGTTGGCTGTGTTTGTTATGTATTTTTCTATTATGTGTTGTTCGTTGTTGATGTGTGATGTAATGTTCTTGAATCTTTCTATCATCTTGAAATTGATTGAGTGTTGGAGTGAGAGTGTATTTGTGACATTGTTAAGGTTAGTGTATACGTTGGCTATTTGTTCGTTAATCGTTTGGGCGTCTTTAGCGTCCATGTTACCCGTTATTACTTTGATCACGGAACCTAGCCCGTTGAACAACCCTCTTTTTTGTCTTTGGGTGGGGTATAACGTTAAGAATTTATTCTTTAATTCTTTGAGTTTCAGTGTAGTTACTTTTTCAATGTTAGTGTCGGATGTATGTTTCTCAAAAAGTGTAATGGTGGTCTCAATATCGTCAATGTTAGCTTTGTAGTCTTCAAGATTAATAATATGTGTAGGATGAGCTATTTCAACCACGTTCACACATACCCATACATTCTCGTACATAAACAACGACGCTGACGTTACTTTAATTGCGACGAGACAAACAGAACAGTAAAAGACAAACAGCAAGTGAACAAGAGAGTCAGTTGAAGAATAGAAGTTGTTGAGTGCATAACCAGAGTTGAGATTGTGAAGTGTCGAACCGCAAACTATTTTATATATTATATAAAAATGCTTGAATTTACTTAATACCTATATAAATAATATACTTAAAATAATAACCTAATGAAGAATATCTTTGAACTACAAACTACCTATGAACTTAAATTTACTTAATATACATACAAACATATAAATAACATACTTAAAATAATAACTTTATAATAAATACAAATCTGTAAAATACGAATTTATAGTTACGTGTTTAAATAAAGAATAAAACTTACCAAAAATACCTAATTGAATCTAATTATTAACAAACAACCGGATCATCAAATCCTACATATGTATAAAGCTGTCAAAATTTGTAATGGATCTTGCAGGACCCAATCGTAGGGGTAAAATATTCTGGTTGGTTGGCAAGTTATGTATTTCGAGTATTTGTGTGTGGGTTGGAGGGGTTCTGTAGTGAAAAAAAAAATAAGTTAGTGTGTTAGTATAGCACGAGTGCAGTGTTCCGTGTCTATTTATTATTCGTCTGTTTTCTTAATCTACATTTGTGTATTTTCTTTTTGCCTTTAGTTACTATAGTAATATTGTTATTCTTATGAACTATTTGCTTAGAGAATCTCGGGGTTAATTAATTGCGTCTTGCTTCCTTCCTGAAAACAATTTGGCCTTCAGAGTTATCTTCTGGGTTCCGCCTGGAAGTGTTCGCACTTTTGATTCTAGCTTCCGTTGCACTTTGGACTTTTTCCCGAATTTTCGGATACAGATCGTCAAGGAAGATATTCAGTTTGGATAAATAGTCGTGTTCATTTGAAAAGTTTAGTGTTTTCATGAATTTGTATAGTCGACCAAAAAAGAGTTCGTATGGTGTGAGTCGTGTTGTAGTGTGAATTGCGTTATTGTAAGTTATGAGCGTCTCGAAAAGTATTTCTTCGTTTTCTGTTGTGAGTTTATTCTCCCTTCTCTTGGACAGGATTAATCGGTATATCTCAGTGAGTGTGGAGTGTAACCTTTCTACTGGGGAATTACTGCTGGTCTGTTGGAAGGATGTGATATGCAATTGAATTTGAAATTGTTTACAGAAGTCCTGAAAAATGTTTGCAACGAATTCAGAGCCTTGATCGCAGACGACCGTGTTGGGTATACCATAGGTGCTAATGTAACTTTTGAAAGCTTTAAGGACTGTTATGCTACTTCTGCAATTGAGAGTGTATCCCCAGGCAAATTTAGAGCATTTATCGATAACAGTGAGGATTTGGTTATTGTTAATAGTGTAAATATCGGTGTGTAGTATTTCCAGGGGTTTTAATGGGGTCGCTGGGACTAAGAATTTTAGTTTCGGGGGGTTTCTGTCATACTTAAGAGTTTTACACTTTTCGCAGTTGTTTAAGGTTTTCGTAATTTTATCTTTCATATTGGGAAAATAATATTTCCTTTTCAGATGTAACAGTGTTTCGTTTATTCCCCTGTGATTGGAGCGTTCGTGATAATCGCGAATTATTTCCTCTTGGTTATCTTCCGTTCTTATGTCTTCAAGAATTTCTGTACACCTAACAAGGCGGAACGTTCTGGCCTGAGAAAAGTATTTGGAGAACGTTGCCTGTACTATTAAGAAGATGTCGTCATCTGTGTAAATGGCTGTTTGTTTATTGGGAGAAAAGTATTTTTTAAATATGTCCAACATGATTTCTTCGCTAAATGGTGCCCTACGTAGAATTCTTCTCTGTTTATTTTTGAAAATAGTCTCAACGGTCATTGGAGACCCTGTTTCTTTTCTTTCGAGGATGATTTGCAGGTTAAATTCGTTCAAAGGTTTCTCGGAGATAGGGATACCGTCGTCTAGGTTTTCAACTGCACTGTGAATTGTGCTAGTGTTGATGAAAAGTTCTTGATTGTTTCTTCCTGGTGATTCATTTATTTTGACGCGGCTGAGAGCGTCAGCATTCGTATTATGTTTACCTTTTTTTATAGATGATTTCATAGTCATGTTCCTCTAATTGTAACCTCCATCTTACCAGTTTAGAGTTTGGTTCTTTCAAGTTCATTACCCAGGTAAGAGGTTTGTGGTCTGTAAGAACTTTGAATTTCCTTCCAAAGAGATATGGACGGAAATATTTGACAGCCCAAACTATGGCAAGTAACTTCTTCTCTATTGTGGAGTAATTACATTCGGTTTGTGATAGTGTGCGACTCGCGAAACAAATTGGTTTGTCGCTTCCTATATTACCTTGGGATAAAACTGCTCCCAGTGCGATGTTACTTGCGTCCGTTGTAAGGATGAATGGTTTGGTGAAATCAGGGTGTTGGAGGATAGGGTCGTTCATTAATAAGTCTTTACAAGTTTTGAATGCTTCAATGTAGTTTTGGTTTATTTTAATGGTCGCGCCTTTTTTTAAACATAGAGTAAGGGGTTTGGTTAGCTTGGCCAAATCTTTAATAAATTTACGGTAATAACCAATGAGTCCCAGGAAGGCTTTGATCTCGGTACGGGTTTTGGGCATTGGGAAGTTTTTTATTGCTTCAATTTTTGCCGGGTTTGGTTTAATCCCTTCTGAATTTATGATATGCCCTAAAAAGGCTATTTCTTTCCTGAGGAACTCGCACTTATCCATTTGAATTTTAAAATTAGCCTCCCTTAGTTTCTCAAATACTTGAGTTATGCTTTCCAAATGTTCCTGTAAGGACGTAGAGTAAATGATGATATCGTCGAGGTAGACGAGACATATTTTCCCCCTAGGTCTTTTAGAACGTTATCCATTACCCTCTGAAATGTGCTTGGGGCATTTTTCAACCCGAACGGCATCCTAGTAAATTCATAATGACCGTTTTCGACCGTAAATGCCGTTTTTTGTATGTGTCTAGGGTCCATCTCAATTTGGTGGAAACCGCTGGCTAGATCTAGTGTAGTGAAATACAAGCATCTGCCAAGTTTGTCCAATATCTCAGATATGTTTGGTATTGGATATCTGTCGGAAACAGTTTTGTCGTTGAGTTTCCTATAGTCGATTACCAATCTCCACTTTTTATTACCGTAAATATCAGTTTTCTTTGGAACTATCCATACTGGAGAGCTCCAGAGTGAATAACTATGTTGAATGATATTATGTTCCAGCATCTTTTTTATTTGTGTTTGTATCGCTTGTTTATGTATGTATGGGTATCTGTATGATTTTGTATAGATGGGAATGTCGTCGTTCGTAATAATTTTGTGTTTTATCTTGTTGGTAAATGAAAGTGGTTCGCCCTCCTTGTAAATAATATCGCTAAACTTCCTACACAATTTCAAAATTTTCTTTCGTTCTTCACTGTTGAGTTTATCTGTTCTTAATAAATCGTTTAAATTCAATGGAGTTGACTGATCGTTTGGGGTTTTAGTATTACTATACTCAACGTTATAATTATTTAGCTCGATGTAATTTATTGCATCGTATTGTTCAGCGACCAATGGGGATTCTAATAAAAATGTTTGGTCTTCGTGCGAGAAATTTGCTATTTCGACGTAGCCACGCCCGAGTCTAACATTGTACAAACCTGGACTAACGAGTAGCTCGGATTTTAACTCAATGGAATTTATGTAGACAGTGCCATTCTGTTTATTAATAGGTAATTCTACTAGTATTTTTGAATTGGCCGGTATGTTCAACATACCAGTAGATTGGTTAGTTTTGGAATTGATACTATTAATGGCATTACGCGTAATTAAGGTTCTATTCTCAAGGTTAATTTTGGCGTTGAGCAAAACCAAAAGGCCATCGAAGAAATTATGGAACTTGAAAATGAGAAATTTTAATGATCCTGATTGATTAAATTCTGAAAATATTGGTAATATTATTTGTTTGTCCACTTGATAGCTTTTGAAAACGGTCGTAATCGTAATTGGTTCGCATTTAATTTGATCTTTAGGTGAAACGTATTCAGGGTTTATAAAGGACGAAGATGCTCCAGTGTCTAAAAGGAATTTTAGGGGTTTTCCAGAAGGTAGATGTATAGTTATGTAGGGTAAGTTTGATGGATGTTTAGCTGGGTTTATGTAACCGGTTGGTTGTTCGAGGCTGTGGTAAAAAAATTTTGGGCTTCTTCAATGTTGGTTGGTTCGATATTGTAGTGTTCGTATGATTGTTGGTTATTATTATCGGAGGTACTTGGTCCGTTTGAATAGGCGTTATCAAAAAAGTTATCTCTGTAGTGAGGATTTTGATCAGTGTTGAAGTTGTTTGGGTCGTTATCAATATATTTATCCAATTGTTGGTAATTGTTGGAAGGAATTGTTTCATGGAAATTTAAGTTTGTGTTTCCAGCAAATCGGGTTTGCTGGCTTGGGCTCGCTTTTATTTGTAGTGTTCTGGTGTTTTAAATTGTTCCTAAAGTTTTAATTAGTTTGTTGGGGCTGTTGTTGTCTATTTGAAAGTTGGTATCTTTGATCCCTGTGATCGTGATTTCGTTGCCAATTACGGTTCCAATTAGTCTGTTGAGGTTGTTGTTGTATGTTTGGAGGTTGATATTTCTGATTCCTGTAAAAACGGTTGTCATATGGTCTGTATTGTGAGTAATGCCCCCTATTTGATGTTGGGACTCTTTGATAGGAAATGTTCTGTTCCTTTATGCAACAGGATAGTGCCGTGGAAAGCAAAATTGGTTGCATTGCTCTTACTCTTGATCCTAGTGGTTCATTAAGGCCAACAAGAAAAGAATTTAGGCACATTTCAGAGTAAAGGCTCTTTTTTGCGTTTATGACGCCAGTATCTCTTTCGTGAATGAATATGTTGTTGCAAAGGGAGGATTGGAGTTCAATAATTTCTCCGTAGAAAGATTCAATAGTCTTGTTAAATTGTCTAACTGTATGTAGGTCTCTTATTAGAGACGTTTCGGTCCGCTTGTCGGAGTAATGTAGAACGAGATTGTTCTTTATGTCGTCCCAAATAAGCGGGGTTCCATACATTTTAAGGACCTCATTGGCTTGTCCTTCAATCTTGTTCCGTATGGCCCCTAATAAAATCTGGCCGTAAGGAGTATTGTCTGTATCCCGTATGTAAAGAAGGATTTCCTCAACGTTGTTGAGGAATTCATAAAGAAGTTTAGAATTGCCGTCGAACTTCGGCAAATCCTTAATCGCATCGGGAATTCTCAATGAATTGAAAATATCGATTTGACTATTCGCCTGGTTTTGTGCAGGTTGTTCCGTTGACATTATGTCAGAAATGGAACAAGAATTAAAGTCGGAAATGGTCGCGTTACTTCCGGCGAAACTGATATTTAACCTCTCAGCGGAGGTAGAATTATTGTTTTCAGGAATAGATGTCAAACTAGCGAATTTTCTTAGATTATAAGGCAAGAAACGGAGTTTCTGTTTTGGTTCTTTATTATTCGGCATAAAAGAATATATGTCAATTTATTTTAATTTGGTATTTAAAGTATTTTGTTAGTGATCGAACATTTAATTTATAGGTCCGTATCGATATACCTTCGATACTTTTCCCTCTCTAATTAAAATCACTTTTAATCTGTCCCTCTTAAATATTTTCTTTTTGTTAAATTTGTATCGATATACCTTCAATACTTTTCCCTTTTCTAATTGGAATCACTTTATTCTATTCGTCTTATGCATATATTTTCTTTTTGTTAAATTTGTATCGATATGCCTTCGATACAAGTGTACATATATATATTTCTATCAACACTTCATTTACTTTCGTACTGAATACCGGGTTTTAATTGTGTACCGATATGCCCTCGATACCATTAAAATCCCGTGTATTATGGTAAATTTAAATGTTTAATTTGTTATTTTCTCTTTTCTTACACTTAAGGTTAAATCTTTTTTTTTTTTGTTTTTTTTGTTTTTTGTTTTTTTTAAATATTATACAAAAATTTCTATTTCACTATTGTATATACAACATCACAAAAACACTTACATGCACCCGATCAGGAATGTTAAGATGAACCACATGGTATGATGATCGTGTTGATTATTCCTATTGTTGGGAGTGGGGGTTCCAGTGAATTAAGGGTCAAAACCTACGGTTGTTTTGTCTGGATGTTGTTTTTTTTCAATTTTTTTTTCAGTATTTTGTATATATGTTTTCAATTTGCGAAAACAAAAAGGACACTATTTTTCCGAAACCGTTCACTGAACTTTCGACTGCGCCAGTTATATGTGGGTGGACTCCCGGGTTTAAAAGAAAACACAACTTGTTCTTTTCAACACTCAAAACAAACTCAATTTTATTTTCACATGTTGATCTTAAAGTAACTTAACTTAACAAAAAAAATGAAATACAATAAAAGAAACAAAAGTAAAAGTACATTCTACAATTCTTAAGAATTTGAGTAAACACAATTTAATTGATTTAGAGTTATCGAGAATTTGAATAAACAAAAATTAGCTGGCCTAAAATTAATTGCTTACTATGTTTATGTTGCAATTGATATTGGACATTGAAGTGGAGTTAAAGTGGTTTTAAGAATTCTTGGAATTTGGTGAGGCTATGTTTAATAATACAATGTAATGATTGATATTGGTATGAACTAAAGTGTGTGCTATTAAATAATATGTGGCTGCTCAGCATTTTGTTCTTCGTGGTTTTGGTGGTGGAAGTGTAGTAGTGGTTGTTGTTGTTGGTGTAGTGGGTGTCGTAACTCACGCGCGAACTGTTTTTGTTTATTCAGGGAATAACATGCTAAGTACACATAGCGACACTCAAAAATGTACCAAGTGTACGCTAAGTAGGCTTAGAAAGCATAACAACAATAAATGCCCTTTCTAAAGAATGCTATGTTAGCTTAGTTTTCAAAAAAATTTTACAGTTCTCTTCCAAACAATACTGACTGTACTTAGCCCTTTTCGGAATGGAAGTTTTTTAAAACTTTAGTCGTAGGCTAAGTACAATTGTGAGCATAACTTTTGATAGGGTTGTCCGATAAATTCGAGCTTTCGACAGGACTCAAGTTACATCGATCTAAATTCAAATAAACAAACTCCTTCAAAACATGCTAAGTCCACTTAGCAAACTCTGGAATTAAGCCATCGATATGTACATAGATATTAGAAATCTGCATAAATAGATGTGTAGCTAAGAACTTCACGGTTGCTTCCAAAGCATGAACACTTACTCAAAATGAATTACAGAAACAATGTTCATATTTTTGAGAACACCAAAAACTTGTTGTCACATTTTGTTGTTACTCGACTTAGCGTGTGTAAGTTCACTGCTTGTGTGTTTTGCTATCATACTCGCAACATGTATGAACAGAACGAGGTGAACATAATGCGACATCCAAACTTCACTTGGTACTTGCAGTACTACGTGAAGTTTGGCAAATAAAAAAAAAAAATCTTTCTGTTGAAATGTAAAAAAATGGAATTAAGTGAGGCAAGTTTATACATAATATTATTTATTTAGATTTTTGTTACTTAGTTACTAATTACTTATGTTTAATGGTTAGATTTTTAATAGGCATCTTTTCCTTTTCAAAAAAATTTTTTTTTTTTTTTTTTTTTTTATATGTATATTATTTATTGAATCTTCAATAATAGATTGAAACATCAATAAGTTTTTCAAATCTTAAATCTAAAAAAAAAATAATAAATATAAGTTTAGCCAATGCTAAACATAATTTTTAGTTACAACGGTTGATTTTTGTTGTTTTACATCTCTCGTGTACGGCTGATAGAAAGAGTGTCCCTCCTCCTAAGCCGGGTGTGGCCTCTATACTCTAGAATATTGCGCGCAAGTGGGTTTGGGTGCAACTCAAGTTTTTTAATGTATTTTTTCGCGTGTTTCGAAAATACTGTCTTTACCAACGGAACGTCTAGATCTTTATGAATTCTATGGTTTCTGACATACCAGGGGGCTGCAGTTATTGTACGTAGAATTTTATTTTGTCGCCTCTGAATTTTTTCTACATTCGATGCTGAGGCAGTGCCCCATAGCTGGATTCCATAGCACCATATTGGTTTCAGGATCGCGTTGTATAGTAGAAGTTTACAGTCTAGGCTCAGTATAGAATTTCTTCCCATAAGTCAATTAATTTGGGCTGTTTTTAATTTCATTTGCATCAACTTTGCGTCTATATGCGATTTCCATGTTAAACGGCGGTCAAGGTGAACGCCTAGATATTTGACTACAGTATGTTGCGGAATAGTCTCGGTGTTGATTTGTATAGGCGGGCATGTTTCCCTTCGCAACGTAAATGTGACGTGTACACATTTCTGCTCGTTAACTTTTATACGCCATTGTTTGAGCCATTTTTCCAATTTGGATATATACCCTTGTAAGTTGATGGAGGCTTCTACTGGATTTTCATGGACGCTTAAAAAAGCTGTATCATCGGCAAATGTTGATGTATGAATGTTATTGCTTAACGGTAAGTCAGAGGCATAAATTAAATAAAGTAAGGGACCGAAGATGCTGCCTTGGGGAACTCCGGCTTCGATCGACTGCGAAGGGCTTAAAAAATTGCCTTCCCTAACAACAAATTTTCGTTCCTCTAGATAGCTTTTTAAAAGCTTGACGATGTTTGCGGGGAGATTTCGTGTTAATTTGTGGATAAGACCTTCGTGCCATACTTTATCGAAAGCTTGAGAAACATCTATAAAGAGCGCAGAGCAATATTTCTTTTTTTCAAAGGTGTCTCTAACTACGTTCACAAGTCTGTGAGTTTGTTCAATTGTGCTATGTTGTCTGCGAAAACCGAATTGATGATCTGGAATGCATCCACTTCTAGTCAGTATAGGCATCAGCTTGCTCATATACAGCTTTTCAAATAGTTTTGAAATGTTGGGCAATAAGCTAATAGGCCGATAGGATTCAACCTTCGTATGATCCTTGCCGGGCTTTGGTATCATAATTATCATCGAAACCTTCCATTCTGCAGGATAGTATTGCAGCCGTAGAATACTATTAAAAATGAAGAGTATAACTCTTTTTGCAATATAAGGCAGTTGTTGAAGCATTTTGTTGCTTATTTTGTCGACACCTGGGGCTTTTCTGGTGTTAAGACTAGTAATAGTATTTTCAATCTCAGTCATGTTAAATCTCATCGGTATTTCTGGTAAAGAGACGACTGGTGGCAGTTCAACAATATCAGCAGAAATATTCGGGGTAAATACTTTTTCTAGGTGCTTAACAAATAGATCACCTTTTTCAGCATCAGTTCTTGCCCAGTCACCATTAGAGGCTCGTAATGGAGGTTTGCAAATCACTGGCCTTTTAAGTCCTCTGGCTGCACGCCACAGCGAATAATCTGTTGATCATGTTGCATCGAGTTCTTGCAGAAATTTTTGCAGCGAAGCTGTTTTTTGTGATTGTAAAACTTTTCTTAGCTGTTTGGTACACTCCTTAAGCCGTAATTTTAGCTGAGGCGATCTGTAACGTTGCCATTCTCGTCGAGCTCTCCGTTTTTCAGTCAATAGCCTTTCTATGTCTGCACAAAAAATATTGTTAAATGTCGCTTGTTGATTTGGTTGAATTGAAGAAGCATTAAGAGCAGCTTGTTTAGCATGTGCTTCAAACAGCCTAATAGAGTTTTCTATGTCAGCAGGTGTTCTCAATGGCATATTTTCCGTGCAATGAGCACTCAAATATTTTTTGTATTTCAGCCAGTTAATACGTGCAGGTGTCAGCGGTAAATCACATGTAGGTGTTGCAGTTGTGTGTGAGTAAATAGTGATAATAGTAGGCGAGTGATCTGAAGACAAATCCAAAGACGCTTCTACTTCAATCATTTCGCTGAGCACGCCTTTCATAATCCCAAAGTCGATAACATCAGGAATTTTTTGACGATCCGTTGGCCAATATGTTGGCTGACCACTTGAAACTACATTCAAACCCATTTTTGAAATTGTGTCAAACAAAACACGACCCTTAGGACTGATTAAACGTGAGCCCCAAAATGTGTGTTTAGCATTGTAGTCACCAGCTGCTAGAAAACGGGACCCCAGTGTTGTATAAAATGCGGTATATTGACTCTCTGAAATTGAAAACCTGGGAGGAGAGTAAACAGATGATATCGCAAGCTTTTGATAAAAATTTTCAATGCAGATGTTCGTTGCTTGAAGATATTCTTCACGAAGGTCATTTAGTAGGTAGTGTTTTATTCGAGTTTTTATTAGGATTCCAGAGCCACCACAAGCTCTACCTTGAGGATCCTTGGTGTCGTAGAAATTATATCCACTAATTCGAAAATAGCTTCGGGACGTCAAGTGAGTTTCTGAGATAAGCATAACATCGATTTGTTTATCCAGAAGAAAATATTCAATTTCATTTTTATGTTGGCAGATGCCGTTTGCGTTCCAAAAACAGATTCTTAAGTTCATGGTTTTTTCAATACAGCCTGCAACAAGGTAGACTGCATTTTCAACATTTCCTGCATCATACAGGACATGTTGAGAGTAAATGTATTTACTGTTTGTATTAGGATCTCTATCGAGGCTTCAATACGACTAAAATTATGCCCTGATTCTTCATTTACTGGTACAGTTTTTTGCGCCGGAATCTGGTTACTCCTTAAAATTTTAGCGTATGAAGATTGACTATTAGGTTTTTGTTGAGTAAGAGTCGTGTTAGACTTTAAAACATTTGAGTATTGATTATGGCTAGACGACGGTTGAGGTAACTGTGGGTAGTTTAAATGAGTGTTGGGCTGAGCGGGAGTAGCATTTGTTTTTCTGTTCGACGAATTTTTAAAAAGAGAATAAAGAGGGCAGCCCCTATAGTTGGCAGTGTGGTTTCCGCCGTTGCAGTTACATTATTACTACATTTTTTTGCTTTGGTATCACCTTTTATTTTGTCACAGTTAGCGGTACTGTGTAACTCGCCACATACAACGCAAACGGTAGGCAACTTGCAATAAGTTTTGGTATGGCCAAATTCTTGACAGTTCATGCATTGGATAGGTCCAGTTTTTTTATGTGGCATCTCAACGGTAACTCTTCGATGCAACAAGTATTTTAAGCTATAGATTGGGTGCGATTCATTTTTTTTAATTTTCAAGTCGCCTGGCTGTAGCTCGACTCTAAAAATAGGTTGGGGGATTTTTTCCCTGTTCTTAATGTTTGAAACATTTTTGACTTTGAAGCCACTATTTTCAAGGCCAGACTTTACCTCTTCCGTATCCACGCTTGAATCTATTCCTTTTAGAACTACTGTTAGGCCTTCAGTTGATATGTATAAAAGTTTTTGTTTTTAGTCTCAAAATCTGAGACAATTTTTCTATAATTATTTTCTTGTGTTACCTGAATTTTAGTTTCGTTGATTTTGCCGCGCTTAATTGGAGTTACATAGAACTCATTTTCTCCAATTAATGAGATAAGGCTTTTTACCAAAAGGTTAGAGTTCTGTTCTCTTAAATATATCGGCGGTGGTTTAGTGGACCTTGTTGTACTTGTGTCCTCATCGACTTGTTCATTCAAAATCGCAAAACGATTTTCAGAATGTTTAATATTATTTTTCCCATCTTTGGGCATTTTCGCCATTGACGCTATTTCAGCTGATTTGGGACTTCTTCCCCTTTTTAGCACGGTTATGTATCTGTCCATACCAGTTTGGATTTTATTATCACTATTTTCACTCACTGCATTTACAATTTTGTGCACGTTGGTCACCTGGGTATTTATTGTTTGTTTGTTTGATTGTACAGCTAAGCTGACAAGTTTGCTAATAGGTGCAATTGTTGTTGCTTCTTGATCGATATTTAACATGTTCAAAGATAATGATCGCGCACGAGTATTTGTGTTTTTTATAGTATTCAGGTTTGTGTTTACTTCATTTTTTTTGTCGTCGTTAGCAACCAAAGTTATATATTGTACATTCCTACTGCTTGTAGGTTTATTGTTGTTGTTAGAAGGTGAACTCATTCAGAGTTCTCTTTTTTGTGTTCACTTATGAGTTGGTGTATACAAATATTTATGTATTTACACACAAGCAAAAAATAAAATAAAACCAGTAAGATAACTGTTTAATAAATGTTTTGTTTTTGTATATTTTTTTTTTGTTTTGTGAATTTTCTTTTAATAAATTTTTAATATTCAGTTGCGACGATTATAAAAACGCGTCTGTACACTGCAAGAGCTGAAACTGAATATGACTTTTTCTAAAATGTATGAATAATTTTTTCATTATTTATTTTGAAGACTTAAAACGCCGGCATATTAGCCAACGTGGATGTAAAGGCTACTGGTTAGTATTTGTCATACTAATGTACCTACTAATGTTTTCCAAAAATAAAAAAAAAAAAAACTTAGTAATTTGAATTTTCATTAATTCAATAAAAACTGAACTTAAGTCTAGTAATAAAAATTTCGCATTTATAAATTAATAATTTGTTTTAGTTATGGGTGATGGGTATTAAAATCTTATTGTCAAAAACAGTTCACTAAGGCCAATTCCCGACAATACATATTGTTTACAAAGAATGTGGAAAATTAGAAAAATTATCGTGCAATCTTGCGGAATATGTCCTAAAATCTTTAAGCCAATTTTCGGAATGCTAATAATAAAAATAATGCCACACAATAAATATGTATTCAAATGTTTCGAAATTAACACATTGGCGCCACAAAATCCATCACTGATGCGATCGTCTTCTCTGAGCTCACTTTTAGTAAATAAATACGTAAAATAGAGTTTATGCAAAGGCGCGTCGCGTATAGCTAGTATATAATATAACTATTTATCAAATTTTACATAAAAAAACCAAGTTTTTATTTTTTTTTTTGCATAAGCCTTGTTAATTGGCTGAAGTTTCAACTTAATCTTTAAAATGCTAAGTAATAAAAATTTAAAAACGCTGCCACAATTTTTCTTAAAAAAAAAGAAGTTTGGACTTTAGATTTGTGTTTTTAATCCAAAATTATTTACTAACTACCATGTTTTATAAAATTATGTATTTGAAAACAAAAATTTCGTGAGGCGGGCGATATGGGTTAATTTGTTTAAAACATTTGCAGATGAGACAATAAAAAGTTTTGAAATGGATTTAATTAAGACAAATTTGTAATGGAAAAACGTGTAATTATTGAACTTTCTGGAAAAAATCTGGAAAGGCGAAAGCACAAAAAAAAAACAAAAAACAACTTCATATTGCTGTGTGCTTTATTGCAACATATTCATAACTCAAAAAATATAAACTTAATGAAACACTTGCTGTACTCGCTGTGCTTCGCATAACATTTATATACATATCGTATTAGTTCCTCTAAAAAGCGTTAACTAATATAATAATTGATAAATTTTCACTTTTTGCAAGAGGTTGTTTTTTTACAGTGTTCATAGTCATGCATTAATATATACGCTGCATTTTGTTTGTGGCTAATTTCAACTCATCAAATGTAGTGATCCGTAGTATGGCAACTCCTCCAATGCAGAGTTACATGTTTTGACAATCATTGGAATGCAACCCTGCTACGCTGTTTCCGCTAAAAGTATGATTGATTTTGATTTGTGATGTGAAAGCACGCTGCTGGAAAAATATCTATAAATAAAAACGTAGTTACCATTATATGTAATATACAAATAAAAACGTAGATTCCATTATAATCATCAGGTGTGGGGTACAACTGAGGAAAAATAATTAAAATACTTCGTAGATCACAATGGATTTGAGACCCAGCCGTCAGACGATGGTAACTGCGTTGGAATCGGCCGGAATCGTCGTTCCTCCTTCAGCCACGCTGATACAAGTCCGCAGCCTGTACGACACATTACCAATAGTCGAAAAAAGCCTTGAGCATTATACAGAAGCAGACAACACTAAACAAGTTACGACGGCCGAAGCGGTTGGACAGGCAAGTGACATGATAAACCAAGGCGAAACACAAGAAGCAGTGATCAACCCTGCTGTTCAAGAAATTTCTGCAGAAAGACGCACTGAAGCCGCGGTGACTGTGTCTGATGCCATCGAAATTGTGCATGCTGCCCTGATGCCCGCTGCAAACACCGCAGACATTCAACCCGACAGACCCTATGAGACTTACCCTCTAGCAAATTCCATCACGGCCGAAGAAGAAATAAGAGAGTTAAAATGGCGCCTACAAACGCTTCAATTAAAGGAGCAAATACGAAATCTAGAAGAAGTGATGCAGGCGGGGGGTCAGCCCGGTCGTAGAATCGACTTCATGGAGCTAGATGCCGCTCTGCCTCCATTCAGGGGGGATGATAACCAAGATATTAGCCTTTGGTTTCAACAATTCGAAGACTACACTAATACGTTGACTGACAAAAAAAGTGCGTGGCCATTCGACGCCGTTTGGAAGGGACAGCTAAACAGTACGTCATTAATCTTGGTCTCATGCATTACAGAGATTTAAAGACAAACATAAAAAATGTTTACCCGAACTGTCTCCCGGCAAGAGGTTTATTTACAACTGCAGTGTAGAAAGTTGAGGCCATAAGAGTCGTGCCTCAGCTATGTAGTTGCTATGCAGTCAATTGCGGCGAAGGCTGACATAGGTGAACAAGAGTTAGTTGACTTTATAATTGACGACGTTCCAAATAACAATGCCATCCATCTGCTGTACGGCGCCGTTAACATGGACGATTTAATACGCCGCCTAGATAGGTACGAGTACCGCCGACAACAGGGGCGCACTGCTACAGGCAGAACAATAAATAGCAAGCAAATATTGCTGATGCTCACAGAAAGCAACTTAGCCAAATCATAGGATGTTGAAGTTCGATGCTATAATTGCTCCCAATGCGGTCATTACCAGAGCCAGTGCCCGAAGCCAAAACGTCCACCGAATTCGTTTTTTTATATGTGCAGAGGTTAGACATTTTCATCAAAAGTGCCCCAAAAAGAAGAGCCTAGCTGGAATAGTGGGAGCTGGAGGCGAAAAGAGTATGGATGCATTCCAATTGCCCTATTAGCTGCATAGTGAATCACGAGTACCGGTCAACGTGTAATGTAAAATCCTTAAATTACCGCGGCGTTGGAAACAATGTAATTAAAATAATCGGTTGTGTTGAATGTAAAATATATTTTCAACAGAAGAACGTAACATGTAAATTATACATATTGCCGGACAATGAGGCCATAGTGCCACTGCTAATCGGTCGTGACATCTTAAGAAAATTAAATATTCACTTATGCAGTATGAAGTTGAGTTATACAAAAAATGAATTGTTAATGATTAATTTAAAAAATGAAAGTAGTAATAAGAAAATACATTGTGCGCTTAAGTCGTTTCAAATATACAAAGAACATGAATTTCCAACTCCTTACAACAGCATCTAAGTACACTACGATTTTCCTTTCGTCAATGAAACTTCTAAGGACCTTATTAATCAAGCGCTGAAATACCGCGCCAGCGTTTTTTAGACCGAATGGAATATGGCAGTACTCGTACTGCCCTATGTGAGTAAGAAAAGTTGTATACTTAACGGAGTCTTCATGCATTGGTACCTGGTGAAAACTATTCTCTAGGTCTAGGGTTGAGAAAAAATTTTTGTTACCTAGATAGTCTAGGAAATCCTCTATTATAGGCAAGGGGTAGTTATCCGTCAATGTTATCTTATTCAGCGCCCTGTAGTCGACACACATTCTCAATTTCCCGTTCTTCCTTCTGACTAGGACGATTGGTGAGGCGTAAGCCGAATCACTTGGCCGTATGATACCCTTTTGTAAAAGTTCGTCTAGTTTCAGTCTAACCTCATTGCGCTCCCGATATGAAAGTCGTCTAGGACCGCTGTAAATTGGCACATCATTCGTAAGCCTTATTTGCATACAGTAGTCCATTGGATCTGGAGTATGGTCTAATTTTTTAAAATATTGATCCGCTATTATCGATTTCAACGTATTCGTATTATCCCTATCTAGTTTCCTATCGATATCTATCTCAGTTTTATCCCCGACCCCACAAAGCATTTCCACTATCCCCTCACAACCTTCATATTCTTTAAACATATCTAGGTTATCGGCGTTTTTATTTTCCACGTGTCTCAAATCAGAGACGATTGGGTGGTTATCGTACCGAAATCTTAATCCGCGAGAATAATTATCCGCAGTAGTAATGGACTCCAAAAACTCTCTATCATTACACAATGCATAAGGCAACTCTTTATAATAATAATTTTCTCCAATTAATGAGATAAGGCTTTTAACCAGCAAACTGGAAATATGTTCTCTTAAATATATAGGTGGGGGCTTACTCGACCTTGTTGAAGTTGATTCTTCATCGCCTTGTTCAGATAAAGTTGCGAAATGATTTTCGGAATTTTTTTATTGTTTTTTCCATCTCTGGGAAATTTTGCTGTTGAAGCTATTTGAATTGATTTTGAACTTCTTCCCCTTTTTAACACGGCTATGTATCTATCCATACCTGTTTGAATTTTATTATCATTTATTGCTCTCACCGCATCCACAATTTTGTGCACGTTGGTCAGCTTGTTACTTGTTGTTTGTTTGTACAGCCAAGCTGACAAGTTTGCTAATAGGTGCAATTGTTGTTGCTTCTTCATCAATATTTAACATGTACGGAGCGCATGATCGCGCACGAGTAGTTTTGTTTTGTGTAGAATTCAGGTTTGAATTTAATTAATTTTTTTATTGTCGTCACCAGCAACCAAAGTTAAATACATATTTCTACGCTTGTAGGTTTATTGTTGTTGTTGCCAGAAGATGAACTCATTTAGGCCCAAATTCACAGTCATTAGTTAGCTAATAGCAATAGTTTAACTAATAATATTTGATTCACAGCTTCTAGTTTAACATTAGTTAAACCATCAAACGTCATTGGTTAACTAACAGTTAGACAACAGCTGATTCGTTGGAATTTATTATTAGTATTTTTGTTTTGTGAAAAATTTTAGATATAGCATGTGAAATTGAAAACACGGAGTCCGATATTGAAAGAGACACTGGTACTGATAATACGCGGAATATTGTTGCTGAGCGTCGCCAAGGCAATGTAAAAAGATTTTATGGATATATTCCGTCTTAGCAAGTAGGTGGCGTGGCAAGTTCTTGAATGTATACGCCATTTTTTAAGAAATAATATGTATATCAATTGTAAACAAAAACCATATGCTATAACAGAATTGCCAGTACTGAAAGTTGATAGTTTGATAGGGTTACCATTTTTTTTTCATATTAAGAGTGTTGGTTAAATAATACACTGTGAATATCAAGTATTAGTTAAACAATAGTTATCATTTTAGTTTACTAGTAGCTAACTAATTACTGTAAATTTGGCCCTTAGAGTTTTCTTTTTTTTTAGTTCACTTATTTGAGTTTGTGTATGCAAATATTTATTAATTTATTAATGTTTTGTTTTTGTATTTATTTTTTGTGAGTTTAATATTTTTTAATTTTTAAATATTCAGTTGCGACGATTATAGGTATGAATAGGTAATAATAAAAAAAATTATTTTTTCAAACTTAATGATTTAATTAGCCAATAGAGATGTCAACTTACTTATATTTTTAATGGAGACAATATATTTTGCTGTTTGAAAAATTTTACTAAAACAAATATTTGCCGCATTCCTATTATCTGCAAGGTACATCGTTATATTTTTTATAGATTTTATTTGTGCAAAACTTTTATATGGTAGGTATAATTAAATTTACTAAAAAGTAAAATTCAAAACCTACTATGAGTGAAATATACAGCAAAACGAGTTAAACCCCAAAATATTTGTGGTCATTAAAATCCACTTCCAAATTAGATGTTGCATATTTTAGGACTTTATGTATGTATGTAGGTAAAACCTTAAATTTTGATATTTTTGTATATTATTTGTTTAATGCAAATAAATAATTTATTGGAGTTGGAGTATACTCGGACATATGTATTTTTAAATCTCTTGTCTTAGTTCACACCAAATATTACCATTATTAAACTTTTTGCTATATGTTGAAATTTTCAATGGGTTTTGCTGAAAAGTACAGAAAAAATATTTAAATGTATGTATGTATCTTTAATATTTTTAAATCTCAAGGAAAAGCTTCGCCTTTTATCAGCACAAAATTAAAAAAAATAATATTTTGCTATTTTTTGGTGAACAATGGGCGTTGTTAAAAATTACAGAAGAAACAATTTTAGTTAGAATAAAGTTTTTAAGTTGCTTATCAGATTTAAAAAAAATCATAAATTTTATTTAAATAACCCTGATCACAACTTTTTGTTCTAGATGGGGACGTGGTCATCCAGAGGAATATACTGATGGCATGAATTTAGGAGAGGAGCGATTCGATTCCATTGATTCTGACAAAAAACCACGTGCTGGTCAAATATTATGGATTCGTGGTTTAACGCGTTTACAAACTCAAGTAAGTCAAACCCTTTTGTTTAAATATTTCACACAATTGAAGATATTTATTTTATTTAAATAAATTATCTTGAATATCTTAGTTTTTTTATTATTATATATTTTATTAATATTTATTTACTTAATTGATTTATTTACTTAATTACAAATATATTTTTTTATTAAACAAGTATTTATATATATATAATATAGTATATATATAGTATATATATATATATATATTAAAATATGTATGTATATGCAGTTGAGAAGTGAGTATGCAATATCATTTCTCTGCGATAATAAACATACTATGTTCATATTAATAATAATACTATGAATATAATATTTAAAGTACGTATTATTGGTTATGAAACTATTAAATGACACGTGAGGTTATGTTTCTGTTTGCTGCCTTTCCGGTTATTTAAATTGTTCGTAAATTGAAGGGACAATTATCTGCGGTAGTTCCTCTAATAGCTTTTAGATATAAATATCTTTAAAACATAATATCAAATATCTTTAGAACATAAATTCGGTTCCTTTCCTGGAAATTTTACTACGAATAGCAGCTGCCAACTGATAGTTTACAGCCATATTTAGTTGTTATTCGGGTGCTGTTTCCATATAAAGGCTGAATGTTTGCAGTGTAATTTTTTTTTCTGGCAATCACGAATTTTGAGTTGCCAGTTGGCAACGCTTACCCATAATCGAGCCTTAATTAAATTAAACACCATTGATTGTGTAGGGAAAGCTTTGGAGTGTGTTATGACAACTAAGGGGGCGCTTATTATGTATTTCTATTTGAATCGGAAAACTTATGATTTCGTAAAAAAGAGTTTATGTGGTACAATGTATATGAATTTTTAAATTCTTTACGGAACGCAAGAAATCGCTCTCGAAAGTGCGACAGCAAATGTCAAAAGTGTTTTATTACGTATATATTTTATTCGAATGGCATTTCCATTGCGGAAATCGTAGTTATTGTTTTTTTAAATATGTACATAAAAGAAAGTTAAGAATACAAACGTGTATTTTAAATCATTATCAATAAAGTTTTGTTAAGTACTAGCTGTGTCCGGAGCGCTTCGCTGCCCAAGCGTGTTGTAAAATAAAAGCATCATTTATAATAAGGATAAGTAATTGATTATACTATCCTTTTTGTGAAGTTTCATTACAACTTAAGAAAACACACTTAATTTAAAGACATTTTTCTGGAAGTTGTTGTGTTCTTAAAGTAATACACTGAATTTTAAATTATTCTGTGCTTTGGTTGCACAGATATATAAATATTAATATTTTATTTGTATGGGGGTGCCCGTTCACCCCGTCCTACCGTTTCAAAACCAATTTGAGTTGAAATTGAATCAACTCACTTTAAAACAACTTAACTAATTTTTGGTATTATGAATTACAACTCATTCTGGTTGAAGTCGTATTGATGTTGCCAGCCTCAAAAGCAACGATTTGACAGTTGATAAAGTAGTTTATGGTATTTCTTGAGGCAAAAAATAAAAATAAATTTGGTTTCTTGTTAAAGTGTGCTGTTAGTTTTGTTTAATAAATAATAAAATTGTACTAAGTGAAAAAAATGGATATCTCTTACGATTTATTTGACTCTGACGAAAGTGTTGATGGGAACATTGTTGTGTTGCGCCTACGAAAAAGTCTTCGTGATCACTCCAATGCCTTGGAACTTCCCGATGCTATATAAGAAAATGTTTAAGTTATAATCGAATGGGTTTTTAATATATAGATAAATGTTTTCAGATTTAAAGTAGTGAGTAGTGATTAAAGAAGTATTAAATATCTTCGAGCAATATGTTTGTGCAAAATGGATAATAACAGAAATGATTGAAGAAAATCAAAACGTTCTGTTATCTCGTAACCCTATTTTTTTTTCTTTAAATAAGTTATCAATCGTTAATAAATTAATGTAAGGCACTTAAAAATAATTGACTTACCCGCTCTCCATTTTATTTTTTTATGATATTTTAAACAACTGCTACTGAGCAGTTGTAATTTTTTGGCATTTTTGTCAACCTCACTAACACTGAGTTGTAATTGATAATACCCCAAAAAAAGTTGTAATACGAAATAATTTCAACTTTTACATTTTTGACAGGTTGAGTTGTAATCGATAATACCGATTTGAAAAATTTCAACTAAAATACAGTTGAGTTGTATACCGTAATAGGGGCATAAATTTATTTATATATACAGTTGAACTTCCATAATTTGAAGCAGCATTATCCAGAAAAGAAACTTCAATTTAGGGAGACTTCAAGTTATGGAATAAGTTTTCAAAACTTTGCACATTAATAGTGCCGCTCTTGTCATGCGATTTGCTTCAATTTATAGAAACTTCAAGTTATAGAAGTTCAACTGTATATGTATAGATTAAAGGGTTAACTATAATGTGCTTAAGCTAATTTACTTAAGCATTTGACAGGCTTTTCGTTGATTTGTGACAAAAGCTTAAGCTAGCTTAAGCACAATATAGTTAGCCCGTAAGTCTCTATTGAGGCGAAAATTTTTTATGAATCTAAAAGAAATATTTTTGCATTGAATTTAATCTTGTACTTATTAATCATGAAATTTCACTGAAATTCATAATTTTAATAATGAAATTTCTTATCAACTTCTTTTCTTCTCTCGCTCTCCCTCTGAAAAAAAAATCCTCTCCTATTTACTTTCCTAGAACAAAACTATAAATATTAGGGGAAATCACTCTTAGTATTGTAATCGTTGCAGATCTTGCAAGTCTAGCTTATTTTCATCAGTTTGCAACAATGCAATAACAAAATATGTAAATAAGCTAGACCTGCAACAGATGCAAGAGCAGTTTTCAACCAAGAATGATTTCCCTCATTATTTATTTGTGCATTTGTAAATTTGCACTTAAAATTTCGTAAACCAAATTTCACAGTTGTATAAAACAATGCGATGTGATGCCAAGTTTTAATAATTAAAAAAAAGCCATTAGTTAAAAATTTTCTTAAAATTGTTAACACAACTCTGCTTGTCTTTCGAAAGTACGATTATACGATTTTCCTTTCGATTTTCTTTTCGATTCGAATAAAAATATGTATAAGTATAATAATACCCCCGTTTTTCAAAAATGAAAGCTTGAAAAAAATTATAATACACCAAAGCCATGTGCACAATCGGATCGGCCCGTATTAAGTTAAATATTAAGCTCGAAAATAGCTTTTAATTAACGAAAAACTTTCAAAATAATATTTCTTGGAAATTAAAATTATCCATAATTCTGCTCTAGTTTCGTGGAAAGCGGTCTGACAAACAGATACATTATCTCTTCTATTGCATAAACATTTGGTTGGCAATATGTATTAGTGATGTTACGAATACACGTATTCGTATTCGATTATTCGACTATTCGCCTATTTTAAGATATTCGTATTGGTATTCGCCAAATTCAAGCGAATATTCCTCGAATAATTTGCACATACATTTTTCCAAAAAAAAAAAAAAAAATATATCATACAAAAAGTTTAAAAAAGTACATAAAATGTACAAAAATATATTAATTTATTTTTATTTAAAGAAAGAAATCCCTTTACCTTTAACGCAAGATAATAATCTTCTTAAAAAACAAACGAAAATTATATTTCGTAACCATCATTTAAAAGTTAAAGTCTTATATTTAAATACATATCACGTTAAGTTAGTAATCAATTCTCAGTAGAGGAATGTTGGACTTCAAAAATGGAAGAACTAAAATTTAATAAGAAAAGTCCACCGAGACATGTGGCTGCGCCATCTGCGAAAATATGTTCTCCAACACAACACTGAATTACTATTTTTTAATTCGAATTGAATTTGAATTACTATCTTTTAATTCGGCATCTCAATGTACATAATAATAAAGTTAAATACTTAAAGTAGTGTGACAGTTTTTTGCCAATTTATTGTTATTGACACAAAGGGAGGGATTTTTTCCAATTAAATTTAAAATATTATGTGGCTCTACACTTTAAGAGTAATATTCGTATTCGGCGAATACTGTTTCAAATATTCGTATTCGCGAATACTAAAAATTGATGTTCGTAACACACTAATATGTATTACATACATATATAATTTTATGTATATTTGATTTTTTATACTTCTTCTTTCTTTTTATATAAAAAACAAATATGATTTAAGCATTAAATCTTCAAATGAACACAAATATCAACATAATTGTGCGACGTCTATAAGTTTTCACTATGATTTACTGCGCTAAAGAATTGTATAGGTGCATATATTATACATACATATACACAAACAATAATATTTAGTTTAGGGAACAGAAAGGATGTGAAAATAACGTTGGTTGATATATTTAATTTAGCCTTATATGAAAACAAAAATCGCACAAAAAATTGCCGCAACTTGTACGTTTTAAATAAAATTTTACGTACCCCATATACATATCACGAAAACTAATTGTCATATCTTGATGATTTTTTTTTTTTTTTTTTTTGTAATGAATGATGACAATCTCACCTTTTATATATTATTGATATGTTTTAAAATATATAAAACGTAAACAAAGAATTTTAAAGAGGCATGACTTCTATCGTCTCACCAAATTTCATAAATATTACTTAAAAACAACGTAAGATATGCAACATGCATTTGACACACAATATTTTATAATTATGTAAAATTTCATAACTCTAGGATCAATTATTCACAGTTGTGGCTCGTTTTGTAAAAACGAAAAATTGGAAAAAAAATATTTATATAAATTTGGTTTCTTAGAAAAAAAGAAGTTAGTGAATATATGTATGTTTTGACGTAACTCCTCCTTAGGGCGTTACATATTTTCGACTATTCGCCAAAAATATTTTTGCTTTATTCAACAATTAATTTGCCGTCAATCTAAATCTAATCGTAGAGTTGTGAAATTATATATTTCTATGGACTGCAATATTGTGATTATTATAGAATGTATTACAATACTGAAAGTCAATTGCAATATATCTTAGTTTTTTTAGAACGTTCAAATCCCTCAAAAAAACACTATTGATGTTGAAAAAAAAATAAAAAAAAAAAACACTTGGTAACCAAAATATATTTGCAAATATTCTCAAATATACAACGACTTCAATCATTTTAATACCACTGTTGCGAAGTATATATTAGCAAATTTTCTATTATTTGATAAAAAAAAATATCGCAATATTTGCCTTACGATTATCTTAAATACGAAATTTTTGGTTTTTGTACATTTAATAAAAAAAAATAAACTTAAATTACGAAGATTAAAAAAAATTATTATACATGTTTAATTGTTACAAAATTCTCGCAATCTAAATATATGGGCGACCGATCGATAATTTTTTCATTTGCGTATTTCTTCCGTAAATTTTGGGTGATTACCCAATTTTCACCCCACACAATATTTTCCAGATCTGTTTGCGAATTCCTAAGATATATGTATGTATGTACATACCAGCGACAGGACAGTTAGTAAACCTTGTGAATTCGATTTTTTTTTTTTTAATAAAATAACAATTTTGATTTCAAAGCAAAGTAAATACCAACATTAAAAATTTCAATATAAAATTAAACATTCTTTGGTAGAAAGAAAAATATTCGAAAAGGAGATTAGGATAAATAAATACGTTTCATTACGTTAAGTTCCATCGAACCTTTGTCCTTATCAAGGCTAAAAAATTTTAAACTTCAATTTTGATTATGGTTAGTCAAATGAATAAATAAATAAAGATAATTAATTGTGCACTTCACAAAATATGTATATATGTTGTAAGTACGAGTATATATAGAGATACCCTCCCTGTAAATCGATTGATTTTCACATATCCTGATTTTGGCTGTCTACTATGAAAATATGGCATTAATTAAAATATGTGGCATTCTTAAGTTATGAGGAGCTGCATACTTACATACACACAATTGCTCGTACATACATACATACATCCACGCGGACAACATAATAATAATAGTCAGAATAGATTCCCATAGTCGAGAGATCGTGATGAAACCCCTATTTTCGATTTACTTAATTTAATGCAGTAAATGGATAGTTCTAGTTTATTGTGTCTACTAGTTCGAACAGTTTTTAGATTAAAACTTTTTAAAAACAACATTTTCTAATTTTTAATACTCCCGGGTACCATTGAATTATTTTTAATAGTATTAATTTTCTTAATATTTATTCAGGCTAAGGTTCGTAAATGTTAATAATCAGAGAAATAGAAATAGACATTTTTACCATATTTCGAGCAACAAAGGAAAAATTTAAGGTCTAAACTTTCTGTAGATTTCAACTACACTGGCCGAATAGAACAAACGTTGTATTATATTCTTTTATTGGTATTTATTTTCTTTCATTGGTAGATACTCTTAATAGTACATAAAGATTATTCTTTATTTATTTTTTTAGTTTTGAATATGGGGTATTATTTTACATAAAAGTATCTTCTAAACTAAATCATTTATTAAAATATCTAACGAAATCGACATCGAATTGGCTGCCAGCTGCCAGCTGCCACACAGCTGTGTTTGTTTATACTACATATAAATATGTTTATTATTTGCAATCCATACATAATTTCTAATGATGTTTTCTTCGTTGCCACATTTTAAGAAGGCTGATTGTGTTAGGTAGCTCAAGAGTACAACAATGGAACGTCGTTTTCCTAAATGCCAAAAACGTTGATTTGCAATGTTGTTTAAAGTATCAATTAATTGTATGTACTTTGTTTTGAAGTCTTATTCATCGCATGGCAAGAAATAAAAGTACTGTCATTACTTCTTGGCAGAGTTTTGCTCCACTCCTTTCCTATCTACACGAAAATTAGCAGCCACAAATTTGTTATTGGCTTTGTTTTAAACAAGAAGAACAAGCAGTCAAAAACATATGGAAATTCGTAAAACTTCAATCGAATTTAAATGCCCAAAGGCTCCTTTATTTACGTGCCAAACTTCATTAATAATGAAGTGTATTCATTCTTATCTTTCTTTTATTATTTAAAAAATAAATGTTGAAAAATATCCGCAATCAAAATGAGATTCGAAAAAAATGCAAGTTATAAAAACTTTTGTCATTTGCTGTAGTTACACTTTCGAAAAGGTTTTCAAAAAGGTACCAACAAAATTCCATAACATACGAACATTTGGATATAAATTTCTGAAAATCGTATTACATAACCTTATTTTTACGAATCTGTAAATTTTCCGATTCCAATAGAAATACATAATAGTCCCCTAGAATTTCGTTTAGTTAAATTTGTCATTTGTAGTTTTGAGAAATGTGTGAGGAAATCGAGCGACTATTTCGGTTATTTAGGGTTTCTGTCGACACTTTGGAAAAAGCTGTGTTAATTGTGACTAGCTGCTATATTAAAAAAAAATGTGTTTAATTTATTTTCAACTTAATGTACATTCTTCTAAATATTCTGTTTTTCTTTCCTCTTACCCGTTTTTATTCTTGTTACATTACGTCAGTATATTTTATTTTTATATTATTGCTAATGCTGTTGTATGTATCTTTTGCTGTAATTCTTATTAATCACTTCAAAATTATTTTAAGTAGTTTAATAATGTAGTTTTGACAATTCTTAACTACCATGCCTCCACCTTATGAAATTAAACGTCTTACAATCGATTATAATTCTAATTTTATTCTATTCGTATCTACCACTTCCATACTACCTACAAATCGTATATTTGAGCCGAAACAGCAATTAATCTTAACCACACAAAAAAAAAAATTAAATTAAATTTCAATAAAAAAAATTGAAATATTAATTAAAAATTGCTTTGAATATGTATTTATTAAATTTGTATTATTTGTTTGAGTTTATTTTCAATAAATGATAATAGAATTAGTTAAAAGTTTTATTTCAAATATTTTCAAGAATTAATTAAAGTTTTAATAATATTAATTAAGTACTTAATTCAAAACGTTTACCATTTTAAACAAAACAAATTTAATTGTATAATAAAAAAGAAATTTTTTAAATGCAAAAAGGGGCTTTTTTCCGCTGTATGAAATAACGGCCAACGAAATAACATGAAAAATAAAATAGGAAATAAGTTTCAAAGAATTTCCATACATTTTGGGAGTTATTGCATTATGAAATAACTTCCATAATATTGGGATTTATTAAATTTTATTTTGGAAGTAATTTTTTTTTTTTTTTTTTTTTGAAGTATAAATAAAATTGCAAATGAAATAAGACCATAAGGAAATAGTTTTGGGTCTTCTTTCATTGAGAGAAGATTTTTTGACTTATTTCATATATTTTTGGGATGTATTTCATTATCTTAATTTTTTTTCGCATCGCGTTACAGAGTAATACACACACAAATTACAATACATAGATACATACATATATAAACTGCTTACTAAAATTTTTCTTGCCAGCTAGGGGTTTTAGAAATTTTCTACTTTACTTTACTTTTGAAAACCGGCTTCGCTCACTAAAAATTTACTGAAATTTTTCATACATATCTCATGAGCCCGTAAAAAACTCTGCACTTATTTCATATTTTTTGGGTTTTATTTCATTGGGACTTATTTTTAATTTTTTAAGTGGGAGTTATTTCATCATAAAGCAAGTCCCAAAAATTTTAACTTATTTCATTTTACGTTTGGGAATAATTTTCGTCTCTTTTGGATTTATTTCATAAATTTTTTCGGACTTACACATACATACGTATTTCATTTTTTAGGTCCCATTGCATTGGGAGTTATTTTATTGGGGCTTTTTACGTTGAACGCTATTTCATACAGCCATTTTTTCTTTAGAGTTATTGGCATCATCATGTTTTTGCAATAATTAATATACAATTAAACATTTTATTAAATATATTAAATATTTAATGAGGTTGTTTTTATATATGTATGTAGTTAAAGGGTAAATTGACAAAAAAGAGTAAAAATGTAAATAATTTTTTCTGTGAAAAGTACCTAACTTAACAACAATTTAATTTAACATTAAAAAAAAATAAATAAAATACCATCTAAGTACATACCATACATACCTACCAGCTACTATTTCCTCATATACAACATTACTATAATATGTTTATTACTAAATTATTTAATTTTGGTTTTTTTAATCCTATGTTGGCGTGTACTTTTTTTAATTTTTGGAACTGCTTAAAACAAATACAAACCAATCAATCCATCATACTCCAACAATCCAACCCATGTCACTGATTGATTATTTGACTGAAATTGTTTCTTGCATTAATTAAAAAACAAACAAAAAAAAAAAAACAATTACGATAAAATAAAATTTCAATACATATTATGTGTGTATGAAATTTATAAAACCATGCAAAAATTTTAAATAAATCCATATTTTCATAAAAATTCCAATTACCACGAAATCGAATTCGATTGAATACAAAACTATCATATCAACTTTAATTTATAAAGATTTCAGTACCGGTAAGAAAAAAAACACAGTGTCTTAAATTTTAATTGCCGTTTTACAAATTTACATGATTTTTCATTTTTTTTTTTTTATTAATTTATTTTTATTGCCATAACAAGAAGCAAACAATTTATGAATAATAACAATGCAAAATTGTGTTTTATTTATTTACATATATAATAAACAATTACATACATAAATACATATATATATGTATGTAATTAATATTTACATACTTGCTTAATAGCCTAGAAAAGTTAAATAATATCGACAATCATGTTATGTTTGAGAAAACTAAACTATGTACATACGAATTTATAAGGATAAATTAGCACATATTTGATTGGTGTAATTAGGATTTTATCTACATCTTTATATGTAATTAATAGGTATGAATTTGGTGTTGGCTGAAGTGGTTAGCGGTTTGACTAATCAGGAAACAATGTCTTAGGGCCGGGATTCGATCTCTGGACATCAACATCATGATGTACACTAGTGTGGCATTGTATTAATTGCTGGTGTTGGACTGCCTAAGTGATGAAGGCATATATAGCACTGGTCACTAAAAACGGTTGCGGCAGCGATTGATACAGTTTCAAGCTAATTTACATCACAGCGCTGATTTTTTAAAAAAAAGTAAAAGATACTATTTTTGATAAAGGACTTTATGGCCACATTATTCAACCTATTTTGACAAAAGCAAATATATTCATTTACAGAAGTAAACGACATGTTGTTATTGTGAGTGCAGTTCAGCATTAAAAACTTTTAATCGTCTGTTTATATTGACAAAATATAAAACAAAATACAGAGTTGTCAAATTCTATCATTGCATTTGAATACATACACTCTCTACTGTACACCAAATATTTTTAATACTTTTCTTATATATTGAATCGCCAATTATAAATTGATCTAACAATGGATGCGTGCTACACAACTGTTGCTCAACAATCAGCTGAACGCTATGCTTTCTGTGCGATGCGCCAATATATTGCTGAGTGAGCACTCTTTATTTTTGGTAGCATAGAAAAAGTACGATATACATATATATTACTAAAATTCCGATATATCAGCTCAGTTTGAATTTTGAATCAACATTTCATAACATATTTTTAAATTTTAATTAATTTTAATTCTCAAACAAAAATAATTAAATATTTTACATCGTTCAGAAAATGTAATAAAATAAAATGCTGCTTTAGCTAAACTGTTTTTAATAGCAGGTTTTTCTGCCAAAAATTGATAATAAAATGCTTAGCCAATGCTAAACATAATTTTTAGCTTTAGCCGTTAATTTCTTGTTGTATAATTTAAAATATTGCGCATAAGCGGATTTTCTAGAAACTCAAGGTTTTGTTTTTCCGATATATCTTGCCACATGTTTCGAAAACACAGTCTTCGCCAGATTTTTAAAATTAATTAAAACATTTTTCGAAATGACGGCTGATTCTGGAAGAGAGCACAACCAAATCTCAAAACGCATATGGTATATCGCCGGTTCGAAAGTTTATATCGGTAATTAATTTATATGAGAATGGGCATTTATATTATCCTTTGCTTTTTACCCATTGTTACGCTGAGAAGATATAATTTGCGTCATAAATTTTCAATAAATAAAATACTTTGAAAAATCACATTTGGGACATTACTTGCAGATTATTTTTTTTTGCTGCTATTTATTTACTCATGGGATGGAATAAAATCGAAAGATATGTATTTTAAACTTTTTTGAAGTTTAAAATTTTATACATATAATAGAAAAGAGTTGTTTATTTTGAAAAAGATTGCAACAAGTAAAGTTTTCATTTAAATTAAAATAACAAATCTAATTTTATTTTAAAGCATTTTTTATAGCATTTAATATGTAAAATATTTTTTCAAGTACAACAGATAACATTGCGAGCACTCTAAATGAAATGAAATGAAAAAATACTTTATATTAATCTATTCATTAAAGCTTTAGGTCATTTCTTTTTTACAAAACATGTTCATCAACTTGTTTTATTCCAATATTTGTTTAATGAACAATAATCACATTTGTCAATTATTGTTTCGTGTGACCTAAGTGTGGTAAGTGATCTAAAGCGTTAATAAATAGATTAATGAATATAAAATAAAAAAAAGCCCGAATAAAATAGAAGATTAATTAAAAAAAAACGTGTGGCACTCGGGGACTGCCGCGGTAAAGCTATTGCATAGCATTTTTTATCAACTTATGCAATTTCAATTTCAGCTTTCTAGCTATACTGGAAGTGCTCGATACAAAGAAGGGGCACCCTAGTCCCCCCAGGTAAAAAGTGCCTTACCTTAGTATCATATGTCCTTCTCCTGGTTCTAAGCTACCTGCCCACCAATTTTCAGCCAAATCAGTTCAGCCGTTCTTGAGTTATAAATAGTGTAACTAACACGACTTTCTTTTATATACATATATAGATATATCTGCTTATTCAACGACACCTGCTAGTTTGAAAACACTTAGCCAAGACACACTTGTGTTTAGTCGAGACACAAAGTCTTAGCAAAGACACAAACTACCTTCGGACATTCCCAAAAACTTGGACAAAAATCCCCTCGAAGTCTCAGAAATCCCGGAAAATTTCCCGGGGAAAGTGGCAACACTGGGAATTTAAAAAATTTCCAAAGCGGCAACACTTGTATAGTCATCATACATAGACTATACAAAAAAGAAGTTTTCACTTCAAAAAACAAAAGACTTAAGAAACAAAATTAGTGTCAGGTTTTTTCGTTTCAAAAACAAAAGACTTAAGAAACAAATGTTACAAAATTTCTTGATTCGGTCACCTCATAGCTATGCAATAGCTTAAAAAAAATTTATATATAAAAATTTCTTGAAATATGAGATACACCGCTGTCAATGCTACAACATTAAAAACAGAAGAAAGTAAAATCATTCCATTGATGATAAAAGAATTGTGGGTATTGTCACTGGCGACAAGATGACCAACTGATGTAGAGAGTGTTGATGACAAGGGCAAAAACCAACACACTAGTCATAATATCGATGTACAAAATACATCAGCCCTGTGATGGGCTATCTAACACTGCCAACGTATAATTTATTTATTTAATTATATTTTTGTGTGTGTGAAATGACTATAATATAGTTTTGATTGAAAGCATTTGATCAACACTGCCAAACCATTTTCAGCACCTTGGTCGCATCTTTAACATTTAAGTCATTTTGTAAAATTCTAATGAAAAAAAGCAAATAAATAATACTAATATTGTTGAGAAATTATGGAATATTTTTTTTGCATCAATCTTGTCCAATCACACAATATATTTATGTATGTAGAAATAAAGAATTTGAAGCACACAAATATTTTTTAATAGATTCATATGGGGTAAAGATTAATATTATTTTTATTTTTGTTATTACTTTTTTTTACATTTAAGCCCGCGGATGCAATTCGAGAGACTGAAGTGTAAATACTTGCTTCTCAAAAATGCAAACACAAAAATGTTATATGTACATAAAAAGCATTGTAGAAATACGACCAAAGAATTAAGGCCATGTCAGCAAATAACTTCAGTAATAACGTCATTAAACAAAACTCACAAAAATATATATTTATATATACAAAATTGAAAATATGAACCTAAAACACCTAAGAAAATCTACTTTCAAGTTCTTCATTATCAAAAACTGCTAATAAGTGTCAATACATGCGTACGAATATATCTAAAGATACAGTAAAATTTGATTATGGAAGTTTTTAAAATTTTTTACATGTATGTATATATGTAGGTATATATGTATGTAAATTCATTTATATACATACATACATATATATATACATAAATAAAAAATTGAGAACTCTGTATGCAAAAATTGTAATAAATGATATATTCGATATACATATAACATGTATAACAAGGTTTGCATCATCATTCTCTGGGACCAAAATCAACTATAATTGTACAACTAATACTACTATTTTCCACTAATAAGTCTTATAACTGCTAATACTACTACTATTACTACTACTTCTACTACTACTACTACTACTACTACTTCTGTAATAACATTTTCTTCTTCAAATTATTTTCTTCGCCACACATTCGCAAGAAACCGATGAACGATTTAAACTTCTAACCAAAACCGTACGTACTACAATATACTTACTTATAAAATGATCAAGTTGAAAATTTTCCCATCAATGGCAAGTTCATACATACATACATACATATGTATGTATAAGTATGTACATTATTACCAATGCGTAGATATTGTATTTATCACAAATAAATCAATTTCTAGATTTGCTATATCCCAGCACTGAGTTTAAAATATGTAGCAGACTTGCATACCACATCAGTTCTTACAAACCTTCCGAACTCTTTTTTGAAGAAATGAAATTAGTGGCATACATTTTTGTTTTAGTAAATTTTCATTCCTTATTCCATCAAATCTACTACATAGTAGTTTAAAACATTCCATACAAACATATAATATATGTAAGTACACATATAGTAATACTCTTGCATACATATTGATTATGTATATACTATGTATCTTCATATCAGTTGTACATACTTATATACATATATATACTACAGACCTATATATTCATAAATATTGATACCTACATACATAGTACATACGTACATATGTATATATTCATGTAATATTTTATATGATGAAAAAAATGTATTCGAACTGCTTGTGTTCTTATTTAATTTTTAATTAAATGCCCCAGTTCTGTTCAACTGTTCGATCTCCTTCCTACTCCATTCATAAGGTGTGGTATGTAAAATATTTGAATGGATGAAGTTAGACTATCAAATCCGCATGATTCTCAGTTAGTTAAAAGTTGTCAAAAAAATTAAATAAAATTTAAATTTAAAATAATTTGTTTCAATTTGCACTTGTAAATAAATTAACAATACCAATTAAATTTTTATCATTAATTCAATGGAATTTATTTTGAATTTAATATTAATAGAATTAATTATAGCTTCAATTGTACTAGCTCCAAGACTTCAATTAAAGATTTAAAAATCTTAATTAAAAAATTTATAGGTCGATTATGGATGGCAACCGAAAACAATTTAAGTTGCCAGTTGCTGAAAATTGTATTATGGCTAGCAAGTTCTGGCGAGCAACTGCCAGTTTCAGTTTTTATTTAGTGCTTTTCTGGTAACCACAAATTTTCAGTTGCCGGCTGGCAACGCCACTGAAGTTCGGTTGCAATCCATAATCGAGACATTAATTTTTACAATAAAATATATACATATATGTGTGTATGTATGTACATAGTACACACAAAGCATATGACAATAATTTGATATAAAATAACCAAGTTGTATCTAACAGGTGCACTCACTAGGTCAGCTGACCATGACCACTTAAACGGCAAACATAGTGGAGTGATGAAACCATCATAATATCATCACCGCCATCAAACTGTTTATGTACAGATTATTTTCTTTGCTGTATTAGGCATTGTCTGATAGGTATCGCCGTGCTGATGCTTCCACCCGACTTACTACTCTTTTTGGCAACTAGTGGAGTATTTTCTACAACAAATTTTTTATTGTTGTAAAATCGGCTATACCTGTTAGTTGTGCCATGACAACAACTTAATAAAAAACAAGAAAAATTTCACAAATAATTTTTTTTATATAAAGTTTTTGGCATAATTTTCTGTTATAACAATTAAATATTTAAAGATTTATTAAATTTCTTCGACCTTTTTATTATATTTTTCTAATAATAATATCAAGCACAAGGTCTTTTTATAAAAGTAACAGTAGTAATAACTTTTTATTTTTCCGATATTTCGCTATCTCAATGGATAGCTTCTTCAGGGAATATTTTTTCTTCGATAATGACAATTTTTTTAAAAAAAAATATCGGAAATATCAGAAAAATAAAAAGTTATTACTACTGTTAGAACTACTGTTATTATTAGAAAAATTAAATATTTAATTAATGTATTTTTTTTATATCTTTAACTAAAGGGTTAATTTAAAATAAATGTTTTTTTTCTATGTAGCCATTTTAATTGTGTGCGAAACAATCAGTCCAATCACGAACAATAGTTCCGCGCGAATTTTCTCCCTTTCCCCATTCCTCCTATTATGAATAAAAATCCCGTATAAGATTTCCACCTTTTCTTCATATTTGTACCATTTTTATCAACAGTGTGGTGAAATGGAATAAAACTGAATGGGGAAAAATGTAGTTATTCTGAATGCCTTTGAATTTAGTTTTTTCCCTAAAAAATATTTTACTTAGAAAACAGAAGGGAGTTTACATAAAAATGTAAGTAATTTTTTATAAACTAAAGTTTAAATAAATAAAAAATATTTAAATGTTCATTTAGGTCGAAGAGCACAAGTAAAGCGCAATTGCAACATCCGTTGGTCATCCGTTGGTTATTTCGTTGTTGTTCTTCTACAACACCAATTTCCTCCACAAGTGCTCGCATAGCTAAATTATTAATTTCTAATTTTTCTTTTAAAGTTTTATGTAAAACAAATTGGAAACAAAAACAAGAAAATTAAATGTCAATAAGCAAAACTGTTGGCTTCAAAATTCAGTGATGCCACTTTTTAACTTTTTTGTTCCCGCGGAATTTATAATTGGAGAAAAGTATTTTCCGTGGGAAAGAAATTCTCGTGATTGGGCTGAATAAATAGCAACACATCTGCGGGACGCCACCGTTACCCCAGGGAACTTTCAAGTTAGTGTTTAACTAAACGTGGTTTGTCTTAAAAAATATATCATAATTATTTAAAATGCAAATTTAGCAGAAATAAACTGATTTTCAAGCGAATAAAATGCAATTAAAGAACGGCAAAAATTCATATAGTTTATTTTAAATGGTTTTTTTCTAAATAATAACATAATAAAATAAATATAATGAAAACAATATATTTTTCACAAATGAATATATTTGTTATGGGTTTTCTAATCTAACAGCAATTTGGTTGCTAAATACCATCTCTTGAGTTAATCTTTACCACCATTTACTTATACACAAACTCGCAAATAAGAAACGAGAATTACTAATCCACAAACAATAGTTAAAAAAATAATACAAACAACACAACAAATATTTTTTATTCGAAATAAATCTGAAACTTTTATTCTTTACCTTTGCTTTACCTTATAAAAACTTCATAATATATTAATTTTTAAAAAAATTAACTCTTGAGTACTTGCTCAATTAAAATTTTATAGTTTGTATAGTTTTTATAAAAAAAAAAATACATACATTAAATTGGAATTAAAAAAACAAATTCTGAATTAAAAGATCAAATTCTCGTATAAAAACTCTCTAAACAAAAGCAAGAACTTTAAAACTACTCAACGCTTCGCAAAACTGCAACATACTGATAAATCTGCAGATTTGGCAACACTAACCACAAAAAAATCTTAATTTGTAGGCAAAGCAGCCAGATGAATTCCAAAAAATATAGAAAAATCTACTTTTTGAAATTCGCTAAAAACCGGCTAACTGAATTTATAGTATGTATGTGTAAAAATGAATGTTTGTCTGTTTGAAAGATATGGACTCCTAAACCAGTGAACCAATCTTTCTGAATGTTTGCGATTGTCAGGAAGAAACAATAGGGTAGATATTTTTTATATCTAGTGGGCTGGTACTTCCCATATAAAGTTTGGAACACGTAGCCCATTGTATAAAGAAATGTATTTACAAAGGGACAAGTGCGCGTGTCACCTCCAATACAGCAATTTATATATATCTTGGGAACCATGAAGTAAATAACCTAAGATTTTGTAAGAGTTACTCCGTTGATTTAGGGCATTATTCTAGAGAAAAATTAAAGGAAAAAATTTACTTTTTATTTAATGATATTTAGGAAAGTAATGTAGCTAAATACTTAAATTTTGTGCCAGTTGCCCATTGTATATTTTTCTTAAAAAAATTATTAAAAATTAGACAATTACCCTGAGACTTTCTAGGAGTTACTCCTTTTATTTAGCATAATTTTATTATTATCACAATAATTTATTCTAATCGGTTATAAATAGAATAAATATATTTAGAATAAATTACATTTCAAAGTATTATTCTCAACTCAACACAAATCGTTTGTGGTATAGTGTAGCACGCCATGTTTTAGTTTATTTATTTTATAATACTAGGTTAGGTACACCCGCTGTGCTTCCCTACCCCCGTAAATAAATTTCAAAATTATTGAATGTTTGCGCTGGTATTTTAATATTAATAATTTCTTTCTATTGGCAGTGGCAATTCGATTTTTTTTCACAAATAAAAAAAAGAATTTTTATTTTTTTTTTTTTTTTAATATAGATTTTGAAAGTAAAACTTTCCAAAAAACGAGATAAAATTTATTTTATATCGAACTCTATTTCTTTTAAATTCCTCTTTATTTGCGTTAATGAACTTACATATATTGATCTTTACATCAGCATCTATCACTGAATTTCCTAAATTCAAGATCGTAAACCTTTAATAATATATACATGGGTGGTGTTGGCTGAAGTGGTTAGCGCGTTGACTACTAAGCAAACAATGACGTGGGGCCTGGGTTCAAACCCTGGCCAGAGCAAGTCAATCAACATCATTAATTTCTGTAATGTACATTAGTGAGACATTGTATTAATTGTTGTCGGACTATTTAAGTGATGAAGGCATAGCACTGGTCACTAAAAAAACTGTTCCGACAGCGATTGATGATGTTCTAAGCTAATGTACACAACATTGCCCTCCTTCGTCGGTTAGCAGAAACATCGGCGAAGTAAAACAATTAATAAAATGCCTGCCAATACAGCTTAACAAAGTTAATGCGTCTACCTAACACCGGGGACGCCACAACACTGCTATAAAAATTAACATAACGCGCAAAGCACAGTTGTAAAAGAGCTAAGCCTTCTACATTTTCAACATCTATCTTCTCTACTCTATCCCTCTCTCTGAGTTCCGGCACAATGCACTGCATACGTAGGGGTCATCCCCTGAGTGCTGGTCCTAATTAAAAAAAAAAAAAACATATGAGGTAAGCTTTTCCAAGGGAAGAAATGGAAAAAAGCCTTAATTTTTCATTTTTTTAACAGCTGATTGATTTTCCTATGTGTAAATTAATTAGAACTATTATAGAGATGTAATGCAATGAAGCCAGTATGTAAGGACCTGTAAAAATATGATTTTCTTACAGCTTTACGTTCCATTTTTAGCTGTGTTATCTTATCAACAAAGTTATAAAAAACACCAAAATAACAAAAAAAAATATTTATTTATATTCACCCCTATCGTGAATAATTTTCCACGTGAAATTTTTTCACATTCCAGTGAATGATATTTTTCCCGCGAGTTTTTTCATTTGTACCTTCCATTTGTTCACTTTATTTTTGATGGGGAACATAATAGAACATGTATGTACGTATTTCTTCTTGTATTCAAATATTAAAGCTTAAAAAGTTTATTTTAATGAAAAGATCTGATAATAAGGCACAAACTGATGTATTGCTCAACAAAAAGCAAAACAACAGACCTACAGAACTTTATGCCCCCATTGTGGTTTTCAACTCGACTCAGTTTGGTTGTGTACGACAGTGACGGAATTTGAGTTTTTTTTTTTTTTGGCCAAATTGACAATTCAAAAAGGCCAAAATAGCTTCGAGAGGGCCAACAAAACTTTTTTGGAATATATTTGAAAACAAGATTTTTATTTAAATAAAAACAATAGTACATAATACTAATACAATGTGTTTTATTTTAAATAAGTTTAAACAAATACCATTACACAAAAGCAACACGAAATTTTATTTTTCAATACAAATTTTATTCATCCAGAATTTTTTACCGTTAGACAGTTTACTTAGTTTTTTTTGTGTTTACTTGATATTGGTACCAGAGAACGGCGTGATCACACCGCAACCATAAATACACCGCATATGTACTCTATACTTTATACATCCGAACACTTTAAACAACGCAAAAAATTTGCGGTGTTGATTTGACTCGCCGTTTATTTACATAGAGCTGATGCGATCATAATATGCTCCCTACTTTGCGCTGTGTGCGTACATAAAACCAATGAGCGCAAAAACTAGTAGCAGCCAGCGTTGCCATTTTGGTGCTTTTCGGGTATTTTTTGGTGCTTTTTTACTTAAGCAATACCCGAAATTTTGTTAAATACCCGTTTTTGAAAAGCGGGTATTTATAGTGCTTTTACCAATTTCTCACAGTGCTTTTAGGTGCGTTTTAAATAATCAACATTTTTGGCACTAAACCATGTTCCTAGTAATCTTTAAACACACCTAATACTTTTTTAACCAACTGCGTATTATGTGCATCTATATTTTGATTAGTACTCGCAAACTGTTAAGAGTTTGAATTATAGAATTTCTCAAGCATATTTTTTTTAAATTCGTTCAGAAATTTTTATGATTTATTTGTTTAGCAGTGATCTTACTTTCAATATTAGTACATATTCTTTGATTTGTTTTTTATGCAAATTTAAGCAAGAAAGTGCCTTGGTTATTATCAAGCTGCACAGTTATTAAAATTAAGTTCTTCATTGATGTTTAAGTTGATATGTGCTAAAGTTTATCATCTAACAATGGCTTTCCCTTAGATCGGAAAACAAATACTTATATAGAAAAGCTTGGGAAAATGATCTAGCTTTTAAAACGTGGCTTAGAATAGCAAAAGAAGAACTAAAAGCATATTTTATTTGTTGTAATTGTGAAATAAAAGTTCGATAAAGCGATTTACTCCGACAAAGTCACACAAAAAGCCATGAAAAAGCAATAGATCTGTCTTTTGATCCACCAGACCCAAAACAAAATTAGGTTAGTGCTTTTGTACCCGATTTTTTTTTTATTTTTACCCTTTTTTACCCTATTTCCATGGGCTCACAGTGCTTTTGATGTTGCAAGAGTTGGCTTCACTGGTAGCAGCAAACATCGCAATCTGCATGAGCAAAACTTTTAGTATTTTGTCTTTTCGTACTCTATTATTTTTTTATATATGATTTTGGAAGTTTTCTCCACAAACAATCAGTGATGCCAGATTTAAGATTAATCCTTACACAATAACAGATTCAAAATTACCCAAAATTATATATACCAATAAATCTTTCACAAAACATTTCTTAAGGAGCTATCTGCTTATATTTGTAAACAAGAATTCATTCCAAAAAATTTAATTTGTTCTTCAGCGTAGTTATTTTTCCTATTGAGACTGAAAAATGCAAGTGCGCAGCATTACAAAAAATCCAAATTTCGATTCCGAAAAACAATTTGAAACTGTTATGAGAGTTTAATAAAATAAACATTAAAAATAAGACGGGCTTTTATTTAGCATTTCGTTACCTGAAACGATAAATGCCCTAACTATCAACTTTATTATTTTACAAGAGAAGCGAAAAACATGATAGAGGTATTCGGCATTTACACATACATACATATCTATTATGTACATTCATATGAATATATGCGTCGCTAATATTTTACATTTACTGCAATTTTTGCAGAACAGAAAAGCTAAATACAAACACATACATGTTTTTTTTTCAAATTAAGATTTATTTCATATTATTTGATTATAAATTTTACATGTTTTAAATACTTTTTAAGTTTTAGGAAATTTTTTTAAAAATTAGTTCAAAAACAACAAACTGTCCAAAGATTTTGGCCGTAATATGCTTCTTTTCAGTCATTATATATGCTCTGTACTTTTTTTAAATTAGTACATCTTTTGTGTAATTACACAGTGGCAACGCTGTATTTACTACATATAAAGCACACACCAATGGGTGTGCTCGCATGTTCGTATACAAATATTGTTTTTGTTGTGTACGTGAAGTATGAGTACGATTACCGAATGTTTGAAAAAAGTAAAGCAGAGCAGTCACCGCGAACGCATATGATTGTGTATGCTAGAAGCTCAAACGTAGCAATACTCAAGTGTGTACGGATATGGCGAATACTTGAGTAAAAGCAATGCGGTGGGTATTACACCGCAACCGCATTTAAGACGGGTATACCTAAATCACGAAAAACACTGATCGTGCAGTTCTGTGATTGGTACTAGCCAAGGCAAATTCGTAACAGGTGATCGCACTAATAAAACAAGTACAACATGTAACAAAAACCACAAGCATATTGTTTCTGTAAAATCATTGTGCAATTTCAAAATCATGAAGCAAATAGTGTATTTTGACATCCGACAATGATGAAAATGCAAAAAATAAGTTAACAGCAAGTTCACCTGTAATGAATTCGCCTTGGGTACTAGCAAAAGACAGGTTTGCAAATAAAAGTAAGGGTTTTTTCTTGACAAACAAAACAATGTTGTAAACAAAAGTAGGGTTCGAAACAGGGATAAAATTACATTGAAAATGTACTGAATGCTTTCAGTACATTTCAAACCGTTCTAACGATTTGAAGCACTTAGTTGAATCTTGAGTTGAAAGGTCCAAAATAGATTAGAAAATACCATCAAAGGCCATCAAACATTCAAAAGTGTCACAAATGGCCCAATTGTGCCACATTTTCCATCACTGGCATAGCTGCCAGATTTGACGATTTATCGTCATTTTGACGATTTTGGGTCCTAAAAACGACATAGTGACGATGGGACGATTTATGCCCTAATTTTGACGATTTTAAATAATTCAAGTTTGCAACATATATTTGTACTATTAGAGCAACCTTCAACTGCTTAAAATTGTAATGAGAAACTTTTTAAAAACTAGTTTGCTTAAAACTGAAAACTTTTATTTAACTGATTATAAAAACAAAAACATTTTTTTAAATTTTGAACACATTTATTTAGGAATATTTGCCAGAGACGTATTGGTAGAATTCCAAATAAATGCAAAAGAAAAATATGATTTTAGTAATAATTGTGTTAATTTTTATATAGAGCTTTGTGATCAGATATTATCATGATTTTATTTTGAAAATATATAAAAGCTCTTGGCCCAATTAATCCATTTAATATTATTAATGAAGAAAAAAAAGTTGGTTCTCTAAAATTATAAAATAATTTTCCTATTTTGTTGAAGAAACAGAAAATCAAGAGCTAGAAACAGAGTTCAGACAATTGAAAGTATTGTCCTGATAAAAACATATAACTACTGGATTTTTGGAAAAAACTATCAGAGATGCAAAGAGGGATTCTAGTCTTTTGTTTCCGATTTTGACTAAATTTATTACAAAAATCCTAGTTTTACCACATTATTCAGCAAATATGGAAAGAATATTTAGTCAGGTAAACGTAAATAAGACTAAAATAAGAAATTGAAAAAGTCGTCTTTGGAGGCAATATTATATTCAAAAGATTATTTAAAGCTAAACAAATGTACCTGCTATGATATGACAGCTGTAACTGAATTAATCAATATGTTTAATTGCAATAGATATTTGTAAAATATATACATATACGTATGAATATGTATATGTCTATTTTCTTAAAAAATAATATTGTTATTGTATAAATTTTATTGTAGTTTTGATGCATTTTTAGAAAAAGTGTTTCCAAAAATGAAATTTAAAATGCATATTTTACTAAATTGAAAAAAATAACTAAAGGAATTGAATTTTTTTATTTTTTTCCATACAATGTATAAATATATTTCAAAGTATTGAAAAATATGCAATCTATTTACATGTGATTTTATTGTGAATTCTAAGTGAAGTATTTGATCTCTGTATTTTAAATAATGTTGTTTTTTAAAAAGATTTGTTGATTTAAGAGTTTTGTTATGTTTTGCCTTTAATAACAATAGGTTTTGTTGGTAAAAAAAGCGATTTTTTCATTTGACGTTTTTATGACGATTTCAATAAGCTATATTGACGATAATGACGATTTTTGCCCAAAAATATGACGATATTACCAAAAAAAATCTGGCAGCTATGATCACTGGTGTATGAGTCGACCCAACTTTCACACCACCAAAATGTTTTGTTGTATTGTGAAACACAACTGTTTTTAGTTGTAATTGTTAAAGCGCTACCAACTCAAAATATCCAGTTTGACAGAAAAGCATACAAATTCGTGGAAAAATTAAAAAAAAAATATATTAGAAGCAAAAAGTGTATTAATTGTTTTATTCGAAAGCAAATAATTTCAAATGGATATACATATGTGTAGATTTAATTTATGAAGATGGAACCGAAGATGGTAATATACATAGATGTGCTACACATAAGGAGGAAAATTCGTGATGAATCCAACCTTCTTGAACTACCAACTGCAAAGTAAAAATATTCAAAATAAAAGTTACAATTACAGTAAGAAAATAATTTTTAAAGATTTATTAGCTATTTCCGACTGAGTAAAGAAGCCTTTTGTTATCTGCTGGATGACATAAAAGATCAATTAAAGAAACCTGTACGTCAGCTAGATGTGCTAGAGCAGTGCATGATTTTTGGTATTGCCAAATTTTGGTTTCCCACGAGCAATCTCTGGATTTTTTGCCATTAGCTGAACAAGTCTCTCAAATTGGTCTTTCGTTGTAATTTTCAAAGGTCTGTAAATATATTAAATGCTGAGAAAATGCAATATTAAGCACAATAAATTTTTCTACTTACGATCTCTCCATTTTGCTGCACTTTATGTTGAAGTAAACTGTAACAAACAAAAACCAATCTACTAATAAGCAGTTGTGTGTATTCATAGTTTTTGTGAACCAAACTTGTGCACAGTTGCAAATGACAATATGTACCACAAAAATTAGTGAACACAACCAAAAGTCAACCATGAGTTGAGTTGAGAATGGCAATGCGAATTTATAAACGACGACCAAATTGTTTCAAAAGTTGTCAACCACAATAGGGGCATTAATTTGGTGGAATTTTTTCGTTTTGTTGGGTTTCCAAAAAGTACTGAATTATTTTACAACACAAAAGTTAGAATGCAATAAACAAACGGTGCAGCCAAACTAAAGCTCAAACCCAGAATATTTAGCTTTGTAGTTTAAATTTTCTTTAAAACAAATATGACCGTGTATATTTTTAAACAAAAATTTCTTTGATTTCTTATATTTTTAATCTTCTTTCCTTTTTTACATTCACTGGGAACTGATAGCGGAAATAATTTTTCATGGGATGTTCACGATACCATTATTCCCTTCGAGAGAAATGAAAATTTCACGTGAACAAAAATTTCACTTCTTATTCACGATACGGGAGATTTAGTTATGAATTTTAAAGTCGAACTGATTGATGTTCAATCAAAGAAATTTTTAATTAGTCAGGCTTAGCTCGTTTTCTTAATTTAAATTTTTAAATTAAATTATTATCGTACATATGAAAAGTAATATAAGTTTGAATAATAATTACGTTTATTCGTAATAATAATAATATAAATATATTAAATTACCTACTATCTTTATTAGAAAGGAAAATCTAGTAGCTCGTAATATATAAATAGAAAATTAAAAATTAGACTGCACGGAAAGTTGAACTGACTCCATGATGTTTCGAGATTAACCGCATTTCATTAGTGTTGTTCCAAATTATCTTTAGATTTTAATTATACTTTTGAAAAGTTTCAAACCTCAATCATGTGAGAATTTAAAAATTACAAATAGCGCAATCTTAATTGGCTTAGTTTTGTATAAGTTTGTAAGCCTACTACGCTTACCTTATTTGTAATTTTCAAAAATCATTTAAATTTCTGAAATGATTGTTGAAGATTTAAAGCTTGTTAAATGCATGATTAAAGTGTACTGTCGGTAAACCACCAACTGAATAAATCTTAGCCATCAACCTAATAAATATGTATAAAAATGTTAATCATAAAACTTAAAGAATATATCAAATAATAGATGATGTCCATATACGAGTATGTAGAATAAAATCTTCATATTGTAAAAAAAAAGTATTTGCTTTCTGTTTAATTTCTTTCATATTATATCTGTATCGTTTTTTATCCATGATAAGCTTGTCCTGTGCGAAAATATCAAGATTATAGGCGAATGGACGTGGCCTTTAAAAAACTATCAGATGATATCCTAAACAGTATAACTTTTTTTTGGTGATCATCACAAAACGATATATGATTTGTAGATATAACGAATAAACAACCTTCAAAATTATTTAGGACTTCTTATATACGAGGTCTGTTAAAAAAATAAGGTGACATTTTTCTGTAATTTTTAACAAAGACTGGTCCATTGAAAATTGTCAAAAATGTGACAAAAAATTTTTTAATATTCTGCTGAAAAAACTGAACTAATCTTTTTTGTAGGCACATCAATTACTTTCGGAATTGAATTTTATTTTTATTTGTTTATTTTTAAGCTGATCATGTCTAAAACTTTTACACTGATTTCAATGTTTTAAATTAAAAATATTATTACGCACTATTATTAAACTATTCTGCTCTGCTCTAATATTATTAATCAAATGAAATTTAATATGAAAACAAGTATGTTTAACTCTATATGTTTGTTGCTAGTCAGTCGGATGGGCCAGTAGTGCCACCTTTTTGTTATGTCTTGTCGTATTGCTTGTTCAACAATGTAAACATTTCTAATTCTTTCTATTCCTTTACCTTTCTTTCTGTCTATCGTGTTTCTATATATCGTGTTTCTTTCAATGTGTATAAAATAAGTTAGTGCATGACTTTCAAACTTTTTAAATCATGTCCGCAACTGGTAAGGGTATTTATAGGTTTGTTGACTTGGTGACTTGTATTCGCATAGCTGAATACAGCACTTTTACCTGTATTTTGTATTTTCTTTTTTGTTTCATTAAATTGAACGGAACACTTACAAATCTATTGGAATTTCTTTTCCTGATAAAAACTTGCATATATTGCAAAATTATTAAACTTTCCAAAAGGTTTTCTCTATTTTAATTGATAAAATGAATAAATGTTTTAAATTTCAAATCAGACAATATTTAGAGGGGAATAAAAATTTACGATTTGTCGCTATAAAATGTAAGTTCAAAACAACTCTAGTTTAAGACAAAAATATTAAATTAAAAAAGTGAGTTATGGATCTCTGACATGTAACGTAATAATCAGTTTTGTATGATTACTTCAGATACCCATAAAAAATAAGGATCGCCGCCAATTTTTTCATATAATAATTTCGTCTTATTTTTTTTTTATTTTCTATCGCCGTTTGTAATTTTATTTTTATTTGGAGGTGCGCCGGTAAACTAGATTTAAGCTGTAAATGGATACACAAAACTAAAAGTCGGCAAAATCTGGAACGAACTTGTGGAAACAAGGTTCGCAAATCCCATAGAGACAGATGCATATGTTACATATTATTGTGGGAACCTGCCGACAGTGCTCTTAACACCGTGTAAATATATGCGTATATATAAGGTTCACATCTTTTGGCAACTTCTTAAGCTAAGATCCTACTATCGGCGCAAAGTGCACAATCTGCAGCAATTTTTATAGTGCTATATCGGCACACATGTAAAACCATTGCACAATTTATTTTTGGGCGGTCCCATTATCGGCGCATATTGCGAAAATTTTTTTCGGTTCATATCGGCCAAATCTCAATTGCGACAATAATCGGTACAATGCGATTCATGAGTATTTGCTCGAATAAAATATTATATTTTTTAAAAGGAAAGTTTGTTTTTTATTTTGGCTTATAAATAATGCCCCTATTACGGTTTACAACTGAACCCAGTTGAGTTGTAATTGAAACAACTCAACTTTAAAACAACTTAACTAATTTTTGGTATTATGAATTACAATTCATTCTAGTTGAAGTTGTATTGATGTTGCCAGCCTCAAAAGCAGATGATAGTATTTCTTGAGGCAAAAATTAAAAAAAAATTTGGTTTCTTGTTAAAGTGTGCTGCTTGTTTTCTTTAATAAATAATAAAATTGCACTAAGTGAAAAAATGGATATCTCTTATGATTTATTTGACTCTGACGAAAGTGTTGATGCTAACATTGGATGAGTTGCGCAACGAAAAAATCTTCGTGATCACTCCAATCCCTTGGAACTTCCCGATGCTACATATGTAAGAATGGATTTTTAATATATAGATAAATGTTTTCAGATTTAAAAATTTCTTTCGTTTAAATAAAGAAGAATTTTGCTTTCTGTTAAATGAGCTGAAGGAACTTTTCCAGAAGTTATACGGCTATACCTCATATAGTAAAACTATGTGCAACTCTTAGGTTCCTTGCTGACGGCAGTTATCAAAAAAGCTGTGGAAATGGATTGACACAGCCTACAATATGTGTAGTGATTAAAGAAGTTTTAAATATCTTCTAGCAATATGTTTGTGCAAAATGGATAATAACAGAATTGATTGAAGAAGAGCAAAACGTTCTGTTGTCTCGTTGTAAATCAATTTTTTCTATAAATAACTTATCAATAAATTCATGTAAGGCATTTAAAAAAAAACTTGACTTACCCCCTTTCCCTTTTTTTTCCTATGATTTTTTTAAACAACTGCTACTGAGCAGTTGTAATTTCTTGGCATTTTTGTCAACCTCACTAACACTGAGTTGTAATCGATAATACCCCAAAAAAGGTGTAATACGAAATAATTTCAACTTTTACATTTTTGACAGGTTGAGTTGTAATCGATAATACCGATTTGAAAAATTTCAACTGAATTACAGTTGAGTTGTAAACAGTAATAGGGGCATAATTTTATTCGCAACCAAAGGTTGTCTAACCGTATAAATTCGCAAATACATGAGTACATGAGTTTTGGAACTTTTTAAACATGAATGGTAAATATCTACTGATGAGCTGGTAGTTAGCTACCAACGAAATGCATATAGATTAGCTAACCCATAACAAATAATAATTTTAAAAAAATATATGACTAAAAGATAATAACAAATTATATTTGGTACAACTAAGCTCAGAAAAAAATTTGTTATAAAAGCCATGTGCAATTTCAAATTCCATCTCTGCACTGATTGTTGACTTTGATCGGCGCACGAGTGGCCGATAAAAATCGTCGCATATTTTACAAATTGATTGGTCAACAATCTGCAATAGCGTGTTCACATTATCAGCGCATCAATGTTGATTTTGTCTGCGTTTACACAATCGGTTCATGAATTGCGAAGAAAATTGTTACATTGCGCCGATAGTGGCATCATAGCTTTATGCATGGATGACCCACCTTAGGTTAGGTTAGGTTGGCAGGTTGCTGGGGAAAAATAAATTATATTCCAGCGCACTTGGGTCCTAATGTGTTACCTGTAAGGGTGAAAGGTGGAAAAGAAGGGGAGATTAGGCATAGGCGAGCCAAGAAGAGGCCGAGAAAGATGAACGAAGGAGTGAAAGTGTGAAGATGAGAGTAAGTGGGAAATCGATGCAAGGGATGAAACTATGCAATGGTTACGGGCAAGTTACCAAGCCCGCTATAGGGCAGTCAGTGAGTGAAACCATTCGCTGCTCCTGAGAAAGGAGTTTCGGCTTCCGAGCCCCGCTGCTAAGAGCTGAGGGTACTGAAGGATCTTTTACCTAGAAATCGAACTGGGCAGAGGTATAGAAGGTGTGTGATGTTTTTATTTTGTTTTTCATCGTCATTACAGCTGGAGCAGTATTTATTGTATGGTAGACCCATGCGTCTAGCATTGGTTCTGAAGGTGCAGTGTCCTGTGACTTCGGCCATAAGATTGCGCAATGCATCTTGTGAAATTTCTGCAGGATTTTAGTTCAATTGACATCCAGGCGAGGCCATACTGTCGTTGGTTCGCTCATTGTACCATTCTACATAAGAGCTTCATCAATACGCTTCGAGCAGGCTGAGGGTTGAAGACCACCAAAATTGTAAATGTCGACATCCTCTAGCTCTCTTCCTTTCCTGGCCAGATTGTCAGTGATGATGTTGCCCGTACTTTCCTCATGTCTCAGTGCTCATATTAGGGTAACACTTCAACGATTCGCTACCATGTTAAGTGGATTCCTACATTCCAGGGTCAGAAGAAGGGATGTGGTATACACACTGTTTGCTGTCGGTTATGATTTGGATATCTCTGTTTGATATCCGGTAGTATCGCAGCTAGCTCTTTGCTTTTTTGATGGCGGATATTTCTGCTTGTAATATGCTACACCCGTCCAAAAGTCTGAATGAAATCCAGATCCAGAATTCCTCAATGTAGGCAATTCTGCCAACTCTAGAGCCCTGTTTGGAGCTCGTCAGGTCCCGTGTGGTGTTGGGGAGAAGTCCTCCGACAAAGAGTAGCTAAATTCTCTATTGAAGAAAGGTTTTTGAATGCAATAGTCAATGAGATTAGGAATAATTCCAATGGAGACCAATGCATACAATGTTAGCATGACCCCATGGTCAATGTTTCCATGCCTCAATTGTACTCAGTCGTAATCGCCAAGTCTAGTGCTTTTCGCCAGATTGATATACCGTAAAATAGTATTGGTTTAATTACAGTTTCTAATATTCAATTTGTCCCCTTAGGATTTATAACCCAAGAAGATCCAATGGCTTTCTTGCAAACATATATTGCCGTTAAAGCTTTTGTGGAGGAAAACAATTGATTGTTTCCTGTGAATTTTGTTTTGTTTCTATCTTAAATTGAGGAGTATTCTAAATACGTCAACAGTTTTTCCCTAACAGCTTTTGTTTTTGTGCCATAGGTAACTACCCACTTTTACTTTTTTTTTATATATAAGTTTTTTATTGAAAACTAAAGTATATTTTTTGCTTTTTGCCATTTTGTTTTTGCTATATTTGTGGATAATATATATTTTAAAAATTTAAAAAAACCTATATCGGACTTTGTGAAAACAGCGTATCATCAATGTATTGGGTATTTTCAATGGGCCGCACTCATTTACTGGTACGGTTTTCTGGTTGCTTTTTAAAATACTAGCATATGAAAATTTACTATTAGGTTGTTGTTGAGCAATAGTCGTGTTAGATAGTGGATAGTATAAAGGTGTGTTAGGCTAAGGGGGAGTAGAATTACTTTTTTTGTTCGATGAACCCTTTAAAAAAAAAAAGAATAAAGAGTGCAGCCCTATAGTTAGCAGTATGGTTTCCGCCGCAATTGCCACATTTTTTTGCCTTGGTATCACCTTTTAATTTGTCACAGTTAGCGGTACTGCGTAACTCACCACATACAACGCAAACGGTAGGCAACTTGCAATAAGTTTTGATATGGCTATATTCTTGGCAGTTCATGCATTGGATAGGTTCAGTTTTTTATGTGGTAGCTCAACGGTAACTCTTCGGTGCAACAAGTACTTTAGTTCGTAAATTGGGTGCGATTCATTATTTTTTATTTTCAAGTCACCTGGCTGTTGCTCGACTCTAAATATAGGCTGGGGGATTTTTTCCCTATTTTTAATGTTTGAAACATTTTTTACTTTGAAGCCACTATTTTCAAGGACAGTCTTTACTTCTTCTGGATCCACGCTAGAGTCTATGCTTTTTATTACGACGTTAAGACCTTTAGCACTCTTTAATTGGTACGTATAAAAGTTTTTGTTTTTAGATTTTAAATCTGAAACAATTTTTCGGTAATTATTTTCATGAGCTACCTGAATTTTTTTTCGTTGTTTTTTTCCGTGCTTAACTGGAGTTACATAAAACTCATTTTCTCCAATTAATGAGATAAGGCTTTTAACCAGCAAACTGGAATTCTGTTATCTTAAATATATGGGTGGGGGCTTACTCGACCTTGTTGTAGTTGTGTCTTCATCGTCTTGTTCAGATAAAATTGCGAAATGATTTTCGGAATTTTTTTATTGTTTTTTCCATCTGTGGGAACTTTCGCTGTTGAAGCTATTTGAGCTGATTTTGGACTTCTTCCCCTTTTTAACACGGTTATGTATCTATCCATACCTGTCTGAATTTTATTATCACTTATTGTACTCACCGCATCCAAAATTTTGTGCACGTTGGTCACCTTGTTACTTGTTGTTTGTTTGTTTGTTAGTACAGCTAAGCTGACAAGTTTGCTAATTGGAGCATTTGTTGTTGCTTCTTGATCAATATTTAATATGTACGGAGATCATGATCGCGCACGAGTATTTTGTGTAGAATTCAGGTTTGAGTTATATTAATTTTTCATTGTCGTCATCAGCAACAAAAGTTAAATAAGCATTCGTACTGCTTGTAGGTTTATTGTTGCTGTTGCCAGAAGATGAACCCATTTAGAGTTCTCTTTTTTTTTTTTTGTTCACTTATATGTGATGCAAATATTTCTGTATTTACACACAAGCAAAAAATAAATTAAAACCAGTAAAATAACTGTTTCTTAATTTTTTGTTCTTGTACTTTTTTTTTGTGAGTTTAATATACATATTTTTAATTTTTATATATTCAGTTGCGACGATTATAAAAACGCGTCTGTACACTGCAAGAGTTGAAACTGAATGCGCGATATAAAATATCAAGAAAAAAATTTAATCAGAAATTTTAATGTAGGGATTTTTATAACGACAAAATTTTTAGTAAAAAAGTAGTAAGTTTAACTATGCAAAAAATGACACAATCATGGAGTAGTAATCAGCTAATTTCGTGAATCCATGTTATTAAATAAATTCGCTTTGACTCTCGTTGGTGATAATGAAATTTTAGCAGATCGGCTTAAAGTTTTTAAAATGAAAATATTTAAATCAGATATGTGTTGTGAACTTTTTTAGCTGGGGTAAAAAGGTAAGTGTTTTCCCTATTTATTGTTGAAAGTGTAATGACTTTATTGCATGCATATAAGCTAGGGATGGCAAAATTCACAACTGTACTCTTTCTGTTTTAAATTAATTGTGTTTTTGTAGCAAATCCTTAATACAAATTTTTTATTTGTGAATATATATATATATGTATATATATTTTGCAGTTTTGTAAGCAAAGTTAATCACTTTATGAACAAAACATTTATTTAGCACGGCTAGCGAGTTCTTGTTGATCTTGAGACATGCCAATACATCAGCAAGTCCTAGGATTAATGATTATAACCTTAATCAATAATGTTAAGATTATTTGAGGCCCATATGAGACCCTCGTAAATAGGGAGTTGAAGGAACCATATCCGTTTGTCTGTATATGAAATCGGTTTCCGAATCCGCCATCAATATAAATCTTTTCTTAGTCCCCTGATCAAATCTCGTTATTCCAAAGTTTTTCATGAATCTCTATATATCAAAGTATTGGGTAAAAGCCTTTATACAACGAAGTAAATTCCCGTTATTAAAGCTACAAAGTTATATTTCCAGTTAAATAAAATTTGAATAAAAAAGAATTATTTTCGTTTTTCTTCATATACTCGTATTGTTATATCAATTTTTTTTTTGTATTATATTTAATAAATATTTATATTTGAATTGATGAGGGGTGTATAAGATTTTGCACAGCCTTGCTTGTTTTTAGTATTTTCACAATTGCAATTTTAGCAAGAATTTTTTCTTACGACAATGTCTTTAAAAGTTTAAATGAACGATAGAGACACATACCCCGTTTATACGCATTTCTTATTTGCAAATAAAACTATTTGCAAAAACTTAACTCACTGTTTATACGCAAATAGCATTCAGAAATATTGTTATATATTTTGTAATGACACGCAGTAAATATACATATGTATAGTCATCTGGTAGCATCACACATCTTATTTGCAAATAGCTTGTTATTTGCAAATAGTTTTCGAAACATTTTAAGTTACAATAAAAAAGTAATACGGCAACCCTTTCCACTCTTATTTGCAAATAAGAAGTGCGTATAAACGGCGTAACAGACTACAAGATTCAATTAGTATAAAATTCGGAAGATTTGTTATTAAAAACTTAAAAGAAAAAATTATAAATATAAATAAAAATATAAAAAAAAAAAATGCTCGAGCTCGAGCTTATTTAAGAGTACAAATAAAAACAATGTTTTAATACAATAAAAAAAAAAATACAATTGCAGGAGCACTTTCCTAAAATTAAAAAAAATCCCTTTGCCATCCCTGTTTATTTGTTGTTTATTTCTTCTTTTTCTTAATTTATTAACTTTTTTATAAACAATTTCGAAAAATTTTCTTTACTAAAACCTTAGCTTTTAAAAGTGTCGAGTAGTATTGAGTACCGAAAAGAAGAGTTGAGTAGAATTGAGTTATTAAAAGTAATAGAAATTTTTAACACTAATAAGAAGAGCCAACAAATACAATTAAAAAAATAGCAAAAATTTGGATGGAAAAGTAATAAGAATAAATCCATATAAACATCGCTTCCATACTTTTACTATGGCATTTTAAAAAACTGCAGTCAAGTATTTACCATATTGACGAAACAAATAACAATATTTACAAGTTTATTAAATGTGCAAAAACATAGGAAAAGTTTAAAGTCTTAAAATTGGCTTTTCCAAATCACGCACAGAAATAAAAAAAAAATAAAATCTAATTTGCTTAGACAGGGGTTAAACTTATGAAGATGTTCTTTGCTTACTAGTAAATATCTGAACACAATGTTTGCGATGCGGTGCGATTTCTCATTGCGGGAGAGAAAAATAAACATAAAGAGAAAGAGTGTCAAAAATTGACAGAATAAGAAAGTCTGCAATGAAAATAAAATAGATTTTAATTTTATGCCGTTCCGCACTTTATGAAAAACCGCACCGCAATAAATTATCGTTACATTGTGTTCATACTCTAAGTTGTTGAAAATAATGCGGACGGTATGTGAAATCTGAATTTAAATATTGAATATTCGAGAATCTGTTGAACCAATAAAACCCATCGGAAATTTGATGATATTTTATTTTGCATTCGAAAATTCTATTTGAATTATTTGGAATAAATATTGCTAGATTTTATACAAATTTAAAGCATATAATTTGTTTTCGTACATCAACCAAGTGTTCTAAGGTTGTTTTGTTTAACTTTAAATTATCATTAAAAAATATATATTTATATATAATTCTGCTACATTGTCTTTATTAAACTATTTATTTGTTTCGTTATTTATTCATACTACTTTATATTTATTTATTTAATTATTTTTTATTTGCTTGCTAATTACGTTTAAATGTAATGTAAAATTTATTATAAGCGGACTTCGCGCTTTGTAGTACTTTCAAAAAACCGTTATATGATATTCTACGACTTTTAATTACAAAGTACTAACATTTACTTTTTTTAATGGGTATTTTAAACAAATCGAAACAGCTACCAATAATTTTTTGCGGTTTTAAAATACAAAAATTAACCATCTTATGCACAAACGATTGGTAAAGTTAAAGTACACAATAAAACCGGTTTTGCAATATAAAATTTGTACATCAAGGTCACAATAACGTTAATAAACTTTTATGAATAATAGTTTTTCTTTTTTAGTATTAATTTTTTGCTTCTTAGATTTTTATCTCATGAAATAATGGTGTTTTCCGCCCAAAATACATATCCACTTTTTTATGTATGTACATACATGTATATAAAAAAAGCAATAACAAATTTATTAAATTAATTTTTATCCAAACAATGAGTAGATTCTTTAAGGAACAAATTCAATAAAAACTGATCAATTGCATTGTTTATATGTAAATATTTAATAGGAAATATAAATAATTTTTAATTTCCTATCAAATTTTTCTTAACAAAAAATTTCAATTTAATATAAATTTTTATTAATTAATATAATATGAAGCTATTTATGGTTGATAGAAAAATATATAATTAGATAAAAATTGGTGAAATAAAATTGTATTGTTGTTTTTTATAAAAAGTGGATTTTTTTTTTTTTTTTTGGATAAAACAGATAGATAAATTATTTAGGTGCTGCTTCCACAATACAGAGTACTGATTTAAGTGAGTCTAAAAATTGTATAAAAAGTACTGACTTCCATACAAATTTTTAAAATCATTCGTCAGCCTTGTAGAAACATCTCCTTATACCAGGTATAAACGAATTCATGTCATGTTGAAATTTGTTTCATACATATTTTCACCGATTGTATTTGTGATCTTCAGCTTTCAAATGACTGTGTATAATAATTGTCTGTTATTGTTGGTTTTGGCGTTGTAATATTTTTTCCAATGTTGCACGTATGTATGCTCGTGTCAATTCGTCTTGAAAAATACGCCTTAGGATGCCAAGAAATTTAGTGCAAAATGTGCGTGTTGACATCTGAGGCAGACTAAAACCTGGACTGTCAAAGACACCTGGTATCTATTCTTCTTGGGCATATAATAAAAAAATACGTTCAGCTGTTTCCACGCTTGCAAATAAATGTATTTAACAGTCCAATTCGGTTAAGCGATAATATAAAATTACAAGTACTTTATTCCGCTTATGCGACATTTTGATTAAAAAGAACTTTGGATTAGTGAAACAATTTTCGGTTAAAAGAACTGACATTAAAATTCCACTATAAATCGAAGATACTGCATTTTACAAATTGAAATATAAGCTTGCGACAATATTTAAAAATAATAAATAGTTCATTATATATAATTGAAATAAGCCGTCGCTAAAAAGCTACACAAAAACACACATGTTGTTAACAATAATCGCAGTGAATTCAATAGACAACTTAACTTACAACCGCATTTTAATTTTACAACATTACAATACTTGATATTGTATACTATAATCGAGGCATAAATTACAGTTTATTGTTGTGATGTATATTCTATTATATATATAGATACATATATGTATAGAAAATCTGCCAAGTTCTACAATGCGTAGTACTTTACTACAAAACGTGAAAAGCCGCTATTATTACTATTGCACTATTATTTTGTTGTTGATTAATACAATTTATTTAATTTTGTATTTTATTTTTCGTTTTGTTTTAATTTCTTTTTGTTTGTTTCTTTTTTGTTTTTGCTCGTTGTTTTCCTATTTTGTTGTTGCAGTTGCGAGTAATCCGTGCATTCCGTTCTACACTGGAAGATTTGAGTGAGAGACGCTCTATGCACAGCCTGAACAGCTTACGTAGTCCACGCACAGCTAATGCTACAGGGCTATCCCCGCTTTATAATAGTAATTTTTTAAGCCCCATCTATAGCAAATTTACACACATGCCTCAGGAAACTAATCAACAACAACAGTCACATCAGTCCCAAAAACAAAATCCTCTACAATTACCAGTTGATATGATTTATATAGATGAAGATCCAGCAACCCAAAAATATCAAAAACGTAATGGTGGCAGCAATGGTAGCGGCGCTGCTGCTGCTAGTGGTGTTGGTGACCTGATTGATGAAGTGCAATCCAATTTAAAAACAAACGCTGTTAAACAAAAGTTTCCACAAAATGGTGAATCGGTAGCATCATCGCCGGTAGAACCGAAGCCAAATCAGAGCGAAACACGATTTTAATAAAATATACATACAAATATGAAATGTACTTCATATCCATACAACAAAAAAAAAAAAAAAAAAAAAAAAAAAAAAAAAACACCCCAATAACATATTTTTAGTTTCAAATGCTTTCATCATTGTACACATTAATTATTAAGTTTACATTTAGGTCTAAAACAAAGTTTAAGAATTTTTTTTTAAGGATTTTTTTCCACTAAAGATATTATGTACTTCATTAAAGAATTTAAATTATATAACAAACGTCTTGTGTTGTTCAATATAATTTGTGGAGGCGGCATTCAAACAGTGTCGTATCATGTCACATGGCCGACATAATGTCTTCTCCATAATTCTGAAAAAAAAAAACTTTAAAAGGCCAATCGAATAGATTGCAAAATAGTCGCATCTGTGCAAAAGCTTAAAACACCAAACTGCAAGCAAACTTGTTCAAACATAAAAATAATTTCAAAAACCATTCCAAAAATAAAGGAGTTATTCGGTAATCAATATTTTGGGAACAATTTTCCCCACAATTTATGCAACCATACTATTTCAAACGAAAATTAATTTTGAAAACCTCTTTATAAATGACAGAGTTATGGAGGTTGATATAGAAATTTTTTTTACCGAATTGATAACCTTCTTCCTTTTTTGAACTCGATTATAAAATACGAAAATTTAACATTTTCAAAGCAGCCCTAACTTCAATTAAAAATCTATTAAACGTGAAGAAATGCAATAAATTCGGTTAAAACCGCGAAATTGGCGAAAATTTACAAAAACTTGTTAGCATCGCGGAAATTAAAACAAAATGCAATGTTTCGAATTAGTTTTGAATTCAATTACAAGTAGCAAGGATTAAAACAAAAAATTGGATAGTATCGCCATATGTTACCAAGATTTTACGAATTTTGTAAAATTTTTCCGAGATTTTAGATATTCTTGCTATTTTAGCTAATTTTATTAATTTTAGAGGTTGTTATCAATATAAAAAACTTTTCCATTTACATACATATATTGCAAAACATTGTCATTCCGAAATAGTCAAACCACTTGTTATGCTAAAATGATGAAAACAAAAGCGATAGAGAGATAAATAAATTGCATTATTTTACTATTGTAATGTTTGTTATCCTATGTTTTTGATTAACTCATTTAGGTTTCGAATAGCCCAAGTTGGATTCACTTAATAGGTGATGTTATTAACACAACCGAGATGCCTTTTTCTTGCATAATAGAGCTCAAAATGGCAAAATTTCTGTATGCATGCTTAGGAAGCAGATGTGTAAAATGTGAATTCGCGTTGAAGTAGCCCACTAACTTAAAAGCGGTTGCACATACATTACTATTGTATGTTTATGACTACCGTATGAATGCCATAAATACATGATATGTTTTTTCTTTAAAAAAAAACAACTTATTGTTATGGAAACTCAAAAGTTTTTTATTTAATGTGAAGTACAATCGATACAATTAAGTTCTAAATAAAACGTCATTCAAATAGCCTCCACGACTTCTTCTGGAGGAACTAAATCAAGTCGTATGTCATAAATGGCACGTTCAATATTGACTTGCAAAGCTTGAAGAGAGTCTGCTTTATTTCGAAAGACCAATGACTTCAAATAACCCCACAAGAAATAGTCTAATGGTGTTAAATCACAAATTCTTGGAGGCCATTCAATATCACGCATGTATGGACTAGTCTCATTTTTTGTAGGGTGGTGCATTTAAAAAGACAGATAACAATCTCAGATGATAATAAAGTTGAAATTAAAGCGTTTTCTACGACAAAAGCTCTTAATTATGTACATATCGAGCCTTTGCTGAAATAAATTCAGAACTCCAAAAAATTTATTTTGCAAAAAGTTTAGCATACAAAATATTCAAATGACATTTTTTACACCATATGTATGACCAACAGTATGACAATTAAAATTACATTATAAACACAAACATTTATGTAGGAAAAGGATCGATATGTATACAACAATAATACTATATTTGATTAAATTGCAATTTAATTAAAACAAAAAATAAATAGCGGTCCACGACACATCAGCGGTAGCACACTATAACAGTGCTGACACAGTGAAACGTGCTTAACCAAAATAAATAAAGTATTAGCTCAGGGCTTTTATTGCTCTGCATTAATGTCTCCATTTCCTTCTTATGTAAATTCCCAATAATTTTATTAGGCTGATGTCTTTGTGCTAATTGTTGTGCGGATGCATAGCACTAATCACTAAGCAGTCTATACAGCAGCAACTATTATCACTGGTTTTAGCGTTTTTAAAATGAACAGTCGATATGGATTTGGCGTACTGTTATGGCAGGTCGATTCAGAATTGACTGCTGTGACATACGGGGGCTAAGGAATAATTATTCCTCTGTCTATGTTCACACTTGACTCTTGACACCCAACAGCACCTGAAGAGCCTCCGTTGACACCGTTCGGCTAACTGGCATCCAATCCAACATAGCAACACTCTGACAAGACAATATGTTAGCACGGCCTCTAACAGTCATAACTAATTCATACCAAACAGGCGCACCATATGCTGCACAAACAGCCAACCCCAACATCTCACTCTCCATTATTCCCATATACCTAACCTGAGTGACATACCTAAGACTAATGCCGCCAGAACGAATGATCGAAGGACGATTCCGTGACAAACTTTCTTTCAGAAGCATCATCGCTACTTCCCCAATCACAAACGCACACGCTTACTCTCCAGAACAGCACGAGACTGTCCTTCGATCAAGATGAGCAAGTCATCCGCATATGCACATACGTAGGCTGAGCCGAGCTGACACAAAAGGGAATCCACCATGAAATTCCATATAAATGGACCACAGATGGAGCCCTGCGGACAACCACGGCCCACATCCTTCCAAACCATGCCGCTGGCAACCACTGCACAAGCCTTCCTGTCACTGAAACAACTACTCCACAGAGCAAGCTCGACAACCTACTTCACACAGTCTATCCAGAATCCTAACCCACAAGAGATTGTCAAATTCACCCTTAAACCATAAAAATATGTCAAGAACATACTTTGCAGGCGAGTCCCTAACGCAATGCAAACAAGCATCCTCAACAGACCTACCCTTAGTAAGTCCATACTGGTGCTCCGAAGCACCCAAGTGGGCGACTTCCTTTAATCGTGTCACCATGATCTTCTCCAGTACTTTTCCAAGCACCGGAAGAAGACTGATGGAGGATCATTCTTCATCCTATCGACCGGATCCGACCTCGGAAAGAAAAAACCCAGACGCTCTTTCATACAGTCAACCCATGATGACAACGTTACATCGCCAACACGAAGGCACGTCATCCATCCCATCCCCATCGCTTTCCATCCCTTCTACACAACTGGCACACTCTGCCACATGGGTCATGCTTATTATCCCTAATAAAACTCCTCCATTTGTCCTTCTTCGCCCTAACAATTCTGTCCTTTTACGTATTGAGATCTGCCAAATAACGCGCCCAACACTGAGCTAGATCTTCAGCATTGTAACTCCGAGCCCTCTGGAACCGCTTCTCCTAGGACACTTTTCCCCATCATATCTAACTCACTGGTTCACCGCCTGACCCTACTCATTACAGTAGCAGAACACCGACCGAATACAGCATCATTTACTGCGAACATTCGCTGATCGCTGTACAACAACCTTCGGCCCAAACTTCGTATTGCCCACTATTTTCTCTCGTTCAGCAACCGATGGAGTACGGATAATGATACCACCATCCTTCATCGGCCGAATGACATGCACAACAACCGACTAGTTCTCGACGGCTATCACCGCCGCCGACTCATCCGCCGCAGCAGCGGAACTCAAAGCTGAAGCAACAGCAACACCAGCAGATTCAGCCATCGCAGCCGGTCGGGAAAAACCGACTGGAGCAGAAACTGCAACATTATGAGCACCATCTTATATATCAATACGACCCTTCAGACGCTCGTTCTCCACAACCAGCGATGTAATTATCTGCTCATACTTTGCCGAAAAATCTATCAGCCGGCGTGCCACCATTTCATCCAAGTACTCAAGAACCCCCTTACTAAGGAAAGCAAAAACCTATTTATTTGTTGCGGATTAGCAATATATAAATATATATTTCTTTGGTTGCCATACCAACTCATGAGTAGATGTTTACCCTTTATGCTTAAAAGTTTCAAAGTTCATCTCTTTATACATAACCTCACAAACAAATTTGTGAATTACAAAGCATAAAAACAGTATTTGAAAAATTTTCGAACATACACAACAAATAATTTGTCATTATGAATTTGTTTACTTTTCTACGCCTATACAATTAGACAACCGCTGGTTGCCATTAAAAGTATTTTATAAGGCAAAAATGAAAAGCAAATCTCCCCTTTGCAAAATTTTGCATTTATTTGAGCATGTACTCAAGTATTTATGTTTTTAAATTTTATTTATTTGTTGCGGGTTAGCAATATCTAAATATATATTTTATATGGTATACGTCGGAACAACCAAAAATAAATAGAAAATTAGAATAAGTGGACATAGATCAGATCAAAAATACAGAAATTCAATTCAGTAGTTTCACAAAAAACACCTCTATCAAACCATTGTTTTAACTGTAAACATAACCCTGTTTTAATAATGTAACAATTTTAAGTAGAGAAAATAACTACAAAAGACGTTATATGTTAGAAATGTTGCATATTATAAATGTACCTACAAATAAGATTTACAATAAATTTTAGATTGTTGATTGTTATTTAGTTGGCTCAAAATATTATTACCGTTATTGACTTGAGTACATGCTCAAATAAATGTAAAATTTTGGAGAGCAAAAACCTTTATACCTTTCGGTCCCTTATTCGGACGAGAAAAATTTATACCTCGTTGAAAAGCCCCCGACAAGAGGTTCAAAACAAATTCATCCCACACAAACAAAATCTCGCCTGCAACACTTAAAATTTGCGTACTCACGAACCCCTAAAATCCTTAAGAAGTTCTATAAGTTCCGATCCGAATTTTACCTACAATCGAAAGATCTCGAAAAGATCTTCAAAATGATATCAAACACTCACCAGCAGCTATGTTCTGTCACTCTCTAAAGCTAAACCCCCATCGTTAAAAATGTCTAAAATCGGTTTAGAGCATTTTAGCTACATATTGAATTCTGTAATGCGTATTGCTAAATTAGGCAATGTCATAAAAATTTAATTCGCCGCAATTTTAGCGTTTGCTGTCATCGCTAAAATGTTATAAATTTTGTATTCTATTCTCTAAGCACATATAAGCAACTTTTCTAGCTAGAAACGCTAAAATTTAAGCAACGATATTTTGAAGCCGCTAAAAAGTAATTTAAGCAAAATATTTTTTATATCATTGTTGTTTAGCCTTTTTTTAGAAAAATAATGTAGGAAACTACAAAAAGGATAAAAAAAGGGGCAAAAATACATGCTCATTTAGTATTTGGAGTTTAGTATAAAGAGTTTGCCAATGACAGGTTGAAGTGTTTTAGCTGTTATGAGTAGTTTAATTTAAATAAAACTCAAATACTAAATTTTATATAACAAATATATTAAATAAGAAAAAAAGGATTTTTACAATTTATATATTTGTCAAGCAGTGAACAAATATTACAAAATTAAAGAAACTCTGTACACAAATTTTAAATTTATTATGATCAAAAACATTTTTTGTACAAATAAACACTTTCAAATAACTACGCCACAGTACCGCCAGCAAATACCACATAGGAAAAAATTTAAATTGTTTACTGAAATTATTTCTTAACAGTGATGCCATCTCTTATTAATGTTCCCATAACTTTCGAACGTAATGCTTTCTTGAGAAATTACTACGCAAACATCATGCACTTTACAATTTTCAAAATGCATGTGCTGCAAAAAAACAATAAGTTTGGACTAGAACTTCGTGAAATAGCTTTAATAATAAACATATTAAAACATATTTTAAAAATTTTTTTTAACAAAAACACAATCATTATTAAGGAGTATAAATTATAATGTTAGGTAACACTAATATAAAATGTCAAATATACACGCATATATATTTGTCCCTTTTCAATATTATATTTTTAAATAAGAAAGAAAGGAATGAACTAATGATAGCAAATAAGCTACGGCGAAAAAAATAAATTTTAGCTAAGCGATTAGAGTTACAGAATACCTTTTTGGCAAAATCGCTCGAGATTTAGCTTTAGCTACGAGAATTACAGAATATAGCTGCAGATCAAATAAAAAATATTTCATTTCGCCACTGAGTTATGCCACACAAAATGACAAAAATATGTATGTATAATACTTTGGAGGAAATAATCCGAAATTCTACTATAAAACGTAATCACACGACCCAAAAACACTTTCCTAAATCACTTACAAATTTTATTAGCGAAAATCACGATAAAACACCGAAAACTATTCGCACCAGAATTGTACTAGACTAACACGTTATTACCTTTCCACTTGTATAATGCGAATGAGAGTCCTGCGGACAACCACGGACCAAACCGTGCTTCTAGCACACAGCACAACCCTTCCTCAGTACGCTCTGCTCATTTAAAACACCGCGGATCATCGTAAACATCCGTTTACTAAGCATATCAACTGCACCCGCGCTTAGGCTAAGTAAAACTTCCGTTCTTAACGCCCTCCTTCATACTCAACAGTTCACTCATGCTAGGATGCATCTTGGATACATCCCTTGGTAAAGAATACATCTCCGCCGATACATCGGTCTCCTCACCCTATGGCCTCTCGCCTTTCCCCTTCGTAGCAGATATCAAACAAAACCTAAAAGTTTAACCTACCAATACGATTAAAAGATTTCCGCAATAAAACCACAGCCAAAAATATGAAATAACGCATCAAAAACAAGCTAAGTCCGTTAAAAAAAATATAATATGTATATATAAAGTATACTCGAATATATATATATATATAAACCGGTTACAAACCGTGTCAAACCCGGATTCGAAATATCTAACTGATAATCGCCAAAATCCTTGAAAATCCCGGCACAAAAACAACGGCAACACCGATGTGCCAAAATACCGATGTGGCAACACAGAAACAAATGGCTTGCCGTATGGTCAAATATTCCTTTAAAATAATAAATTTTTAGCCGGCAAAAATCCCTTACAGATTCTCGTTAGTGCTATAATCACTTCCGGACCCCCTGAAGCAGTGATGTTATACACTTTTTTGAGAAGTCTTTACGCAGCACTTAAAAAATCCCTATTTTTCCCTACGCGCTCAAAAAATTGTCTTTACAAAAATCCCTACACTTTTTAAATTATAATATATCAAACAATGCAAATAAAATATTTGTGTTTAATATATAAACGTTTTATTTAAACTTGTTATACCCCTGAAGGAAAAATGGGGTACAGTGTACCCATGTCAACATTTTTGTCAACAATGATGGTGTCTTTTTGGTGACACTGTCAACAAATTTTTCCTTTGTTTTTGATGAGTAGAGAAAATTTTTTACGGTTTTGATGAGCTCAAAATCGGTATAATTTTAATATTGCCATTTCCTGCGTCTACAGTTTTACTACGGACATTTCCCACAATGTGGTGACATCGTCAATAGTACTCGCAAGTCAGTACAATCTTAGTATGTACATTTGCTCCATATGGTCCCACAAGAACTACCTAGTCAGTATTGACGCAGTCTACTGGTAGATTTCGTAGGACACGCCTGTGTTAAATGTCAATAGTAGATAGCATTACTTGGGGTATAATTTGTCAATAGAACTGTTGACATCGTCAATAGAAAATAAGTATAATTTTACTATTGACATTTCCTGCAGGGACATTATGAATTATTAAATCAGTATTTTTTTATAAATTGAAAACTAAATAAACAAAAATTGAAAAACATAAAAACATAAAAACAAGTGATATACATAAATTCATTTAAAACCACAATTAGTTCATTGGTCAAAAAAGCGAAATATAAAAAATATGTATTTTGCACTTTTGAAATTTGCTAGGATACTAAAAAAAATTGTTTGCCCGTGTTTACATGTCGTATGGATACCATTTTTTTTTAAAATGAGTTTCGGTACGTTGGAAGGTATAACAATTTTTACATTCGTTTTGTTAAAATGAGCGGACAATGCAAATTGAAGTTAAAATTTTATGACTTAGCTTATTTCTTTTCTTAGTGCTAACATCAGTGATGATGGAAAAAATTCTTTCCATGTCAGTATTGGCAAGTGGCAGTGATAAAGCAAAGGTAGCTAATTTCGACAAAAGGGGGTAAATGAAATTCTCATTTAAATTTTTCATTTTGGTAACTGTACTCCAAAACTTTTCGATGTCCATATTTAACAAATCACCTATTTTTTGCTCTGAAAAAATAAATTCAAAGGATCTCCACTCTTGTAGAAGATAATTAGCGTCCACTTTTATATTTTTCGAAATATTTTTAAATGAAAATTCATTTTTATTTCCTTTTTTTCCAATATAACTTCAGGGTTTAAGAACCCCATTTCTCTAAATATTTCTGTTTTGAGGGGTAATATTTGCTGTATTTCTTCCAAGGCCAAATTGAAGAAGGTTGTCAAATTAATATATTTTTGCCATATTATTGAAAAGTCCCTACATTTTAATGATTTCAACATATCTGTCATTTTTTCCCTACGGTAATGTTTTTTGGAAGAAAATCCCTACGCGTAGGGATTTTTCCCTACATATAACATCACTGCCCTGAAGATTCTTCCCGTTTTGGTCGTGCTGGTATTATCCGTCATCAAACTTTCGATGGCTTAACCTGCTATCGTGTTAACCAAGCTATTTGGTTTCTGTGTACTGACGCCCGTGAAGCTGAACATTAAACAGAAACATTAAAACTGCCGCTGAATCTTTGGCCGATGAATTGATCAATGCTGCTAAGGGTTATTCTAGCTTTTATGCAATTAAAAAACAGGATGAATTGGAACGTGTTGCCAAGTCCAACAGATGAACTAATGGATCGTTTGCAATGTTTATTCATATATTACACTTCTTTTTAATAATGAAAATATATACAATAAACAAATTTTCGTAATTAAGGTCTAAGACTGACTGCGCCGGACATTTTGCGATCTTCACGTCTATTTCGCTAGCCCCTATTGGGCCATTAAAGGAATATAAGTCACTAGCTTCTCAGTCATCCTTTTTTCTTATAAAATAACTGCAATTGCTAGAGCACTTAACAAATTAATCAGATATAATTAGTAAAAGTGGTTAGAGTTCTATACTACAATAATTAATCTGTGGGTTTGAATCATGTCATCAGAGGTTAAAGTTTTTACAGACAAGTCAAAAATACTTTGGGATAGTGCTGGCAAAGTATTGAGTAGTGGGTACCGAGTATCGAGTATTTGCCCTTTTTTTTGGATACTCAATACTCAAAAGTAGTTACTCGATACTTTCAGAGTTGTATTTTTAAGCAGTTGAGTGGCTAAAATAGTGTATAAAAATACATCACTGTACAGAAAGACAACAATGTGTAAGCTAAAAAATTAAACCAACCGCCGAAATAAAGCTGTCAATAAAAAAGTATTAATTTTCCAAAGAACCCTTATATGCATAACTACATTTTTTTGAGAACAATTAAATTATTTCTTAAGTTGTTAACGTTGAATTAAAAGTAAGCTTTACATTTATTTTTGATTTAATAATAAAAGACACACAAAACCAATAATAGTGAAGATCTATTTTTAATTTTTGAAGAAACTACTTCAATTTGCAGATAAAAACTATGCGTTACAAATTCAAAAAATTCGTTAAAAGTATCGAGTAGTATCGAGTACCCAAATGAAAAGTATTGAGTATTATTGAGTAATGAAAAATAGTAGAATTTGCCAGCACTACTTTGGGAGTTAATATTTTAAAAGTAAACGAAAAAGTTATGCAAAATTTTATATATGTAACTGATTCGGCCAATGGTTAAAATGTTATTTGAATTTGAGAGCGCATTTTTTAAAAGTAAGAAGTAGAAGCTCGTAATAGATTTTCCTTTATAATAAAAATAATAATTTAATTAATATTTTTATATTATTATTATTACGAATAAACGTAATTATTATTTGAACTTATATTGATTTACATATGAAAAGTAATATTATCAGGCTCAAGTTCAGTTTTATTGAATTAATGAAAATTCAAAATTACTAAGAGTTTTTTTGTGTTGGAAAATATTATTACTTATATCCAATCAGTCAAAGTAGAATACTTTGATGATAACGGACTATGAGTTTGTGTTGATTATTAGTTCCAAACAGTAATGAGGGAATTTCGTACTAACAGCACTGTTTCATTGTAGAATAAAAATTGAATTAAAAATTAATTCTCATATTCTATTTCTGTTGAAAACTGGTTAAATAGTTGATGTTCTTCCCAATTAGTATCCACTTTACGAAATTTGTAAAGATGGACAATTGAACGCTGATGAGAGGTGTAGCGGCCTTGAAATCAGTACTGATACGTTCTGCTAAAAACTGATTGGATATAAATAATAATATTTTCCAACACAAAAAAACTCTTAGTAATTTTGAATTTTCATTAATTCAATAAAACTGAACTTGAGCCTGATAATATTACTTTTCATATGTAAATCAATATAAGTTCAAATAATAATTACGTTTATTCGTAATAATAATAATATAAAAATATTAATTCCGCTTGGGCACGAGCTATAAATACCCTAATAACAGGGGTCACAGTAATATGTGAATTTCCCTAATATAGAGTAAAAACAACAAAAAAAAAACGTTAAAATACAAAGTAGAATACTTTGATGATAACGGACTATGAGTTTGTGTTGATTATTAGTTCCAAACAGTAATGAGGGAATTTCGTACTAACCAGCACTGTTTCATTGTAGAATAAAAATTGAATTAAAAATTAATTCTCATATTCTATTTCTGTTGAAAACTGGTTAAATAGTTGATATTCTTCTCAATTAGTATCCACTTTACGAAAATTGTAAAGATGGACAATTGAACGCTGATGAGAGGTGTAGCGGCCTTGAAATCAGTACTGATACGTTCTGCTAAAAACTGATTGGATATAAGTAATAATATTTTCCAACACAAAAAAACTCTTAGTAATTTTGAATTTTCATTAATTCAATAAAACTGAACTTGAGCCTGATAATATTACTTTTCATATGTAAAATAATTTAATTTATAAATTAAATTTAAGAAAACGAAGTCTTAAGCCTGACTAATGAAAAGTTTCTTTTATAAAACATAAGTAGTTCGACTAAAAATTCATAGCATAATTGGAAAAATTTAATTAATTATTTGGAGTTCATTACTTACAAGTTTAGAAATTAAAGAATGAAGGAAATTTTACTTCTTATACCGATAGGCGAAAAAAACTTTAAAAGAGTTTTATTAAATGGTTTCTAATCAGACAAAACATCTATCTGAAAACAGCGTTACGTAATATGTGCACAGCCCCTTATGAAAAATTTACTGAAAAAGACAAAATTTGTATGTCTTAAAAACAGCATTGGCGTTCAAATTAAGTAACATTTAATATTCACACCTATCGTGAATATTAAGTGGGTTTTTGTGTCCCCGAATGGAAAAATGCTGTCGTGAATCTCCTGTGAAGGATAAAAAAAGGGGCAAAAATACATGCTCATTTAGTATTTGGAATAGTATAAAGAGTTTGCCAATGACAGGTTGAAGTGTTTTAGCTGTTATGAGTATTTTAATTTAAATAAAACTCAAATACTAAATTTTATATAAAAAATGTATTTAATAATAAAAAAAAGATTTTTACAATATTACAAAATTAATGAAAACTCTGTACACAAATTTTAAATTTATTATGATCAAAAACATTTTTGTACAAATAAATACTTTCAAATAACTACGCTACAGTACCGCCAGCAAATACCACAGTTTTAACATATGCTGAATTCACAAAACCTCTTGGATCATTGTATCGAGTGTATACGAGTAGTATCGAGAGTTACAGAATACCTTTTAAGCAAAATCGCTAAAATTTTCGCCCTAAAATTTTAGCGATCGAGATTTAGCTTTAGCTATGACAATAACAGAATATAGCTGCTGCTCTGTTCCACATCAAATATAAGAAAAAAAATACGGGTATATTTAACGTATATTTATGAATTGTATCATACAAATTAATAAAGTTTTAAAAGTAGACATAAATAATGGTTACAGTTAAGTATGCATACGTAAGAAAATGTTTTAAATTTGTTTGTGTATTTTGATATGAAGCGAGTGCTTTATACCAACAGAATACATGTTGTTTTTGGATTTTTGTACTTGTTGTATAACTACGTATACCTGTTAGTTTTACCCTGTCTGGTATGTAGTTATCTGTTAATTGTCAAATGTCCGGGCGTTATTACACCTGTAATTTGTTTGATATGCATTGGCACAAACAGAGATGTTACAAACGCTTAAGTTAAATATCAAGGCGAATTCAACCAGGTGGATGCAGTGGCGAATTCGAGCGAATTTGTAATTTTCCCACACTGTAAAATTTGGTACATATTTCCCGACGCCATTTTTATGTAATTTTTATGCATGGAAAATTTTGATAGCGTAGGATATGAATTTTTACACAAACAAAATACTCCTTCATCCACCTGGTAATTAATTCTCCTTGGTCTGTGGTCTATGTAATGTGCGTTCGTCTGGTATCAAGGAGTATCCAACAGGTGCGCTTACTAGCACAGCTGACTGAGCTCGCTTCATAGCAAATTATCATACAAACTAGTTTTAAAAGTAGACATATATAATGGTTACAGTTTAGTATGCATACGTTAGAAAATGATTTAAATTTGTTTGTATATTTTGATATGAAGTGAGTGCTTTATACCAACAAAATACATGTTGTTTTTGGATTGTTGTACTTGTTGTCGAACTGCGCATACCGGATAGTTTTACCATGTCTGGTATGTATGTAGTTGTCTGTTAAGGCCGTGCCGCACTATTCTACACAGTCGCGCGATTTGCAAAATATGACATGTGTGCTAAAAATGTATAGTAGTGTGAACTAAAAATGCAACTGTGTGACAGATTTTTTGGCAAGTCGTGCGATCAGTGGAGTATTTATTGTCAACCATATGTTTTGGCATCAGATTTGTATGATAGTGTGGCACCTACAACACCATTTTGAAACGATTTTTTAAAGTCGGGCAGATTTTCCTGTGAATGAATCGTACGATTGTGTAGGATAGTGAAGCACGGCCTGTAATTTGTTTGGTAGGCATTCGCACAAACAGAGATGCTACAAGTATCAAATAGCGTGACGGTGTCGCGAGTTCTGAGATTTTGTCTCACCCAAAACCTTCGTACCGCGCCAATAGAAGTTTTCACTTCAAAAAAAAAAAAAAAAAACACTGGAGGGAAAAATATCATTCACGATTAGGTGTATTTTATTTTGGCAAGGAATTATTCTCGGAGAATTGTTTCACGATTAGGGAAAGGAGAAAGGTTTCTAGAGAAAAAGTATTCAGTATTTATTAATTAATTTGAATTTTATTTGTACTATCGTTCTACCCAGGGTTTAAAAAAACTATTATATATACTAAAAACAGCCTTCATAGTGTTTTATATACTAGGGGTATTCAATTATGTTTATTATTGATTCAATTAAATTTTTTAATTAAAAAAGGAAATATTACATAAAATGAATAACTTATTAATTAAATATAATAACTATTTAATATATAACTTATTAATTAATGAATAACACCTTCTTTCCAAATTCATTTTACATGTCACTGTAATCAGCAATGTGAGATTAAACCCTCGTTATGAGCCATAAACTAGACTAAAATCTAAATGGGCTTTCATTAAGCGCATTCCATCTTGAAATTTAAATAAACATAGTGTGTGAGATATCATTTAACTTTTTTATCCGTTTGAATGAGCTATTGATGCAATTATATACCATTGTTTAAATGTCTCCTACGACTTCTCTGCGTGGAGCCCATCCGAAATATCCAATTTTCTATGACTGGTACATAAATCAGGCTGAATTTTATCGATGGCATGGATTATCTGGCTTTGACTAGGCGTCTCCATTAGCCATGAACTTGGTATGATCATCATGTCAGACATCGCATATGGGTAATGTAGACCGCTCATGTCCATGTTTCGTCCATGCTCTGACATCAATGCCCGAACATATGGCTGAGAAACAATGTTCGGCATGAGGTTGGCCATTCAATGTCAGTTTCTCTTTGACAGTTAATTTTTTTAGGTTATGACAGCTTATGTTTCAATCAAATATTGTTTTGCAACAAATACTTCACAAAAAACAGTGAAAACCATAAAAAAAACACTTTAAAATGCGATTACCACTTAAAAAATACCCAAAACAAACAAAATAGAATAACATGAACTATGTGAACGCTTTGACAAACTAAAAATTATGGTTAGTCAGCACATGAACATCTGTAAGTATTCGCCACATTCTAGAAGGTGGACATATTAAAACCGTTTCTCTGCCGACGTTATGTTCATGTCATGTTCAAGTAGATGGCTCGTGAAGACGTAGGGTGAAGGCCGCTGTAGTTTGTGATTTATTGGCATACACCTGCGACTTCAGAAACAAGAAAAAGTCTAACGGATTCAAATCACATGATCACATCATCTCCACGTGAGATGAACATGCCCAATTTGTTTCATCAACTAATGTGAGAGATGAAGCTTCAACAAGATGACCGTTATCAACTGTCAAAGTTCCGAAATCTCTGTTTGGTTATAAATTGATATGAGAATTTTAAAAATAGAACATGTGCTTAATTTTACATTAGGACCAAAAACGGAAGAGGAATATTAAAAAATCTTTAAATTTTTTTTAAAAATTACTAGCATAAATATATACATACATACATATTGTCAGCTAAAACAAAAAATCCAAAATCGAGTTTTTGGTTGATTCTGATGCATTGCATCAGAATACACAACCACAAAAAATTTAAACTTGTCTGACCAAAATTAGCGATTTTATTAAAGAAAAATAAACGGCCCTATCTACAAAAGCGTTTATTTGATAAACGCAAAAAGACTTAAGTGATCGTTTGTATGGGCAACATTGAAAAATGAAAAAAAAAAACTGATAGATTTGACCGTTGAAGAAATTGTTTCTTAAACGAAAATGAAATTAGCTACAGCTTAAGGCATTTTATTAAAAAAAGGAATTATTTTAATTTACTTTTTATGATGCAATATTAAAGTAAATTAATATATAATAAAAATGTGTATAATTCAAATAAATGATAAAACTATTTTGCATTAAACTGTAGATAGGACCTTTGGTTTCAGAAAATTAAGGTACAAAATAACTACATAGCCATTCAAATATCAGAAATTAATTTGTAACATCTTTTTTAATTATACTAGTGAAAATCATGCTTATTGAAACTATACTTTTTGTTTAAAACAGTATTTTGCTTCTCCTGTAAAATTTCAAAAAATGTTAGATAGGGCCGTTTGCGTTTTAGCTGACGATATATGGAAGGACAACTATCATATACGAGTATAAAGACATGTATGAAAAAATATTTTAGTAATGCAAATTAAATTAAATTTATAAATATATGTATACGAATAGAAACACAATTTTCGTTATTGCTATATAATACTTATTTTTATCATATAATTTTGTCAAATAAAAACGATCGCAGCATTTAATTTAGCTTTTTTCCCTTTTTAATATTAATTTAAATTAATTTTGTTTTCTTGTACATTTAAAAAAAAATATAACAATCAAAGTGCTTTTTTTCTAATACATGCTAACTAATAGTATATTGACTAATAACATGATAATGCATACAAGCTCAAAAAAACATAATTAATGATAAAAAAAACCTTAAACAATATTTTAGCTTTTGTTTCTTCTCCCTTTTAAAGGTTATAGGTGGTGAATTGCAAGAACGGTTGATACCGGTCCCCTATAGCAAGAGTTCTACTGATCAAGCTGTAAGCCTTCCGTATTTTTTTTTTTTTTTTTTTTGTATTATAATTTTATAATTTTCTCTTTTAAATCAAATATGTATATATATATATATATATATAATATATATATACATATAATATGTATATATATATATATATAATATATATATACATATAAAAATTTAATTATTGTTTAACTGCTTTGTGTTCAAAATCAACCTCTTTACTAATTAAAAAAAATATTTTTAAGATACATTTAACCAATTTGATTGGCAATGTTCTTTCGTCGCAGCTTTAACACAAAATTAGATGATGATCATGCAAAACATTATCAAAACATGATGCTCTTCCATAAATATTTATATGGATATATGTGTGTATTTTTGTAGATGAATACATACATAGCTGGGTAGTTGGGCGAAATCAATTAAAAATTTATGCAAAATCATACCAACCTTTTTTTCTTCGTTTGTAAGTTTAATGAAAAGTCTTAAAGAAAATCGCATTCAGCTTTATTATAAATATGAACATTCAAAAATTCCTCAGAAATGTTTGCGGGTTTTCCCTCTCCCGGATAAATTGTAATTAATTGCTGTTTTAAGTACTTTTTTAAAATCTTTGAAAAACAACTAATATGTATATATTTCGAAATTTGCTTTTACAGAAGAATTTGTAGCGAATTGCAAATAAAAATATATTCATATATGTATATGTATATACATACACACATATTTGTGGTACCAAACGATAAGTATTCGAAAAAAGTCAAATCGAACCCTCTCCGCAAGCGACAAAACTTAAAATTACCAGATAAGAATATTTGTTATTATTGTAGCCAAATATGTATGTTTGATAAAATAAAATCACTTTAAAAGAGTTATTAGCAATTTGGATGATTGTAATTTATAAGTGGACCAGAAAAATATATTAATTTAAAAAAAAGCGTTTACGTGTTTTTAAATCATACAGAAGTAAGTTTCTGATGAAACAATTTCTAATAAAACACTTTATATGAAATTTTACATACATACATACGCATTTGATGAAAATGTTTTTTTGGAATAAGCAGAAATGTAACGCAATCGTTTCATTAGGTATATATTACATTACTCACTATTCTTTTAGGGTATATACAGATTTACATTTAATATGAAATAACTTTTTTAATTAATTAATTTAGTTTTGACACAATATTTTGCGAGTTCTAAATTCTAAATTCAATTTTGCATCATAACCCCATCGATATTTTTATACAGATGTGTTCAAGTTTCGAGTTTTTTTTTTGTCATTACGGCCCATGAATACAATGCGTTTACCAACGCCGCCTTACGCAACAGACTGTTACGCATGAGTACCTACCAATTCGATACCATACATATGGACATGGCAAACCCCCTTGGTTAAGGGCGGAGCCTATCTAAAACCCTACTTGCATTTTAAAATCCTTCCGAATACGCAACGCCCACATATCCTAAAGAAAAAGTCACCCTGCGACCCATATGTCTTTCTATTTAATATAAACTCTTTTACTCAAGAGTATCCTAACCTGATCCAGATCAGCCTACGGCAGGTTATCGGCAGAACACAAATTTTTTCCTGTCAGATATAAGTCGCTCTTCACATTAAAGCTGATAGGACGACGAATCACCATTAAGTCAAGAGGAGCCACAACCAACAAGTCCTGAAAAGACTTCGTTGATATCCTTCGGCAAACTGGCATTAGGTAGTAAGCAAGTACCTAACGCACATAAGTAAGATAAATAATAAAATTCGTCCTCTTACTCTTACATGGGTCATACCTCTTCTCCGTGTCAAACCTCATTCTCCCTAAAAACTCTGTCCTTGTACGTCCTAAGATCAGCCAAGTAACACGCCCTATGCTGAGCTACATACATACATAGATCTTCAGCATTGGAACGTCAAGCCCTCTGGAATTGTTTCATAAAGCGCCTGACATTCCTCCGCATTATATCCAACTCACTGCTCCACCACGATTTACCTCAAATATGGTTCAAGTGGGTGATTAGACCTACAATATATTATATCTAAAAACATTCTCCCGAGTTGAGTTACCTCCCTCGTCCGAAAGAACTCGCATTCCCGCGGAAAGCCTCTTATGCAATTACGCTTGACAGAAGGATCCTGTACAACTACAACTTCAACTGCTACAACTCGCACACCACCGCATACGATCGCTGGCAATTTAATTTAAAGATCTCAAAATCTAGTGTTTGGCGTTCACAACAGCAATTCTGGCAGCAATAATCGGGCCTGAATCAGACAATATCATGTGTTTCATTCATTTTAAACTCTCGTACTATACAGACGCGTTTTTATAATCGTCGCAACTGAATATTAAAAATTGCTGAAAGCTAAAATCACAAAAAAAAAAAAACAAACACAAAAAATTGATCAAACAGTTATTATACTGGTTTTATTTTATTTTTTGCTTGCGTGTAATAACCATAAATATTCGCATACACAAACTCATATGGTGAACACAAATAAAAAGAGAATATAAATGAGTTCATCTTCTGACAACAACAACAACAAACCTAAAAGCAGTATTTAACCTTGGTTGCTGATGATTACAACGAAAAAAATTATCTAAACACAAACTTAAACTTTACACAAAACACAAATACTCGTGCGTGATCATGCTCTCCGTACATGTTAAATAGTATTCAAGAAGCAACAACAATTGCACCTATTAGAAAACTATTCAGCTTAGCTGTACAAACAAGCAAACAAACAATAAATAACATGGTGACCAACGTGCACAAAATTATAGATGCAGTGAGTGAAAATAGTGATAATAAAATCCAAACTAGTATGGACAAAAGGGGAAGAAGTCCCAAATCAGCTCAAATAGCGTCAACGGCGAAAATGCCCATAGATGGGAAAAATAATATTAAACATTCTGAAAATCGTTTCGCGATTTTGAATGAACAAGTCGAATAAGTCACAAATACAACAAGGTCCAGTAAACCACCACCGATATATTTAAGAGAACATAACTCCAACTTTCTGGTAAAAAGCCTTATCTCAATAATTATAGAAAATGAGTTCTATGTAACTCCAATTAAGCGCGGCAAAATCAACGAAACAAAAATTCAGGTAACTCATGAAAATAATTACCGAAAAATCTAAATATAAAAATAAAAACTTTTATACGTACCAATTAAAGAGTGCTAAAGGCCTAATAATAGTTATAAAAGGCATTAATTCAAGCGTGGATCCAGAAGAGGTAAAGTCTGGCCGTGAAAATATTGGCTTCAAAGTCAAAAATGTTTCAAACATTAAAAATTAAGAAAAAATCCACCAACAAATATTTAGAGTCGAGTTACAGCCAGGCGATTTAAAAATAAAAAAAATGAAGCACATCCAATATATGATTTAAAGTACTTGTTGCACCGGAAAGTTACCGTTGAGCAGCCACATAAAAAAACTGGACCTATGCAACGCATGAGCTGCCAAGAATTTGGCCATACCGTTGTATGTAGTGAGTTACACAGTACTGTTAACTGTAACAAAATGAAAGGTGATCCCAAGGCGAAAAAATGTTGCAATTGCCGCGGAAATCACACTGCCAACTATAGAGGCTGACCCCTTTACACGTTTTTTAAGAATTCATCAAACAAAAAACTAATGCTACTCCCGCTCAGCCTAAAACCCCTTTTAACTACCCGCAGTTACCTAAACCGTCTACCAGCCAGAATCAATATTCAAAAGTTTTCAAGTATAACGCGACCAGTGCTCAAAAAAACCTAATAGTCAATTTTCATACGCTAATATTTTAAAAAGTAAACAGGCTACGTCGCAAAAAAGTGTACCAGCAAATGAAGAATCAGTGCCTACTTTAAGTCGTATTGAAGCCTCGATAGAGAGCCTAATACAAACTGTAAATACTTTATTCTCCTCGCAGGTTTTCAATTTCAGAGAGTCAATATACCGCATTTATACAACACTGGAGTCCCGTTTTCTAGCAGCTGGCGACAACAATGCTAAACACACATTTTGGTGTTCAAGTTTAATCAGTCCTTAGGGTCGCGTTTTGTTTGACACAATATCTAAAATGGGTTTGAATGTAGTTTCAAGTGGTCAGCCAACATATTGGCCAATGGATCGACAAAAAATTCCTAATGTTATCGACTTTGGAATTATGAAAGGTGTGCCCAGCGAAATGATTTAAGTTGAAGCATCTTTGGATTTATCTTCAGATCATTCGCCTACTATTATCACTATATACTCACACATAACTGTAACACCAACATGTGATTTACCGCTGTCACCTGCACGTATTAGCTGGATGAAGTACAAAAAATATTTGAGTGCTCATTGCACGGAAAATATGCCGTTGAGAACACCTTCTGACATAGATAATTCTATTAGGTTGTTTGAAGCAGTATTTAAACAAGCTGCCCTTAATGCTTCTTCAAATCAACCAAATCAACAAGTGAGATTAAACAATATTTTTTGTGTGGATATAAAAAGGCTATTGACTGAAAAACGGAGTGCTCGACGAGAATGGCACCGTTACAGATCGCATTTTACGGCTGCAATACTACCCAACAGAATGGAAGATTCCGCTAATTACTATGATAGCAAAGCTGGGCAAGGATCATACAAAAGTAGAATCCTATCGGCCTATTAGTTTATTGTCTAACATTTCAAAAATATTTGAGAAGCTGTATATGAGCAAGTTGATGCCAATAGAGACTAGTAATGGATGCATTCCAGATCAACAATTCGCTTTTCGCAGACAACATAACACAATTGAACAAACTCACAGACTTGTGAATGTCGTTAGAGACACTTTTGAAAAAAAGAAATACTGCTCTGCGCTCTTTATTGATGTCTCACAAGCTTTCGATAAAGTATGGCACGAAGGTCTTTTCAACAAATTAACACAAAATCTACCCTCAAACATCGTCAATCTTTTAAAAAGCTATTTAATAGAAAGAAAATTTGTAATTAGGGAAGGAAATTTTATAAGCCCTCCACAGTCGATTGAAGCCGGAGTACCTCAAGGCAGCATCTTCGGTCCCTTACTTTATTTAATATATGCCTCTGACTTACCGTTAAGCAGTAACATTCACACGTCAACATTTGCTGATGATACAGCTTTTCTAAGCGTTCATGAAAATCCTGTAGAAGCTTCGCGAAATTTACAAGGGTACGTTTTAAAACTGGAAACATGGCTAAAACAATGGCGGATAAGAGTTAATGAGCAGAAATGTGTACACGTCACTTTTACGTTACGCAGGGAAAGATGCCCGCCTATACAAATCAACACCGAGACTATACCGCAACACACTGTAGTCAAATAGCTAGGCGTTCATTTTGATCGTTGTTTAACCTGGAAATCGCTCATAGACGCAAAGTTGATCCAAATGAAATTAAAAGCAGCCCAAATAAATTGGCTTATTGGAAGAAATTCTATACTAAGCCTAGACTGTAAACTTCTATTGTACAGCGCGATCCTGAAACCAATATGTTCCTATGGAATCCAGTTATGGGGCACCGCCTCAGCATCGAATGTAGAAAAAATTTAAAGGTGACAAAACAAAATTTTACGTACAATAACAGCAGCCTCCTGGTATATACGAAATCGACGAATTCACAAAGACCTTGATGTTCCGTTGGTGAAAACAGTATTGTCAAAACACGCGAAAAAATACATGAAAAAACTTGAGTTGCACCCAAATCCACTTGCGCGCAATATTCTAAATTATAGAGGCCACACAAGGTTGAGAAGGAGGGATACTCTTTTGTAAATCAACAAAAATCTACCGTTGAAATTAAAAATTTTGTTTAGCATTGGCTAAACATATACATATTAATGCATTTTTAGATTTAGGATTTAAAAAACTTATTGATGTTTCAATTTATAATTGAAGATTAAATAAATAATAAAGTTTCCAAAAAAAATAATCATGTGTTTCGATGGACGACCCTTAAATGCTTAATTCCTGCACATAGGGTTGGTCGCCAGCCTTTGTATTCCATGCCTTTGATATAAGCCGAACACTCTTGGAAAATTTCTCCTTGGACATCTTATCCTTGAGGTTCATCTCAACAAGTAGTACATAAACTCTGAAGCAGAAATCTCCGTATGGACCCGTTGCACGACGACCCGTGCTCAGTGCTTTCCCTCATAGGTCAAAAATAAAAAAAATAATTATTTATCTAAGCTTTATTGCATTACATTTATTGATAACAATCTAAATTTTATGAATCTGACAAATTTTGTTGTTTTTTTGTGAGATTTAATATTTGAGTCCGTTAAAATTTTAGGTGTGTTTATTTGCATATATTGTGTTTGCATAAAGTGTGTTCGAGTACGCGAAAGTTTTTACTATTTTTTACTGAACTTTACTGCATTTTACTAAATTGCGTTCGTTTACACAAAATACAGTAAATGAGAACACAAATTGAGAGCGTAAAGTGACAGTTCTAAATTGAGAACTTGCAAATTTTTACTGCAGAAATTTTTCGCAGTTAAGTTTAGTAAAACAAGAAAACATATGATTCAAAATGTAAACAAACAAAAAGTGTGCAATTTGTGACTAAAATATTTATCAAACTAAAAATTTAAGTAAAAATAAAACAAAACTAAAAGTAAATTAACATTAAATTGAACTTGTTTGTGAAACAATTACCTACATGCCGTTTAATGGAAAATAAAAGTTATTTTAGTTTTGTGGAGTTGTTATTTTAATTCTTTGGAGTTGTGAATTTCTAAAGTACTTGGGTACTTAGTACTGCACTTCTTTTTACGATAGTCAGTAGCAAAAACAAATATTCATGTACTTTGAATAAATTTAACTACACACAAATATGCAAAATCAAATAAAATAAAAAAAATTAATTACTTTTTTGGGCAAACATTTTTTTGGAGAGTAAAATCCGCTGTTTACTCATTTACTGCATTTTACTGTAAAAGTAAACAAACGGACCTATAGTCGTAAAAGAAATCTAAGGTTTATCTAAAAAGTTGTTCGCGATATTGTGGCAGAAGTCTCCAAAAACTCAAAATACATTAAATTTTAACTTATGTATATAAAACAAGAGTTTTTTAAAAACTACTTTTTCATGTAGACTTTTAGTTATTTGGCCCTCATCCACCCACAACTTCTTATATATCGAATTGTAGCTTTTTTTTACCAATCTTTCAATTAAAAAATATTTTGTCCGCGGGTTTTTGCATATTTTCGCATTTGAATGTGACTTACATAGTAGTGCTGGCAAATTCTACTACTTTTTATTACTCAATAATATTCGATACTTTTCATTTGGGTACTCAATACTACTCGATACTTTTAACGGATTTTTTGAATTTGTAACGCATAGTTTTTATCTGCATATTGAAGTAGTTTCTTCAAAAATAAAAAATCTACAACTATTATTGGTTTTGTATGTCTGTATTATTAAATCAAAAATAAATGTAAAGCTAACTTTTAATTCAACGTTAACAACCTAAAAAATAATTTAATTGTTATCAAAAAAAAATTTGTTTACGCATATAAGGGTTCATTGGAAAATTAATGTTTTGATTTGTTTAAAGAATTGAAAATATTTACAAATGCATGAACATACATATGTGCCTGCATGTGTAATACATTGTGTATGTATGTAAAAATTAATATATAATATTTACATGTATGTATATATACATATTTAACTAATATACATTTTTAAGTACATTTAAAGCTAAGATCCCACTATCGGCGCAATGCACCAATTTTCGTCGCAATTCATGTGCCGATAGTGTGACCGCACACAATTTTTCAAAATGCGACAATCTGCGCCGAAATTGTGCTGAGTATGGACAATCAAAATCAACCTTGATGCGCCGATAATGTGAACCCACTATTGCACAATGTTAAGCAATCAATTTGTAAAAAATGCGCCGATTTTTGTCGGCCACTCGTGCGCCGATCAAAGTCGACAACCAGTGCCGATACACGGGCTGGAAAACCGAATTTTGAAATTGCACCACCTTGTAAAACTATTTTTTTTAAGCTTAGTTGTACCAAAATTATTTTTTTATTATCTTTTATGCATTTAAATTTTATTTATTTGTTGTAGGTTAGCAAATCTACATATATGCAAAAAATTAATAAAAATTTTAACAACAAATTCTTGAGTATTTGCTCGAATAAATGTTATATTTTATTCATATATTTTTAAAAAATTGTTATGGGTTAGGTAATCTATGTACATATATGCATTTCGTTGTTAGCTTAATACCAACTCATCAGTAGATATTTACTATTCATATTTAAAAAGTTCCAAAACTCATCTTCTCATAGATAAACTCGCAATAAAAAGTTTGCGAATTACTAAAGCATACGCAAAATTGCTTTTAAAAAACTTTAAAAACATCACACAAATAATTTTTTTTCATTCGATATAAATCTGTTTACATTTCTTATAACTTTTATACAATTACACAACCTTTTGTTGGCAATAAAAGTTTTTATAAGGCAAAATAAAAACAAACTTCCCTTTTACAAAATATAACCTTTTACTCAAGTATTTATGTTTTTGGTAAGGATCAACTGATGAGTTGGTATTTAACTACCAACGAAATGCATATATGTAAATTAGCTAACCCATAACAAGTAATAATATTTTAAAAACATATATTCCTAAGTATTTGTGCGAATTTAATGTTATATTTTGTTTATATATACATATATATATATATACATATATATTAAAACATTTAATATAACATTTGTACTGTTGAACAGAAAAAAAACGATTTTACCATCCCTGAAAACATCTGATTGCAAAATAACAAGAATAGAAGTACGTGCTGCGTAGTAGTAAATTAAATTAAAATTCATTAATTTTTTATTATTATATACATATAAATACTCCTATATTAATTATATACACAATATATACGGCCAAAGCAGTTTTCTCTTTTTCATTGTAATAAATGCCGAAAATTAAACTGTATCTGCCAACAAGCAAATAAACAAACGCATATACATATACATATACATACATACTCGTATATACAATACATACATGATTTAATTTGCCCAATAATGCACGATAGTGTAATCGCATTGTACCGATTATTGTCGCAATTGAGCTTTGTCCGATATGAGCCGAAAAATATTGTCGCAATATGCGACGATAATGGGACCGCCCAAAAATTAATTGTGCAATGCTTTTACATGTGTGCCGATATAGCACGATAAAAATTGTCGCAGATTGTGCTGTTTGCACCGATAGTGGGATCTTAGCTTAAAATGTAATTTATCACATGTGGTTGTTCTATTTTATTGACAGCTTTAGTCGTATTTCGGCGGTTGGTTTAATTTTGTACAGTGATGTATTTTTATACACTATTTTAGCCACTCAACTGCTTAAAAATACAACTCTGAAAGTATCGAGTAACTACTTTTGAGTATTGAGTATCCAAAATAAAGGGCAAATACTCGGTACCCACTACTCAATACTTTGCCAGCACTATTACATAGTCATGCGACGAAAAATAATAAAAAATTGCATTATGTTTTGTTCTATTTCTTTGTGAGACACGAATAAAGAGAAAATTTTTTTTAAAGAAATTGTTGTTTTAAACTTTATATTACAATTTGAAGGTATTTAATTTTCGGTTTAAGTGTAGCTTACTCAGTGCACTCTAAAAGAGTCAAAACAAAGGTAAAATTTTAATTCACAGTTTGTAACGCTCTTACGGAAACTTCATCTGCAAAATGTCACTTACATACATACATACTTATGTATGTGGTGCCTTGCATACTGAAATGAATGACATTGAAAAATGCGTCGAGAAAAAAGTTGATAAAGCTCGTAACGAATTCGGACTGTCACCATTACATGCCAACATACGATTTTTTGAGTATTTTATTCACTTATCGTACAAATTGGAGCTACAAAAATTGAAAACCAGTAAGAACGAAAAGTGTAGTGTTTTGAAGAGATAACATTGTATTCAACAAGGATTTCGGGTCGAAATGGGACTGGTGGTTGCGGAAATTCCATTATACTATCACAGTTTGTTGTATGTGTAAATGGGACAAAAACACAAACTTAATAAATTAAAAATAAATAAAAATATCACAGCTCTGTTTCTTCTTTTCATCGTCAGTATTAAACTATAACTATATTATAGTTCGCATTAGCGTTGACTTTGTCTTCTTTGGTGTTTATTGAATTCTCAGATCTCTGTTGTATTCGTAAGCTCTCTAGTGTATATCTTGTATTAATTTTTCTCTCTTTGTCCAGTATCCTTACTTCGTCAAAATTCGTCGTGTCCATTTATAACACAATACAAGATGGTATTAATTATTTGTTATATGTAATTAATTTCACATTTTTCAACCATTAGAGACTACTTGCTTATCGAGTATTTTATTGTATGCAACATTAATTTTAACTTGACAATAAAAATAACACCGTGTAGTTAATACACAATTATTAAGCTGACAAAATCGCTTAATAGTAAAGTTTTGCCTTAATGAACTTTTGTGAATAATGTTTCTTATAACTCGCTAATAAGACAAAAACTGATTATTAACTAATGTGAACAGAATTTGCTTCAATAAGGCTGTTAAACTACAACTTAAGATAAAATAAGGCAGCATATATTGAAAAGTACAAGATTGAATATATAAAAAATTGTGAAACATATTTGGTCCTTACGATACACTCTGAAGCCTTTGCTGAAAATCTCACAACACAATCGTTTTCCAAAAACGCCGAAAAAATGTTTATCACATGAAACTTTCAAATTTAATAAAGTTTTAGGAGGTGGAAGAATAATCAAATGCTAAATTTCAGATTAAAAAAAATTCAATAGAAGTTTTTAGCAGTAAAGCGGACTGCAAGGTACCAGTTTTTAACACCTATTTTACTGTTAATTACACAGAAAGATACACATAAAATATAATTTACTTTTTGAAAGCAACTAGTTAATCATTTTTCTTATCTACGAGTATTTATGTCCTCATAGAGGTTTATTTACTGGCAAATGAATATTTATATTGGCGTAGTGTATACAATTTTTGGAAGTCTCATTATTATTTTATGGAAAGTCGTGGGATTTGTAAAAATTTATGAACATTTTCATAAAATGATAGTTTGAATGCGGTTGTTACTATTTGTTAATTACTCGTAGCTCTGTTGAAAGCGATTATTGTATATCCCATTCATACACATTTCGAATGCAAATAGAATACGAGACTTCTTACTACTAAATTGATGTTAGCTGGTGACTTTTAATTTTTCATCATATATTAAACATTCCAGTGTTGCCAATGAAATATATATATTTTTAATGTATGCGAACTCATGCAAATGTTATGAGTCATTTTCCCCTAACCAACAAAAGTATCAGCGACAGCAGAACATACGCTGCATACACATACTGACGTTGAGTTATTTTCCCTCAACCAACAAAAATACCAACAGCAGCAAAATACCGCTGCATGCATTACTGACGTTATTACCAGTAATTTTCCTACAGACATACATATGCTGACGAAGCAATACCGCTGCATACATATATATGCCAGTAATTTTCCTATTGATATATGCTGACATTGCAATATCGTGAGAACCGCAATCGGCTGGAAGTTCCACGGGTATGAATATGCTGAATTTGCATACTAACACACTTAGCAATATCGCGGGAATGACCACGCCGGCGGCAGCAAACGTCAGCAGCATCGTTCAATCAGACAGCGAAATTGGGTATAAAATCGGAGGGTGATTTGGTATGGAGTTCTAGTCTGTAGAGTCTTGGCTGAATAGCAGTTCGGGAATATTCTTTAAACACGTAACAACTAACCAAAAAACCTGATCAAACACCAGCCTTAAAAAGCGGGTCCCTGTGAAGGCCATATAATATTTTAAAGTACTCTGTGGTTAATAAATAAAAATAATATTAAATAAATAATAAAAATAATGTTTTAATTTAAACATAACACAAATGTGCCATTAAATAATTGTAGTTGTGTTTTTTTTTTCTTTATTAATTTATTTATTAATTCTTTAATTTATATACAATACAATGTTTTCTTAAATCGGATCCCGCGAAGATAGTGTGCTTGTCTGCAGGATATAATGTAATACTATGTTCACACGGAGAGCAATTATCGCGGTTCACGCTTTCATTCATTGTTCGCTGGCCAACCTTGATTGAACCTACAGGTTTCGCAATACAAAATTTTGAGAGGGAACCATCGTGGTTCATTTTGAACCTTGCTGCGAACCCGTATAATTTACTATCATCTCTAATTTAGATAACAAATTATCGCTAATTTATCTGAGAAAATTGTCCAAAATTATTTTAACAATTGATAAGTGCTAAAATTTATAAAAAACATTGAATATATATATACATATATAAAAATAATTAAATAAATTAGAAAAACAATAAATAGTCAACCAAACTTTAAACTGTAAAAGGGTGTCGAAGTACGAACACATGGGTTAGCCATCGAGGTACACGGAGCGAACCTAATGTTTCAGTTCGTCGTGTGAAATAGTATAATAAGATTTTATCATTTATATTACGTATCGAAATACTTATTGGACAATATTTATAAATATAATTTTGTTAATTCGCATCTTTGCGATTCAATTAGAAATTTCATTATATTCTTTTTTCTTCTATAAGGATTTGTTATTAGAGCTATGCTGTTTATGGCGCAATGGGGGTTGAATTATATTTTTCGTAACATAATTAATCGACACTATTACAGTTACATTTTTCTTTTTGTTTTGATTTGCTTGTCCTTTAAAAGCGACTTTGTGGTTGTTTCTTAAAATCAAGACGAGAATATATGTATGTATGTATGTATATGTCGTGTTACTCACATTCAACTGCAATAACAAAAACAAAATATTAAATATACTCATATGAATACATATATATGTGTTTCGTTTTTGTTTTGCTTCGTGTTACTGAGTTGCCGAGCTACCCACCAAACAAAACGTCAAGCGCTTGAACTATTATGATTTGATGAATGTAGTACATAATAGGTCAACAAAATTAATTGAAAATAATTTTTTGTTTTTTTATTAAATAAATATTATATTATTTAAAAACTTAACTAAAATTTTTAAAATATGGATTAAATTTCTTAAAACAATGTCATAAACTCAGAAAAATTATTAAATCTTCACACATTTTATGTAGGTATATACCTAATGAGTATAGCTCTAACCGGGTGTCCTAAGACACTTCTCTTCTTTTTTTATTAGCTCTATGGGTATTTTATTAAATATATTTGGCAAAGTGATGGCGAAGGAGTTTTTACTAAAGTTATTTTTGTGAGGCTCGACTTTGTATCGTCCTTCTTTTCTGCGCCTTGTATTGTATGTGTGCTCTATACGTTTTAAAAACTCGGCTTCGTTGTAAAATTCTTTAATGAGGGTTATTATATAGACACTTTTAACGTTAAGCACTTCTGACATGGAAGCTATATTTTTTGCTGAGGTGTTTCTTTTATTATTAAGGTTTCTGTTGATTATGTTTGAGGTAGTTTGAGTAGTTCTCGGTCGATTTATTCTGTTGTTTTGTATGTTGTTACTCTGAAGTGTACTCGTATTGTTGCAAGAACGTGTAACATTGGGGCTGGTGTTTATTGTGTTCGCTGTGTAGAAAGGGGCTGTGCTGTTGCTGCTCATGTGGCTTATGATGGAAAAACTTGGATTGTTGCGTGTAGATGTTTGAGGTTTACGGAGTCTGTTGTGTAGTAAATGTTTGTGTTGCTTCCGAATACTACGGCGTTAGAGACGTTCATGCAGCTGATGTTGTTGTTGATGTTTTCTCTTGAGTTTGTTATATTGCCAAGTGAGTTGTTACTCGTATATATCTCCTTGGTTGAAATTGTAATATTGTTAGGTTCAATAATTCAGTGCTGATTTATTATATGTCGTTTATTTTTAAATGCTAGTTTTATACAAAATTGAGTTTTTCACTGAAAAATTAGGTCAACATTAAATAGCCAACATTTTGCATTTAAATACTACATAAGTTTTACGAATTTCCATATGTTTTTCACTGCTTGTTCTTTTTATTTAAAACAAAGTCAATCAAAAAATTTGTTGCTGCTGACAAATTGCATACAATTTTGGTTTGTTTTGTCGCTTTTATCCTTTTAGTCATTTTGAAAGTTGCTTTTGTTCTTTTAAAACATTTCAGCAGTTATTAATTATTTTTATTTTTAGCTAAAATAAAAATATATTTTTTTGATTTTACTTTATTTGTTCTAGTCAGCTGTAGGGAAATTTGTAGGAAATTTTGTTTTATTACGTTGTGCTACCAAGTTTTTAACACAATTAAATAAGAACAATTAAATACGACTGGAAAACAGAAGTAGCACTTAAATGCAACATAAATTAAAATTAGCTGAATGAGTATTTATGTAAATACGAAGTCGATTATTGGCCCTTAGCAGCGTTGTCAACTCGGTGCGTTTCGCACCATTTTTGGTGCTTTTTTAAATTTTTTGTGCGAAAAATTCCTAAATAGGTGCGTGGTGTGCTTTTTTTAAATGTCGGTGCGCTTTTTAATTTTTGGTGGCACCAAAGCAAATTCAACACAACTGTTTGTTTAAGTGTGAGAAAAAAATCTTTGTACAATAAAATACAACTGTTTCAATACCATTTCATACAACGTGCAAAACTTTTACAATCAATTTTACAGACCAACAACAAGTAATGATGTTTAAGACATACCAAATCACATGCACAAAGTAAAACGGTCTTGTTGTAGATAATTTGTATTATGTAAAGAAGAAGAAACATTTAATTATATTAAATTTGCTGTCCCTATTAGATTTTCATAGTACATAATTGTTTTTGTAGTAAAAGTTGCTGTCGCGTCTGTTGTATTCTTAGGAGTCTGCTAAACAGCTTAACAAAAGCAAAGTATTTACATGATCATTGTTCGTTTTTTATAAAATGCGTTGGGTGGTGCAAAAAAAGTGTGAAACATTTATTAAAGTGCTGTAAAAGTAAAATTAATAAAACGTCTGTTATTTAATAGAGCTATTTAAAGTTAGTTGTTTATTTTCAATAATTTGTTTAGTTTTTTATTTTTGTTAAATTTTGTTTTTTTTTCTAAAAACGCTGAACTGTAAAAGACTGTTTTATTGTTATATTTTTAATTCAAAAATATTATACTTTTTATGCAAAATGAATTCAATAAACATTTTAAATTAAAAAAAAGTCTGAACTTGGTGCGTTTTTTCCCCATTTTGGTGCGTTTTAAAATTTCAAATTTGACAACGCTGGCCCTTAGTATCCCTCGTGTCAGTGTTGAATCTTGCATTACTTGGTAGTATGCTAGCATTTCTTGGGTTGACATATATTAAGTCATATTGAAGTTGTTGTGTGTGTTGTTTACTTTTCAGTAGAACTTTTAAGATGTGGTTTTGGGTTTGTTGAAGCGACTTACAATAGGTAGAGTTTCCCCATGCAGTTATTCCGTGCCTGATACACGATTCTGCCAAGGAAAAATAGGCTTGTTTTAGAACGTTATACGTAGAACAGTTGCTTAGATGGTATAAGATGCATGCGGTTTTTCTGAGTTTTTTTTTTTCTTACATGATTTATGTACATATATGCGTAAGCCATTTAAAGTTTTCAACAATGTATACTCCCAAATATTTATAGCTATTTGTACGTTGAATTTCAGTAGTGCATTTATTGGCACAGTTAGTATTAGTGTAAATGCATTGATAGTCATGAATGCATTGATAGTCATCATTGCACCTATTTGTTACTTTGTGTAATTGTGTTTGCGTATTGGAGACTGCCATGTCAAGATTTTTATGCGCTACTTATTATCGCAGTATCGTCCGCGTATGCGAAGAGTTTAATCTTTCATCATTTCATACATCTCGTTCGGTAAATTAGATATAGTATGGGTGCGGTGACCATCCGCCCTTTTTTAAAAAGGACAGTCCTCTTTTGTGACACAACGTCCTTTTAAATTTAAACAAAATAAATTGTCCTTTTTTTAATTGAATTGTCCTTTTTTGACCTAATGTTCTTCTTTAGTTTCCAAAATTAAAAGTTTTATTTTCTCAAAATACCAAAATTTTAAACTCAATACAATATAAATTTATAACCACCCAAGACAGGAATTGCCTGGCAACACTGAAAAGTGTATGTTCAATGTGTCAAATTTTCTGTCGGCTTTCAAATGGACTGTGCAGAATTTAAAATAAGTGTGTTCATTTACTTTACTAGTAAAAATTAGTAACGAGAGAGTAACAAAAATTTTTCCAAAATTACTCTCAAAAATGTGAAAAAGTAAATGAACACTTTACTAGTAAAAATTTGCAAGTTAAAGTAGTGTTGTAATGTATAGGTATATATGAGTACTTAATAACTACCTCTATATATTTTGGACAAATTATACATATATGTATATTATTATAAAAATAATGTGATTATGGTCATTTATATTCAGCATTGTCGTGAGTGGCGTTTTTCTAGTACTGCTTGTAATAGAATGATGAAAAGTTTCGCAATTTTATTTAATCTAGTACTAGGCGTAGTCGAAATACACTAAGCACGATAAGGGTGATTAGCTACTTTTGAATAAAATGAATGAATAAAATATATATTTTTACATATTATCTGGCATATTTAACAAATTATGCCAGATAATAGTAGTTCCTTCAAAATATATTTTTGTAATGGATGATTTTCGTGATTTACTTTTACAAATTATTATAAATTTTTTGTCCGGTTTCTTTATTTGTTAGAAAAAAAAACGCTATTCGTAAGATTATTGTAGCTTTTAATTTCTAAATTTCTACTTTGTAGGTACTGTAATAAAAAGCTTTATCCAAAATAAAATAGCATTTCGCAATATTAGTGCAAATAAAACTCTCTGCGGTCCACATGTGGACATATGGTGTTAGAAATAGAATTTGACAGTTAAAAACAAAACTATTTCAAAGTTAATTTTAAAAATAATTTAGTTTATTTGCAAATAAATACATATACATATATCTGCAGCTATATTCTGTAACTCGCTAAAGCTAAATCTCCATCGCTAAAAATGTCTAAAATCGTTATAGAAAATTTTAGCTACATATTGAATTCTGTAATTCGTATTGCTAAATTAGGCAATCTCATAAAAATTAAATTCGCCGCAATTTTGGCGTTTGCTCTAAGAGCAAACAATGCTCTCTCTCATCGCTAAAATGTTATTAATTTGTATTCTCTAAGCACATTTAAGCAAATTTTCTAGCTAGAAACGCTAAAATTTAAGCAACGATATTTTGAAGGCGCTAAAAAGAAATTTACGCAAAATATTTTTTATATCATTGTTGTTTAGCCTTTTTTTTTAGAAAAATAATGTAGAAAACTACAAAAAGGATAAAAAAGGGCAAAAATACATGCTCATTTAGTATTTGGAATAGCATAAAGAGGTTGTCCATGATAGGTTGAAGTGTTTTAGCTGTTATAGCGTAGTTTAATTAAAATAAAACTCAAATACTAAATTTTATATAAAAATGTATTTAATAAAAAAAAAAGATTTTTACAATATTATAAAATTAATCAAAACTCTGTACACAAATTTTAAATTTATTATGATCAAAAAAATTTTTGTACAAAAAAATACTTTCAAATAACTACGCCACAGTACCGCCAGCAAATACCACATAGAAAAAAATTTAAATTGTTTACTGAAATTATTTCTTAACAGTGATGCCATCTCTTATAAATGTTCCCATAACATTCGAACGTAATGCTTTCTTGAGAAATTACTACGCAAAAATCATGCGCTTTACAATTTTCAAAATGCATGTTCTGCAAAAAAACAATAAGTTTTGACTAGAAATTTGTGAAATAGCTTTAAAAAATAGTCGTTTTAAAACATATTTTAAAAATTTTTTTAACAAAAACACAATCATTGTTACGGAGTATAAATTATAATGTAAGGTAACACTAATATAAAATGCCAAATATACACGCATATATATTTGTCTCTTTTCAATATTATATTATCAAATAAGAAAGAAAGGAATGGTCTAATGATAGCAAATTGGCTACGGCGAAAAGAGTAAATTTTAGCTAAGCGATTAGAGTTACAGAATACCTTTTTAGCAAAATCGCTAAAATTTTCGCCCTAAAAATTTTAGCGATCGAGATTTAGCTTTAGCTACGAGAATTACAGAATATAGCTGCTGAACTAATTGAATTATTTGCCTGCTTAGTGTAAAGTACCGAGTACCTAGGTACTCATAAAATTTACAATACTAAAAGTAACAGCTGGTCTGTGAAAATTAAAGAAAAAAGAAAACAAAAACATCCTTTGGCACTGATGTACCAGATACTGTGTTGCTTAGTTCAATTCCATTAGACATCTTATTTTGCTTCTGTTGTTCCTAAGATACATCTTTTTAATACTTTTTATCGTTTTAAAAGTTCACATTTACTTACAATTTCGTAAATTTTCCAAAATATTTTTATTTGCAACTTAATTTAGAAATATTGTATTGTAAACACAAACGCAAAACAACTGTTTGAATAATTATTACAAGTAAAAATTTTACTTGTAAAAACTTGCAAGAATTTTTCTGTCTCTCAATTTTTTACGTTCTTTCGACGCTCTCTCGTTGCAAATTTTTTGGGTTAATGAACGCTTTCTAGTAACAATTGTTACAAATTTGTAACAATTTTTAGTAAATGAACACAGCTAATGTTTTTATCAAATAACATTGATATAATAAAAAAAATACATTCTTCAGAAAAATATCAATAGTAGATAATCCTTAAACTATTGTTTTTAGTTATTTTTATTTATTGAATTTTGTTATTTTTGTATTATTGGCTTAATTTAATTTCTTTGTTAATTTTGATTAATTAATTATTTTTTTGTCATAACGACGTTTGAATTTCTAGGCATATTTAATTTCTGTTTTAAACATTAAAATAAGTACATATGTATGTACATATGTAACTACTTGTACTAGTCACTAATATTACATTATTTGAATTATATTTTTATTTTATCTAATGATATAAAATATATCTATATAATTAAGTTAATACCAATAATTTTTATTTAATATTGAGTATCTTTTTTTTTTGTCGAAAAATATTTGTTTTTTTTTTTTTTTGATATAATTATTATTTATTGAATCTTCAATTATAAATTGAAACATCAATAAGTTTTTCAAATCTTAAATCTAAAAAAGTTAAATATATGTTTAGCCAGTTCTAAACAAAATTTTTAATTTTCAACTATGGTCACCGTAAGTATGGACCCTAGTTTAGATCCTTGAGGTGCACCAGTAGTTATGGGGATTATGTTCTCAGTTCAAGGTAATTTCTGAACCAGTCGAGACAATGTCCTCTAATTCCATATTTTTCTAACAAATTTAGTAGGTTTTCGTGAGAGAGTGTATCGAATGCTTTACTGAAATCAATGCAAAGAGCTGAGCAGTGTAAGTTTTCTCCTAAGCATTTACTTACAATGTTAGAAAAGTATCCCAATAGCTTATTTATGTTTTTGCCTTGCTGGAGACCATATTGATTTCTGCTTAGAATATTATATTTTTTTTAAGAATTCAGTTCCTCTTTTTACAATAATTTCCTCTAGTATTTTTTTCTACTATCGACAGTATTGCTTATTGCTATAATTATTGCAATCATTTTTAGTACCGTTTTTATAAATTGGTCTGCTTACTGACATTTTTAGTGCACTATTAATACTGGAATTTATTAGGGTAGTTATTATTGGTGTCATAATGCTAGAATTATATTTGAGATCTTTGGGCCTTACATCGTAAACTCCAGCTCCTTTGTTAACTTTTAGATTTTTTAGTATGTTGTATATTTCTTCTTCATTGGTATAGGACAGGTAACTTGAGTTTTGCAGTGATGTTTGTTGATCTTGAAACACTCTAATATTACATTTGTGTATAATAATTTGTACGTTATCAGTAAACTTAGTCGCAAAGTTGTTCGCTATACTTCGAATATTTTCGTTTTTAAAATTGTTTATTATTGTAGAGTCTACCTGATTTAACTTTTTACCGATTATTTCATTAATTAATTGCCAAGTTTTCCTAATATTGTTCCTATTCTCTATAAATTTTACTCGGAAATAGTTATTTTTAGCAAACATTATTTTTTTTTGTTTAAAAACTTTAGATATTTTTTATATTCATTTTCGTATGTATTATTTCTTTATGGCATTTAACCATTTGATATAAATTTTGTCTCGGGTTTCGCAACATTTTATAAGTTCTTCGTTCATCCAAGGATTAACTTTTTTTGTGACATCTTTTGTAAAAGATTTTTTATGACCTTCGGATAATTTCTTTAAAAACAAAAATTATTTACATACAGAATACGCATGTTTGTGTCGCCCTTTGTCTATACTGGCAATATTAAATACATACATAAGTAAGTACATAGTATGTAGGCATATTCGTTAAGTATAAAATATTAAAATAACTCACAAGGCTGTACTAGCACTTTTTCGTTGTTATAGTTGGCAAATGCAAAATTTCATTCGTAAAGCAGCTACGGGCGAGTAAACATCAAGCGTCGTTGGCAATTATTTTTTAAGTGCAACCAGGCCACTGTTCGTTTACTGATCTTCGAGAGTTTTGCGTTTCACACCCTCGCATGCGATTAGTGGTTGGCGTCGGTTAACGGTACCGTTTGCGGGACAGTCTAGCGTGGCTTTCTATTAACCACAAAAATATCTAATAAATAAACAAATTGAAAAATTGTTTGGAGAACCAAACAAAATCTCTTTAACTCCCTATTTGGAGTGGATTTTAAAATTCTGGTCTCTTATACGACGGTATAGGTTTTTTGGAATATTTTGGATGAAGATGCCCTCCAAATTAAGAAATTGTTAATGGCGTTATAACCTAAGGTTCGGCCAAACAAACCTTGTATATCAAATAAAGAAAAATTTGCACATACACCCAATAATAAAAACATTACATATAAAATTTACATATGTATATTATTATCTATTCTATTCTATTATTATCGTAAAATCGTCGTAAAATTAATTTTGGTACAACTAAAAAATTCGGTTCTCCATCTCATGTATCGGCACTGATTGTCGGCTGTGATCGGCGCACGAGTGGCCGATTGATTGTTCAACATTGTGCAATAGCGTGTTCACATTATCCGCGCATCAAGGTTGATTTTGATTGTCCATACTCAGTACAATTTTGACGCAGATTGTCGCAATTTGCAAAATTGTTTGCGTTCACACTATCGGCACATGCATTTCGACGAAAATTGGTACATTGCGCCGATATGGGATCTTAGCTTTAGTATATGAATAACAACTCGTTGTTCGTTAAGATAAGGCTATCGTATTTACTCGAACGACATGTACATAAGTATGTACATAGATACATTTGTAAGTGTTTACATACAAACTTCGATTTCACTATTTCGAAGTAATTCGAACAGAATATCAAAATTACTGAGTTGCGATAAGAAAAAACTGTTACTAGAAAGTCCATAAAATTTTTGCCAGGTTTAATACAGCACCTTGTTACAATATTATTTTTTTTAATTTTTATACTATATTCTTGATCTTAGAGCACAAAGGCATGATAACAACAAAACTAGCATTTTGTTAAACAAATTTAAATATTTTTTTTTTTTGTAGAATTGCAACAACCGTGATAAGTTAAGTTGTATTTTTACTGCAAATAGTAGCTATTTTGGTAGTTTTACAGGAAATCATTAAAGGAAATAAACTAGAAATTTGCGATCTGGCATTATTAGAAATTATTGTTAAGTGCGCATGAAGGCTAGCGATATAGTGGAACCAACATTTATTTGAAAGCGAGCGACAGACTTTCAATCGCTTCGATATTTCGCCGACATTATGGAACTGGCTGTAAATAAATTTTGTTATCGTTATTTTTTTTGTAAGTGGAAGGATATTTTACAGATGAGCAATTAAATGCAAAATAATTAATGATTTATTATAGCATGTTTTTGGATTGTTGCGAGCTGTTTTTAGAATACGGACGGACGAATGATTAGAGTGTAAAATTTTTATGGAAATCACTTAGTTTTATTTATTTTATTTTTTATTTTAGTAATTTCCTTAACAACTTTACACTCAAATAATTCGTCCGAGTTGTGAAATAGCAATTTTGTTCCTTAAAAATTTCATGTTCTCAACTGATATGCTCACACACTTTCCCTGCTGGTCTAATTTAAGTTTTCTTATTGAAAACAACGGAGAACGGTTTTACGCATTTAAGAAAATATATCTTGATACTAAATTAATTTATTAATATATTTTTAAACATTTAATTTAGCGTGTTATGGGTTAAATAATCTCAGTAAAGTTGGCAATAGCAACCAACGAAATGCAACATATACAAGTAAATTAGCTAAGCAATAAGAAATTAAATTTTCATTAAATTCTCTAAAAACTGATTTAAGCCTAAATAATATGCATTTAAATTTTTTAAAACATAAATTTTGAGAATTACTCTGATGAAAAGTTATGTATGTATATATTACAATATTTTAAAAATAAGAAATATGATAGACATATCAAAAATTGGTTAAAAAAAAAAAAACAAGGAATTATAATAGAATCGTAATGCAGCGAACATCGTTTTGGAATTTATATCCTTTAGCAACAGATCCGAAAAGAACAAATACTACTCGTAAATGCAGGTACATACATAGTTTCAATATGGTAAAAGAAAAAAAAACTATTAATCATAGTCGAAAGCATTGCTTCGATTTTATATACATAGATACATACACACACATACAAACGCATACTCACACATAGATACACACACATATACACCTATCTATTTAAATTATTTAAGTTTATTTACTTTCAATTATTATTATTATTATTGTTTTTAATATTTAATTATTATTTTGGTAATACAAAATTTTTCTTATTTAGAAATTTTCGTAAGCAACTTGAAGAAGTAAACAAAAGTTTCAAGTATTCTCAAGTTGATTCGTAAGAAAATCAGACCACATATTATTTTATTTAAAAACAATAAATAAATTTAATGAAATTTAATATAAAAAATAGTAACAATTTTATATATCATGTATTTTCTTCTATTTATTATTATTTAATTTTATTTTTATTTTCATACATTATAAATGCGATTGTAACTCAAAATCTATATGCTGGATAACTACTACTGCGATTCCTCTCTACTTTGCAAGTACATAACATATTCATCAATTACACGCAAGCACGCAAAAGTATTTTTTGTTTGTCTCTTAACAAAATTATCTATTATTTTCTCGTATTTGTTAGAATTTTTACAACACTTGTCTAAAATAATTTAACAACTTTGGTTTACACTAAAACATTATTGATTGATTGATTGATTGTTACATACATATTATTGTTTTATTTTTTTTATTGTAAAGTCAAATATGTATATGGCACAAATACTTATTTATACATAAGTATGTACATAAATTAGCCGGCCAGACCCGACTATGTTGAAAATTGTGCACATGCTCATAGTTCTTGTTTATGTACTCTGGCAACGTAAAACAAAAAAAAAAAAAAAATCGAGATGTTCACAGTTGTTAAGTTAAATAAAGTATATCTACATACGAGTATGTTCAAGTTTCATCAAAATCAGTTGAACAACTTCGAAGAACTACGTACGAATTGCCTTAGACCTTCCTGATACCAGTATTCTTCAATATAATACAGTTTTGTGTTCTCTTAAACGCATATATGTATGTATATATAATTGGTCCTATCACCGTCTCGATCCTAGTTTTCAACGAAATGTAAAACCTATCTAGTTTTTAAGTTTCATCGCATTCGTTCTAATAGTTTCAGAAAAGCGGATATTGCGCCCCAGCCCCTCTAGATCACAGTTTTCTACGAAACATAAAGCTTTTGTGTCTTATTAGACGCTGATGTACCCCTATGTTCTTATAGACTCGAAAACGGATCTGTTTTCTTTTAATTCCATCAAAATCTGCTTATCGGGTTAGCCGTGAAAGTGCATCAAACAAAGTTGTTTTCGCTTTCGAATAGCGAACGGGAAGGCAGATATACTGACGGGCGGACAGATTAACTTAAGTTCTAACAGATGAAGTGAAGGGCACAGGTGAACTGGAAAGCAATTGCTGTACTTACATAAAACAGGTACTGTTTATTTTAATTGCTTTAATAGATTTCATAGATTGGTCAATTGGGTAAGATTTAATCGCCCCTCGTCCCTGACAACACGGGCCAAACAATATCCTACCTCCGTGAAAAGGCTCAATTCTACGTTTTTCTGAATGAATTTTGAAAATCTCTAAAAAACATAGAAACTTTCAAAAATTTCCTCAAATTTACCTACTTGTATGCAATTTTAATTTTTTTGTTTTAGCAAAGGAAAGTAGGTAGAAAAAATTCTATGTTTATCTCTCACTTTCTCTTGAAGATAACGCCCAGCGGGACAACTGGTCATTGATTACATATGTAATGCAAGATATAATGTATTATTTTCCAAGGCAAAACAATGCACTCCTTTGGAAACGAGAAGGTAATTTGATCACACACGAAAATTACACATTGCTTACCACGTACATATATTACCACTTCTTACGATGAAGGAATATGATTTATTCGCCGTACACATTAAACGATTACATTACTTTCCTAGGACATGTTCTGTGTTAACAATAATGAATTCTGGAATGAAAAATTATACATGCTGTACATTACTCTCACGTTTACTATCCCGCTGGGCGTATTAGTTCTGCCAATTTCTGCTACTTTTAATTACTAAATACTTTGCCACCAGCTCTACTAAAGATTACCAGTGTTATTAAGAAAATGTTAAAGTGGGTTTACTATCCACATGTACATGTACATACATATGTATATGCTTACTTTTGAAAAAAAAAAAATAATAATTTCTATTTTGCTAAAAGACTTTTGCAAAATATTTTCTTATTAAAAAGCATATCATATTATTTTATAAATAAAACAACAAAAAGTACTCACCCCTGTTTCATCATTAGAACTCAAGTGACATGCAAATGAATTAATGTTGCCAGTTTTAAATAAAAAAGTTCTTAAAGTACCGATTAGTCATTTTTGATTTTTTTTTTTTTTAACTAGGACAAGCACTCAGGGGATGACACCTACGTATGCAAAGCATTGTGCCGTAACTAGTAAAATAGGTTTTAAGAAGGGGGATAAAGGGTGTAGTGTTTGTGGACATTCGATCGAAGTTTATTCCACATAGGAACAGTTCGGCTAATGTACGAATTCTCTCTGTAATGCGTGGTGCGGCTCACTGGGATGTCGACCACAAAGGGATATTCTTTAAATGAAGACCGTTTTGTACGTGAAAAGCGACGGGTTTCGGGAACAAGTTCCCTGATTTCATTACAACACATTCCGTTGTAGTAGCGATAGAACAAGGAAACACACCCAACATTGCATCGATGCTCCAGTGAGTCAATAGAGTTGGCTACCCTACTGTCACCGATAAGCTTCTTCGCCCTATCTTGTACGCGATCGAAAAACTTCAAAATAGATTTTGAAGCTTTTGAAGCCCATATACATATAAGAGTTGTATTCCATTTTCGGTCAGATAAAGGTGGTATAAATATTAAGGAGACCAGATGGAGTGAAGTATGTCATACACCATCTTAAAAAGCCGAGCAATTGAATGCTTCTTTTGAGACATGAAAAATGTGATCATTCCATCGAACATCACAATGAATTTTCATGCCAAGGACATCAAGAGCTTCTGATTCCTCAATATCTATACCATCCATATATACAGATGGAACATCATGTCCAGTCATACGTCTGTGCGTGAGCATAGCACATTGGGTCTTTCGTGCATTAAAATTGACCCTATTAGCATGACCCCAATTTGAAGTTGTCAGGAGATCGCGATTTAGTGTATCAGTCATATTTTGCCGCATTGCCCGGGTCTCCGACGGGTTTGACCTGCTACTGAATGAATACGAATGAACTAAGCTGCTGTCATCTCCAAAAGAGTAGACAGATAATACCGATATTAAATTTCTTTCTGAATAACACTGTACGAGTATATATAACTTTGACCACAGTATATGAATATCAAGTACATACATGCAACTCTACAACAGCTTACAAAATTAAACACCAACAGGCTTTTGTTTGTGTAAATTAAATTTATGTACTTTTCACCAAAACAAGTCAGTAGAACTTAAAGAATATTGCGGAGAAAGAAAATTTAAGCAAATTTGACAATAGTCAATGAAAATATACGAAAAAACAAACAAACAACCAGCTGGGCACTTGCATGTATGTACTTGAATAAATATACTTTGAATTTAATACTAGTGAAAAAAAACGCTATGAATTTCTCATTTTTTTTTTTTGTTTGTTAAATATTTTTTTTCCTTTAATTGTTGTATGTATGTCATTGATTCAAAATATTATCAGCTGTGGATGAATGTTGTAGATCATATTAATTATATTGGAAAAAAGTCATTGTTTCTTTTAATTATTAATTTCATTTGTAGTTTGAAGCACGCTTTTCTCGATATCGCACTTACAAGATTTTCAATAATAAATGTTTTTACTACATACTCGTACTTGCATAAGCCATAACTTTTTTTTATCAAATCACACGATATGGGCGCTCTCTTTCCTGTTCATAATGAAAACTATCATCATTAAAAATCAAGCAACTCTATACAATAGCCCTTATCACGGCTGTCGTACTCGAAATTGAACGACTCCCAATATAAAACATATAGCGAACGCTGCCACATTTTTCAGAATTCGACATGACTACGATAACCGTAATAAGACTGAATATATTTAATAAGATAAGAGCATAATATATTAAAAAAAATAATAATTTCGGAAAAAGAGGATTATGTGAGAAATAATTTTATTCGATTTCTCCATGAAATAGAGTGTGAGGAAAACAATAAAACTTCCGATGTAAGCTTATCGAGCTTTTGCTTCTGCCATAAAGTCATAACTTGAAAAATTCAATTTGCAGAAAACGGGTTTTTAAAGACGAGTTAGTCGATGTCATTTCCCATCCCATTTATTAGTAGATACTATTTAGTAGATACCCGCAGCATATCCAAATATGTTTATTTCGTTTCCAATATTGCTTCTTGTGTGTACTCAGGCGACCTTCGATCCACATACATATAATATGTATGTATGTACTTGTAAAACGATTAACATTCCTGATTCAAATTTCAACAAAAGTGTAAAAGTATGTTGATGGCACTAATTCTGCAGTAATTTCCAAATATTTTTGAGATTATATTATGAGTCCATCATGAAATTTTAAATCAGGTAGCGTCCTATTACTCAATGTATGATGAATAATAATGGGATGAATTTGGGAAACATGATGGTTGAATGGAGGTACTATAGCTGGGGCTACAACATAATGGAATTTGAATTAAAACTCTTATCTGAAAATATATTCAGTTCTTTGAATTATTTATTTAAAATCAAAGTTAATTATTTATACTGAAAAGTGTATCGCCGTCGCAAATCGATATTAAAAATTAAAAAAAAAATATTTCGAAAAATATTGTTTATTTTTTTCTTTTGAAATATGTTTAATTGTTGTGTTTAAGTTCCAATATTTCATCATTTGTTTCTAAATCTAAAGTATTCTTTTATTTTAAATTGTTTTTTGCATATGCTGTAAAGTTATAACAAGTAGTTGCCCCGTACTTCTAAATTTTCGACGACGATACAAGATGTATGGGTTTGCATTTACAGTTAAGGAGATATTCGACGAAAAAAAATTAAATTTAAGATTTTTTATATAATCTTGGTTTACTGGCTTGTTAATAGGGAAGTGAAAACTTGTCCTTTGTAATTTTATTAGAACCGAACATCTCCTTTATAAACAAAAGCTTTATTTCCATTTTTCATATAAAATCTTGTATAGATTAAAAAGGAATTTTTTTTTTATATTATTATCCTACACGTTAAAAGATTTCGAGCGATTTTCTTCTGCTGTTACTGGTACACTGGTACTAAAATTTAAATAGCGTTAAAATTTAGAAAATCTATGACAGCAAAATATATAAATTTTTGCTAGTAAAAATCGATTCTGAGCCGCCGTGTGATGTCTGTAGATGCAAATGAATTAGCATAATCAATTGATTTTCTTTTGCTCAAATTTTTTGCACTATGTATCTCATAAATTTTGTGTGAATATGCATATGTACATTATATTAATTTTAATGAAAAAATCTTGTCAACATCTAGCTTTGCTTCATCATTTATGTTACTTACCTGTTGGTGCCTTTCTAAATAAACTAAGTCTTAAAGCTTTTTCTTACAATGCCAATTGCATACTAGGGCTGAAAAATGCCAATATTTCACATCAGATGTACCATCTCCTATAACGTAAACAATATTTTACAATATAATTCCGATCTGAATGGTTTGAATTCCATACATTTAATCCGATCGCTTTCGATTTTAAGTCTTCAGATTCCGTTTATTTAATATGTCTCAAATTTACAGTTAAAAACAGTGATAGTCATGGCCTATGTCGAAAGGGTGGTGGGGAAGGGGATTATTTTTCTGCACTTATTTTTATAAAGTACCTAAGAAATCCATCTCTAGTTCCACAACAAATTACATTACATGGATAACATTTAGGCCTGATATTATATACATACTTCATTCAGATTCATAAAATAAAACAACGGCTAATTGAATGAATTCATTTAATGGTCCTTCTTCAGAAGGCCGTGTCCGTCTTTTCCTCTGCTGCTGTTAAATTTGTAGCAAATTGTTTTTGTAAGAAGGAGGATATAAAAACAAAGTCAAAAATGACTCGTGGCATTTTCTGCAACAAATATAGTGCATATCAATAAAACAGAAAATTTTGGTGTGTAATAGTTATTATATTGCAATATAGTGGATTTATAAAGAAATAAATTAAATTATGCATGGAATTTGAAAGTCTAACCAAAATTAAAATATTTTATTTGTAGTCGTAACACAGTCTTCTGTGAAATTATCTCGGGTGCTTGCTACAGCTTTTAACAAATATAAGTATGTATATGGACACACCCAAGCAAGTGAAAATAGGAACATTTATGTGGATATGTAAAATTATATTATTGCTTTAGTTTGCATCATTTAGTTTAGTCGGTACCAAGGCAATTTCACTTACCAGGTGGTGTTACTTCTACAACAAGTACAAAAACATTTCATATATCAACCCCTATGCTCGCATATAAAAATTTTTACATATCGACCTCCATTATGCAAAAAAAAGGAGCTTAGCTGTGTTAGTAACACCATCTGGCAAGTCCAATCGCTTAGCAAAATAATAAGAGGCACATGTAAAAGGTTTTCCAATAAGAGTGATATAATTTCTTTAATAAGAAAACACTTATTTTTAAGGAAATTCAAAAATTTTTAATTTAATGTGAAGTACAATCGATACAATTAAGTTCTAAATAAAACGTCATTCAAATGGCCTCCACGACTTCTTCTGCAGGAACGAATTCGATGAACCCAATTTTCGAGCACTTTTTCCACTAAATCAAGTCGTATGTCATGAATGGCACGTTCAATATTGACTTGTAAAGCTAAAAGAGAGTATGGTTTGTTTCGAAAGACCAATGACTTCAAATCACAACTTCTTGGAGGACATTCAATATCACAATTTCTTGAAATAATCAAATCTCCAAACTTTTCTCGCAATAATTCAATGGTTGCATTTGCTGTGTGGCACGTATCCCCGTCTTGTTGGAGCCAAATGTTGTCAAGATTAACTTCTTCCAATTTCGGCCATAAAAAGTTGGCTATCATCGATCTATACCGCTCTCCATTGACAGTAACGGTGTTACCAGCTTCATTTCGAAAGAAGTACGTACCGATGATTCCACCAGGCATTACTTCAAGCGGTTCTTTGTCTTATTGCCACTTGAACGTTATGTAAAGAAAATGTAAAGACTAAACAATTCGACGAATAGCGAGCACACTTGGACGATTATTTCGACCATAAAATGGCAAAAGCGAACGAAAAGTTACAATTGGAGAACGATTATTTTGATAAAAAACTAAATAATTTGTAAACATTGTTCGTGCGTAAGTATATCTCTCCATAATGAAATTGTAAACACTACTAAATACAATGAAAAAGAACTGATAGATCATGATATATTACAAATGGCCGAAACGTCACTTCAAAATCATATAATCGCTATTGGAAAACCTTTTATTAGCAAAGGTATCAGCTGGTATTATCACAAAAACAGTTGGTTTCAGTGAGTGTGTGTGTGTTTGAACGCTTGAGTGCTATATTTTGACATCTCGCATTAACTGTTGGCGATCGAGGATTTGAAAACATACGTGTTTGTGTGTTGATAAAGTCGCAGTCACCAGAAAAAAACTAAGAAAAACGCAGTGTTGCATTAATGTGTGTACCTGTTATTATTGTACCATGGATGTAAGCATATAAATTTTCGTTTAATTGAATTGATAGCAACGTGGCGTTACTATGGCAGCTGATTATTTTTCGGTTGTCTTTAATGGTTATAACCCATGTAAAACTCGATATAGTCTTAAAAAAATTTTGCTTTATAAGCAATTTAATACATACAGATAAATGTATGCCTTGCTTTATATCGTGATTATGGCACCTAACGATTCATGTTAAATATTTTCGATCTTTTTACACAATCGCAGAAAGTTTACTGCGTTGAACTGAACCACCACGACTATGACATTGTCTTGTTATAGAAAAAAAAATCTTGTTGAAAAAAATTGTAATTGCTGCATCTCTGTTTTTATATTATGCTGATTCATATCATTTCCGGTTTGGGAAGTTCTTCTGCGCCGCCCCTAATACTACACACGTATAAAATTTTCTGTTAATATTACCTACAATACAAAAATTAGCTTTGATTATCGTATTTAACTTGTGGAAGGAAATTTTTAATATCGTATAAGAAAAGAAATCTGTATTTTGTTTTTGAAAAAAGTGATGATCGTTATATAACACCCGTAAGGTCCAGACTAAACTTATATCCGTTATTTTCGGATATTCAATTTTACATTGAACTAACAATAAATATTGAAAAATTTTAGTCATAAGTACATCTATTCAATGATCTTTGATTGTCTTACGTATCTCGTGAAGTATATGTGATCCACTGCATTGATGAGCTTGAAATGAAACTGATTACATGCAGCCGATCACCAAAATAAAAATAGTTCTTGCAACAAAAAGCGACTACAATACAAAAAACAAAATATTTAAATCGGTCCAAAAATAGCGGGTTGATTTATTGCAAATCGGTCAGTATATTCAGCAGTTATTTGACTATCAAAAAACAACAACTTGCAAATCTTTCGATTTCCAAACTTATGGAACCAAAGTGCAAGCAAACTTGTGCAAACAAAAAAACATTCAATAATATGAAAATCCGTCTAAAAATGTATGAGTTATTCGAAAATCAATATTTTAAGCAACAAAATCCCCCATCCCCCAATATTACCAAAACAAAAAAAAATATATGGGACCCCACTAAAGGTAAATCACAATAGTTTTGCTTTTCCTTAAGTTTTCCTTCCATCTCTCCTGAAAAATGTTCAAAAACTATGATTGGTCCTTTTGCTTTATATATAACGATATGTACATGCGAGTACATACATACATATGCTTGCAATAGTGGATTTGATTCTATCATAATCCTTATATGCTGAGAAAAATAGGATTTAGTTTAAATAGACACAAAAGACGAGGCTTGTATCAGAGAAATGGCTTTACATCTGATGAATTTATAGCATGATGACTGCCAAATTTATAGCATGATGCAATTTTATTGGTTATAGACCTGAGTTATTCATGCTAGTTTAGTCTTATGATATAATATGATAATCAAACGTCATATCAGTGATAAATTTATGTACATACATACGTTGCGACGTTTGTTTAATTTACGTATTTCATTCAAAAGAAAGCCTACAAATAACGCTTGTGAAATTATATAGATATGTATATAAAACATTATTTCATGGAAATTTTTAATTAAAACATCTATTTTTTTAGTTTCTACTAATATTTAGTTCGATTCATCATAATATAAAATCATCAACGGGTCCCAAATGTGCTGATTTATGTACATACATATATGAAAATTTTACATTTGCTTTGCCCGTCGTTATATCTTGCCGAATGATATACATACATAAATTCATAAGGTATAGATACTGTGGTATTTGCACCACTGGCTAGGCAGATAAATGTGAAATTTAGCGGCTGCTAATGACAGATATAAGTACTCATAACGTCAGCATTCCCTCGGATATCAGTCTACCGAAGTTAAAGCTGGCTAAAACATATTACCGAAAATTATTTAAACATTTATATGTATGTATGTATATACTACATACTATACAATATATTTTTTTTTCTTAATTTTAATTGCTGACTTTTCCCGATTTTCTTGAAATAGTTATATATTTGATTGATGAGCTGTTGTAATTTTTTTTTTGATTTCAATTAATTTCAAACGGATTTCGAAATCAGTTTTGCTTGACTCCTTCGGTCATACATATGTACGGTGCGGTACTATTTTACTGCGATGCAAGCAATGGACGTCAGAGAGAGAGAATACTTTACCTCATATCCCTGATTTTTTTTTTACCCTCTATCGGCTGCGTTCTCTACCCAGCGTTTATATTCATTTTATTTTCATAACTTAGTTTCTTAAGAATTCTTTTTTTTTTTTGCTAGACCCTTTTTACAAAGTTGAAATTCAAAGGCAGACAGGCGAAGTTTGTTGACAAGGCTTTAAGGAGGTAGATTGTGTAGTACACGGCTATCTGTACTAAAACGTTTTTGTTTCCCTTTTCCACTCTTCTAATTTTTTATGTTGCTGCATTATATGTATAATTTTTCCCACATGGTTGTCATTTTGGTATTACTGTCTCGATTTTAAAGGTTTCGGCACTTGCAAAAGAGAATCAAACATATTTCTGCCTTTCAATTTCAGCTTTGCCAAACAGGTCTTAATGAAACTTTACACAAAAACTAAAAAACTGCATGCAAAGAAAGAAAAATTTTTATTATTTTACAACTGCAAATAAAAGGGTATTTTGATAATTTATGCCGTGAAAACAAAAGAAAAAAAAAACATTTCATGTAAAATTTGTAAATATTTATATACTCATAATTATTTTTATGCGTTCATAATATGTGTACTTAATTCAATTGTTTGTGTTTACTGCTGATTTGTTTATTCTTTAAAGGCTTTTCTTATTTATCTATAGAGCTTTCTATCTATCAATATATGTATCTATCTATAAATCTAACTACTAATCTAAGCAACTAACTAACTGTCTCTCTGTATCTATTTAACTATGTACCAGCTATACCTAATTATATATTTTTTTTACTTTTGCTGACATTAAAAATGTATATATTTGTGTAACTAAAAACCTGTTTCTGCTGTCATTATTTATTTATTTATTTTAACTGTTTGTCTGACTGTATTTATTTATTTTTTTAGTTGGTTTTCTAACCTACATATAAGTTTTGTTTCACTGTTGATACCTCTGTTCTTCTTCTCTTTCAATCTTCAACTTTCATTTTCGTTATTCAAACGACGTTTAGATACGTGTGGTTAATGCCTTTCGCCAGGGATTGGATGCTCGGTACGGTGATCATGCCAACACTTCTTTAGCCGAAGTTTTACGTAAACAAACCTCACTAAGTAAACGCCTTTCGGAGACGTCTTCACTAGAATATGCTGATAATATACCAGATGAATTAACAATACCAGAAATAGACGTTGAACGTTTATCATCACACAGTCATACCGAAACTGCAGTATAAAAAAATGTATTATACAAGAAAAACAACAACAAAATAATTACACAAACTGAAAAGTTGCGTGGCCACGATGTTGCTGTGTTTGTTACGTTACGTTACGTTAAGTAATATATAGATATTCTGTATTTTGTAAAAGATGACTTTTATTTTTATGCTTTTCCAAATTGTAATTTCAAATGTGTTGTTTATTTTTGTTTGTTTATATATTATGTATTTATTTATTTATTTCAATAATTTTATTTTTGAATTGATTATGAAAAGAAAACATGAATAATTTTTTTTCTTTGTTGTATAAACGCAAAGAAGTGGTTTTCATTATTAATGCAAAGTTGCAAAGTTTAGATAAAAAACTGATACAAATAAAAAAAGAAGCTAGTAATAAGAAAAATAAAACGGAAATCCTTATAATTTTTTGACTACTCGCACGTGCAAACGGTACGGGACTAAGCGGTAAGTATTCACATACTACATACATACATACAAACACATTTACATATACCAGTCAGCTTTGTCAACTAAGTATGTAATTTCAAAGCGCACCAAAATGGCGAATAAAACGCGCCATTTAACAAAAAACGCATCACGTTCAGAACTTTTTTATTGAATTAATTTTTCGTTCTTACAACATTTAATTTTAGTCCAAAATTCTAATGTTGAATCAATATTGTGCCATTGCATGAAGTGCATCATTCTCCACTCTTTTGCAATTACTAGATAATATTTCGACATCGGATTCAAATTGTACTGCTAAAGGCATATGTAATATCATATTCATAGTGATCTTCTTTTTTAAGACTCCATTATTAACACTAACTTTATATATTTCTTTTAGTAAATCAAAATTTTATTAATTTATATAAACTTTTTAACCCTTCTTTTATGCATTTTTTATGTCTATTATAAAAAAACGAACAATGCAATCGCAAGTCTCGAGAATACTTTGTTTTTGCTAAGCTCTTTAATGGGCTGGACATCAACTTTTACTACAAAAACAATTATGAAAGGGACAGCAAATTTCCCCCTCCCTCCCCCTCCTCGTGCCCCTAGCGGTTTAAAATAATTTTAAAACCTAATCTCATACCTACCAAAAATGCATAAAAAATTTCATTAAAATCGATCGAGCCATTTCGGAGAAGTTCAATAACAAACATCGTGACACAAGATTTTTATATATTAAGATATTTCATAACAGGGTTAAAAAAAAAGGTTTACTAAAAATTCCCCTCATATTCCATAATTTTATGTGAAAACAAGAAAAATATTTACTTTAATGAAAACTAGCTATCCACACAAAAATGCAAAAAAAAACATACACAAAATAATTCTTTCAAACAATATGCTGCTATAAAAAATACCAAACAATAAAATATATGCCATTTCAACCAAACAAAACTTCGACTATTACGATATTATTTTTCAACAGCACTGGCTGAATAGAATCAAACGTTGTTTTTCGGTAAAAGCCACTAAACCTCGTCAGTATTCATGTGCAAATGCTTTTTCACTACTTGTTAGGTAGCTTCGTCATTACGTCATTACATAATCTATTTATACACAATTACAAATAGAGTACGCGACTTATTTCTACTGGATCATGGTGGAATAATAAGGTGCGCGTAAGAATACAACAATAAAAAACGACATGCATTTTGTTTGTGTAAAATTAATTCAAAATTGTCAAAACAAAGCTGTATACAAAACAAAACAAAAGTTGTTTTGTATGTATTTATTGGTAATGCAAAAACAAAAAGCATAACGTAAACAAAAATATTTATGATGGCGGCCAAAAATGTAAACAACTTTTGACAAGAAAAGCATACTTTTCCATTTTTTTAACGGTCAAAACACAGCCCTACAAAAAACCATATTCATTCTTGCGCACACCTGATTATTCCACCATGTACTGGATGCTAGGTGGGGAATTATTTATTTTCTTGTTTTTATTTGTTATTATATATTAAATTACAGTGCTGCCAGATAATTAAATCCTAAAAAGCCCAATCTCCTGATTTTTTGTTAATCAAAAATATACTTAAGTTTAAAAATCAAACCAAAAATGTTTATCTTAAGTAGAACAAAAAAATTAGAGAATTTTTCAGTTTACTAATAAGAAAAAAGAAATTGGTTCTATAAATTTAAAGTAGAGCAGCGAAAAATATTTAACAATTTTTAAGTTTAGTACAATCTTTTAGGTTTTAATTTTAGTTTAATATTTAAGACTTGTGGTTTCCGGGCTTTTGAAATGATTATTAATTTTTGTACACAGTTTAGTCTAATCGTTTTTTTTGCCACGTTGGGTTGTTTGGTGTCTGCAAAATACGACCATGAGTGATAGTTGTTATATTGTTACAAATTGAACATTAAAGAAATCTACAGTTAGAGGTTTTATGAATTTGTTATATTTTTAAAAATGAAATATTAAAAAACATCAGAAGAAGTTCAAAATTGAAAAGCTGTGTAGAAGTAGTAGGTGTTGTGGTATTTTGTTATTTTTTTTCGTAAAGAAATAAAATGATTATATTGTGATGGCAATAACATTGTAGGAGAATTGTTTAGGTATATGCCAAGCTATAAAATTGTACCTAAAATGAATTTATTGTAATATAGAAACACATATAATAATCATTTAGTATGTAACAAAGTTTGTGCGAGTGAGTGTGTGCGTTCATGGGAAAATAAAAGTCTAATATGTAAATAACTTTATAAATTCAATGTAATTAGATTTTATTAGAGGCACAATTTTTATATTAAATTAGATTATAGAAGTTAATTACATATATTTCTTGCTTCATTTTCGGCTTGAATGCGTTTATGCTATGAACAATGGCAGGTGTCGGGACCGTTTGTGTTGTTTTCCTTCAACTAAACCAGTGTTCCGCAAAATTCAAAATATGGTTGTATTGCTGTTTAATTAGGATTAGTGAGTATGCGAATTCACCCAGCAAACAATTATTTAGAACTTTTACAAAAAATTTAATTGTCTATTTGCAAAAATACATGGGATTTTCTGATGGGGTGTTCATTAAAAATAAGCCCCATAAAATAATTTAGCGTTTGCATAGTATTTTGAACAAACGCCCCATCAGAAAATGGATTTCCGTGCCTAATAATATCTAAACATATATGGCTTGCTGTCTCATATTTTAAATTTGTATTATTAGACATCTCTCCGTTACCTTCAGCTACAAGAAACCAGTCCTTTAATATTTGCAAAAAGTTATTTTTACTGTTTTTAAAAAGGTTTTCTTTATCCTTCATATTAAATTCATTTACATTAGAATGAAAGTTAAGAAAATGCATTTTTAATACATATGTATGTATATATTCACAATTATTTGTAAATGTTTTATAGCATAAGGGTGCCTACAGAGAGGCCGCTTGTTGCCGAGCACAGCTGGCTGACGCTTATTGCGAGAACTTGTTCATGCGAGAAACAAGTTTGAGTGTGCATAGTGGATGCAAGAATCCCCCCTAATATTTTATCTATTATTTGTGTTTTATGTATGAATTTCTTCAATTATTCTTGAAATTTTTATTACATTTTTTTATAATTGCGATAATTTTATTTAATGTTTATTGTTTATTTGAATGTTTATTTTTTTGTTTCATTTTTTTTTTCTTTTTAATTTTTATTATTTATTTTTAATTTTTTGATTGCATGTTCTGTTTAGTTTTTTTTAAATTTTTGTTTTTAATTTTTTTTTATACTTTCCAAACAAGTTGAAATCAGAACAACATAACATAAATAATGTTTTCGGCGCTGAAATACGCTTTGGAACTGTTTTCTCGCATTCAATCAGCTTTGCGCTCTGACCAGCTCGGCGCCCACTATGACCTGTTCGCGCTTGTTTGTACTAATTTGTATAGTACCAGTTTTCTCGCATTGGTTCTCGCAATAAGCGTCAGCCAGCTCGGCTCGGCAACAAGCGGCCACTCTGTACGTGCGCTGTAACTGAACTCCTCCTAAACGGCTGGACCGATTTCCATAAATTTTTTTGTATGCGTTTGGGTGGCGCGCCGGGTGGTTTAGATTTACAATTCGGTCCAATTGGACAAAGGGGCGTGGTACCTCCCATACAAACCACATATTAAAAATCTATTATTTCTGCTCCTGATAACGGTATTTGAACAAAATTTGGTAAGTCGGTTTGGTATGCATTTTTTTAGTGCTGCTGCAAATATTGGTGGGATTGGACAAAGGGGCGTGGTACCTCTCATACAAACCACAAATTAAAAATCTATTATTTCTGCTCCTGATAATGGTATTTGAACAAAATTTGGTATGTCGGTTTGGTGTGCATTTCTTAAGTGCTGCTGCAAATATGGGCGGGATTGGACAAAGGGGCGTGGTACCTCTCATACAAACCACAAATTAAAAATCTATTATTTCTGCTCCTGATAATGGTATTTGAACAAAATTTGGTATGTCGGTTTGGTGTGCATTTCTTAAGTGCTGCTGCAAATATGGGCGGGATTGGACAAAGAAGCGTGGCACCGCCCATATAGCCCAAAAATTTAAATCGCCATATTTTGGGCATTTTTTGACCTACGTCGATGATATTTCGTACATATGGTATTGGCATAATTTGGAATACGTACCAAGAGAAAAGTGGGTGGGACCACGCCCCTTTTTAGGAAAATTAAAAATCGTAATATACTCTTAACTACTGGACCGATCGTCATTAAATTTTCACAATAGAATATATAAATACTTTTAATTTTAGTTTATAACGAGGGGGGTAGCGAAGCAGACCGGGATAAGCTAGTATATATATGTATATAGTTATAGAATGCTTAAAAACGTGTCACGTGACACATGAATGTGCAGGCATGCACATGTATGTACATACATACATACATAAAAAGAACAAAAATTCTTATTAAACATATTAAATCATATTTTTCTGTTCTTCTTCGAAATCTTGTGCCCCGGAGAATTCTTATTGTTCATATTGCTTCACCAGTAGTATTAATTTCTTGTCGTCCATTGCAACTTTTTATCACTTTGAAAATTATAAATAAAATACAAAACAGCTGTTCCAAACGTTGATGGAAGTTCCAAATATTTACAATATACATATGTGATTTTTCGCAAATAGGACGATATTATTCAAAAGGTACCGAATCATATTATTACACATTTTATTGTAATGAATTTGATAATTGGTTAAATTATAGTTTACCATTCATATCTATATATGTATGTACATCATTGTTTTGATTATTAGTGTTACTTATTTATTAGAATGTTTGTTTAAGCAATAGGTCTTTTGATTTAATATATATATATTGTTGTTTTATTTATATTTAGTTTCGATATTTCGCTAACAATTTGTTAGCATCTTCAGGAAAATTTTTTTTTAAATTATTTGAAATTTTAATATTGATTTGTGTATTGGGTGTCATAAAATTTTTTTCAATAATTTTTTTTTTTTTTTTTTTTTTATGGAAAAAGTCTAGGAAAATTTAACTACAGTATATAAAAAGGTTTTTGTATGAAATGTCACAAAAATTGTTTCCAAATTTTAACATAAAAAAATTATTGAAAATGAGTTAAGTATTGGATAGATATAAAACTTTTAACATAGAAAAAATTATTAAAAATGTTATGTTATAAAAATAGTGTTAAAAAATTAACATTGAATTTAATATATCAACACAATTAACATTAAAATGTATAGTATGTATCCAGGCTGTTTTTTAACATAGAAAAAATTATTAAAAATGTTATGTTATAAAAATAGTATTTAAAAAATTTTTTTAACATTGAATTCAATATATCAAAACAATTAACATTAAAATGTGTAGTATGTATCTAGGCTGTTTTTTAAATATAAATATCAAAAAATTATTTACAAATTTTTATAAGCTTTATAAAAGTTAAGAATAATAAAAATCCTACAGGAAATTAAGTTATTATTGGTGTAAAACCAAGAAGCAATAATGTGATTATTTTCCTGTGGGACCATAATATAATTAGATATGTAATTAAACAAAGTAACAAAAAATTCATAGTGAAACAAGAAACAATCATTTAACATTTAGATTTTTACTAACTAAATATCTATAATTCTGTGCTAAATTTTCTGTATCTACTTTGAAATTTATTCTTTGTGTTGCTGGTGTATTAATTATCTCTAACATTTCTAACATCAAACGCTGTTTATAATTATTTTCTGTATTCAGAATTGAAACATTTTCAAAGTTAGGAAAGTGAACTAATCTGGAACAATGAGATGACAACGCTGTCTTCTGTGAATTGATATGCCTATATTTCTGATCTGACTTATGACCTGCTATTCTCGTTTTTAATTTATTTTTGGTAGTACCTACATATACCATGTTACAATTCTCTCCATCATTTCCCTTGCAAGGTATTTTGTAAACTACATTCGATCTATCCCATTTATCAATTTTGTCCTTAGTTCTACTAAATAATTTATTTAATGTGTTATAGGTTCTATGAGCTATTCTATATTTGTTCGTATCAAAAATCTTTGATTTTGTCAATCTCTCTGAAATCTCAGGAATATACGTTAAGGATTTGTATATTCTCTGTTCTGTATTACTATCTATATTATTAATTATTTTATGTTTGTGTCTATATATTAATTTATTAATTAAAGAACTGGGGTAATCATTCTCTCTCAAAATACTTCTTATCTTCCTCTCATTCTTGTTGTGAAACTGTTTGTCACTTATAGTTAAAACTCTTTCTATGAAATTTCTAGCTGTATTAATAATAATATGTTTGCTATGTTTAGAATAGTAATTAATTAACCTTCCCGATGCTGTTGGTTTCTGGTACCAATCTATCAATAATCTATTATCTTTTCTAATAATACTAGTATCTAGATAATTGATCCTTGAGTTACATTCCTTTTCAACAGTAAATTTAATATTAGAATTAAATTCATTAAATGCCAAAAGCACCTTATCAATTTCACATTCAGGAATAATGCAAAACAGATCATCTACATACTTAGTCATCAATCTGGGAATTGCATTCAGTTTTTGAATAGATAAATCCAATAATTTCTCCATAACTATATCTGCAACAATTGGAGATGCTGGAGATCCCATTGGAAGACCATTTTGTTGCATAAATATATTTCCATTATATTGAAAATATCTATTATCCTCTATGCAAAATTTTAAAATACGTAAAAATAAATCCTTATCTATATTTGTATAATCCTTAATCATATCCCATTTTTCTTCAATGGTATTTATCGCAACATCAACAGGTATACTGGGAAATAAAGACACAACATCAAAAGAAATCAATATATCATCATTTGATATCTGTTGATCTTTTATCCTGTTTTTAAACTCTACAGAATTCTTGATATTATATCTAGAGTTCTTCGTAATATTCCGTAAAATATTTGTTATGTATTTACATAACTCATATGATGGAGAATTAATAAAAGAACATATAGGCCTTAATGGAAAACCTTCCTTATGGATCTTTGGTAATCCATATAAACGCGGTGCAATTGCAACGTTAGTTTTAAGCCTATTTTTCTCAGTAGAAGATACTATTTCCTTCCTATATAATTCTTCAACTATATTATTGTTAATTTTTTGTAACTTGCTAGTTGGGTCTCTATTTAATGAAGTATATTCTCTAGTATCTCCTATAATATCATTAATCCTAGAATTATAATCATGTCTATTAATTGCTACAGTAGTATTACCCTTATCTGAATTAACAATAAATATATCCCTGTGTTTTTTTAAAAATCTATCAGCTATATTTACCTTATCTATCATAAACCTATCTCTATTAGATAATCTATTTTTATTTAAATGATTATCAATAACTGCTGTTAATCTATTTCTAGCTATTTCTTGTTCTTCCTTTCTATTAAAAGTTCTAACTAACTCTTCTCCTTCAGAAATTATTTTTAAAATAGGAAATTCGTTTGCTTTTACTGGTAAAGCATGTTTTTTCCCGAGTGAAAGAATCCACTGAACATCGCTAGGTATATCACAATTGGTTTTATTAACAAACCACTTCTCATTATACCTAATATTTAACTCTTCTAATTGTAATATCTTAAGATTATCAAATTTATTCTTATGTATAATATTTACCTTCTTCATATATGTAACTGTTAAATTCTCCTCAAAATATAAAAACTCAACCATTTCCTCCAGAGTGAAATGTTTCTTCAATTCACCAATAATTATTTCCCTTTCCCTTTGAAAATGTTTCAATAATTCGTGTTTTTCTCTTATTGCTATCCTTAAAACTCTCTTCTGTATATCCTGTGTATATTTTGAAATTTGTTGTTGAATCCTGGGTAGTCTATCCTTATTGAAAATGTTCGAAATATTCATCGTTGTGACCTTTATGAAATTTGGAATTATCCCTGCATTCTTACATCTTGTTAAAAAAGTTATTGCTGACTTCGTCCGTACAAATTTATTCCTAATTGACTTCATGAAGAATTATATAGGAAGGAAATAGTATCTTCTACTGAGAAAAATAGGCTTAAAACTAACGTTGCAATTGCACCGCGTTTATATGGATTACCAAAGATCCATAAGGAAGGTTTTCCATTAAGGCCTATATGTTCTTTTATTAATTCTCCATCATATGAGTTATGTAAATACATAACAAATATTTTACGGAATATTACGAAGAACTCTAGATATAATATCAAGAATTCTGTAGAGTTTAAAAACAGGATAAAAGATCAACAGATATCAAATGATGATATATTGATTTCTTTTGATGTTGTGTCTTTATTTCCCAGTATACCTGTTGATGTTGCGATAAATACCATTGAAGAAAAATGGGATATGATTAAGGATTATACAAATATAGATAAGGATTTATTTTTACGTATTTTAAAATTTTGCATAGAGGATAATAGATATTTTCAATATAATGGAAATATATTTATGCAACAAAATGGTCTTCCAATGGGATCTCCAGCATCTCCAATTGTTGCAGATATAGTTATGGAGAAATTATTGGATTTATCTATTCAAAAACTGAATGCAATTCCCAGATTGATGACTAAGTATGTAGATGATCTGTTTTGCATTATTCCTGAATGTGAAATTGATAAGGTGCTTTTGGCATTTAATGAATTTAATTCTAATATTAAATTTACTGTTGAAAAGGAATGTAACTCAAGGATCAATTATCTAGATACTAGTATTATTAGAAAAGATAATAGATTATTGATAGATTGGTACCAGAAACCAACAGCATCGGGAAGGTTAATTAATTACTATTCTAAACATAGCAAACATATTATTATTAATACAGCTAGAAATTTCATAGAAAGAGTTTTAACTATAAGTGACAAACAGTTTCACAACAAGAATGAGAGGAAGATAAGAAGTATTTTGAGAGAGAATGATTACCCCAGTTCTTTAATTAATAAATTAATATATAGACACAAACATAAAATAATTAATAATATAGATAGTAATACAGAACAGAGAATATACAAATCCTTAACGTATATTCCTGAGATTTCAGAGAGATTGACAAAATCAAAGATTTTTGATACGAACAAATATAGAATAGCTCATAGAACCTATAACACATTAAATAAATTATTTAGTAGAACTAAGGACAAAATTGATAAATGGGATAGATCGAATGTAGTTTACAAAATACCTTGCAAGGGAAATGATGGAGAGAATTGTAACATGGTATATGTAGGTACTACCAAAAATAAATTAAAAACGAGAATAGCAGGTCATAAGTCAGATCAGAAATATAGGCATATCAATTCACAGAAGACAGCGTTGTCATCTCATTGTTCCAGATTAGTTCACTTTCCTAACTTTGAAAATGTTTCAATTCTGAATACAGAAAATAATTATAAACAGCGTTTGATGTTAGAAATGTTAGAGATAATTAATACACCAGCAACACAAAGAATAAATTTCAAAGTAGATACAGAAAATTTAGCACAGAATTATAGATATTTAGTTAGTAAAAATCTAAATGTTAAATGATTGTTTCTTGTTTCACTATGAATTTTTTGTTACTTTGTTTAATTACATATCTAATTATATTATGGTCCCACAGGAAAATAATCACATTATTGCTTCTTGGTTTTACACCAATAATAACTTAATTTCCTGTAGGATTTTTATTATTCTTAACTTTTATAAAGCTTATAAAAATTTGTAAATAATTTTTTGATATTTATATTTAAAAAACAGCCTAGATACATACTACACATTTTAATGTTAATTGTTTTGATATATTGAATTCAATGTTAAAAAAATTTTTTAAATACTATTTTTATAACATAACATTTTTAATAATTTTTTCTATGTTAAAAAACAGCCTGGATACATACTATACATTTTAATGTTAATTGTGTTGATATATTAAATTCAATGTTAATTTTTTAACACTATTTTTATAACATAACATTTTTAATAATTTTTTCTATGTTAAAAGTTTTATATCTATCCAATACTTAACTCATTTTCAATAATTTTTTTATGTTAAAATTTGGAAACAATTTTTGTGACATTTCATACAAAAACCTTTTTATATACTGTAGTTAAATTTTCCTAGACTTTTTCCATAAAAAAAAAAAAAAAAAAAATTATTGAAAAAAATTTTATGACACCCAATACACAAATCAATATTAAAATTTCAAATAATTTAAAAAAAAAAATTTTCCTGAAGATGCTAACAAATTGTTAGCGAAATATCGAAACTAAATATAAATAAAACAACAATATATATATATTAAATCAAAAGACCTATTGCTTAAACAAACATTCTAATAAATATAAAGAAAAGGTCAAATAAAATAGAATATAAATAGTGTTACTTATTATTTAAAGGATTTTTTTTGTATACTTGAATGTATGTATGTATGTATATATGTATGTACATAAGTACAGTATACATGAAGTTACAAAGTAAGCATATCACTTTATGTATGTACATTAGGGTCGGTCAATTTGTTCGGGACCGAAAAACATGACAAAGCGTATAGCAAGGTCGTAATCTACAGGAAATTCTAAGAACTTTTCCCAAAGAAACCATGGTTCTAAAATCAAAATCGAGCTTCCGGTTTTTTAAGAGAAAATTTGGTGCTCAGGACTATTGTTATTTTAACATAAACCTCCAAAACCATTATTTGGGTAAATAATTTTCTATAAATGAGGACAGATATAGAAAGCTGAGAAAATTTCCTTTAAAATAAGCCCTCTTCCAGCACTACAGGTCAACTATTCACCAATTGCAATGAATATTTCCAAAATATAGCATTATTTTCGGATTTTTTTGGAAATATTCATTGCATATTAGGTATTTAGGTCTACTATAAGCTACAAATGGTCCGGTCCCCGAACTTTTTGTTAGTTTTCAGCTATATTCAAATATATATTTGCACTGATATTTCTTATAATTATCAGTATCTAGAAAGTTTGTCAAGTTAAAGGGCTATTAGACACGCATACGATGGCATACCAAAACTCACTGTCTAATAGCATGTATGTCGAGTACGTCAGACATGCATGTTGGTTTTCAAAAATTTTTGATTTTCTGATGTCTGCCGCACACAAACATACACACAACATACATGTGTATTGAAGTATGCGTCAGCGTCCGATAGTATAATAGCAAAACACAAAGTATGCCATCGTACATTTCTGCAGACAAATATGCGTGTCTAATAGCCCTTTTAAGTTGTTAACTTCCGCGTTTTTTTATTAAGAAGAATATCATGTTTTCTCCGTATATTAAGTGTGTTCATTTACTTTACTAGTAAAAATTAGTAACGAGAGAGTAACAAAAATTTTTCCAAAATTACTCTCAAAAATGTGAAAAAGTAAATGAACACTTTACTAGTAAAAATTTGCAAGTTAAAGTAGTGTTGTAATGTATAGGTATATATGAGTACTTAATAACTACCTCTATATTTTTTGGACAAATTATACATATATGTATATTATTATAAAAATAATGTGATTATGGTCATTTATATTCAGCATTGTCGTGACTGGCGTTTTTCGAGTACTGCTTGTAATAGAATGATGAAAAGTTTTGCAATTTTATTTAATCTAGTACTAGGCGTAGTCGAAATACACTAAACACGATAAGGGTGATTAGCTACTTTTGAATAAAATGAATGAATAAAATATCTATTTTTAATTAGTTTATACGCTATAACATATTATCTGGCATATTTAAGAAATATATTTTTGTAATGGATGATTTTCGTGATTTACTTTTACAAATTATTATAAATTTTTCGTTATTTCTTAGAAAAAAACGCTATTCGTTAGATTATTGTAGCTTTTTCGATTAATTTCTAAATTTCTACCTGAGGTACTGTAATAAAAAGCTTTATCCAAAATTAAATATCATGTTGCTGCCAGCATTAAACCCCAAAAGCAGTAAAAAAAATAATTTAATAAATTATGTGTTAATTTACGCTTATAAATAATAATTAATAACTGTTAATAAGGCAAAAAATAAATTAGGTAATTTGAAGATTGGAAGTACATTTAAATTTTTTTATAAATTAGAATATTTTTCAAATGTTATCAAGTTTCTTTTATTTATGTAATTAAGGTAAATAAAAACAACTGCAAAAGAAAAAGCAACCAATTAATTTGTTAAACATAAGTTCGAACAATCATTTCGCAATATAAGTGAAAATAAATCTCTCTGCGGTCCACACGTGGACATATGGTGGTAGAAATAGAATTTGATAGTTAAAAACATTACTATTTCAAAGTTAATTTTAAAAATAATTTAATTTATTTGCAAATATATATATGAACTAATTGAATTATTTGCCTGCTTAGTGTAAAGTACCGAGTACCTAGGTACTCACAATATTAACAATATTAGAAATAACAGTTGGTATGTGAAAATTAAAGAAAAAAGAAAACAAAAACATTTCAATTCCATTAGACATCTTATTTTGCTTCTGTTGTTCCTAAGATACACCTTTTTAATACTTTTTATCGTTTTAAAAGTTCACATTTACTTACAATTTCTTAAATTTTCGAAAATATTTTTATTTGCAACTTAATTTAGAAATATTGTTTTGTAAACACAAACGTAAAACAGCTGTTTGAATAATTATTACAAGTAAAAATTTTACTTGTAAAAACTTGCAAGAATTTTTCTTCTCTCAATTTTTTACGCTCTTTCGACGCTCTCTCGTTGCAAATTTTTTGGGTTAATGAACGCTTTCTAGTAACAATTGGTACAAATTTGTAACAATTTTTAGTAAATGAACACAGCTATTAACAGCATCGTTGTGGATGATGTTGCCATATATGAGAAAAATACTATTTTTTTTGTGCACCAAAGAGGGCGCACTCTTCAATTTGAGCGAAACTGATTGAGAAGATTACAAAAAGATGGTGCTCTCTTCATTTTGAGCGAAAAAAATTTAGGTTGTTAACTTCTCGGACTTTTACAATAAGTGGCATGGCAAAACTAGCACGTATGCGCATTTCGACAACAAGTACAACAATCCAAAAACAACATGTATTTTGTTGGTATAAAGCACTCGCTTCATATCAAAACACACAAACAAATTTTAAGCATTTTAATACGTATCAGCCATACCTAAACAAGAGCGGAAAGCGGATCGTTTTCTACCGCGTAGCGTTAACGCTGAAATCCCATACCTAAAGCTGCCCACACACGAGTGATTTGTGCGTGTGATTTGTTTGCCTACCATTTCTCCACAAACGACGAACAAATCACAATAACCTTATACGTCAAGAAGAAAACTTGAATTGTGAAGCGGATGATGCAATTTCTCTTTTGATTATATACTTACATACATACACATGTAAGAATGTATGTATTTGTACAGGCAAAACCAAATTATAAATACATACATAGAAGCAAACTAATATTATTAAAAAACATGTATGCATGAATGTATATAGAATCTATCTATAGTATCTATATTATAGATACACACATACATACGATTAGATAAATATGTAATATAAGAAGAAAACATTTGATCGAATTATTTTGTTCTTCATTTCTCCCTTTATATTTTTAAATTTTTTTTTGCCAAATGACATTTTCTTCTTTTGAAATCTTAATACATATACCTATGTACATACATATTAAATTAAAAATTCCTTAATAACCATCTTTAAACATATTCAACTCGACCACAAACAATATTTGAATATTTCATAGTAAATAAAAAATGCAGAAAAAACTAAAAATTTTTTCTTGCTACTCATCTCCGCAGTACATACATACATGCATACATGTTATCTCTTTTACGTTTCGTTGTGCACTAAAATGAAAAATTTTAAAATGTTCACGCACAAGTCCACTAACAATCCAACAAATCACAAGAAATTGAAAATTTTCAATTTCTTATGATTTGTGCGCGCACAGCCCCATTAAAGGCCGTGCTTCACTATCCTACACAATCGTACGATTCATTCACAGGAAAATCTTGCAAAAATCTGACCGACTTTAAAAAATCGTTTCAAAATGGAGTTGTAGGTGCCACACTATCATACAAATCTGATGCTAAAACATCTGGTTGACAATAAATATTCCTCTGATCGCATGAAAACTATCATTTTATGAAAATTTTCATGAAATTTAACAAATCGCACGACTTGCCCAAGGCGAATTTACACCAGGTAGTCGCAAGGCGAATTAAAGAATTCGCCTTGATCTGAGTTGTCAAATAAATGCGTCAATGTGTGGTATAAAATTCAACATTAAAATGTAAAACACAGAATATTTTGTATAGTCTATGATGTAAACTTTATTAAAAGAAAGATTAACAAAAAAACAGATAGTGAATTAAGAAGTTCTTCATTTCTAATAACAGAATCAGAACTTATTAATTGTTGTGATCAAGCAGAAAAAATATTGGATATTGTTACTCCCGGGGAGCAATATAATGCTAAATTAGTAGATCATGAACTAACTCCTGATAAAAACGATAATATGGTGCTAGCTAATTACATACTAAAGGATTTTTCTCAATCTCCTATTCGTGAGGGACAAATTATAGAAAAGCCCTTTTTACAGTATACACCAGAATTTCGCCTGCGAAGAAAACCTCTAAAAACTTATAGTCGTAAGTTCTTAAATAGTGCAAAACAAATATAAACCAACTCTTTGGAGCACATACTACAAGAGAAGCGTCAGAAAACGATGACGATAATAATAGTTTTTCCTCTTTATCTATACAAGAAGATGCTACATTGGTTGTAAACCTTAACGAACAATCAGAGGTAACAAATGCAAGCAGCACACAACATTTATGTGAAAATCTTCTCAATTTATCCGAATATTACATACAAAATCAGTCACAACAAAGTTCATCAGATGAACAGCAAATGCAAGAACCAATTGATTCATTTTTATCAACGAATAGCCAGGAAAATTTTTCAGTTAATGTGAAAGATCTTCTAAACGATATACTTACTCTTCGTTCAATATACCCTCCTACCATGATACGTTATGATTCGTGCGATTCTTTTGATGATTTCTTTGTAAAGAATATTTGATGGACGACGAAAATATTGAAGAAACTGTAACGAATACAAATCGAAACAGAACGCGAAAATTGGATGTTCTTAATATTCCCCAGTGGAATACTTTGTTTAATAAAGAAGGTAAATAACGAGTTTTAATAAATTAAAATTGAAATTTTAAGTAACTATGCTTAGTATTAGGAAATAATTTTTTATAACTACAGGCATGTATGTACATTGAAAATGTAGAAACTTGATACATATTTAATTAGAAAACTAAAAGGTGAAATGCAAAAAAATGTCTGAATGCAATAAAAATAAATAATGGCATCAATTTATAATTTTGTTTATTTTTCTACTGCTTAGACAATAGTCGATTAGATGATTGGAACGAAGATGATAGTCACGATATATTTGCTTGCATTAACACGGAAAAACTTTTGGAACAACATAATGTCCATAACAAGCATAATATAACGGTGAATGTTGTAGAAGATTCTATTAGTACATCGCCAAATCGCGCTTAATATTTTAGAGCACCTGAGATCTCAATGAAAATCGCTGGATCTAGCAACATCACTGGTTTTAAAACAGCTTCCTCGAAACCAATAAAAGTATCAAGAGAAGCACATTTAATAGCAGCAAAAATATTGAGCAAGTTACCTGAAATACCAGAATTTGAAGAAACCAACCACTGTGATAAAAACCCTACAAAAAAAGGTGGAAAAAATAATTTATTGTTAGGAAAATATAACATTTTATTCGAGTACTTCTCAATAATTTATATTGTTTTTTTCTTATTATTTTTCCAATTTAATTCACTATTGCTTCACTATGTATTGTAAACAATAAAAAAAAGTTAACCCAACTTTTAAACAAAATCAGTTTTTGACAGCTCAGATTCACAGCTGATCTCTCTTTTGGCTAACGAGGCCACCTGGTATTGAATTCGCCTTGGACTTGCCAAAAAATCTGGCACACAGTTGCATTTTTAGTCCACACTACCATACTTTTTTAGCTCACATGTCATATTTGGCATATCGCGCGACTGTGTAGGATAGTGCGGCACGGCCTTAACTTGTAACAAGACGTCGAACACGAACAAATCACACGCACAAATCAATCGTGTGTGGGCAGCTTAAACAAGAGCGTCAACGCTTTGTCATAAAAACAGGGTTATTACAAAATATATAACAACCCTGATTATAATAGTATACTCATAACCTAATAATACATGCATCTCTACCACTGACGTTATATGTAGGGAAAAATCCCTACTCGTTAGGATTTTCTTCCAAAAAAATGACCGTAGGGAAAAAATGACAGATTTGTTGAAATCATTAAAATGTAGGGACTTTTCAATAATATGGCCAAAATATAGGTATTAATTTGGCAACCTTCAATTTGGCCTTGGAAGAAATACAGCAAATATTACCCCTCAAAACATAAATATTCAGAGAAATGGGGTTCTTAAACCCTGAAATTATATTGGAAAAAAAGGAAATAAAAATGAATTTTCATTTAAAAATATTTCGAAAATTATAAAAGTGGACGCTAATTCTCTTCTACAAGAGTGGAGATCCTTTGAATTTATTTTTTCAGAGCAAGAAATAGGTGATTTGTTAAATATGGACATCGAAAAGTTTTGGAGTACAGTTACCAAAATGAGAAATTTTAATGAGAATTTCATTTACCCTCTTTTGTCGAAATTAGCTACCTTTGCTTTATCACTGCCACATGCCAATACAGACAGGGAAAGAATTTTTTCCATCATCACTGATGTTAGCACTAAGAAAAGAAATAAGCTAAGTCATAAAATTTTAACTTCAATTTGCATTGTCCGCTCATTTTAACAAGACGAATGTAAAAATTGTTATACCTTCCAACGTACCGAAACTCATTTAAAAAAAATGGTATCCATACGACATGTAAACACGGGCAAACAATTTTTTTAGTATCCTAGCAAATTTCAAAAGTGCAAAATACATATTTTTTATATTTCGCTTTTTTGACCAATGAACTAATTGTGGTTTTAAATGAATTTATGTATATCACTTGTTTTTATGTTTTTATGTTTTTCAATTTTTGTTTATTTAGTTTTCAATTTATAAAAAAAGACTGATTTAATAATTCATAATGTATAACAAGTTTAAATAAAACGTTTATATATTAAACACAAAGATTTTATTTGCATTGTTTGATATATTATAACGTAAAAGTTGAAGGGATTTTTGTAAAGACAATTTTTTGAGCGCGTAGGGTAAAATAGGGATTTTTTAAGTGCTGCGTAAAGACTTTTCAAAAAAAGTGTATAACATCACTGATCTCTACAACAAACACAATAAAAAAATTCCTCAGAAGTCAAAAGTATAAATCTGTATGTGTGTATGTTTCAACCTGTGACAAAAATATAAATAAAAATTATTCATTCAAATACGAAAAAATAAATACAAATCAACACTTGAAATAAAAAACAAGTAATATACAAGAATTGTCAGCTGGGCTTGTAAGACTACCTTATAGTCATTGTATCATGAGTGCTTGTCTTTTGCAGCTAACTTCACTATTAAACGCGCTGTCAAAATCGGATTTTCCAATTGCAAAATTTTGCCGCCGCGTTATTTCGGGATGCTCCATACAAATTGTATGGGCATGAGAACTTTTGACAGCTAAAAAACGCATGCCGCTCTTGTTTAGGTATGGCTGTATGAGTACCAAACTGTAACCATTTTTTATGTACTGTCTTCAAACTATGTATATAAGTTTGTATGAAAATTTCCTATAAAGCGAGCTCAGTCAGCTGTGCTAGTAAGCTCACCTGTTGCAAACGCCTTGATAAGTGGTTAAATTTGTATCGGCGAGAAGAAAACAACATTTTAGCAAACCGGAAACAGTAAGGTAAAAAACCGCACATCCGGTTTGCTAACTTTTCATCGTGCAAAATGTAAACAAAGAGTGAAAAAAAAATTACGATTTTGAATGCAATAATTTTAAAGTAATATTTTAATAAATTAAAAATATAAAAATGAGAATATATAGCAAAAGTCCTCTAGTATCAGATTTTATGACTGTCATTATGGACATTTTAATTATAACGAATATATCCGGAGGTTTCTTCGAACAATTTTCAAAACACTATTTCATTGATATCTCAGAAACTAGAGAGGGTGCGCATATGACACTACACGCAATCGAATGAGGTTGAAAATACGCATCGATTGTGGTTTCAACTATTTTCCCGGAGGTTTTCTGAGAAAAGTTGTACACTTAACAACATTTTTTTTACAAAAAAAAAAAAAACACTTTTAGTAATTTGCAAATAACTCACAAAGTAGAAAGGGTGCGCATATGACACTACACGCAATCGAAAGAGGTTGAAAATACGCATCGATTGTGGTTTCAACTATTTTCCCGGAGGTTTTCTGAGAAAATTTATATACTTATCAACATTTTTTTTTACAAAAAAACACTTTTAGTAATTTGCAAATAACTCATAATGTATAAGGGGTGCGCATATGACACTACACGCAATCGAATGAGGTTGAAAATACGCATCGATTGTGGTTTCAACTATTTTCCCGGAGGTTTTCTGAGAAAAATTGTACACTTATCAACATTTTTTTTACAAAAAAAAAAACACTTTTAGTAATTTGCAAATAACTCACAAAGTAGAAGGGGTGCGCATATGACACTACACGCAATCGAATGAGGTTGAAAATACGCATCGATTGTGGGTTCAACTATTTTTCCGGAGGTTTTCTGAGAAAAGTTATATTCCATCAAAATATCAAAATCGGAAAAAGATTTTTTTTGGTTGAACTTATTGGGCAGCACTGTTCAATATTTTAGCCAACACGTTTTTTCTGAGTTAACATATTGACTTGGCAGCACTTGTAAGCAAAAACATCACAGATATTTTGTAAAAAACATCATTCGGCACTTGGTACATGCTAAACGTAAACAAAGAATGAAAAAAAATTACGACTTTGAATGCAATAATTTTAAAGTAATATTTTAATAAATTAAAAATATAAAAATGAGAATATATAGCAAAATTCCTCTAGTATCAGATTTTATGACTGTCATTATGGACATTTTAATTATAACGAATATATCCGGAGGTTACTTCGAACAATTTTCAAAACACTATTTCATTGATATCTCGGAAACTAGAAAGGGTGCGCATATGACACTACACACAATCGAATGAGGTTTAAAATACGCATCGATTGTGGGTTCAACTATTTTTCCGGAGGTTTTCTGAGAAAAGTTATATTCCATCAAAAATATGAAAATCGGAAAATAATTTTTTGGTATGAACCTATTGGGCAGCACTGTACAATATTTTAGCGAACACGTTTTTTTCTGAGTTAACATATTGACTTGGCAGTACTTGTAAGCAAAACATATCGCACCCTAAATACAAAAGGGTCACAATTCAAAATAATAAAATTTTCAGGAGAGACAAAAAACTGTTTTCGTGCAGAAGCAACCACTTAATATAAAAATAGACATAACTGTATTTTTCCAGTTAGTGAAGATACTTATGTGAAAGAAATTTTTGCAGTAGTTAGAGATGTGTACGCTGAATTAATTTATGGAAAAAAGTCAGTTTTGAAAATTTTGAGTTGTGACCCTTTTGTATTTAGGGTGCGATATGCACGCGCTTGATATTGTTAAAAAAATTACTATTTATTAATTTTAATATTGTTTGCAAAAGTTAAAGAATATTAAATTCAGACATTGTTAAAGAAATGTCACAATTGCAATGCTCCTATTGATATCTTGATGTAGCAGATGACCATTATCTACATTGTGGAAACTGTGATAATTTTAAAAGAAAAAAACGTAAATGCCCAAACTGCAATTATTATGTTTGCGAAAGTTGCTTGAAACGAATATATAACGATAGTTTCATTGAATGTAAAATTTGTACTAACCATATTTTAAGATAAAGAAGTGTGTTCAAAATTGCCAAAAGCCAACATAGTCATATCTCATAAAATTCGTTTACGATATAATGCAGAATAATTTAATTTATCGGATCTTGCATTGTGTAAAAATTTTTAACTAATAGTTAGTATACACTTATTAAAAAATTATATTTTTCAGTTGCAATTAAATTTTAAAATTTATTAAAGTAATTTTCTACAATACTAATTTTTTGAGTTATGACTAGTATGTCAAGTACATATGTATACGAGTGATAAACAAAAAATGGCTCATAATGTAAATGTGGCATATTTCGTTTATACACGAATGAATTTTATATATTTAAGTGAATAATGGTTTAGGCCTATCGGGAAAGTCAACCATCAAAAAATGACAACGCACTAAGTGTAGTACCTCAGTGTTAGTGTGGAAACCTACACAATTTGCAATTTTCAAAACGAATTTATAATAGTTAGTTTAGCAATAACTTTTAATGGGTAGTTTTTTCCAATACTTCTTATATTTGCAAAAGTACTTTTTCCTTTTTTCTCATCTCACCTAGCGACAAATAAAAATCCATTTTTTGCGAATATTTACTATTATTGCAGTTTACTTTTATTTAAAAGTATATAGACTATATATGGGAGTAATTAAATAAATTGACTAATTAATTGTCGATTTCATTGGCATTGAGTTATAATCAATGCCAATTAAATTTTTAGCATTATCAATTTTTTGAACAATGCTAATGCTTTTCAATGAAATAATTTCATTATTAGTTAGATAAAAAGTAAAAGCATTACAAATAATCATATATAAAGTTTTTCAAAAGCATTATCATTATTAAACGTCAATATTATTTCACATTAATTAAATATTTTTAACACACACTGTTTCAGGATGTTGTTTTTGCTTTGGCACATGAAAATTTTATTATTTTGAATTGTGACCCTTTTGTATTTAGGGTGCGATATGTTTTGCTTACAAGTACTGCCAAGTCAATATGTTTACTCAGAAAAAAACGTATTCGCTAAAATATTGAACAGTGCTGCCCAACAGGTTCAAACCAAAAAATCATTTTCCGATTTTCATATTTTTGATGGAATATAACTTTTCTCAGAAAACCTCCGGAAAAATAGTTGAAACCACAATCGATGCGTATTTTAAACCTCATTCGATTGTGTGTAGTGTCATATGCGCACCCTTTCTACTTTATGAGTTATTTCCAAATTACTAAAAGTGTTTTTTTATGTAAAAATATGTTGATAAGTATATAAATTTTCTCAGAAAACCTCCGGGAAAATAGTTGAAACCACAATCGATGCGTATTTTCAACCTCTTTCGATTGCGTGTAGTGTCATATGCGCATCCCTTATACTTTATGAGTTATTTGCAAATTACTATAAGTGTTTTTTTTTTGTAAAAAAAATGTTGATAAGTATACAACTTTTCTCAGAAAACCTCCGGAAAAATAGTTGAACCCACAATCGATGCGTATTTTAAATCTCATTCGATTGCGTGTAGTGTCATATGCGCACCCTCTCTAGTTTCTGAGATATCAATGAAATAGTGTTTTGAAAATTGTTCGAAGAAACCTCCGGATATATACGTTATAATTAAAATGTCCATAATGACAGTCATAAAATCTGATACTAGAGGACTTTTGCTATATATTCTCATTTTTATATTTTTAATTTTTTAAAATATTACTTTAAAATTATTGCATTCAAAGTCGTAATTTTTTTTCATTCTTTGTTTACGTTTAGCACGTACCAAGTGCCGAATGATGTTTTTTACAAAATATATGTGATGTTTTTGCTTACAAGTGCTGCCAAGTCAATATGTTAACTCAGAAAAAACGTGTTCGCTAAAATATTGAACAGTGCTGCCCAATAGATTCAAACAAAAAAATCTTTTTCCGATTTTCATATTTTTAATGGAATATAACTTTTCTCAGAAAACCTCCGGGAAAATAGTTGAAACCACAATCGATGCGTATTTTCAACCTCATTCGATTGCGTGTAGTGTCATATGCGCACCCCTTCTACTTTGTGAGTTATTTGCAAATTACTAAAAGTGTTTTTTTTTTTGTAAAAAAAATGTTGATAAGTGTACAATTTTTCTCAGAAAACCTCCGGGAAAATAGTTGAAACCACAATCGATGCGTATTTTCAACCTCATTCGAATGCGTGTAGTGTCATATGCGCACCCTCTCTAGTTTCTGAGATATCAATGAAATAGTGTTTTGAAAATTGTTCGAAGAAACCTCCGGATATATTCGTTATAATTAAAATGTCCATAATGACAGTCATAAAATCTGATACTAGAGGAATTTTGCTATATATTCTCATTTTTATATTTTTAATTTATTAAAATATTACTTTAAAATTATTGCATTTAAAGTCGTAATTTTTTTTCACTCTTTGTTTACATTTTTCATAAGAAAAACATAAAAACATTAACTTCCGGTTTGATAACTCCATGTTTTTTTCTTCACACGCGTTAAATTTGTTGCATGTATTTATATAATTGTTGAAGTGAAAACTTCTATTGGCGCGGTACGAAGGTTTTATATGAGACAAAACCTCAGAACTAGCGACACCGTCACGCTTGTAGCATCTCTGTTTGAGCGAATGCCTTGTCGGGGTGAAGTTAACAACCTACAGATATTGGGGTTTTTATTACGGTTATCGTTTCGACTTCGACTACTGTAATAGTTTAAAGAAAAATGTTGTGTGTTTCTTTAATCTAGTACAACAGTCGAAGTCGATTCGAGAACCGTAGTAAGGCCCAACACCTAAATTTTTTCGCTCAAAATGAAGCGAGCGTGATGTCAAAAACAATGACGGTGTCGCGAAATCAGAGATTTTAGCCCACCCAAAACCTCCGTACCGCGCCAATAGAAGTTTTGACTTCAAAAACTACGGGTAGCACCCCGGGAGTGCCGACAGAAGTGTAAACGTTTTGTGATTACAACAATACACGTGCTATTGGCAAAAAAATTATGCGTAGATATAAACAATTATATAAATACATGCAACAAATTTAACCACTTATTAAGGCGTATGCAACAGGTGAGCTTACTAGCACAGCTGACTGAGCCCGCTTTATAGCAAATTTTCATACAAACTTATGTACATAGTTTGAAGAGAGTACATAAAAAATGGTTACAGTTTGGTACTCACACGTATTAAAATGCTTTTAATTTGTTTGTGTGTTTTGATATCAAGCAAGCGCTTTATACCAACAAAATACATGTTGCTTTTGGATTGTTGTACTTGTTGTTGCATACCTGCTAGTTTTGCCATGCCACTTATTGTAAACGCAAATGCAACTGCGCCCGAGAAGTTAACAACCTAATTTTTTTTCGGTCAAAATGAAGAGAGCGCCATCTTTGTGTACTCTTCTTAATCAGTTTCACTCAAATTGACGAGTGCGCCCGCTTTGCAGCACCAAAAAATTAGTGTTTTTCTCATATATGGCAACATAACACTCGCTTAATTTTGAGCGAAAAAATTTAGGTGTTGGGCCTTACTACGGTTCTCGATTCGACTTCGACTGCTGTAATAGCACTCCCGGAGTGCTACCCGTAGTTTTTTTCTTGGCTGTTTTTTATGCCAATTCACGTATTTTTGATTTCTTGCAGCTAAATGCTTCTGTGTAACATTATCGCTTGTTGCGCTACACACTTAAAGTTGGTATTTACCTACTGTGCAAGTTGTATGACATGTGTACACTACACTAGAGGTGGTGGCGTTTTTATCTTTGTCTCCAGGAAACTTAAGTTTAACTGCCTATTTCAGTATGTCGAAAGAATTTTTCCATATGTTTTCATTCGTATAATTACATTTGAAGCAAAAACAATTTCTAAAATTTTGTTTTTGTATCAAATGTATTTGTACGAATGAAAATAAAAATCAAAATTCTTTCGACATCGTGAAATCGGCAGGAAGTGTTTCCGCAGAGTTTATGTTGCTGGGCAATATGAGTGTTTATTTATTGAGCTCTACCTTGGCAATGTCAAACTTTTATTCGGTGTAGTATATCTACGGTGACCATATTTTTCGACAAAAAAAAAAGGACACTCAAAATTTAATAAAAATTGTAGGTATTAACTTAATTACATACATAGATATATTTTATAACTATATAATCAATAAAAATAAATATAATTCAAACAATGTAATATTAGTGACTAGTACAAGTAGTTACATTTGTATGTACTTATTTTAATGTTTAAAACAGAAATTAAATATGCCTAGAAGTTCATACGTCGTTAAAACAAAAATTAATTAATTAATCAAAATTAACAAAGAAATTAAATTTAGCCAATAATACAAAAATAACAAAATTCAATAAATAAAAATAACAAAAAACAATAGTTTAAGGATTATATATTATTGATATTTTTCTGAAGAATATATTTTTTTTTTATTAAATCAATGTTATTCGATAAAAACAATTTAATTTCTGCACAGTCCATTTGAAAGCCGACAGAAAATTTGACACATTGAACATACAGTTTTCAGTGTTGCCCGGCAACTCCTGTCTTGGGTGGTTATAAATTTATATTGTATTAAGTTTAAAATTTCGGTATTTTGAGAAAATAAAACTTTTAATTTTGGAAACTAAAGAAGAACAATAGCCATCAAAAAGAAAGGACAAAAGAGGACAATTCAATTAAAAAAAGGACAATTTATTTTGTTTAAATTTAAAAGGACGTTGTGTCAAAAAAGAGGACTGTCCTTTTTAAAAAAGGACGGATGGTCACCGTAAGTATATCTGCCTTATGGTAATGTGGCTATGTTTGAAGAGTGTCATCGTTATATTTTCTCTAGGTATGTGAACAGTATTGTTGGTGATTTTAATTGTAATTTATTTAATGTTCCTAGATCAAATGGCATGAGCTCTCTATGTGAAGGTCTTAAACAGCTTATTCTTCATAATTTTAGGCCTACCCACTATGATTTGGCCAATGACTCGACATCATTGTTAGATTACTTTCTGGTTAGCGATATCTCTTTGGTTAGTTTTACTGGTCAATTACAATGCCCTTCGATATTCGATCATGCTTTAATTTTTGCTGCCTTAACGTTGAATTTTACACCCTTGCAAGAATTTATTAAATATCGTGACTATGACAATATAGACTGGAATGGGTTATCTCTGCATCTTTCTAACTTTAATGTTGGTCTTATTGTAAATTCTACTGATGTCAATATGAAATGTGATTTAGTTTCATTTCTTCTTACTGAACTGTTTTCCTTTCTTCCTGTTGTTAGAAAGAGGTTACGCTTGAATGACAATGCGTGGATGAATTCGCGTGATATTTTATTTGCTAGATCTTTAAGGGATTTAGCTTATTCGGCTTTTAGGTCAAATCGTTCTGTGGATAATTGGACTTTACTGTAAACTCACAAAAAGTGCGAGGGATAAGACGGGAGAAGAGGAAGCATTTTTTTAGAAATTTTCAGGGTGTTGATTCCGCATGCTTATGGCGGACTTTGCGGAATTCTGGGGGGTTACTCTCTATTGCGATGCGTAAGCAAAATGGTGCCTAATCGAACAATTAGTACCCTGTATTGCGTTTTCGTATTTTCCTTTCGCATCTAATTTTTTCCCTTTCGCATATCTGGCATCACCGCACTCTGTAATGCAAAAGTATATGTCAAAATCGTTCGTTAAGCACAAATATCTTGCGCTAACAAAATATCAAAAGCAAAGGAATCAACATATGTAGATATCAAAATTGTTGTTTTTTTTTAGGGAAAAGCAGAACCGTTCCATATGTTAGTGGATTTCATGCTGCAACGCAGCGATTTGGCCAAGGGAAACTTGCAGAGGGGAAATGCCAAACAACGCGCCTACAATTTTCACATAATACCTACTCTTAGTTTCTTAACTGTGGTCATTTAGGGAGACTATATCTAATCTACATTTCAAAATCCTCCTTGTAATACGTTCAACATGCTGATTTTCTTCCTCAAACCATAATGCACCGAATCCATCACTATTTACTTTATGTTATTTTAGTTTGACAAAAAGCAAGTACTGTACAAAAATAAGTTTTAAATGTTTTTGTTTACAAGTTTTGACATTTCATTTTGTCATTCTTCGCTATTGTGAATTTTGTGGTGCCACTGTTTCTTCTTTTTCAAATTATTTTGCGAAAGCGGTTGAGTAAGCGATACAGAGTACCAAATTGTACTGTTATCGCATTTGCTTTCGCATCGTAGAGTAACCCCGGATTGTACTAGTGCTGAGAGTGACGTGATCTGGGATGGTGATGTTGGTTCCCTGAATGACTATTTCTTCGGATATCAACCTTCAAATGGTACTGCTGAATTTGATATTGGAACGTTTGTGAATTCTACTGATTCGTTTTCTTTTCCTGTGTTGATGAGCTGGAAGTTATTGAGGCATTAAATAAGGTTAAGTCTAGATCTACTGGTACTGATGTACCTATGAAATTTATTAAACTTACATTTTCCCATGTATCTTATTGGATATTATAAATTTAATTTTTATGTCATCTCACTTTCCTAGATCCTGGAAAATTGCTTGTGTTGTTCCACTATCTAAAACTAAAGTTGTCAATCATGAAGAAGATTTCAGACCGATTTCTATTCTTCCTGCTCTGTCCAAAATGGTTGAACATTTTATTAAGAATCAAATACTTCGTTCCGTGAGGGGAGTTATCTATGAGCCACAGTATGCTTTCCGGTACGGTTATAGTACTGCATCGTTGCTAAAGCTTTTAATTTTATTTCCCACACAACTATGATTTGTAAGCTCTGGGATCAATTCAATTTTTCAAGTTCTGCTTTCAGACTTGTGTTTTCGTACCTGGTAGATAGGCTACACTCTGTGGAATTTAAGGAAGTTAGGTCTAGTATAGTATATTGCCCCCTCATTCTGGTGTTCCTCAGGGATCGATCCTGGGCCCCGTCTTATTCATTCTATATGTTAATGATCTTTATCTACAGACAAATTCTGATGCGTGTGAAACATTCTTGTTTACTGCTGATGTTTTTCTTTTATTCAATGAGGATCGTTCCCTTTCTCAGAGTTTGCAACATAGTGTAGATGGTTGTCTGGAACGTGTCCTGCAATGGACCTCTGAAAATTCACTTTCTATAAATCCTTCTAAAACTAAGGCTATTTTCTTTAGAGCTTCTGACTCTACTTCTCAATCTTTAAGACCTCACCTTTGGCTTGCTGATATTGAGTGTGTTTCTCGGCATAGATGTTTAAGTGTGGTATTAGACAGTGGCCTTTCTTTCAAAAATCACATTAACATTGTATAAGGTAAAGTGTGGGGCTCGCTACGTAGGATATATTCCTCCAACTTATACTTGCCTTTTCGGGTTATGCTTAGATTAGCTCATGCTCTGCTTATGCCGCAAGTTCTTTACTGCCTTGAAGTGGTATATGCTGTTTCTGTTGAAATGTGTAATAAGCTGCTACGCATAGTTAATATGATTGTTAGATTCGTGTGTAATGTTAGGCGTTTTGACCATATCTCATCCTTCGTCCACGAATTCCTGGGTTTTACGTTTAACGATTTTATTAAGTATCGGAGCCTCCATTTTTTCTATAGGATAGTGCGTATTTGTGTTCCGTCTCCATTGTGTGACAAATTTATCGTCCTGCTATCTTCTAGAAATCCACAGATTTTCATTCCAAGAATTTCTAGACGTATTTTTGAAAGATCTTATGTGGTTAAAGTTGCTCGCTGGTGGAATTCTTTGCCCTATGAACTTCGCATTTTTTCCCATTCCAACAACGTTTTTCGCCTTAAACTTAGGAGGTATTTAACCAGTATCTAGTGATGCGTTTGTCTATATATTTATGTATTTATATACGGATGTATACACATTTGTGTATAGATTTTAGAATCCTGATTTATTTTCTACATACCTACCATACTTACGATGCTTATTACCGTCTAAACTAGTATTTTGAGACATCAGGTATATTTCAATTCCAATTTTCAGTCTGCGCTTATTCTTTTCCAACTCCAACAATGTTTTCGTTGAATTGCTATTAATGGGACCATGTTACCTTGTACTTTTTACTTTTACTATTACTTTTAAAATCTTCTCCTTGAAGGCTGGGGAGCCAACTAAGTAATACGAATATAAATTTATTACTGTTTTTTATTCTTTAATTTTTAGTTCGGAGTGTTTCAGCAAATTAGAAGTAAGAACTGGGGATTTTTATTACTTTGTAATACATATTTATAATTTTGGCCAAAAAAGGCTTATAAATGTGAATGTAAGTTTGTTTGTAGTGCTTTCACGCAAAAACTACTAAACCGATCATCATGAAACTTTGTACACATATTCTTGGAGCTATTAGAAGTAACATATGATACTTTTTATTAAAAAAAAATTTTATTTCTTACGAAAGATAAAAAAAAAGTTTTTCAATGAGCATATTTACACTAGAACAATTTTTAAGCCGCACAATTTTTGTTCTTTCCAAATTACACTAGATTAATTCATCTGGCATTTAATGTATATGTACGTGTACTCAGCTTTGTGTGTGTTAGTGTTTTTTATTCATTTGACGTTTGTCTTTCGTTGTGCACATTACGGAACATAGTTGGCAGAAATATTGCGAGAATAATCAGTGATGGTGAATTGGCAATTATTTTAGGAGGAATTTTAAGTATAAGAAGCGAATTTACTGAATATTTTTGCAATGAGGGAAAATTTTAAAAATCAATATAAAATATTTTTAAATTGCTTCACAACTTCTATACCTACTAATAAAAAAACTTTAGCCAACATTTTTCAAAGTTTTTAATTTAATTGTGTATGTAACTTATTGATTCTCTTAGAACTTTTGTAGTTTTTTAAATAAATTGTGAGAATTTTTATAATTAATCGTTAAAAAATTGTATGTTTTTTAAAAGCTTTATTGAGAAATTTAATCAATTAACAATTAATAAACATAAACATAAACCGCCTTATTTACAAAAAATATGTTCTGCTTATAAATAAAATAAAAAAATATAAAATACCTACACAAAAAATTAAAAATGAATTGAGAATGTTTCATACTATTTTATTAAAAAATAAATGCATAAAGTTTGTTGGCGCGACAACCCCTAACCAACGAGGTCCGTAATACTATGTTCACACGAACAGAAATTATAGAGGTTCGCACTCTCACTCTTGGTTCGCGGGCCAACCTTGATTGAACCTACATGTTTCGCCATACAAAATTTTGAGAGCGAACCTACATACATGTTTCATTTTGAACCTTGTTGCGAACCCGTATAATTTACTATCATCTCTAATTTTGATAACAAATTATCGCTAGTTTATCTGAACTAGTTGTCCAAAAACATTTTAACAAAGAAAAACAATTGATAAGTGCTAAATTTTAATAAAAACATTGAGCAAATAGAAAGCATATATTTATATTTATGTAAATAATTAAATAAAATGGAAAAAACAATAAATAATATTAAATAACGAAGTACGAACCAATCTAAAATGTGTCGTGTGAACACATAGGTTCGCCATCGTGGTTCATGGAGCGAACCTAGTGTTTCAGTTCTTCGTGTGAACATAGTATTATTATGAAGGTAAAAAATATCACAACACAACACAAGAATCGATAAATAATTAATATAAATTTGGCAATTAAACGGATAACTAATTCTTGACACAAAAAAAATAAATGAAAAACTAAAAAGAATTACCGAATTACCGAATTCTCCGCGGCCAAGAATGACTGACTATTGAAAACGATGAAATGCATTAAAATAGTTATTGTTTCTCTTAGGTAAAAGCTATTAAAGTCTTTTATTGCGTAGAGCTTCGTTCTTACGGCGAATTCGTAACAGGTATATTGGAAGCGCAGATGACAAAGTAAAACGATCAGCGTTGTCAACTTTGACATTTCAAAAGGCACCAAAATGGAGAAAAAAACGCGCCATTTAACAAAAAACGCACCAAGTTCAGATTTTTTTCTTATTGAAAATTTTTGTTGAATTAATTTTGCGTCTTTACAACATTTATCTTTATTCCAAAATTCTAATGTTGATATAATATTGTGCCAATGCGTGAAGTGAATCATTCTCCACCCTTTTTCAATACCAGATAACATTTCGACATCGGATTCAAATTATACTGCTAATGGCATGATATGATATTTGCAATGGGATAAAACATTTTGCACAATGCTGGTTGTTGATTTCGGTTGCAGCTAAATGGGCTTAAAGCTACAATGTGTTTCCGTGTTCCAGCATGCCGAACAAGGTTGGATATATAAGCGTGATATCGCATTTGCAATAAAAACATCTTGCTTTTGTGTTATTATTTGGTCAAGGCCGAATCCATTGCTTAAACTCACATTGTGATTCCCAAATCCTTTTGTATTTCGCTTATGACCTCCTTTTTTAGACTCCATTCTTGACACTAACTTTAAATATTTCTTTTAGTAAATATAAATTTTATTAATTTTAGTGTTACAACCCTTTATATAAACTTTTACGCATTTTATAAAAAACGAACAATGGTCGCAAGTCTCAAGAATACTTTGTTTTTGCTAAGCTCTTTAACAGACTTGACAACAACTTTTACGACAAAAAACAATTATGTACTCTGAAAATCTAAAAGGGACAACAATTTTCTTGTAATGAAATGTTACAAATTATTTATAACAACAAGACGGTTTAACGGCTTTTGTAAATGTGTTTTGGTACTGTAAAATTGAATGTAAAAATTGTACAGAAATTGAATGAAATGGTATTGAAACAGTTGTATTTTTTGTACAAAATTCTTTTTTCTCATACTGAAACAAAAAATTGTGTTATGATTTGGAGCCACCCAAAATTAAAAAAACCCACAAAAATTAAAGAAAAAGCACACCACGCACCAACTCAGATATTTTTCGCACAAAACATTTAGAAAAGCACCAAAAAAGGTGCGAAACGCAGCAAGTTGACAACGCTGAAAACGATTCTACAAAAAAGAATGCGTATGGTTTTTTAAGATGTACTAGCCAGTTCAACTGGTAGAAATTCGCCTTGACAAAAGCTTTAAAAGTGTTTCTTTCCTAAAGGTTCCTTCTGTAGCTAAGGACTTCCCATGTTATTATAAAAAATGAAAAACTAGAAAGAATTACCGAATCACCAAAAACACGTTTTCAACTTCTCCGCGGCCAACGAATGCCGAACTATTATTATAATTTTCCGAGGCTAAAACCACTTTAAGAATTTGCCTTGACTATTACGGTCAAGGTACATATATTAAATAAGGTAGTCTTGTCCCTAAAACAAATACAACATCACAAAAACAACAGGCATTTTGTTAGTGTAAAAACTTGGCTGTTGTCAAAATGTGATGTGTAATCAAAACAAAAATTAAATTAAAAAAAAACAATTGCATAAAATAAAAATATAAAGTTAAAATTTTTTACAATACATAAAACAAAAAGGTGTTGATAGATGTATGTATGTATAAAATCAGGATGTGTCTTTTATTAGGGTACTAGGAAATAATTTCCTCCCTTTGCAAATGCATTTGTTTAACCCTTTGTGACGCCATGTTGTACTACTGCAACATACCATTCAAGGAGATGTAAAAATTAAGCTAATGATGCTTGTCCAAACTCATTTGGACAATATTCTTATTCTTATTTTGAGTCTTAAAAAATCATTAGTGATCACGTTAATTTTACATATATTTACTATTTCTATGAATTTATATTTACCTTTATGAATTTATACCTATATTTATAAAATTATACTTACCTGTATCTCCATGAATTATTTTTATCTATTGTATCATTTATGTACCTACCTAAGTTATTTTAAATTATGTTAAGCTGGTCGCACTGATAACTTCCATATTTTCCAAATTTTCCAACTGTCACAGTCGGTTCTTCCAGAACCGAACTGTTTTAAAAACCACGTCATAAATTTTCGCATTCATTCCTCAAAGATCAGCAGTGCGAACAACTACTACATACATATATACTAAACCATCAACTTGTACATAAGTTATTATTAATATATACACTCCGAGCCAATTGAAGTTCAACTAATAAATTGTCATTTTCTTTAACTGAACTCTTTTGTGTATTGACTTAATTTATTAAAAGGAAGCCGCATAGAGGAATCTAACCCTAATATCGATTGCTCATCCCACGCAACCGATCCTAACCCTACATGTACCTTATCTATTCACAGTAAGGTTACATGCGCAATTTCTTACGCGTGATTTAAGAAAATTGCGTTACCACAAACTTGTGATTCAAACAAGTCTGTACAATGCTAAAGCGATTTTACTTGGTGTTGTATATCAGCAACAAACCTCTCTAATGCTTACATTACAAATTAGCTTAATAGCTGGCAACTCTTGAATTTTTATTTCATTCAAGTGACGCACGTGTTCAAACAGGTTTTGCACTCTTTGAGTTCTTATAAGAAAATATTTTTATTAGTAAAATACTAATATTTCTTTGGTGAAATTTGTGTGAAAGGTACGTAAGGGGATTTTTTTCAATAATCAATAAAAGTCTTATTGAAAAATCAGTTCGTTATGATTTTTTAGACAGATTTTGTTTTGTTGCATATATGCAACACTGCGCTATTCAATACATTTTTACCTTTCCTTTTGAAGTAAAGTGTTTTCATTTTTTAGATCAAAATGAGTCGTAAGTTGAGTAAATTAAGTATTGAAGACCTTGAAAATATGCTATTGGAGTGGGAAGATAGTGAAGATGGCCTCGACTTTTCCGACGACGACGATGCCATCGATCCTACGTATAGGTTGGAGCCGAACGAACATGAAAGTTCTGATGAAGAACTAGAGGAAGCACCTACAATGGAAAATGACGCTAGCACTGTAGCAACTACATCCGCCGATGCTGTAACATATCCAGGTCTCACCTCCGATGGTCCTAGCACTAGCGCTGCAGCAGCTTCAAAATTAGCCAATCGTTTGCCTAAGGTTAATATTACTTGGAAAACAAAAAGTCTACAGCTAAATGATAACCAACTACATTTTCATGGATCTGAAAAGCTTCCTCCAGAGTTAGTATGCTTAGATACGCCATTTGAGATATTTTCATATCTAATTACTGAGGACATCATTAACCATATAACAGACGAAACAAATTTATATTCTGTTCAGAAAAATGCTAATAAGCCTATAGATGTTACTAGCCAAGAAATACGTCAATTTATTGGTATAGTATATTATATGTCAATAGTTCATATGCCAAAAGTAAAAATGTACTGGGCGGAAAATATTAGCTTTGAGCCGATACGCGAGACCATGCAATCTAAACGATTTGAACTAATTAGGGAGTTATTACCTTTAAACGACAACAGTAAAATGCTACCATATGACCATGCTGATTCAGATCGTTTATATAAAATCCGGCCTTTGATAAAAGCACTCAACAATAACTTCAAAAAAGTTCCATTTGAAGATCATTTGTCTGTTGATGAACAAATGTGCTCAACAAAAGCTCGAAGCATGCTGAAGCAGTACTTGCCAGACAAGCCTCATAAATGGGGCTTCAAACTTTTTGTTATATGTGGTGTATCTGGGTACGGATACAAATTTGAAGTTTATAGTGGGCAAGAAAACAGGTGCACGGCTGATGAGCCTGACTTGGGGGCATCTTCTAATGTTGTAGTCCGCCTTGCGCGTGAAGTACCTACCAATCAGAATTACCGGTTATTTTTCGATAATTACTACACCTCGATACCGCTTATTGAATATTTATCTAGTCGCGGCATTATGGCTTTAGGGACTATAAGAAAACCCCGTATCCCCAATTGCAAGTTGCCGGAGGAAAAAGGTTTTAAAAAAGAACAACGTGGTATGTCAATAGAACAGGTTGGAAACTGTAATGGGGTTGACATAGCGGTGGTTGCTTGGAGAGATAACAAAATCGTTACCCTAGCCTCAAACTTTGCAGGAAAGCACCCAACAACTACAGTGAGAAGGTGGGAAAAGTCGCGAAAACAATACGTTTCTATTGGACGTCCCTTCGTAGTCTCAGAATATAATCGACATATGGGTGGTGTTGACCTTTTAGACTCAGTAATGGGCCACTACAAAATTAAACTGAGAAGCAAACGTTGGTATATAAGAATTTTTTACCATCTTTTAAATATGGCTATGTGTAACGCATGGCTATTATATCGACGCATAAATGCTTAAAAAGGAAGTCCAAGCAAAATACTCAACTCTGCTGAATTCAGAATAGCTATAGCAGAAACGTTATGCAAATATAAATCTGTGCACCGGTTGAAGCGCAGAAGTGACATTGAAAGCCAAATTCAAAATAAAAAAAATAGAGGCCCGGCTCGGCACGTCTCTCCAAAGGATGTGAGATTGGACCAATATGGACACTGGCCTATTTGGTTGGATAAAAGAATGCGATGCAAGTTTCCAGAATGTAAGGGATATACACAAACATCCTGCGAAAAATGTGGAATAAGCTTGTGCTACAACAAGCAAAATAATTGCTTCAAAAATTTTCATATCTCTTAACTTTAAATTAAATTTTTCAGTACTGTTAACGCAATGTTGCATTTGTGTTTTAACGTTCTTGCGTCACAAAGGGTTAAGGCTGGAGTTATGATAAATTAACTGCAACGAAAATTGGAATTAGATCATAAGAGAATACTGCCCATATATTGTTTATACGTGTTTACGTATTGTAACTGCTGTTGTTGAAGCAACAGAAAATATTAAAGATGCAAATGCACAATTCACGATTAGACTTTACCTTTTTTCCAGCATGTAAAATGCTTGATGGCAAAAAGTTAGAGCTACATAAAAGAGAAGTAGGTGTGAAATACCTGAAACAAATTTCGCTCCATATACTTCTCAGGCGCTTTTCTTTGGGTACTTGAAACAACTTTCCTTCCCCCTTTGCAATTTTTTTTTTGTAGACACTACATACACGCATTGTAATCGATATTTTTAATTTTAATTATATTTTAAAAATTTTTCACGCGTTTTTTTGTTTCAATTTCTTAAATTTTAATTAAAAACACAACAAAGTTTCGACAACAAAAAATCAATCAGCTGATGTCAATTTTAACTAATGCGACTACCTGATAATTAATATACCTTGATTACGGTTCACATTTGCTTTTCGTGCTCTCGCATGTATTAGCATGAATTTTCTGATTTGATTTTTAGACAAAAAAAAAAAAAACACCTAAAATATGTATCTCGCTTCCAGTCTTTTAAAAGATTTTAATGTTGTTAACAAAGTTGTACGGAATATAATTTCTTATAAATTTTATTTACAGGGATATTTCATAGGATCAACGGATTTGAGATAAAGTATAAACGTTGAAAGTACTACGCCTATGACTCTAACCCTGCTGCAAATTAAAAAAAAAATCATGTGGCACTCGGGGACTGCCGCGGTAAAGCTATTGCATAGCATTTTTTTATCAACTTATGCAATTATATTATTACGTTTTGTTTAATAACTCCGTTGTTTTTCTGGTAACACTGTATGTTAATGAAATAAAAATCAATAGCATACTTTAGGTGTTAACATACATTGGGCGATTTAAATACTTAAAAAAACAAAAGACTTACTGCCTGGCCCATGATGTCGAACGAATTTTTCAATCGTACAAATTACATTTAAAACAATAACAAAATTTTTCAAATTGTTTTTGTTTCAAATGTAATTTGTACGAAAGAAAAATTCGTTCGACATCGTGGGCCAGGCAATTAAGAAACAAACTTAAGCGTAGATCCTACTATCGGCACAATGTACCGATTTTCGTCGTCTCACTGCAATAAAGTCATCAGTACTAAACCGAAATTGCATTATTTCTCAATTAATTATGGAATAAGTCTATATGGCTTTATTACCAATGTAGTGCAATTAGTTGACAAATAAGGCAAATTTATATATATATATATATTCCTCTAACTCCCACTGGAGCATAGGGCGCCAACAATTACAGATCTCCATCTGACTCGGTTTTGAGAAATAGACCTTAATTCGTTCCTAGTTGATTCATTTCGGATTCTGTTGAACGTCTCCATGTTGTACGCGGCCTACCGCTTTCTCTACCATCTTGATGAAATGGGTTCCATCTAAGAGCTTGCTTGGATACATTCTCATCATTCCGACGAAGGGTGTGTCCAATCCACTGCCACTTTCGCTTGCGAATTTCAGTTGCTACTTCCATTTGTCCTGCTTTTAATAACAGCAGCTATATTCTGTAATTCTCGTAGCTAAAGCTAAATCTCGATCGCTAAAATTTTTAGGGCGAAAATTTTAGCGATTTTGCTAAAAAGGTATTCTGTAACTCTAATCGCTTAGCTAAAATTTACTCTTTTCGCCGTAGCTAATTTTCTATCATTAGATCATTCCTTTCTTTCTTATTTGATAATATAATATTGAAAAGAGACAAATATATATGCGTGTATATTTGGCATTTTATATTAGTGTTACCTTACATTATAATTTATACTCCGTAACAATGAAATTGTTTTTGTCAAAAAAAAATTTAAAATATGTTTTAAAACGTCTATTTTTTAAAGCTATTTCACAAAGTTCTAGTCAAAACTTATTGTTTTTTTGCAGCACATGCATTTTGAAAATTGTAAAGCGCATGATTTTTGCGTAGTAATTTCTCAAGAAAGCATTACGTTCGAAAGTTATGGGAACATTTATAAGAGATGGCATCACTGTTAAGAAATAATTTCAGTAAACGATTGAAATTTTTCTACGTGCTATTAGCTGGCGGTACTGTGGCATATTTATTTGAAAGTACTTGTTTGTACAACAATTTTTTTGATCATAATAAATTTAAAATTTGTGTATAGAGTTTTGATTAATTTTGTAATATTGTAAAAATCTTTTTTTTTATTAAATACATTTTTATATAAAATTTAGTATATGAGTTTTATTTAAATTAAACTACTCATAACAGCTAAAACACTTCAACCTATCATGGACAACCTCTTTATGCTATTCCAAATACTAAATGAGCATGTATTTTTGCCCTTTTTTATCCTTTTTCTAGTTTTCTACATTATTTTTCTAAAAAAAAGGCTAAACGACAATAATATAAAAAATATTTTGCGTAAATTTCTTTTTAGCCCCTTCAAAATATCGTTGCTTAAATTTTAGCGTTTCTAGCTAGAAAATTTGCTTAAATGTGCTTAGAGAATACAAATTTATAACATTTTAGCGAGGTGAGAGAGCATTGTTTACTCTTAGAGCAAACGCCAAAATTGCGGCGAATTTAATTTTTATGAGATTGCCTAATTTAGCAATACGAATTACAGAATTCAATATGTAGCTAAAATTCTCTAAAACGATTTTAGACATTTTTAGCGATGGAGATTTAGCTTTAGCGAGTTACAGAATATAGCTGCAGCTCTTCATTCGATATTGTTCGAGGCCAGAAGATGCGTAATATCCTTCTTAAGCAACGATTGACAAATGTTTGCAGACGTCTTGTGATGCTGTTGGTAACCTTAGGCAAATTTAGCTTATTACTTATAACTTTATTTCAGTGAGCCGACGAAAATCGGTACATTGTGCCGATAGTGGGATCTACGCTTTAGTGTCAGGTTTTTTCGTTTCAAAAACAAAAGACTTAAGAAACAAACTTAGTGTCAGGATTTTTCGTTTCAAAAACAAAAAAGACTTAAGAAACAAACTTAGTGTCAGGTTTTTTCGTTTCAAAAACAAAAGACTTAAGAAGCAAACGTTTTAAAATTTCTTGATTCGGTCGCCTCAAAGCTCGCGATAGAGCTATGCAATAGCTTAAAAATCGATGATGTTATAGCCTTTCGAAAAATAAAGATAACTGCCAAATAATTTTGATTCTTTAACTTCGTTTCGGAGTTAGGGAGTTCAAACATTTTTATTTATCTTGAATTTAATTTACATATGTATGTATGTATGTACATACACACATATGCAAGAAGTTTGATAGTTATATGGTGTCTATTCGCGACGTCATTTTATATATATAAATTCCAAATTTCATATAATTTAAAACCCAACATTATATTTGAGTTTTATCATAAAAATATTTTAACAGCCTGCGTAAAAATCGAAAATTATTTCAAATAATTATTGGGAAATGAAAAAGAAATAAATTTGAGCTGAAATGTCATTTTTCATTTAATAAAATGAGTTAAAATCAATAAAAAAACAAATCTTTTCAATAATGACAACGAAAAGTTTGTGGCTGCTGTTGCAAGAGAATCTGGCAATAGAACGCAGATCGTTTGTGGGAACTTCAATAGAAATTTTAACAATTTTGGCAATATTTTTTATATTACTGCAAACCAAACCTCACGTAACTATGGAGAAACCCCATTATCATAGAGATATACCATTAAACGATTTGTCGGAGTTTAGGTAAGTCGGAACATTAAAACTATTTATGTAGACTTAACTTGCTAAATATTCCGCAGAAAACTTATGTTAATAAATGAGCCAATTATTCCTTATGTTATACTTTACTCCTAATAATAATTACACGGAAAATATATTTAAAATTACCGCTGAAAAATTAAAATTATTAGAAGCTGTGGGATTCAAAAGTGAAAATGACATGATTGAAAATTTCGATGACTCTTCAACATTGGCTTGTGTCGTTTTACAGGATCATGATGTGCTTCTGAGATTTCCCAACTATTTTCGTACTAGACCTAATTACAACTTTTTCAAATTGCAAGATTTTTGGTTAACAAGATGTGTGGGAGTTTTGGTAAATGGTGACGAAAATAATGTGGACTTCTACATCCGCGAAGGATTTCTACAACTTCTATACACTATTGTAAAAACTCAAATCGAAGTGGAAAATACTCAATTGTCTAATGAATACGAAATTCCAACCCAAATTTCTTCTATGTTTCGCAATCATGAATCTAAAGTGGGCTGTGTTAATGGCCTGGCGGAAAACTGCGTTACTCCTGGTAGATATTTAATATGGTCTATATATTATTTTATATATTTTGTACCATTTATAAATTTAATATGGGTAAGTAAACATAATAATATCTACATACAAATGTATGTATGTAATTATGTACTCTTATGGGCTTTTTATTTACAACTCTCAAACGTTTTTCAAAGCAACGCAGAAGTTTGATTTTAACATTGAGTGATTGTTCGCCGATATCGAAGAAGTTCTTTCTTTCGAACAATTACATTTGAAACAAAAACAAATTCAAAAATTTGAATTTTTCACTTTTAATTAAAGTTTTTGTTGTGTTTTTTGCATCTAGCTCAGATAAACTTCCGATAAAATTTAGAGAAGACAGCAATTTTTCATGCTTCGCAAGTAGATTCAATATGAATGTACATGCTTGTATGGCGAAGCTTGTTGCTTCGCTCATGATTGGGGTGTGAAGCATGAATAGAGAGCGAAGCATGTTCCGTGTGAACGTAGTATAACGAAAATCATATGAAGTGGTTTGACATGACTTCGTAAAGATACGTAGTTAAGAAATCGGAAGGAAATGTAGGAAAGATTTCGTAAAGAAATGTCTTAACGATGTCGTTTAGACTATTCGTAATGTTTTCGTAAACAATTTTAGTTGCTAAACACTATTTATCTTAATAATTTTTTCTTGTTATTTATATTTATCTATTGAACTAAAAATAATATTAATATTGATTTTCCAAAACTTACTTAATAATTAAATTTTTTAAAAAAATGTTTCCCTGCGCACACTCAAATTAAAAAATTCAACTGTAAACCAAAATGCAAACTTGTAAACATCAAATATAACTTCAGACATAATACGGAAATTTTGTTTTTAGAAATTCTACAGAAATGTCTTAACAATTTTTTTTTTGTGGCAGTTTTATTATTTATTGAATCTTCAATTATATATTGAAACATCAATAAGTTTTTAAAATCTTTAAAAATACATTAATATATGTTTAGCCAGTGCTAAACAAAATTTTTAATTCCAACTGTTGATTTTTGATGTTTTACATCTCTCGTGTACGGCTGAGAGAAAGAGTATCCCTCCTTCTCAACCGGGTGTGGCGTCTATAATTTAGAATGTTGCGCGCAAGTGGATTTGGGTGCAATACTAGTTTTTCAATATATTTTTTTGCGTGTTTTGAAAATACTGTCTTCACCAATGGAACATCAAGATCTTTGTGAATTCGCTGATTTCGTATATACCAGGGGGCTGCAGTAATTGTACGTAGAATTTTGTTTTGTCGCCTTTGAATTTTTTCTACACTTGATGCTGAGGCAGTGCCCCATAACTGGATTCCATAGGACCATATTGGGTTGTATAACAAAAGTTTACAGTCAAGACTTAATATAGAATTTCATCTAATAAGCCAATTCATTTGGGCTGCTTTTAATTTCATTTGTTTCAACTTCGCATCTATGTGTAATTTCCATGTTAAACGACGATCAAGATGAACGCCTAGATATTTTACTACAGTGTGTTGCGGTATAGTCTCGTTGTTGATTTGTATAGGAGGGCATGTTTCCCTGCGTAAAGTAAAAGTGTGTAGACGTTATTTCTGCTCATTCACTTTTATCCGCCATTGTTTTAGCCATGTTTCCAATTTTGAGATGTACCCTTGTAGATTCCGGGAAGCTTCTACAGGATTTTCATTAACGCTTAGAAAAGCCGTATCATCAGCAAATGTTGACGTGTGAATGATAATGCTTAACGGTAAGTCAGAGGCATATATTAAATAAAGTAAAGGACCGAAGATACTGCCTTGAGGGACTCCGGCTTCAATCGACTGCGGGGGGCTTGTAAAATTGCCTTCCTTAACTACAAATTTTCGTTCCTCTAGATATCTTTTTAAAAGCTTGACGATATTTGCGGGTAGATTTTGTGTTACTTTGTGGACAAGACCTTCGTGCCGTACTTTATCAAAAGCCTGTGAGACATCAATAAAAAGTGCTGAACAATATTTCTTTTTTTCAAAAGTTTTTCTTACTACATTCACAAGTCTGTGAGTTTGTTCAAAAGTGTTATGCTGACTGCGAAAACCGAATTGATGATCTGGATTACATCCACTGCTAGTCACTATAAGAGTCAGCTTGCTCATATACAGCTTTTCAAAAAATTTCGACATATTGGGCAATAAACTGGTAGGCGGATAGCATTCAACCTTTGAATGATCCTTACCGGGCTTTGGTATCATAGTAATCATCGAAACCTTCCATTCTGCCGGATAGTATTGCAGCCGTAAAATACCCTTAAAAATGAATAGTATAACTCGTTTTGCAATGAAAGGCAATTCTTGCAGCATTTTGTTGCTAATTTTATCAATACCTGGGGCTTTTTTTGAGTTTAGACTTGTAATAGCCTTTTCAATCTCCACAATATTAAATCTTAGCGGAATTTCTGGTAAAGCGACGACTGGTGGCAGTTCAATAATATCAGCATAAATATTTGGAGTAAATACTTTTTCTAAGTGTTTAACAAAAAGAGCACCTTTTTCAGCATCAGTTCTTGCCCAGTCACCATTTGAAGCTCGTAATGGAGGTTTACATATCACCGGCCTTTTAAGTCCTCTGGCTGCACGCCACAGCGAATAATCTGTTGATGGTGTTGCATCGAGTTCTTGCAGAAATTTTTGCAGCGAAGCTGTTTTTTGTGTTTGCAAAACTTTTCTAAGCTCCTTGGTACACTCCTTAAGCCTTAATTTTAGCCGAGGCGATCTGTATCGTTGCCATTCTCGTCAAGCTCTCCGTTTTTCGGTCAATAGCCTTTCTATATCTGCACACAAAATATTGTTAAATCTCGCTTGTTGATTTGGTTGAATTGAAGAAGCATTAAGAGCAGCTTGTTTAGCATGTGCTTCAAACAACCTAATAGAATTTTCTATGTCAGCAGGTGTTCTCAATGGCATATTTTCCGTGCAATGAGCACTCAAATATTTTTTGTATTTCAGCCAGTTAATACGTGCAGATGTCAGCGGTAAATCACATGTTGGTGTTGCAGTTGTGTGTGAGTAAATAGTGATAATAGTAGGCGAATGATCTGAAGACAAATCCAAAGATGCTTCTACTTCCATCATTTCGCTGGGCACACCTTTCGAGATTCCAAAGTTGATTACATCAGGAATTTTTTGTCGACCCATTGGCCAATATGTTGGCTGACCACTTGAAACTACACTCAAACCCATTTTTGAAATTGTGTCAAACAAAACACGACCCTTAGGACTGATTAAACGTGAACCCCAAAAAGTGTGTTTAGCATTGTAGTCGCCAGCTGCTAGAAAACGGGACCCCAGTGTTGTATAAAATGCTGTATATTGACTCGCTGAAATTGAAAACCTGGGAGGAGAATAAACAGATGATATCACAAGCTTTTGATAAAAATTTTCAATACAGATATTTGTTGCTTGAAGATATTCTTCACGAAGGTCATTTAGCAGGTAGTGTTTTATTCGTGTTTTTATTAGGATTCCAGAGCCACCACAAGCTCAACCTCGAGGATCCTTAGTATCGTAGATATTATATCCACCAATTTTAAAATAGCTTCGAGACGTCAAATGAGTTTCTGAGATAAGCATAACATCGATTTGTTTATCCAGAAGAAAATATTCTATTTCATTTTTATGTTGGCAGATGCCGTTTGCGTTCCAAAAACAGATTCTTAAGTTCATGGTTTTTTCAATACAGGCTGCAACAAGGTAGACTGCATTTTCAACATTTCCTGCATCATACAGGACATGTTGAAAGTAAATGTATTTAATGTTTGTATTAGGATCTCTATCGAGGCTTCAATACGACTAAAATTATGCCCTGATTCTTCATTAGCTGGTACAGTTTTTTTCGCCGGAGTCTGGTTACTCTTTAAAATATTAGCGTATGAAAATTGACAATTAGGTTTTTGTTGAGTAAGAGTCATGTTAGACTTTAAAACATTTGAGTATTGATTATGGCTAGACGACGGTTGAGGTAACTGAAGGTAGTTTAAAGGGGTGTTGGGCTGATTGGGAGTAGCATTTGTTTTTCTGTTCGACGAATTTTTAAAACAAGAGTAAAGAGGGCAGCCTCTATAGTTAGCAGTGTGGTTTCCACTGCAACTCTTCTGTGTAACAAGTACTTTAGATTATAGATTGGGTGCGATTCATTTTTTTTAATGTTCAAGTCACCTGGCTGTAGCTCGACTCTAAAAATAGGTTGGGGGATTTTTTCCCTTATTTTTGATGTTAGAAACAATTTTAACTTTGAAGCCATTATTTTCAAGGCCAGACTTAACCTCTTCTGGATCCACACTAGAGTCTATACCTTTTATTACGATGGTTAGACCTTTAGCACTCTTTAATTGGTACGTATAAAAATTTTTGTTTTTTGACTCAAGGTCAGAAACTATTTTTAGGTAATTACTTTCTTGCACTATCTGGATTTTTGTTTCGTTAATATTTCCGCGCTTAATTGGAGTTACATAGAACTCTTTTTCTCCAATTAAGGAGATAAGGCTTTTTACCAAAAAAAACTAGAGTTCTGCTCTCTTAAATATATCGGTGGAGGTTTACTCGACCTTGTCGTAGTTGTGTCTTCATTGTCTTGTTCTGATAAAATCGCGAAACGATTTTCGGAATTTTTTATTTTGTTTTTTCCATCTCTGGGAACTTTTGCTGTTGAAGCTATTTGAGCTGATTTTGGACTTCTTCCCCTTTTTAACACGGTTATGTATCTGTCCATTCCTGTTTGAATTTTATTATCATTTATTGTACTCACCGCATCTACCATTTTGTGCACGTTGGTCACCTTGTTACTTATTGTTTGTTTATTTGTACAGCTAAGCTGACAAGTTTGCTGTTGGGTGCAATTGTTGTTGCTTCTTGATCAATATTTAACATGTTCAGAGAGAATGATCGCGTACGAGTATTTGTGTTTTCTGTTAAATTCAGGTTTTTGTTTAATTCATTTTTTTTATTGTCGTCATCAGCAACTAAAGTTATATATTGTACATTCCTACTGCTTGTAGTATTATTGTTGTTTATATCAGAAGATGAACTCATCAGAGTTCTCTTTTTTTTATTTTCACTTATATTAGTTTGCGTATGCAAAAATTTATGTGTATTGCACACAAGCAAAAAATAAAATAAAACCAGTAAAATAACTGTTCAAAAAATGTTTTGTTTTTTTTATATTTTTTGTGACTTGAAAATTTTTTTTTCTTTTATATTTTTTTATATTCAGTTGCGATGATTATAAAAACGCGTCTGTTCACTACGAGAGTTAGAGAGGGTAAGAGCCTGGATGAAAAATTGTGCTAACGAAAAATCGCTCTCTTCACCCCTCTCGCCAAAAACTGCCATTTTATGCCAGCATAATTAATCCAGTGTGAAAAACACCAATAAGCAAAACAGCTTTCTTCAAAATTCACTTTTTAACTTTTTTGTTCAGGCGGAGTTTATAATTGGAGGAAATTTTTCTCGAGAAAAGTATTTTCCGTGGGAGAGAAATTCCTAGGGAATATTCGTGATTGGGCTGTATGAGTTTTGGTCAGGAAGAGGCTTTACAAATGCTGTTGGATATTGTTGAAGTACACTTGCCTTCGTGTAATATTTTTTGTACGCTTCAACTGGCTGCAACATTGCGATTTTTATTTATTTATTTCTTTTTTTATTTGGATTGTAATGCATGAATTTATTAGCGATATATAAGTTATTTATATTTATATTCTATTTTATTTGACCTTTTCTTTATATTTATTAGAATGTTTTTTTAAGCTATAGGTCTTTTTATTTAAATATATATATATATAGTTGTTTATATTTATATTTATTTTCGATATAACAATTTGTTAGCATCTTCAGGAAAATTTTATAAATTAATAATTTAATAATTAACAATTTTCAACAACTTTTCGCAGCATTTGCCAAAAGAGTAATTTTATTGTGTAGTAAAATAATCAAAATTTTCTTAAAATTTTTTGCATAAAAATCACTCCCAAAACAACCGTTTGCTAAAAAAACTAAAACTTGTGGTTTACAAATCACTCTATACATACATACATAAATAAGCATTTTGCTATCTTCCAAACTTATGTTCGAACAACATAAACTACATATGTTTTTGCGGTGTAAACAAGCAAAAAAACAAAAATACCGGCACCGTTCTTGCTTAGTATACGAGTAGTTGCTTTAAAAAGATTACAAAGAAATAACGATCACTTAAAACAGCTGTATAAATCAAGTCGCCAGTACTCAAGGAAAGAATTGGCACAGAAAATTGTGAAAACAAAAGATGCATTTTAAAGTTGATATTTTTAACTTGAATAGTTTGGAAATTTTATTAATTTTTGCAAAATATACAAGAAAACATGTTTAGTTAAATTTGTGCATTGCTTTATTATTAGTTTGAGCTTCAGTTCAAGTAAAATACATCAGTTCACTTCAGTACTTGCTTGCGAGTTGAATTCGCAAAACTTCTTGCGATTGTGTTCTCCAGAGAACACCTATCCGCGACTTCACCTCGCATCGCAAATGGTAGGGGAAATGCGACTGACAGAACATGCCTGATAGTAAATTTTTTTATTATTAATTTAACATGTACAAAGTAGAGTAGAGGGAAAGGATTTTTTTTTATTTTTATTATATATATATGTATATATTTTATTTTATATATATTGAATGAACATTATTGTTGATTCATACTTGAATAAAAATTATAATGAATAATGATTTTTTAAGCAAAAATATTATTCAACATATTAAGCACGAAATTTCTCCCAGTGCAGCCGAAATACAGTCACCACTACATACACATTTTAAACAACTCTGTCTTAGAAGACCATTGCTCTAAAGTTAACAAAACGCGTAATAGCAGAGTTGTAAAAGAATTAAGCGTTTTTCTACATTTTCACCATCTACATGTCCTACCTTATCCATTTCTTTCTAGTGCTGGCACAATACATTGCATAAGTAGGAATCATCCCCTGAGTGCCGCATAATTCTGTTTGTTTTTGAACTAGTGTTCTTGCAGCTTGGTCCTAAGCAGGGCTTAAAATTAGTATTTTATTTATTATACTACCGAATAATGAGAAAATATGATCGGTTTCCATTTTTGATAGTAGATAAACTAAAAATATTTACCTGATAACAACTACATTTACAGTTTTCTAAAAGAAAATTTTATACTCGTTTTATAGTCGTTAAAAATTCTTGAAATCAGCTATATTCAGAAATAAGTTTTTCTTGAATCCAAGTATTATATTAGTAATTTTTAGGGTTGGTATTTGTTGATGAAAAGAGACAAATTTTTAATTATTACTTATTTTAAGAACGCAATGTTTGTCATAATAGTCGAAGTTGTGTTTGGTTGGAATGGCATATATTTTGTTGTTTGGTATTTTTTATAGCGGCATATTTTTTGAAAATATAATTTTATGTGTTTTTTTTTGCATTTCTGTTTGGATACCTATTTTTCATTGACAAGAAATTTTTGCTGAACAATCGGGCCTATTCCCGTTGGCGTTGTTATTTGAAAACGAAATAAAAACGACAATATGGCATCACCGTTGGCGTTATTGACATTTATCGAAAATATATCGGTATTCCCCACTTTGAAACGAACATAGTAACGCCAAAGAAACATTCATTCTCTGTCGTTCCCATTTTTAGCACCGAAGGGTAAACGACTGTAATAAAATAAATTAAAAATGAAAATGACATTACAGCAGTTTGAAATTTTAGTTTCTGAATTGGAAAAAAATTCCTCATATGCTAAGGGTTTTCGGAAGGTCATAAAGCCCCTAAACTTCGATGGTTTTTGGAATCAGATTTCAGGAAAAAAACCGTTTGGGCCGTTTCCTGACGGAGACGGTTGGTACAAAGTAAGTAAAACTAAATTAGCAGTAAAAAATGTTAAGAGGGTGAAAAAGAAGCTGGAGAAGAATAAAATAGAACCAAGAGCAACAGGAGGTGGCGCTTATAAACAGATTCCATTGTCAACATTGGAAGAAGCTGTGGCAAATTTATTGTAGGACTTGCCGACCATGAAGAAGTTGTGGCGCCGCCAATAGCGGCAGTGGACACAAGAAATGTAACTTCGGAAAGTGGAGATAATCACCCCTATCGCGAATAAACATTCGCATGAAAAAACTCCCAAATATTTTGTTTTACTATCGTGAATGATTCCCATAAATTTTTTTGGGAATGAATTCCCATACCTTAGAAATATGGCATCGCAAATGTTTACTCCCGCGAATAATTTGACTAAAATTATTCACAACAATTGAAAGTGGGAACAAGAAGTGCACATATAAGTAGCAATTTGTTTTTTAATCCAGAACTTCATGTATTCATTTTTTTCTTATTTATTAACACAGGAGTGTTAATAAAGAACAAATTAATTGTCTGGTTGAAGCAATGTGTGCGAATCAAGACTATGGCAAAGGTTTCCAAAAGGATAAAAACGAGGACGTGGGTAAATTTTTAAACGAGTTAAGCTTTTGTAAATGGTGTTAATTATTAGTTTAATAAGCGTAACTTAAATTTTTCATGCATAGGTGTGGATCGACCAAAAACGGAACATAAGAAAAAAACTGACTGAAAACAAAAAAAAAAACCAAACAAAACAAAGCGGGTCAGATTCATCACGTATTTATCTTCGCTGAAGTCGTTCTATAGATTGATTTTCCTTTTCCAGCAACAGAAAACGCAAATAAACGTTATTCACAATTTTTACCTTATTAGCTTTAATTTCTTTTATTCATACACCACAAAATAAATCCCGCAAAAATTATTTGTTAAATCAAAACAAACAATTGAAAATAAAAACTTGTATTCCCAAGTAATTCACAATAGAGACTTAAACTCCCAAAATATTCGCGATAGCAGTTTGTTGGGGATGGGAATACAATTTTTCTCCCAAACAACTTACTCCCATAATATTCGCGATATGGGTGAATGTAGATGCAGCGGCGAATTCCTCCGAAATTATCATGAAAACATGCAGAGAAGAAGAACTACTGGGGCTTGATGCACCATTAAGAAAGATATAACTGGAATTACTGGAAAAGAGCAAAATTGTCATGATTAGTTTTCCTTTATGTTGTTTTTTATTTTTGTACTTTTACTATGCACATACATACATATGTATTGATTTTTCTATTAAAATAACAAAATGTGAAAAATAACAACGTAAAATATATATTAATTTTTATTTTATTATCGATGACTTTTGTTCTTCGTTTCTATATATTTCAAGCATGCCAATATATGAACGAAACGTCGATAAAAACGACAACGACATAACCACAATTAAAACTACAACGCCAACGGGAATAGGCCCGAATATATTACAGAGAATTTATTTTCATTTTGCGTGCTATTAAAAATTTTACTATGCAGATACTTCTGGCGTGTAAGCTACTTAATATATTATTTTGTTTACAAGTATAAAATTTTTTTTAGAAAACTGAAAATATAGTTGTTATCAAATTTTTCTAGTTTTCACATCATCAATATATGAAATATGAGGGCAATTTGTAGTAAATTATTAGTTTTTTAAACCCTGGTCTTAAATTGTTCTTTAATTTATTGACAGATTTTAAAAATTATTTCCTTTTTTTATCAGTTTTCTTGCCATATATTTTTTATCTGAGATGCCTCGCGAAATATTGGTCCCATAGAAGAGATTAAAAGAAAAAACCGCTATGGGCTTACTTTTGATTGCTTTTTTCCAACTTTTTGAGAGAGTGATAAATAAACTAGAAATTATATTTTTTCCCAGAATTATTTACCTACGTGATTTTAGGATAACATAAAAAAGCACATTTGAGAAATTATTGTAAAGATGCTGTTATTGTTGTCTAAAATAATTTGTTTTCACTCATAACGTTAAAGAAATTTTACCGTCAGTAGAAAAAAAATCTTTATATTTTCAGAATGTTTACTTTTTTAATCACGTATGTTACTTTAAAAATTTTTTGTTAGTGCCAGCGTGTCTGTTAGTGATTCATAATCTTTTGTTTTTAGTAATAAATTTCTTTATTTTATTTAAGTAAATCCCGCTTAAGTATCCAAATAAATCACACACTGTGCAGTGGTGGAAATGCTAAGCTACCTAGTTTACGGTAATGGATTAAAAACGTCAAAAAGGCATTTGAATTGCGTTTACAACTGACCGTGCAGTGTCATGACAACAAAGAATACATATTAGTTGTCCAAATAGTTAAGATAATTGGCTTCGAGACGTACATATGTTGATAAACGAACACCAAAAATGGTAATCTGCTCCAGGGAAAAAAGTACGTTGCTATCTTCCGGTCTATTGTTCAATTAAGCTTTTTTCTAGCTTTTCTTATTTCAGATAGGAAGATAGTGATCAACTTGAACAATAGACTTTGAAAAGTAAGTAAAGTTCAAACCCATTAATATGACAAAAATGTAGAGTAAAAGCTTTCATGTAACTTAGCAGATTCAATTAATGATAGAGGATTTTTAACTAGTTGATTGCAGCTGCCATGGTGGTAGTGAGGTAGATCCGATAAGACTTTGGTTCATCATGATGTCAGTTCACCCTTCCGTGTCTTTTCAATTATTACGAGCTTCTAGATTTCTAACAAAAGTAACAATTTAATTTAAAAATTAAATTTAAAGAAAACGAACTTAAGCCTGACTTATTAAAAATTTCTTTCATAAAAAATGTATGTAGATAAAAATGTACTCGTATGTTCATGTACACACCTTACTCACGCCTAACAGTTTTTATATTACACGTACTTTTTTTTTATTTAATTGAATATGTATGTAATAATTAGTTTGCCAATATTAATTGTATTAATAATTATAATAAAATTAATATTTGTAATAATAATAATTCATCGTTTAACATCATACATACATTATATGATTTACAATTACATATACTTAATATTAAGTAGTTTTAAAATTATATATATATATATCGTATATATATTATTATTATTTATATATATTCAATTGTTAACAGCAGTTGAGGAATGTTGTATGCTTCTTTCAAATTCTTCTAAACTGAGAGCTTGATTCATATTTAATAATGGCAGTTTTCCTGCAGATGCCTGCGCAAGTAATTCGGGCGAAAACCATTGAGCTAATTGATTGCTTGTTGGTGATAAGCCGCCATCACGTTGAAAGTTTAAATTGGTTGCTGAGTTATTATCACTGCAAGGTGGATGATGTGCAGGTGGTTGTAATGCTGCAAATGAAAAATATTATAAAATCAAATTATAGCTTCATCATATCCTTTAATATTAAAAAAAAAAAAATTAGATTCTAATTTTAGAAAGTTATTAAATAAAAAGTTATTAAATAATTTGTATCTTAATATTTCGCTACAACGGGTAGCTTATTCACGGATTTAAAAACTGTTGTTACAAATTATTATAATCAGATTTATTTTGTAATGTGTTGTTAAAAAAATATTCTTAGCATATACTCTTAGTATGAAAAATATTTACAACTAGGCCAAAGCAAGAAGGAAACACAAATGATGCAAATACTGCAAGGAGATTTTTTTCAGATCCAAAAACTGCAGCATCTATCACAGCTTTAGATGTGGAACTAATAAGGCGATTTAACATGAGTAACCTGAATGGCATGCTAACACCGATGCGTCTCAGGAAGTAGGTGACAAACAATACAAACAGTCACTGAAGCTCAGTTGTTTATTTTGCCATTAGTTGGCTATCCTGCCTAGAGGTTGTTGGCAGCCCCAACACTAGGATCGGACGTGAGGCCCAATCAGTCACTCGTCCTAAACTTAAGCGATTACTGAAACCCCAACGAACAACATAAACCAACGGATCCCAACGATGACGACCTTCAAAAAATTACACGAATCGAAACATGGAACGTGCGCACACTCCTAGATACATCAACACTGGCCCAAGTACGAAGAGAATTCATCAACTAAAAACTGCTGCAAACTGATTGTGCGAAACTAGATGGCCAGAAGCAGGAGAATTCAATACCTCCGAAAATCTCACCCTCTTATACTCCAGCAAACCACCAGACGAGCCAAGATCTAGTGGAGTCGGTTTATTATTATCAAGAGAAGCCCGCAATGCATTAATTGATACGAAGCCCTTCGGTGATAGGATAATCACAGCAAGACTACGAACCAAGGCTAGGAACCTCACTTGCGTGGAAGGAAAATTTTTACAGCCATCTGAATAGAGTGTTGTCTGCAATACATCGTGGTCACATCGTTGTACTCATGGGAGATTCTAATGCGCAGCTAGGTTCAGATAACACCGGGCGAGAAAGAGTAATGGGGCGGCATGCAACCGGTAATGACGCAAAATGCATAACTTTTCGCTGAAATATGCAGCAATAACAACCTTGTGATTGGAGGCAGTATATCTCCCCACTAAACGTGCCACAAAGTTACGTGGGTATCGCCAGACAAAGTGACCGAGAACCAAATCGATCATATTGCCGTAAGTAGATCTGGAGGCGCGATCTAAGCGCGGTGCTGACTGCTTTTCAGATCACCATTTGGTAGTTGCAAGTGTTCGGCTAAAGGTTGCAGCTATTCGAAGACCAGAATCCATCAACCGCAAATACTCGTATTATGTGCAGAAACTAAAAAACCATCAAGTACTTCACAACTATGTTGAAGAGCTAAAAAGAGTTCTAGAGATAAAACGATCAAGTCCAATGGTAGAGTGGCAAAACCTAAAAAACAACTTCAATGATGCTGCCAGAGAAAACATTGGTTTTAGGTTGGCCAAGAGAGCTCACTGGATGTCTGACGACACCTGGAAGTTAATCCTTGAAAGAAAGCAAATAAAAGCCAATATAAATGCAGCAATAACTCGCGGTGAGAAGACAATGCTGGGAGAGGCCTATATCCGACACGACAAACAAGTGAAGCGGAGTGCCAGAAATGATTCCAAAGATTTATACGTCATCACTAAAAAGCTCACCAGAAACAATTTTTTTAATACTAAGCCGCTGAAGATTAACGATGGTGTACAACCTCTAAGAATGAACAGCTGGAAATATGGAGACAAGTACGTTAAACCTATGCACATGTACAGCTCATACAGTGCGTCAGGATAACTCCATACAGAGCCCCAATATCACCGAAGTCATAAACGCTGTTAAGGCTTTAAAGGCAAACAAGTCGCCCGGTGTTGGTAGTAAATATCCAAAAAAAAAAAAAAGGAGACCTTACGATTGCAGGAATTGGAGAGGTATCACAGATCAAAGATCTCAGACCTGAGCAGGTTGGCTTTCGTCCACAAAAGTCTTGCGTCGACCATATAAATAGCTTGCGCATAATTACAGAGCAATCAGCAGAGTGGCAATCTCCCCTCTACATGGTCTTTAGATACTTCGAAAAAGCTTTCGACACCCTAAACCACCAAGCAATCTGGAGCGCTCTCGCCTGCAAAGGTGTTCCACCTAAAATTATTATGCATATCCAAGCTCTATACAGTGTCGAGTTTTGCACGAAAACGCGCTGAGCAAAAGTTTTGACGTTGTACCTAGTGTTCGGCAGGGATGCATTCTATCCCCTCTTCTAATTAACATTGTGCTTGATGTTGTAGTAGGTAATGCTACTCAATTAAACAGAGGTATACGATGGAAGCTCAACCAACAGCTCGAGAGCCTGGAATACTCAGACGATATCTCCCTCTTATCCCATAACCACCGCAATATGTCAGCTAAGCTTAAATCCCTGGAGACCGAAGCTGCAAAAGCTGGACTGAAAGTAAATACACGGAAGAGAAAGGTGATGCGCTGCAATACTATCAATAACACCAAATTCAAAATACAGGGTGTTGAGCTAGAATAAGTAAAATCCTTTTGTTATCTTGGTAGTATTTTAACGCAAACGGGTGGTTGTAGTGACGATGTAACTCAGAGAATTTCAAAAGCTAATCAGCACCTATATACTGTAACACGCTAAAGCTAAATCTCCATCGCTAAAAATTTCTAAAATCGTTTTAGAGAATTTTAGCTACATATTGAATTCTGTAATTCGTATTGCTAAATTTGGCAATGTCATCAAAATTAAATTCGCCGCAATTTGGGCGTTTGCTGTCATCGCTAAAATGTTATACATTTGTATTCTCTAAGTACATATAAGCAACTTGTCTAGCTAAAAACGCTAAAATTTAAGCAAAGATATTTTGAAGGCACTAAAAAGTAATTTAAGCAAAATATTTTTTATATCATTGCTGTTTAGCCTTTTTTTTTGGAAAAATAATGTAGGAAACTACAAAAAGGATAAAAAAGGGCATAATACATGCTCATTTAGTATTTGGAATATCATAAAGAGTGTGTCCATGACAGGTTGAAGTGTTTTAGCAGTTATGAGTAGTGTAATTTAAATAAAACTCAAGTACTAAATTTTATATAAAAAATGTATTTAATAAAAAAAAAGATTTTTACAATATTACAAAATTAATGAAAACTCTATACACAAATTTTAAATTTATTATGATCAAAAACATTTTTGTACAAATAAATACTTTCAAATAACTACGTCACAGTACCGCCAGCAAATACCACAGTTTTAACATAGAAAAAAATTTCAATTGTTTACTAAAATTATTTCTTAACAGTGATGCCATCTCTTGAGAAATTACTTCGCAAAAATCATGCGCTTTGCAATTTTCAAAATGCATGTGCTTAAAAAAAACAACAAGTTTGGACTAGAACTTTGTGAAATAACTTTAAAAAATAGACGTTTTAACACATATTTTAAAAATTTTTTTAACAAAAACACAATCATTGTTACGGAGTATAAAATATAATGTAAGGTAACACTAATATAAAATGCCAAATATACACGCATATATATTTGTCTCTTTTCAAGTAATAAAGAAAGGGATGGTCATTTGATAGAAAATTAGCTACGGCGAAAAAAGTAAATTTTAGCTAAGCGATTAGAGTTACAGAACACCTTTTTAGCAAAATCGCTAAAATTTTCGCCCTAAAAATTTTAGCGATCGAGATTTAGCTTTAGCTACGAGAATTACAGAATATAGCTGCCGGCCTTCAGTATACTACGGCCTGTATGGAAGTCTTCTGCTATTTCAAGGCGAACTAATATCAGCATATTCAACTCTTGCGTGAAATCGGTTCTGCTATATGCTTAAGAATCTTGGAACACGTCGACATAAATGCCATCCAAGTATTCGTTAACCGCTTTCGAAGGATCTTAAAAATATTTTTGCCACTACAAAAGCAGCTATTGATTGGAACCCCCAGGGTAATACACGAAGAGTTGGCCGCCCGGCGCATACCTGGCGACGTCAACTTGATAATGAAGTCAACCAAAGTGATGTAAGCTGGAGAGAAATAAAACATTTTGCATCAAACCAATCGGAGTGGAGAGTTCGTTGTGGCCCTTTGTTCCTAATAGGAACCACAGGACATAATATAATATAATATGGCATAGTTCTTAAAATTTTGTACCATGGGGAATAAATAATTCAACATAATATACTACGAATAGGAGATCTATCTGAAGAAGCAAGAAAAAGGAAACAAAGACTACAGATTCTTTCGCGAGAAAAATTTCCATATATTGTACTAATGATTACTGATTGCTATTTTATTATGCACATCAGATCCCTAATGTGAAATAGAAGCTAAACTACTTCTAGAAGATGAAAAGCAAGGCTATTTAGAAGAAATACTTACTAAAATTGTTTAATTTTTTAATTATTAATTTTTTTAGTAATTTTAGATTTCAGTTGATATTCTTCTCAATTACGAAAATTGTAAAGATGGACAATTAACCGCTGATGAGAGGTGTAGCGGCCTTGAAATCAGTACTGATACGTTCTGCTAAAAACTAATTGGATATAAATAATAATATTTTCCAACATAAAAAAACTCTTAGTAATTTTGAATTTTCATTAATTCAATAAAACTGAACTTGAGCCTGATAATATTAATTTTCAAAAATTTTTATGGTAAATACTTTAAAATTGTCATCTAAAAAGGATAAAAAAGTTTATATATAAAAAAGCACACAAAATTTTTTTTTAAAAATTCATAAAAAGAATATGATAACGTTTTAAGGGAAAATTTTATTTTCAAAAATTCCAAAAAAAAAAAAAAAAAAAAAAAAAATGGCGCAAAAACGCGCAAGGTTTTTTTTTTACCAGTCTACAAGTAAAGGTTTTATATTTTATAGTGAACTAGCTGATCCCGGTGTACTTCGCTACCCCCTCGTTATAAAATAAAATTAAAAGTATTTATATATCCTATTGTGAAAATTTAATGACCATCGGTCCAATAGTTAAGACTATATTAAGATTTTTTATTTTCCTATAAAGGGGCGTGGTCCCACTCACTTTTCTCCTAGTACGTATTCCTAATTATGTCAATACTATATGTACCAAATATCATCGGCGTAGGTCAAAAAATGCCCAAAATATGGCGATTTCAATTTTTGGGTTATATGGGAGCTGCCACGCCCACTTGTCCGATAACGCCCATTTTTGTCCTGATTACTCACATTAGTAACATATGAACTATTGCAATGTTTCAAAACTCTTGCTATCACAATAGTCAAGATATATGATGTTATTCAATTTATGTGGGAGGGGCTACGCCCACTTGAAATATTAAAAGCCTAAAACCATCCTCTATAAATTCCCTTTTGAATGACACCAGTTTGGGTCAAATCGGTTGGATAGTTTCCGAGTCTATAGCGAACATGGGTACAAACATTTCTTGTATTTTATATATATAGATTATAACATTTTTACGAACTCGATTGAACTCACTTTCAGAAACCTTTTGATATTTTTTTTTTTTACAAAAAGTTTAACAAAATATCCTTTTTTAATTTCGAACAAATTTTTTTTTATCATAAAAATTTAAAAATATATAATTTTTCTAAAAATTTATATAAGCAGGTGTTAATATAGCCTTTGACAGAGAAAAAAAATCAATGCAAAATCATTATTCGTTTAACCACAAAAAAAATATATTGTAAACGTCTCAAAACCGTAAAAAATCGATAAAAGCGTATGCAACTTACTCAACTTTCGTGACTTTTACAGTGTCGCAATACGACAAATTTCAAGCAAAAGCCAAATAAATTTGAGGGTGGTGTTGGCTGAAGTGGTTAGCGCGTTGACTACTAAGCAAACAATGACGTGGGGCCTGGGTTCAAACCCTGGCCAGAGCAAGTCAATCAACATCATTAATTTATGTAATGTACATTAGTGAGATATTGTATTAATTGTTGTCGGACTAATTTAAGTGATGAAGGCATTGCACTGGTCACTAAAAAACTGTTCCGACAGCGATTGATGATGTTCTAAGCTAATGTACACAACATCGCCCTCCTTCGTCGGTTAGCAGCAACATCGGCGAAGTAAAACAATTAATAAAATGCCTGCCAATACAGCTTGACAAAGTTAATGCGTCTACCTAACACCGGAGGCGCCTCAACACTGCTATAAAAATTAACATAACGCGCAAAGCAGAGTTGTAAAAGAGTTAAGCCTTCTACATTTTCAACATCTATCTTCTTTACTCTATCCCTCTCTCTGCGTTCCGGCACAATGCACTGCATACGTAGGGGTCATCCCCTGAGTGCTGGTCCTAATTAAAAAAAAAAAAAAAAAAAAAAAAATTCACTATATGATGCAGAATTTTTTTGTCTGTTGAGCTGCGTACTTAAATTTTAACATTTCTTAAATTTAAGTTTTGGCGTAATGTCCGGCTAGAATGGCCAAATACCCCTATGTGCGGCGGTATATAGCATAGATTTTCTGCATGCCGGCCTTTGACCGGGCTTAATGATTTTCTCCACCTTGTACACCCAAACAATGATATAGAAAATATAACATTTATGGCAGCAGATTGTTCTTTTAATAATACTTTTAATATAACTACAATAAAAACCATATTTTTTTTTTAAATATCACTGAAATCTTTTGTATTTTAACAAACTCATTAAACTCTAGTCAAAAGCTTTCAAACGAAACCAAAATTGGCCTTATACGTTGAAAAATGCAAAGGGAAATCGCACATATGTATATATGAAATCTTCAGAGGCCAATAACTCGAAAACTATGCGTTTCCGGAAAAGTAACTACATTAAATTTTCGTCTTATTTTTCGATTTTCTATATATATATTTTTTTTTTCATTTGGAGCTGCGTCGCTAAACTAAATTTCAGCCAATTTTTTTCAACATAAAAACTCTTAGTAATTTGAATTTTCATTTAATTCAATAAAACTGAACTTGAGCCTGATAAATATTAATTTTCATATGTATATCAATATAATTTCAAATAATAATTACGTTTATTCATAATAATATAAAAAATATAGATTTATATCGCTATAGATTGTTTGCTGAATTTTTTTAAAAGTTTCTAAGCCTTCTACGCTTATTGTATTTACAACTTATCATATATAAATTCTCAAATGGTTTTTAAAAATCTGTGCGTAAGAAAACAGTTTTGAATCTTTTCAAAAGCATGGTTGAAGTCTACTGATTAGTTGGTGGTAAAGCACCATAAAAAAATCGACGTTATTTAACTTGTTGTTGGTTTACTGGCACAAATGCTAAACAAATAAATGAAATGGATAGTTAGAATTGCTATTATTTTCAATTTCAGCATCAGCGATCTATCGGCATCGTAGGGCGGACCGTTTGTTTATTTGTATAGATAATTTAATGCCATAGACATCGTTTAACGCAATACAACAAACATAACGCAATAGAACACTTTGTGAATTAGCTAATTGTTGTATTACATGTTCGTTTAGGTGGACTGACTACTAAAACTTAACTACCAATTAGATTTAGAGTATTTATGTTTAGATAAAATAAGTTAGTATGTATGTACTCACATGCATGGCTTCCCAATTCATTTTGTTGGCGTTGCATTACAACAGATCGCTGTTGTTGTTGTTGTTGTTGCTGTTGAAATAGCTGTTGGTGGATATTATTTTGTTGAGATGTAGATATTTGATGTTGAATTATATGAGCTGGAAATTGCTGCCCAACAATTTGTCTTGGCTGTTGTATTGATGGATATTTTTGAATTTGAGATAGTGCTGGTATAGATTGAGGGGTTTGGTTGACATTTGATTGATTTTGTCCCATGGCATTATGTGTAGATAGTGACAATATAGTTTGAATAGGAGCTGGTCCTTTTAAAATAGGCCGACCTTTAAGTACAACAGTTGGAGAAAAACTAGATTTAACTTATTTCTTCATCTTAGTATTATTATTACTATTATCATTATTATTGTAATAAAAATATTAGAAATAAGTTCGAGATTAAATTAAAAATTAAATAAACAGTGTAGCCAGGTAAACATTTCCTCATGCCACCAATTTAAAAAGTGGATTTCCCCAAAATCCCCATTCAAAAACTGAAAATCGCCGCTTTTGTCACTAATACAAATATGGTTTATGTTAAGCATCATCAATGAATAAAAAAATTTCCATTTTACTCGAACATATGATAATAGTCATGGTCAAAGTTCTGTGAAATTAGTAATAAATTGGACTATTTATTGATTTTGTGTTGTGTTGTACTGATTTATTTTATTATGTATTTACTACTAAAATATGTGTCGTGTAGTCCAGTTTTTTTAGAATAATAAGGCAGCATTTATTTGCAAATGTAATAAATTGGGTCTGATTATTCATTTATTTTTTTGTGCGGAAGATATTTTTCTCTATTTTGCTTACGCTTATATTTTCTAACGGAAAGCATACACAAAAAAGAAAAATGTAAGAAAAGGTATTAAATTTCGCAAAAAGAAAATTTATTTTAATTTGGTAAAAGCTAAAGCTTGACATTACATATGCGAGTAATTACGCATGGGCAGCGCATGCAAAAGATTACGATTTCACCAAATTGGCAACACTGCTATTGCGTATTAAAAAAAAAATATGAGATGAGAGCGAGCTAAAGCTAAATCTCGATCGCTAAAATTTTTAGGGCGAAAATTTTAGCGATTTTGCTAAAAAGGTATTCTGTAACTCTAATCGCTTAGCTAAAATTTACTCTTTTAGCCGTAGCTAATTTGCTATCATTAGACCATTCCTTTCTTTCTTATTTGATAATATAATATTGAAAAGAGACAAATATATATGCATGTATATTTGGCATTTTATATTAGTGTTACCTTAGATTATAATTTATACTCCGTAACAATGATTGTGTTTTTGTTAAAAAATTTTAAATATGTTTTAAAACGTCTATTTTTTAAAGCTATTTCACGAAGTTCTAGTCAAAACTTATTGTTTTTTTGCAGCACATGCAGTTTGAAATTGAAAAGCGCATGAGTTTTGCGTAGTAATTTCTCAAGAAAGCATTACGTTCGAAAGTTATGGGAACATTTATAAGAGATGGCATCACTGTTAAGAAATAATTTCAGTAAACAATTGAAAATTTTTTCTAAGTGGTATTAGCTGGCGGTACTGTGGCGTATTTATTTGTATAAAAATATTTTTGATCATAACAAATTTAAAATTTGTGTATAGAGTTTTGATTAATTTTGTAATATTGTAAAAATCTTTTTTTTTTATTAAATACATTTTTATATAAAATTTTGAATTTGAGTTTAATTTAAATTAAACTACTCATAACAGCTAAAATACTTCAACCTATCATGGGCAAACTCTTTATGCTATTCCAAATACTAAATGAGCATGTATATTTGCCCTTTTTTATCCTTTTTGTAGTTTCCTACATTATTTTTCTAAAAAAAAGGCAAAAGCCAAAATTGCGGCGAATTTAATTTTTAAGACATTGCCTAATTTAGCAATACGAATTACAGAATTCAATATGTAGCTAAAATTCTCTAAAACGATTTTAGACATTTTTAGCGATGGAGATTTAGCTTTAGCGAGTTACAGAATATAGCTGCTGATTTTTATTCGAAATAGAGTTTTAGTCAATGAACATATGAATATGTTCATTGATGACGACGTTCATGCAACCCTATAATCGATATGCTTGCTTCTTTTCATCGTCATTTGGATTTTTGAAAGGTATTGAGCTCCTTGGTTGTCACAATTTAATATCGTTGGCTTTCTTATTAAATCTTGAAACTGTAATTCGTTTAACAAATTTCGGTAGAAACTAATTTCCTCTGCAGCTTGACACATAGCGATGTATTCTGCTTCCATTGAACTTAATGCAACTATGTTCTGCTTTTTCGATTCCCAGGATATTGGACCCACGCGAAAAATAGAGCAAAAGCACTATAAGATTTACGGTCACTAATATTTGAACCCCTGTTTTAGCTGGCTTGCATTCATGCATATTCCACTGTTGTGTAAAGTATGTATTTCCAACAGTAAATATTTAACACAATCTTGAAACATTATTGGAGTGATTTGAGGTAGCAACACTGCTTAGTTTATTGCCATTTGCTTTCAGAAAGTACTTTAAAAGTATAAAAAAAAGACTTTCTAGAAATTTTCGTTGAGAGCAGATCAAGGCGAATTCATACAAGGTGATCTCGCTCCAATTTGCCATAAAAATGCCTCTCTGGGATGTCAAAAAAAATGTGCTGAAAAATGTATTTTGACATCTGACCCCCCGTTTTGTCGAGCAAATTATTTCTTACAACATTTATTAGGAGATACTATATATTATTATTACGATAAACGCAATTATTACAAGGTCAACTGAAAATGGTCTTGAATAACCACTATATAGATTTGAAGCATCATGGATACCTAAGTACAAAAATGGTAAAATTTAGAAAGATACGTTTATTCCAAATAAAATAAGCTTTAATTCATGAAAATCGATGCATAAATGTTGATTTTATTCAGAATACAGTGAAATTAACCGATTTTAAGATTTGACTACGTTGCAATAAATGCTTGATATGGACTCCACCACTCCACCAATCATATAATAAAAATATGAAGTTTTTGCCATTTTCGATTTTTTAAACATTTTTTAAGAATAAAAATGTACCAATTTTGCATAAAAAAAATTAGTTTTAATTATTGCAGTCTAAATAATTCCGAAACCGTTGAGTTTATAAAAAAGTCATTTAATTAAAAGTAATTTCATTTCAAGTTTTTTAGTATGTTTTGTGACAAAATTGAACAAGTCGTTCCATAGTTATGATAAAATTGGTAAATCAGCCGCTTCGAAAATTCCAAAATTTAAAAAAATATTTAAAAAAAAAAAAAATTATCCATAGAATTGAAAAATTTTACCATTTTCGTAATTAGGTATCCATGATGCATCAAATCTATATAGTGGTTATTAAAGCCTTCAAAATTTTTTCGATTTTGTTCCCCAGTGTTATTTGAACTATGTATATTAATGTATAAATGAGAAATTATTATTATTAAGCTTAAGTTCAGTTTTATTTAATTAATGAAAATTCAAATTAGTACTTTTTATTTTTGAAAAACATTGGCATGTACAATCAGACTAGCAGAACGTATCAGTATACCGGTTTCCATGCCGCTTCACCTCGCATCAACGTTCGTTTGTCCATGTGTACAATTAATGTAAAGTGAATACTAATTGGGAAAGAATATCAACTATTTACCAAGTTTTCAATAGAAATACAATCGCAGAATCATTATAATTCCTTTTTATTCCATTTTTACATATTGAAACAGTTTTTGTTTAGTATTAGGAAACAAATTTTGCTCGTCTTTTGCTCCGCAGATATTACTGTTTTGTTACTGTCATTTTCCAATATGAAAAAACCAGAAAACAAAAAAAAAAAAGCGATTTGCTGTCACTGCCACGTCTTGCGACGTGTTGTTCATTATTATAACAAATAATTTTCATTATAGCGTGGATGCAGTAGCGATTTCCAACCAGTTACTTTGTCAAATGCTTTGTTGACACAATATTCGTTATTATGCCAACTTTTTTGCTTCCATTTATACAAAGATATACATATATCGCATTGCTTCCTCTAAAGAGCTTCAAATCTAAATTTACAAATTTTCAGTAGAGGCAAAAAACTTTTTTTTAATACTACTCTTCTATCACAAAGAGAAATACAACTATATTTTTTGGTGAAAGAGTGGAGACAATGATGTAAGATTTTTACAGTGGGTGGATATGGCCACTCTACATCGATTTCTTGCAAAAAGTGAAAATTAAAAAAATTTGAGTTGACCCTCTTTAGAGGAAGCAGTGCAATATGTACATATATTCGTGACTGTCATGAGTTTCACATCCGTTTGAAAGTGAATCTATTCCGAATATTTTGGTGTCTTGACATTCACTTCCGAACAATTTTTTCGTTTTACTTTCGACTGCACTAATAAAACTAATAAAACTAATTTACTTTGAAAAAAATCTTTTTTGAACATAAGTTTGATATCTTATCTACATAATTCGGAAACAAAAACCAATATATGTTTGATAATAACACATGGAAAAGGAGATTTAAAAAAATTCCAACATGAGCGAATTCCCAATCGAGCAAAAATATTCGAAAGTATGCCGGACAACAAATATTCTATTTTGTGATTCGGAAATTTTCATTCTAATTGAAAACGTTCGGAACTCATGACAGACACGATTATTAGCTTTTCGTAAACGAAACGTGTATTTGGTGGTGTTTAATGAAATATTTTTTTTTTTTTTAAATTAAGCAATATAAAATAAATAATATACATATGTACTTACAATAAGTTTTAATGAAAAAATTACCAACTTTTTGGAAAGAACTGATAAAAAACGCTTTAAATAGAGATCTAGAGGATTCAAGCTCGAATGAGTCCGTTGAGCTTAGCGAGCTTTAGTCACATATGCTGCGATATCAGGATATATTGAATATAAAAATTTAACTTAAAACGAAAAGAAAAAAAAAACGCGTTTAAAAAAATTTGGTTCTAAAAAGTTCATACATAAAAGCATCTAAAAATCACGTAACTACTAGTTTTGCTTAGGGATAGTGTAATGTAACTTGCTTTTTACAACGCAAAAAAAAAAAAAATAATTATTCTACAAAAAAGTATAAAAATTGCGAGCCCTTAATTAAAAAAATATTGTAATTAAAAGAAATAAATTATGAATTAGTTTATTTCTTGGTTAAGTTTTCTCGATAAATGTGAACGTACATTCTTAATGATGCATGTATCTTTTATAAATTTCCTTTAGAATCTATCTGAATCAAAATCCTCCACTTTCCCACAACAAAACACTATCCATTTTAGTTACTTGTGTATTTTTAAAATTGCACTTAAAATGTTTTAACATAATTTTAACATTTGTATAAAACAATTCAAATGCTACAAAGTTTTTACATATAAAATATATCATCACTTAATAATTTCCCTTAAAATTATTAAAACAACTCTGCAGGCCTTTCGAACGTACTACATAATACTTTTTTCCTTTCGATTCGGAAATTCCTTTCGAAAGCATTTTCGATTCGAATCGAAATACATAATAACCCTCCTGTATTTGGCAATCAATCGGCAATCAATTTCGTATAGAGACGCCCACAAAGGCTCTCTTTGCTGAGGTTGGCTGGCTGCGCTTTTATCGGCTATCGAATATATCCAAATTATAGCTGACAGCTAACCGGCAATTAAAGGGCTGGCGGGTGTGTATACCACATCCAGATCCTGAAATACCGGAAGTCTCTAAACACGGTGGCGAATCCAGCAGGTGTTACCCTAATATGGGTACCTGGACATGCAGCCACTACAGGCAATATCATCGATGACACTCTGGCTAAGATTGGAATCCATCTTGGGGGTGTCGCCTTTGACAATTTCTGCGGTCTTCCACTCTTAATTCATCTGGAAACATATTGACGTTGCTCTTATGCAGATAGCTTAAACAAGATGGTACATTGAGCCGGCCTGCTTCACAGCGAGAATATTATGGCGTCGCCTGGATGTTAATAGAACTCAGCAACTGCTAAATTTCCCTAAGATGCACTTTCGACACCTTATGACCGCACTCACGGGACAGTGCACCTTCTGTACACATGCCAGATCACCGTCTTTAATTTCTAGGCGGAAAACCCTTCAGTATCTTCTCCGAGCTTTCAGCAATGGAACTGAGAAACTTATATTTCTTCATTAGGAGTTGAGGGTGGTTCTCTCGCAGAGTACCCAACAACGGGCTCAATATGCCTGTATCTCTTTTGCTGTATCTAGTTTTAGACCTTTATTCTTCTAATCTACGCTTCCCATCTCTTCTCCTTACAGGTATCATAAAGGAACGAAGTGGGCTGGAATATATTTTCTTTTCAACAGAACCTGCTAACTTAACCTATCCTGGTTAATGTTTTATATGTTTTTTTTTTTTAACTCAACTACGAAAAAAGGCGAAGTTCTAGAACATGCAAAATCAAGTTTGGTGATTTGCAGCTCATTGCATGTGATGTGATGTGATCACTCCAATGATACGAGTGTCAGAACATACTTTTTACATTTGTGGAAAAACAGCTAAAATTATGGCTGCCTTCCTAAACGCATGTTGCTTTGCAGTGCAACAATGTCACATATTCACACACACTTTTGAATCATATGTTTTCTTGTTTTACTAAACTTTACTGCGAAAAATTTCTGCAGTAAAAATTTGCAAGCTCTCAATTAAGAACTGTCACTTTACGTTCTCAATTTGTGTTCTCATTTGCTGTATTTTGTGTAAACGAACGCAATTTAGTAAAATGAAGTAAAGTACAGTAAAAAATAGTAAAAACTTTTGCGTACTCGAACACACTAATTTTCTATATGTTAAAACTTGGCAGCACATTGCATTGCTTTATAAATGTCAAATTTGTTTTAGATATATTTATGTGTATATTTACAAATACACAATACAATAATAAGTATGTATATAACATAAATTTAGCTCCATTATTACAACTTACAATTAGTTGTTTTTAAGATGCTATCTGGCAGATAAATGGTTTTTGGTTATTATAAGTTAACATTAACCTAAAAAGTGACTGATAAGCTAACATTAGGTTCATCCTCATGGTAACTTTACAAGTGAACATTAAGAACTTGAAGCTGCCATATTTTCTGCTGAAGATATGGTAACTTTAATGTCAAATTAAATTTTTCAAAGTTTTAAAGTGAAAAATTCACTTTGAATGTACTTAGCAGAGCAATTAGCGAATGTTGAGTGCACGCTATTTTTGGTAGCTAATACATTTCATTAACTTACAATATTTCAGTTCAGTTTGACTTTTGAATCATTTTAATTTACAAATAATAATAACGATTTTTATTACAATATAAAATTAAATAATTTTTATTGAAAAGTCAATTGTTTCGATATTTTTGACAAGAAATTTAGATCATAGTTCAGAAAAATTTTTGAAATAAGAAGCTACTACAGCTAAACTGTTCAGTACTTGGTTTTTCAGCTGAACGCGCCCAATGTGCATTTTTTGATATTAAAAAAAACAATTTCACATGAAAACAGAGCAATATACTTAAAAAAAAGGCTGAAATAGCAAAAATGTTCTTCAGATTTTAGTTAAGGGAAAAAACCATGACAGAACCAAAGCGAAGTCATTCGCCGTTAAATTTTCCTCCGGCTTTTAAAGCAGCGTTCCGCAATATTCAAAATAAGGTTGTATTGCTGTTTAATTAGTATTAGTGAGTATGCGAATTCACCCAGCAAACAATATTAAGCGTTATTTTCCTTAGGAAGTTATTTAGAACTTTCACAAAAAATTTAATTGTCTATTTCAAAAAATAGATGGAATTTTCTGATGGGTTGTTCATTAAAAATAAGCCCCATAAAACTATTTGAGCGCTAAATTATGCGTTTACTTTTATATAATTTATTTCCTTTTCTAGTGATACAGATGTCCGGCGTTTTGTTCAATTAGGGTTGAGATTTCTTTATCTTTCATATTAAATGCATTTACATTAGAATAAAAGTTAAGAAAATGTATTCACTATTATTTGTAAATGTTTTATAGCATAAGAGGCATTGCATATTGCCAAAAGCATTCACAAGAATGAAATATTTACCAACTTCCACCATTGTATTAAACCTGTAAATAAATGTTTGCTGGACAAATTGTCTAAAAAACGTGAAGACAACACAACAACAAAAATTTTAAAAATGAATAAAAATATGAACCCCCTGGTATTTTTTAATATGTGTAGTTGAAAGAAAAAAATAATCTAATTTATAATTTTTGATGAGCCCGTAACCTTAAATATCTTAAAGCTTTGATTGAAAAACGTATGTATTTACATATAAAAGTAATATATTATATTATATATTATATTTATATGTTATTGGACAAAATTAAAAATAATATAATTTCTCGTTTACTTTTTTTAACGTCGTTATTTATCAAATAATTTAGATAACTTACCCATTGGCTTGTTACTCATATTATTAAGAACAGAATGGTTCGATTCAGGAGATGGGTGTAAAAGTGGCCATTTGAGAGATCCAGGTGGTTGATTACGTATTTGAGATTTTTGTTGAGGCGAAATTTGTGGACTACCATTAACATTCACAGGTGGTGCAATTTGATGCTGTTGATTTATGTATTGGAAATTTCCACCACCAAGTATCATTCTAGGCTGATTTGAATGTTGATATGATATCTATAAATTAATATAAAATAACATTTTTTTAGATATTTTTCAACATATTAAACCTTTTCAATTCTCATCAACATTTCTAAGCATAAATAATTTTTCTTGTCCTACTTTCGAAATTTCGTCATTTTAAGAATTATGTACTGTCCTTTAATCTGAAGCATTCAAATATTAATATTATTTAAATACTACCAATAAAAACTGATTTTAAGGGCGTGTTGGCTGAAGTGGTTGACTGCTAAGCAAACAATTACTTAGGGCCTGGGGTTAAACCCTGGCCAGAAAAAGTCAATCAACATCATTAATTGCAAGAATGTACAACAGTGTGGCATTGTATTAATTGTGATTAGACTGTTAAGGTTATGAAGGCATTGTACAGGCCACTAAAAACTGTTCCGACAGCGATTAACACTGTTCCCAGCTACTGTACACAACATCGCCCTCCTTCGTCGGTTACCAGAACAGTCGACGAAGTAAAACAATTAATAAAAATGCCTGCTCATATAGCTTACGAAAGTTAATACAACTAGTTAACACTAGAGGCGCTGTAACCTTGTTCTAAAAAATTAACAACAAAACGCGCAATAGCAGAGTTGTAAAGGGTGTTTTTTTTATAGAGTGACACAAGTTTAAATCACAATAAAACAAGGAAATATATTTTTAGTATCAATGAAACGGGGTTTATTGGAAAGAAAATTTTATGAAAGGGCTGGCGCGTAGAAGGCGCAATCTGGAACACCAATTCTCAAACACTTTTCGCAGCATTTGCGGCCGTATTTCGCCGATAACTCTTCGATTGGTGATTTCCAGGTGTTCAATTGTTTGTGGTAAAATAGCCCCAAAGAAAATAATCTAATGGGGTTAAATCACACGGTCTTGGAGGTCAATTAATTGTGCAATTATTTTTTTCATCAACAGTTTCTTGGAGTAAATCAATTGTAGCGCCTGCTACACCATGAGTTTGACGAATAGAACAATTATTTTGATTAAAAATTTCAACAATTTACACGTGTTGATCTAGTATAAATCGATTCATAATGAAATTTCAAAGCAAACTAAACAAAAAGCATCTATCAGCTGTTAAATGGGTGCTTAAATAAAGCAGTGATGCCATCTCAAAGTTGTGACACTCTATAAAAAACACCCTTTAAAAGAATTAAGCTTTTTTCTACATTTCCAACATCTATCTTCTCTACCACAACCCTTTCTTACTCTAGTTCTGGCACAATACATTGCATAAGTGCTGGCGCTAAAAAAATATAAAAAATGCAGAGCCAATCAAGCACGATAAGAGAAAACTATCATAACTCAATGTATTGATAGCTTTTATAAACTCTTTTCAGTTTGGTCCCACGACTTTTTTTAGTAAAAATGTGCTTGCATTTACATGTTAGGTAAATAGGCTTAAACCTCTCATGTTTTAGGACCGCATAACTGAAAGTCCCTTAAACAAGAGAGAAATATAACATTCCGCTGCTGCAAATTCTTATGCCATCCTGAACATCCTTTTTAATTTGAACTTGAAATTTTTTCACTAATTCCCTTTAAAACACTTGGGGAAAAAACTAGCAAGAATTTTTCCTCTCCCTTGTATTTAGAATATCTACTTTTTTTTGGAGAAAAGTTTCCAATTTTGAAGTTCGTTCAGAATAAGAGAAAAGGAAAAAGAAGGAAATAACCCGGTTAGATTTGGTTTATTATTGGGGAACAGGGAAAATGGTAAAAGCTCCCGGCGAATTGACTAAATTTGTACCAGGGGCTACTCATGTGGCATTTTAATCAGCAGATCTTATGTTTATATATAAAAATAGATACTCACGTTACGCCAGCAGAAAACAATTTTTCCAACAAGTAGAAATGTTATATCTATTTTTAATAAACTAAAGAAATCGTTCTCTTTTTGAAATATTAAAACTGAAAATTTCTCGTTTTTATTTTATCTGAAGGAATATCGAATATACGACAAAGCAACATACATATGTATATGTATATGATAAAGAGATCCCTTTATAAAACGACAACTAAATTAAACTATTGAAGTTTGCTTGTTGCATTTTGATGAATTTAATACACAACGTTAGTTAAAAAACAAATCTTCATATTGAAAAAGTAAGTCATTGAGTACTAGCGAATTCGCTGTCAATTCGGAGTAGTGAATTTACTAGTACTTTCTTCAGGGACTATTTCGCACTACCCTCTAGTCTTTCTCGTCGATCTTTAGGGATAGTGCGGTATTATATCGGTATATCTGGTTGAACATGTTGCTAGGAAATGGTTTTGCTAAATGGGGTCAATTGTTACCACCGTAGGACATTCCCTTGTTAAATTCAACAGCTAAAAACATGTTGAGTTGATTGTAAAGCGCTAGTGGTAGTTCTTTAAGAGTTAGGGATATATATACGAGCGGTACGAGCACCTTAAACCACTTGGAATATACTTAAGTAAACAAAAGATTACCTGAGAATGTGTGGGAGTTCTTAAATGAGGCTGTTGAACATGTGGCTGTAGTTGTTGTGGTGAGGAAGAAGAAATCGTTGGGACATGCGCAGAACTAGTAATAGTTTCTTTGTCAGCGGTCATTTTACGTAAAACTGAAGTTGGCGTAAAAGCTAGTGGTGTGGGAGAATTAATATGCCGTGATCCTTGTTGAGATATTGTAGGATTTGAGTTAAATGATTGTTGTGGGTGTTGTTGGTACTGTTGACTGATGCTTGCAGCTTCAATTTCATGCTGCTTATGAACTTCTTGTCGTCTTCTTAATGCTTCATGCTGTTCTATTTCTATCTTTTTCTTAAACAGTGCGTTTTGCATTATGGCTTGAGTATGCATTTGCAGTTCCCGTTGAGTTGGCATGTCTTTAGAAATTAAAAGAATTGATGTAAAAGAGTTAAGAAAATATGTTATATAACTTACGTAGTGCAGCTTCATCTTGTTGATGTGATCGACACATAGAGGAAATTGAGTGATGCTTTTGTTGATCAGATGGGCCGCTTTCGCCTGTTAAAACTGTATTTTGCTTTTGTGCAGGAGCTACCTGAGGAGATAATGGTACGATCATACTAGCAGTCGTTGGAACAGATACAACATTTAATGATGCCGCTAACGGTGTACCGCAGCGCGATCTTTCGTTAAATGACCCACCGTTAGGTGCTTCGTTAAGAATATTAACGTTGTTTAGTTTATTTAGTTCATGCTCCACCAGATTAAGCGAAACTTCACCTCTTGCTAGAGCTGCATTAAAGAAAAAATATCTTCTTTTAAAATTTGTGTTCAAATTGCAAACAGTCTCATTGTGAGTATAGACATTTTTCAATGGCCTTAAATCTGTTGCTGTTTTTGAGATACCATAAAAGTCGAATTTGTAAACTATTATGTAAGGGTTTTCCCCTCCCAGAAACGATCCTATAATAAACCCGTATTTTATAATGCAGAGGTTTTGCAGCAAAAAATGGCTACACTAGATTTTGAAATTACATATTGCTACCTTAAACTTAATTTACAAATATATGGGTATTAAATAAGTAATACATAGTATAGCACCTAAATTTCAAACTGCACAGGATTCCTGCATACTACTTTATTTAAAAACACAGTTCAACAATCTAACAGAAAAAAATTTCAATAAGTTATGTAAGTTCGTTTTTGATATTTAAGCTTTTAATTACATCTATTATATTTATTAGAAAGGAAAGTCTAAAAGCTCGTAATAATTGAACAGACAAAGAAAAATTAATTAATTAATTGGAGGTACACCCATTCCTGCTTTTACATGGTAGATACGTTTCAAGGCGTACCATGTAAAAAAAATGATTGGGTGTATACCCAGTGTTTTACAACGTACATATTTAAATTCGCCTATACATTATAATTTATATAATTTTTGATATAAATAAGTTATAATCAGGGGAATACACTGCAAATTGACTAATAAATTTTTTAAAATGAGTTTGTCAACAGAAATAAAGGAACAGTCTAAAGATGTACATATATTTCTTCTGAGATTTATTATAATAATTTTAATATTTTAAACGAAAATTGAAAAATAAGTGTGCGAAAGAAAAACCCTAGACTAGCGGCAGGCAACATCCACAGAAGTAAGTTATAGAGGCCAATATTAATGATTATTGGTCCGTTATTTAATTTTTTGGGGTATTATATGTATGTATGTATATTATTTTTCATATTAAATAATTTCCCAATAGTAATTAATAATAATAGCTATAAGAAAGTATTTTGAGGCTTAATACCATTTTATTTTGCAACGAAAACGTAAAATAAGTCTTAGAGGCGAAAATCTTTAGGATTCAATGCCGTTTCGAACATACCATGATGGAGAAAATATTAAGATATTATTAGTAATAATGAATTCCTGTATTAGGGATGTAACGATACGCCATTTCGCCGATCCGATACCGATACGCATATTGAAATTGAGCTCAAGTAAAAATTAACAAAGAGTAGTAGAGTAATTCTTCTATTATACAAAATAACACTGTTTATTAATGAGCCATTCAAATCATAAAAATTTTCAGTACGTTTCAGTTTCTAAAATTCTAATATTCAAACTACAAAACGTCTGCAATATTTATGATTTTACGAAATAAACGATGGCATTCAGTTTAGATTGGCTCAAGATTTAAAATTGATATTAATAAGATTTAAAAAAAAAAAGAATTGAATTTGAGATCATGTTAAAATTAAATTAAAATTATAAAAACAACATTGCAAAAGATTAATATTTAAAATTGATATTAATAAGATTTTTGTTTAAAAAACAAAATGTTCTCAAATTTTGCGGAGATAGACGATTTCTCAAATCCGTTTGAAGCAGACCTGCAGTGGAACATAGTCTCTCAGATGCGACAGAACTCGTTTGAAAATTTAAGTATTTCTGCGCCATTTTCTTCAAGTTTGGGTAGGATATGTCATTGCGCCAGTAAACAAGAGGGTCTGCGTCTCTAGGAATATTAGGAGATCTAAGGTATCTCTCGACTTCTTCGTTAGCAGAACCACAGCTTAGGATGGATAGATGCTCATCCTCCTCGGATTCTCTTATAATTTTTTCACATACGCTCCAAAGGCGAGTACTTCTCGTAGACTTATCAGAACTTTTGCGAGGTGTAGGGAGGACTGTGTCTTCAACACTTTCGGAATGTAGAGTCATGTTAAGTAGCTCAATAAGACGTTTTTTCGATAGGATTGAAGTCGATTGTTTTTGAAATATTTGAGCTTTGTATCGAAGGTCAAGAATTGTAGATAAATAATAGGTTTCATTATTCTCTAAACCCTCAAATCTTTCATTCAGAGCTGATGCTAAGTTAGTCGCAAATTTTTGGGACTCCGAAATACTCTTCATCTCCGTTGATTCATGTACTATGTTTTCTAATAATGTTCGAATACTGTTAACTAGCGGAATAGCGTCAGACAATGTAGCAGTGGCTTTGCTTATGGATTTTGTAGCCTCTAAATTTGTACATGTTGACATAGGGGCTGTTGTTATTTTAAGTTGTTATTGTTGTAGAATTACCACCACTTGTATTAATGCGCCTTGAAAAAAATCTTAAAACATACAAACACATACAAGATTTAGCATTGAGAGAACATTTCATTACTATGGTGCAAAGCAAAATAGAAGAAACAATTTCATTATGTATTCTGTTTTGATTTTATGTTCTGCTTTTAATATGTTATTTCTCATAGTTGTCAGGTAAAAAAAAGAGTTGAAAAATGAATATTTTGTTCAAAAAACTCTAAAGAAAAATATAAGAAGTATCGGCGTATCGACAGTAAAATATCGCCGATATCGATATATCGGAAAACCAGAAGTATCGTCGATATATCGGTATCCGTATCGGTTGCATCCCTAGTTTTAACAGATATGTAAATATACATTTGTTTTGCAAATACCTTTTGGTATACTCTTGCTCGTCGTTAGTATGTACTCGTTGGATTTTAAAACTGTTGAGACACATGCCGCACGTTCACCGTGGGAAACTAAAATATATTTACTCTACAATAATATATATTTCTATTCTTTTACTCTTATGTTAAGGTACCCCTAAGAATTATTCTCATAGTTATTATATAAGACAATGTAATTTAGTTTAAGAATTAATTAATAATAAATCACGCTTAGGAGCTACTAGTTAGCTCTAAGCAAAGCTGCTCCTAAGAGAGCACCTATTAAACCAAAAACTAAAATAAATTGTTTAATCATTTTTAAACCTTTTACAATATCAACAAATGCCTCTATCATCATATTTAATTTGAAAAATTATGCTGAAAAAATTAAATTTTTTAAATTCAACGCCTCCTAGCAAATGATATTTTAACAAATGACAGCATATATTTTTTGTGTCAACACAATGGACCTTATAACGGGTGTCGTAGTCGTAATCGAACTTTAACTACTCCAATGTAAAATATGTATATAGTAAACGTTGTGAACATACATATGTTTAAACATTTCATATAAACATGACAATACTCTTCCGTCATTACTAATTTGTCTATAAATTTTATTTATTTTTTTGTCGAAAAATTATTGATAAATAGAAAACATAATGATTGCCCCAACAAAATTATTATTAATTATTAATTATTATAAAGGTAAAAACATTAGAGGTGACAAATGGAAAAGGTTTAGCTCTGAGATAACATCTCTGATGATGAGACTATCGTTAGAATCAAAACATCATGATGTCAATTCAACCATCCGTTCAATCTAATTTTTCTTTGTTTGTTCAATTATTACGAGCTTCTAGATTTCCCATTCGAATGAAAATAATAACTTAATCTAAAAATTGAATTGAAAAAATGAACTTAAGCCTGGCTAATTAAAACTAATCTTTCACTTCGAATAAAAATTCACAACTTAATTGATAAATAACACTGCTCTGCAAAAAATCACTTTTTGTCTCTCCTTTAAATAAAACTATCTGGACTATATGGATTTTGATGTCCTAAACTCAAATCCATCAGGTACGAAGACATATTTCAGCCTAACTCGAGAACGACTAATCCGATTTTCATAAACAAAATACCAAACGATGCGTAACATAATTATGTTTAATAATAATAATAATAATTATGTTTAATTTAATTCCATGTAGTTTTTTTCTATATTTGATCGTTTTGGAATTATTAAAAAATTTCAGAGGGGAAACAATTTTTTCTTGCAAAACTCGTTTTTTTTTTTTCAGTTTAAAAGTGCAATAAAAAAAAGAAAAAGCCAATATTTTATATTTTTCTGAGATCCAAATACCTCAAGATTATAATAAGTTATAAATCATGAAAATCGATTAACAAGTGCCGATTTTATTCTCAATTTACCGCAGGTACTCAATATTAAACGAATATGTGTGCAGTCAACCTTAGATATGGTGATGAAGGGATAGCCGGGCGAAAGAAAACTCCTACAACGTTAAAATTTGGACGGAAAGAGTAAATTTTTATTCCAGGAGAAAAAATGTATCAGAAGAACTTTTAATTCAAAAAGAAAACATTTTTGTCAGTTGTAGTTTTTCGCCAAATCGACCAACAACAATCTGCAAACACAAAAATCCAATGAGTTGTTCTCGAGTTAGGCTGAAATATGCCACTCCCATAAAAAAACCGTATGTGATGGAGAAAACCCGAAAACGAATTTGAGTTTAGGACATCAAAATCCATATAATCCACATAGTTTTATTTAAAGGAGGATTTTGCTGCTGAGCAGTGTAATTTGTTTTTATCAGCATGCCACGCCCACAACCACTAATATGTTCACCTTATTTTTTGACTACCGTAGTCTTTATATGCTCTTATCTAAATGGCGTTAAAATTTTAAAAATCTAGCAACAGTGAAAATCTAATCTGAGCCAACGTGCGGGGATATATCCAGAGGTTGGTATTTAACACCAAATAAAGATCAGCAGCTATATTCTGTAACTCGCTAAAGCTAAATCTCCATCGCTAAAAATGTCTAAAATCGTTTTAGAGCATTTTAGCTACATATTGAATTCTGTAATTCGTATTGCTAAATTAGGCAATGTCATAAAATTTAAATTCGCCGCAATTTTGGCGTTTGCTCTCATCGCTAAAATGTTATACATTTGTATTCTCTAAGCACATATAAGCAACTTTTCTAGCTAGAAACGCTAAAATTTAAGCAACGATATTTTGAAGGCGCTAAAAAGTAATTTAAGCAAAATATCTTTTATATCATTGTTGTTTAGCCTTTTTTTAGAAAAATAATGTAGGAAACTAGAAAAAGGATAAAAAAGGGCAAAAATACATGCTCATTTAGTATTTGGAATAGCATAAAGAGTTTGCCCATGACAGGTTGAAGTTTTTTACCTGTTATGAGTAGTTTAATTTAAATTAAACTCAAATACTAAATTGTATATAAAAAATGTATTTAATAAAAAAAAAAAAGATTTTCTATATTTGATTGATGAGCTTGAGGTAAATTTTTGTATAAGAAACGTTATAAAATTTTATTTATCGATATTTCGCTACTCCTTTGTGTAGCTTCTTCAGGATTAAAGTTAAAAAACAACTAAACAAGATAACAACAATATTTTTAAACAAATTAATGAATCTAAAAATTATAAAATTATTATTTTCTAACTTTAATCCTGAAGAAGCTACACAAAGGAGTAGCGAAATATCGATAAATAAAATTTTATAACTGTTTGTATTATTATTATTGGCCAGATGTAATTCCTTTTGTTATTTTTTATTTATAAATTTAGCTATTGGCCTACCGTATTTTATGTAAATAAAAGTAAAATATTTTATTCCATATTTTTCCCGACGTTTCGTGAATTGTATGTTCACTTTTTCAAGGGATATTTTTTATTTCTATTAAAAAGAAAAACATCAACAATTTTTGAATAATATTAAAGAATAATGTACAATAGCTTACACTATGACGTCACATGAATATAATTTTTTAAATATTTAGTGTGTTGAATATCACTTTTAAATTTAATTTTTTAAAGAACATTATATATAAGAATCAATTTAATTTAAATAGATTTTTTAAAAAGAGTAAAAAACAACTATTTAACTTATTTGATTGCAATTTTATAGCTTGCGCTCAAATTGTCTGTGTCCTCTTTGATGTTCATTGTTTTGCTTATTTTTTGCTGTATTCTTAAGCTTTCTGTTATATATCTCTTTCTTGTATTGTTTACTTTGTCCAGAATTTTTACATTGTCAAAGTCTGGTTTGTGCTTAGAGTTTGTGATATGTTGGGATAATGCAGTGTTTTCTTTGTGTTTGTTTATGTCAGCTTGATGCTCTTTTACTCTTGTTTCCAAACTTCTTTTTGTTGTGCCTATGTACACAAGATTACAGCTGTTATTGTCTGCGCCATTACATGGTATTTCGTATACAACGTTGTTTTGTTGTAATAGCTCTATTGGTGTTTTTGTTTTAGAAAAAATTGTATTAAGTGTTTTATTTGGTTTGTAACCAAAATTTATATTATTATTATCTATTAAAGACGTGCATGAGTATACCTAAAAGTATTTGCAAAACAAATATACCATATACATAATTGTTAAAATTGATACTAAAGAGCGAAAAAGAGTACACAACATTGTATTTGTTTGGTTTTTGTAACACATGTTACTGGTACAAACAAAAACAGTTGAATTTTGATTTTGCACCAGTATATATCTGTATTTGTTTTTTATTCTCCAGTAACTGTTGTACCACAAATATTTTCAAAATAATTGTTGTAACAGAGATATTTCCAAGCAATAGTAACATAATATAAGAAATATTAATTGTGTATGGATGTTGCTTTTCTTTGAAAACATTTAAAAACATAATGTAAAAAACTGGGTTCGTTTTTCATATTTATAGTATGTAATATATGTAAGTACATGTGCGGTAAGTCGTGTTTTGAGCTAATTTTTGTGTAGTTAAAATTTTTTTTTTAAAAAATGAATAATCTATTTATAAAACAAAAAATTGAATCTAAATGATGAAACAGAACACGTCCGCAACTTGAAGCAAAAACGACTCTCAGAGAAAAAATGCCCAGAATTGAAGCGTCGGCTACAACTTCATTCACATTTCCAATTTTTATCCACAAGTCTTGTTTTTGTACATTGATTACTGCAAATTATATATGAAATCATGTTTATGCACTTCTGCAATCAATTTTTCGACAATATTACTCATATTATTTAAAAATTTAGAAAATTATAATTATATTGCTCTTTCAAATGTTTTTTTGATTTTCTTTTGTTCTTATTTTTCTTTGGTTTTGTTTACAAATTGTATGAAATATAATAAAAGTGTGGTAGCATTGTTGAGAGAATTTTACTCTGAGAGTGAGAGCATAAGCAAAGTCGCTGGCAAAATAAAATAGATTCTATCTCACGACTGCTTTCAGCCGCGTCTTTTATATGCCAAATTGTATGAAGAAAAACGTCAAGCCCCAGTTCTGTTTCATCATTTAAGGATTACAAAATTAGTGAAAAAAGAGGGCGAAGCAATATATGGAATTGTTTTGCTTCTATCAAAGATGAGACGGACACAGAAATAACAAATTTTGTTGCATGCAAAATCTGTAATAATGTGTATAAATATGTTTGTATGTACATACATATGTACATACTCTGTTCCTTTAATACCTATCATGTTAGATAATTAATTGTATAGAAAAATTGCACACTTATTTTAGAAAAGTATTACAATTTTTTATAAAAAAAATAGGTCGCTATAATAAATAGATCAATATAAAATTGAAGAAGGTCGAATAAAATAGAAGAACAGTAACAAAAATAAATAATTTAAAATTTTTTTCTTATCATGTTATTACAACTTTCCAGAGTACCACAAATAACTATGTTATAAACATCAGTATTTGTTCATATCTGTTTTATGAAAACAAATAAAAGCAAATATGTTCCTCTCATTCTCTGTTTATCTACTCATACAGTATCTGTTTTGCAGAATAACAATACTTACTAATACCAGATACAAGAAAATATTTACTAATACATACCAGAAGTTGAAAACTAAGAGAAACTGGTACAAACAGATAGAACTGTGCACGTCTTTATTATCTATTGCTGTTTTTATGGTGTTTTTGCTTTAAGCTGGAGTTACATACCACGCGTTATACGCGTCGACGCGTTTCATGCGTCTGTCAGAAAAGTAGAATCAGTGCATTTGCATGTGATAAGTTACACAGCACGACGCGCAGAACGCACGCGACGCATGCGACGCGAGAAGTAGATCTACTTTCTACTTTTGTACGCGTCAGACGCGTCATATAAATAAACACAGCTGTATTTGTTAGTCATGGATGACAAATAATATTCAATTTCCAATGTTATCGATAAATATTTTTGTGTCGTGGATAAATTGTTTAATTTTTTTTTCATAAAAAGTGCTGAATATACAAAAATCTTTTGTAATTAAGCTTGTAAATATTGAACACAATAATAAAATGCATTTTAATGCACATTTTACTACAATTATGTAATCAACAAAATTTGCATTTAATTATCGATAACTTTTAAGTTGTTTGTATCATCTCCATTGCATGTTTATTAAAAACAAGTGTAAAATATTGTGTGCGAAATGGAAGAGCAATTAATAAATTCTATTAATTCTTTTAAAACATCGATTTCACTGTCCATTTTTGCCAAAACAATTTACTTTATTTAACTGGTATGTATGTAAACAAGTTCACTTTACTTGAACAACAGCTGATCAATACGAACATTTTGGCGCATAGAACGCGTTGCATGTAACTTGAATTTCAAAAAAGTGTACAACGCGTAAAAAGCGTAGATTTTTACAATATTACAAAATTAATGAAAAGTCTGTACACAAATTTTAAATTTATTATGATCAAAAACATTTTTGTACAAATAAATACTTTCAAATAACTACGCCACAGTATCGCCAGCAAATACCGCAGTTTTAACATAGAAAAAATTTCAATTGTTTACTGAAATTATTTCTTAACACTGATGCCATCTCTTGTAAATGTTCCCATAACTTTCGGACGTAATGCTTTCTTGAGAAATTACTACGCAAAAATCATGCACTTTACAATTCTCAGTATGCATGTGCTGCAAAACAACAATAAGTTTGGACTAGAACTTTGTGAAATAGCTTTAAAAAATAAAAGTTTAAAAACATATTTTAAAAATTTTTTTAACAAAAACACAATCTTTGTTACGGAGTATACATTATAATGTAAGGCAACACTAATATAAAATGCCAAATATACACGAATATATATTTGTCTCTTTTCAATATTATATTATCAAATAAGAAGAATGGTCTAATGGAATACCTTTTTAGCAAAATCGCTAAAATTTTTAGGGCGAAAATTCGAGAAAGATCGAGATTTAGCTTTAGGTACGAGAATTACAGAATATAGCTGCAGTATAAGTAAATATATAAATATGTTCTTTAAAATCTTAAAACTTTATAATGATATATTTACTTACATTGTATCAGATTATTAGGAGCAGCGGAAACGTCACCGTTAGATGATTTTTCAATAGAATCAGATGCATTTTGACCTCCTGCTAATGTAAGATTATAAAATGTTTCCTTTAATACTGTCGAAATTATATCTTTAGTGTACGGTGATATAGTGGGATTTTTTAATTCTTTTTCCAAAAAGCTGCGTGACAGCTCCTCTCGAACGACAGCTAAAATATTTTATTGAAATAATAATTATATATATTTTTATCGACTGAAACATAATATTAGCACAAATATATATTATATACAATTAAATTTTATTTTTAAGCTATTGTATAGCTTTTATCACGGGCTTTGAGCACGGCGACTGAATCAAGAAATTCCGTAACGAAAATACCTAAGACTAGTTCCACAAATACAATACACTAATTCCATAAATAACACTAATCCCACAAAATTAAATGTCTTCACTAATCAGCCTAGTCAACAATCACACCAGTTTTTTTAAGTATTTGAATCGCCCAGTGTATGTTAACCCCTAAAGTATGCTATTGATTTCATTAACATACAGTATTGCCAGAGCAGATTTTTACATGTAGGAAAACACAAAATGGCGTACTTACGAACATCGTGGTTGACAAAAAAATTAAATACACAAACAAACAGACAATTCGTAGGTTTTGAAGATATTGCATAGCTTTTATCGCGGAGACTCCAAAGGGGTCAACGTGTATAAAGGAAAAACCCTGTTTTTTTTTTTAATTTTACCATGTTTTAACACAAAAACACTAATTTTATTACACTTTCTGAGAATTTTTCTGGGTCGTGAATGTTGAGATTAGTAATTTGGCCGTAACTTCGTAAATAGAAGCCGTAGAGCAGTGAAGGTTGCAGCATTCGAAAAATCGAAAAATTTAGTAATTTGCCCAATAACAACCGAGTTATTAAACAAAACGTAATTATATAATTGCATAAGTTGAAAAATATGCTATGCAATAGCTTTATCGCGGCAGTCCCGGAGTGCCACACGTCTTTGTTATATATTTAATATATATATATACATATATATATATTAATGCATATAAAAGGGTCTTCCAGCAGGGACTTCCGAACTTTGGCAGTTGATAACGGCCACCTTGTTGAAGCTACATCTGTCAAATTATTTGTCATTTACTCAGTAATTTTTTCTAAATGTCCATGGACCGATATAGCATCCAACAAAACGACTATATACGACGTATGTTCGCTGAATGGGTACTGGAGCAGTAACTGAAATTAATTTTTATCGCAAAATCATCTTCAGCGAGGCCCATTTCTGAATGAAATGAACAAACAAAATTTTTCAATTTGAGACGATACCAATCCAGATGAGATCTAAGAGCGCCCAATGAATGCCGAAAGTCACTTATTGGTGTAGATTAAGGGCTGGCGGAGTCATCGGCCTATAATTTTTTGAAAACAACATTTTCCGGGATTACCAACTTTTTTTTATGTCCAGCACTCAGGGCATGACCCCTACATCTGCAATGCATTGTGTCAGAACTTGGGGAAAGAGATAATGTAGAGAAGATAGGCTTAATTATTTTTACAGGTCTGCTATTGCGCGTTTTGGTAATTTTTAAAGCAGTGTTTCAGCATTTCTGGTTAATTATTTTACTTCGTCGACACTTCAGCTAACTGAATTGGATGATCTGTGCAATTAACCAATAAATCACACCGGTCCTAAAAGCCAACAACACAAGCCATCGGTATCTGAACACAACTACCTAAATTTTTCAAATGGCTTTTTCTACTCCTCAAACTTATTTGGCGTTCCTGAAGAAAATATTCTCTCGAACATAAGAGGCCAACACGTGATTGAAGTTAATAAAATTTTAAGAATGGAAAATGAAACTTTAAAAGAAACTGGTCTTGTAGTGTTGACTTTTTCGTCTATCACGCTTCTAAAATATATCCACTCCGGTTATCAAAAAATCTACTTGCGGCCTTACATACCAACCCCGCTTCGACGTAACAATTGCCTTCACTTTGGTCATCTGCACAAGATCTGTGAAAACAATTAAATATGCGTCAATTGTGGAAACTCTAGCCATACCAAACCGGAAGAAAACGATAAATGCAGCAATTTGACTTGTTGTATTAACTGTAAAGAAAATAATTTCGAAAACAGCTAATTAAAAAAAACAAAAAAAAAACTACGGGTAGAACTCCAGGACTGCCGACAGAAGTGAAAACGTTCTGTGATTACAACAATACACGTGCTATTGCCATAAAAATTATGCGTAGATATAAACAATTATATAAATACATGTAACAAATTTAACCACTTATTAAGGCGTATGCAACAGGTGAGCTTACTAGCACAGCTGACTGAGCTCGCTTCATAGCAAATTTTCATACAAACTGATATAGTTTGAAGAGAGTACATACAAAATGGTTACAGTTTGATATTCATACGTATTAAAATGCTTTAAAAATGTTGTGTGTTCCTTTAATCTAGTCAACAGTCGAAGGCGATTCGAGAACCGTAGAAAGGACCAACACCTAAATTTTTTCGCTCAAAATGAAGCGAGCGTGATGTCAAAAACTATGACGGTGTCGCGAAATCAGAGATTTTAGCCCACCCAAAACCTCCGCACCGCCCCAATAGAAGTTTTCACTTCAAAAAAAAAAACACTTTCAAACACACACACAGACTGTAACCAGCTGACATGCAAATTTGCTAATGCGTGTACCTGTTATTATTGTACCATAGGGTGAATCAAGGGGAATATAATCACATGGACTGTCGATACAACATGTTATGAATTTGCCTTGAACTAAACTGAAACACCAATAATTTCTGCTTTTAGTTAAGGAAAAAACCATGGCAGAATCAAGGCGAATTCATTCGCTGTTAAATTTTCCTCCAGCTTTTAAAGCTATTACAACAATGTTCTTATATAAATATATAATGAACTACCATGGGAGAACTACCATGTATTTGCAGTTCAATAGCAAGTACAACAATCCAAAAACAATATGTATTTGTTGGTATAAAGTACTCGCTTTCTATCAAAACACACAAACAAATTAAAAGCATTTTAATACGTATGAGTATCAAACTGTAACCATTTTGTATGTACTCTCTTCAAATTATATCAGTTTGTATAAAAATTTGCTATAAAGCGAGCTCAGTCAGCTGTGCTAGTAAACTCACCTGTTGCATACGCCTTAATAAGTGGTTAAATTTGTTGCATGTATTTATAAAATTGTTTATATCTACGCATAATTTTTTTGGCAATAGCACGTGTATTGTTGTAATCAGAAAACGTTTTCACTTCTGTCGGCACTCCCGGAGTGCTACCCGAAGTTTTTTTTTTTTGCATAGGTTTCCCTATTACTTGTTAGTTAACGGATAATCACCAAAGGCTGATGTCGAGACGAAAATATTTCTCATGAATTTGTTGTTACATAATGTAAAAGAATTTGTATTGTTAACACAAGGTCCGCATAAAATAGGTCTACGGTTCGCATCCGGACCGCGGTCCGCCAGTTGGTGATCCCTGAACTATGTAATAGATGTGGCCATTGCGAACGCATGGCGATTATATGTAATGAGTCATAGCGATGGCATGGATCAACTTTATTCCGGCGATCCATTGCACACCGAAACACACAAAATAAGGCTCGACTTTCATATTCGTTTGTGATGGGGTTACCTCAATATGGTGTAGGTCACTACCCCATAAAGTTAGAAAAACAATTAAGGTGGGTTTTATGTCATGCAAGAGTTCGCTGAGAATGCAAGATATATTTAAAAACTTTATGCATTGAAAAAAATGTTTTGAAAATTTTCACCTGTAACCCGCCACTGTACTAAGTTAAGTACACCCTTTCTACTCCACCCACATATAACTTCTTAACTTTTTTTCATAACCTCATATTAATTTTGTACCTAATGAATAAAAACATACAACTTTTTTATTAATTATCAGTTCTCGTTTTATTTTGGCGGTTAATGGGTTAATTAGTGTTCTTAATGCACTTAACTTCGATATTCTTTTTGGCTGGGGGCCCGAATTACAAACTTTAAAAAGTTTTTCTGTTATCTTTATTCATTGTTTATTATCTCTACAAATACATATTATATTGGCCTTGAAAGCTTCCACTGTATTGAAATTTAATTTTTTAAATAAATACTATACTACAATAATATAGCTATTCCCATAATTTTGTCTTCAAAACTCTGAGATTTTTTTTTATTTTTTGTCGCTGTTATTTTTTTATTTATTTATTTCATTCTCTATATTACAAATTAAATGAGCTCATAAAACAATTTATGGTCACAAAATTCTACTCAAATAATTACAATATTCAGATGTAAATTAAAAGGAGGACAACTTAATGTGCTTATTCGATTGAGGGGCATATTACTCTGTTTTTGGGAAGTATTGATTTCATTACGAAAAATAAGGTTAAATTGAGGGGAATTAGTTCAAGCATCTGAACAGCAAATAGAGTTAAAAGTTATCTACTTGGGCATTGTCGATTACCAGTGAATTTTAAAGGAGTTACAGAATTTATTGTATTTTTTGTAGAATCGATAAAAAAATAAAATGTAATCTTTTTAAATTTGGTCTAGTTTTCAGAAAAAAACACAGTATTATAAATTTCTATTTATTCATTTTCTGAAGTCAGATTTATCGTATTGAATTCGGTAAGACATTTTGGTATTATGTCTGAAGTTATATTTGATGATTACAAGTTTGAATTTTTGTTTGAAGATGCATTTTTTAATTTGAGTGTGTGCAGAGAAAAATTTTTTTTAAAAAATTTAATTATTAAGTAAGTTTTGCAAAATCAGTTAAACGTTGTTAATATTATTTTTAGATCAATATATAAATAAAAATAACAAGAAATAGTGTTTTATATATTTACATATGATTTTTTTACGAAATATTTACAAATTCGGTTCCGAAATCGGAAGATTTTGCCGACTAGGCGTAACGAATTCATTACAAAATCGAAACTTTTTGTTTGGTGGGTATGTAAACATTTTTATATATGATAACATCGGTGGAGCAACCCCTTCAAAGCATGATTTTTTGGCAAAAATCTAGTAATTTTATTTTGTTGTGAATAAATTTTTATAAAATTTATGAATAAGTATAAACATTACGAATATGTCTTTGTACATATATTTTTTATATATTTTTAAAAATTAAATTTTTTATGCCAAAAAAAAGCGTTTGCAATAACAAATAAATCTTGTCGTGTTTTACAAATCAGTATATACATGCATACATACATATGTATACGTATTTATAATTTTTTTCATTTTCTTATAAAAACTCTTTATTACATCATGCAGCACACGTACATACACACAAAAGTCGTTCCCATGACAATCGGATCATCGCTCCGGAACGACCCGAATCCAATGCGGCAAATGATTGTCAACTCAGCGACAGCTGAATCAGACGGAAGTTTATTCCACAGGTGAGCAGCTCATGCCAGCGAGCTTGCTCAATATCCTAAATCCTATAAACTAAATCCAGGCCGCCAAGCCTAGTATTGTTCTGTGTTTTATAATAGCTTAATGCGAAATGTCACCTCAGTGAGGTGTACCGTTTGCAATTGCTAGTGTCATCTGAAAAATTGTTCGGGTCTCGCCAGCCACCGCGCATGGTCACCAAGCTTTGCAGCGAGTTGCTGCAATCAACACCAAGCAAATCCTATCACTCCCGCTCCCACCACAATCCCACAAGCTCCCACCCTCGTAATTCCACCCCAACATAGGGCCTTGCCATCCCCTAAGGTATGTGCAATATGTAGGCACAGTATTAGGCGGAATATAGTCTCGGTAAGATGCAATGGATGATATAGTTGGTGTCACATGAGACAATGCAATCTCTGCGCTTTCGCTGAGACTGGAACAGAAGTTTCATAGTTACCTGCTGCCTGAATCCCCAAGCACAGATAGCTCCCAAGTGCCATCCCCTCAAGAGCTGCAACTCGACCTGCCGTCGGGAGCTCCACCACCCAACACCATACCCCGACTGCCGCTAGGGGGGTTACTCTGTATTGCGATGCGATAATAAAACTGTTCGCATTTGTATCTTGTTTACATTGTTTTCGCATCGCATTTGCTTTCGCATCGCAACAGCGCGTGCATAACCCTAACCCAATACCTTCATTTTGAATCATGCAACTTAATTGTAATGGTCTCAGGAATAAGGTAGTGGATATTATAGATTTTATGCACAGATATCACATACTCACAGCCGCAATCCCCGAAACAAAGTTACACAACCGGAGCACCCTCTCGTCATGCGGGAACTATAACATCATTCAGAGAGATAGAGAAAGAGATCATGGTGGGGGTCTTGCGTTGATAATTGAACAGAATGTTAACTATAGACTCATCGCCCCACCAGCCTCCTCAGAACCCGAACCATACTTAGACACCATGAGCATTTCAATAAACACTGGAGATATTGAACTGAATATCGTCAACGTTGACATCCCGCCCGTTAACAGCATAGGGACTGGTTATCACCAAAGCATATCCCACCTCCTGCATGGAGATAAGACACTGATACTTGGCGACTTCAATGCTCATCACGAGAGCTGGTTTTCACTGCTCCCCATCGACCCCGCGGCATTCTCATTGCCGACCAGATAGACGAATCCGACTTCGCTGCCATCAATGAAGACTTCCCTACGAGAATAACAGCTAGATGCTTGAGCTCTCCAGACATCACTATTGTCTGCTCGTCGCTTCTTGCCCACACCACCTGGCAAACACACACTGGTTTTAACTCAGACCATATTCCCATCTTGGTCGAAATAGAGAAGCCTAGCGACTTCATGGAGTCTGATAAACGCACATTTGTGAACTACAACAAAGCAAACTGGAGTGGCTTCGCAAATGCCATTGACGAATCACTCCACTCCATGAAGGGGGAGAAAGCCCTTAGACTCACCATCCTCAGGGCGTCCTAACGTTTTATCCCGGTAGGAAGAATCCCAAACATCCAACCACAAAAACGTGATCTCCTACGCACCTGCTACACAGCAGATGAATGCATAGAACAACTTTCGGCACACATAGCTACCCAAGTTTATGATCATCGCCGTAGTAAATTGTTAGCCCACCCTAACCAATGTTGTATAGACTCTGGTTCACGCAGGCAGAAAAATCTCGTTGCTATAGGATTCAGCAACATCCAGTATTCAGATGCCAAAAAAATGCGCTACAATGTTTTGCAGACAATTTATTGAACATCCCCCCCAGCAGAACCGGTCCAAAAGGTCAGTCATACGGGGAACCTAGAACCTAAAACCTGACGTGGAATGCCCTACCTTCACATCACCTAAAGTCGAGAGAATTATCTCCAAAGCGAAACCCTCCAAGGCCCTTGGACCTGATGGTATATTCATGCTGATGTTGATTTCCTGGCACGGATCATAAATCTCTCAATACGCCAACTGACGATTCCGGATATCTGGAAAGTTGCTAGGATAATCCCGAGTCCAAAACCTGCTAAACCCGCTAATAAAGGAGATTCATACCGCCCAATCTCCTTTTTATCACCAATAGCAAAGGTTTTGAAAGCCTTACTGTTACCATCCCTGAAAGAGCAGCTCCCGCTCGCCACACACCAACATAGTTTCAGGGAAGCCCATAGCACCACGACGGCTTTGAATCTGATAATCACCCAGATCGCTAACGGCCCAAATCAACACAGACGGTGTCACTGCATGGATTTGTACATGGCTTTTAACACGGTCGATGACATGATACTGATAAACGATATCATGATCTCCAGGCTTCCCAACGACATTAAGCGTTGGATCGCCAACTACCTCAATAGACGACAATCGTTCGTGTAGTTCAGAGGGCAAAAATCTAGTTGCAAAAAATAAAAATGGGCGTGCAGAACATTCAACATTTATCTTGCCAATATCCCAAACCCCCCTAGGAAGATGTCATATGCTGATGACTGCACCGTCATGGCATCTGGTGTCAGCATACCCGACGTAAGTGCCAAAATTACCAACTACTTGGCCGCCATTACAAACTTCTTGAAAGAGCTTAACTTGAAGCTATCACCTTCAAAGTCCTCAGTGTCACTATTCACTTTCTGGACTGAAGAAGTAAGGATGAAATTAGACATCTCTGTCGAGGGAAGGCACATACCCACGGTGCATAACCCTAAAATACTGGGCGTAGTATTTGACAGCCTCCTTCACTTTACCTCGAACGCCACATATATTAATCAAAAAGTGAAATCTCGGAACAAAGTTCTGAAAGCCCTTTCAGGCACCTCCTTCAGCATGACTAAAGAGGTACACGTAACGACGTATAAAGCCGTCGGTCGCTCCCTCTTAAACTATGCTGCACCAGTGTGGACCCCGTTCCTTATTGACACGCAATGGACATTATTGCAAACAACCAACCAACCATAGCGAGGGCATCAGGAACGCCATTTCATCAGACGTTACACGAGTTGTCCATCGCGTTGCATCAACAAATGGTCACAGAAACAATAAAGTTCTTAACTCACGACTACCCGCGATCGCTGACAGCGAGCGACGATAATCTCGCTTAACCTTGGCACAACTCAGAGCCGGCTGGAGCAGTATTCTTAACTGCTACCAAGAACGAATATCCCCGGCACTAAAGACAGATTCGCAGATTGTCTCCAGAACCCGTGCAATACTGAGCACTTGTTCAATTGCCCCAATAGGCCCGCATCACTTAGACCAATAGATCTATGGCTAAGACCAACTGAGGTGGCAAGGTTTCTCCATCTCCCAAGCCCACTCAATGACACAAACTAGTAAACTTCCCAATTTAAATTTCATTTTAATATATTTTCAGAACTCCAGTCAGCAACAGCGCCGGGAGTACAAAAGTACATATATACAGTCTTGCATTCATTAACTCATATACAATTATATATACATACATGACATGTGGGATTGAAATAGCGAGTTATTCTCTGCATAGTTGCAGACGAACAGAGTTAATTCAAAATAAGATGACGTGCAATGACGTCGTGTGGCGGAGCCTGAAGTTCGTTCGGTGTCTTATATAAAAAACATTTTTCATCATTCAATTAAATTAAAAACACACAATACATTAACAAAATTCATTTTTCAAATAAAATATAATAAAACACTACATATGTATATACATTCATCATCTTACTTACATGCACACATCAACAGGAATAGTTTTCATGATTCTTAGTTAAACACAAAAACAAAAAACACGCGGCAATAAACCACTTCTAAATACTCGCAGCGAATACTGCATGGTCGACCACATAGTCTGACGTTACGGTGTTGTCTTCACCGGATTACGTTACATTCAAATCACTCAATCAGACTACCAGAATCATCACTACTGATTTCGAAGTCGCTACACTATTTCATCTTTTTTCGTTTATCAACATGTATGTTTTTTTTAGTTTGAGGTCCACGTTGCCTTTGATATACTTATTTTATTAACTTATTTCTTCTCTAATTAAAAAGCACTCAAGCACATTAAGTCAATTTTTGGTCATTGGAAATCGGTTAATTGTATTATACAGGCATGTCACAGAAACAAATTCCGATCAAAAGTGGAATTTAAACCGTATTTGTTTTCTTCAGAAAACGGAAACCGACAAATTTTATCGATATAAAACCACTTTCAATTTTCTAAGTGGAATTGATATTTTAAGTAGCATGGATACCAAGAAACTGTCCAGAACAACTTTATATGAATAAAAAATACTATTGACTTATTATTTTTTGGAAAAATTATACATTTCAATCTTTAAAATAAATTTTATTACCAATTTAAGAGAAAATAAATTTTAGATGACGAAATAAAGAAAACGTCGTAAACGTATTATTGCCACCTTTTCATTTTGTACAAAATAATAAATTTCGTCGACGCAATTTTTCAAAGGAATTTTGGTTCAGTTCTTCTATTGCCGTAACAATGGATATGCCGGGCCTTTTTATATTTTTTTTATTTATCAAACACAACACTATTTTTCAAATTTTTCTTAATTGTCTTTCTGTTTTTTTTTTTTTTTTTTTTTTAATTAGGACCAGCACTCAGGGGATGACCCCTACGTATGCAGTGCATTGTGCCGGAACTCAGAGAGAGGGATAGAGTAGAGAAGATAGATGTTGAAAATGTTTACAACAATCTTCTGCGTGTTTTTTTCACTACGTTGCCATATTTAATACACAAAAATAACTTTGTAATTTTTTTTCGATTTAATGAAAAAGAAAAATTTCTGGAGAAGCTAAAACGAAATTGATCGATTTGGTTATACGGAATGAAATCAATTTTATTTTATTCTGTGACATACCTGATATTTTCTGTTTAATAAATCTGGCAAAACAAACTGAGTTCAATATTAAAACCCAATCGAACAGATTACAAAATCGATGCAACTATAAAAAATAATTTATTTATTAGTTCCACAAACAAATCGTTCGTACTTTCGTTAACAAGAAATGTTTAATCAGGCCGTAAATAACTGTTTTATTTGTTAATAAAAATTTTAGGGTCCCCCTTACATTTCTGTAGAACCAATTTCTTTAAAAACTAAATTGGCTCGATTTTCCAAAAAAAAAAAAGAAAAATCGGTTGATGAAAAGTTTTTCAAAAAACAATAATTAAGACGAACAAATTTCCCCCATATGAAACAAATCATTCAGAGTCAACTCTCGCAGTGTACAGACGCGTTTTATTATCGTCGCAACTGAATATTAAAATTATCAAAAATTTAAAGTCACAAAAAATACAAAAACAAAACATTTATTAAACAGTTATTATACTGGTTTTATTTTATTTTTTTGCTTGTGTATAGTACATAAATATTTGCATACACAAACTCTTATAAGTGAAAAAAACAAGAGAACTCTAAATGAGTTCATCTTCTGGCAACAACAACAACAATAAACCTACAAGAAGTAGGAATGCTTATTTAACTTTTGTTGCTGATGACGACAATAAAAAAATTGAAAACCTGAATTTTACACAAAACACAACTACTCGTGCGCGATCATGCTCTCCGTACATGTTAAATAGTAATCAAGAAGCAACAACAATTGCACCTATTAGCAAACTTGTCAGCTTAGCTGTACAATCGATCAAATAACAGTAAATACCCAGGTGACCAACGTGCACAAAATTAATAAAATTATAGATGCAGTAAGTGAAAATAGTGATAATAAAATTCAAACAGGTATGGATAGATACATAACTATGTTAAAAAGGGGAAGAAGTCCCAAATCTGCTCAAATTGCGTCAACGGCAAAAGTTCCCAGAGATGGAAAAAATATAAAAAATTCCGAACATCGTTTTGGGATTTTAGCTGAACAAGGTGATGAAGACACAACTACTACAAGTTTGAGTAAACCACCACGGATTTATTTAAGAGAACAGAACTCCAGCTTTCTGGTAAGAAGCCTAATCTCGTTAATTGGAGAAAATGAGTTTTACGTAACTCCAATCAAGCGTAGGAAAATTAATGAACAAAAGAAAATAATTACAGAAAAATAGTCTCAGACTTTGAGACTAAAATAAAAATTTTTATACATATCAGCTTAAGAGTGCTAAAGGTCTAACCGTTGTAATAAAAGGTATAGATTCTAGCGTGGATCCAGAAGAGGTCAAGTCTGGCCTTGAAAATAGTGGATTCAAGCTGAAAAATGTTTCAAACATCAAAAATAGAGAAAAAAATCCCCCAACCAATATTTAGAGTCGAGTTACACCCAGGTGACATAGAGATAAAAAAAAATGAATCCCATCCAATTTATAATCTAAAGTATTTGTTGCACCGGAGAGTTACCGTTGAGCAGCCACATAAAAGAGCTGGACCTATCCAATGCCTGAACTGCCAAGAATTTGGGCACACGAAAACTTATTGCAAGTTGCCTACAGTCTGCGTTGTATGTGGTGAGCTACACAGTACCGCTAACTGTGACAAAACAAAAGGTGATTCCAAGGCGAAAAAATGTGGCAATTGCGGCGGAAATCACACGGCCAACTATAGAGGCTGCCTTCTTTACTCGTTTTTTAAACGCTCTTCGCACAAAAAAGAAAATATTATCCCCGCTCAGCCTATCACACTTTTATGCTACCCTCAGTTACCTCAACCGTCTACCAGTCAGCAACAATATTCAAACGTATTGAAATCAAACGCGACTATTGCTCAGCAACAACCTAATAATAAATTTTCATACGCTAACATTTTAAAAAGTAACCACAATACAGCGCAAAAACCGGTACCAGTAAACGAAGCTCCAGGGTCTAATTTTAGCCGTATTGAAGCCTCAATTGAGAGCTTAATACAAACAGTAAATACTTTTACTCTCAACATGTCCTGTATGATGCAGGAAATGTTGAAAATGCAGTCTTGCAGGCTGTATTAAGCAAACCATGAACTTGAAGATATGTTTTTGGAACGCAAATGGCATCTGCACACATAAAAATGAAATAGAATATTTTCTGCTGGATAAACAAATCGATGTTATGCTTATCTCAGAAACTCATTTGACGTCTCGAAGTTATTTTAGAATTAGTGGATATAATTTCTACGAAACCAAGGATCCTCGGGTTGAACTTGAGGTGGCTCGGGAATTCTAATAAAACGCGAATAAAACACTACCTGTTAAATGAATTTTGTGAAGATTATCTTCAAGCAACAAACATCTGCATTGAAAATTTTTTTCAAAAACTTGTGATATCATCTGTTTATTCTCCTCCCAGGTTTTCAATTTCAGAGAGTCAATATACCGCATTTTATACAATACTGGGGTCCCGTTTTCTAGCAGCTGGCGACTACAATGCTAAACACACATTTTGGGGTTCACGTTTAATCAGTCCCAAGGGTCGTGTTTTGTTTGACACAATTTCAAAAATGGGTTTGAATGTAGTTTCAAGTGGTCAGCCAACATATTGGCCAACGGATCGACAAAAAATTCCTGATATTATCGACTTTGGAGTTATGAAAGGTGTGCCCAGCGAAATGATTGAAGTTGAAGCATCATTGGATTTATCTTCAGATCACTCGCCTACTATTATCACTATTTACTCACACACAACTGCAACATCAACATGCGATTTACTGCTGACATCTGCACGTATTAATAGGCTGAAATACAAAAAATAATTGAGTGCTCATTGCACGGAAAATATGCTGTTGAGAACACCTACTGACATAGAAAATTCTATTAGGTTGTTTGAAGCACATGTTAATCAAGCTGCTCTTAATGCTTCTTCAAATCAACCAAATCAACAAGTAAGATCCAACAACATTTCTTCTGTAGATATAAAAAGGCTATTGACTGAAAAACGGAGAGCGCGACGAGAATGGCAACGTTACAGATCCCCCCAGCTAAAGTTAAGGCTAAAGGAATGCACCAAACAGCTCAGAAAAGTTTTACAAACACAAAATACAGCTTCGCTGCAAAAATTTCTTCAAGAACTCGATGCAACACCACAAACAGATTATTCGCTATGGCGTGCAGCCAGAGGACTTAAAAGGCCAGTGATTTACCGTTACGAGATTCGAATGGTGACTGGGCAAGGACTGATGCTGAAAAAGGTGCTCTTTTCGTTAAGCACTTAGAAAAAGTATTTACACCGAATATTTCTACTGATATTGTTGAACTGCCACCAGTCATCTCTTTACCAGAAATACCGTTAAGATTTAACATTGTGGAGATTGAAAAGGCCATCACTAGTCTTAACACCAAAAAAAGCCCCAGGTGTCGACAAAATAAGCAACAAAATGCTTCAACAACTGCCTTATATTGCAAAAAGAATTATACTATTCATTTTTAATAGTATTCTACGGCTGCAATACTATCCTGCAGAATGGAAGGTTTCGATGATTATTATGATACCAAAGCCCGGCAAGGATCATACGAAGGTTGAATCCTATCGGCCTATTAGTTTATTTCCCAACATTTCAAAACTATTTGAAAAGCTGTATATGAGCAAGCTGATGCTTATAGTGACTAGAATTGGATGCATTCCAGATCATCAGTTCGGTTTTCGCGCAATATTTTAAATTATAGAGGCCACACCCGGCTGAAAAGGAGGGATACTCTTTTTCTCAGCCTTACACGAGATGTAAAACAAGATAAATTAACCGTTGAAATTAAAAATTTTGTTTAGTATTGGCTAAACTTATATTTAATATTTTTTTAAATTTAAGATTTGAAAAACTTATTGATAATTTAATTTATAATTGAAGATTCAATAAATAATAAAATTTATCAAAAAAAAAAAAAAAAAAAAAAAAAAAACAAATTTGTGAGACCAAAATGTTTGCAATCCCAAAAAAGCATTTGGAAAATCGGCCAATAAATAGCAGTTATCCGAAAACCAATTTTTTTTTTTTTTTTTTTTTGATGGGTAGGCTTTCCCCCAGATATCATACACATTTTATGGGACAAACATTCATGGAAACCCGTTCAGACACACAAGGAATTACCCATAATTTCAAGTGTTATTCGATAATCAATATTTTAGGGCAACAACTTCTCCCGATTTTTTCAATATATGATAAGGCCTAATTGTAAATATTATTATTATTATTATTTATTTATTTAATCTTACAATTAATTCTAAGATTAAGATTTTTAATTTTGGAGCGCTAGCTACAAAGGCTATCAGCTCGATTGCAAATACACAAATATACGCTATTAGTTAAGTTTTAAGTTTAGTGAATTTAATAAAGCTATAAATTTTATTTATATTATTGGGAGATGGATTCATGAGAAGTGTTAAGGCGGAAATATTTCCTAATAGTTTGCGTCTAATGTTGGAATATGATGGACATTCTATAAGTACGTGTTTTATTGTGAGGTCTCTGTTACACAGATTGCAGGTTGGGGCTTGAGGCTGTTTTTTTAAAAGCCATTCATGCGAGAAGATGGTGTGTCCTAGTCGTAGTCGGGAAAATGTTCTAATTTTATTTTTACCAACGTGGATGGGATAGATTGGATGGATGTGGTGTGGATTTATGTTCGAATAGTGGTAGTGAGTGAGTGGTTTGGATCGAAGAATTTTCCTGACGTGGGCGTTAACGTGGTGGCGGATGTCGTTTTTTTCGTTTACAGAGTCTGTGATGATGGGGGCGTAAGATGCATACTTGGCGGCAATGTCTGCTTTTTCGTTACCGATAATACGAATATGGCTTGGTACCCAGTGTATTTTTATTAAATTTTGGTTGGTAACTAAAGCGTCCCTAATTTTAATAATTATATTCCAGCTGCTGGTAAACGGCTTGCTTATGGATTTGATTACTGAAAGGCTGTCGGTAAAAATCACTGTTTTCCTTTTGTCTGCTACAATAAGGCGTATTGCCTGAAAGATCGCGCTTGCTTCTGCTGAAAAGACCGATGAGTTTTCGAACATTGTGCCCAAAATAAGGTTGTAGCTATTTGTGATATTATATATCTAGTGTCCAGCGTCTTTCGTGTACAAAATAAAGGCGAACATTACCGCAACATGCAAGTTGCATTAACAAGCTGCAACCAAAATATTTTGTGTGACGGTCACTTGACACCCAAACGTTTGATAAAGTGGAGCTGCAGAATGCACTTAAATAAATCACATTTATTAACTGCATTTGTTTGCTTATAAATATAAACAACACAAGATATCTGATGCATTCAGGTATGCACTCCTTGGTTTTTTAAAATGCTGAGACACGCGTTTCACGCCCACCGCGGGAAACTAAAAAGATTGTTTTATTTGATGATCATATATGTTTTCTTTTCCCTCTTATGTTAAGGTACCCCTAGGAATTATTATCATAATTAATATATGAGGCGATGTAATTCAGTTTAAGAAATAACTTATAAAACATCAGTCTTAGGAGCTCCACACTACAAGCTCTAAGACACATGAAAACTGGAAATAATAAATGTTTTATTCTACAATTTTTTCAAACTCCAAATTATTTCAAAAGTTAATTTTTTCAAAATATTTAACTAATATTTATGTAAAGTTGGAAGACCATATTTTTCGACAAAAAAAAAGGACACTCAAAATTTAATAAAAATTATTGGTATACTTAAATATATTCTCTATTTTTCGTGTATTTGTTTTATTTTACCTTCTCTTTACTATACCTTCTTATGTTCTCTATTATAAGAAACAAACACAATAAATACTGTTTCTGTACAAAATAAATACAGCAAGTATTAAAGCATGTAAGAACTAAGCATAATAAGAACCAAGCACATTAAGTAAGACAAGCAGTACTTAAACTATTTACTAAAATACTTTAGTATTCTTGTAAGCTTTATTTTGTTTGTATGAAATTTCGCTTTTATTTAATTTGATGTTAAGATATGATAGGTATGTACATATGTATATTACATTAAATCAACTTCTAAATTAATGCTAAAAATAAAAAAAAACAACGGCTAGCACTCCGGGAGTGCCGACGGAAGTGAAAACGTTTTGTGATTACATCAATACACGTGCTATTGCCAAAAAAAATTATGCGTAGATATAAACAATTATATAAATACATGCAACAAATTTAACCACTTATTAAGGCGTATGCAACAACTGAGTTTACTAGCACAGCTGACTGAGCTCGCTTTATAACAAATTTTCATACAAACTGATATAGTTTGAAGAGAGTACATACAAAATGGTTACAGTTTGATACTCATACGTATTAAAATGCTTTTAATTTTTTTTTTTTTTTTTTATTAGGACCAGCACTCAGGGGATGACCCCTACGTATGCAAAGCATTGAGCCGGAACTAGGAAAATAGGTTTTGGGAAGGAGGATAAAGGGAGTAGTGTTTGTGGACATTCGATTTGAACTCTGACACACTGAAAGTGGCAGGAAAGACCTCTGCGGGGAGTTTATTCCACATACGAACAGTACGGCCAAAGTACGAATTCTCTCTGATGAGTTCATCTTCTGACAAAAACAACAACAATCCTACAAGCAGTAGGAATGTACAATATATAACTATATATATAACTATATATTAAACAAAAACCTGAATTTAACAGAAAACACAAATACTCGTGCGCGATCATTATCTCTGAACATGTTAAATAGTGATCAAGAAGCAACAACAATTGCACCCATCAGCAAACTTGTCAGCTTAGCTGTACAAACAAACAAACAAACAAACAAACAAACAAACAAACAAACAATAAGTAACAAGGTGACCAACGTGCACAAAATGGTAGATGCGGTGAGTACAATAAATGATAATAAAATTCAAACAGGAATGGACAGATACATAACCGTGTTAAAAAGGGGAAGAAGTCCAAAATCAAATCAAATTGCTTCAACATCGAAAGTTCCCAGAGATGGAAAAAACAATATAATAAATTCCGAAAATCGTTTCGCGATTTTATCTGAACAAGGCGATGAAGACACAACTACAACAAGTTCGAGTAAGCCCCTACCCATATATTTAAGAGAGCAGAATTCCAGTTTGCTGGTTAAAAGTCTTATCTCATTAATTGGAGAAAATGAGTTCTATGTAACTGCAATTAAGCGCGGATATATTAACGAAACAAAAATCGAGGTAGTGCAAGAAAGTAATTACCGAAAAATAGTTTCTGACCTTAAGTCAAAGCTACAGCCGAGTCGAGCTACAGCCAGGTGACTTGAAAATTAAAAAAAATGAATCGCACCCAATCTATAATCTAAAGTACTTGTTACACAGAAGAGTTGCAGTAGAAACCACACTGCTAACTATAGATGCTGCCCTCTTTACTCTTGTTTTAAAAATTCGTCGAACAAAAAAACAAATGCTACTCTCGATCAGCCCAACACCCCTTTAAACTACCTTCAGTTACCTCAAATGTTTTAAAGTCTAACATGACTCTTACTCAACAAAAACCTAATAGTCAATTTTCATACGCTAATATTTTAAAGAGTAACCAGACTCCGGCGCAAAAAACTGTACCAGCTAATGAAGAATCAGGGCATAATTTTAGTCGTATTGAAGCCTCGATAGAGATCCTAATACAAACAGTAAATACATTTACTCTCAACATGTCCTGTATGATGCAGGAAATGTTGAAAATGCAGTCTACCTTGTTGCAGGCTGTATTGAAAAAACCATGAACTTAAGAATCTGTTATTGGAACGCAAACGGCATCTGCCAACATAAAAATGAAATAGAATATTTTCTTCTGGATAAACAAATCGACGTTATGCTTATCTCAGAAACTCATTTGACGTCTCGAAGATATTTTAAAATTGGTGGATATAATATCTACGATACTAAGGATCCTCGAGGTAGAGCTTGTGGTGGCTCTGGAATCCTAATAAAAACACGAATAAAACACTACCTGCTAAATGACCTTCGTGAAGAATATCTTCAAGCAACAAATATCTGTATTGAAAATTTTTATCAAAAGCTTGTGATATCATCTGTTTATTCTCCTCCCAGGTTTTCAATTTCAGAGAGTCAATATACCGCATTTTATACAACACTGGGGTCCTGTTTTCTAGCAGCTGGCGACTACAATGCTAAACACACTTTTTGGGGTTCACGTTTAATCAGTCCTAAGGGTAGTGTTTTGTTTGACACAATTTCAAAAATGGGTTTGAGTGTAGTTTCAAGTGGTCAGCCAACATATTGGCCAACGGATCGACAAAAAATTCCTGATGTTATCAACTTTGGAATCTCGAAAGGTGTGCCCAGCGAAATGATGGAAGTAGAAGCATCTTTGGATTTGTCTTCAGATCATTCGCCTACTATTATCACTATTTACTCACACACAACTGCAACACCAACATGTGATTTACCGCTGACATCTGTACGTATTAACTGGCTGAAATACAAAAAATATTTGAGTGCTCATTGCACGGAAAATATGCCATTGAGAACACCTGCTGACATAGAAAATTCTATTAGGTTGTTTGAAGCACATGCTAAACAAGCTGCTCCTAATGCTTCTTCAATTCAACCAAATCAACAAGCGAGATTTAACAATATTTTGTGTGCAGATATAGAAAGCCTATTGACCGAAAAACGGAGAGCTTGACGAGAATTGCAACGATACAGATCTCCTCAGCTAAAATTAAGGCTTAAGGAGTGTACAAAGCAACTTAGAAAAGTTTTGCAAATACAAAAAACAGCTTCGCTGCACAAATTTCTGCAAGAACTCGATGCAACACCATCAACAGATTATTCGCTGTGGCGTGCAGCCAGAGGACTTAAAAGGCCGGTGATATGTAAATGCTAAAAAAGGTGCTCTTTTTGTTAAAAACTTAGAAAAAGTATTTACTCCAAATATTTCTGCTGATATAATTGAACTGCCACCAGTCGTCTCTTTACCAGAAATACCGATGAGATTTAACATGACGGAGATTGAAAATACTATTACTAGTCTTAACACCAGAAAAGCCCCAGATGTCGACAAAATAAGCAACAAAATGCTTCAAGAATTGCCTTACACTGCAAAAAGAATAATACTATTCATTTTTAACAGTATTCTACGCCTAGAACACTATCCTAAAGAATGGAAGGTTTCGCTAATTACTATGATACCAAAGCCCGGCAAAGGTTGAATCCTATCGGCCTATTAGTTTACTGTCTAACATTTCAAAACTATTTGAAAACCTGTATATGAGCAAGCTGATGCCTATAGTGACTAGTAATGGATGTATTCTAGATCATCAATTCGGTTTTCGCAGACAACATAACACAATTGAACAAACTCACAGACTTGTGAATGTCGTTAGAGACACTTTTGAAAAAAAGAAATACTGCTCTGCGCTCTTTATTGATGTCTCACAAGCTTTCGATAAAGTGTGGCACGAAGGTCTTTTCAACAAATTAACACAAAATCTACCAGCAAACATTGTAAAGCTTTTAAAAAGCTATTTAATGGAACGTAAATTTGTAGTTAGGGAAGGCAATTTCTTAAGCCCTCCGCAGTCGATCGAAGCCGGAGTCCCTCAAGGCAGTATTTTCGGACCCTTACTTTATTTAATATATGCCTCTGACTTACCGTTAAGCAGTAACATTCATACATCCACATTTGCGGATGATACAGCCTTTCTAAGCGTTCACGAAAATCCTGTAGAAGCTTCCCGCAACTTACAAGAATATATATCCAAACTGGAAAAATGGCTCAAACAATGGCGTATAAAAGTCAACGAGCAGAAATGTGCACACGTCACTTTTACGTTGCGCAGGGAAACATGCCCGCCTATAAAAATTAATACCGAGACTATACCACAACACACTGTAGTCAAATATCTAGGCGTTCATCTTGATCGTCGTTTAACATGGAAATGGCATATAGACGCAAAGTTAACACAAATGAAACTAAAAGCAGCCCAAATGAATTGGCTTATTGGAAGAAACTCTATACTAAGCCTTGACTGTAAACTTCTCTTGTACAACGCGATCCTGAAACCAATATGGTCCTATGGAATCCAGTTATGGGGCACTGCCTCAGCATCAAATGTCGAAAGAATTCAAAGGCGACAGAATAAAATCCTACGTACAATAACAGCAGCCCCCTGGTATGTCAGAAACCATCGAATTCATAAAGACCTAGACGTTCCGTTGGTGAAGACAGTATTTTCATAACACGCGAAAAAATATATAAAAAAACTTGAGTTGCACCCAAATCCACTTGCGCGCAATATTCTTCATTATAGAGGCTACACCCGGCTGAAAAGAAGGGATACTCTTTTTCTCAGCCGTTCACGAGAGATGTAAAACAACAAAAATTAACCGTTGAAATTAAAAATTTTGTTTAGCATTGGCTAAACTTATATTTAATATTTTTTAGATTTAAGATTTGAAAAACTTATTGATAATTCAATTTAAATAATTAAAGATTCAATAAATAATAAAATTATCAAAAAAAAAAAAAGCACCGGCCCATACAAGAAAGTTGTATTCCATTTTCGGTCGGATAAAGGTGGTACAAATATTAAGGAGATCAGATGGAGTGAATTATGTCCTACACCGTCTTAAAAAGCCGAGGCACTTGAATGCTTCTTTTGAGACATGAAAAATGTGATCATTCCATCGAACATCACAATGAGTTTTCATGCCAAGAACATCAAGAGCTTCTGATTCCTCAATATCTATACCATCCATGTTTACAGATATGAAGCGAGTGCTTTATACCAACAAAATACATGTTGTTTTTCGATTGTTGTACTTGTTGTTGCATACCTGCTAGTTTTGCCATGCCACTTATTGTAAACGCAAATGCAACTGCGGCCGAGAAGTTAACAACCTAAATTTTTTTTTCGGTCAAAATGAAGAGAGCGCCATCTTTGTGTACTCTTCTTAATCATTTTCACTCAAATTGACGAGTGCGCCCTTTTTGGTGCACCAAAATATGAGTGTTTTTCTCATATATGGCAACATCACGCTCGCTTCATTTTGAGCGAAAAAATTTAGGTGTTGGGCCATACTACGGTTCTCGATTCGACTTCGACTGCTGTAATAGATTAAAGAAAAATGTTGTGTGTTCCTTTAATCTAGTACAACAGTCGAAGTCCATTCGAGAGCCGTAGTAAGGCCCAACACCTACATTTTTTCGCTCAAAATGAAGCGAGCGTGATGTCAAAAACTGTGACGGTGTCGCGAAATCAGAGATTTTAGCCCACCCAAAACCTCCGTACCGCGCCAATAGAAGTTTTCACTTCAAAAAACAAGAAAATGCTTAAAATACCCACATGGTAAAATAAGAACCTTGCAAAATACTTACAGAATATTAGCAAAAAAATGTTTACTTTACTCTACTTATAGGGAATAAGAATGAGTAAATACAAATACTCTGAGCGTATAAAGAGAATAAATGTTTTGTTTGTTTTTTTTTTTTGTTTTGTATTTACTTGCTTTGATCCCCTTTTGTACTTAGAATTACTCTGAGAATTTTTAAAAAAAGCAAATATTTTTGAATTTAAATGTACTTAGTGCAAAAGCCTAGTATTTACTTATATTTTATATCAATAAAATAAAAATATAACGCAAACAATGTAATATTAGTGACTAGTACAAGTAGTTACATATGTATGTATAGACTTATTTTAATGTTTAAAACAGAAATTAAATAAGCCTAGAAGTTTATACGTCGTTAAAACAAAAAATTAATTAATCAAAATTAACAAAGAAATTAAATTTAGCCAATAATACAAAAATAACAAAATTCAATAAATAAAAATAACTAAAAACAATAGTTTAAGGATTATATATTATTGATATTTTTCTGAAAAATGTATTTTTTTTATTATATCAATGTTATTTGATAAAATCAATTTAAATTCTGCACAGTCCATTTGAAAGCCGACAGAAAATTTGACACATTGAACATACACTTTTCAGTGTTGCCAGGAAATTCCTGTCTTGGGTGGTTATAAATTTATAGAGTATTGAGTTTAAAATTTTGGTATTTTAAGAAAATAAAACTTTTAATTTTGGAAACTAAAGAAGAACATTAGGACAAAAAAGGACAATTCAAATAAAAAAAGGAAAATTTATTTTGTTTAAATTTAAAAGGACGTTGTGTCAAAAAAGAGGACTGTCCTTTTTAAAAAAGGACGGATGGTCACCGTATACATACATGACTACAAATATTGGTAGTGTGGCGACTTCCGAATGTAATATAACACTTTGTATTAATTTTTTTTTATTAATAACATATTTTAAGTCTAAAACGGCAGGCTATGTTTCAGAATTTTTGTATTGATGTTTGTAGACGCACATACAAATGTGACAGCGCATAGAGAAAGGGACCTAAGGGTAAAAAATCAGTTTTCACTTTTTGAAGTGAAGCACTCCCGGAGTGCTACCCGTAGTTTTTTTTTTATGTGGACAACATCTGAGCATCGAATAAGACCGATCCCATGCCCCAAAATTGTTCCCTACAAGAGATATGCGCGTTTTTTCAGTGATGGTACACCAAAGATACACTTATTTAAATCTTTAAAATGGCTCTCCTGAACAAAACCGGTTTTTACCCTTAGGTCCCTTTCTATATTGCGCGTCACATATGAATGAACATAATATTCGTATATTTATATTTTACTTACACTGAATTAAATGTTGCACATCCAGTCGCTTTTGGGAATGACCCAATATCATAGGCATGTGATGTGGATGGGAATGATGTGGCTGTGGGTGTGGGTTTGATACTGGCATCAAAGGCATATTTTCATTTTGTTGTGAGACATGATTGGTATGATGAATTTGAAGAATAGGCGGTACTATTTTACCTAAATTCTGTTGGTGATGCAAAACTTGTTGTTGCTGGTGCATAATTTTCATCATATATTCTTGTTTTGCCATATTAGACTGATTTAATGAGTTGCCGTGTTGTATGGGTGATATGCTAGGCGTATACACACCATGATGAGCCGACATAGATTGTTGTTTTACTGCAGCATTCGGCATAATAATGTTCATTGACATATCTCCCCTAGGCTTTCCCAGTTGGTCAAGCAATTTTCGGAAAGCTTCCACATCCTGTCTATTTGTTTCACTTGACTGAGGGGAGACATTTGATTCTATTTCGCATTCATTTCTTTTAGCATCATTCCCTTCACTAGAGTGTAGATTTTGTCCACCGATCTTGCTCTTACGCATTCTAGCTTCCAGCTCTTCAACACTTAATGGAGAAACTGTATATAGATAAAAAAAATCACTATGAAATAACATATGCACATACGCATGAAATCAAACGTACCGTTGGATGGTAAACCCTTTGGTAGCTCGGGCGTAGGAAAGTTGTTGCATTTTAAGAAAGACATAAACGAATTGAATTCACTTTCATTTAAATCTGAAATATAATTTTTTTTATAGAATTTCGTTATACTCAATCTTTAAATACGGCAATTAATTTATTTTCTTTATATTTATTAAGTTAAAATTTGAAATGAATTAATTTTTTTTAAATAATGTTACACATACACTATTCCATGGATAGTTGCCTCGCTCAAAACTCTCAGATATTTGGGTAATTAAGCAGAAAAGTTAAAAAAAAATAGCTTTGTTACCTTGATTATGTAATTAGGCAAACACTTTTAATTACCTCAAAGTGGATATTATGCGAATATGCTTAGGTTTGAATTTTTGTTATTTGCATAGGCTAAAGTTCGTAATGTACTGATAAACAAAAATATTTGACATTGTTAATATTTCCAGCTAAAAAGAAAAAGTTAATATCCAACGTCACTTAGATTTTAACATAAACGGCTGAATAGAACAAATGTTGTTTTAGGTAGAAGCCACTAAACATCGTTTGTATTTATGTGTATAATGCTTTCACTACTGTAAATTAACTCGTTTGATAATTTGGTCTAGGTTTTAACCACAGCTCATAAACTGGATTAAAGTTATTATTTAATGTTTTAATCTCAGCACTTAAACTGGATTAAAGTTAAAATCACTAAAACAACAAGCGGCACTTGAAACCGAGTTGTTTTCCAAAATGAATAATTGAGGCACACTCTTGTAAGTTCAAACACAAAAAGGCGATCATTATTTAAATTTTACTTCTTTTATACAAATATTCATTATTATTAATTTTACATAATTGGAATTTTTAATTTTGAGTTCATTGGCTTTGTGACCAAGATACAAATTAGAAATTTTCAAACTTTCTTAGTCAGCCGTCTTGCTATAAGCTGTGTTGTTTGGACTTAAAATTTACATTAATAAAATAAACAATTTTGTGAAAAACAATCATGATAATTAAAGAAATAATATTATATATACGGCGGTATTTAGCCTACGCAAACTTTTTGTATTCAACGCGAATTTTTCAGTACGAAAAAATGAAATGCAATGTAAAATACATATGTAGAAATACATTAGATATTAGTGTTCCGTTTCATATGATCCCACCAAACCAAAAGTTTCGATTTTGTAACGAATTCGTTACGACTAGTCGACAAAATATTCCGATTTCAGAACCGAATTTGTAAATATTTCGTAACGAAAATCATGACTTCGTAAAGATACGTAGTTAAGAAATCGTAAGGAAATGTAGGAAAGATTTCGTAAAGAAATGTCTTAACGATGTCGTTTAGACTATTCGTAATGTTTTCGTAAACAATTTTAGTTGCTAAACACTATTTATCTTAATAATTTTTTCTTGTTATTTATATTTATCTATTGAACTAAAAATAATATTAATATTGATTTTCCAAAACTTACTTAATAATTAAATTTTTTAAAAAAATTTTTCCCTGCGCACACTCAAATTAAAAAATTCAACTGTAAACCAAAATGCAAACTTGTAAACATCAAATATAACTTCAGACATAATACGGAAATTTTGTTTTTAGAAATTCTACAGAAATGTCTTAACAAATTCGTAACACCAAGGATGACTTCAGACATACTATCGAAATGTCTTAACGAATTCTATACGATAAATCAGACTTCCGAAAAAGTCGAAACCTTTGGTTTGGTGGGATGCTGAATGAAGAAAGTTAGGGAGTGTTTTTTTATACATATTTCTGCTTAAATAATACAGTGTGAAGTAAAAATCCGCAGGATAGCAGGGCCCTTGCTAAGAAGGTGGCACGAAAACTCAACCAGGGGAAAATATGTAATGCATTAAGTCAACAAAATTATATTTTTTTTACTGTTATTGATTTCACAAAATATATAAATAATTTATATTATAGGTTAATAAATGTACTTTCCTTTACATATTATGTTCTGTAAAAACGAGAAAAGAAAAAAATAAATTGGAATTGTTTTTATTAGAACTTTTTACCATATCTGTTGAATTCATTGACAATATTTCCGCTTGCCGCTGTCCAAAGAATTATGCAGTTCATATTACTGGCAACAGCTGTTTTTGTTTATAAGTATATATTTCAGCAAGGTTGTATGAATAAAGAAAAATTGGACTTTCACATGCTTTTGACATTTTGATATCAAATACTATTTTTAAATGTTTTTTTTATCAGCTGGCAAAATTACGAAACAGCACACTGTATTATGAGAGGTTGTTCACAGCAGTCATATTTTATCGTGTTATTATCTTAAAAAGACATATGACTTTATGACTACCATTTGAATTCCCTAATTATGTCAATAAGAAAATATATTTAGCAGAGTTGCAAATCATATGCAGGAGAAGTATAATGATGCTTATTAAAGTTTATTCATTCTCAACAAAATCTTTTTACATATACGTGCCTTTTAATGTTAAGAAAAAGTGTTTCATTCCAGTTGTAGTAGACAAAGTTTTAATGCGGCGCTTAACCGCATGTTAATAAATATTAAATGGATGAGCCGCTGCGGCAGCACTTTCTATTCTTCGTTAGAATTTTAAATTTGTTGACCGATTGAGTAACTTTTATAGATTTTATAATAGTTAATTTTGTCTACAATTATTACCGCTGTACTTACGGTTATGCGATTCAATGACTTCTTAACAAAGAGGAATGGAAAAGAGGCCAATTTTTCTATTAACTTTGAGAAACTAATGTTAAACGTGTAATTCATAAACGATTCATAAAGTTATTGTGCCATTACTGTACGAATTTTGTATTATAAAACAGGTTTTTAAGTGCACTTTAACTTTATGAATCGTTTATGAATTACACCTTAAATAAAAAAGCTTAAATAATGGATCTATGTAATATTCCTAATCGTCAATTAAAACGCTAACGGCCCTAACTAACACAAAACCCAAAATCTGTTTTTTGGTTGATTCTGATGCATTGCATCAAAATAAACAACCACAAAAAAATTTAGACTTGTCTGACCAAAATTAGCGATCTTATTAACGAAAAACAAACGGCCCTATCTACAAAAGCGTTTATTTGATAAACGCAAAAAGACTTAAGTGATCGTTTGTGTGGGCAACATTGAAAAATTACGAAAAAAAATGATATGATAGATTTGACCGTTGAAGAAATTGTTTGTTAAAGGCAAATGAAATTAGCTACAGCTTAAGGTATTTTCTTAAAAAAATTTAAGAAATTCATCTCAACAGTGAGGAAAATTAGAATGGTATAAATAAAAAGCGTCATGTCAACGATGGATATGATATAGCAGCAGACACTTTTAAAAAGGCTAAAGAAAATTAAAAGCAAAACCGGATGAAGGGAAAGGAATATCAAGGTTTTTCTAAAGGAAACGTAAAAACTTTGCGTAAGCCTAGAGATATGAGGGATGCATGTAAGTCAAAGTTTTGAGGAAAAAGTTCGATTCGATATTGTTCTTATTTTTCGGAAGTTATTCGTAAAGAGATTTTTGATTCATTTTGTAAAATGTCACTACCAAAAGATTGTAATTTTTTCTATGATAGCATACCCTTTGAAAATGAATTAATATTTTCTAAATTCATTCTTTAATTCTTGATACTTTTAAATTAAGTCTTTTTTTGTTTAATTTTAATGAATTATTATAATTTACTTTTTGTGATGCAATATTAAAATAAATGAATATATAATAAAAATGTTTATAATTAAAATAAATGATAAAACTATTTTGCATTAAAGTGTATATTAGAGATGTGCAAATGTCGTGAATTTTTCGTGTCACGCGTGAATCACGTGATTCGTGATTACAAATTGACAAAATCACGCGTGCGTGCGTGATCGTGATTCAAAAATATAATACCGTGCGTGATCGTGCGTGATTTTTTAATACAATTTTCACGCACTCAAAATAGTTCTCCATGTTAAACTTTTTCTTCTTTCGAATTTTTTGATCTTAGCTAAAATTACATCCATTCATACATACATATGTAATTACGTACATATGTACATATGTATGTATGTATGTATGATTGTGGCTTCATACATTAAAATCCCTGTTACAAATGCAGACATTCATCAACATACATACATACCTATGGAAATCTTGCGTTAATCTAAACCTAACAACACTAGTAAACCTTCTCAATTCCTTTTGATATAAGTAATAAATTTAAATAGCCTGCCTTGGCAGACAGTGCTAGATTTTTTATATTAAGTTTATCCCCTGTATTGCTAATTTTTCGGGCATTTCTGAATTTTTTTTTAATTTAATTAATGATCGTGAAGTAAATAAAGAAATTAATTACAAAATAATATTTTTTAGCATATGCTAAATCTTTTATTGCAAAATTTGTATTTCATCGAGAGCATGCGTGCAAAATTATTCCCGTCGTGCGTAAAAGTACGTGAGTTTTAAATTATGCCGTGCGTGAGCGTGCGTGAAAGATATTTATGGTTCGTGATCGTGAGCGTAAATTTACTCACGCGCACATCTCTAGTGTAGATATGGACTTTGGTTTCAGAAAATCAAGTTACAAAAGGACCTAACTAACATAGCCATAAAAATATCACAAAATTTGATTTTATTCTGCCAGAAATAAATTTGTCACATCTTTTTTAATAATACTGGTGAAAATCGCGCTGATTGAAACTATACTTTTGGTTTAAAACAGTATTTTGCTTCTCCTGTAAAATTTCAAAAATGTTAGATAGGGCCGTTTGCGTTTTAGCTGACGTAATATTGTGCTAAACAAAATCTTATTTCATCGCTGTACAACACTTTTTGTTTGAATTTAAAATAATTCTTTTTAAAATGTTTGGGGAAACAACTTGCAAGAATTTTCCCCTCACCATCATATTTAGAATACCCAATTTTTACATGGGAAAAGTTTCCCATTTTCGAAATTCATTTAGAATAAGCGAAAAGAGAGAAATTTCCCGGACAGATTTTATTTAGAATATGGGAACCAGGAATAGAGATTAAACTACCTGTGATATGTTATTCATAATTAGAGTGCGTATGCTTCGAACTTAAGCATGTTAATAAAATATTTTACCTATACATACCTTTGTTAAGTCCTTTGGCATCATCCTTTTTGGGCGGATTATTATTGGTTTCCTCATTATTATTATTTGAACTATTAAGAAACCAACGGGTAAAACGTGAAGTTCCACCGCCATCATTATTAGCAGACATTGTATTCTCAAGCGCTTCTATATTGAGAAAATTATCGAAAAATAACTCGGCAACGTTCGATCTTGATTTCTCTGAATTTTCAGGTTTTGCAACGATGTGTTGTATATCCGTTTTTGAATCGTTGGTATTAATTATATCTTTAATTGGCGATGCCGATGCTTTGCGAATATTATAATTAGTTCCATTTGTCATATCATTGTCGTGCATATTTGTTTTTGTGTTGTTTAAGTTATTTGTTACTTCGCTAGAGATATCATAGCTATCTTTGGTACATATATTATTATTACTGCTGTTATTAATTGAATGCAGCGAGGCTTCTGACGATTCGCTTTCTAATTTTGACAAATAATCAGAAGAAGATTGATCCCGTTGTTGATGCTGAGAATCGTCAGTTTCTTCAAAGCCTCGCAGTTCAATAGTATCATGCTGGGAAGTGGGACCCTCACTGAACCACTCAGGTTCATCTTTATGATCTCGATGATGATTGTGATGATGATGCTGCTCTCCTCTCGCTTCCCTAATTTCTCTTGGCTCTCGGGAATCTTTCGGTTCACGAAAATCTCTATGATGATCCTTATGATCCACGTATTCTCGACGCCGGAATGACATGGTCCGTTGCCCCGTAAAATGTGGAGTTTGTTGGTGGTAGTTAGAATCGCTATTATTTCTTTCATCTCCGAAGCTTGTTGTGGTATATCTTTTATTTGTATTGTTACTACAAGTATTATTAGAATCTTCAGAGCTTGATATGCGCCGATCAAAAGTACGACGTTCTTGTGTTCGCAGATCTGAGTACCGTCCACCCGCGATATCCTTATCTGTACTGTTGTTGGCAATGTTCGACAGTTCCTTTTCAATTTGTTTATTGTTACCAGTTCTCATATCCCAATTAACTTCTCTCGGTACCAAGCGGCCGCTCCCAATTCGACGTTCATAAGTTAGCTTCTTGTTAATACTGCCAGCATTATTTAATTTATTGTTTGACGTAGAAAATTCCGAGTTAATTTTTTTAGTTAGATTTGTCCAACCTGACTGGTTATCAATAGATTGATCATTTTTATCTAGCCGACTGCTGGTTGAAGTTTTATACAAATTAAAATCATCTAGACAAGAAAAAAAGTTCTTATTACAATAAAGTAAGTATCAGAGTGTTAATACTTAATTTTGTTTAAAAATAAATTCTAAAACAAATTCTTTTTGAGAACTGAATAGTAAGTAACTTCTTGAAGTTAGACCAACAAATTGAGGGATTTGTGGAACGAATTTCAAAAATCTTCGTTTTCTATCGAATATACATTAGACAAATTAATGATGTTGATTGAGTGGCTAGGTTAGGTTTGAACGCTGGTAATAAAAGTTATTGTTTGCTTAGTAGTCAACGCGCTAACCACTTCAGCCAACAGAATTGATAGAATTAAGTAGTTTTTTTGCAAGAATTATTGTTTTTGTTAAAATGAGAATGAATTTTTGGTTTTGGTCTGCATTGGGGTATAGGTTTTTCATAAATTTTAAAATTTTCTAACTAACAGCCTGTTTGTTGAACACGACTTAGCTCACTCGTGGCGCACCAATTGATGGACGATTACGTAATGAGATTTTATTTAAATTAAACTACTCATAACAGCTAAAAGACTTCAACCTGTCATGGACAAACTCTTTATGCTATTGAGAATACTAAATGAGCAAGTATTTTTGCCCTTTTAATCCTTTTTGTAGTTTCCTAGATTATTTTTCTAAAAAAAGGCTAAACAACAATGATATAAAAAATGTTTTGCTTAAATTACACAGAGAAAACAGTGCCTAATAAATACCTAATAAATCTCTATGGTTTTTTTTCAAGAAGGAAGTCTTATTATTTTAATAAGGAAAACCTTATTGAAAAAATAAAGAAGGAAAATTATGGTTTTTATTAGGTATTCTTATTGTTTTTTTCAATAAGGTTTTCTTCTTGATTTTATTAGGTATTCTTATTGTTTTTTTCAAGAAAGTTTTCTTCTTGATTTTATTAGGTTCCTGTATGATCATGTGTAAATCATCTTCTTAATTTTTTTAATAAGAATATCTTCTTGATTTCATTAGCATGCTTGTTATTTCATACATATAAATCAACAAAGGAACAATTTTTTCATAATTTTTTTGTGCTACAATATATCATCTTCTTAAACTGGCTGCTAACATGTATACTATAGTAAGGTGATTTTTGAAAAAATCAATAAGAATACCTAATAAAATCAAGAAGAAAACCTTTCGAAAAAAACAATACGACGACCTAATGAAAACCTAATAGAATCAAGAAGTTTTTCTCTATGGATTGTTTTTTTGGTGCCAAAAATAACGGAAATTGGGTAAAAAAATTGTAAATAACAAGTTTTCTTCTTGATTTTATGTGGTTTCCTTATTGAAAAAACAATAAGGAATCTCTTCGAAAAAATCTTCGCTTCTTTCTGTTGGGATACCCCTTAGCCTAAAAGCGTTTCATAGAGAAAATCTCATTGATTATATTAAAAATTTTTGGCTCTGTGTACCTTTTAGCGCCTTCAAAATAACGTTACTTAAATTTTAGCGTTTCTAACAAGAAAAGTTGCTTATTTGGGCTTAGAGAATACAAATTTATAACATTTTAGCGATGAGGGCAAACGCCAAAGTTGCGGGGAATTTAATTTTTATGATATTGGCTAATTTAGCAATACGTATTACAGAATGTAATATGTAGCTAAAATTCTCTAAAACGATTTTAGACATTTTTAGCGATGGAGATTTAGCTTTAGCGAGTTACAGAATATAGCCGCACTAAATATATATTTTAAAAGTTTACAGCGTTGGCAACATATATGTATAATATATATTTTGTCTTAACTGCTTAAGGTGTGCAACAGATTTGATTGAAAATTTCAGATACATAATTTATATATACGTAAGATAAATTTTAGGCCCCAATTGTGGTTTACAACATAAAATATTTTAGTGTTGTTAAATTAATATTGCGATTATATTTTATAATACCTAGCCTTAGTGTTTATTCAGTTGTCTATGTGCATATACTGCGATTATCGTTCACAACATGTGTTCTTAAGTGTTGTTATACTTTGAAAATCTTAAACTGCTCATTAGCTGTTGTCTAATTGCCGTTGCAAGTTGAAAAATTATAGCGTTTAAAGCTGCTTTAGTATTTATTAGATACTAGCTGAGCGCCCCGCCCCGGCTTCGCACGGAATCTATTTACTTTTATAAATTTTGATTTACCTAATCAAAGTACATCACGGCTTTCACGAAAAGTCATAACTCACGAACGAGTCGACCGATTTCGTGCAAACTTTAGATAAACCATCTACACGACCATAAGAAAATTTAATCAAATTCGGTTTGAAGTGGAAGTAATGAAAACAAATCCGTTTTCTCTTAAAATGCAGAAAACTGTTGGTTGTGAAACTCCAATATTAAAATCATTACCGCTACTTCTTTGATAGCTACCATCAGCAAAAATATCAATGCGTAACAATTTTTAAAATAGGAGGAATGACAGAACACCGATTTGAAGGTATTAAAAAATGCTGAGTTCCTGCAGCAATAATAAGAACCAATCCTTTAATTTAATCGAATTCGGTTTGACCGTTCGTGAGTTATAAAGTCACAACACACTTGCAACAATTTTTTACATATATAGATATGTATATCAAAAAAAAAAAAAAAGACATGTGGCACTCGGGGACTGCTATTGCACAATATTTTTTATCAACTTATGCAATTAAAATTATTATTTACTAGCTGAACCCGCGTGCTTTGCTACCCCCTCGTTATAGTCAAGAATTTATTATTTCGTAAGAATATCCTATTGTGAAAATTTAATAACGATCGGTCCAGTAGTTAAGACTGTATTACGATTTTTAATTTTCCTAAAAATGGGCGTGGTCCCACCCACTTTTCTCCAGGTACGAATTCGCCGTTTATACAAGCAGACTGCCTGCTGTTTGTTTTGTTGTAGTCGTGCATTCACCTGGTAATAAATTTGCCTTGGGTACACCCAAGCTAATTACAAAGTAATGCAATGGGTACAATCAGTCAAGGCGAAGTAAACCAGGTGGTATCGTTACGACAGCTGACTATTTTTTTCCTATTTTACTAATTATATTTTAGTTGAAAATGTCAAAGGGCTGTTTCCTGGTTATATTATTGACAACTTCAATTGCATAAGCATTACTTTTTCTCGTGCTGCCAAGTTCTCCTGATGCCACCTGGTTTAATTCGCCTTGGACACTGCCGCCGAAAATATTTGCCCCAAGGCAAATTTATTACCAGGTGGATGTAGTGGCGAATTCCGGCGAATGTATCGCCTGTGTTTTGTTTTGTTGGCCAATTGTTGTAGTGGTGCATATACCTGGTATGAATTTGCCTTGATTTGCCCTTTCAGCCGCCGGCAAATTTTTTAGTCGGCTTGTTACTCTGGTTGTCAACGCTGCCAATTAATATTGACGTGTTTATTTTAGTGCTGAGAGGAATAATCTTCTGTAATTAATATATTGACTATAATAGCCAAACACCGAAAAAATTAAAAGTGGTTGATATTCAATTGGTTTATTGCTGCTTGGTTGGTACATTTCCCTTCCATTCTTTTGTATCTGGACTTATAAGCACATTGAGCTGCTTTGCACTGGGAATATGTTTGCGGCTACATGCAAATCCTCTAAACAAGAACGTGTTTGCTGGCATTTCTGCAGAACGAGGATTTGCTGACTTTAATTTGCGCATGTAATATTACATATAGTTGTAATGAATTTTATTGGATTAGAAATTGAATATGTAAGTATGTATGTATGTTTTTTTGTTTGTTTGAAAAAACGACAGGTTTTTCGTTTCAAAACAAATGACAGGTTTTTCGTTTCAAAACAAATGCCAGGTTTTTTCGTTTCATAAACAAAAAAATTTTTGATTCGGTCGCCTCGAAGCCTGCGATAGAAGCTATGCAATAGCTTAAAAAATTTTTGATTCGGTCGCCTCGAAGCCCGCGATAGAAGCTATGCAATAGCTTAAAAAAAAAAAAAACTACGGGTAGCACTCCGGGAGTGCCGACAGAAGTGAAAACGTTTTGTGATTACAACAATACACGTGCTATTGCCAAAAAAAATTATGCGTAGATATAAAGATTTATATAAATACATGCAACAAATTTAACCACTTATTAAGGCGTATGCAACAGGTGAGCTTACTAGCACAGCTGACTGAGCTCGCTTTATAGCAAATTTTCATACAAACTGATATGGTTTGAAGAGAGTACATGCAAAATGGTTACAGTTTGATACTCATACGTATTAAAATGCTTTTAATTTGTTTGTGTGTTTTGATATGAAACGAGTGCTTTATACCAACAAAATACATGTTGTTTTTGGATTGTTGTACTTGTTGTCGAACTGCGCATACCTGCTAGTTTTGCCATGACACTTATTGTAAACGCAAATGCAACAGCGCCCGAGAAGTTAACAACCTACATTTTTTCGGTCAAAATGAAGAGAGCGCCATCTTTATGTACTCTTCTTAATCAGTTTCACTCAAATTGACGAGTGCGCCCTCTTTGGTGCACCAAAAAATGAGTGTTTTTCTCATATATGGCAACATCACGCTCGCTTCATTTTTAGCGAAAAAATTTAGGTGTTGGGCCTTACTACGATTCTCGATTCGACTTCGACTGCTGTAATAGATTAAAGAAAAATGTTGTGTATTCCTTTAATCTAGTACAACAGTCGAAGTCGATTCGAGAACCGTAGTAAGGCCCAACACCTAAATTTTTTCGCTCAAAATGAAGCGAGCGTGATGTCAAAAACTATGACGGTCTCGCAAAATCAGAGATTTTAGCCCACCCAAAACCTCCGTACCGCGCCAATAGAAGTTTTCACTTCAAAAAAACAAATAGAAAAACTGGTGGAAGTGATGAATTACAGTCTAGTCTTAGTATAGAATTTCTTCCAATAAGCCAATTCATTTGGGCTGCTTTTAATTTTATTTGGATCAACTTTGCGTCTATGTGCGATTTCCATGTTAAACGACGATCAAGATGAACGCCTAGATATTTTACTGCAGTGTGCTGCGGTATAGTCTCGGTGTTGATTTGTAAAGGCGGGTATGTTTCCCTGCGCAACGTAAAAGTGACGTGTACATTTCTGCTCATTAACTTTTATCCGCCATTGTTTTAGTCATTTTTCTAATTGGAATATATACCCTTGTAAGTTGATGGAAGCTTCTACTGGACGCTTAAAAAACTGTATCATCAGCAAATGTTGATGTATGAATGTTATTGCTTAACGGTAAGTCAGGGGCTTATATTAAATAGAGAAGAGGACCGAATATACTGCCTTGATGGACTTCGGCTTCAATCGACTGCGGTGGGCTTAAAAAATTGACTTCCCTAACTATAAATTTACGTTCCTTTAGATAGCTTTTTAAGAGCCTTACGATGTTTGCGGGTAGATATTGTGTTACTTTGTGGGCAAGACCTTCGTGCCGTACTTTATCAAGAGCCTGTGAGACATCAATAAAAAGTGCTGAACAATATTTCTTTTTTTCAAAAGTTTCTCTTACTACATTCACAAGTCTGTGAGTTTGTTCAATAGTGTTATGCTGACTGCGAAAACCGAATTGCTGTCCTGGATTACATCCACTGCTAGTCACTATAACAGTCAGTTTGCTCATATACAGCTTTTCAAAAAATTTCGGCATATTGGGCAATAAACTGATAGGCGGATAGGATTCAACCTTTGAATGATCCTTACCGGGCTTTGGTATCATAGTAATCATCGAAATCTTCCATTCTGTTGGATAGTATTGCAGTCGTAATATAAAATGAATAGTATTATTCTTTTTGCACCATAAGGCAATTATTAAAGCATTTTGTTGCTTATTTTATCAATACCTAGGGCTTTTTTTGTGTTTAAACTTGTAATAGCCTTTCAATCTCCACAATATTAAATCTTAGCGGAATTTCTGGTAAAGCGACTACTGGGGGCAGTTCAACAATATCAGCAGAAATATTTGGAGTAAATACTAAGTGTTTAACTAAAAGAGCACCTTTTTCAGCATCAGTTCTTGCAAAGTCACCATTTGAAGCTCGTAATGGAGGTTTACATATCACCGGCCTTTTAAGTCCTCTGGCTGCACGCCACAGCTAATAATATGTTTGTGGTGTTGCATCTAGTTCTGGAAGAAATTTTTGAAGAGAAGCTGTTTTTTGTGTTTGTAAAACTTTTCTAAGCTGCTTGGTACACTCCTTAAGCCTTAATTTTAGCTGAGGCGATCTGTAACGTTGCAATTCTCGTCGAGCTTTCCATTTTTCAGATAAAAGCCTTTCTATATCAACAGAAAAAATATTGTTGAATCGCACTTGTTGACTTGGTTGATTTGAAGAAGCATTAAGAGTAGCTTTTTTAACGTGTGCTTGAAAGAACCTAATAGAGTCATCCATGTCAGAAGGTGTTCTATATTATATATTCTATATTCTATATTTTCAGTGCAATGAGCACTCAAATATTTTTTGTATTTAAGCCAGTTAATACGTGCAGGTGTCAGCGGTAAATCACATGTTGGTGTTACAGTTGTGTGTGAGTATATAGTGACAATTGTAGGCGAGTGGTCTGAAAATAAATCCAAAGATGATTCGTAATGATTGTAACGCTGGGAACACCTTTCACAATTCCAAAGTCGATAACATCAGGAATTTTTTGTCGATCTGTTGGCCAATATATGGGCTGACCACTTGAAACTACATTCAAACCCATTTTAGATATCGTGTCGAACAAAACACGACCCTTAGGAGTGATTAAACGTGAACCCCAGAATGTGTGTTTAGCATTGTAGTCGCCAGCTGCTAGAAAACGGGGGCCCAGTGATTTATAAAAATCCGTATATTGACTCTCGGTAACTGAAAATCTTAGGGGGGAATAGACAGATGATATTACAAATTTTTGATAATAATTTTCAAGACAGATGTTTGTTGCTTGAAGATAATCTTCACAATAATCATTCAACAGGTAGTGTTTTATTCGCGTTTTTATTAGGATTCCCGAACCAACACAAGCTCTACCTCGACAATCCTTGGTGTCGTACAAATTATATCCACTAATTCTAAAATAGCTTCGGGAGGACAAAGAGTTTCTGAGATAAGCACAACATCGATTTTTTTTATCCAGAAGAAAATATTCTACTTCATTTTCATGGTTTGCTTAGTACAGCCTGCAACAAGGAAGACTGCATTTTCAACATTTCCTGCATCATACAGGACATGTTGTCACCCTCAACATGTTGAGGGTGAATGTATTTACTGTTTGTATTAAGCGCTCAATTCAGGCTTCAATACGACTAAAATTAGGCCCTGATTATTCATTTGCTGGTACAGTTTTTTGCGCCGTAGTCTTGTTACTTTTTAAAATATTAGCGTACGAAAATTGACTACTAGGTTTTTGCTGAGTAAGAGTCGTGGTAGATTTTAAAACATTTGAGTATTGATTATGGCTAGACGACGGTTGAGGTAACTGTGGGTAGTTTAAAGGGGTGTTTTGCTGAGCGGGAATAACATTTGTTTTTCTGTTCGACGAATTTTAAAAAAAACTAGTAAAGAGGGCAGCCTCTATAGTTGGCAGTGTGATTTCCGCCGCAATTGCCACATTTTTTCGCCTTGGGATCGCCTTTTATTTTGTCGCAGTTCGCGGTACTGTGTAGCTCACCACATACAACGCAAACAGTAGGCAACTTGCAGTAAGTTTTGGTATGACCAAATTCTTGGCAGTTCAGGCACTGAACAGGTCCAGTTAGTGGAAGCTCAACGGTAACTCTTCGGTGTAAGAAGTACTTTAAATTATGAATTGGGTGCGATTCCTTCTTTTTTATTTTCAAGTCACCTGGCTGTAGCTCGACTCTCAATATAGGTTGAGGGATTTTTTCACTACTTTTAATGTTTGAAACATTTTAACGTTGAAGTCACTATTTTCAAGGCCAGGCTTTACTTTATCTCTTCTGGATCCACGCTAGAGTCTATCAGCTCTATTGCGAAAGTCGTTGTCGCCGTCGTTGTCAATTTTTAGCCACAGTCAAATTTGGTCGACGCAGACGTTAACTCGACACTCAGTTGGTATTAATTTGCGCGCATGTGTTGACGTCGACATGTTATCGATAATTTTGAAGAAAAAATATCATCTCCATATATTTTTACAGTTATTAAGCTTGATTTTTTAATTTTTGTGAAAAAATGTTGTTTATGTTTGAATCAAGTGGAAGCAGTGATGAAGAAAATAAAGAAATGCTCAGAGTTCAGAGAAAAGTAATGAGACAAAGATCAGACATTTTTATTTTGCCGGACAACACGTAAGTAATCAAACAGTTTGCCGCGTATTTGTAATAAAAAGTAAACTTTTTATTTTTGTGCCTTTTGAACAGCTTTGTTGAATATTTTCGACTGAATAAAACAGCATTTAAATTCATATTAAAAAAAATTGGGCCTTTAATGAGGAGCGCCATTCGTTCATATCAATTTCAAACACGTTAAAGTTAGCTAAAACATTGCGGTTCTTGGCTCAAGGCTCATACCAATCGAGTGTTGGTAATGATTTCAACCGTCACTGTCTCTTATTGGAGGTCCCACTCTTGTTTGAACTTCTGAGGGTTTGAGCTTCTTAGAAACCCTTTTGCTAAAATCGTATTTTTTTTCGAGTTCAGCAACAATGGTCTCGAATTGCTGTACAGTTGTAATATTTAACTTTTTTTCCATGGCACTAAAATTTTAAAAAATGTCTAACTTGAAAGCAAAAATTCACTATGTCGACGCTAAAAACTTTGTTGACAAAAACAAAGTCAATTCCGGTCAACGTCGCCGTAATATTGTCTTAATTAATATGAATTTGCCGCCGATAACTCTCAATTACTCTCAATATTGACGACGGCAATACAATGAGTGTGCCGTCGACATCACTTGTAACGACGTCGGCATTCGCAATAAGGGTGTATACCTCTTATTACGACGGTTAGACCTTAAGCACTCTTTAATTGGTACGTATAAAAACTTTTGTTTTTTGACTTAAAGTCAGAAACTATTTTTCGGTAATTACTTTCTTGCACTACCTGGATTTTTGTTTCGTTAATATTTCCGCGCTTAATTAGAGTTATATAGAACTCATTTTCTCCAATTAAGGAGATAAGGCTTTTTTTACCAAAAAACTAGAGTTCTACTCTCTTAAGTGGAGGGTTACCCGACCTTGCTGTAGTTTTATTATCACTTATTGTACTCACGCCTCTACAATTTTGTGCACGTTGGTCACCTTGTTACTTATTGTTTGTTTGTTTGTTTGTACAGCTAAGCTAAAGGTTTTGCTAATGGGAGCAATTGTTGTTGCTTCTTGATCACTATTTAACATGTACGGAGAGCATGATCGCGCACGAGTATTTGTATTTTGTGTAAAGTTTAAGTTTGTGTTTACATTATTTTTTTCGTTGCCCTCATCAGCAACCAAGGTTAAATACAAATTCCTTATGCTTGTAGGTTTATTGTTGTTGTTGTCAGAAGATGAACTCATTTAGAGTTCTCTTTTTTTTTTGTTCACTGTATAAGTTTGGCTGACTTCCAAAACGTCAATTGCTTTGTGTTTGAACAAAGCATCATATTTCATAACGCCGCAGTATAATAATTATACAATGCATACCATTTCAAAACGCCGCCGCCAAGTATTTTTAACGCAGTAAGAAAGCAAACAAGGCATCGGTTTTATAGTTGTTGCATTGTTTCGGAACTTTGCATATGTATGTGATTTAAATACAGTAGCAATACTTGGGGTGTTCACACTGTTGTCATATCAGTCATATTGTCATAATGTCTTATTATTTTACAATAGTTTAATAAAATTGTTGTTGTGCTTCAAACAAAAAAGTCATATAATAATAAGACATTTTGAGGTATGTTTATGGTTTGTCATAAAATAAGAGTAGAAATCTTAACCGAGCAGCTGCAACTCCTTATTCGAGCCGGCGATAATATTTATAAGTTGCCGCTACTTTTAAATAACACAAGAATGAGAACAAGGCAAATTCATTACCAGGTATATGCACGACCAAGGCGAATTAAGTATAAGGTGGAAGCAGTGGCAAATTCACGCGAATTTATACATTAAGCACCCCATACACGTATCAATCCAATTGTCAACTGAGTCGGTTGTTGTTCAAATCAAAAACTTGTCAATTGATAAGTTTGGCAGTTGTCGAGTTGGTTGAAGAAAAATCAAAGAATTTTGATTTTTCAAGTTGGCTAGCAAGTCTTTCAATTCGATTGTGCTGTGTTGCTAGAGTCTCTTGATAAGCTGTCAAAATTTATGTGTATAGCATGCTGAAATAATGCAGGTGGTGTTATTAGGACAACAAATACATACAAATCGAGAAATTTTTGACATAAGGCTGGATAAAAATGCTGGCAAATTGACAGTTGAATGAAAATCTTTCAATGCAGTTTATGAAGTGTGTGGCCCAGAATCAATTCAATTGAAAGACTCAATTGACAATTTAATTGAAACGTGTATGGGACGCATTACCTACACAGTCAAATTTGTTACATATTTCCGCGCGCGCCATTTTAATTCAATTTTCGTGCTAAAGTAAAATTCATTACGACTACAAGAATTCAACAACAAAGCAAACAACAGGCATTTTGTTTGTGTAAACGGCGAATTCATTACCTACTCTGTCAAAATCTCCATGCATAAAAAGTTACATTAAAATGGCGCGCGCGGGTATATGTAATAAATTTGAATGTGTGGGTAAAGTATAAATTCGCGTGAATGAAAATATGTGTTTGTGTAACTGATCTGCCTGGCAGCTTGTGAACGTTTTTCAGCGTGCCGCCGGCCAAAAAATAGTTTAGCTCATGTTACCGGCAACGGCTGCTTTTGATTATATATGTATATTTCAGCAAGTTCATATAGATAAATAAAAATTGAAAATTTTAATTGATAATGGACATTTTAGAAAATTTACTGGAAGTTTATTGTTTTCTTTATTAACAATTAAAAAACATTTGCATTTAAGCCAAAATGCAAACCGTATGCCCAATAATCCGACTAAAAATGGAGTGTTGTTAAATGTTTATCAGCTGGCACAATTATAACATAGCACACTTATATATGATGTGGTGTTCACACTTGTCATATTTTGGTGTGCTATTATTTTAGGACATATGACTTATGACTACAGTGTGAATACCCCAACTGTATACAAACTTTGTATACGAACGTTTTGGAAGTCAGCCTTTGTGTATGCAAATACATATTTATGTATATTACACGCAAGCAAAAAATAAAATAAAACCAGTATAATAACTGTTTAAACAATGTTTTGTTTTTTTTTTCTGATTGATTTTAACTTTCAGTAAACTTTTAATATTCAGTTGCGACGATTATAAAAACGCGTCTGTACACTACGAGAGTTGAAACTGAAATGGTTCTATTAATGCGATCATTATTGAAAGACACGTCAGCTTACGATCTTCCAACTTATGAAAGTCAGGTTTGCGGTTGACCCGAAAAACCTCAATACGGCATTTTACTTTAAACTTTGGAATTGCACACCAGAGAGCTGCACGATCAGTAGTTTTCGTGATTTAGGTATACTCGTCTCAAATGCGGTTGCGGTGTGATCGCCACCGCATTGCTTTTGCTCAAGTATTCGCCATATTCGTACACAGTTGAGTATTGTTACGTTTGAGCTTCTAGCATACACAATCATATGCGATCGCGGTGACTGCTATGCTTTACTTTTTTCACACATTCGGCAGTCGTACTCATACTTAACGTACACAACAAAAACAATATTTGTATACGAACATGCGAGCACACTCATTGATGTGTGCTTTATATGAACTAAATACAGCGTTGCCACTGTGTAATTATACAAAAGCTGTACTAATTTGATAAAAAAACACTTATGTATTTGTATTTAACTTTTATGTTCTGCAAAAATTACAATAAATGTAAAATATTAGCGACGCATATATTCATATAAATGTACATAATATGTATGTATGTATGTGTAAATGCTGAATACCTCTATCATGTTTTACAAAATTACCTCTATCATGTTTTTCGCTTCTCTTGTAAAATAATAAAGTTGATAGTTAGGGCATTTATCGTTTCAGGTAACGAAATGCTAAATAGAACCCGTCTTATTTTTAATGTTTATTTTATTAAACTCTCATAACACTTTCACATTGTTTTTCGGAATCGAAATTTGGTTTTTTGTAATGCTGCGCACTTGCATTTTTCAATCTCAGTAGGAAAAATAACTACGCTGAAGAACAAATTAAATTTTTTGGAATGAATACTTGTATACAAATATAAGCAGATAGCGCCTTAAGAAATGTTTTGTGAAAGATTTATTCGTAAATATAATTTTTGGGTAATTTTGAATCTGTTATTGTGTAAGGATTAATCTTAAATCTGGCATCACTGATTGTTTGTGGAGAAAACTTCCAAAAGCAAAAATAAAAAACAAATAATAGAGTATGAAAAGACGAAATACTAAAAGTTTTGCTCATGCAGATTGCGATGTTTGCTGGTACTGGTTTTTGCGCTCATTGTTTTTATGTACACACACACATTGCAAAGTAGCGATCATATTATGATCGCATCAAATCTCTGTAAATAAACGGCGAATCAAATCAACACCGCAAATTTTTTTTGCGTTGTTTAAAGTGCTCGGATGTGTAAAGTATAGAGTACATATGCGGTGTATTTATGGTTGCGGTGTGATCGCGCCGTTCTCTGTTGCACACACATTTAATTTACTAAGGCGAGTGAGAACGAAAAGAACAAAAAAAAAAAACCAAAAGAATTGCATTTATAAATTTGGTATATTTTATCGCTCAAACTAATTTAATATAACTACAGCATACTAAATTGACCATGGTCAGAAAAAAAGGCCATACAAAAACGTGATACGAAAAATTTTGGGGTGCATGATTACAAACGAACCAGTTGCCATAGTGGGGCGTCCACATCTTCTTCTTTTTTGCAACATTGCATTTTGTTCTGGACGCAACCTAGCTTTAGTTAGTCCCCAGGGACTTATTGTGCATCTCTTCATCACCAACATGTGCCATCTCAACTGGTAATTGTCTTATATAATTAAATGTACATCTAATATATAAAAATCTCGTGTGACGATGTTTGTTATCGAACTCCTCCGAAACGGCCCGACCGATTTTAATGAAATTTTTTATGCATATTTGGTAGGTATGAGATTATATATAGTATATTTTAAACCGCTAGGGGCACGAGGAGGGGAGGGGAGGGCAATTCCTGTAGTTACTTAACTATTAACCCAATTTCAAACAGAACAAAATTATTTTTGTTGTTGAATGACAGATGGCGCTACGTTCGCCTATCAAAATTAGGAAAATGGGTTGATGAGTGTGGAGAATGGTTCCCCTATATAAGAAAATAGCTTCCGGGCGAAGACAGACAATCATCTAGTATCTATATATAAAGGCAAATTAACTCACGTTTTATGTTAAGATTCAGCTCATTATACGTACTACAAATTTCTACAAATATTGCACAGAACTACACCAACATCGTATGTAGGAGCGATAAATATAAAGAAATATTGCAGGTTTTTTTGAAGTGAAAACTTCTACTGGCGCGGTACGAAGGTTTTGGATTAGACAAAACCTCAGAACTCGCGACACCGTCACGCTTGTAGCATCTCTGTTTGTGCGAATGCCTAGTCGGAGTGAAGATAACAACCTACAGATATTGGGGTATATTACGGTTCTCGATTCAACTTCGACTGCTCTAATAGATTAAAGTGCAAACTTGAAACACAGCTGACAAGACATAATTCAGTAAAATAAAAATAATGTGGATAATTAAATTTTTCACATTAGTTTTTAAAAAGGGTTTTATTAAAACACAAGCAAGGAAATGTTGTTTTATTTCATTTTAAAAAGTAAGCAGCTGAAATATGACATATTCTACCAATGTTAGACTCCCACCCAGTCAAACCTTTATACAAACCTTTCTTGACGAGGATGATTTTTTATTCGCCTAACTTTGACATTTATAATGAGCCTTATATGAACCAGAATTAATTAACACCTCTTACGTTTCTTAACAAAATCGTCAACAATCGCGATCTACAAACCAAAAAAACAGAACGTTAAAATAAAAGCGCTTATTACGGGCGAGTCGCGTTCTACAAACAGGCTGTAACTATACGGAAACTGAGCCCAAAACCAAACATTTACGATCATATATTTATAAGGGAAAATGTCAATTAGCTGTAGTTTTGTAATGTTAGGAAATCTTTGAAATGGAAATGGTGTAAAGAGTACAGATTTTATGTACTCACTTTGATTATTTGCAGTTTTTATTGACTCTTTTCTAGATTTTATGGACGTTTCTAAATTTGACGAATTTTCTCTATTAGCGCCATTATCACTGGATATATGTTCAATATTGTTTCCACCATTGCTGTTATGTGTGACCATATCCGATTGCTCATGCGAAGCGTTCGTGTGGCCCATGCGTCGTTTTGCAAATGCCGGCATTAGATGAGATGAAGAAATACTGCGATGATCAATGAAGGCTGGCTTCACTTGATTCAAATGATGTTGAAGTGAACCCCCTCCACCCTCACTTGGAACTCTCTCTGCCACAACTCGTATTAATTCCGTATTAATAGAACGCTGATAGCTTAAAAATCGTTCCCGTGAACGAACTGTTTTTTTGTTGCCCAAAGTTGGAGAAGAACTTGTTTGGAGCTGTACCTGCTGGACATTTCCGTAACACATTTGGGGATAACTAGCGTTTGCTTGTGCATTAGCAGCTACATAGGGCTGGACATCACATACATACGATTGACAGCTGCCATTGCAACTACAGTTTCCATATGGGTTTCCTGTATTGGGAATTTTCCACAAATTTAAATATTGCAGTTCGCAGCGCAAACGACAAGTCCATATAGATAAAGCCTGCAATTCAGGACGTAGCGCACAGAGCGGATAATGAACTGATAACTGAGCGTTTCGCAGTGATAACAGGTCAGGCTTTTCGTAACGTTTTACATTTCGTATGCCTTCCTGTTCTCTGTCGTCTCCGTAATTTATTTCATCTCTTGTATCAGTACTGTATTTCATTTCATTTTTCTCCTCTTCTAAACATGTTTCAGATATTGCTCTATATCCAGCCATTACAGTAATATCAACTAAATACAAAACAAACAAAAGAAATTATATAGTAAATCCACATAATACTTTAGCAGACAAAATTTGTGTGATGAATAAAATAATTTACATTTTTATATTATTATTATTACGAATAAACGTATATATTATTTGCAATATGAATTACTAAGTTTTTTTTTTTTTTGTGTTGGAAAATATTATTATTTATATCCAATCAGTTTTTAGCAGAACGTATCAGTACTGATTTCAAGGCCGCTACACCTCTCATCAGCGTTCAATTGTCCATCTTTACAATTTTCGTAAAGTGGATACTAATTGAGAAGAATATCAACTATTTAACCAGTTTTCAACAGAAATAGAATATGAGAATTAATTTTTAATTCAATTTTTATTCTACAATGAAACAGTGCTGGTTAGTACGACATTACCTCATTACTGTTTGGAACTAATAATTCACATATTACTGTGACCCCTGTTATTAGGGTATTTACAATATTACTTTTCATATGTAAAATAATTTACTTAAAAATATTACATACATGGGTCGATATCGCGAAATGACTACATTCTGTGGCCCGACGCATTTAGTATTAAAAATATAGAAAAATTGAAATTCTGAGAACAGGAATAAATAAAACAAAATGTCCTTTAACGAGGCGCGGAAATCAAAATAAAATATTCTACATATTTTTATGAAAAAATTTGGTCGCACGGTGCAAATCGTCATTACCATGGCGTGTGTCCGATCGTTTTGTGTTCAAAAAACACAGATTTTCAATAATATTTCAAAATATATATTATAAATGAAGTACGTCAAGTTATTCAAGAAGAATGAACGAAGTCAATTTTAATTTCATAAATATAATTTTATTTTAAAATTTATGATTTTGAGACATTTTAGTCCGTGGCCAATTTTTGTCGTCATTCCCCGTGGGCCAATTTGTTTATTAAGAAAAAATGCTTTAAACCGGTTTTTCGGATAGGTGTAAACTGTCAATGTAACGACAATTCCCGTTAGTTTTAAAGTTAATTGATAGAAGTGAAAAATGTAGTCAGTTGTTTGAGAGCTGTTGAAGTGTTTAGTGTTTTTTGCGCATGTTCCTGAAATTTTGTCATTCTCGTGGTAAGTATATTTTTCCGTTATTTATATTATAATTTCCAAGTTTGTGGTATTGGTTTGTTAATTTTTGAAGTCTTCATTAGATTATTTTTTATTTTTTTTATTTTATTTATTTATTTATTTATATCCAACCGAGCCCATAGGGCCTTATATAGTTGGAGGCCTTACAATGTAAATCTATATACATATATATATACACTATTATACATAGTTTGTAAATACAAATTTATTATAAGGAAAAGCAATTAATTTTATAGTTGTCATTATTAATTATTTAAACTTCGCAATTACAAGATATCTAAGTAGGTCGGTTCAGCTGCCTAAAATGTTCAACAAGCTTAACCTTAAATGAATCACGTGTAAAGTGGAACTCTCTTAAAGTGAGTGATAGTGAGTTCCAGCATTTGGCAACACGAACATTGAAACACCTATCTCCAATAGTTCGATTTCTAGTAGGGAGAAGCAACTGAGGGTTTCTATCACTCTGCAAAAATATGAAATGTCTACGGACATATTCTGGGCAGTCTGTAACCATAACCTTATAGAAAAACAGAAGTGATCTAATGTGGAGGAAGCTTTTAAAACTGCAGCCCAAAAAATCATCAACATACATTGAAACATGGTCATGAATTTTTAATTGGTATACAAAGCGTATTATTCTATTAAAAAGTAGAACACACCTATTAAGATCTTCTGCATTGCAACCAGAATAGACCTCTATACAATACAATAGGTTAGACATCAGTATGGAGTGAGCTATTCTTTTTTTATGGGCAGTGGCAAGTATACGTTTAACGCATATAATCTCCTTAGAATGAAATTGATTTTTGAGGTTAATCCACTAATATGGTCTCCAAAACCAATACCATTGTCAAGCAATACACCGAGACACTTCATTTTATCTACAAAATCGATAACATGACCATCAATCAAAATAGTTAAATTGATCTCCGTACTATTAGTTTTGAACAGCATCGCCTTAATCTTAGCAGAGTTGATACTAAGTTTGCACTCTTTCATCCAATGTGAGACATTGCACAATAATGTATTGACGTCATATTCAAAAACGTCCAAGAGCTGACAGTGACCCTTAAAAAGCAATTGAATGTCATCTGCAAAGACAAAGCACTCACATTCAATATATATTGTTATATATTTTATAAATTTTTTTGAAGATTTCCACATTTAAATCCAAGAATACTCAAGTTTCCATCATTATTGTGCAGTCCTATGAGGGTGGTGTTGGCTACAGTGGTTAGCGCGTTGTTTACTAAGCAAACAATGACTTGGGGCCTGGGTTCAAAACCTGGCCAGAGCAAGTCAATCAACATCATTAATTTCTCTAATGTACATTAGTGAGACATTGTATTAATTGTTGTCGGACTATTTAAGTGATGAAGGCATAGCACTGGTCACTAAAAACTGTTCCGACAGCGATTGATGATGTTCCAAGCTAATGTACACAACATCGCCCTCCTTCGTCGGTTAGCAGAAACATCGGCGAAGTAAAACAATTAATAAAATGCCTCCTAATATAGCTTAACAAAGTTAATGTGTCTACCTAACACCGGAGGCGCCTCAACCCTGCTATAAAAATTAACATAACGCGCAAAGCAGAGTTGTAAAATAGTTAAGCCTTCTACATTTTCAACATCTATCTTCTCTACTCTATCCCTCTCTCTGAGTTCCGGCACAATGCACTGCATACGTAGGGGTCATCCCCTGAGTGCTGGTCCTAATTAAAAAAAAAAAAAAGTCATTACCATGGGTATAATCTAAACCACGGTAATGACAAAAGGAACGCGGGAATGACCTTTTCAATGTAATTTTGAGATTATTCACTCTATGGTAATTATTAAAAAAATTTATCATAGGATTTTTAAACATACCATCAAATACAACATGGCACCATCAAAAAAAAAGGTAGAAATGCTGAGGAACTATTGTCATTCCCGTGGGACTATGGTCATTCCCGTGGGCTGAAAAAAATCCTTAAATATACATGGCCTATTGCTTATTAATGCATAAAATGGTCTTATAAAACAGTATCAACCGAAAAATAATTATTTAAACCCATTTTCACACTTGGCCGTTTTCAACCCTCGATTGTAGTCAATTCGCGACATCGACCCACATATACATATATAAATAAATATTTTTTTTTTTTCATTAGGACTAGCACTGTGCAGGAACTCAGGAAGAGGGATAGGGCAGAGAAGATAGATGTTGAAAATTTAAAAGACTTAACTCTTTCACAACTCTGCTTTGCGCGTTCTGTTAATTTTTAAGGCAGTGTTCAGGCGCATCCGCATTAACTTTATTAAGCTGTATTATATTATATATATATATATATATATATATATACATATATATATATATATATATATATATATATACATATATATATAATTATTGTTTATATTTATTTTCGATATTTCGCTAACAATTTGTTAGCATCCTCAGGAAAATTTTATAAATTATTTGAAATTCTAATATTGATTTGTGTATTGGGTGTCGTTAAATCTTTTTTTTTTTTTTCAATAATTTTTTATGGAAAAACTCTAGGAAAATTTAACTACAGTATATAAAAAGGTTTTTGTATGAAATGTCACAAAAATTGTTTCCAAATTTTAACATAAAAAAATTATTGAAAATGAGTTAAGTATTGGATAGATATAAAATTTTTTAACATAGAAAAAATTATTAAAAATGTTATATTATAAAAATAGTTTTAAAAAAATTAACATTGAATTCAATATATCAACACAATTAACATTAAAATGTATAGTATGTATCTAGGCTGTTTTTTCATATATAAATATCAAAAAGTATTAACAAATTTTTATAAGCTTTATAAAAGTTAAGAATAATAAAAATCCTACAGGAAATTAAGTTATTATTGGAGCAATAATGTGATTATTTTCCTGTGGGACCATAAAATTATTATATACTTATGTAATTAAAAAACAAAATAACAAAAATTCATAGTGTAAACAAGAAACAATCATTTAACATTTAGATTTTTACAACTAAATATCTATAATTCTGCGCTAAATTTTCTGTATCTACTTTGAAATTTATTCTTTGTGTTATTGGTGTATTAATTATCTCTAACATTTCTAACATCAAACGCAGTTTATAATTATTTTCTGTATTCAGAATTGAATCATTCAAAGTTAGGAAAGTGAACTAATCTGGAACAATGAGATGACAACGCTGTTTTCTGTGAATTGATATGCCTATATTTCTGATCTGACTTATGACCTGCTATTCTCGTTTTTAATTTATTTTTGGTAGTACCTACATATATTTTATTTATTTATTTTATTTATTTATTTATTTCAACACATATGAAGCCTGCACGGCCAATGGTACATGTATTGGTAGACTACTATGCATGTCTGATAAGTACGAATATGCATAAACATATATACAGAGGTTAATAATAAAAAAAAAATAAGGTATACACAATGTTCCCAAACCAATAACGTCATCACATTTACAAAATTTAAATTCGTAAGAAAAACAAATAGGAAAATATGTGTTCCAGCTAGAGATTTAAGTATGCTAAAAGTTTCTTCTTAAAAACAGCAATAGAAGCTGAGAAATTTCTTAGCTCAAAGGGTAGGGTATTCCACAATCGAGCAACTCTGATCAAAAATGAATGTGAAAAAATTTCATAACGAATAAGAGGTATGACAATTTGTGGATTACGAGAAGAATGGAGAAAATTAAATCTTCTACATAAATCAAAAGGAACACCAAGCTTTAGAGCCTTGAAAAAACACAATAAAGTGCGCAAAAGAACGTAATTATTAAAGGTACAACCTATGAAGTCAACCGCAAAATTTGTAACATGGTCTCGTATTCTAAGACTGTATACGAATCTCAAAATTCTATTGAATATTGTTCTAAGTCTATCTATGTTGCCACTAGATGAACCAGCAAAGATTTCCAAACAGTAATTTATATTTGACATAAGAAAAGCATTTGCAACGCGTTTTTTAATATGTCGAGGCATGTAAGAACTAACAGAGTAAAGTCTCCTCAATGATAAAAACACATTTTTCGAAACATATACCATGTTACAATTCTCCCCATCATTTCCCCTGCAAGGTATTTTGTAAACTACATTCGATCTATCCCATTTATCAATTTTGTCCTTAGTTCTACTAAATAATTTATTTTATGTGTTATATGTTCTATGAGCTATTCTATATTTGTTTGCATCAAAAATCTTTAATTTTGTCAATCTCTCTGGAATATACGTTAAGGATTTGTATATTCTCTGTTCTGTATTACTATCTATATTATTAATTATTTTATGTTTGTATCTTTATTAATTAAAGAACTGGGATAATCATTCTCTCTCAAAATACTTCTTATCTTCCTCCCATTCTTGTTGTGAAACTGTTTGCCACCTATAGTTAAAACTCTTTCTATGAAATTTCTAGCTGTATTAATAATAATATGTTCGCTATGATCTGGACCGAACCCGTGAACCACTACAACGACTGTTTTTTTGAAGTGAAATCTTCTATTGGCGCGGTACGGAGGTTTTGGGTGGGCTAAAATCTCTGATTTCGCGACAGCGTCATAGTTTTTGACATCACGCTCGCTTCATTTTGAGCGAAAAAATTTAGGTGTTGGGCCTTACTACGGTTCTCGAATCGACTTCGACTGCTGTACTAGATTAAAGGAACACACAACATTTTTCATATATGAAAAAAACACACATTTTTTGGTGCACCAAAGAGGGCGCACTCGTCAATTTGAGTGAAACTGATTAAGAAGAGTACACAAAGATGGCGCTCTCTTCATTTTGACCGAAAAAAATTTAGGTTGTTAACTTCTCGGGCGCATTTGCATTTGCGTTTACAATAAGTGGCATGGCAAAACTAATAGACATGCAACAACAAGTACAACAATAAAAAACAACATGTATTTTGTTGGTATAAAGCACTCGCTTCATATCAAAACACACAAACAAATTAAAAGCATTTTAATACATATGAGTATCAAACTGTAACCATTTTTTATGTACTCTCTTCTAACTATATCAGTTTGTATGAAAATTTGCTATAAAGCGAGCTCAGTCAGCTGTGCTAGTAAGCTCACCTGTTGCATACGCCTTAATAAGTGGTTAAATTTTTTGCATGTATTTATATAATTGTTTATATCTACGCATAATTTTTTTGGCAATAGCACGGATATTGTTGTAATCACAAAACGTTTTCACTTCTGTCGGCACTCCCGGAGTCCTACCCGTAGTTTATTTTAGTATCTTTAACAGTCTAAATTTTCTTTTTTCCCTGCTTCTCGGAAATAGCAAACTTAATAATAGAAAAAATCGGAGTAATCAGTAGTTCAATTAGTCACTATTTAACCTTATTTCTATCTGGTATGATTATGATATTTATTCATGCCGCGATTTCCAAGCTTATTTCTCCTTGATGCTTCAAGTACGTGGTTCCCTTGTGATATATCTTAATTTGATCTCTTTTTTTATTTAAAATATGATAGCTGGATTTATCTCTTATATGATTATATTTATTATAGTTTATATGATTGTTTTGTTGTGTTCGGACTGCAATATTCCTTGTGAAATTTATATGATTTATTTTTCTTTCTCTATGATGGCCCTTACATTTGCATCTCCCCCTTACGTATTTATTTGCATTTGTTTTGATGTCTTCTAATGACAACCTTGGTCCTATTGTTAGGGATAGTGCCTACCTGAGTGATACCCTTCGTCCTTTCAGAAATCAACTCAAAATTGGTCACCTTAATTGTCGTAGTCTGTCTCATAGGGCAAGTTCTTGTAAGATTGATGAATTGAAGTCGATTATTGGCAGTAATGTCTTTGATAATGTAGGTGTAACTGATACTTGGCTTGGTGACCATACCTCCAGTGGTTCTGTGGGACTGCCAGGGTATAGGCTTTGTCGTAATGACAGGCCCTCTAGAGGAGGTGGGGTTGGTGTGTACGTCTCGAATAAATTTAACCATAATGTCGTTTTCAGAACTCAAGATCCTGGCTGTGAATCCCTCTTTATTGAAGTCTTATCGGGCAACTCTCGCTTCGTTTTGGGGGTGGTGTATCTCCCTAGTGGGTGTTTGGATACATTTGAGAGGCTCCACTGTGATTTGCTTTCCCGATTCTCTAATATTGTCTTGGTGGGAGATTTCAACTGCAACCTATTTTTACCGACGAATTCTCATCTGGTCAGATCCTTTTGTCTCAGATATAATCTTTCTCTAACTCACAATTCGATTCCTACACATTTTGACTTAAGGACTAGGACCACGTCGCTTATTGATTTCTTCATGGCTAGCACCTCGTTGTGCGTTAGCTGTCGTTGCCAAGTTTACAGCCCATTTATTTCGGACCACTCGCCCATAGTTACGTCCTTTCCTATCAAGGTGGCCCAGTTGGATGAATTCTATGAGTATCGTGACTTTAATAATATCAATTGGGTGGGTCTGTTCTCGTTTCTGAATAGCCATAACCTTGATCATATCTTTGATACCACGGAATCTGAAATGTTCCCTAGTTACTGCGCTCATGAACGACCTTTTCCAGTATGTTCCCATAGTCAGAGCTAGAGTGTGTAGGGCTAATAACGCATGGATGAGCTCTAGTTCTGTTATTCGCATGAGGTCGTTGCGAGACTTATACTTCACGACATTCAAATTGGATCCCTCACCCCAGAACTGGTCAAACTACTGCAAACTGCGTAACAGGGCGAAGAGTATTAAGAAATCTCAGATGGTTGACTTTTTTAATAAAAATATAATGCTTAGTGCATGTCAATACTGTTTTCGATCTGGTTGTAACCCTTGTTTTTTGTTAACTGAACTCACTGATTCAATTAAGAATAGTCTGAATAAAAGGTTTATAGTGTGCTCGTATCAATTGATCTCTCTAAGGCATTGAGTGCAAAATGAACTCACACACATTTGTCACACATATTCTTAAGCTGTTTAATTCAATCGTCGATTTACATTTTTGTTGTTTTGTTATCACGTTTTTTCAAGGCAAACATTTACAGGTTTAATACAATGGTGCAAGTTGGTAAATATTTCATGTTTGTGAATGCTTTTGCCAATATGCAATGCCTCTTATGCTATAAAACATATATATGTATTTTAAAAAGGCATTTTCTTAACTTTCATTCAAATGTAAATGAATTTAATTTGAAAGATAAAAGTAAAAATACCTTTTTGCAAATTAAAGGACTGGCTTCCTATAGCTGGAGGTAACGAAGAGATGTCTAGTAATAAAAAATTAAAACATGAGACTTCCAGCAGTATAAGTTTAGGCATGGAAGACCATTTTCTGATGGGGCGTTCATAAAAATAAGCCCCATAAAACATATAACATACGTATTATAAAAAATTACTTCAATAAATCATATTCCCGTGTATTTATTTATTTATTTATTTATTTAAATTAATTACAATAATACAATTATGGTAATTAAGGGGTAGAGAGGGAAACTAGCAACTAAGGCTTTCGTCCCGAAAATTAATTAAGAAATATAGATTCATTATATACAAGGTATGTAATTAGTATTTAACATAAAATAAAGAAAATTTACAGCTTGTGCAAAAGGTTGCTTTTCAATAAGAATTTATAGATTAAGTTGATGTTATGCTCTGAAAGATTTGTTAAGCAGTCGGATGGCTTGTAGGATTCAAAGATATTTGTTCTAATGTTGTGGAAAACCGTACATTCATCAAGATTGTGGAAAAAAGCGTTGTACGGTTTAGGGTAAATAATATTTTTGGAGTTAAGAGGAAGATGGGTTTCTTGAATGGATATCACATCAGGATTGAAGTCTTTTATAATAAGTTGTAACTCGTGATAGTTATTGATCAAGCCGTTAATATTCCACTGAATAATTTTAAAATCCATAGTTAAAACATAGTAAGTTGTTTATTCATCCTCGAGAAACATAACTTCGTCTTCTACATCACAGGATGCGTTATTATGTGAAGTTGTAGGGATACTTAAGTTTAAGTTATTATTTTGTGATAAATTGAGAATTTCGGTAGTTTCATGTAAGTTATTGTTTGATGGGTTGTTCGCAAGAGTTTTTGCCGTTGAACGTGCATGTAAAAGTGTATTGTTAGTTGTTGATGTTTTTTGTGCTTTTGTTTCTGTTAAAATTTTTTTTGTACTTGTAGAAGTTAAATTGACCTTGGGGACTTCTGTATTTGTGATATGCTGCAAAATTATTGTTTTGTTTGGATTAACGGTTATGTTTGCATCGTTGTTGTTGTTGTTGTTGTGTTTATTCTTTTTAGTATTGTCTGTATTTGTGATATGCTCAACAATTATTGATTTATTTGAATTTGTTGTTATATTTGTTACATTTTTTGACCCAATGTTATTAGGTGTGTTGTTTATATTGTTAGCATTTTTTGTAAAGTTGTTGTGTGCGGCCTCAGAATAAGACTGGACGAGGGGCTTAGTAGAAGAGAGTGCTTGGAATTTCTCCTTTGCCATTTTCAAAGAACATTTTTCTTTTGTTTTTATTTTTAGTATTTCTTTTTGTTGTTGGAATATTTGGCATTCCTTTGATGATGAGGGGTGCTGTTCGGAACAGTTGACGCAAAAAGTCCGCGTACATTCGGTAGGTATATGGGGTGGTAGAGCACAGACTTCACATTTTGGCATATTTTTGCACCATTTTTGGGTGTGCCCGAGCATCTGACAGTTTTTACAACGCATAGGGTTGGGGATGAATTGCCTTACTTTTACTTTATGCCAGGAGATTTCTAGTTTTTCTGGGGTATGATATCTATCGAATGTTAGAAGCACTACGCCACAGGGGAGCAATTTACCTTCTGGGTTTTTTCTTAGGTATTTATAAATGTCAACTACACCTTGCGAGCTTAATTCATTGATGATTTCGGTTTCGGGTATGTTGTTCAAGTAGGGGGCATATATCGTTCCTTTGGAGAAATTTAAGTTGTTGTGGTATTCGCATTTAACGCTGCATATTCCAGGAAGGTTTTTTGTGGTAATAAGTTTATCGGCACTATTTTTGTTTCCAACTAAAAGTAGAAGATTTCCGTCTTTTAATTCGGATACAGCAAGTATGTCCGAGCAAATTAATTTCAAAGAACGGTGAACTGAAAAGCATGAGTATTGTTGTAAAGTTTTTTCGCCAGAGGACGCCGATATAACAATGTATTTTGGGTCAGGTTTTTTTATGATCGGGAGTTCAGGGAATGTTTCCAGGGTCTGGTTAATGCGTTTTTTGTTCAAAGTTCTCAATAGTTTCCAAAGGAAAGTAATGCTTAATATTGTTTGCTGGGTGAATTCGCAAACTCACTAATACTAATTACACAGCGATACAACCTCATTTTGAATTTTGCACATGAATGATCTAAGGCATTTGATCGGGTGAAGCACTCCGCTCTTGCGAGTAAACCAAGTACCATCTATAGATATTCTAATTCTGCTTGCCGTTTGATCTCGTCTTACCTAGGTCAACGTAAGCAGTGTATTGCTTTTAATGGTTCGGTGCTCGGTCCAATTCTTTTCTCCCTGTTTCTTAATGACTTTTTTGCAATATCTTGCAGATTATAATTTTTATATAGCTTTTTTATAGCTTTTGCTTTTGCTGATGATATTCAATTTTCAATTTCAATTATAAATCCTGGTAAGACGAAGGCCATGTTTTTTAGAGCAACTAGTGTTCCAGTTTTCCTCATGTTCTGGAATTTTCTGGTGGGTCAATTGAATTAGTTACACCTTTAAATGTCTTGGTCTGTTAATGGATGATAAACTTTCTTTTCAAAATCATATCGATAACCTTTCTTCAAGAGTGTTTTTAACACTACGTAGGCTATATCGTCTTAACTTGTTTTTGCTGGTTCAAGGACTATGGCTTATGCACTGATTATGTCGCAATTTAACTATTGCTGAGAAGTTTACTTGGGTTGTAGTGTGGGTAATCGTAATAGAATAAAATCCCTAGTGCATAAAGTTATCAGATTTGTTTATGGAGTTAGAATTAGAGCTCACATTTTTGGATAATCACTAATATGTCTTTATTAGTTTATTGAATTATATTGAACTGTTAACAGGGTATTATTTATTCCCATGATTGATATTTTGCTTTCTATTGAATCTCATAGTTGTTAATAATAAAGGGCTGCAACGAGTAACTTTTTTCTTCATATGTGAAACTCGCTGTCGAATACAGTAGATATTTGCTCTGTCGCTCAGAGCACAAGCAGTGAAGAGAAGAGATTGTTTGTTTGACAAATACTAACCAGTAGCAACCGCAAATTAAATGAGTACCGAAAAATATGAACATACAAAACCGTAGCCAACAAAAAAGAAGTACCTTAAAAACTATGTTCACTTCATGTGGTACTTCAAGAATTTTTCATGCAATGCTGAAAATTAAAAATTTTCAATTTTAGCCTTTATATCCACGTTGGCTAATATGCCGGCGTTTTAAGTCTTCAAAATAAATAATGGGAAAAATTATTCATACATATGCATGATTTTCTTTTCATAAATTCAATTAACATTTATTGAAAAGGAAAAAATGCCTATTTTTTAATACCTATAAACATAAGTAATTAGTAACTAAGTAACAAAAATCTAAATAAATAATATTATGTATAAACTTGGGTCACTTAATTCCATTTTTTTACTACACTCAACATAAAGAATTTTTTTTTATTTGTCAAACTTCATGTAGTACCGCAAGTACCAAGTGAAGTTTGGCTGTCGCACTATGTTCACCTCGTTCTGTTCATACATGCTGCGAGTATGATAGCAAAACACACAAGCAGTGAACTTACACACGCTAAGTCGAGTAACAACAAGAAGTGACAACAAGTTTTTGGTGTTCTCAAAAATATGAACATTGTTTCTGTAATTCATTTCGAGTAAGTGTTCATGCTTTGGAAGTACACGTGAACATCTTAGCTACACATCTTTTTATGCAGCATTCTAGTTAATAAATCTTGTAATACATTATTATTGGCCAATAGGCTTCCAATATTACAAGTGAATAAATAAATTAAATTGACATTAAAATTGTTTAGTTTTATGTTTATTTTTGCTTTAAGCTGTTAGATTGGTGTAATGTTAGTGAAATGGAACACATATATGTATTTATGTACATAAGTACAAACATACATACAGTTATATGAAAAAAATAAATAAAAAAGTATTTACATAAAATAAATTTTAAACCAAATATGGGGGAACATAGAAACCAAACACTAAATTTATTTATTTATTTATTTAATTCATTCATAATACATTAGCCTCTTGGCCATTAATAATATGTATTATAGTTATAAAAAGCGAAAATATTTACATATATACATTAGGTTACTATATAAAACAAAAAAGTAGTAAAAAATAAAATTCCAAAATCATGAATAAATTCAGATACCTCATCCTAGTCGATCCCCAAACCACACAATTTAGATCAGTGATAGTTATAAAAAGAAGTTATAAAAAGAAGTTTATAGCCCGATATATAGTTAGCGACAAAATAATTGAATACTAGAGACTATTAGAGTCTAACGAAGCAAAATATGCCATTAGTTTTCTTTTAAAGGTGACTTGTGAAAAGGAGAAACATCTTAAATTTCTGGGTAGAGCGTTCCAATGGCGAGCCGAACGAACTACAAATGACTGTTCGTAGGTGTAAGAGTAAATACGCGGAATGCAAATCTGGGGATTTCTGATAGATCTAGTAAACGAGATCAGTAGTAACACGTTGAAAGGCCTTTGAAACTTTATGATATTAAAAAGATAAATTAGTAAACGAAATTTTAGATAATTGTCGAAAGTCATATTAAGAAAGTTTATTAGGTAGTTAGAAACATGTGCTCTTAGTCTGAGCCCATATACATATCTAATCACCTTATGAACGATAGATTTCAATTTAGCTCTATTGCCCGCGTTGCATCCAGAAATGATTTCAAAACAGTAACTTAATTGTGACATTAACAGTGTATGACCAACTACTTTTTTGACATGCAACGGCAAGTATAGGTTCCCATGGTATAACCTCCGTAAAAGAAAAGATATCTTAGAGCAAACATTATTTATATGAGGCTCAAATGACAATTTATTATCAATTATAACACCAACGCATCTGAGATGATGTACGAACTCAATCGAAAAATTAGAAATTTTCAAGTCGAGGTCAACTTGATCAAATCTATTTGTATGAAGCACCATGGCTTTAGTTTTATCCGTGTTTACACGTAGCCAGTTTGCTATCATCCAACTGTTTAGAGTCGACAAGTCATGATTGATGGTGGCCTGCAAGGAATCAGAGAATTGGGGCTCTCCTGACCAGAACAGCTGTATGTCGTCAGCATAGGCAAATGGTTTACAAAAGGAGAGTGTGTCGAATAAGTCATTAATGAATAAGGTAAATAAGATCGGCCCAAGAACCGATCCTTGAGGCACACCAGAAATTACCTGATTTAGATCAGAAGTTGAGCCATTCATGGAAACAAATTGACACCGATCACAAAGGTAAGACCAAATTAAGCGGCAAGCTGTTTTAGAAAAACCATATTTAGTGTTAAGTTTAGTGACAAGTAAGGAATGCTTAACTTGGTCAAATGCCTTGGAGAGGTCGATTGAAACAAGTACACCTATTTTGCCCACATTAAGAGCACTTCTGATGGATTCAGTCAATTCAGTCAGAAGAAAACTAGTGTTTCTACCTTGTCTAAAACCATATTGACACTCATTTAGTATATTTCTACTGTCAGTAAATTTTGTAATTTGGTCTTTCATAATATTTTCCATCACCTTAGACAAGGTGGGAAGTATGCTAATAGTCCTCAGGTTGTTAATATCACACTGCTGCCTAGTCTTCGGAATAGGAGTAACTCTTGCAACTTTCCAATCCTTAGGGAACTTTGAAGTTGTCAGAATATTGTTCATAAAGTAAAGGAGGTGTCTATTAAGGAGAGGAAAAACAATTTTTAATAATTTAGCAGGTACGCCATCAGCTCCAGCTGACGTGTTTTTGATCATATGAAAAGCCTTATATAATTCGAACTCAGAAATATTAGAGAAAGAGAAATAGAACGGGTTATCTAGGAGCCGTTCCCAATTGGGTTCCACATCAGTAATAGCTAATTGATTTCTAATAAATAGATCATTAATGACATTAACATTAAAATCGGACACCTCAGGCTGGTCTCCAAGTATACCCGAATTACGTAGGTTTTGCCACATTTTTCTGGTATCACCCAACTTAAACACACGGCAGCAGTATGTTTTCCTGAATTTTCGGATTTTAGATTTAGTTTGATTCCGGAGTTGCTTAAAAATTATCCAATTCATGTCACTTCTATCATCATGATAGGCTTTCAAGGCAATGGCAGTTAAAGATCTGTAATAGTTAATGTAATTCGGGAAGTTTGGTATCCTCGTACCCGAATGATAGGGTAACCTTTTCATTGGTATGTAACTCAGAAGTTCGTTAAATAATGTGTTAAGAAAAGAAAGCTGTGTGTCAGAGTTATTAGAGTGATAAAGTTCAGAAAAATTGGTGTTGGCTATGTGACTCACGATTGCCGATATATCAGCATTACTGTAATCCCTAGCGTAGAGAAACTCAACGGTGTACGACATATTGAACCAGAATGATGCACAGATTAATGCGTGATTGGAAATGAAAGGAGCCTGAAATTGTAGTGAGGTATTCAAAGTCATGCTATGGCTAGTGAGGAAAAAGTCGATTAGCGATGTAGAGTGATGAATCGAATCATAATGCGTTGGAGAAGAATTATGTATATATTTCAACCCATAACGACTACAGAGCAGACGAATTTTATCCGCCTTAGAAGGGTTAAACAGGTCATTGTTAAAATCCCCCACTACTATAATGTCTTTGAACCGAACAAGTATATCCCCAAAAGTGCTTTCAAACAGATGTAGATCTCCCCTAGGAAGATACGTAGCTCCAATTACCAGAGAAGTGCCGGAAGATTTAATTTCAATAAAAATCCCCTCGCAAGAGAAATATTCATTGCTCCTAAAAATGCATTTATGTTTGATACCTTTTGCAACGTAAATGGCCACACCACCTCCTCTAGACCCCAGAGGTCTATCATTTCTGCAGATCGTGTATCCTGGAATATTCACAGCTAGATCAGGTATAGACGGATCTAGCCACGTTTCAGTAATGCAGAGTATATCAAAGGAACCACTTCTTGCTATCAAAATCAATTCATCAAGTTTAAGGGATCTATCCGAGGGACACAAGCTTCGGGCGTTAATATGCGCTACTTTGAAATCCCTAGGGTCCTTTGGAAAGGAAATATTTAGACTATTATTACTAACTATCGGGCCTAGGTTCTGCCTAGAACTCAAAAGGTAACAATGAGGGTGTGTGGAGGAACCGAAGTGATGAGATATTACGGATGAGATCAAATGTTACAAAATATAATATAACATAAACAATAAAATACACAAAGTACAGCATATATATATAAAAAAGGAACAGCATATATTAAGGGCTGTCAGCTAAGAGAGAAATAAAAAATTAAAATTACAATAAATTCAGAATGATAAAGGTAATTACATGAGAAAAAAAAAGATGATAATATAGATTGAAAAAATATATAATATAGATTCACTGCCAATTTTTATTGAATTCCATGGAAAAGAATCCTGATATCGCGAAGGGATTTACAAAGTGACAAGGTTTAGGTGGATTCTCTTTGGCAGGCAACTGGTCCTCCGAATATGTAAATTCGTGGAAAAGTATTTTTGTAAATAAATTCTTGAATATGTGCCTAGTAGAAAAAATGTAAACAAAGCAAAACCTCTGATTCGCACATGCGTTTTTTATTATCGAATCAAGACAAAACGAAGATGTTTTTATAACACCAATTGAAATAAGAATCGATTCTCAATTCTGACTTGGTTTTCATAAACACCCTGATTGTCCCATTACATTCAGAAACACAACGCAATAATCAGTTTTATATGAAAACTTCGGAGGTCCATAACTCGAAAACTGAGTTCCCGAAAATATTACCTCATTAAATTTTCGTATAATTTTTCGGAAAATTTTTAATAGTTTGACCAAAGCTTATATATTTTATTCTTAAAGGAAGTTAAGGGCATAGCGAAGGAACGTAGGCCAATTTCCAAGCTGTTCCAAATGCGTGCGACACGTACTAAAAACAATCTTTCATAGACAGCATAATATATACGAGAAATCAATATTTGAGGATTTCTAGTAGATCTGGAAAAAGTTACCATATTCGCAATTTGAGCAGGTATTTGTGTTTTTACAATTTTAAAGAGATAAATAAGCAATCTAAACTTAAGATAATCCTCAAACGAAAGATTCAAGTAGTCCTTTAAGTGATTCTAAGCCCAAGTCCATAGACGTATAATTTTATGAATGACTGACTTTATATTCTTTCTTTAACAGCGAATGACCTAGTGATTTCCTAACATGAAGAGGTAAGTATGTATTTAGATGATATAGTCTACGAAGAGAGAAAGTGACTCTTGAGCAGATGTTATTTATGTGTGATTCAAAAGAAAGCTGATCATCAATGATCACTCCTAGGCATCTTATTTTGTGCACTATCTCAATAACCGTATCTGATATTTTAAATCAAAACTAAAATTTTCATTCTTATTGTTAAGAAACACCATGGCTTTAGTTTTAGAGGGGTTAACTCTGACGCAGTTCGACACCATCCAATTTTCCAGTATATTCAGCTCATAGCAGTAACTGAATAGCATCAGAGAATGGTGAGAGATAAAGGGAATCTGAAATTGTGCTGAAACATCAATTGCCGTACTATCACGAATAAGGAAGTAATCAATTAGAGATGTACTACCATGGGACAAATATTTCGAACCATTTGGTTCATCTTCAGGATCTATGTATGTAGCTTGACTGTTAATGTTAACATGGAATGGAAACATTCAGAAATACAAAATTTGATTTATTTTATAAAATCATCACATAATTTAAATATCTTGTTTAGAAATATACACATGAGAATGGATGATATGTTTATATGCAATACTTAGCCGTTTTCGGTTGAAAAAATTTAGTGTAGCTGCAGGCTTAAAAGTGAAAGCCCTTCCATAGTATAAATTCAAAAACCCCATATGGAATTCGACGTCAACAAAAATGCGATCGGTAATGATCGAAAATTATTTAACTGCCGCGAAAACCTCATCCTTTCAGATTTCATAAGTACAATCGCAAAATTGGCATATGCAAATCGCTACTTCCATAGAGTATGTTTCACTGCTTTTAGATATTTTAATTTCATTTAAGAAAATATTTATGTGCTGATATGAATTTCTTTATATATTGTACAAATGTACATACATGCATGTTTGTATGAAGTTGAATTATGTGTATTAAATGCATTTGCATAATTGAGCTATCAACAAATAGAGTAACAATACTTAAACTTATCCCACTAGTTATTCTTTTATATGTTTATTATTATTTTATATTGTTAGGCAAAACAACTGATAAATATACATATATTTTTAAGTACATTTAACTTCACTCACTTTTCTTGTATAATCTCAGAAAACTTTTAATGACGTTTGCAAATTTATACCAAAAAAATTGTGTATTCTTTTGTTTGAATTTACACTAGCTCATAGGAAAGTTTATTTTCGATAGTTTAAATTTTATAAAAAAATAACTATACTTTGAACAAATTGTCACTATTAATTAATTAATGTACGTTTACCTTATTTTAAAGCCCGTGCTATTATGAATTTTGTAATAATTATTATTTACGAGACTTTTTAAATACTCTTAAAAAACACGGCAGTATAGCTAGTGAATCACATAGTACATGTATTAAATTTAGCTAAAAGTACTTCCATGCCTCACAAAACAAGTCGCCGTCACAATACTTGAAATCACTGATCGGAGCCGCCAAAAATGACTATTTAACGTCATTATGACCAAGGCGAATTCATGATACTAAAAACAATGCAAGGCTAAAGGGCTAACTATTACCCCGTTTATACGCATTTCTTATTTGCAAATAAAACTTTTTGCAAAAAACTTAACTCACTGTTTATACGCAAATAGCATTCAGAAATATTGTTATATTTTTTGTAATTACACGCAGTAAATATATAGTCATCTGGTAGTATCACACATATTATTTGCAAATAGCTTGTTAGGGGCTGTGCACATATTACGTAACGGTCCAAAGGGGGGGGGGGGGTTCATGATTTGTTACGGATAGGAAATTTTGCACTTAAAAATATTAAAAAACGTTTCGTAGTGGGGGGGGGGGGTAAAAAATCTCTGAAAACAGCGTTACGTAATATGTGCACAGCCCCTTATTTGCAAATAGTTTTCCCAACATCTTAAGTTACAATAAAAAAGTAGTACGGCAACGCTTTCTACTCTTATTTGCAAATAAGAAGTGCGTATAAACGGGGTATATAATGTGCTTAAGCTAGCTTAAGCAAATGTGCGAATACAAACAACCAAATGTTGACAACTATGTACAACAATGTACATAAGAACTTTTCGTCAACTTTCGTCAAATTTCATTTTCTTAAGCAAACATCGAAACCAATCGTACCTTGCTTAAGCAAACAGCTGCTTATACGTTTATTTATTGAAAATAGTTAAAACTGTTGCATTTGTTGGTACTTTTTTTATTTGTGAATGTTTTAATTTCATTTCTAACATAACAAAAATTTAAATAAATTGTTTGTTTATGGTTTTAGATTAATTAGACGTAGACTTAAAATAATTTATTGGAAAAATAAAAAGAAAATAGTTTTTGAATAGTATATATATTTGCAACTCAGCGAAGAAGATCTTTAAGTCAAATAAGTACAATATAGCCACACAAATGACGTCAATAATTTGCTTAAGCATTTGACATGCTTTTCGTTGATTTCTGACAATAGCTTAAGCTAGCTTAAGCACATTATAGTAAGCCCTTAATTTGTTATCAGCAGCTATATTATGTAACTCGCTAAAGCTAAATCTCCATCGCTAAAAATGTCTAAAAACGTCTTAGAGAATTTTAGCTACATATTGAATTGTGTAATGCGTTTCGCTAAAATAAAACTTTAATTCGCTGCAATTTTAGCGTTTGATTTCATCGCTAATATGTTATACATTTGTATTCTCTAAGCACATATAAGCAACTTTTCTAGGTAGAAACGCTAAACTGTAAGCAACGATATTTTGAAAGCGCTAAAAAAACATGCTCATTTAGTATTTGGAATAGCATAAAGAATTTGCCCATGACAGGTTGAAGTGTTGTAGATGTTATGAGTATTTTAATTTAAATTAAACTCAAATAGTAAATTTTATATAAAATATGTATTTAATAAAAAAAAATATTTTTACAATATTACAAAATTACTGAAAACTATGTACACAAATTTTAAATTTATTATGATCAAAATAAATAAATAAATAAATAACAGCCATACCTAAACAAGAGCGGAAAGTGGAACGTTTTATACCGCCTAGCGTTAGCGCTGAAATACCATACCTAAAAAAACAGGGTTATTACAAAATATATAACAACCCTGATTATAATAGTATACTAATAACCTAATAATACATGCATCTCTACAACAAACACAACAAATAAATTCCTCTGAAGTCAAAAGTATAAATGTGTATGTGTGTACGGTTCAACCTGTGACAAAAATATAAATAAAAATTATTCATTCAAATACGAAAAAATAAATACAAATCAAAATTTAACACTTGAAATAAAAAACAAGTAATTTACAAGAATTGTCAGCTGGGCTTGTAAGACTACCTTATAATCATTGTATCATGAGTGCTTGTCTTTTTCAGCTAACTTCACTATTAAACGCGCTGTCAAAATCGGATTTTCTAATTGCAAAATTTTGCCGCCGCGTTATTTCGGGATGCTCCATACAAATTGTATGGGCATGAGAACTTTTGACAGCTAAAAACGCTTGCCGCTCTTGTTTAGGTATGGCTGTAAGTCTATGTTCACACACGACGATTTTAGTTGGGCAATTCTTGAGTTTATAGATGTTTTTTTCAGTTTGCGGTGAGGGGAATAAAAAGGGAAAAATAATCGCCGGTACCCGGCTACTTCAAGCAATTCTCTCATTGTTTTTTTTTATTTGAATATTTGACATTTCTTTTCATTCGGTGTTTCGCTTCTTTGTGTGTACATCATTTATAATTTCAATTAAATGCAAAAATTACACGTTGTAAATATGTAAAAATAAAATAATTATTATAGAGTAAAAATTTTTAGTAAAAGCATACTACATTTTGTATATTTTATTGAAGTTGGTTATTTTATGAAAGCACAAATGTCAAATTGTAAGAAAATAAAAACTAAACAAAACAGAAGAATTGCCCAACTAAAATCGTCGTGTGTGAACATAAAAGCAAGTTCAAAAGAGAATTCTGAAAAAGTTGGGCAATTAAGATCGTCGTGTGTGACCCTAGACTAAATAAAATAAATAAATAAATTATTTCTTAACAGTGATGTCATCTCTTATAAATGTTCCAATAACTTTCGGACGTAATGCTTTCTTGAGAAATTACTACGCAAAAATCATGCGCTTTAAAATTTTCAAAATGCATGTGCTGCAAAAAAACAATAAGTTTGGACTAGAACTTTGTGAAATAGCTTTAAAAAATAGACGTTTTAAACCACATTTAAAAAAATTTTTTTAACATTTTTATATTATTATTATTATTACGACTAAGCGTAATTATTATTTGAACTTATATTGATTTACATATGAAAAGTAATAATATCAGGCTCAAGTTCAGTTTTATTGAATTAATGAAAATTCAAAATTACTAAGAGTTTTTTTATGTTGGAAAATATTATTATTTATATCCAATCAGTTTTTAGCAGAACGTATCAGTACTGATTTCAAGGCCGCTACACCTCTCATCAGCGTTCAATTGTCCATCTTTACAATTTTCGTAAAGTGGATACTAATTGAGAAGAATATCAACTATTTAACCAGTTTTCAACAGAAATAGAATATGAGAATTAATTTTTAATTCAATTTTTATTCTACAATGAAACAGTGCTGGTTAGTACGAAATTCCCTCATTACTGTTTGGAACTAATAATCAACACAAACTCATAGTCCGTTATCATCAAAGTATTCTACTTTGTATTTTAACGTTTTTGTTGTTTTTACTCTATATTAGGGAAGTTCACATATTACTGGGACCGATAATATTACTTTTCTATGTAAATTTTTTTTAACAAAAACACAAAAACGGAGTATAAATTATAATATAAAATGCCAAATATACAAGCATATATATTTGTCTCTTTTCAATATTATATTATCAAATAACACCCAATTTAGGGCCAAATTTACTGTAATTAGTTAGGTATTAGTAAACTAAAATGATAACTATTGTTTAACTAATACTTCATATTCACAGTGTATTATTTAACCAACACTCTTAATATGAACAAAAAATGGTAACCCTATCAAACTATCAACTTTCTGTACTGGCAATTCCGTTATAGCATATGGTTTTTGTTTACATTTGATGTATTATTTCTTAAAAAATGGCGTATACATTCAAGAACTTGCCACGCAACCTACTTGCAAAGACGGAATCTTTCCATAAAATCTTTTTAGATTACGTTGGCGACGCTCAGCAACAATATTCCGCGTATTATCAGTATCAGAGTCACTTTCAATATCGAACTCCGCGTTTTCAATTTCACATGCCATATCTAAAATTTTTCACAAAACAAAAATACTAATAATAAATTCCAACGAATCAGCTGTTGTCTAACGTTTGATGGTTTAACTAATGTTAAACTAGAAGCTGTGATTCATATATTATTAGTTAAACTATTGCTATTAGCTAACTAATGACTGTGAATTTGGGCCTTACACGGTGATTAAAAATTTATGAATTCTTTGAAAGTATCTTCGTAAATCCTCTTGCATTTATACTATGCTTTTTAAGCATGCTTAATTTCTCTTGAAGTGTTGAGTTTTTAGCGTATAATCGCTCAATCTTCTTTGAAAGTCGAAAAATAAAAAAACATAATAACAAAAAACGAAACAAAAGTAAAAGGAAACACAAAAAAATTCATGGAAAAAAGAAAATGTGATTATTTTTCTACCCCTCTTTCTTCTCTACCCCGCTCGCCAACCAAAAAAAATGTCATGGTATTTAGTCATCACTAAAAATCACTGTTTAAATTGGGTGTAAGAAAGAAAAGAGTGGTCTAATGATAGCATATTAGCTACGGCGAAAAAAGTCAATTTTAGCTAAGCGATTAGAGTTACAGAATACGTTTTTCGCGATTTAGCTTTAGCTACGCAAATTACAGAATATAGCTGCTGGTGTATGCACTGAGGAATGAGGGCGAGTTTGGATTTAAGTGCCACAACTGTCACATTAAGTAGATATTTTCCCGCGCCAATTTTAAAGGCATACATACGTGCTATTAGACAGTGAGTTTTGGTATGCCATAGTACATGTCTGCAGACAAGTATGCGTGTCTAACAGCCATACCTAAACAAGAGCGGCAAGCGTTTTTTAGCTGTCAAAAGTTCTCATGCCCATACAATTTGTATGGAGCATCCCGAAATAACGCGGCGGCAAAATTTTGCAATTGGAAAATCCGATTTTGACAGCGCGTTTAATAGTGAAGTTAGCTGCAAAAGACAAGCACTCATGATACAATGACTATAAGGTAGTCTTACAAGCCCAGCTGATAATTCTTGTAAATTACTTGTTTTTTATTTCAAGTGTTAAATTTTGATTTGTATTTATTTTTACGTATTTGAATGAATAATTTTTATTTATATTTTTGTCACAGGTTGAAACATACACACATACACATTTATACTTTTGTCTTCTGAGGAATTTTTAAGCTATTGCATAGCTTCTATCGCGGGCTTTGAGGTGATGACCGAATCAAGAAATTTTGAAAAGTTTGTTTCTTAAGTCTTTTGTTTATGAAACGAAAAAACCTGGAATTTGTTTCTGAAACGAAAAATGCTGACACTAAGTTTGTTTTTTAAGTCTTTTGCCACCTTTTTCCGGGAAATTTTCCTGGATTTCTGGGTTTTTGAGGGGATTTTTATATATGTACATATATAAAAGAAAGTCGTGTTAGTTACACTATTTGTAACTCAAGAACGGCTGAACTGATTTGGTTGAAAATTGGTGGGCAGGTAGCTTAGAACCGGGAGAAGGACATAGGATACTAAGGTTAGGCATTTTTTACCTTGTGGGACTAGGGTGCCCCTTCTTTGTATGGCGCACTTCCAGTATAGCTAGAAAGCTGATATTGAAATTGCATAAGTTGATAAAAAAATGCTATGCAATAGCTTTACCGCGGCAGTCCCCAAGTGCCACACGTCTTTTTTTGTTGTGTTTGTTGTAGAGATGCATGTATTCTTAGGTTCTGAGTATACTATTATAATCAGGGTTGTTATATATTTTGTAATAACCCTGTTTTTATGACAAAGCGTTGACGCTCTTGTTTAGGTATGGTATTTCAGCGTTAACGCTAGGCGGTAGAAAACGTTCCGCTTTCCGCTCTTGTTTACGCTACGTTTACACATGAAAGTAATTTCATGAAAGTTCCCTATACGTATTATCAATGAAAGAGAAATAAAAAACAACAGAATTTCATGAAAATTTCTTGAAAGTTTTTATGAAACTGAAATTTTTGTTTTAAAATGTCGTCAAAGGGAAAGCTTAATATATTTCTTCCATTGCTGTTTTTTGTTATTTTTATTTTTCAGAGTTGCCAGTATAATTAACCAAGCCGAGTTTTAGGAAACGCATTAAAACTAAAATTTATTTTTATAATTCTTTTAATATATTTAAATTATAAATAGAAAAATTGTTTGATATATATGCTTAAAATGAAACTGTTAGAATTATATGTTTAAACGCTTAAAACAAGTAGCTTTTGTACCTGCTTTTTAAAACAATCCTGAAATTTTTCATGATTATTTTTACCTGGCAACACACCTTTGGTTATTATCATTTCTTTCAGAAAGTATATTGAAAGTGTCAAAAAATTACTTTCATGAAATTTTCGTTGAAAGCAGAGCTGAAAGTTGACTGAAAGTGACAAACATATGAATGTGTTTGAGAGGAATTGTGAGTGTATTGCGACTTTCATGAAATTACTTTCATGTGTAAACGCTATGTTAGGTATGGATGTAATAGCCCTTTTATGCATAGTTGCCAGATGAAATGGGTCCGAATTCATCAAATTTTTAGTGTAAGACCGTCAAAATAGTTTTCCGGAGTCGTCAATAAATCGTCGTATATAAAAACAACATTTTTTCAAACAAAACAATTATTTTATTTAACAAAACATAACATAACAAATAAAATTCAAGGGGTTTTATATAAAATAAAGTAAATTCTTATCAATAAAGAGATCAACTGTTGAAACAAAGTATAATCAGGTGTGCATTTTTTAATACAATACCTACATACCATATCCACAAAATATTAGCAAGTTTAAATTTTTAGAGAAATTAGAGATACAATTTGAGTTTAAATTAAAAATGATGATAGTATTTTTCATGTTACAACACATTTGTAAAAATTAAAATAAAATTAAACATATATATATTAGAGTTGAACCGTTTTATTAAATCAGGTACTACTTTCATGTCAAAACAATTACACTTGTTTAATTTTAAATTATGTTTAGTATGTATATAAAATTGCCTTCAAAGAAGCTTTCTCTAACCGATTTCTAACTTTTGTATTGTTGAAATTAACATGGCTAAACACTCTTTCTACATTTGCCGAAAAATGTGGTAAAACCAAAATATTTTTAATAAAATTAGTTAACGTGGGAAATTAAAGACTAGAGTTTTTTTTCATCTCTGAAATCTTTTTCCAAAAATCTAAAAGTTTTATGTCCGTATCCGGGAAGAATTGATCTATATTTAGTATTTTCAATTGCCTGAAGTCAGATTCATTTTCCTGTAATTATCAACTCAAAAACAAATAATTTATGATAAAACTATCTCTTTTCTCCTTACTTTTCTTACATATTGCGGCAAAAGCTGCCAAGCTCTTGAAAAGTTCAAAGTAGTATCAATGTTCTGCAGAATGCTGCCAACTTATATATGTTTAAAAATCGTCAAATTTAAGACACAAATCGTCACACCGGCAAACTGCCTTTTTGGCATCTGAAATCGTCAAAATGACGATAAATCGTCCAATCTGGCAACCGTGCTTTTATGTCATTTTTTATGCATGGAGAATTTTACGGATGAGAAGAAAACAAACTTTGAAAAAATGGCAAACTTTTTTACAAGGTTGATAAAAGTGCAGTAGCACTTGGCAAACTTTTTTTCCGGGCTGAAAAAACTAGTAGTAGCACCAAAAAAACTTTTTCAGAGACGATAAAACCGTACTTATACTTGGCAAACTTTTTTAATGTAGAGATGTAGCGTTTTTTTAGCACCTTTTTGTGTGTATAAGGTCAATATACAGAAAACTTTTTGGTAATATAATATATTAATGAAAAAGTTTTCGCTAATAATATAATAATGTAATAACCAATAAAAACTGATAAAGCGTAAAATTCAATAAATAAATAACAAAATTGAACAGTTGTTGTCATACAAGTTTGTGGGTGAAAATGTCACATTCTAAAAGACTTGCATTTAGAAATTCGTGAAGTGAAGTATAAAACGAGAAATTGTTCGAAGAGTTGAAAAACTAAAAACGCCAATCGATAGAGCGTAAAAAAACAATAAAAACTGTATGCTGACACTTTCGAAAACACTTGCATTCACAAGTTATGTACAACAAACTTTTCAAAATTAGCGAAAAACAGGGAAAAGTGTTACGTCTGTAAAACGAAAAATATTCGTTGTGCACAAAATTGAACAGTTTTTGTCGATAAGGGACCCTCATACAATTTTGTGGGTGGAGATGTCACATTCTAAAATGCTTGCATTTAGAAGTTAGTACCAGCAAACATTTGTGCAATTAGCAAAATTCGCTAAAAAATGTTTTTGCTTATAAAATGAGAAATTGTTCGAAGAGTTGAAAAACTAAAAACGCCAATCGATAGAGCGTGAAAAACCAATAAAAACTGTATGCTGTCATTTTTGAAAACAGTTGCATTCAAAAGTTATGTGCAACAAACTTTTCAAAATTAGCGAAAAACAGGGAAAAGTGTTACGTCTGTAAAACGAAAAATATTCGTTGTGCACAAAATTGAACAGTTTTTGTCGATAAGGGACCCTCATACAATTTTGTGGGTGGAGATGTCACATTCTAAAATGCTTGCATTTAGAAGTTAGTACCAGCAAACATTTGTGCAATTAGCAAAATTCGCTAAAAAATGTTTTTGCTTATAAAACGAGAAATTGCTCGAAGAGTTGAAAAACTAAAAACGCCAATCGATAGAGCGTGAAAAAACAATAAAAACTGTATGCTGACACTTTCGAAAACACTTGCATTCAAAAGTTATGTGCAACAAACTTTTCAAAATTAGCGAAAAAGAGGGAAAAGTGTTACGTCTGTAAAACGAAAAATATTCGTTGTGCACAAAATTGAACAGTTTTTGTCGATAAGGGACCCTCATACAATTTTGTGGGTGGAGATGTCACATTCTAAAATGCTTGCATTTAGAAGTTAGTACCAGCAAACATTTGTGCAATTAGCAAAATTCGCTAAAAAATGTTTTTGCTTATAAAACGAGAAATTGTTCGAAGAGTTGAAAAACTAAAAACGCCAATCGATAGAGCGTGAAAAAACAATAAAAACTGTATGCTGTCATTTTTGAAAACAGTTGCATTCAAAAGTTATGTGCAACAAACTTTTCAAAATTAGCGAAAAACAGGGAAAAGTGTTACGTCTGTAAAACGAAAAATATTCGTTGTGCACAAAATTGAACAGTTTTTGTCGATAAGGGACCCTCATACAATTTTGTGGGTGGAGATGTCACATTCTAAAATGCTTGCATTTAGAAGTTAGTACCAGCAAACATTTGTGCAATTAGCAAAATTCGCTAAAAAATGTTTTTGCTTATAAAACGAGAAATTGTTCGAAGAGTTGAAAAACTAAAAACGCCAATCGATAGAGCGTGAAAAAACAATAAAAACTGTATGCTGTCATTTTTGAAAACAGTTGCATTCAAAAGTTATGTGCAACAAACTTTTCAAAATTAGCGAAAAACAGGGAAAAGTGTTACGTCTGTAAAACGAAAAATATTAGTTGTGCACAAAATTGAACAGTTTTTGTCGATAAGGGACCCTCATACAATTTTGTGGGTGGAGATGTCACATTCTAAAATGCTTGCATTTAGAAGTTAGTACCAGCAAACATTTGTGCAATTAGCAAAATTCCCTAAAAAATGTTTTTGCTTATAAAATGAGAAATTGTTCGAAGAGTTGAAAAACTAAAAACGCCAATCGATAGAGCGTGAAAAAACAATAAAAACTGTATGCTGTCATTTTTGAAAACAGTTGCATTCAAAAGTGATGTGCAACAAACTTTTCAAAATTAGCGAAAAACAGGGAAAAGTGTTACGTCTGTAAAACGAAAAATATTCGTTGTGCACAAAATTGAACAGTTTTTGTCGATAAGGGACCCTCATACAATTTTGTGGGTGGAGATGTCACATTCTAAAATGCTTGCATTTAGAAGTTAGTACCAGCAAACATTTGTGCAATTAGCAAAATTCGCTAAAAAAATGTTTTTGCATATAAAACGAGAAATTGTTCGAAGAGTTGAAAAACTAAAAACGCCAATCGATAGAGCGTGAAAAAACAATAAAAACTGTATGCTGACACTTTCGAAAACACTTGCATTCAAAAGTTATGTGCAACAAACTTTTCAAAATTAGCGAAAAAGAGGGAAAAGTGTTACGTCTGTAAAACGAAAAATATTCGTTGTGCACAAAATTGAACAGTTTTTGTCGATAAGGGACCCTCATACAATTTTGTGGGTGGAGATGTCACATTCTAAAATGCTTGCATTTAGAAGTTAGTACCAGCAAACATTTGTGCAATTAGCAAAATTCGCTAAAAAATGTTTTTGCTTATAAAACGAGAAATTGTTCGAAGAGTTGAAAAACTAAAAACGCCAATCGATAGAGCGTGAAAAAACAATAAAAACTGTATGCTGTCATTTTTGAAAACAGTTGCATTCAAAAGTTATGTGCAACAAACTTTTCAAAATTAGCGAAAAAGAGGGAAAAGTGTTACGTCTGTAAAACGAAAAATATTCGTTGTGCACAAAATTGAACAGTTTTTGTCGATAAGGGACCCTCATACAATTTTGTGGGTGGAGATGTCACATTCTAAAATGCTTGCATTTAGAAGTTAGTACCAGCAAACATTTGTGCAATTAGCAAAATTCGCTAAAAAATGTTTTTGCTTATAAAACGAGAAATTGTTCGAAGAGTTGAAAAACTAAAAACGCCAATCCATAGAGCGTGAAAAAACAATAAAAACTGTATGCTGTCATTTTTGAAAACAGTTGCATTCAAAAGTTATGTGCAACAAACTTTTCAAAATTAGCGAAAAACAGGGAAAAGTGTTACGTCTGTAAAACGAAAAATATTCGTTGTGCACAAAATTGAACAGTTTTTGTCGATAAGGGACCCTCATACAATTTTGTGGGTGGAGATGTCACATTCTAAAATGCTTGCATTTAGAAGTTAGTACCAGCAAACATTTGTGCAATTAGCAAAATTCGCTAAAAAATGTTTTTGCTTATAAAACGAGAAATTGTTCGAAGAGTTGAAAAACTAAAAACGCCAATCGATAGAACGTGAAAAAACAATAAAAACTGTATGCTGACACTTTCGAAAACACTTGCATTCAAAAGTTATGTGCAACAAACTTTTCAAAATTAGCGAAAAAGAGGGAAAAGTGTTACGTCTGTAAAACGAAAAATATTCGTTGTGCACAAAATTGAACAGTTTTTGTCGATAAGGGACCCTCATACAATTTTGTGGGTGGAGATGTCACATTCTAAAATGCTTGCATTTAGAAGTTAGTACCAGCAAACATTTGTGCAATTAGCAAAATTCGCTAAAAAATGTTTTTGCTTATAAAACGAGAAATTGTTCGAAGAGTTGAAAAACTAAAAACGCCAATCGATAGAGCGTGAAAAAACAATAAAAACTGTATGCTGACACTTTCGAAAACACTTGCATTCAAAAGTTATGTGCAACAAACTTTTCAAAATTAGCGAAAAAGAGGGAAAAGTGTTACGTCTGTAAAACGAAAAATATTCGTTGTGCACAAAATTGAACAGTTTTTGTCGATAAGGGACCCGCATACAATTTTGTGGGTGGAGATGTCACATTCTAAAATGCTTGCATTTAGAAGTTAGTACCAGCAAACATTTGTGCAATTAGCAAAATTCGCTAAAAAATGTTTTTGCTTATAAAACGAGAAATTGTTCGAAGAGTTGAAAAACTAAAAACGCCAATCGATAGAGCGTAAAAAAACAATAAAAACTGTATGCTGTCATTTTTGAAAACAGTTGCATTCAAAAGTTATGTGCAACAAACTTTTCAAAATTAGCGAAAAACAGGGAAAAGTGTTACGTCTGTAAAACGAAAAATATTCGTTGTGCACAAAATTGAACAGTTTTTGTCGATAAGGGACCCTCATACAATTTTGTGGGTGGAGATGTCACATTCTAAAATGCTTGCATTTAGAAGTTAGTACCAGCAAACATTTGTGCAATTAGCAAAATTCGCTAAAAAATGTTTTTGCATATAAAACGAGAAATTGTTCGAAGAGTTGAAAAACTAAAAACGCCAATCGATAGAGCGTGAAAAAACAATAAAAACTGTATGCTGACACTTTCGAAAACAAGCAAGCATTTTAGAATGTGACATCTCCACCCACAAAATTGTATGAGGGTCCCTTATCGACAAAAACTGTTCAATTTTGTGCACAACGAATATTTTTCGTTTTACAGACGTAACACTTTTCCCTGTTTTTCGCTAATTTTGAAAAGTTTGTTGCACATAACTTTTGAATGCAACTGTTTTCAAAAATGACAGCATACAGTTTTTATTGTTTTTTCACGCTCTATCGATTGGCGTTTTTAGTTTTTCAACTCTTCGAACAATTTCTCGTTTTATAAGCAAAAACATTTTTTAGCGAATTTTGCTAATTGCACAAATGTTTGCTGGTACTAACTTCTAAATGCAAGCATTTTAGAATGTGACATCTCCACCCACAAAATTGTATGAGGGTCCCTTATCGACAAAAACTGTTCAATTTTGTGCACAACGAATATTTTTCGTTTTACAGACGTAACACTTTTCCCTGTTTTTCGCTAATTTTGAAAAGTTTGTTGCACATAACTTTTGAATGCAACTGTTTTCAAAAATGACAGCATACAGTTTTTATTGTTTTTTCACGTTCTATCGATTGGCGTTTTTAGTTTTTCAACTCTTCGAACAATTTCTCGTTTTATAAGCAAAAACATTTTTTAGCGAATTTTGCTAATTGCACAAATGTTTGCTGGTACTAACTTCTAAATGCAAGCATTTTAGAATGTGACATCTCCACCCACAAAATTGTATGAGGGTCCCTTATCGACAAAAACTGTTCAATTTTGTGCACAACGAATATTTTTCGTTTTACAGACGTAACACTTTTCCCTGTTTTTCGCTAATTTTGAAAAGTTTGTTGCACATAACTTTTGAATGCAACTGTTTTCAAAAATGACAGCATACAGTTTTTATTGTTTTTTTACGCTCTATCGATTGGCGTTTTTAGTTTTTCAACTCTTCGAACAATTTCTCGTTTTATAAGCAAAAACATTTTTTAGCGAATTTTGCTAATTGCACAAATGTTTGCTGGTACTAACTTCTAAATGCAAGCATTTTAGAATGTGACATCTCCACCCACAAAATTGTATGAGGGTCCCTTATCGACAAAAACTGTTCAATTTTGTGCACAACGAATATTTTTCGTTTTACAGACGTAACACTTTTCCCTCTTTTTCGCTAATTTTGAAAAGTTTGTTGCACATAACTTTTGAATGCAAGTGTTTTCGAAAGTGTCAGCATACAGTTTTTATTGTTTTTTCACGCTCTATCGATTGGCGTTTTTAGTTTTTCAACTCTTCGAGCAATTTCTCGTTTTATAAGCAAAAACATTTTTTAGCGAATTTTGCTAATTGCACAAATGTTTGCTGGTACTAACTTCTAAATGCAAGCATTTTAGAATGTGACATCTCCACCCACAAAATTGTATGAGGGTCCCTTATCGACAAAAACTGTTCAATTTTGTGCACAACGAATATTTTTCGTTTTACAGACGTAACACTTTTCCCTGTTTTTCGCTAATTTTGAAAAGTTTTTTGGGTGTAACATTTGAATGCAAGTGTTTAAGAAAATGGCAGCCAAAAATTTTTATTTTTTCATGTTTTATCGATCGGCGTTTTTTGTATTTAACATTATTAGTTTATTAGCTAATATATATATATATATAATTAATTAAATTCTCAAAAAGTTTGATGCGGTTTGTCTTTTTAATCGCTAGTTACTGGCAAAAACGCTAGATGCGCACCATTGTACATTTTTTACATCCCTGAAAAAAATTAGTTAATTCCATGTACCTTTTTTTTTCAACTATGGTAAAAAACTTTTTACGTGACAGAAAAAGTTTGTCAAGTGACAAAAAAAAGTTTGTTTTGTTCACGGCGATGAGAATTTTTACAGGTTATGTGATGAATTCACTTTTTACACAGCGCCGTGCACATACATTCAAGGCGAATTTACAAAATGATTATGAAGCAAGGCGAATATAAGACCAGGTGGGCCGTTAGCCAAAACAAGGATCAGCTGTGAGTCTGAGCTGTCAAAAACGAATTTTGTTTAAAAGTTGGGTTAGCATTTTTTTTTTGTTTACAATACATATAACAAAGCTATAAAGTGAAGGAATAGTGAAGTGAATTGAAAAAATAAACAGCAAACAAAATAATATCAAAGCTAAAAATATTAAAATATATATATATTAGAATGTTTATTTAAGCTATAGGTCTTTTTATTTTAATATATATATACTAGCTGATCCCGGTGTACTTCGCTACCCCGCTCGTTATAAAATAAAATTAAAAGTATTTATATATCCTATTGTGGCGATCGGTCCAGTAGTTAAGACTATATTACGATTTTTAATTTTCCTAAAAAGGAGCGTGGTCCCATCCACTTTTCTCCCGGTACGTATTCCAAATTATGCCAATACCATATGTACCAAATATCATCGACGTAGGTCGAAAAATGCCCAAAATATGGCGATTTAAATTTTTGGGTTATATGGGTGGTGCCAAGCCTCTTTGTCCAATCCCGCCCATATTTGCAGCAGCACTAAAAAAATGCACACCAAACCGACGTACCAAATTTTGTTCAAATACCGTTATCAGGAGCAGAAATAATAGATTTTTAATTTGTGGTTTGTTTGAGAGGTACCACGCCCCTTTGTCCAATCCCGACCATATTTGCAGCAGCACTTAAAAAATGCACACCAAACCGACGTACCAAATTTTGTTCAAATACCGTTATCAGGAGCAGAAATAATATATTTTTAATTTGTGGTTTGTATGAGAGGTACCACGCCCCTTTGTCCAATCCCGCCTATATTTGCAGCAGCACTTAAGAAATGCACACCAAACCGACGTACCAAATTTTGTTCAAATACCGTTATCAGGAGCAGAAATAATAGATTTTTTAATTTGTAGTTTGTATGAGAGGTACCACGCCCCTTTGTCCAATCCCGCCCATATTTGCAGCAGCACTTAAGAAATGCACACCAAACCGACATACCAAATTTTGTTCAAATACCGTTATCAGGAGCAGAAATAATAGATTTTTAATTTGTGGTTTGTATGAGAGGTACCACGCCCCTTTGTCCAATTGGACCGAATTGTAAATCTAAACCACCCGGGGCGCCACCCAAACGCATACAAAAAAATTTATGCAAATCGGTCCAGCCGTTTAGGAGGAGTTCAGTTACAACGCACGTACAGTAGAATTATATATACTATTGGAAAAAGTGGGCTTACTGAAGCGACTATAACTCATAAACCAATCCACACTCAAAAACCGTATATACATAAAAAATTTGGTATTGACGTCACCTTTCATGAGAAGAATTGAAATCGGTTCAGGCATTACAGAGAACATCAATGCCAAACACAATGCTCTACATTTTTATATATATAGATATATATATATATATATATTGTTGTTTATATTTATATTTATTTTCGATATTTCGCTAACAATTTGTTAGCATCTTCAGGAAATTTTATAAATTATTTGAAATTTTAATATTGATTTGTGTATTGAGTGTCATAAAATTTTTTTTTTTTTTTTTCCAATAATTTTTTATGGAAAAAGTCTAGGAAAATTTAACTACAGTATATAAAAAGGTTTTTGTATGAAATGTCACAAAAATTGTTTCCAAATTTTAACATAAAAAAATTATTGAAAATGAGTTAAGTATTGGATAGATATAAAATTTTTTAACATAGAAAAAATTATTAAAAATGTTATGTTATAAAAATAGTTTTTTAAAAAATTAACATTGAATTTAATATATCAACACAATAAACATTAAAATGTATAGTATGTATCCAGGATGTTTTTTAACATAGAAAAAATTATTAAAAATGTTATGTTATAAAAATAGTATTTAAAAAAATTTAACATTGAATTCAATATATCAAAACAATTAACATTAAAATGTGTAGTATGTATCTAGGCTGTTTTTTAAATATAAATATCAAAAATTATTTACAAATTTTTATAAGCTTTATAAAAGTTAAGAATAATAAAAATCCTACAGGAAATTAAGTTATTATTGGTGTAAAACCAAGAAGCAATAATGTGATTATTTTCCTGTGGGACCATAATATAATTAGATATGTAATTAAACAAAGTAACAAAAATTCATAGTGAAACAAAACAATCATTTAACATTTAGATTTTTACAACTAAATATCTATAATTCTGCGCTAAATTTTCTGTATCTACTTTGAAATTTATTTTTTGTGTTATTGGTGTATTAATTATCTCTAACATTTCTAACATCAAACGCAGTTTATAATTATTTTCTGTATTCAGAATTGAATCATTTTCAAAGTTAGGAAAGTGAACTAATCTGGAACAATGAGATGACAACGCTGTCTTCTGTGAATTGATATGCCTATATTTCTGATCTGACTTATGACCTGCTATTCTCGTTTTTAGTTTATTTTTGGTAGTACCTACATATACCATGTTACAATTCTCTCCATCATTTCCCCTGCAAGGTATTTTGTAAACTACATTAGATCTATCCCATTTATCAATTTTGTCCTTAGTTCTACTAAATAATTTATTTAATGTGTTATAGGTTCTATGAGCTATTCTATATTTGTTCGTATCAAAAATGTTTGATTTTGTCAATCTCTCTGAAATCTCAGGAATATACGTTAAGGACTTGTATATTCTCTGTTCTGTAATATTATCTATATTATTAATTATTTTATGTTTGTGTCTATATATTAATTTATTAATAAATTGTTGCATTAATTAATTTATGCAGATATAGTTATGGAGAAATTATTGGATTTATCTATTCAAAAATTGAATGCGATTCCCAGATTGATGACTAAGTATGTAGATTCTATACTATTCTAAACATAGCAAACATATTATTATTAATACAGCTAGAAATTTCATAGAAAGAGTTTTAACTATAAGTGACAAACAGTTTCACAACAAGAATGAGAGGAAGATAAGAAGTATTTTGAGAGAGAATGATTACCCCAATTCTTTAATTAATAAATTAATATATAGACACAAACATAAAATAATTAATAATATAGATAATATTACAGAACAGAGAATATACAAGTCCTTAACGTATATTCCTGAGATTTCAGAGAGATTGACAAAATCAAACACTTTTGATACGAACAAATATAGAATAGCTCATAGAACCTATAACACATTAAATAAATTATTTAGTAGAACTAAGGACAAAATTGATAAATGGGATAGATCTAATGTAGTTTACAAAATACCTTGCAGGGGAAATGATGGAGAGAATTGTAACATGGTATATGTAGGTACTACCAAAAATAAACTAAAAACGAGAATAGCAGGTCATAAGTCAGATCAGAAATATAGGCATATCAATTCACAGAAGACAGCGTTGTCATCTCATTGTTCCAGATTAGTTCACTTTTTTAACTTTGAAAATGTTTCAATTCTGAATACAGAAAATAATTATAAACAGCGTTTGATGTTAGAAATGTTAGAGATAATTAATACACCAGCAACACAAAGAATAAATTTCAAAGTAGATACAGAAAATTTAGCACAGAATTATAGATATTTAGTTAGTAAAAATCTAAATGTTAAATGATTGTTTCTTGTTTCACTATGAATTTTTGTTACTTTGTTTAATTACATATCTAATTATATTATGGTCCCACAGGAAAATAATCACATTATTGCTTCTTGGTTTTACACCAATAATAACTTAATTTCCTGTAGGATTTTTATTATTCTTAACTTTTATAAAGCTTATAAAAATTTGTAAATAATTTTTGATATTTATATTTAAAAAACAGCCTAGATACATACTACACATTTTAATGTTAATTGTTTTGATATATTGAATTCAATGTTAAATTTTTTTAAATACTATTTTTATAACATAACATTTTTAATAATTTTTTCTATGTTAAAAAACATCCTGGATACATACTATACATTTTAATGTTTATTGTGTTGATATATTAAATTCAATGTTAATTTTTTAAAAAACTATTTTTATAACATAACATTTTTAATAATTTTTTCTATGTTAAAAAATTTTATATCTATCCAATACTTAACTCATTTTCAATAATTTTTTTATGTTAAAATTTGGAAACAATTTTTGTGACATTTCATACAAAAACCTTTTTATATACTGTAGTTAAATTTTCCTAGACTTTTTCCATAAAAAATTATTGGAAAAAAAAAAAAAAAAAAATTTTATGACACCCAATACACAAATCAATATTAAAATTTCAAATAATTTATAAAATTTCCTGAAGATGCTAACAAATTGTTAGCGAAATATCGAAAATAAATATAAATATAAACAACAATATATATTAAAATAAAAAGACCTATAGCTTAAATAAACATTCTAATAAATATAAAGAAAAGGTCAAATAAAATAGAATATAAATAAAATATATAAAGCTATATACATATATATACAGTTAATTAAAATATATAGAATATATTATAATATAAGTACAATATGCGGTGAGCAGTGTGCAAAACAAAATACCCAATTGGAATGAGAAACTTGTTTTGTGTTGCACTTTTTGCCATCCAGCATTATAAAAGTTGGAAATAGAGCGTCGCTTCTGCCAAATACTGAACCGTTTTTGGTACAACCTCAACAGAAAGTAACAATTGCTACATGCATACATATTAATATCTAATTAATTTATTATATGCATATGTATGTATGTTTTAGATTTGGCTTGAATCAAAACTTTAGGAAGGATGTGTGGATTGAGATGGACCAGTCGTTTTCGTTTGCATCTGTAAACAATAAGGAAGCTGAAAATCAAACTCATTGTCATTGGAAGGAGGCAGGAACTCAAACTGAGTAAGTATTTATGCAGTTAAGTATACGAAACAGTATATAGTCTGTAGTGGTGATAACATTGATTTGGATAGTATGTACATAGTTATAAATTAAAAAGACAAAAAAGGTAAAAACGGACCATCATCAGTAGTGTTGTTTTTAGAATTTAAAAATAAAGTGAAATGGGTTTCCGGAAATTTTTTTAGTGAATCTATTTTTGGAAGGGCTTATTTCGAAAGGATACGTGTTTTGGAATCAGCAAATAAAGCACTTAAATCCAAACTCGCTCAGGCAAATGCTGCAGTCGATTCAATGCGTAAAATACTTACCGAAGGCTAGGTAAGAAAACTTATGTCGCCGGGGAAAATTCAGTGGCAATGGAAAGACGTGTCTAGCGCGATTTGTCTACACGCAGCAGGTCCCAGGGCGTATAACCACCTTTACCAAAAGGGTTATCCGCTGCCTCACTGGTCAACACTGCAGCGTTGGTGTGGAAGAATCAGTATAACCGAAGGAATACTTTATTCATCAATCGAGTTCATGAGGACTACCAACGATTTGACCCATGAGGAAAAAATTTGTGTTCTCGTATTCGATGAAATGAAGGTGGCGGAAACGTACGAGTAAGATCCTTTAGCTGACACAGTAAAACAGCCTGCGAACAATGTACAGGTAATAATAGCTCGCGGCCTCAAAAAGTCATGGAAGCAGCCAGTTTTCTATGACTTTGACTGTAAAGTCAGAAAAAACCTGTCGACAAAAATTATAATGACCCTCCATACTGCGGGATTTACTGTAGTGGCCACAGTCTGTGACATGGGGCCCAATAATCTAAGGTTATGGAAAGAGTTAGGTGTTACCTGGGGTAAGTAAATCATTGTTTAACAATAACAAAATTTTTAAACATCTTACACAACACAACTACACACACTAAATTCTTCACACACTACACTTCTTCGAGGGCAAACACTATTGATATAAAACAATGATAACGTCTAACTCCAAAGGAGGAAATTGCAAAGTCTGGCAATTAAAGTGAATAAATTTGTTATTCTTTTTAAAATGTAAGCTTAATTTAATTTTGTATTGGGTGTTGATTTTTCCTCTATTATTTTAATTGATATTAATTGCACTAATTATTATTAGTTGAAGTAAATAAAATAATAATTATAAAAACTGTACGCATTAAGATCGGTGATGGAATTAAAAGTAAATATTTTTTAAGATATGCTGCTATCTAATTTTAAACACAATCTAAATTATTACTATTATAAATACATATCTATTTGTAAATAATAATTTTCAAACGATTTTCAGATAGTCTTTGGATTCCTAGCCCTGTTTCTGATAATGAAAAAGTTTTCGTATTTGCTGACGCTCCTCACTTGCTAAAACTTATTAGAAACCATTTCCTTGACACTGGGTTGATGTTTAAAAATACACTTTTGATAACCAGAACAATTGCTGATTTACTGGCTCTTACTACAAGGTCTGATATGTCAACTACTTTTTAATTAAGTTTTTTTTCAATTAACAGCCTAACCCACGATTTCGATCGATATCGCTCGCTTGCTTTTTCAACGACAAACAGCTGTTTTGCGCCCCACTAAAAGTTTTCAGCACGACAAGTCGATCGAGAATGAAAGCGAGCGATAACGTAAGCATTTTCATACAAATTCGGCACCCACTATGAAATATTTTGCGACAACAACTGTCAAAATCAGTCACGAAAATTTTGTTGTCGACAAATTCAATTTTATAGAATTTTTAAATAAATATGTAAATTAATAAATAAAAATAGTTCTTGAAATGGAAAATAAGTGGTAAGTATTGTAATACATATGTAATAAAGTTATTTTTATTAATCACTTACATACATATGTATGTACATATGTATTTTTTGTTTAGCATAAAATAATCAAGTTTGCAGCAGTTCAATGGCAACCTCGTTTGCTTGTAAAAACATCGTGCTATATTTTCTCGTGTGATTTATTAATATTTCTCTTTAAAAATCTATATTTTAAATCTTTGTGATGATTTCAAACAAAAGATAAAAGCGCTGGGGCAACAATCCCAAATTTAAAATGCCAAAACATTCAGGCGATCCTTTTTCATCATCCAACAAATTTCACTTGTTGGCCCATGACGAAGAAGAAGCAGAAGTTTCTATCAAAGAAAAGGTACCACCGATAATAGTGGAGAGTAAACACAGTTTTACAAACGTTATTGCTTTTATGGACGAAGAATATATGTTCAAAAGAATGACCATAGGGACTAAAATTATGTCTAACTCGTTGTCCCTCTACGAGGATGCAAAAAAGAAACTGAAGGAGAGGCAATACAGTTTTTATACTCACGAAGTTAAAAATGGTAAAGTGTTTAAACTAGTGCTGTTTGGACTTCCTAGACTTGATTTGAAAATAATAAATGATGAGCTCGTTGACCGCCACAACGTGGAGCCTGTAAGTGTCAAGGAAATTGTAACTAAGAAATCTAATGATGACGACACCCTTTACTTAATCGAATTTGATCGAAGCCGCGTATCTAAGAACGAAGTTACTAAAATAAGATATTTCTGCAACGTTGCTGTATATTGGAGGAGACCACTCAAGGGCAATAAAGGTCCCACACAATGTAGCAAATGTTCCATGTTTGGACATGGTGCTAAAAATTGCAACAGAGCTGAAGTGTGTACAGCCTGCGCAGGCAGTCATAATTTTGATAAATGTCCATTAAACAAAAATTCCCAAGATGGCAGTGTAGTTTTCAAGTGTTATAACTGCAGTAAAAGTAACTTTAGAATTGTCAACCATAGAGCCGATGACCCGAAGTGCCCTTGCCGCCAGGAATATCTGCAAATTCGCCAACGAGTTACATCAAACTCAAGATCAGTTGATGTAAGAGCTAAGGTTTCAGACTTCAACGCTAATGATGCCTTTTTTCCGCCATTACCCAGTGTTGCACAACCACGTAGTTCAGGTGAATCCCGCCCTCACAATAAATATCTTTTCTCTGAGATTTCAAGGAATAAGATTTCTACAAACAACGAAATATTGGAAATATTCTTTGATGCTGTCGACGCACTTCAAAGATGTCAAAATAAGTATGACAAATTAAGAGTTTTGGGTATGATGCTTAAACATGCCATATAAAACTTTTGTTGTACAAAATGTATATGTTATGCATTGGAATGCCCAAAGGCATAACGACTGAATCAGCAGCTGCACAGCTGGAACATATGTTACACAACAAAGGCGTAGATATTCTACTCCTGAATGAGACCTTCTTAAAACAGCACCATAAATTTAAACTCAGAGACTATAAAATATACCGAGAGGACCGACCTACTCATGGCGGAGGTGTGCTGATCACTATCAAAAGTAATATTCAACACAAGTTATTACCTAGAATTAAATCTCGCTCTATGGAGAATATCTGAATACAAATTATGATTAACAGAAGACCCGTTATTTTAACTTCAGCGTATATGCCGCCTGCCAACTCTGTCGACTTTATAGCAGATATGGATTTACTAACGAACACCACCAGCGATTTTTTTATATTTGGTGATCTGAATGCACATCATACACATTGGAATTGTGTGGCGAACAATGCTTATGGGAATGACCTGTACAGTCATTGTCTGCGTTCTAACTACTACATATACCACCCAGGCGCCTTTACAAGATTTGGTCCTAATTTAAGCCAAGTTCAGCCCTCTACGGTACATATACTTTTAACAAACTCTAGTATTAGTTTTTCCACTTTGGAAACCCATCCTAACTTACTTCAGTCAGATCATGTACCAATCACTTGCTCCATTTTTGGTCAGATTCAGAATATGAAAGAGACAGTTCCCATGTATTATCGTGCAGACTGGTCAGCAATCAGAAACTGGGTTGATAGTGAAACAAGGAACCAGCCCATTGGCCAAACCGTAAGTAATGTTGATTGGCTAGAGCTTTCCTTAGAAAAACTAACTTTAATTGCTACCGAGGCTTTTAATCAAGTTCCTACCTGTACAAAAAATTGTTGGCACAGAGAAATCTCTGAGACTAGCAAATTTTTAATCAGACAAAGAAACAAATACAATCGGAAGTTTCAAAGATGTAGGGATTTGAACCAAAGAATACAAATAGATTGTATATTAAAGCAAAGCGTGACAATTTAAAGGTAAGTGAGTTTAAGTTCGATTTTATATTTCATGAAGCCTCGGTTTTTACCCGACCAACTTCGATTTAGTACATTTTAAGATAGAGTTTACTACAACTTTTAGTTTACAAATTTTAGTGTTGTAAAGTTTTACTCTTTTTTATGACGAAATATTCTTAGCATATATATGTTAGTATTCATGTTAAAGTATATTTAGTTGTTTTTATTGATGCTGTTGTTATGGCTCTTCTTTATTATTATTGTCCAAAGTTACTTTGGACATGGCCCCGCCTCAAGTTTAGGTCTTGGTGTTAGGTGCCTCAGTGGCACACAGCAGTTGAGCCAAAGAGCGAATGGCTTCTACAATGATTTTAGTGTCTGGCGTTGCAGTGGATGAGCTAGCTGCCTTTGATGTTGATGGTTGCGGGTGGGCCACGGTTGATGCCGAAGAAGATGTTGATGGTGATGATTGTGCCTCTGAGGAAACCCTTTTGCCTTTTTTCTTACGTGGCTCCTGTTGTTTGGGTCCAAGTCGCTGGTGTGCCTTAGGCCGTTGTGGTTTTTGATGCAACAGGGTGTGGTGATATTTGTGGCAGTGCCTGCACGTGTTTGTAGATGGACACGCTCTCAAATCGTGGGGTTTTGCGAGGCAGTTCTCACAATACCGGTATTTCTGCACTACATTTTCCCTCTTCTGGATTGACATCTTGAGAAATTTGGCACAGAAGCGTAAGCCGTGAAACCTGTCACATAAAACACACTCGTACGTCTCTGGATCTCGCCGTTTTGGTTTGCGATGTGCCTTTGATTCAGGACGTGTGGCCGTGAGTCTTCTGTTGTTCCTAGTGTTAAAAGAAGAAATAGTTAACGTAAAACAGTGATATTTAAAGAAATTGGCGCGTTTAAATTTGGTTGTTAATGGGTGATTGAAATGGTATTGTACTGGCTGAAAGTGTTAGGTGAATGAAATAACTAGAGTAATTAGAGATTGTTAATCGAAATACTTAAGTTGTCTGTTAGTTAGAATTTTCATCTAACACAGGCAGATGGCAGAGTTTGACGATGGGACGTTTGATGATTCCAGAGGCGGTTCTCACGTCTGCAGTACGTATGTTTTTGTCACAGCCGGAAAAGGTGTTTTCGATCCTTCCGAGTCGCCACTCGTGCGGTGGTTGTAAATCGTCTATTACGACCACCAGGTCTCCGGTATGAAGATTTGGGGTTGAATTCTTCTACTTGTAGCGCTTATGTAGTGATTTCAAGTAATCCTCCTTCCATCGTATAGCAAATTGATGGTGGATCGCTTTTAGCTTTTCCCATCTATTAATGAAGGACATATTTTTAAACTCTTGTTCGGGAAAGGCTGTTAGGGGAGCGCCCCTTAAGAAATGGCCAGGAGTCAGTGCTGTGAGATCTGCAGGATCTTCTGACAGAGCCGAGATTGGGCGTGAGTTCAGTACCCCTTCAATTCGAGTTAAAATGGTACTAAATTCCTTGTACGTAAACTTTTGAGCGCCTGCCACTCGTTTAAAATGAAATTTAAAACTTTTAACGGCTGCTTCCCATAAGCCACCCATATGAGGCGCGTGGGGCGGAATAAATCTCCATTCAAACCCATTCGAAAGGTACTTCTGTGCTACGTCTGTGGCTGCATTATTTACGAATGTGGTAAATTCTCGTTCGAGTGCTTTGCTGGCGCCTAGGAAATTTCTACCGTTATCGGAGACTACCCTTTGGGGGAGCCCCCGCCTCCCAACGAAGTGAAAAAAGGCGGCTTGAAACGCCGCTGAGGATAAATCTGAACAGAGTTCTAAATGTATTGCCTTTGTACTGCAACAAACAAATACACAAACATATCCTTTGACCGTGGGTGCTTTTCTTAGGGGGGAAGTTTTCAGCTCAAACGGCCCGGCAAAATCTACACCTGTAATTTGAAAGGGAAGAGAAAAACTACATCGATCTGGCGGTAGGGGGCCATTATTTGCGTGCACGGCTGTTGCTTGTAAATAATGCATGTCTTACAGTTCCTTTCTTAATCCGGGGCTTGAGCCTAAAAATGTAAAATTCATTTTGTACCATGCGACACATTTGGCTACATTCAGCATGACACAAAAATTGATGTAAGTGGGATAAGTATATTTGGCAAAATCGGGAGTTGCCTGGTAGAATGATGGGATAGCGCTCGTTATATGGTAATGACAATTGCACTAATCTACCATTTACTCTTAGAATTGAGTTTGTATCAAGAAATGGATTCAAAGTTTTTAGTGCACTTTTGTTATGAATAGCTTGTGAGTTTTCTAAACATTTATATTCCTCCTCATAAAACCCTTTTTGTGCGAGCATAATTAATCGATATTTCACAAATATCATTTCTTTTTGAGTCAACATATCTGACATACTGACATTGACATCAGTCCTTATTGATTTTAAACATCGATTGAAGAATCTGAAAACATAACAGATGACACGCAGTGCTTTTGTATAAAATGAAAACTTACTCAGAACATCTTCAGTTTTCACTTCAACATGAAGCGAGCGCACTTCCAGAGGGAGCTCCGGTGGAACTAGAGGGTTTCTTTTAGGCCATTCGGTTGGTGGTTTGTGCAACCATGATGGTCCATGCCACCAGAGAGAATTATGAGTAAGATCTTGTGGCCTGCAGCCACGAGTTCCAAGATCTGCCGGGTTATCATGAGTGAGAACATGTCGCCAAGTTGAGTTTGACACTAAACTATGAATTAGGGAAATTCTGTTAGCTTCATAAGTTTCCCATGAAGAAGGGGGCTTTGAAAGCCAGCCTAGAACTATGGACGAAACAGTCCATAGGTTTACTTCATTAGGCTTGAGATTGAGTGACACAGTTACATATTTTATTAGCTTTGCCAGTAGGACTGCTCCATTGTGCTCTAAGCGTGGAAGGCAAACTGTTTGTATGGGGGCTACCTTACTTTTAGCTACTAATAAATTTGTAAATGTGTTGTGATTATTATTCTCACATCGAATGTACACTGTCGCACAATAGTCTGATTTTGAAGCGTCAGCGAACCCATGTATTTGAATTATATCTGAGGGTGTGTACTGCACCCAACGAGGAATCGAAATTGTATCTGCCTGAGAGAGATCTTGCACAAGATTGTTCCATCGTTGTAATGACTCTGATGAAACCTCTTCATCCCAATCCAGCCCTTCCAACCATAGCTGTTGCATTATTATTTTTGCGCGAATGACAATGGGTGCTAGCCATCCTGCGGAATCAAATAGTTTCGCTACAGATGAAAGTATTTGGCGCTTTGTTATTTTTACGGATTGATCAATTGGGGCCAAATCATAGTTAAAGGAGTCTGTAAGAGCATTCCACCTAATACCAAGAGTTTTTGTAGCGCTTGTATCGTGGAAACGGAGAAATTCTAGATCATAAAGATCTTCCTTTTGTAAATGTTCGAGTAACTGAGAATCATTTGCCGTAATCTTTTTTAGTGGTAAACCGGCTGAATTTAACACGTTATAAGTTCAGTCTGAGCACAAAGAGCTTCTTCTATGGAGTGTCCGCCAGAAAGTATGTCGTCAACATAAGTCTCTGTGCGTAAAATTGAAGCTGCTTGAGGGAACATGGATTCGGAATCAGAAGCTAGTTGTAAAAGGGTCCGAATCGCAAGATAAGGGGCACAACCTACACCGAACGTTACTGTTTTCAGTTGAAAGTCATGAATAGGGCCGTCAGACTGTGGTTGAAATAGAATTCGCTGGAAAGGTCTATCAGCCTCATGTACTAGTATTTGGCGATACATTTTTTGAATGTCGCCACTGAAAACAAATTTGTATTTTCTCCAATTTAGAATTATGGTTATTAATTCGTTTTGTAGTGTGGGGCCGGTGTGAAGCACATCATTTAGAGAAAATTGAGATTTTGATTTTCTGGATGCATTAAAAACGACTCTTACTTTCGTCGTTTTGTGTTCCGGGCGAATAACAGCGTGATGCGGTAAATAATAAGAGCTATATTTACCATGAGAGCTTATTTCTTCTACTGTAGTTTCTTCCATGTGGTCTAGAGTTATGTACTCATTTAGCACAGAGTTATATTGGCCCTGAAGCTCAGAATCTTTTCCATTCTTGAGTATTGAGCTAGGGCTATGTATCGTGAAGACCCCAGGAAGACTTTTTCGGGAAATTCATCCTTGAATGGTAGACGTACTATGTATCTACCGTCCTTATTGCGCACTGTAGTCTGACTATATAGTCTTTCACAAAATTCATCCTCTGGCGATTTTGTTCGAGCTACCGGAATTTCTTCTTGCTCCCAAAAAGTTTTTAAAATATTGTTGAGCTCAATATTTTCAGACGTCACAACTGAGGTTGTAAACGATTGAACTGTCTGGGTTTTTATTGGTCCGCTGAGAACCCAACCAAAAATTGTGTTGTACGCAGATGTGTTGCCACAAACATTTTTCTTTATGCCTTCTAAATTGAGGAAATGTTCATAATTATTTCCTAGAATTAAGTCTATTTGTGAAGCTTGGTTAAACGTTGGGTCAGCGAGATCTAGTTCTGAGAGTTCTTTTGAACTGGGGATATCTAGATTATAAGCAGAAAGTCGCTTAGTAACCTTTGGTAACACGATCGCTTTGATAGGAACTCGTAAATTGTGCCTTTTTGCATGCAAAACAAATTCGCACTCTTTGCTTGAGGACTGCTTTTGGCCACCAATGCCAATGATCTCAAAATGAGCAGTTTGGCATGGAAGTTGCAGACGATTTCGAACCCTTTCTGACAGAAATGTTCGCTGAGAGCCTGGATCAATAAGAGCCCTGACAGTGAACAGTTCACCTCTGTGCTCAATCTGAGTAAGTGCAGTGCGCAGTAAAATGTTTTCGCTGTTTATGGCACAATTGGCTTGAAACTGGTGTGAACAGTGAGGAGATTCATTGTGAGTTTTACTTTCTTGATTTTGAGAAATGTTAAAGTTAGGTTTTTTATAAGAATTCTGTTGCTCATTAGCTTTTTCTTTATTGTACGAGGTGTTTGAACTTTGAATTGATATCTGAGGATTCTGTTTCATATGCAATAGAGTGTGATGGGGTTTTTTGCATTGAAGACACGTATATTTACTGTTGCAATTTGCCTTTAAGTGTGACGAGGCTAGGCAATTATTGCAAACTTTATTTTGAAATAAAAAATCAACTCTTTGTTGAACATTGAATGCTCTGAACTTAGGACACGTCCTTAAAGCGTGATTTTCTTTGCATAGTTTGCAAGATGTGCTGAGATTTTCTTGAGACGTATATGTCTGAACATTATTTTTTGGAGTTCTTGTTAACGAAAAGCAATCTTTTGAGGTTCTTATGCTTGCGATGCGTTCTACGGCCTCATATCTGTCAACAAGAAATTGTGACATTTGATTCCACTTTGGCAGGTCACGAGGAGATGCGAGAGACTGCTCCCACAGAGCTAGAGTTTTATCTGGAAGTTTTGTGGAAATTAACCGAATGAGAATCGGATCCCAGCTCTCTACCTGTACCCCAAGTGTTTTTAGAGTAGCAAGCGAATCATTAACCGACGATTGAATTTTTCTTATTGATTCGCTGTCTTCAATTTTAGCAGATGGGATATCAAATAATATTTTGATTTGGTTGTCTACGAGAACCCTTGTGTTCTCGTACCGAGTTCTTAACGCATCCCATGCGAGTTCGAAATTGTCGTTTGAAAGAGTATATCTTTTGACAATGGCGCCTGCTTCACCTTTCGTTTTATTACGAAGATGATACAATTTCGTGACCGGGGTTAGTTTGGAGTGATTTATGTACACTGCTGTGAACATATCACGAAATGAGGGCCATTGTTCGTAGCTGCAGTGAAACACCTCAGTATCGCAAGGAGGGAGCTTAATACAGTCACTAGAATCGTGCTGAACGAAAGTGCGGCTGGGTGCTTGTTGAAATGACATGTTTCGAGACGTGGACTGGAATCTAGGCATTCCTGGACTGCTTTGCTGGATAATTCTTGCCAGATCAAGTATTTGAGAGGAACATTCATAATACCTAGTTCTACAATCTTCAAATCGGGTTTTTACCTCCTGTTTTATTTCTGCTGTAATTCTTGTGTCCTTTGAGAATGCTACGTCTTCGTGAGAGATGTTTAACTTTTCCCATTTTGAGTCTAAGTCTCTTAGAATGACTTCAAGAATTGTATCTGTTTGCTCTTCCGGTGGGGTGGAGACGAATCTGTCGCATAACGCAATTATTTGCTCGAAGTCAAAGTCAAAATGATCTTTGGCAGAAGCGATAGAATTTCTTGAATTGGAAGGCATGGCGATACAAATGGGCTTTTATTTATTTTAGAGTTGTTACCCTTGGGTGAATTTTGTTTTGTTAACAATTTGCAATTCTGCTAATATGTTAATTAAGGGGATAGTTTTTCTGTGCCTTTGTTTGTGATGGGGCTATTAGTAAATAGCGCTAGATATACGCTCTAGTCTAAAGCACAAATTTTCTATCAGAATAAATGAGATTAACCCAATAAGTAAGACAAATGTAGAAATACTATACTGGCTTGTTTAAATATTGTAGGGGCTATGAAATAGCACTAGACTTTACTCTAGTTTTAGTAAACAAGACTTCAGACAGCCTACATACACTATTACCCAAGTGAAAAAATCTAAACTTTATTTAGCAGGTTAGAATAGAGTTATAATCATTATTGTACTAATGAACTAATGAAATAAAGTATTTTACTTGTAAATTTTAATTTACTTTAAATTACGTTTTATTACTAATTTTGATTAGAAATTATGAACAATCTACCAAGTAACGGGATGATATTGTATCTGAATGTTGTATTTATACTATCAATATGTAATGATATTATTGTGAACTGGACTTAAATAGTTAATATTTGTATGATTCGAAAATAAATAATTAGTGGCCTAAATAATTTTCGTGAAGGGCAATGAATTGAAAATTCTTAGCGGCAACACTGTATGTTGAGTAGTGTTTTGTTCTTTGCTGTGTAAACATGTTGTCCGCGTGTCGTCCAGTTTCTCTTCTGTCGTCAAACATATTTCTTTTTTTTCTACTCCTTTTTTATGTGGAAATACTTTAATAAATAAATACACAAAAAAACGCCATAACACACATACATACATTCATACTTACATATATACTTAAAAAAAAAAAATAAATAAATAAAAAATAAAAATTTTACACTGCATATTTCTGTACAAAAACAAAAAAAAAAAAAAAAAAGCTACATAATTTCCAATATACATATACTTAATATAATAATAAAACTTCAAAACAAAGAAATAACAACAAAACTCAAAACAATAATTAACGGGCACCAGTGTTGGCACAGTGAATAGTGCGGACCCCGTGACACAAAATAAAAAAATAAAAATTAATTATAATCAAAAAAATTATTTATAATAAATGACCAGCCCAGGGCTTTTATGGCTCCAAGTTAGTGTCAGCCGCTCCATATTTTCCAAAAAAAAAAAAAAAAACATAAATAAATAAAAACCATTTGTTGTGCTGATGCCGTTGTGTTGGATGCTGTTTGACTGTTCATTGGCGAAGGCATAGCACTGGTCACTGAGCACTCTAACGACAGTAATTAATACCATTGGTATCAGCATAGCAAAATGAGCGTCCGATTTGGGTTTTGCATACTGTTATGGTAGGTCAATTCAGAATTGACTTCTGTAACATTAGGGGGCTAAGGTCCAATTTTTTCTCTGTGTATGCTCACATTTGTCTCCATCGGCCGGATGTTTTCGCCTTATGTGAGACCCAGGTGTCTGAAGACTCTGATCCACAGAATTTTCATATACCTGGTTATCACCTCCTATCACTTTTTAATTTACACAGGGGTCTTGCAATATACATACGTAATGAAGTTGTGTACCAGTGCCAGCAACCATTAGGCACGTCTGATCCTGAATTTAGCTGTCTTTGGGTTAAATTCAAAATCAGGACGCACTATTTACATTTCGGGTTTCTTTACAGAAGTCCAAACGCGGCAAGGGATAAAACCTTATCCCACTTCGATTTCTTTCCGATTCAATTTCGAAGATCCTTGAGAGCTGTCCGAACAGTGAAATTGTCGTTGCTGGTGATTTCAATGTTCACAACTCATCTTGGCTTCACCATTCGAGCCACACAACCCCAGAAGGCCAATATGTTGAGCTTTTCGCCGCGCATAATGACCTTGCGCAACTAGTGAATGAGCCAACACATATTTCATGTGTTGAAGGGCACAATAACAACACTCTCGACCTTTTTCTCACTTCGCACCCTGAAAAGTATGAAGTGAGTGTTAATGCACCTCTTGGTAACTCGGATCATTGTACCATTTCCGCCACCTTTTCGTTCTCTAATCTTCGCAACGTCTCCCAATCAGCTACGAGGCGTTTAAAATATATGTACGAAAAGGCGCGTTGGGCTGAGCTCAACGAGTTTTTCCGGCATTTTAATTGGAAGCTATGCTTTCTAGACAATAACGTCAATGCCATGGCGAAAATGGTAGAAAATATCATTTTGCTGGGAATGAAAACTTTCATTCCATCTAAGCAAATTTTGATTAAACCGAAAGTTAAGTCTTGGTTCAATCAGACGTGCAGAAATGCAATCAGATCCAGAGAGGAAGCATTTAGTATCTGGCGTAATAATAAAAACGCCGATACTAATTCGCTGCGCAAAAAGGCGAGATCTTCATGTGCCAGAGTACTAAGGCGCGAAAAAGCTTTGTACGAGCAGCGCCTTCGTACTAAAGTTCTTGATGCTCCACGGGGTAGCAAGAGCTTTTAGTCATTCGTTAAAAGAGTCAAGGATAATGCTAGTTCTTCAATTCCACCTCTTTTAAAGGACGACCATGTATTCACTGACCCGGTTGATAAAGCTAACCTTCTGGCTGAAATGTTTGCAAGAAATTCTCACTTGCCGGAAAGCAGTCAACCACTACCCGTTCTCGAGGGAGTATCTGTAACTATGCCAAAAATATTCTTTCGAGCGCGTGCAGTTAAAAAGGTTTTAGCGGAGCTTAACGTAAACAAGTCTCCTGGGCCGGATGGTATCTCAGCACTGGTCTTGAAACAGTGCTTTTCGACGTTAGCACGTCCATTGGCACGCCTGTTTAGCACTTTGTACCATGCTGGTGAATTTCCAAAGTGTTGGAAGGTTGCCAATGTAACGCCGACCCCTAAAAAGGGGGAGGCCAACAACCCTGAAAATTACCGCCCAATTGCAATTTGTTCTGCGCTTTCCAAAGTTATGGAAAGTATGTTGAATTTCCATCTTGTGAAGTATTTGGAGCTCAACAGTTTACTTAGCGACAGGCAGTACGGCTTTCGTAGGGGCCGCTCTACGGGGTACCTACTTGCTTTCCTTTCGGAGAAGTGGTGTAATAGCATACATCACTTTGACGAAAGTAAAGTGGTGGCTCTAGATATTTCCAAGGCATTTGATAGAGTGTGGCATGGAGCACTTTTGTCAAAACTGATTGCTTTTGGTGTCGGTGATGGCTTCACTCGATTTATATCGAGCTTTCTCAGAGATCGCACTATACGAGTTGTTGTAGATGGGGTCTCATCAAACGAGTTCAAGTTAAATTCAGGGGTACCGCAAGGCTCCGTTCTTTCTCCTACCCTTTTTCTTATTTTTCTTAATGACCTTCTACGTCAAACTTCCAACCCTATCTACTCTTTTGCAGATGACAGCAGCTTAGTTCATTCGTATTCATTCAGCAACAGGCCACAACCGTCGGAGATCCGGGAAATGCGGCAAAATATGAATGATACGCTAAATCGCGATCTCCTGTTAATTTCAGATTGGGGTCATGCTAATAGGGTAAATTTTAACGCACGAAAGACCCAATGTGCTATGCTCACACATAGACGTATGACCGGACATGCTGCTCTATCTGTAAACATGGATGGTATAGATATTGAGGAATCAGAAGCTCTTGATGTTCTTGGCATGAAAATTCACTGTGATGTTCGATGGAATGATCACATTTTTCATGTCTCAAAAGAAGCATTCAAGTGCCTCGGCTTTCTAAGACGGTGTAGGACATACTTCACTCCATCTGATCTCCTTAATATTTATACCACCTTTATCCGACCGAAAATGGAATACAACTCCCATGTATGGGCCGGTGCTTCAAAATCTATTTTGAAGTTACTCGACCACGTACAGGATAGGGCGAAGAAGCTTATCGGTGACAGTAGGGTAGCCAACTCTATTGACTCATTGGAGCATCGACGCAATGTTGGGTGTGTTTCGTTGTTCTATCGCTACTACAACGGAGTGTGCTCTGATGAAATCAGGGAACTTGTTCCTGAAACCCGCCACTTTTCACGTATAACACGCTCTTCATCAGGAGCGCATCACTTTGTGGTCGACATGTCAGTGAACCGCACCACGCATTACAGAGAGAATTCGTACTTTGGCCGTACTGTTCGTATGTGGAATAAACTCCCCGCAGAGGTCTTTCCTGCCACTTTCAGTGTGTCAGAGTTCAAATCGAATGTCCACAAACACTACTCCCTTTATCCTCCTTCCCAAAACCTATTTTCCTAGTTCCGGCTCAATGCTTTGCATACGTAGGGGTCATCCCCTGAGTGCTGGTCCTAATTAAAAAAAAAAAAAAAAAAAAAAAAGTATATGGTTTTTGTTAATCAGCGACGGAAAACTGATTTATTACAATTTATGAAACAAAACAATTTTTTATTTATTTATTTTGTTTACTTGTAGCAATTTATATTTTTGTAATTTTGTTTCCTTTTAAGAAAATTGCTCCAAATTGTTGAAATTTGTATTGGACTTCGTTACGAGCACCAGAAACTTTCTTCGCACTTATAATATTTATTTTCCTTTATGAAAAATAGACCACATATATGTTATAGTATATGTTCCAGTCGATTCAATTAAATATTGGAAATATTTTACCATGAACAACATGTGCAAATTTTAAAAGGACAAAAAAAAATCTTATTAGCACTGAAGTTTCCGACTCTGGTTTACTTTTATTTATTTACTTCGCTTTATATACATATGTATGTAACTGCTTTACCAAGAGTTATGTGTTTGTTGACCTTACCTTTTGGTCTTTATGTGAAATTAAATGAATTTTAAGAGAGAGATATTATATATGTACATATGTAAGTAAATTCAAGTGACTCCAGATATACCCAGTACAGTGAGACTTCGCAATTATGAATAATTTTTTTCTACGTGGGCACTATTAAGGGCAACTATGAGTGAAATTATTATAGGTTCATAGAAATAAATGTGAACAAATTTTCCTTAAAGATCCGAGAACTTGACGAAGGGGTTGATATATTTTTATATATCTGTAGGTATTTTGTTTATTTTATTATTTTACCTCTTGTTTTATTCCTTTAGTATGAATTTTAGATTTAAGTGTCCTTATTATTTTAAACTTGACTTTTATGTAGCCAAAGTTTGTATATTTGTGTGAGTGGACTGTATGTTTTTTTTTTAAGTATAAGGGATCACTTATTGTATTCATACATGTGTGGGAATAATGAGGAGAAATTGACTATGCAAATTAATTATTAAGAGTTTTCACTTTATTATTTCCTTGTATTTATTGAGTTAATAAAGAGCTGACTCAATTAAAGGCAATGAATACTTAAGAGTTTGACACAAATAAAGGCAGTGAATTATTATGAGTTTATTTAAGAGAGCGCGAATGAAAATTCAGGGGTTGATTTGTAGTTAAAGAGAGCTCGAACTTTTTTATTCACCACTGATAATTTGATCTTCTATTCTTCCCCTTAGGGATTATAAGTATATTGATAATCAGCTGTATATTTGTATAGTGTATGCATTTATGTAAACTTTTCATATACATACCTATGTACATATGTTATTTATTAATTTTGCACTTAGATATATGTACCTACATATATGTATGTGTACTTAGTTAATTTTGAATACAAATGTATTTGTACATGTGTGTATACATATGTATGCATGTATACTCAGTACATAATTTTTTGCGGTATTTTATACATAAAATTTTTGCAACGGGAAAATTATCATACGGGAAAAATTATCTTAGCGGTTTTATTTTGTTATATCTTTTTTTTTTTTCTCTCTTTTTTTTTCCATAAATATTTTGTACTGCTGGGTAATCAGAAGTATGCTGGGTATATGTACATATGTATGTACCTATGTACATACATACATGTATTTTATTATTTTATTTTTCACTTTTGGCTCTTTTTAAAATTCACTGCGTTTATTTAAAAATTTTTTTTTTTTTTTTTTGTATTTTTGCTCTTATGTATTTTGTTTGCATGACGGGATCTTCTTGAAATTATATTATTAAATACATAAGTACCTTACCTCATATTCCTGGTGGTGAGTTACGTACGCTTTTGTTTTTAATAAATTCTTCGCTGACACTCTGGACGACTCGAATGGACCATGAATACAATTGCCTTTCCGCAATGTATGTATGTATTTGTTGATAGAGAGGGGAAATCAGGGGTAATGAGCCAATGGTTTAAGAGTTAATATAATTCCTTTTTTATTTCAGCGTAGGTAAGTATGCTTTTATACTAATTTTAGTTCAATTGTAGTTTATTTATAAGGATTTAGTAGGTATTTATATGGATGTACATATGTATTTCTTTTCACAAAGGATTAATTATTTTAAGTTTATAAGTTGGATTTTATCTTATCAATTTTGTGTATAGATATGTATGTGTGTAGTTGTATTCTATTTTAAGTAACAATTCAGGTAGTTTTAAGTATTTAATAATGTAAACCTTTAGGGACCCGTAGGTAAGTATTTTAATTTTTATGTTTAAGTATTTTTATAGATTAATTTATAATTGAAGTGTATAGCGTGACAATTTAAAGGTAAGTGAGTTTAAGTTCGATTTTATATTTCATGAAGGCTCGGTTTTTACCCGACCAACTTCGATTTAGTACATTTTAAGATAGAGTTTACTACAACTTTTAGTTTACAAATTTTAGTGTTGTAAAATTTTACTCGTTTTTATGACGAAATATTCTTAGCATATATATGTTAGTATTCATGTTAAAGTATATTTAGTTGTTTTTCTTGATGCTGTTGTTATGGCTCTTCTTTATTATTATTGTCCAAAGCTACTTTGGACAAATAGACTTATTAACTTCCACCTTAATAGGGACAGAAACGAATGCTGGTCAAAATTTATTTCCAGATTGCCTACCGGATCTAAAAAATTTTGGAAACTAACTAAAGCGTTAAGAGGGAACAAATCCCCTTGCGCGGACTTACAAGTAAATAATAGCACATTGAAAACAAGTGCTGAAAAAGCAAATGCACTTGCTGACGTTTTCGGTAGCTCCCATAACATAACAATAAATAACTCGTCACCTCTTGACTATAAGGTCTCTAATTATATTAATTGCCTTAATAATATATCTGATTTTAGAGCAAATGCTGAATTAACAAATATAAATGAGGTTAAATCTCAAGTATTTCTGCTAAAGAGTAATAAGACTCCGGGCCTTGACGGCATCAATTCCATTATTCCTAAAAATATGCCTGATTTTTTCTTTGAAACATTAAGTAGGCTTTTCAATTTTTGTTTAGAAAATGGATACTTTCCTCATACTTTTAAAAAGGCTAAAGTAATTCCTATCCTGAAAGCTGGAACAAATCCTAAACTACCTACTAGTTACAGACCAATCAGCATCTTGAGCTTAATAGATAAGATATTTGAGAAAATTATTCATGATCGAATCTTACGCTTTTGTGATGACAATTACATTATAAATAGTCAACAATTTGGTTTTCGTAAGGAGCACTCCACTACACATCAATTAAAAAGAGTCGTAAACCTTATCGAAAACAATAAGTTTAATCGTAAAAGCACTGGTGTTTTGTTTCTTGATGTGGAAGAAGCCTTTGACTCTATTTGGCATGAGGGACTAGTATTTAAACTAAACTCCTTTGGTTTTCCGATTTATCTCCAAAAGATTATTAAAAGTTTTTTAGAAAATCGCACGTTTTCTGTTTGCGTCGAAAGTACATTTTCGAGCGAGAGGCGAATACCTGCTGGATTACCACAGGGGTCGGTGTTATCGCCTACACTTTACTCAATATATATGTCAGATATTGTAGTATATAAAGACCATGAAGCAGCTTTTTATGCTGACGATAGCGCGTTTATTTGTTGCGGCAAAGTCTCAAATGCGATAATCAAAAGAATGCAAAACTGTCTGCAATCGGCTCAGAGGTACTTCGATAAATGGAAAATTAAAGTCAATGATCTTAAAACGAAGGCTATTATATTTCCATACAACAAGTCACCTAAACGTATACCTACCTTACAACTGAGTGCTCAAGGAATAACTCTTCCTCTGAAGGATGATATTAAATATCTAGGAATTATTTTAGACAAAAAACTTCAAGCAACACATAAGTTATATATGTGACAAATCAATTAAATGCGGCCGCGGTCTGTATCCCTTACTCTGCAGGAGATCGAAACTAAACTTAAAAAAACAAGATTTTAATTTATAATATGTGCATTCGTCCCATTATGACATATGCTTGTCAGGTATGGTTTCACAAAACTGCTAAAACGCATACAAAGAGGCTGCAAATAATTCAAAACAAGAATCTGAAAATAATACATAGACTGTCACCCAGATACTCAACTGAGGTACTGCACAAAAACTTTAATCACAAAATGTTTAATACATTTGCAAGGGATCTGACGCTGTCATTCAATGAAAAATGCAGAATGTCTGAATCTGAAACCATAAGGGATTTGCTAAGCAACCACTGAGATTCTTTTGTATTGAAAGAATCTAGTAAGTGATTGTCACTTAAAATTTCTTATACATACTTTTTGTGTTCACACAAGGTTTTTTATATAAAAACAACTTTTCCTTAATTCTGTGATATTTTTACTTTTGTCCTTACATATATTCAATTATTTAGATTCTAATTGATGTAATACTTTTTAAGTAAAATCTCATATAACTTGTACATATATAAAATATTAATTAAGATTTAATAAAGAAGTAATTAATTCAAAAAAAAAAAAAAAAAGTTTGCAGCAGTTGCAGGTGCTTGTTGAGCATATGGAAGCAAATCCGGAATTCTCTAGAGGATCTTTCGTGTTTGGGAGCAGCAATATGTCTATGGAGGAGCAGTGGATTCTGTTAACAAATAAATTGAATTCCCATGGACCTCCTGTGCGTACAATTGCTGAGTGGAAAAAGGTGAGGATTTTCATAAAAATAAAAAAAAATCTTTTAAATCTAATGCAGTTTCAGACCTGGACCGATTTAAAATCTCGGACAAAAAAGAAAATTGCGGAGAACAGCAAAAGTTTGTGCGAAACTGGTGGTGGTCTCTATAGGGTGAATCAACTTTCGGAATTGGAACAAATTATTGATCGAACGTTGTTTTTGTCCAAAGCCGCAGTACCTAGTGGCAACGTTTTTGGATTTGTGAGAAAAACCAGTTCGAAAACAATTGATCCTATAGAAAGCTGCTTCACACCGTTAATAGATACACCACCCAGTAGTAGCAAAGTAGTAGCCGTTGTTACTCCCTCTAGGCAAATTAAAAATGTGCAGCAGCTAAATGAAGAATCAGCTGAGCATTCGCCTCAATTGCAACATCAAAAAAGACGGCGGGAGGACATCTATGTTCCCTTGTGTTCGCCTTCAAATAAGAGGAAAATAACGGAGGACCAAAACAGCCTCATTCGCCGCCAGATACATGTTGCGGAACAGACATCTGCTGTAGCAAAAGAGCAGTCGAATGCTACAATCAAGTTGGTTGAAGCTACAAAAGCAATTGCTGAAGCTGCAAAGAAAATTGCAGATGCTGCAGAAGCTCAGGTTGCAGCAACAAAAAGGCAAAATGACATAAGCCTGCAAGTGTTGGTTGCCTTACAGAGTATTGCGAAGGCTTTGGCGGAGAAAAAAGCAGTTTAATCATTTATTTATTTATTTTTTTGTTATTTTTTCTTGTGCTGTTTTTAAGATAAGTAACATAGTGTTGGAGAATTAACCACGCTGTGAATAAATAAAACAAAACCTTCGTGTCTCAATTCTTTATTACAACTAACTAATTAATGATTACTTTATTAATGAGAACTTATGACAATGTTTCGCAAAGAATGTTGAATGTAAGCTAATCTACTCGTTTGTACATACATATACATACATCCATATGCATTTCGTTGGTGGCTAAATACCAAGTCATCAGTAGATCTTTACCATTCATGTTTAAAAAGTTCCAAAACTCATATACTCATACATAAACTCGCAAATAATATTGGCGAATTAGTAAAGCACAAGCAAAATAGTTTTTAAAAAACTTTAAAAACATCATAACAAATAATATTTTTCATTCGATATCAATCTGTTTACTTTTACCAATTAATTATCGCTAACTGTGACAAAACAAAAGGTGATTCCAAGGTGAAAAAATGTGGCAATTGCGGCGGAAATTACACGGCCAACTATAGAGGCTGCCTTCTTTACTCGTTTTTTAAACGCTCTTCCCACAAAAAAGAAAATATTATCCCCGCTTAGGCTATCACACTTTTAAGCTACCCTCAGTTACCTCAACCGTCTACCAGTCAGCAACAATATTCAAACGTATTGAAATCAAACGCGACTATTGCTCAGCAACAACCTAATAATAAATTTTCATACGCTAACATTTTAAAAAGTAACCACAATACAGCGCAAAAACCGGTACTAGTAAACGAAGCTCCAGGGTCTAATTTTAGCCGTATTGAAGCCTCAATTGAGAGCTTAATACAAACAGTAAATACTTTTACTCTCAACATGTCCTGTATGATGCAGGAAATGTTGAAAATGCAGGCTGTATTAAGCAAACCATGAACTTGAAAATATGTTTTTGGAACGCAAACGGCATCTGCACACATAAAAATGAAATAGAATATTTTCTGCTGGATAAACAAATCTATGTTATGCTTATCTCAGAAACTCATTTGACATCTCGAAGTTATTTTAGAATTAGTGGATATAATTTATACGACACCAAGGATCCTCGAGGTAGAGCTTGTGGTGGCTCGGGAATTCTAATAGAAACGCGAATAAAACACTACCTGTTAAATGAATTTTATGAAGATTATCTTCAAGCAACAAACATCTGCATTGAAAATTTTTATCAAAAACTTGTGATATCATCTGTTTATTCTCCTCCCAGGTTTTCAATTTCAGAGAGTCAATATACCGCATTTTATACAACACTGGGGACCCGTTTTCTAGCAGCTGGCGACTACAATGCTAAACACACATTTTGGGGTTCACGTTTAATCAGTCCCAAGGGTCGTGTTTTGTTTGACACAATTTCAAAAATGGGTTTGAATGTTGTTTCAAGTGGTCAGCCAACATATTGGCCAACGGATCGACAAAAAATTCCTGATATTATCGACTTTGGAGTTATGAAAGGTGTGCCCAGCGAAATGATTGAAGTTGAAGCATCATTGGATTTATCTTCAGATCACTCGCCTACTATTATCACTATTTACTCACACACCACTGCAACATCAACATGCGATTTACTGCTGACATCTGCACGTATTAACTGGCTGAAATACAAAAAATAATTGAGTGCTCACTGCACGGAAAATATGCTGTTGAGAAGACTTACTGACATAGAAAATTCTATTACGTTGTTTGAAGCACATGTTAATCAAGCTGCTCTTAATGCTTCTTCAAATCAACCAAATCAACAAGTAAGACATTTCTTCTGTAGATATAGAAAGGCTATTGACTGAAAAACGGAGAGCGCGACGAGAATGGCAACGTTACAGATCCCCCCCAGCTAAAGTTAAGGCTAAAGGAATGCACCAAACAGCTCAGAAAAGTTTTACAAACACAAAAAACAGCTTCGCTGCAAAAATTTCTTCAAGAACTCGATGCAACACCATAAACAGATTATTCGCTATGGCGTGCAGCCAGAGGACTTAAAAGGCCAGTGATTTGCAAACCTCCGTAACGAGATTCGAATGGTGACTGGGCAAGAACTGATGCTGAAAAATGTGCTCTTTTCGTTAAGCACTTAGAAAAAGTATTTACACCGAATATTTCTACTGATATTGTTGAACAGCCACCAGTCGTCTCTTTACCAGAAATACCGTTAAGATTTAACATTGTGGAGATTGAAAAGGCCATCACTAGTCTTAACACCAAAAAAGCCCCAGGTGTCGACAAAATAAGCAACAAAATGCTTCAACAACTGCCTTATATTGCAAAAAGAATTATACTATTCATTTTTAATAGTATTCTGCGGCTGCAATACTATCCTGCAGAATGGAATGTTTCGATGATTATTATGATACCAAAGCCCGGCAAGGATCATACGAAGGTTGAATCCTATCGGCCTATTAGTTTATTGCCCAACATTTCAAAACTATTTGAAAAGCTGTATATGAGCAAGCTGATGCCTATAGTGACTAGAAGTGGATGCATTCCAGATCATCAATTCGGTTTTCGCAGAAAACATAGCACAATTGAACAAACTCACAGACTTGTGAATGTTATCAGAGACATTTTCGAAAAGAAGAAATATTGCTCTGCGCTCTTTATAGATGTTTATCAAGCTTTCGATAAAGTATGGCACGAAGGACTTATACATAAATTAACGCAAAATCTACCCGCAAACATTGTTAGGCTTTTAATAAGCTACCTAATTGAACGAAAATTTGTAGTTAGGGAAGGCAATTTTTTAAGCCCACTGCAGTCGATCGAAGCCGGAGTTCCCCAAGGCAGTATCTTCGGTATATTACTTTATTTAATATATGCCTCTGATTTACCGTTAAGCAGTAACATTCATACATCAACATTTGCCGATGTTACAGCTTTTCTAAGCGTTCACGAAAATCCTGTAGAAGCTTCCCGCAATTTACAAGGGTATATATCAATTATTTGAGTTAATGCCTTTCTACTAACGATATGTACATAAATAAGTACATTTATAATTTATTTTAATGTTGCAGAATTCATGATGCCAATAAGTTATTGAACGCAGCTCGTGGCACTGCCTTATTATTACTCGAGAACTTGGAAAATAAAAACAGTTCCCTGGAGGATAACATGAAGGCTTTAAAATAAATTGGTATTGTAAACTTTAAACCGCAGACTTGTATTGAAGTTCTAGAAGGGCGAACAGAAATTCGTATGTTTTAATGGTGGTGAATGTCTTAATATTTAAATTTTTATTCAAGAAAATATGTACATGATTTTTTTGAAGTGAAAATTTTTATTGGCGCGGTACGGAGGTTTTGGGTGTGCTAAAATCTCTGATTTCGCGACACCGTCATAGTTTTTGACATCACGCTCGCTTCATTTTGAGCGAAAAAAATACGGTTCTCGAATTGACTTCGACTGTTGTACTAGATTAAAGGAACACACAACATTTTTCTTTAATCTATTTTTTGGTTGGACTGGCATATATTTTATTGTTTGGTATGTTTGATTCATTGAGAAGAAGTTGTTGCTGAACAATGTATTGTGTGCTAGTAAAAAATTTTACTAGTTGTCAAGTACAAAATTTTTTAAAGGAAATTTATTTGTTATCAGGGGCCTAATTCTCACTCTCGTGATCGAAATTGCATTCGAATCGAAATTAATTTCGATAGTGTGAGAATTGCTAATGATGTTATTCGATACGAAACGAATCGAATTTTTGTTTCAGTGTTGGAAAAAACTGTATAAAAATGATTTTACAACACTGAATAAATTGTAAAGAAAAACATATGTTCAAGCCGAATTCATAACAGGTGAAGCTGAAAACACAGCTGATCTACTTTTTTCTTGCATAATGGAGGCTCGCATGTCAAAATTTGTACATGCAAGCATATGGACTCATATGTCAAATGTTGTTGTAATGTTGTACTTGTTGTAGTATTAACACTACCTGTTATGAATTTGCCTTGCATATGTTTATAGAATAAAAAGTGAAGCAACAAATTTAATATTAAATAAAAATTTTTTTAAACATACATTTAAAATGGATCCAATATTCTTTTTTTATTCGTCTTCTTCTGATTCTGACGAGTATGAAAACGTCAACATTATCAGAAAAAAATAAGAAATAACGCGGATCTCTTAAGTTTGTCAAACAATGAGTAAGTATATGCATTTACGTTTTACTAAAAATATAATATACATATATAATTTATTATTTAGATTTAAAAAACGTTTTCGACTCTCAAAAGAAGCATTTAATTATGTTTTTAGAGAGTTAGAATTTAAGGGGCAACTTTCCAGTACCATGTCAAAAATCGTCAAACGAGTGTTGGACGAGATAGAGCTGAAGCTTTGTGGCAAATTCATTCGTTTCAGTCCTACAGGAAATGATGAATGTAAAGAGTATTTCATGAGAAAATATAAAATTCCAGGATGTAAGGAAATGTTTTGAATGGTGCTTTCATCAGTTATTTTAATAATTGCATATACAGTTATTGGTTGTGTGGATAGGACCCACTTCGGTTTGCAGAAGCCTCCGGATGAGCATATGCTTTTCAACAGAAAGGGATTCCACAGTTTAAACTCAATGATTGTAAGTAGACGCAGCTGAAACACAGCAGTTAAAATATTTGTGTATGTATGTGCTAACGATTTCTATTTGTAAAATTTATAGGTGTGTGATCACAAGCATACAATTTTGGCCATTAATTCCAAGTATGGAGGAGCCGCTCACGACTCTTTTGTTTGGAAAGAAACAGAAGTAAGAGCTATGCTAAACGAAGCATACAACAATAGTCTAAGGAATTTTGGCTCTTAGGTAACAAAAATATTGTCGTAATGGTTATTTTAAAAAGTAATAATTAAAATTTTATTCTTACATGGATATGTATGTATGTATGTAGATGACTCGGGATATCCCTGCGAACCTTGGTTTTGACACCGTATCGAACTGCTCAAGAAAACTCAATGGAGTCGAGGTTTAACGATGTTCACTCCAAGGCAAGGTGCGTGGTCGAAAGAACAATTGGGATTTTAAAGGCGAGGTGGAAAATATTGTGCCACGACAAAAGAAGTCGGTACAGTGCAGAAAAAGTTGCACAGTTCTCCAACGTCTGTGCAGCTTTACACAATATCTGCATAAGCTTTAAAGTGCAAAATTACGAGAATGTACATCATATTCCTGACAACAACCCAGGGGTTGTATTTGATGACGGCACCGAAACCAATATATGTAAGTAAAATAGGCCACTCGTGACATATGTATGTATGTAAATAAATAAAAGGTTAAATAATTTATTTCTATTTGATTATTAATATATATATTAATAACTAGCCTATCCCGGTGTGCTTCGCTACCCCCCTCGTTATAAAATAAAATTAAAAGTATTTATATATCCTATTGTGAAAATTTAATGACGATCGGTCCAGTAGTTAAGACTATATTACGATTTTTAATTTTCCTAAAAATGGGCGTGGTTCCACCCACTTTTCTCCTGGTACGTATTCCAAATTATGCCAATACCATATGTACCAAATATCATCGACGTAGGTCAAAAAATGCCCAAAATATGGCGATTTAAATTTTTTGGTTATATAGGCGGTACCACGCCCCTTTGTCCAATCCCGGCCATATTTGCTGCAGCACTAAAAAAATGCATACCAAACCGACTTACCAAATTTTGTTCAAATACCGTTATCAGGAGCAGAAATAATAGATTTTTAATTTGTGGTTTATATGAGAGGTACCACGCCCCTTTGTCCAATTGGACCGAATTGTAAATCTAAACCACCCGGTACGCCACCCAAACGCATACAAAAAAATTTATGCAAATCGGTGCAGCCGTTTAGGAGGAGTTCAGTTACAACGCACGTACAGTAGAATTATATATATAAAGATAATATATGGGTTAATAATTTATAATATGTAGTTAAATAGTGATAAATTACAGCGAAACAATTTAAAAATTTTAATTATATACTAGTATCAAAATAATTGTAGGTCAATTTGACAGTAAACATCTATAGCAAGACATACTTAGTAGTCTTGCTCAACATTGACTAGCTTAATGTATGAACAATGTGCGCTAGTGCTTGCTTGTGTATGAAAATTGTGTGGCCGTTCATATTAAAAGCAAATGAAATACAATATTTACAAAATATATATTTATAAAATGTATATTTTTGAATATAAAAAGTGAAGAATATGATGCAAATAGCATATTTTCGTTAAATAATTGAAAACAATTAATATTATTATTAATAAAAATAACATTATTCTGGTTGACCCTGCCAGTAGTTACATGCTTGTCTCAAAGATTAAGCCATGCATGTCTAAGTACACACGAATTAAAAGTGAAACCGCAAAAGGCTCATTATATCAGTTATGGTTCCTTAGATCGTTAACAGTTACTTGGATAACTGTGGTAATTCTAGAGCTAATACATGCATTATAAACACGGACCTTTGGGACGTGTGCTTTTATTAGGCTAAAACCAAGCGATCGAAAGATCGTTATTATGGTTGAACTCTAGATAACTTGCAGATCGCATGGTCTTGTACCGGCGACAGATCTTTCAAATGTCTGCCCTATCAACTTTTGATGGTAGTATCTAGGACTATCATGGTTGCAACGGGTAACGGGGAATCAGGGTTCGATTCTGGAGAGGGAGCCTGAGAAACGGCTACCACATCTAAGGAAGGCAGCAGGAGCATAAATTACCCACTCCCAGCTCGCGGATGTAGTGACGAAAAATAACAATACAGGACTCATATTAGAGGCCCTGTAATTGGAATGAGTACACTTTAAATCCTTTAACAAGGACCTATTGGAGGGCAAGTATGGTGCCAGCAGCCGCGGTAACTCCAGCTCCAATAGCGTATATTAAAGTTGTTGCGGTTAAAACGTTCGTAGTTGAACTTGTGCTTCTACGGGTAGTACAGCTATAATTGTAGTTTGTACTGTACCTTATGTATGTAAGCGTATTACCGGTGGAGTTCTTATATGTGTTAAGTACTTGTATTTTTCGCATATTCCTCCTATTTAAACCTGCTTCAGTGCTTTTCATCGAGTGTTGTTGTGGGCCGGTACAATTACTTTGAACAAATTAGAGTGCTTAAAGCAGGCTCCAAATGCCTGAATATTTTGTGCATGGAATAATGAAATAAGACCTCTGTTCTACTTTCATTGGTTTTTAGATCAAGAGGTATTGATTAATAGAAGCAGTTTGGGGGCATTAGTATTACGACGCGAGAGGTGAAATTCTTGGACCGTCGTAAGACTAACTTAAGCGAAAGCATTTGCCAAAGATGTTTTCATTAATCAAGAACGAAAGTTAGAGGTTCGAAGGCGATCAGATACCGCCCTAGTTCTAACCATAAACGATGCCAGCTAGCAATTGGGTGTAGCTACTATCATGGCTCTCTCAGTCGCTTCCCGGGAAACCAAAGCTTTTGGACTCCGGGGGAAGTATGGTTGCAAAGCTGAAACTTAAAGGAATTGACGGAACGGCACCACCAGGAGTGGAGCCTGCGGCTTAATTTGACTCAATACGGGAAAACTTGCCAGGTCCGAACATAAGTGTGTAAGACAGATTGATAGCTCTTTCTCGAATCTATGGGTGGTGGTGCATGGCCGTTCTTAGTTCGTGGAGTGATTTGTCTGGTTAATTCCGATAACGAACGAGACTCAAATATATTAAATAGATGCTTTCAGGATTATGGTGTTTGAAGCTTTTGTAGCCTTCATTCATAAGCGCAGTAAAATGTGTGAGTGTTTGAATGTGTTTATGAAGGTGGAGCCGTACCTGCTGGATTGTCCCATTATAAGGACACTAGCTTCTTAAATGGACAAATTGCGTCTAGCAATAATGAGATTGAGCAATAACAGGTCTGTGATGCCCTTAGATGTCCTGGGCTGCACGCGCGCTACAATGAAAGTATCAACGTGTATTTCCTAGACCGAGAGGTCCGGGTAAACCGCTGAACCACTTTCATGCTTGGGTTTGTGAACTGAAACTGTTCACATGAACTTGGAATTCCTAGTAAGTGTGAGTCATTAACTCGCATTGATTAAGTCCCTACCCTTTGTACACACCGCCCGTCGCTACTACCGATTGAATTATTTAGTGAGGTCTTCGGACGTGATCACTGTAACGCCTTCTTGTGTTTTACGGATGTTTCGCAAAAGTTGACCGAACTTGATTATTTAGAGGAAGTAAAAGTCGTAACAAGGTTTCCGTAGGTGAACCTGCGGAAGGATCATTATTGTGTTCTTAACCGTAAAATAAAAATACAAAATTAACATGAAATTGTTATAAAAGCTAAGTTAAAGCAAAAAAGTAGCAAAATGAGTCATCAGCTAATTAGTTTAGTTGACGCAAAATGTAGCCAAATGCCCCGTCATCTTATTAGTGACGCGAATTTAGTTGTTAAAACTAAATGAATGAAATGAATAAATGGGTAGTAACAAACACAATGCCTCCTACTAATGACTAAAAGTAGCAAAATGACTCGTCATCTTATTAGTGACGTGAATTTAGTTGTTAAAACTAAATAAACATATTGCAAAATAATGCAATGTGGTGGTAAGCTGGGACCACAAAGGTAAACAAAATGCTTCATCATCTTATTAGTGACGTGAATTTAGTTGTTAGAACTAAATGAATGAAATGAATAAATGGGTAATAACAAACACAATCCTCCTACTAATGACTAAAAGTAGCAAAATGACTCGGCATCTTATTAGTGACGCGAAAATCATAAACATAAATTTATAGTTGTACTTGTATAAAATTCATATTTTTATTCAAGTTAATAATGTTCCATTATAGAACTAAGACATTCGCAACAGAAAATTTATGTTTTAAAATAAAATAAATTATTGAAGGAATTGATATACATATGTCAATATAATTATTTTGGTGTATTTTTGATTTCTTTCAATAAATGTATTTATGAAATGTTATTAAAAAAAAATAATATCACTCTAAGCGGTGGATCACTTGGCTCATGGCATAGAATACATAGAAGTGACTCGAGACGGAAGATTTTGCATACTAGTTTGTATACACTCATACAGTCTCCAGTTTTCGTTTTTTTCTTTGTGCTTTATTTCTATCCAAATTAATATTATAAATCGCAAAACTAATTAAATATCCATATATTTCTCTAATTCACATTAAAAATATTATTAATTAATTAATTTAAGATGGTTTTCACTGATCGATTGTATTTTATCACTATAATATCTGCAAAATATCAGAATTTATCAAGTATGTATGTATGCATGTGTGTATGTAAGTTAAAAACCACCACCATTTGGCAAATTTCCAGCATATATGTACGTATGTTTTCCACTAAAAACTGAACTTTTTTTTTGCTTTTCGTTTTGTTTATCTTCATAACAAACACACTAATGTTGTCTCTTTTTCACGGTGTCTCGTTATGACAAATAAAATATGATCCAAGTCCAATTTTTTTTGTTTTCTTCATATCTGGTTACCTGTGCTCATGGGTCGATGAAGAACGCAGCAAAATGTGCGTCATCGTGTGAACTGCAGGACACATGAAGATCGACATTTTGAACGCATATCGCAGTCCATGCTGTAAGGTACTTTAATTTTTAATTATTGTGCTGCTTGGACTACATATGGTTGAGGGTTGTAATACTATGCTAAATGAGTTGCATTTTCTTTCTTTCGAGAAGAAATTAGCACATAATGAATGCTAATTCGTATTCATAATATTAAAAAATGCAAATGTCAACTTATTAAACGGCTAAAGTAGCGTGATGTCTACAATAAAATTTTCGAGTTTATTAGCGTGTAATAACCGCGTCATAGTGCTATTAAACGTTTGTGAATACTACTTTAGCGCATTTTGCTTATTAGCTTCTAATAAAACGTTTGTGAATAACACTGTAAATCTATAAATTTATTTACCTAGAAAAAAAAAACAAAACAAAAATTTCTCTACATATATACAATTGAAAATTACTTTTTTTTGCAATTACTTAAAATTGTCTAAAAAAAACCTTTATACAAAATCTTTAAATTTGCTTATTTAAAACAAAACTTAATAAAAAATATTTATAGATACTTTTAATCAAATTAATTTAATCAAATCACTTTAATGTTACTTTTAATATAATAAAACAAAATTTGTAATAATTTTACAAAACTTTTTATAAAAAAAAAATTAAAAAAAAAGAAGAAAAAAAACAAACTATAGAAAATATTGAAGTAAACAAGATTGATCACCTTGTTTGTTTCAACATTTTTTTATAAAAAGGGAGGTGCATAGGTAGGTGGACAATGCCTATGTTTCCAAGCTTTAAAAACATATATAAATGTTTCCAAATTTTCAAACATTTTAAAATACAAACACTTTAAAATACACATAAAATATAAACATTTTTAATTATATACAAAGACATTAAAATTCATAAAACTTTCAAACATTTTAATATTTAAACACTTCAGGATAAAAATAATAGTAAAATATTTTCATTTAGAAACAAAGATATTAAAATTTTTAAAACTTTTATTATATTATAAATTATAATTAAATATAAATCTCTGATGACACTGCGCAGCACTGGCAACACGTACTAATTTTAAGCAACTATGTATAAGCAACTAATTAACTGCTGAAAATATCATTGAAAAGATGATAAGCAGCGAGGAAAATTGGAAAGCAATCGAGCAATACATTGTAAATGTTCTCCGCTCCAAAAAGCGGGACCTTGACGCATCTGATCTAGCCGTAGCCACACCAAGAGAAGGTTAACTTACCAAAATATTAGGATCCACCTGGAAGTAATGCTAGTAGCGGTGCCCAGGTGGGCAATATATCCTAGGAGAGATAAGGTGGGTTTTTAGCCGGTAAACGTTAAGCGGAGCCCGGCATAAGGCAATGCGTAACGCATTTTCCCAGCCTTACACCCAAAAAAAAAAAAAAAAAAAAAAAAAATGTATAAGCAACTATGTATAATACTATGTTCACACGGACAGAAATTATAGAGGTTCGCGCTCTCATTCTTGGTTCGCGGGCCAACCTTGATTGAACCTACATGTTTCGCCATACAAAATTTTGAGAGCGAACCTACGTGTTTCATTTTGAACCTTGTTGCGAACCCGTATAATTTACTATCATCTCTAATTTTGATAACAAATTATCGCTAGTTTATCTGAACTAGTTGTGCAAAATTATTTTAACAAAGAAAAACAATTGATAAGTGCTAAAATTTAATAAAAACATTGAACAAATATAAAACATATAATTATATTTATGTAAATAATTAAATAAAATGAAAAAGCAATAAATAGTCAATTATATTTTAAGCAATAAAAGAATGTCGAAGTACGAACCAACATGGAATATGTCGTGAGAACACATGGGTTCGCCATCGAGGTTCACGGAGCGAACCTAGTGTTTCAGTTCTTCGTGTGAACATAGTATAAGAATAAACTAGCGAGTAGGGATGAAACGATACCACTAAGGTATCGATACTTTTACTCGATATACTATGTTCACACGAGAAGCTGAAGCACTTGCTTCGCTCTCTGAAGCATGTTTATGAATCTAGCTGTTCACATGACTCATGTACTTGCTTCGATTTGACAGTTCTCTTTTTAATAACAAATAAAATCTAAAATAGACAAAAAAATAAGCTAAAATTATTACGCATTTTTAAAAATGCACAAACATATTTTTTGTTTCCATTGTTGTTTTATCTTTATAGTTTTAATTCAATTTTTCACTTTTAATTAAAATTTTTGTTGTGGTTTTTGCATCTAGTTCAGATAAACTTCCGATAAATTACGATAAAATTTAGAGAAGACAGCAATTTTTCATGCTTCGCAAGTGGATTCAATATGAATCTACATGCTTCGCTTCAAAATTTTGTATGGCGAAGCATGTTGCTTCGCTCATGACTGGGCTGTGAAGCATGAATAGAGAGCGAAGCATGTTCCGTGTGAACGTAGTAATACGGTATCAGTTCAAAAGTATCGATACCTACTCAGTATCGAATAAAAAGCATCGATACTTACTTGTATCGGTCAGCTTCTTCATATGATTTTAAATACTAAAAACAAAAGTAAATACACAACAACACACATCTGTAGGTATGTACTTTAATTAAACTTTTTTAAAACAAAAAATAGCAAGTATATTCTATAAAATAGGCACATATATACATATGTATGTAAATATGTATATACTTTGAATTCAATTTACAAAAATTAAGGTAAAACAAACAATTTTTTCATACTATCTAAAATAGCCTTAAGGAACACGGCAATTAATTTCATGTAATGAGATCATGGTAATAAGGTACATATGTATGTATGTATGACATTCAAGAAAAAAATCAGTTTTTGATGTACGCTGCGTATATATTGAATTCCATCATACCAAAGCGTCTGCTGCATTCACCCAATACTTTGTTTTGTAACTGTGCGACATATTCTATTGATGAAGAAAAATTTTGTAATTTTGACGTGAGACAACTTATCATTGGTATAATCTTCGATAAAGTCACATAATCCTGGCCTGAAGACTCTTTAGTGACATACTCGAATTGCTTTAACAACCGGACTATTTGCTTTAGTATTTCGAGCTCGTGGCCAGTCACCATTTCAGGACTACCTGTGCTACCTTCCAGCAGAATTTCGGAACCAATTTTGGACATGTCTATAAATCTATCCAACATGTAATATAGTGAGTTCCAGCGCGTCTTAACGTCCAAAATAAATTTTTTTGTGCATCCTGCTGGTACCCCCATATCTATCTGAATTTTTCTAAGCTTGTCCGATTGAATTACACTGTTTTTAATAAATTTAACAATTTCTCTTACTTTTTTGATAACATCAGTGACTGAAGACGAATAATTATTTATTGCTGATTCAACTATTAAATTAATAGTGTGAGCAAAACATGGCAAATACTTCGTATCGCCTAGAGTTTTTTTTACCGCTGCAACCATATTTGCGCCGTTGTCTATCACTGCACATGTTACTTTAATCAGTGGGATTCCCCAATCTTTTAAAATACCACCAAATATGGTGGAAACATACTCGGCTGTATGATTAGATGCCAGTTCTCTAGTTGCAATATTGGCACTCGTGAATGTTGTTTTTTCTAAAAAATGTATTGTAACTCCCACAAAGCTTTTTTCATTCATGGTCTCAGTCCATATGTCAAGCGTGACACAAAACGCAGTTGCATCTGTAATTCTTTTAGCGTACTCTATTTTCATGCTGTCGTACTTGTTACAGAGCAACTTTTTAAAATGCGTCGAAGAAGGAACTTTATAATAGGGCGCTAATTCCTTCATCAATTTCAAAAAACCTTCCCCTTCAACGACATTAAATGGCCTCATGTCTCTGCATATAAATTATAAAACGCACATATTTATCTTATTATATTTTACGCCACCTTCTGCAATAATAACAATGATATATAGCAAATATTACTTGTTAAGTATAGTGGTACTTACCTTTCTGTGAAGATATGCTTTCGAACGCAGATTTTATTGTAGTACACGAGCTAACTGTTGGGACATCAGTATCATTTTCCTTTTGCTTTCTCCTTAAATGGAAAATCCATTGACTTTTTTTATTAGTAAGAATTACATATGTGTACATATAATATGTACTTACTTTGAAATATTTTCCTCGACAGGAGCAGTATAGCCGGGATGGCATTTAAGGTGCTTGTGCAAATTTGATGTGTTGCCGCAATAACGAACGATCTTAAAACATTTTTTGCAGCTCGCAATTTTATCGTCTTTTTTATAAAGTGTAACCATACACTTGATTTGCAAGGTCCCATTTTCATAAATTTATTTAACTTTAAAAAAACAAAGATATTGTGTTAATCTGGCGTCGTTTTTGTAGCCAGTAAGAAACGAGTATTTTTGACCGATACGAGTACTTTTTACCGATACCTACTTGGTACTCGGTAGTAAAGTATCGATACCAAAAGTACTTGGTTTCTAAAGAAAAGTATCGAGTACTTACTTGTATTTACTCGTATCGTTTCATCCCTACTAGCGAGTAAAGAATCTAAAGATATTAAATTGACTCTTTACATACCACTCAACCAAAACAGTCGTTCCACTTATTTTTAATATATTATAACGCAACTGGCGGGATGCTTAAAACCATCGCCGATGTGTATGGTGTTTCAACAACGACTGTGTCCAATATTGTTGGCAATGTTACACATTATATTGCACTACTACGGAATTATTTTATAGTGTTTCCAAAAACTCAACAAGAACTTTTGAACAAAAAACGAGATTTCTACGATATTGCAAAATTTCCTAACGTTGTTGCAGCAATTGATTGTACACATGTCAAAATAATTTCTCCAGGTACATATCTCTGTTTCCATTTTAGTACACTAGTAAATATTTTTAAAAACTTCCACATTTTAGGTGGCAAAGATGCCGAATTATATAGAAACCGTACAGGATTTTTCTCAATGAACGTCCAAACGATGTGTGATGCACACCTAAGAATCCTTGACATATTTGCTAGATGGCTCGGATCCTCACATGACTCAAATATATTACTCAATTCGAAAATATATTCTAGATTCTGCAACAATGAATTTGAAAATTGTCTGATTGTGGCTGACAGTGGCTATCCAAACAAAGATTTTATATTGACTCCACTGTCAAGCGTAAAAAATGCTGAAGAAAATTTATATAATGAGTCACAAATTCGAACTCGTAACTGTATAGAAAGAAGCTATGGTGTTTGGAAACGAAGATTACCTTTTTTATCTCTAGGCATTCGTTTAAACCACAGAAAAATAGAGGGTGTAATTGTAGCGACTGCTGTTTTACATAATGTGTGCTGTATAAATAAAGAAATGGAACTCCCGCTTTATCAAACAGTACCGAATCGGCAGTAAATTTGGTGAACAATGTGCCTCGCAATATAAACGCTAGCAATTCGGTTGCACAAAACACTGCACGTCGATCTTTGATAAATTCTTATTTTAAAAAATTATTGTAAATAAAGTAACACACAAATTTTAATTCAGTTAATTTCTTTTATTAAAATAAAATAATATTCAATATTAATAATAAAAAACAAAAATAAAATTATTTAACAAACTAATAATAATCTATAATTTTATTAATTTGAGATCAATATCACAACCGAAATAGAATATTTATTGGCCGCTGTACAGAAATAAAACTCCATTATTGAAAATAAAAAAATGGATAGAGTCGGCGCAGAAGAAAAATGAAATGAATGAAAAAATATAGAGAGTGGTTTCAACAGCAAGTTCTGAAGACAAACTAAACTATGTTATTATTTTTCTGCCAGTAATTTACTGGTTTTAAGTTTTATGTAAATAATTTCTTCTCGGAGCTTTTCCATCTCGAGGCTGATTTTATCCATCTCCTTAATATGTCTTTCTTTTAGAAACTCCATTTCTAATCTTTGCCTCTCCGACTTGACTTCTGCCACTTTTGCCCACGAGTCCGTTGCTTTTTGTTGCTTCAAGGCTTTTTTTATGGGTTTTCTTAAAGTTCTTGGGGTATACTTCGCCCAAGATGTATTCTCTACAAAAAATTATAAAAATTACGATGTGTAAAATATAATAGAAAGATAAAAACTTACCATCTTCTTTTTTTACGGCCACTTCTTCTTTCTGGTCATCTTTGCCGCCAATAGCACCCTCTTTCTCAACTACTTTCTGGTCATCTTTGCCGCAAATAGCACCCTCTTTCTCAACTACTTTTTGGTCACCTTTCTCAATCAAAAACTCATCAATAAATTCAATATCTGTAAAATCTGAATACATACATATGTACATGAATATAAATATGTTTAAGACTTTTTTACGAATTATAAATTAATAATAATTTATTAAAACTTACCGTTTTCCTGAGTATCGCAGTAGGGTGGGTCAATTTGTTCGGGACCGAAAAACATGAAAAACCGTATAGCACAATCGTAATCTACGGGAAATTCTAAGAACTTTTCCAAAGAAACCATGGTTCTAAAATCAAAATCGAGCTTCCGGTTTTATAAGAGAAAATTTGGTGCTCAGGACATCAGTTTGGCTATTGTTATTTTAACATAAACCTCCAAAACCATTATTTGGGTAAATAATTTTCGTATATATGAAAAGTAATATTATCAGGCTCAAGTTGAGTTTTATTGAATTAATGAAAATTCAAAATTACTAAGAGTTTTTTTATGTTGGAAAATATTATTATTTATATCCAATCAGTTCTTAGCAGAACGTATCAGTACTGATTTCAAGGCCGCTACACCTCTCATCAGCGTTCAATTGTCCATCTTTACAATTTTCGTAAAGTGGATACTAATTGAGAAGAATATCAACTATTTAACCAGTTTTCAACAGAAATAGAATATGAGAATTAATTTTTAATTAAATTTTTATTCTCCAATGAAACAGTGCTGTTTAGTACGAAATTCCCTCATTACTGTTTGGAACTAATAATCAACACAAACTCATAGTCCGTTATCATCAAAGTATTCTACTTTGTATTTTAACGTTTTTGTTGTTTTTACTCTATATTAGGGAAATTCACATATTACTGTGAACCTTGTTATTAGGGTATTTATAGCTCGTGCCCAAGCGGAATTAATATTTTTATATTATTATTATTACGAAAAATCCGAAAATAATGCTATTTTTTTGGAAATATTCATTGCAATTCATTGCAAGTGGTGAATAGTTGGCCTGTAACGCAGGAAGAGGGCTTATTTTAAAGGAAATTTTCTCAGCTTTCTATATCTGTCCTCATTTATAGAAAATTATTTACCCAAATAATGGTTTTGGAGGTTTATGTTAAAATAACAATAGTCAAACTGATGTCCTGAGCACCAAATTTTCTCTTATAAAACCGGAAGCTCGATTTTGATTTTAGAACCATGGTTTCTTTGGGAAAAGTTCTTAGAATTTCCCGTAGATTACGATTTTGCTATACGCTTAGTAGGCAAAAAAATTGACACGGTCGTAGGTGGATGACTTCCCCAAAATTTGCACTTCCTGACATATTTCTAATATGGTACAGTCAGTGTTGGTTGTTGCAGAAGGCTGAGGTGGTCCACCACCAGTAGCATAGGTTTGGCGCTTGTCGTAAGCAAAATTTTGCTTAGTCGTTGCCTTTATATTAACATATTTTGTCTTGAGAACTTTGTGTGACCGGAAAGTGTGAGTAAACTTGCTGTTTTTCTTCTGCGCCGGCTCTATCCGTTTTTTTATTTTCAATAATGGAGCTGTATTTCTTTACAGCGTCCAATAAGTACTCTCTTTCGGTTGTTGTAAAATTGGGACTTCTTTTATCTATTTTATTCACAATTTAATTTAATTAGCACTGACCAGATATTTTGCGACAAACTCTTAAAATATATTTTAATGCTATAACAGCTGTTTTCTAAAAATTATCGATAAACTTTAATAAGAGCAATTAAGTTCAACTGAAAAAATTAAAGTGCGTTTAAACTATTTTTAAATTTTTATGAAAATTAACTAAAACTATATATAAATATCCACTCATTTATTTGCCATTAGTGGAATATAAAAATGAATTTAGTGCGGATTTAAAAGAGAACGAAAATGGTATTAAAAAGTTACTGGAAGCTATTGAGAAACGGTACGAAGAAAGGCTAAAAAAATGGCTAATGCTCAAAAAATGTTTGATAAAAATTTACAAGAAGTTCAAAAGTTATATGGATCTGTTAATGAATTTGAAAATAAAAACAAACAAATATATACATCAATAGAGGAAAACAACAACAAAATGTGCAACGAAATAAAAAAAGTTATAAAAGAAACAAGTGCGCCAAAAAATTAAATGTCATATTCAGAAACAGTGAAAAACCCAACACTGCTACCTGATGTAACTAAAAAATTGCCTTTAATAACACGCTGCTACAAATGAGCACTTTTTTTTATACTTGAAAAGAGACCTAGTGTAGGTTATAGACCTTATTTAGTAGATCATAAATCAATTTTTAAAAGTTCGGAAACACCCTCAAATTTCGGAGTTATTCCGAAAAAACTATTTTCGGGTAGGTCCGAGTACTTATGAACACGTAACTCAGTTGATTTTAATCTGATCTTCAATTTTTAAATGGTTTCAGAAAGAAGAAAAATGTGCTTTTCTAAATATATATATATTATTGGTATATATATTAACTTTTTGCAGTGATATTTTCAATTATATCTGATTTTAATTTTATTTTTTCTAGGTTTTTCAACTTTGGCGCCATTTTTTTAAATTAGATTGTTCAAAAACATACCCTTATGTATATATTTAATTAAAGCTGATTTAGTTCTGAGTTAAACCAGCTTTCAATAAATAAAATCGAGTAAAAAATAAAAAAGTTATTAAGGTTTTTCAAAAGTTAAAAATTTTGCTTTTACAAATATTGATCAATAGCTACTACATTTTCTTTATTTTTTTAATCTTATAATGATATGATTATATAAATATTTTAAAATAACAGTATTCAAATTATTTTATTTAGAAATTAAGAATATATGATTAAAAAAGTATAAAAAAAAAATTATTCTCACTTAAATTTTTTTCCGCTTGGGGGTATCAAGTGCTATTTAAATTTAAATAAAGTTTAATAACTTTCACAAATATTGTCCGATTTAAAAAAACTAAAGTTCATTTTATTTGTTATAAAATTCTATTTAAAATTTTTTATACAAATACATCTGCTTTTATAGAAAAAATTATAAAAAAAAGAACTCAAAGTTAAAAAAACATAAAAAAATAAAAAAAATTGCAGATGTTATTACGAAAATTACTACCAATATTTAATTAATATAGCATAAAATGTATACGGTTGGAAAGATCTATTCTTTGTCTTTCATAAAGCGTTAAAAAATTGAAGATCGGATTAAAATCAACTGAGTTACGTGTACATAAGTACTGGAATCTACCCGAAAATAGTTTTTTCGGAATAACTCCGAAATTTGAGGATGTTTCCGAACTTTTAAAAATTGATTTATGATCTACTAAATAAGGTCTATAACTTACACTAGGTCACTTTCCAAGTATATTTTCACTGTAGCACCGTGTAATTAAACCTAAAGAAAAAAAAGGTTTTCAAAACAAAAGAAGAACTAAATAAGAAAGTAGACCCAGTAAACTTAAAAATAACCACACAGAAAAAATTTTTCACCAATTAACTCTTTACTTAAAAATATAAAAAAAATTTATTAAATATTTAATTTATTTAATTAAATTTTTAATTGTAATAAATAATTTTAGTATAAAAATTTAATTAAATATTTAATAAAATTTTTTTATACTTTTAAGTAAAGAGTTAATTGGTGAAAAAAATTAAATATTTTTTTCTGTGTAATGTTGAAAATAAAAGAAATGGAACTTTAATAATACAAACAGATAATAATGACGAAAGAGAAAAAATAAAAGTGGCTATACAAGACCAAATGAGTGAAGGTTACGAGATAAAAGTGCACAACACAGTAGAAATGTATGTTACCATAACGGATATGTCATTTAAATATTCCGAGGAAGAAATAATGGACAAACTAAAAAAACAAAATCCAATTGTACGGGAAAGTAAAATTAAAATTTCTAAATTGTACAGTTTTAAAAAGAACAACAGAACAATTTATATTGCTAAAATTAATATTGATAATGAATCATACAAAAAAATAATCGAAGAACAAAAAGTAAATATTGGCTGGGAAAAAAGTAGAGTTTTCGATGGAACTGAAATAACACAGTGCTTTAAATGCAAAGGTTTTAATCATATGCCTAAAGAGTGCAGAAATCAAGAAGTTTGTATAAAATCCCATGGAAACCATAGAAACAAATAGTATGATCAGGAAAAAAATGAAAAATGTATTAATTGTGTACGAATAAATAAAAAGCTTAATCTTGGACTAGATGAAAATCACCATACGATGAATCGTGAGTGCCCAGTTTATAAAAATAAACTGAGTACGAAACAAAGAAGAATTGGAATAAACTTTTAACAATCAAAGAATATCACTCGGGGTATTTATACAAATGTTCAGGGATTAATCAATAACTATGTATAATCAAGTGGAAATAATGGTTGAAAATGAGCAATCTGATTTCAGATTTGATGAAGAAGAAATTGCATTAGAAGGATATGAACAAATCACTACTGTTTCAGAATCTGCAAGAACCGGGAGTCTTGCAATGTATATCAAGAAAAATTGGAACGTAAAAAAAATTTTTGAAAAAGTAGAGAATTTAAAATACTGGATAAGTGCATGCACTATGAAAAATAAAAATAGTTATTTTATAATAACAGCAGTGTATAGATCACCATCTTACAATGAAGCGGAATTATGTGAACATTTTGAAAAAATCATCGAAGATCTTAGTGAATACAACAGTGAAATGATAATAATAGGAGACTTTAACATAGATTGGTCGGGAAACGAATTTTATAAACACAGACTAGAAAATATTTTTAATGACAATGGCGTAAAACAAATCGTTGATGAATACACGATAGTAACAGAGAATACAAGAACTATAATCGATTTCGTTATAACAAACAAAGACAAGATATCAGTAGACATTAACCATGACAATAAAATCTCGGATCACGAGACAATAAACATTAATATCGAATGTAACGTAAACGTAATTGAACGTATATAATACAAAAAACTAGAAAGTTTTAAATACAAAAAAAATCAGTTTTCTAGAGAAATTTGCGCAGTACTAGCAATCAATGAAAATGGTAATTTAAATAATAATGTGAATTTTTTTGATACGTGCATTGAAGGAACAATTAAAAAATTTACAAAAAAAAAATAAAATAAAAGAAAACTACGACTACCGTTGGTTTAATCATGAACTAAGGCAATTAAAACAAGAAAAAAATTTTAAGTACCAGGTTGCAAAGACAGTAAATACGAACATAGCATGGAGCAATTACAAAATAGTAAGAAATATATATAAAACCAAAATAGTGAATGAAAAAATAGATACATTTGCTGCAGAATAAACCAGGGCTGTAGAGTCGTGAAAAAATAGTTGCGACTCCGACTCCGACTCCAGCCGCCGAAATTTTTAAAGAACGACTCCGACTCCAATGCTAAATGTATATGGACATTCCCGATAATTGAATCGCGAAATGTTCAACAACTTTTTTTGAGGGTACTTATTGACCTCTAAACGCGATTGAAGTTTGGGATTTCGCGAAAAAACATAAAAATAAATATTACAAAATAAAGCTGAATCAAAAGTTGTTTGTTTTTTTACAAAATATGGCTGTATTGTTTGGTGAAATAGTAGTCATTAAAAGAAAAATTACAAACAAATTTTAGTGCACCGATTTTGAATCATAATTGCATTTTTAAAAAAGAATTTTCACAAAAACATATTTTTTTCATTGATTTTTTTTTTTGCCGTTTTAAGCAAATTTAAAAACATTCTCATAAAATATAATCAAACTATAATATTTTGCAATTAAATGCAATTTTTTGTGGAAAAAAGGATTTTTTGTGAATAATTATTAATATGTATTAAAAATTCAATTATGGATCAAAATCGGTGCACTAACGATTGTTTGAAATTTTTCCTTTAATGAGCACTATTTTACCAAAAAATTCAGCATTAATTTGTAAAAACCAAACAACTTTTTTTCGCGAAATCTCAAACTTCAATCCAGTTTAGAGGTCCATAAGTACCCTCCAAAAAAAAAAGTTCCCCTGCTAATGATTAACGCGATTCAATCATCGGGACACCCTAATGTCCATACTGCTTTAGAATGAATATGACAACGCTTGCAGCGAAGTTTTTTCTTTTTAGATTTTAGTCCGGGTTTACATAGTGAAATATTTCTTATGAATTTTTTTTTATTCTCTTCTACACTTTCATCCGTGTCTGCACACTGAAATTTTTGTAATGAAATTTCACTGTGTGAACCGTGACTTTTCAAAATTGCTTTTACTTGGGAGAGAACGTTAATGCTTTTGTATTCTTCGGTTTCTTCTCAATCATGAAAAAATAAAAGCACAAGTTTATGAGTGACAAATAGGGTTAATGTTGAAGTTTTTGAAAAAGGAGCAAAATAGTCGTTTTTTTTAACGAAAAGTCTCACATTTTTACGTTTTTATTTAATCAAACACACAACAAAAAATCAACAAAATTAATAATTCAAATTAAATAAACTAAAAAATAATTCATTAAAAAGATTAAGTCAACTTCTGTAAAAAGGCAAATATTTGAAAATAGAAAATATTAAAAAAAAAAAAATTCACAGAATTTTTATTATGGAAAATATTTAAAAATTCTTTGTCGGGGTCGGAGTCGCTAAAAAAAGTCGCGTCCGGCAAAAACAGTGCAACTCCGACTCCACAGCCCTGGAATAAACAATGCATGTGACCAAAAACAAATGTGGAAAGAAATTAAAGATTTAGTACTCAAGAAAAACCGAACTGTGATATAATCTGTGATATTTAATCAAATAGAATTTAAGGATAGTTGCCAAATCGCTAATCAGTTTAATCATTTTTTTATAAAGGTACGGTCACACCTGTCAAACATTTGCCCAAAAAAGCGTAACCACTAAATACCAATGAAAAACTTTTTGATTTATGCATTTATTTATTAAGTTAAACAGCATCTAATAAGATAAGATTCTATTACATTTTCTATAAATTATATAGGAAACTGTTTAACGTACTAAACAGGTATCTAAATCAAAAGTTTTTTCATTAGTATTTAGTGGTTACGCTTTTTTGGGTAAATGTTTGACAGATGTGACCGTACCTTAAATAGTATAAAAGATATAAGAGATAGTATAGAAAATGTGCAATATATAAATCAAGTACCTGTGATAACTAGCAAATTTAATTTTCGTGCAATTAATATACAAAAACTTTATGATGTGTGTAAAAATATGAAAAAGAAACCAGACTTTAACAAAGTAACAAAAAACATTATTTTAGATAATTGGAACATACAGTTTCCTTGAAACAGGAATATTTCCTGAATCATGGAAAGAGTCAATAGTAACACCATTTGAAAAAGTTAAAAATACCCAAAAAAGTGAAGAATATCGTCCGTTAAAAACATGTGAAAAAATAATTTAGCAAATTGTTAAAATGCAATTGGAAAGTTATATGGAAAAAAATAAGTTATTTTCAAACTAGCAATCAGGGTTCCGAAAAAGTTATTCATGTGTAACCGCTGTCAATTATGTAATAAATAGGTGGAAAAAAATTGATAAAAATAACAAAGTAATGGCGATATTCCTAGATTTTAAAAGAGCCTTCGAAACAATAGACAGAAATATTTTGCTATAAAAATTATATACATATATATGTATGTATGGAGTGCAAGACAAAGAACTGCGGAAAGAAAGCAAAAGACTAAAGTAAATAATATAACATCGGGTACTATAAACAACGAGTTCGGTGTGCCTCAAGGTTCTATTCTAGGCGCGTTATTATATAATATATATCAAAGTAAATTTATACCAAGTATATGCATCTAAACAGCTGATTAATTTTTTTCTCGTTTAGTGGTACCTAATGTCTTACTGTCAAAAGTTGTTTACAATTTTCGTACGCCATTTTGGTTTGTTTTGCTTTGTTATACATAATTCTACAAATTGTTTTTGTTTTCTTCATGTTGTTCTCATCTGTTTTTGACATTCAGCCATTATTTTTACTCAAACAAAATACATGAGGTTTTTTGTTTTAGTAGACTTGCATATACTTGGTATAAATTTACTTTGTTATATAAGTATATAAATGATATACCAAATATATTGACGAAATGTGAGTTTTTTTTCACTAACACAATCAAAAAACCCTTGGTTTGTCAAGCCAATTTGATACGTGACAATGCCGCTTTAAAATTCATTTAATTTCACATAAAGACCAAAAGGTAAGGTCAACAAACACATAACTCTTGGTAAAGCAGTTACATACATATGTATATAAAGCGAAGTAAATAAATAAAAGTAAACCAGAGTCGGAAACTTCAGTGCTAATAAGATTTTTTTTGTCCTTTTAAAATTTGCACATGTTGCTCATGGTAAAATATTTCCAATATTTAATTGAATCGACTGGAACATATACTATAACATATATGTGGTCTATTTTTCTTAAAGGAAAATAAATATTATAAGTGCGAAGAAAGTTTCTGGTGCTCGTAACGAAGTCCAATACAAATTTCAACAATTTGGAGCAATTTTCTTAAAAGGAAACAAAATTACAAAAATATAAATTGCTACAAGTAAACAAAATAAATAAAAAATTGTTTTGTTTCATAAATTGTAATAAATCAGTTTTCCGTCGCTGATTAACAAAAACCATATACTGAACATACAATGTTGCCGCTAAGAATTTTCAATTCATTGCCCTTCACGAAAATTATTTAGGCCACTGTAATATATTAAAGAACAACTGCACCGTTTGAATGGTACGTTAAGAGTGTGTCTTTATTTATTCATTTTACTTACTCGCTAATTCAATACTTAGTTACTTAAATAGTAGTAAGTAAGTTGAAGAGGTAGTAGGCCGACAGTGCTGCCACTACACCACTAATTATTTATTTTCGAATCATACAAATATTCACTATTTAAGTCCAGTTCACAATAATATCCTTACATATTGATAGTATAAATACAACATTCAGATACAATATCATCCCGTTACTTGGTAGATTGTTCATAATTTCTAATTAAAATTAGTAATAAAACGTAATTTAAAGTAAATTAAAATTTACAAGTGAAATAATTTATTTCATTAATTCATTAGTACAATAATGATTATAACTCTATTCTAACCTGCTAAATAAAGTTTAGATTTTTTCACTTGGGTAATAGTGTAGGCTGTCTGAAGTCTTGTTTACTAAAACTAGAGTAAAGTCTAGTGCTATTTCATAGCCCCTACAATATTTAAACAAGCTCAGTATAGTATTTCTATATTTGTCTTACTTATTGGGTTAATCTCATTTATTCTGATAGAAAATTTGTGCTTTAGACTAGAGCGTATATCTAGCGCTATTTACTAATAGCCCCATCACAAACAAAGGCACAGAAAAACTATCCCCTTAAATAACATATTAGCAGAATTGCAAATTGTTAACAAAACAAAATTCACCCAAGGGTAACAACTCTAAAATAAATAAAAGCCCATTTGTATCGCCATGCCTTCCAATTCAAGAAATTCTATCGCTTCTGCCAAAGATCATTTTGACTTTGACTTCGAGCAAATAATTGCGTTATGCGACAGATTCGTCTCCACCCCACCGGAAGAGCAAACAGATACAATTCTTGAAGTCATTCTAAGAGACTTAGACTCAAAATGGGAAAAGTTAAACATCTCTCACGAAGACGTAGCATTCTCAAAGGACACAAGAATTACAGCAGAAATAAAACAGGAGGTAAAAACCCGATTTGAAGATTGTAGAACTAGGTATTATGAATGTTCCTCTCAAATATTTGATCTGGCAAGAATTATCCAGCAAAGCAGTCCAGGAATGCCTAGATTCCAGTCCACGTCTCGAAACATGTCATTTCAACAAGCACCCAGCCGCACTTTCGTTCAGCACGATTCTAGTGACTGTATTAAGCTCCCTCCTTGCGATACTGAGGTGTTTCACTGCAGCTACGAACAATGGCCCTCATTTCGTGATATGTTCACAGCAGTGTACATAAATCACTCCAAACTAACCCCGGTCACGAAATTGTATCATCTTCGTAATAAAACGAAAGGTGAAGCAGGCGCCATTGTCAAAAGATATACTCTTTCAAACGACAATTTCGAACTCGCATGGGATGCGTTAAGAACTCGGTACGAGAACACAAGGGTTCTCGTAGACAACCAAATCAAAATATTATTTGATATCCCATCTGCTAAAATTGAAGACAGCGAATCAATAAGAAAAATTCAATCGTCGGTTAATGATTCGCTTGCTACTCTAAAAACACTTGGGGTACAGGTAGAGAGCTGGGATCCGATTCTCATTCGGTTAATTTCCACAAAACTTCCAGATAAAACTCTAGCTCTGTGGGAGCAGTCTCTCGCATCTCCTCGTGACCTGCCAAAGTGGAATCAAATGTCACAATTTCTTGTTGACAGATATGAGGCCGTAGAACGCATCGCAAGCATAAGAACCTCAAAAGATTGCTTTTCGTTAACAAGAACTGCAAAAAATAATGTTCAGACATATACGTCTCAAGAAAATCTCAGCACATTTTGCAAACTATGCAAAGAAAATCACGCTTTAAGGACGTGTCCTAAGTTCAGAGCATTCAATGTTCAACAAAGAGTTGATTTCAAAATAAAGTTTGCAATAATTGCCTAGCCTCGTCACACTTAAAGGCAAATTGCAACAGTAAATATACATGTCTTCAATGCAAAAAACCCCATCACACTCTATTGCATATGAAACAGAATCCTCAGATATCAACTCAAACACCTCGTACAATAAAGAAAAAGCTAATGAGCAACAGAATTCTTATAAAAAACCTAACTTTAACATTTCTCAAAATCAAGAAAGTAAAACTCACAATGAATCTCCTCACTGTTCACACCAGTTTCAAGCCAATTGTGCCATAAACAGCGAAAACATTTTACTGCGCACTGCACTTACTCAGATTGAGCACAGAGGTGAACTGTTCACTGTCAGGGCTCTTATTGATCCAGGTTCTCAGCGAACATTTCTGTCAGAAAGGGTTCGCAATCGTCTGCAACTTCCATGCCAAACTGCTCATTTTGAGATCATTGGCATTGGTGGCCAAAAGCAGTCCTCAAGCAAATAGTGCGAATTTGAACTCTCAGAACTAGATCTCACTGACCCAACGTTTAACCAAGCTTCACAAATAGACTTAATTCTAGGAAATGATTATGAACATTTCCTCAATTTAGAAGGCATAAAGAAAAATGTTTGTGGCAACACATCTGCGTACAACACAATTTTTGGTTGGGTTCTCAGCGGACCAATAAAAACCCAGACAGTTCAATCGTTTACAACCTCAGTTGTGACGTCTGAAAATATTGAGCTCAACAATATTTTAAAAACTTTTTGGGAGCAAGAAGAAATTCCGGTAGCTCGAACAAAATCGCCAGAGGATGAATTTTGTGAAAGACTATATAGTCAGACTACAGTGCGCAATAAGGACGGTAGATACATAGTACGTCTACCATTCAAGGATGAATTTCCCGAAAAAGTCTTCCTGGGGTCTTCACGATACATGGCCCTAGCTCAATACTCAAGAATGGAAAAAACACTTTCAAAAGATTCTGAGCTTCAGGGCCAATATAACTCTGTGCTAAATGAGTACATAACTCTAGACCACATGGAAGAAACTACAGTAGAAGAAATAAGCTCTCATGGTAAATATAGCTCTTATTATTTACCGCATCACGCTGTTATTCGCCCGGAACACAAAACGACGAAAGTAAGAGTCGTTTTTAATGCATCCAGAAAATCAAAATCTTAATTTTCTCTAAATGATGTGCTTCACACCGGCCCCACACTCCAAAACGAATTAATAACCATAATTCTAAATTGGAGAAAATACAAATTTGTTTTCAGTGGTGACATTCAAAAAATGTATCGCCAAATACTAGTACATGAGGCTGATAGACCTTTCCAGCGAATTATATTTCAACCACAGTCTGACGGCCCTATTCATGACTTTCAACTGAAAACAGTAACGTTCGGTGTAGGTTGTGCCCCTTATCTTGCGATTCGGACCCTTTTACAACTAGCTTCTGATTCCGAATCCATGTTCCCTCAAGCAGCTTCAATTTTACGCACAGAGACTTATGTTGACGACATACTTTCTGGCGGACACTCCATAGAAGAAGCTCTTGGTGCTCAGACTGAACTTATAAACGTGTTAAATTCAGCCAGTTTACCACTAAAAAAGATTACGGCAAATGATTCTCAGTTACTCGAACATTTACAAAAGGAAGATCTTTATGATCTAGAATTTCTCCGTTTCCACGATACAAGCGCTACAAAAACTCTTGGTATTAGGTGGAATGCTCTTACAGACTCCTTTAACTATGATTTGGCCCCAATTGATCAATCCGTAAAAATAACAAAGCGCCAAATACTTTCATCTGTAGCGAAACTATTTGATCCCGCCGGATGGCTAGCACCCATTGTCATTCGCGCAAAAATAGTTATGCAACAGCTATGGTTGGAAGGGCTGGATTGGGATGAAGAGGTTTCATCAGAGTCATTACAACGATGGAACAATCTTGTGCAAGATCTCTCTCAGGCAGATACAATTTCGATTCCTCGTTGGGTGCAGTACACACCCTCAGATATAATTCAAATACATGGGTTCGCTGACGCTTCAAAATCAGACTATTGTGCGACAGTGTACATTCGATGTGAGAATAATAATCACAACACATTTACAAATTTATTAGTAGCTAAAAGTAAGGTAGCCCCCATACAAACAGTTTGCCTTCCACGCTTAGAGCACAATGGAGCAGTCCTACTGGCAAAGCTAATAAAATATGTAACTGTGTCACTCAATCTCAAGCCTAATGAAGTAAACCTATGGACTGACTCGTCCATAGTTCTAGGCTGGCTTTCAAAGCCCCCTTCTTCATGGGAAACTTATGAAGCTAACAGAATTTCCCTAATTCATAGTTTAGTGTCAAACTCAACTTGGCGACATGTTCCCACTCATGATAACCCGGCAGATCTTGGAACTCGTGGCTGCAGGCCACAAGATCTTACTCATAATTCTCTCTGGTGGCATGGACCATCATGGTTGCACAAACCACCAACCGAATGGCCTAAAAGAAACCCTCTAGTTCCACCGGAGCTCCCTCTGGAAGTGCGCTCGCTTCATGTTGAAGTGAAAACTGAAGATGTTCTGAGTAAGTTTTCATTTTATACAAAAGCACTGCGTGTCATCTGTTATGTTTTCAGATTCTTCAATCGATGTTTAAAATCAATAAGGACTGATGTCAATGTCAGTATGTCAGATATGTTGACTCAAAAAGAAATGATATTTGTGAAATATCGATTAATTATGCTCGCACAAAAAGGGTTTTATGAGGAGGAATATAAATGTTTAGAAAACTCACAAGCTATTCATAACAAAAGTGCACTAAAAACTTTGAATCCATTTCTTGATACAAACTCAATTCTAAGAGTAAATGGTAGATTAGTGCAATTGTCATTACCATATAACGAGCGCTATCCCATCATTCTACCAGGCAACTCCCGATTTTGCCAAATATACTTATCCCACTTACATCAATTTTTGTGTCATGCTGAATGTAGCCAAATGTGTCGCATGGTACAAAATGAATTTTACATTTTTAGGCTCAAGCCCCGGATTAAGAAAATAATAAGGAACTGTAAGACATGCATTATTTACAAGCAACAGCCGTGCACGCAAATAATGGCCCCCTACCGCCAGATCGATGTAGTTTTTCTCTTCCCTTTCAAATTACAGGTGTAGATTTTGCCGGGCCGTTTGAGCTGAAAACTTCCCCCCTAAGAAAAGCACCCACGGTCAAAGGATATGTTTGTGTATTTGTTTGTTGCAGTACAAAGGCAATACATTTAGAACTCTGTTCAGATTTATCCTCAGCGGCGTTTCAAGCCGCCTTTTTTCGCTTCGTTGGGAGGCGGGGGCTCCCCCAAAGGGTAGTCTCCGATAACGGTAGAAATTTCCTAGGCGCCAGCAAAGCACTCGAACGAGAATTTACCACATTCGTAAATAATGCAGCCACAGACGTAGCACAGAAGTACCTCTCGAATGGGTTTGAATGGAGATTTATTCCGCCCCACGCGCCTCATATGGGTGGCTTATGGGAAGCAGCCGTTAAAAGTTTTAAATTTCATTTTAAACGAGTGGCAGGCGCTCAAAAGTTTACGTACAAGGAATTTAGTACCATTTTAACTCGAATTGAAGGGGTACTGAACTCACGCCCAATCTCGGCTCTGTCAGAAGATCCTGCAGATCTCACAGCACTGACTCCTGGCCATTTCTTAAGGGGCGCTCCCCTAACAGCCTTTCCCGAACAAGAGTTTAAAAATATGTCCTTCATTAATAGATGGGAAAAGCTAAAAGCGATCCACCATCAATTTGCTATACGATGGAAGGAGGATTACTTGAAATCACTACATAAGCGCTACAAGTAGAAGAATTCAACCCCAAATCTTCATACCGGAGACCTGGTGGTCGTAATAGACGATTTACAACCACCGCACGAGTGGCGACTCGGAAGGATCGAAAACACCTTTTCCGGCTGTGACAAAAACATACGTACTGCAGACGTGAGAACCGCCTCTGGAATCATCAAACGTCCCATCGTCAAACTCTGCCATCTGCCTGTGTTAGATGAAAATTCTAACTAACAGACAACTTAAGTATTTCGATTAACAATCTCTAATTACTCTAGTTATTTCATTCACCTAACACTTTCAGCCAGTACAATACCATTTCAATCACCCATTAACAACCAAATTTAAACGCGCCAATTTCTTTAAATATCACTGTTTTACGTTAACTATTTCTTCTTTTAACACTAGGAACAACAGAAGACTCACGGCCACACGTCCTGAATCAAAGGCACATCGCAAACCAAAACGGCGAGATCCAGAGACGTACGAGTGTGTTTTATGTGACAGGTTTCACGGCTTACGCTTCTGTGCCAAATTTCTCAAGATGTCAATCCAGAAGAGGGAAAATGTAGTGCAGAAATACCGGTATTGTGAGAACTGCCTCGCAAAACCCCACGATTTGAGAGCGTGTCCATCTACAAACACGTGCAGGCACTGCCACAAATATCACCACACCCTGTTGCATCAAAAACCACAACGGCCTAAGGCACACCAGCGACTTGGACTTAAACAACAGGAGCCACGTAAGAAAAAAGGCAAAAGGGTTTCCTCAGAGGCACAATCATCACCATCAACATCTTCTTCGGCATCAACCATGGCCCACCCGCAACCATCAACATCAAAGGCAGCTAGCTCATCCACTGCAACGCCAGACACTAAAATCATTGTAGAAGCCATTCGCTCTTTGGCTCAACTACTGTGTGCCACTGAGGCACCTAACACCAAGACCTAAACTTGAGGCGGGGCCATGTCCAAAGTAACTTTGGACAATAATAATAAAGAAGAGCCATAACAACAGCATCAATAAAAACAACTAAATATACTTTAACATGAATACTAACATACATATGCTAAGAATATTTCGTCATAAAAAAGAGTAAAACTTTACAACACTAAAATTTGTAAACTAAAAGTTGTAGTAAACTCTATCTTAAAATGTACTAAATCGAAGTTGGTCGGGTAAAAACCGAGGCTTCATGAAATATAAAATCGAACTTAAACTCACTTACCTTTAAATTGTCACGCTATACACTTCAATTATAAATTAATCTATAAAAATACTTAAACATAAAAATTAAAATACTTACCTACGGGTCCCTAAAGGTTTACATTATTAAATACTTAAAACTACCTGAATTGTTACTTAAAGTAGAATACAACTACACACATACATATCTATACACAAAATTGATAAGATAAAATCCAACTTATAAACTTAAAATAATTAATCCTTTGTGAAAAGAAATACATATGTACATCCATATAAATACCTACTAAATCCTTATAAATAAACTACAATTGAACTAAAATTAGTATAAAAGCATACTTACCTACGCTGAAATAAAAAAGGAATTATATTAACTCTTAAACCATTGGCTCATTACCCCTGATTTCCCCTCTCTATCAACAAATACATACATACATTGCGGAAAGGCAATTGTATTCACTATTCAATTGCTTTAATATACAATCTATTTGTATTCTTTGGTTCAAATCCCTACATCTTTGAAACTTCCGATTGTATTTGATTCTTTGTCTGATTAAAAATTTGCTAGTCTCAGAGATTTCTCTGTGCCAACAATTTTTTGTACAGGTAGGAACTTGATTAAAAGCCTCGGTAGCAATTAAAGTTAATTTTTCTAAGGAAAGCTCTAGCCAATCAACATTACTTACGGTTTGGCCAATGGGCTGGTTCCTTATTTCACTATCAACCCAGTTTCTGATTGCTGACCAGTCTGCACGATAATACATGGGAACTGTCTCTTTCATATTCTGAATCTGACCAAAAATGGAGCAAGTGATTGGTACATGATCTGACTGAAGTAAGTTAGGATGGGTTTCCAAAGTGGAAAAACTAATACTAGAGTTTGTTAAAAGTATATGTACCGTAGAGGGCTGAACTTGGCTTAAATTAGGACCAAATCTTGTAAAGGCGCCTGGGTGGTATATGTAGTAGTTAGAACGCAGACAATGACTGTACAGGTCATTCCCATAAGCATTGTTCGCCACACAATTCCAATGTGTATGATGTGCATTCAGATCACCAAATATAAAAAAATCGCTGGTGGTGTTCGTTAGTAAATCCATATCTGCTATAAAGTCGACAGAGTTGGCAGGCGGCATATACGCTGAAGTTAAAATAACGGGTCTTCTGTTAATCATAATTTGTATTCAGATATTCTCCATAGAGCGAGATTTAATTCTAGGTAATAACTTGTGTTGAATATTACTTTTGATAGTGATCAGCACACCTCCGCCATGAGTAGGTCGGTCCTCTCGGTATATTTTATAGCCTCCGAGTTTAAATTTATGGTGCTGTTTTAAGAAGGTCTCATTCAGGAGTAGAATATCTACGCCTTTGTTGTGTAACATATGTTCCAGCTGTGCAGCTGCTGATTCAGTCGTTATGCCTTGGGCATTCCAATGCATAACATATACATTTTGTACAACAAAAGATTTATATGGCATGTTTAAGCATCATACCCAAAACTCTTAATTTGTCATACTTATTTTGACATCTTTGAAGTGCGTCGACAGCATCAAAGAATATTTCCAATATTTCGTTGTTTGTAGAAATCTTATTCCTTGAAATCTCAGAGAAAAGATATTTATTGTGAGGGCGGGATTCACCTGAACTACGTGGTTGTGCAACACTGGGTAATGGCGGAAAAAAGGATCATTAGCGTTGAAGTCTGAAACCTTAGCTCTTACATCAACTGATCTTGAGTTTGATGTAACTCGTTGGCGAATTCGCAGATATTCCTGGCGGCAAGGGCACTTCGGGTCATCGGCTCTATGGTTGACAATTCTAAAGTTACTTTTACTGCAGTTATAACACTTGAAAACTACACTGCCATCTTGGGAATTTTTGTTTAATGGACATTTATCAAAATTATGACTGCCTGCGCAGGCTGTACACACTTCAGCTCTGTTGCAATTTTTAGCACCATGTCCAAACATGGAACATTTGCTACATTGTGTGGGACCTTTATTGCCCTTGAGTGGTCTCCTCCAATATACAGCAACGTTGCAGAAATATCTTATTTTAGTAACTTCGTTCTTAGATACGCGGCTTCGATCAAATTCGATTAAATAAAGGGTGTCGTCATCGTTAGATTTCTTAGTCACAATTTCCTTGACACTTACAGGCTCCACGTTGTGGCGGTCAACGAGCTCATCATTTATTATTTTCAAATCAAGTCTAGGAAGTCCAAACAGCACTAGTTTAAACACTTTACCATTTTTAACTTCGTGAGTATAAAAACTGTATTGCCTCTCCTTCAGTTTCTTTTTTGCATCCTCGTAGAGGGACAACGAGTTAGACATAATTTTAGTCCCTATGGTCATTCTTTTGAACATATATTCTTCGTCCATAAAAGCAATAACGTTTGTAAAACTGTGTTTACTGTCCACTATTATCGGTGATACCTTTTCTTTGATAGAAACTTCTGCTTCTTCTTCGTCATGGGCCAACAAGTGAAATTTGTTGGATGATGAAAAAGGATCGCCTGAATGTTTTGGCATTTTAAATTTGGGATTGTTGCCCCAGCGCTTTTATCTTTTGTTTGAAATCATCACAAAGATTTAAAATATAGATTTTTAAAGAGAAATATTAATAAATCACACGAGAAAATATAGCACGATGTTTTTACAAGCAAACGAGGTTGCCATTGAACTGCTGCAAACTTGATTATTTTATGCTAAACAAAAAATACATATGTACATACATATGTATGTAAGTGATTAATAAAAATAACTTTATTACATATGTATTACAATATTTAACAACTGAATCGTTGGCAACCCTGGAGTGCGGACGTGTTTTATTTTGCATTGTCAAGTTGTGCAATATTCAATTATTGTTTTTTAAGTTAAATATTTTAACAAGAATATTAGAAATTGGTGCACACTTAAAATAAACTATCCTAAATATAAACTAATAGAAATATGCCTAAAAATCGTCGTCGAAACATAAGTAAAAGCACAATTATTTGTCTCAAGTGCGAACATGAGATCAAAGAAGAATCAGATAAGTATATACAATGTGACAAGTGTATGTAAAGCTTTCATTCTCAATGTTCTGGTTTGAGTAGAAGAGCCTTTGAGTTATTGGTAAAAAATGAGAATGAGCAATTTATATGTAATACTTGTAAGCATGATACAACAACAAGAAGGTGAAATAAAAAAAGAATTAAAAAAATTAGAGAAACTTGAAAAACTGGACCATCTAACCGATTCGATAAATTTCATGGCAGCCAAATTCGATGAAGTTTTCAAGGAGGTAGCCGAAAATAAGAAAAAAATAAGTGAAATAGAAAAAGAAAACAAAGGTTTGAAAGCTGAAATTTCGATTCTTAAATCATCTGTTCAAGTTCTGAACAATCATTGCGTTAAAAATGATTGCATTATAAGAGGTTTAAAAGTAAAACAAGGTGATAGTGCTTTTGATGCTGTTATGGACTTGTCGAAGGAAGTGGGTGTTGAAATTGAATCCAGTGCTGTTGATTATGCTTACTTTATGAGAAATTCTAACAACAAAGCTAACGAAAAAAAAACGTTGGTAGTAAAATTTTCATCAAAACTAAATAAGGATAAATTGATGTCGTCGAAAACAAAGTTAAAAGATAGAGAAGCAACGAAAGATATATATGTACATGATTTTCACAGTAAGGAAACCCTCAACCTTTTGAATCATGCAAAGTCGTTAAAAAGTATTGGATATGGTATGGCTGTAATAGCCCTTTTATGCATAGTTGCCAGATGAAATGGGTCCGAATTCATCAAATTTTTAGTGTAAGATCGTCAAAATAGTTTTCCGGAGTCGTCAATAAATCGTCGTATATAAAAACAACATTTTTTCAAACAAAACAATTATTTTATTTAACAAAACATAACATAACAAATAAAATTCAAGGGGTTTTATATAAAATAAAGTAAATTCTTATCAATAAAGAGATCAACTGTTGAAACAAAGTATAATAAGGTGTTTTGTGCATATTTTAATACAATACCTACATACCATATCCACAAAATATTAGCAAGTTTAAATTTTTAGAGAAATTAGAGATAAAATTTGAGTTTAAATTAAAAATGATGATAGTATTTTTCATGTTACAACACATTTGTAAAAATTTAAAAAAAATTAAACATATATATATATATTGGAGTTGAACCGTTTTATTAAATCAGGTACTACTTTCATGTCAAAACAATTACACTTGTTTAATTTTAAATTATGTTTAGTATGTATATAAAATTGCCTTCAAAGAAGCTTTCTCTAACCGATTTCTAACTTTTGTATTGTTGAAATTAACTTGGCTAAACACTCTTTCTACATTTACCGAAAAATGTGGTAAAACCAAAATTTTTTTAATAAAATTAGTTAACGTGGGAAATTAAAGACTAGAGTTTTTTTTCATCTCTGAAATCCTTTTCCAAAAATCTAAAAGTTTTATGTCCGTATCCGGGAAGAATTGATCTATATTTAGTATTTTCAATTGCCTGAAGTCAGATTCATTTTCCTGTAATTATCAACTCAAAAACAAATAATTTATGATAAAACTATCTCTTTTCTCCTTACTTTTCTTACATATTGCGGCAAAAGCTGCCAAGTTCTTGAAAAGTTCAAAGTAGTATCTATGTTCTGCAGAATGCTGCCAACTTATAATTGTTTAATAATCGTCAAATTTAACCTTTATATGCTCCTTGTGTCAAAAATGACACAAGAGGAATTTTTTTTGTTATTATTTTTTTAACTATCAATGGGAATCTTACAAATGTTTTTGACTTTCGTTTTCTCGTTATTTTACACATTAAAAGTGTTTCACATTATAACAAAAAGTGTTTTAGAAGATTTTATTCAAAAAGTTACGTTGGTTACCCACATGGGTCGTTTTTGACACATATGGCAATACCACACATGTTTAGTCTTTTTGGCGGGAAAGCTGACATTTACAGCGCATCTTTCCGTAAAATTAGAAGAAGAAGAACTGTAGAACAGGTGCTTGTAAAACAAACTAAGAAATAAAAATGTCTACTTCGCGATATATTTCAAATGAAGAAATTGAAGAATTGCTAAATGCAAGTGATGGGAGTGTTAATTTTTCTGGTAGCAGTGATGAAGAATACGAACCCGAGAATGAAATTCCTGATCCTGAAGATGATTTATATTCCCTAGATAGTGATAGTGATTCAAGTCAAAGAAACGAACAAGAGTATGCCAGTGAAAATATTGATCCACTGTTTGTTTCAAAAGATGGCATTGTGTGGCAGCCAGAACCAATTCAATCTCAAAGTGGAAGATTTCGTAGTGAGAATATTTTATCCCTTCCCCCTGGGACTACAAGATATGCAAAAGTTCGAGTTGGTGATATAAAAGAAGCGTTTTTACTGTTTTTTCCTCCGCATATCGAAAATTTAATTTTGAGTCATTCTAATGCATTTGCTCGTGCTAAGTATGGAGAAGACTGTACAAAAATCGACTCAAATCTATTTCAGGCATACATTGGTCTTTTGATATTGGCAGGCGTTTACAGGCAAGTTATATGTGCTATTTGTTTGAAATAAATTTATTGTTTTGGCTTGTATCTTAGATCAAAAAATGAAACAACAATTGATTTGTTTGATGGTGAATATGGTCGTCCAGTGTTCAGAGCAATAATGTCAAAAAAAACTTTTGAATACGTGAACCAAGTCATTCGATTTGATGATGCCATTAGTAGAAGACAGGAACAGTCGTCAGACAAGTTTGCACCGATACGCGAAGTATTTGAAAAGTGGGCTGATTTATTGGGAAACTATTATAACCCACACGAGTGTATAACAGTTGACGAGCAGTTACTTGGTTTTCGGGGAAGATGTAAATTTCGTCAATATTTGCCATCAGAACCGGTAAAATATGGCATTAAATTTTGGTTGTGCGTTTGTTCTGACACTTGTTATGTCTGGAAAATTCAGCCTTACTTGGGAAAGCCAACTGATGCCAGTGCACGGGAACAAAGACAAGGTGAGCGTGTTGTCTTGGACCTCGTTGAGGGCTTGAAAGGACATAATGTTACCATGGACAATTTTTTTTCTTCGTATGACCTTGGTCAAAAATTGTTGTCTAAAGGCATATCAATGGTAGGAACAATGCGAAAAAACAAAAGAAGCATTCCACCAAAACTTCTCCAATGTAAGAAACTTCCCTTATACCAATCAACATTTGCATTCAATGGCACCACAGCCCTTGTTTCATACATCGGTAGAAAAAATAAGTGCACTATACTGCAGAGCACACTTCATAAGTCTAATGAAATTGTACCTGGGGTAAAAAAACTGCCATCAATTATAGAGTACTATAACAAAACAAAAGGTTTGTTCAAGAAAATTCTTGCGAATACATTACAGTTCATTCAACTTTTATACTTTTTTGTACAATATACATAGGTGGTGTGGACACTGTTGATAAGATACTATCATGCTATAGTTGCAAACGAAAAACTAATAGATGGCCGATAGCGGTATTTTCAAATATGATCGATATATCCGCCTTGAACGCGCTAATAATATTCAAAGAAATTTACCCAAATTGGCAAACAGCTCAAAAAACCACAATAAGAAGAAATTTTCTCCGTGAGCTTGGATTATCACTTGCGAAACCATACATAGCAGCTAGCAAAAATACACCAAGATCTGCATCATCATTGAGTTTGCATTTAAATATTTCTGCAGATGTTCCTTCAACATCAACATATCAAAATCCACCAAAAAGAGCAAAAAGCGTCCCACCACTAATAAAAGGTAGAGCACGGTGTCATCTTTGCTATGAGAGTAACTCTGACACCAAAAATAACTTATATGGAAATATTTGTTGATTTTGTGCAAAATCTGCCTGCAAGAAGGAACACAATCGAAACGTTTGTGTAAAGTGTATTGAAGAAAAGCTACTATGAATTGTCCATTTTTTCCTTACATTAATTTCAATAAAGCCAATAGAAATATATATTACTTTCATTAATTTGTTAACTTAATAAAATTTTATTAAAATATGCTTTGCCAACATCAATTTTGAAAATTTAAACAAAAATGTACTGAATTCCCATATGTATCAAAATTGACACACGAGGGGAGTCAACGTAAGTTTTTTTGAAGAGTAGATGAAGGTTAAGACACAAATCGTCACACCGGCAAACTGCCTTTATGGCATCTGAAATCGTCAAAATGACGATAAATCGTCCAATCTGGCAACCGTGCTTTTATGTTATTTTTTATGCATGGAGAATTTTTACAGGTTATGTGATGAATTCACTTTTTACACAGCGCCGTGCACATACATTCAAGGCGAATTTACAAAATGATTATGAAGCAAGGCGAATATAAGACCAGGTGGGCCGTTAGCCAAAACAGAGATTAGCTGTGAGTCTGAGCTGTCAAAAACTGATTTTGTTTAAAAGTTGGGTTAGCATTTTTTTTTTGTTTACAATACATATAACAAAGCTATAAAGTGAAGGAATAGTGAAGTGAATTGAAAAAATAAACAGCAAACAAAATAATATCAAAGCTAAAAATATTAAAATATATAAAGCTATATACATATATATACGGTTAATTAAAATATATAGAATATATTATAATATAAGTACAATATGCGGTGTGCAGTGTGCAAAACAAAATACCCAATTAGAATGAGAAACTTGTTTTGTGTTGCACTTTTTGGCATTCAGCATTATAAAATTTGGAAATAGAGCGTCGCTTCTGCCAAATACTGAACCGTTTTTAGTACAACCTCAACAGAAAGTAACAATTGCTACATGCATACATATTAATATCTAATTAATTTATTATATGCATATGTATGTATGTTTTAGATTTGGCTTGAATCAAAACTTTAGGAAGGATGTGTGCATTGAGATGGACCAGTCGTTTTCGTTTGCATCTGTAAACAATAAGGAAGCTGAAAATCAAACTCATTGTCATTGGAAGGAGGCAGGAACTCAAACTGAGTAAGTATTTATGCAGTTAAGTATACGAAACAGTATATAGTCTGTAGTGGTGATAACATTGATTTGGATAGTATGTACATAGTTATAAATTAACAAGACAAAAAAGGAAAAAAACGGACCATCATCAGTAGTGTTGTTTTTAGAATTTAAAAATAAAGTGAAATGGGTTTCCGGAAATTTTTTTAGTGAATCTATTTTTGGAAGGGCTTATTTCGAAAGGATACGTGTTTTGGAATCAGAAAATAAAGCACTTAAATCCAAACTCGCTCAGGCAAATGCTGCAGTCGATTCAATGCGTAAAATACTTACCGAAGGCTAGGTAAGAAAAATTATGTCGCCGGGGAAAATTCAGTGGCAATGGAAAGACGTGTCTAGCGCGATTTGTCTACACGCAGCAGGTCCCAGGGCGTATAACCACCTTTACCAAAAGGGTTATCCGCTGCCTCACCGGTCAACACTGCAGCGTTGGTGTGGAAGAATCAGTATAACCGAAGGAATACTTTATTCATCAATCGAGTTCATGAGGACTACCAACGATTTGACCCATGAGGAAAAAATTTGTGTTCTCGTATTCGATGAAATGAAGGTGGCGGAAACGTACGAGTAAGATCCTTTAGCTGACACAGTAAAACAGCCTGCGAACAATGTACAGGTAATAATTGCTCGCGGCCTCAAAAAGTCATGGAAGCAGCCAGTTTTCTATGACTTTGACTGTAAAGTCAGAAAAAACCTGTCGACAAAAATTATAATGACCCTCCATACTGCGGGATTTACTGTAGTGGCCACAGTCTGTGACATGGGGCCCAATAATCTAAGGTTATGGAAAGAGTTAGGTGTTACCTGGGGTAAGTAAATCATTGTTTAACAATAACAAAATTTTTAAACATCTTAGACAACACAACTACACACACTAAATTCTTCACACACTACACTTCTTCGAGGGCAAACACTATTGATATAAAACAATGATAACGTCTAACTCCAAAGGAGGAAATTGCAAAGTCTGGTAATTACAGTGAATAAATTTGTTATTCTTTTTAATATGTAAGCTTAATTTAATTTTGTATTGGGTGTTGATTTTTCCTCTATTATTTTAATTGATATTAATTGCACTAATTATTATTAGTTGAAGTAAATAAAATAATAATTATAAAAACTGTACGCATTAAGATCGGTGATGGAATTAAAAGTAAATATTTGTTAAGATATGCTGCTATCTAATTTTAAACACATAATCTAAATTATTACTATTATAAATACATAATTATTTGTAACTAATAATTTTCAAACGATTTTCAGATAGTCCTTGGATTCCTAGCCCTGTTTCTGATAATGAAAAAGTTTTCGTATTTGCTGACGCTCCTCACTTGCTAAAACTTATTATAAACCATTTTCTTGACACTGGGTTGATGTTTAAAAATACACTTTTGACAACCAGAACAATTGCTGATTTACTGGCTCTTACTACAAAGTCTGATATTTCAACTACTTTTTAATTAAGTTTTTTTTCAATTAACAGCCTAACCCACGATTTCGATCGATATCGCTCGCTTGCTTTTTCAACGACAAACAGCTGTTTTGCGCCCCACTAAAAGTTTTCAGCACGACAAGTCGATCGAGAATGAAAGCGAGCGATAACGTAGGCATTTTTATACAAATTCGGCACCCACTATGAAATATTTTGCGACAACAACTGTCAAAATCAGTCACGAAAATTTTGTTGTCGACAAATTCAATTTTATAGAATTTTTAAATAAATATGTAAATTAATAAATAAAAATAGTTCTTGAAATGGAAAATAAGTGTTTTTTTTTTTTTTTTTTTTTTTTTTTTTATTTATAAATTTGTACAAAATTTTAATTACATGCATCTATAAATTTGTCCTCAGCGCCATTTAGGCATTATTGAGGAAGCGTTGGCAAACAATTAGACTTCTATGTACAAAAATAAGGTAATTTAAAATAAGATAATTAAAATTTAATATTTCATCAATTATAAAGAATTTACATCAGAAGCACTTCAAATCTTGAAAATAAATATTCCTTGAGCAATAATTTAAATGTTGAAATTCTATTACAAGATTTTAACTCGTTCGGTAATTCATTATATTTAACTCCACCCATGTAGTCAATTCGTTGTTTTGCTTTTTCTAATCTACATCTTGGAACACGTAGATTAGAACTGTTGCGAGTACTAAAATGAATTTGATTTTGTTGAAAAGAAATGGTCCGGTGTCCAATGTTGCGAACGGATTTAAATACATATTTAAGAACTTCATAGTTATATAACCCATAAACTGGTAGGATCGTTTTACATATATCCCTATATAATGAACTTGTTGAGTAGGTTATAGGCAAATTATACACAATCTTAAGCGCCTTATTTTGTAACCGTTGAAGAGATTTAAGTTGAACATTTCTGTTGTTATACGCATACACAATAGCCAAGTAATTTAAATGCGAGTGTATTAAGGCTTGATATATCATAAATTTTGCTTTTACATTTAGTTTGCGGCTTAGCTTATATAATATTCCTACTGCTGGTGCTATTTTCTTTTTTAGGCTTAGTATATGCAAATCCCAATTCAAGTTGTATTGCAAAGTGATTCCCAAATAGTTAGTAGAACTTATTTCATGTATTACCTCACCATCAATATTTACTGAAAAGCAGCTAGTATTTGACTGCGGTCCAAAACGAATAAGTTTAGTTTTCTTCGTGTTTAGTATTAGCTTATTAAGCCGGGCAAATTCAAAAATAAAAGCTGCGTCTCTTTCAATATTTATCTTCAGAACTGTCTCACTCTTGTAGGGATACAATAAACATACATCATCAGCAAACATATACAGCTGACCCCTTAATTCAAGATTTTGTAAGTCATTTAAATATACTGAAAACAATAATGGACTCAATCCACTCCCTTGCGGAACTCCATATTCCACATTACCCAGAAAACTTTTTGGGGCTTGGACACCATAACATGATAACTTTTGCAATAATATTTGGTGGTCAACTAGATCAAAAGCCTTTGTAAAATCAAAGAACATTGCAGCCACCCCAGTAAATCCTTCATCCAAACCCTTACAAACAAATTTTACAACATTTAGGACGGCATCCTCCGTACTACAACCTTTCCTAAATCCAAACTGATAATTATATAAAACATTATTCTCTACTCTATTCTTAAGCTTATCATACAACAGTTTTTCAAAAATTTTATCAACCGTTGATAAAACTGATATTGGACGATATTTAGCAACATCGTTTGCGTTAGGTTCTTTGGGAATTGGAACTACTTTGTGGACTTTCAATATATCTGGGTAAACAGAGGAGTCAATCATCATATTAAAAATATCAACCAGTATTGGCAAGATCTCTACTTTGCATTCTTTTAAAAAACTGGGTGTTACATTATCGTTGCCAGGACTTTTGTTATTGTTCATATTCAATATTATTTCCTCTATATCTGCAGTGGTTACATGATGTAATGAAAATCTATGTTGTAATATAGAAAGGGTTCGTAGAGAGTTAAACATGTCACCTGGTTGAAGATCAATTTGTTGTTTAAGATCACGTATGCAACCCAAAAAGAAGTTATTAAAGCAATCGACCTTCATCGCATCATTCAAAACTCTTTGGCCAGAAGAGTCGTTAAGAATTGGATAGTTCGTTCTAAGTCGGCCAAGTGTATTGTTAATAAAATTCCATCATTTTCTTGGATCATTTTCAGTTTTAGCTAATCTATCAATATAATAGTTGTCTCTACATCTTTTAACTGCTGTTTTAATAACCTTACTAATTCTTTTCAGTGTATCATTATATTGACATTTTCTTGACTTTCTTCTTTTGCATAGCAACTTTTCTTTCCATAAAATTAGTTCCTGTAGATTTTTGTTAATCCAAGGTGAAATTGCAAAACGTAACGATTTCTTACTCTTGGTTTCAATAGTTGAGTGCTTAATAGCAGCTTCCATATTATAAATCAATTTATTAGCTAGCTCTGAAACGCTTAAAGACGAATAATTTGCTGGTAAATGCTGCTGCAGATAATTCTTTGCTTTATCATAATCATAGTATGTTTTGGAAAATTCCTTATGATTTTTAACTAAAGTACTATTTTGAAATTTGCAGCTGAGTAAATTGTGATCTGACAAGTTGCATTCAACTGCATCAACAAAAAGTTTCTCAGGAAAATTACTGAAAATGTGATCGATGCAAGTGTTGGTGGCAGGTCTTGTTATTAGATTGTGTACATTATGACAGTCATAATTTTGGAACATTGATAATAATTCGACAGTATGAGGACTTGCAAACATGTCAATATTGGAGTCTCCTACAACAATAACCGGATTTTGTCCATATTCATACAAAACGTTTTCAAGTTCAGTTATGAAATCATTAATATTACATTTCTGTGACCGATAATAGGAAATAATTCTCAATGCTTTATTCCCAACTTTTAGGTTATTTAGAGTTGCAACTATACATTCAACAAAATTGTTGCTTTTACACATTTCAACAGAATAATTCAAGTTCTCCTTGATATATAATGACGTACCGCCATAACTATCAACACGGCAACAATGCACGCTTTTAAAACTGGGGATATTATAAATTTGGGTGAGAGTTTTGTCAAACCAAGAGTCTTGTAAAGAAATTACATCTGGTAATTTGGGAAAGCTGGATAAAATAGATTTAAATTTATTAAATTTATCAATAGATGAAGCACTTCTGATGTTGAAGCTATTTACATTAAAAAAATTAACGTCTAAGTTATTAAGATAATTATTAAATTTAGAAAACTGATTAAAATATTGATTTTTAATCATAGTTATAATAAAAAAAATTTACAAAAATAGTAGACATTTTATAAACCATTGGGGGTCTTTTTGGTCCCCGTGACGCAAAGGGTTAATTAGAAATAATAGAAGATGCTACTTAAATGCATATACATATAGTGAAAAGATCAGCAACTTCATACAGAAACAGCGAAAAACTTTTAGTTTTTAGATAATTTTTTATGAAAATATAGTGGCTTTCATATTATTTGAGCTTTGACCTCAAAGGGTCCGATCCAGCTCAAATATTCACCATAAAAGTTTTACATCGAGCGCCACAAGAACTGCCCGGACTTTTAAGAAAATATAAAGTCGAATTTTCAGTGCCACTCTAATGTACGAGTACATATGTACATACATGTAAAAATGAGAACAGAGTGTTTTGGTTTTAATAAAAATTCAGTTTTAATTGTAGTTTAAATTTTGAGAATACACGAATATAATTTAAAAGGGATTAATATTAGAAAAAAAATGTAGGTACAACTTAGTACATCGACGGACAACAGCTTTACGACCGACCGATTCAACTGACTGCATACGACTTACTGCCGACTCTCTTGCAACTTAACTAGCTTTACAGCCATACCTAAACAAGAGCGGAAAGCGGAACGTTTTCTACCGCCTAGCGTTAACGCTGCAATACCATACCTAAACAAGAGCGTCAACGCTTTGTCATAAAAACAGGGTTATTACAAAATATATAATAACCCTGATTATAATAGTATACTCTTAACCTAATAATACATGCATCTCTACAACAAGCACAACAAAAAAATTCCTCAGAAGTCAAAAGTATAAATGTGTATGTGTGCATGTTTCAACCTGTGACTAAAATATAAATAAAAATTATTCATTCAAATACGAAAAAAATAAATACAAATCAAAATTTAACACTTGAAATAAAAAACAAGTAATTTACAAGAATTGTCAGCTGGGCTGGTAAGACTACCTTATAGTCATTGTATCATGAGTGCTTGTCTTTTGCAGCTAACTTCACTATTAAACGCGCTGCCAAAATCGGATTTTCCAATTGCAAAATTTTGCCGCCGCGTTACCGCCGCGTTATTTCGGGATGCTCCATATAAATTGTACGGGCTTGAGAACTTTTGACAGCTAAAAAACGCTTGCCGCTCTTGTTTAGGTATGGCTGTTTGTCTTGTATTTTATTTTTTACTGACATTTCTCAAAAAGTTTTAAATCTACATGAGCATTTAAAAACTACCCTGCAGGAAATGTCTATAGTGAAACTGTACTGATTCACTACTGACATTGTCAGCAGTACTAGTGACTTATCATACCCCAGACAATGTTATTTACTATAGACATTTAACATTTGCGTGTCATTGAAAATCCACTACTGACATTGGTACTATTGACTAGGTAGTTCTTTTGGGACCATATGTAGACATTGGAACCATTGATTCACTAGTTCAATTAAGAAATTATAGTCTACGCTTTTGGTGCTTTTCTAAAGCAGATGTTGATAATGAAAATGCATATTTTTTCACCTTAACCGACACATTATCTGCCATCTTTCGCCACCACAAATTTTTTTTGTCATCAAAGCCAAATTTAAATTTGTAGACGCTTTATTGACAATGTCGCCTAATATTCACCAATATTGTTGACAAAAGTGGTGACTTGGAGACACTTGCCCCCAGGATTCCTTCAGGGTAATTATACATATACATACATATACCATATGTTTGTATGTATGTATATACTTCTTACTTCTGCTAAGTTTTTAAATTTGCTTTAAATGAAATGAAATTTGAAAGTAAAACTACATACGTTTAATATATAAGTACCTAAGCATTCAATGGTGGTGCATTGCTTCAACGTCTGTGGCCCAATATAAATTTGCTGAAATGAAAAGGATTTTAAATTATTTAATTAAACAAAATTCAAAAATAAATTAAATACTATCCTTTTTCAAAGTAAGCATTCAATGGTGGTGCATTGCTTCAACGTCTGTGGCCCAATATAAATTTGCTGAAATGAAAAGGATTTTAATTAATTCGCCTTGCTTTCTACCGTACTGAATATAAAGGCGAATTGATTATCGTTGCTGAATATCAAGGCGAATATATTAAAAATTTATGGATAATAGTGCCATATGGCAGTATTGTGTACTCTGAATGTGGCAATATTTTTATGAAATGAAACAAATCATGGTGGAATAATAATTATAATTATTCCACCATGAAACACATATACGAATTAATTGAAATCCAGCGTTGCCATTTTGGTGCTTTTCGGGTATTTTTTGGTGCTTTTTTACTCAAGCAATACCCGAAATTTCATAAAATACCCGTTTTTGAAAAGCGGGTATTAATAGTGCTTTTAACAATTTCTCACAGTGCTTTTTAGTGCTTTTTAAAAAATCAACATTTTTGGCATTAATACATATTCTTTAAGCCCACCTAATACTTTTCTAACCAACTGCGTATTATTTGCATCTATATTTTGATTAGTACTCACAAGCTGTTAAGAGTTTGAATTCTAGAATTTCTCAAGCATATTTTTTTTAATTTTTACATATCCGTTGATTTGTTTGTTGTGTAAATATTAAACTTCATCATCTAACAATGGCTTTCCTTTAGATGGAAAAACGGGCTGTACGTATTATCGCCCAAGTGAAAGTCGCCCGAAGCAGCTAAATGAAGGAAAACCCAAAATAGTTGGGTGATTCGTCATAGTGAAGAAACACCCAAAATACCGTGCCCGATCGCCCATAAAAGATGAAGGAAAATCCAAAAGTGTGAAATGAATAATCGCTCAAAGATTTTAGATGTTTGTTCATTATGTAAAATCTTCCGAATTGAGAGTGAATAATCGCCCAAAAATTTTTGTTGGGTTTTTTAACTCTTTACAAAAATTAGGCAATTATTCATTATGAACAAATACCCAAATATCTGAAAATGTTGAATCGCCCAAAGTCGATGAACGATCACCCAATTTATTTTAAAACAATTTTTGGGCGATCCTACATATTTGTTATTCGGTCGATTTTTACTTGGGCGATTATTCGTACAGCCGAAAAAACGAATATATAGAAAAGCTTGGGAGAATGATCTAAATTTTAAAAGGTGGCTTAGACGAGCAAAAGATGAACTAAAAGCATATTGCATTTGTTGTAATTGTGAAATAAATGCACTACAAAAAAACATGAAAAAGCAATAGATTCAAATACAATTTTTTCAGTACAGCCAAGGCTGTCGTTTGATCCACCAGACCCAAAACAAAATTAGGTTAGTGCTTTTGTACCCGAAATTTTTTTCATTTTTACCCTTTTTTACCCTATTTCCATGGGCTCATAGTGCCTTTGATGTTGCAAGAGTTGGCATCACTGTTGCAATCGTAGCAAATTTCTATCAGTCGTTCGTCGTATGTATCGAAAATCTTAAACACTAAAGTTAATTCTGCTGGAAATATTTATGATAACTTTAAAACAATAACAATTTAATAATTATAATTATAGTTGGTTCTTTTCAAATCATAATTATATAATAACTTGAAGAATAATAAAACATTCCACCAACCATAACATTAAACAGGTGACGACAAAATAACACGAAAAAAATTTGTGTATATACGTACATGAAACTTTTGTTGTAAACAAAGACGAGAAAAAAAACAAAATACATATTGCAGTTTGTTGGTATAACTAAATATTGTAAGTTTTCTAATGTAACAACTATGCTTGAAACGGAATATGTTATTTAAGTAGAGACACAAATATATATCAAATTTATAGTGCGGAAATATAAGAATATCTATTAATATATGTATGTAGATATGTACACATAATTAAGCGTTTATGTACATTTGTATGCATATAAATATGTACATATGTATATGCATATAGATTTGTATGTATGTATATTTATGCATACAAATATAAGATATACATATGTATGTATATATAAATATATATATATATATGTATATATAAATATATATATATATATGTATATATAAATATATATATATATATGTATATATAAATATATATATATATATGTACTTATATATATATATACTTTATATAAATAAAAATTTCTTTGAATAAATAAATATATTTACATATATAATTAGGTATTAAATACATACATACATATATGAATAAATAAATATATGTATATACATAGTATATGCATTGATTGCATCGTATATCATTTTATTCTCGTTTTACATTTCACTGCTATTAAAATATTTTAATCAGGGGGGTTACTCCGCAACTTGATTCGAAAAGAAAACTGTTCGAATTTATGTACTATGTAATTTATATCTTATTTGCATTGAAATTAGAATGCATGTACATACATACATATTTGCTTTCGGTTCGGAATACATAGTAACCCCTCTGTATATTTTTATACATACATACATACATATGTACATACATATATAAAAATATAATTTTTTTGCCCAAATTCTCCTTGTTTTCTTGTACTAATCCCTATAATTAAGGTGTAGCCCTAAAAAGTTTTCATGCAAACTGTAGTACTGTAGTACCAGGCACAGATAATTATCTGTGTTCCAGGCTCTCGCAAATATGTATGTATGTATATTAGGTAAATATAGACGAAATTTTAGCTCAACTTTATTTTCTGAAAAGAAAAATTATTATTTACATATTTTTCATTCAATTTTGTTACTCATATTGTAATACATTGGGAGAATTATTTGGCCAGTTCATAGAACAATTGCGCCACCACCAAAAGAAGAATTAAGAGTTAGAAATGCGGTATGGTTTTTTTTACACTTAGTCTAAGGTCACACACAACGATTTTAATTGCCCAACTTTTGCAGAATTATCTTTTGAACTTGCTTTTATGTTCACACACTACAATTTCTTCGGCAATTCTTCCGTTTTGTTTAGCTTTTATTTTCTTATAATATGACATTTGTGATTTCATAAAATAAACAATTACAATAAACTTAAACAATTTCATAGCGTTGACAACACTTAATTAGTTTTCTTTGGAACAGTGCTACCAATAAGAAATTTTAATATTACACAAATGGTGGAAATTCCACAAAATGAGTTATCATTTATTCGACATTATAACTTATGCTAAAGTATATTATATGCCTTAGAATTAGGGCCAACAAATGGGTGGGTGATAATGTTTCATTTATTTTTAAACCCCATTTAAATACAAAATATTGTTTTTCACTGCAATATTAAATCAAAATTAAATAGCAAACATTGTGTATTTCAAAACTAAATAAGTTTTACGAATTTCCATATGCTTTTGACTGCTTGTTTTCTTGGTTGAAAAAAAAGGAAATAAAAAATTTGTAGCTGCTGGCAAATTGCATAAAATTGTGTCTTGTTTTGTCGCTATTAACATTTTAATCATTTTGAAAGTTGCTTTTATTCTTTTAAAACATTTCAACATTTCGTATGCTTATTTTTAGCTAAAATAAAAATGTATTTTTTTATTTGCTCTAGTCAGCTGTTCTTTTGGGAAATTTTTTATATTATGTAGTGCTACCATATTTTCATCATAATTAAATAAGAGCTTTAATTTCTCACTAAAAAAATTAAATCTTATTTCAACAACATAAATTTAAATTAAAAAAATTAACTAATTACATAAAACTGCCCATTAGTATTATAATCTACTATGTATTTTATAACACTCTAATATGTGATCGTTTGAAAATAATGTTTGGAAGTTTTGAAGTCGATTTGAAATTAAAATAACAAAATTGCGTTGCAATCGGTCTTATTACGTTTGTCGTTGTCGTGACGAATTCAGTAGAATGTGGCAACTTTCGCTATATGTTTTACATTGGAGTCGTTCAAGTTCGACTACGACACCCGTAATAAGGGCTAATATTTAAAAAAAGTAAGAATAAACTCAAGTACCAAAAAATCTAAATGTAAAATATATAATAATCAAAAGAAAATGTAATATCTTACCACTGCACATACGGTAAATAAATGTAATGGGAAAACATAGCGACTTTTCCACTATTTCAATAAAATTTAAAAATATTTAACGACTTACTATAATGCACATGACTCACTACATATACACACATCCAAATTTTAAACTATTTTTGCTAAAAGTTTTTTATAATATGTTGTACATGGTAGAACCGAATTTAAATCAAGTTGTATGAATTTTGCCGTGTACTTAACTCTTAAATAACTAAAAATAGGATTTATTATGTACGCTGTACCAATAATAATAAATATGGCAATAATGCTCTCGTCGTAAACAAATCGTTTTAACGACTGACTAAATCAGAGTTGATATACACAAGCATAATATGTAGTCAAAGTTCGTATTTTTAAATACATACGTAACACAGTCATCGGTACGGTTTTCGTAATAAACGTGTACGTTGTCGTTGTTTTGTTTGTAGAATGTCCATGGTATATATATTTCTTTAGTAATAACTATTGAAAAGACAGTTTTAATCCGCATACACATATATTCAAAATAACTTTATAATAAAAATGAAAAAAACTGCCAGAAATTCGTAGAAAGACAGATTGAATCAACAGTGGAAATTAATAATTAAAATTGTGATATTAAACAAAATTACGAAGTCTAAAAAATTTAATAACTATAAAATTGTAGTGCTCTTAAAAAGTTTACGTATAAAATTAAACTTGCATAAAAGAATTAATCAAAAGAATTGTAGTTTGCTATTGTTTAGAAACAAGAAAAGTGTGTATAAGTGTAATAGCATTTATTTGTAATGGGGGTAATCCGTCAATGTGGCATTAACGAACTACTAGTATAAGTGAAAGCACTAAACGCAGCTTAGCTAAACAAACACCTAAATGTAACATACATATATGTAAATGTATACTATATAAAACAACAGTTGCCATACTTTAATTTGCATATGCAATAAAGTTAGGAAAGACTAACTACACTGAAAACGCCAAAACAAAATGAAAATTATCATTCATGACTGACTATATGCATACATACCTACATACGTACATAAGTTAGACCCTATAACTGATAATACTTCGGGAGGGGCTTTCTTTTATAAATTAGTCTGGTCGAAAAATGTGATATTAATATATAAATTTTTATTCTAATCATGAAGTGTATTAAGTTTCCCACGCTCGTTAATATTAACTAATTATGCCATTTTTGGCATATGTACATACATACATGCATACATACTTATTTCATTCGTGGACAGAGTTGCCATTTTGTATTTAAAAAAATACATGAATATGTATGCATGTAGTACGTACATAGTATAATATTTTACTTTATACCAGCATATCCAAATCTCAACGAAACTAAAATATACATATAATGTGTGTATGCATCTACATCTCACAATATGGAAATTGTTGAATATAAATATTGTTGTTTTTATATAAAGTTATGGAAAATGATTCAATGAATTAAAACAGTTCTACATATGTATGTATGTTGCGAAAACTGTTAGTATTATTTGTTCGAGAAGCGAACCAAAGGACCTTATTTTATTATTACCCGTTATTCTCATTTTTTTTATTTACCGGCAGACTGCGATATACATAAATACTTACATATGTATGTATGTATGTACGTTTTAAGTAATTAAAAAAATATAAAATACTCATGTCTACATATTTCACTTAAATATCTACATATGTACATAAGTATGTGCTTATACATATGCATGTTATATTCATAGTCAATATTTCCATATATGTATGTATATGAATTTATATACATATATCCACAATATTGTGAATATCATACATTCATGCATATGTATTAAAAAACAAAAAATTCGTGTTACAACCAGAGACCTGCGCCGAGCCGGCTAAGCTTAGCCGGCGATGATTTTTGAGAGACACCGTCAATCAGCGTTGTCAACTTTGAAATTTCAAAACGCACCAAAATGTAGAAAAAAACGCGCCATTCAACAAAAAACGCTCCAACTCAGATATTTTTCGCATAAAACATTTAGAAAAGCACCAAAAATGGTGCGAAACGCACCAAGTTGACAACGCTACCGCCAATAGTTTGTCGCAGTGTTTTTCTGTTTTGGGCCAAATTGACATTTTAAAAGGGCCAAAATAGCTTCGAGAGGGCCAACAAAACTTTTTTGGAATATATTTGATATCAAGCTTTTTATTTAAATAAAAACAATAGTAATACTAATACAGTATACATGTGTTTTATTTTAAATAAATTTAAACAAATACCATTACTCAAAAGCAACACGAAATTTTATTTTTCAATAAAAATTTTATTCATCAAGAATTTTTTACCGTTAGACAGTCTACTTAGTTTTTTGGTGTTTACATGATAGTGGTACTAGCCAAGGCGAATTCATAACAGGTGATCGCACTAATAAAATAAGTACAACCAAAGTATATGTATACCAAGTAGATGAAACTAAACAGGTGATTCATTTTTTTCTCGCTTATTTTTAATGTATGACTGTCAAAAGCTGTTTACGATTTTCGTACGCCATTTTGGTTTGTTTTGTTTTGTTATACATAATTCTACAAATTGTTTTTGTTTTCTTCATGTTGTTCTCATCTCTTTTTGACATTCATCCAATATTTTTACACAAACAAAATACATGGTGCATCTACTTGGTATAAATTTACTTTGAGTACAACATGTAACAAAAACCACAAGCATTTTGTTTTTGTAAAATCATTCTAGAATGTCAAACTCAAGAAGCAAATAGTTTATTTTCACATCCGGCAATGATGAAAATGCAAAAAAAGTTAATAGCTGTACTTACAAGTTCATCTGTAATGAATTCGCCTTGGGTACTAGCACAAGACAGGTTTGCAGATAAAAGTAAGTTTTTCTTGATAAACAAAACAATGTTGTAAACAAAAATAGGGTTGGAAACAGGGAGAAAATTACAATGAAAATGTACTGACCGTTGCACAAACCGTTCGAACGATTTGAAGCAGTTAGTTGAATTTTGAGCTGAAAGGGCCAAAATAGATTAGAAAGTACCACAGGGCCATCAAATATAAAAAAGTGCCATAAATGGCCCCATTGTGCCACATTTTCCATCACTGGTTTGTCGGCTGAAAACGGCTTAACATCAGTCGACGATTATAATATTAAATTATCTTTTTTCAAATATACACTGCCCTTAAACATGAAAGTAATTTCTTGAGAGTTCCATAAATGTATTATCAACGACAATTTCAAAGATAATAATCCAATTTATGACCAAATATAATATTTTTGTTCTATATTTTAGAGCTGCCATCAGCATTACTCACGTCGAATTTTGCATTAAAAGTAATACATATTTTTATATATTTTCAGGGTTTGTTTATACATTAATAAGAATAATTGTTATGCTAATATTTATTTCAATAGAGTACATCTCCTTAAACACAATATACTTATGTAAATACCATATATGTAACATAATCAGGTGTCAAGATTGCTTAGAATTTTTCCGTTTGATATCAGAAAGTATTTTTAAAAGTTTCCAAAAATCACTTTCTTCAAATTTTCGTTGAAAGCAGAGCAAGCAAGGCAAATTCATACAAGGTAGTCTCGCCCAAATTTGCCTTGAAAAAATTCCCCCTGGCGAATTACTTATGCCGGCCATACACTACACAAGTTCACTGCATGTGCGTTTGTGTAGTGTATGGCGGCGTTTGTGTTACTTACCCTGCATTTACACATGTAAGTAATTACTTGCAAGTAGTGTATACGTATTATCAACGAAAATGTCGAAATTATAGCCAAAAGTCTTGGAGGTTGATCGAGCGTTTACACAGTCAGTTGTAAGTTAATTTGCAAAATGTTCTCGAGGCGTAAGCATGCTATGAAAAATATGTGAATCCAGTATTGCCGTGTTGTCGATATCATAAAATTACTGAAAAGAATATTTGGTTTAACAAATTTTTTTTCAAAATGCATGAAATTAATGCTTGAAAATACTATTAAGATGCCTTGTTGTATAGATGTGTTCTTTTTTGTTTTTTATTTTTTATAAATACACAGAAAATCAGCTATAAACATTACTTTTATTTTACTAAATACTAGTTAATTGATATAAAACTCATCATCGGTAACACTGTTTCTTAGCTTGTCATTTTACTTGCGGTAAGTGTCAAAAATTTACTTACAAGCAAATTCTCTTGCAAGTAGAGCTGCAAGTCCGAAAATTATGCTTGTGTTAGTGAAAAAGTGTGAGTGTATTGAGTTTTTCGCACTTGCACTTGCATGTGTAAACGCTAAGTTACGCAGTGAACTGAGTAAAAATCAAAACGATTTTGATATTTGCTCAAGTTTGTAAAACTTGAACTTGTGTAGTGTATGTTGCAAACACTCTGTTGTGTCGCAATTTTTTAATAGTTAACAACATGAAATGAGCGTAGAAAAAATATTCGGGACAGAATATTGTACAAAGAATCGCCTGCATTATGGCGCATAAAAAGCAGCGATTACAGCAATAGAGTAAAGAAAATAGAAGCATGTCCTAATTTTCCACGATTCATGTAGCACGTTTTACACCAAACTCGCCATTTTTTTCTTTGTTTACGTTTCTTTCTTTTTATTGCTATTGCAAGCCATAAAATAGCGCAGTATTTATACCAGAGTACCAAGCCGCATCGGCGCGGCTGGCTTACCACTCAGCCGATTTTTTAAACTGCTCTTTTAAATAAGATTTAGTTCGATAATAAAGCATTCCCAACGTGTGTCATTTGAATTTTTTATTGTGGTCGGATTCTGCACTTCTAGGTGAGTTTCATCTGTGGAAATTCCAAATTCTTTTCTAGCTGTAAATATTCAGCTATTTCATTTGCTTGGAGAATAACACCCAATTTACATGATGACTTTTGCGACGTCGCTTTTTCGACGTCTCTTTTTGCTTGTTGGTGAGCGGTGAAGGGAAGAAAGAGGGGTAAACAAAAAGTCTTGATTTGTGTTTTTCAAGACTTTTCTTCCATTTCTCTTTGTTACTTTTCATTATTTTTCTTACTTTTGTTATTTATCTTTGTTACTTACATTATTTCAAAACAAAAATGGGAAAAAAGACATGAAACTAAAAGACATCGTCTGAACGCATAAAGATTTTGGTAGCAACTTCAAAAGGGAATTCAGTAAAAACGACGTCGCAAAAGTCATCATGTGAATTGGGTGTAATAAATTGAGTATAAAAAATCAAAAGTGGACGACTTTAAAAATATCGAAGATGCGTATCTCATGTTGACTCTATAAATTAATACTTAAAAATTACTTTTTAATGAAATTGAATGAAAAGTCAGTGGAAAATTATAGCCTGTGCATCGAACGATCAACTGGTTTATTCAACCCGGTTGTACGAACAGTTGCAACGTGTAGTGGCCGCATAAGCTAGTTACAAAGTAATGCAATGGACACAATCGGTTACAACACACTAACCAAAAGGTAACCTATGCATAAAAAATATGCTTAATAATCGGCGTGAAGCCGTTCAGCCGCCGAAAATATTTGCCCTTTCAGCCGAAAATTTTTTTAGTCTGATTTATACATATTTTCTTCTTCGCTTTTAGGGCAACGCTACACGTACAATATACATACATATATTGTGATACTTGGATCGTGATCAATTTCAATGGATTGATAGTTCGCATGTTCAGTATTTACATATTTTTCTGCTGTGCGGGAAGTCTTAAAATATTTATGTATATATGGGAAAAAACAAAAAAGCTTGCGATCCACGATTCAGGTTTCTTATTTTAGCGTAATCTGGATATGGATCGCGATCCAAGTATCACAATATATATTGTACGTGTAGCATTGCCCTTAGCTTTAAAATAAAAAAACTGCACATATTACTTGTATAGTGTATGTCATAAGTTTTGTTTACGCAGTGTCAGACTTGAGCACTCAACTTGTGTAGTGTATGGCCGGCACTAGTTTAAAATTATCAAGGCGAATTTATTGTCAGGTGTATGCAGTGGCGAATTCGGGCGAATATATAATCAAGGCGAATTATTCTGCTGTGTCAAATATTTGGCGCGATTTGCATGAAAGAAATTGCTATTTTGAACAACATTTTTGTGGGCATTAAATTCTATATTCGGTAATGCGAAATAGACTTTCTTAAAGTATAAAATTATTTATTTCTATTAGAGTATACTAGGCTTTTGCAAAAGTACAAAAAACAAATACTTAAACACATTCTCTTTTTTTCGTGTATGTATTTGTTTTATTATACCCTCTCTTTACTATACCTTCTTCTGTTCTCTATTGATTGATTGATTTGATTTATTTAGCATTTCTTCTAAAATAAATAAATATAATCAATAATAAACTTCATGCTAGAAACTTTAAAATGGTTTGATATACAAAATCGATTGAAAATGAATACGCTTATCCTCATACAAAAAATGAAAACTGGTAACGCACCCGAGTACCTGACTGAACAGCTGAGATTTGTTGGAGAAACATAACCATATCCATTAAGAAACGCTGAAAACTTTAGGACACAGAGAGCTTTAAATGTAGGGATGCAGAGGTCACTCTTTTATAAAGGACTTCAATTATATAATAGTCTTCCAAACAACATTAAAGTTGAAACTAATTCAAATGTTTTTAAAAATAAAATTGTTAAATTCTTGAAAATTGATAATATTCATCAAAGCGTATAATGTATATATTGAAATATTGTAAAAGTATATTTAATACTACTAAATAAATACTACTACTACTACTAATTTTATGCTTGAATATATAAAAATTGCTTTCTGTTTTTAGTTCTAGAGGCAATTCATTAAAAATCTTTAGGCCTTTATAAAATATAACATTTTGGCTAAAACTTGTTGTTGCAAGAGGCAGTCTGTAATTATTGGCGTTTCTTAAGCTGTATGGCCTTCGGCCACGTTGATCAAGTATCGACGCATGTAGCAGGGCAGGTTCCCCGTTTTAATCTTATATATGAATAATAGAGTGTTCATCACCAGTCTTTGATGGATTGAAAGCCACTGCAGTGTATTTAGCATATCTCTTATGTGTGTTAGCCTATTGCTTTTGAACCATGACAGCTCAGTTCCTTTAACACCATCCTTTTCCAATTTGTTTAGTAATATTTCGATATTATAAGAAACAAACACAATAAATACTGTTTCTATACGAAATAAATACAGCAAGTATTAAAGCATGTAAGAACTAAGCATAATAAGAACCAAGCACATTAAGTAAAGACAAGCACTACTTAAACTATTTACTAAAATACTTAAGTATTTTTGTAAGTTTTATTTGGTTTGTATGAAATTTCGCTTTTATTTAATTTGATGTTAAGATCAAATTATCAACACATCAATAGTTGTATATACTTAGATAGGTATGTACCAATGTATATTCCATAAAATTAACTGCTAAATTAATGCTAAAAATAAAAACCAAGAAAATGCTTAAAATACCCACATGGTAAAATAAGAACCTTGCAAAATACTTACAGAATATTAGCAAAAAAAAAAATGTTTACTTTACTCTACTTATAGTGAATAAGAATGAGTAAATACAAATACTCTGAGCGTATAAAGAGAATAAATGTTTTGTTTGTTTTTTTTTTTTTGTTTTGTATTTACTTGCTTTGATCCCCTTTTGTACTTGGAATTACTCTGAGAATTTTTAAAAAAGCAAATGTTTTTGAATTTAAATGTACTTAGTGCAAACGCCTACTGTATACATGTAATACAAATTTTTTGTCTACATTGCAATATATTTTTAATTAGAGGGTACAAAACCATTCTCTTCATATTCATCTCAAGTTAATAATAAATATTTAAATCAATCGCTACAGGACAATTCCATTCCCCCATATCCAACGGGAACTTCAGGAAATATTAAAGAAACTTCTAAATCATCTGGAGCCAATGCACGTACATATATCTTTCTTCAAGCGTTGTGTAAAGCCGGGAAACAATGTAGCTAAAATTTTTGCTTTTTTTGTTTTGTTTACCCTTTTACTTTTGACAGCGTAGGAAATTAATTCGCAGTTTACACAATCAAAATGCCCGTTTGTTTGTTTGTTTGTTTTGTTGGTGAATTGTTATAGTCGTGCATATTGTAAGTACCTGCAGCTATATTCTGTAATTATCGTAGCCAAAGTTAAATCTCGATCGCTAAAATTTTTAGGGCGAAAATGTTAGCGATTTTGCTAAAAAGGTATTCTGTAACTAATCGCTTAGCTAAAATTTACTTTTTTCGCCGTAGCTAATTTGCTATCATTAGACCATTCCTTTCTTTCTTATTTGATAATATAATATTGAAAAGAGACAAATATATATGCATGTATATTTGGCATTTTATATTAGTGTTACCTTAGATTATAATTTATACTCCGTAACAATGATTGTGTTTTTGTTAAAAAAAAATTTTAAATATGTTTTAAAACGTCTATTTTTTAAAGCTATTTCACGAAGTTCTAGTCAAAACTTATTGTTTTTTTGCAGCACATGCAGTTTGAAATTGAAAAGCGCATGAGTTTTGCGTAGTAATTTCTCAAGAAAGCATTACGTTCGAAAGTTATGGGAACATTTATAAGAGATGGCATCACTGTTAAGAAATAATTTCAGTAAACAATTGAAATTTTTTTCTATGTTAAAACCATGAATCAAAGAAACAAGATTACGCATTGCGCAGGTCCGTTATTTTGTTTATAGAGATTAGCTGCTTGTGTGACGTAGAAATAGCTCCTATTTTGCAAACAAAGTACATTTTCTTGAGAGTGAAAAGGAAAACACACATTTGTGTGTCTACTGTGACGTAGATGCGCAGTAGAAAATTTTTTTGAACGGTTGAATGCGTAATCTTGTTTCTTTGATTCATGTGTTAAAACTGTGGTATTTGCTGGCGGTACTGTGGCGTAGTTATTTGAAAGTTTATTTGTACAAAAATGTTACCTATTGATCATAATAAATTTGTACATAAATATGTACAGAGTTTTCATTAATTTCGTAATATTGTAAAAATCTTTTGTTTTTGAGCATTTATTTTTGCCCTTTTAATCCTTTTTGTAGTTTCCTACATTATTTTTCTAAAAAAAAAGGCTAAACAACAATGATATAAAAAATATTTTGCTTAAATTACCTTTTAGCGCCTTCAAAATAACGTTGCTTAAATTTTAGCGTTTCTAACTAGAAAAGTTGCTTATATGTGCTTAGAGAATACAAATGTATAACATTTTAGCGATGAGAGCAAACGCCAAAATTGCGCCGAATTTAATTTTTATGACATTGCCTAATTTAGCAATACGAATTACAGAATTCAATATTCAATATGTAGCTAAAATTCTCTAAAACGATTTAATACATTTTTAGCGATGGAGATTTAGCAGCGGGTTACAGAATATAGCTGCTGGTAATGAATTTACCTTGAAAATTATTATGTATGAGTCAATTATTATATATGAATTATGTATGAATTAATGAAAATTCAAAATTACTAAGAGTTTTTTTGTGTTGGGAAATATTATTATTTATATCCAATCAGTTTTTTATCAGAACGTATCAGTACTGATTTCAAGGCCGCTACACCTCTCATCAGCGTTCAATTGCCTATCTTTACAATTTTTGTAAAGTGGATACTAATTGAGAAGAATATCAACTATTTAACCAGTTTTCAACAGAAATAGAATATGAGAATTAATTTTTAATTAAATTTTTATTTTACAATGAAACAGTGCTGGTTAGTACGAAATTCCCTCATTACTGTTTGGTAAGTACTAATAATCAACACAAACTCATAGTTTGTTATCATCAAAATATTCTACTTTGTATTTTAACGGCTTTGTTATTTTTACTCTATATTAGGGAAATTCACATATTACTGTGACCCTTGTTATTAGGGTATTTATAGCTCGTGCCCAAGCGGAATTAATATCTTTATCTTATTATTATTATTACGAATAAACGTAATTATTATTCGAACTTATATTGATTTACATATGAAAAGTAAAAAAAAGAAGCTACAAATAATCCAGAACAAGAACTTAAAAATAATACATAACTTACCCCGTAGATATTCAACTGACCTTCTACATAGAAACTTTAGACATAAAAAGATAAATTCTTTTATAAGGGACCTGACGCTATCATTCAATATTAAATGCAGATCGTCTAATTATGTAACAATAAGAAATTTAACAAGCTATCACTAGTGTATTCTTTTTAACGAAAGAATACTACTAGTGAATTGCTTTCTTAATTTCATTATAATGTACAAACGAGGTTTTTATAGCGAATTTTCCTCAAACCTTTATTATTTTTATTATTAGTTTGCTCATATATTAAATTTAAAGATATTGATTGCTGTAATACTTTTAAGTAATTTCTCATAACATTGTACCTAATTATCATTTAAGAAGATCTTAAAAATTTTTAAATAAAAAAAAAAAAAAAAAAAAATATGAAAAGTAATATGATCAGGCTCAAGTTCAGTTTCATTGAATTAATGAAAATTCAAAATTACTAAAGCTAGATTTACACGATTGAAGGTATTTTGAAGTCTTATCAAAATTTTGAAAATTAATTTTGATGTTCTATTTACACGTTTCAAAAATTTGATCAAAATAATCTTTCAATATATTTCAAAATCTTTTGATAAAAATTTGATCAAAATTTGTTGAAGTTAATTTACACTATTGGTAAACTTTTTATATTGAAAATATTTCATACAATACTCAGAGAGTATATGTATATACTCTCAGAGAGTATTTGTATGGTGCTTGTTCTTCTTTTGTATATCAATACTAGATTGAAGCCAGCGTCGTCAACTTGGTGCGTTTCGCACCTTTTTTGGTGCTTTTCTAAATGTTTTGTGCGAAAAATATCCGAGTTGGTGCGTGGTGCGCTTTTTCTTTAATTTTGGTGCGTTTTTTTAATTTTGGGTGGCTCCAAATCATAACACAATTTTTTGTTTCAGTATGAGAAAAAAAATTTTGTACAAAAAATACAACTGTTTCAATACCATTTCATTAAATTTGTGTACAATTTTTACATTCAATTTTACAGACCATAATAAGAGCAACCATTAATGATGTTTAAGAGGTACCAAAACACATTTATAAAAACCGTTAAACCGTCTTGTTGTTATAAATAAATTGTAAGATTTCATTACAAGAAAATTGTTGTCCCTTTTAGATTTTCAGAGTACATAATTGTTTTTTTCGTAAAAGTTGTTGTCAAGTCTGTTAAAGAGCTTAGCAAAAACAAAGTATTCTTGCGATCATTGTTCGTTTTTTATAAAATGCGTAAAAGTTTATACATATAAAGGGTTGTAACACTAAAATTAATAAAATTTATATTTACTGAAAGAAATATTTAAAGTTAGTGTCAAGAATGGAGTCTAAAAAAGGAGATCATAAGCGAAATACAAAAGGATTTGGGAATCACAATGTGAGTTTAAGCAATGGATTCGGCCTTGACCAAATAATAACACAAAAGCAAGATGTTGTTATTGCAAATGCGATATCACGCTTAAATATACAACCTTGTTCGGCATGCTGGAACACGGAAACACATTGTAGCCTTAAGCCCATTTAGCTACAACCGAAATCAACAACCAGCATTGTATAAAATGTTTTATCCCATTGCAAATATGATATCATGCCATTAGCAGTACAATTTGAATCCGATGTCGAAATGTTATCTAGTATTGAAAAAGGGTGGAGAATGATTCACTTCATGCATTGGCACAATATTATATCAACATTAGAATTTTGGACTAAAGTTAAATATTGTAAAGACGCAAAATTAATTCAATAAAAATTTTCAATAAGAAAAAAATCTGAACTTGGTGCGTTTTTTGTTAAATGGCGCGTTTTTTTCTCCATTTTGGTGCCTTTTGAAATTTCAAAGTTGACAACGCTGATTGAAGCCGATACCTAGTGTATGGTGTTCACAAACACAAACAAAAGCGTATTTCATACAAGAAATGGCAATACAGGCATATTTATTAAAAATTAATTAAAAACCCAATAAATCGAAATAAAAAGTTCAAATCATTTATTTGGCAACTTAAAATAATCACATTCTGTTTCTATGTATGTATGTATGTATGTATATAAAAAATAAAATTAAAATATTAAAAAGAAATCACATTCTGTTCACATATACATACATACATACATAAAATATTGAATCAAAAGAATGAACATGCTGTCAAATTATTTATAGTTATCAATATTGCCAGATGCGATTTTGATGCTTATTTACACGGCATCAATAAAATCTTCAAAAGTTTTGTTCAAAAAGTTTTGATCAATAAATTTTGAAGAAATTTTGCTGTTTACACGAGTTTGAAGCATTTTGAGGAGGAATTTTGAAGAAAATATCAATCGTGTAAATCTAGCTTAAGAGTTTTTTATGTTGAAAAATATTAAAATATTACTGATACGTTCTGCTAAAAACTGATTGGATATAAATAATAAGGATGTGTTCCATTACGTAGAGGTGGTAATTATAGCGTTACACAAATGTAACAGTGGCTCCGAAATATATGGAAAAACAAGTTTTATAAACTTTATTGGCAAGCTATCAGTACCCACTGAGTTAGATCTCACTTTCAATAAAGATTGCAATAATTCATTCTCATATATGATTCTGAAATAGAATCCCTGAAGTGAACCATTAAACTGCGGTAAAAGCTGAGGATGTACTAGTTGAATCATTAAACACAAAGGATTTGTTAAGATTATTAAGATCAATATTGGGTGCTTCAGAATCTACTGAGCTACGCTTACGAATTAATCCCCAAATTTTTCGATTTGCAGTACCATTAAACAATTCCATGTAATATCGGGCCGCGTGAATAAAAAGGTAGTTTATACTACATAGTACTAAGTACTAGCACTAGCTTTAACTTTTCAGTACTAGCTATGTTGAAGAGTATAATCTACAAAAAGTGTGAATAAATCTTTACTAGTACTACGTAGCTAGTACTGAAAAGTGATAGCTAGTACTGGAAAAATAAACATATGCGGCTGAAAAAAAGAGTTGCCTCTGTTTAAAAAAAAAAACATTTTTCTTATAAGTTCTAAGCAAAACTTGTGGTAAAACATTTTGGCCACACACGAAGTATGTTTTGATTATTTATTATCACGATGGGCGATTGGCCAGGAAATTACAATTGGTCAATTGAAAAAACAATTTAAAAACATGAGGAATGATCATAATTCATTAATGCAGCCATCATATTTAAATAAAAACAAACGACAATGCACTTTATGACGAATAAACCAACAATAAACTTATTTCCAGCACCTCAATGACCTGCTTACAAAAATTCAAGTGAAAACTAGTAATTTTAAGTACTTACTAGTTTTTAATCACACATATTTTCAGCAAACGCTGGAAAAACTAGCTTGTGCTAGATTGCAAAGAGTACTAGCTTTAACTTAAATTTTTATTTACCTCAAATCTAGTTTAAACTTAAAATTTCCTAGTATTAGCTTTAGCTACCTTTTTCTTCACGCGGCCCATTGCCTTCTAAATTTTCGAATAAGAGACTTGACTTTGGTTCTTAGTCTGCAATAAATTTGCCAGTTTTCAACTGTCCTATTTGTTATAAAAGCTTCATACGCAGTATTCCTTCGAGTTCTAGTATCATCCATGGGTATCTCTTTTTCCTCGGTCTAAATCTTACCAGAGGCACAAAAGTAAATAGTTCTTGCAGTAAAGAGTTCAAAATGGATAGCTTATTATTAACATCATTGTTCCCATAGAATAAAGAAAAGTCAAAGTCGTTAACCACACTCTGACATGCATTTACATTAAAATTATTATAAACTCTGTACTCTATGTAATCACCATTTGATATAGTATTATATGATAATGAGACGTAAGTTAAGGCATGATATGACTTTGTCATAACTTTGCTCCTCTGAAATCTGAAATTTTCTACACAGGTAGGCCCAGATAAGCAATACATATAAATATTTATACAAAAACAACTTAGAAAAAAGAAGTGAGATCCGCACAAAAACATAAATGTGAAAATAAGTCCAAGTTCCTATCCAAAAAATTTCGGCCGTAAAAAGTACTGAGATCAAAATAAGGACCAAGTTCTTGATAGGTACAATTCCATCTCATTTCTAGGCAACCTATAAGCTTGGCAAAAAATTTTTGCCTTTATAATATGGGAAAGAATTCTTGGAAAAAATTTTCTGCAGAGAATTAAAAAAAGAACGTGATTTTTAAATCAACGTATGAATTGGGTTTTAGCCAGTACATTATCGGCATTTAATATTTTGAACTTCGAGATACGTTTCTCCCTCTTAAGTTTCCGGCATTGGGCATTTAACTTTGAAGCATCAGGGGCAAAGTGTTCATTAAGATACACCCGACTGCAAATTTCACCTCCAATGACATCTTTTACCTGCAAGGACCTAGTTTTGAAGTAAGCTCCCATTAAGTCATCACGTAGCTTAACACAATTGAATCTAACTAGGATAAGTTTCCTATCATTCATATAGCAGACGTGATTAATGTTACGAACAGAGATGTTAATTTTATAAAAGGAGCACAGGGAAGTAATAGTTGATATAAGGTCAGCTAGACTAGACGGCATACCACCTAGGCTAACATCACCTCAGTAAAGTCTTTGATGAAGGACATGATTCTCTGTCTTTAAGTGCATCAGTTCAGCCGAAGTGGTTAAGTTAATATTATTAACAAGCTTGTTACAAGCAACAATGTCCTCTTTCATCTGCTTATTAGTAGACAAAAAATAATTTTTGAACTCAGCAAGAATATCAACCAAAATCTTCCTCTAAGCTTCACGATCATCATTATTTCTTTTGATAGAGCTTTCTTTCGGACTTCGTCGCGAAGTGAAATGTCACCAAGAGAGCCGCTAAGACACGAAGGGCAAGTAAATGGGCACAGGAAAGGTGGAACCAAAAGGTTCAACAATAGATATCACTGATGGTATTGACTTTACTCCAATATATACATAGAATCATAGATACTATTAAAAAAAGGAAATTGCCAATGTAATATGTAAAAGTTAAAAAAGTTAGGATTTAATTGTAATTATTTGAGAGCCGAAAAACATGCGCGTTCTATTCAGGCATAGCGTTGCCAGATTTTTTGTGTATATTTTTAAAGAAGGAAGCTATGCAATAGCTTAAAAATTTTTATTTAATTGAATTTAACCTTATAGCTAGGCATCAGATATATGTATATGTAGGTTAAAATAACTAAAAAAAAACCCCTGATAGTAATAGATAATATTTTGGCAATAGTATAATATATTTTAATTATAATGCGTCCTTGTTAGACTTTCCCGATTTTTCCGGTTTCGATTATTTATACAGCCATCACTCAAGCTCTTATCATATTAATTAGCTGACTTTAGTCACATTTTATTAAATAATGCTGGCCAACGCGTTTTGTGTCCCCCAAAAAAAACTCATCATTCTCATTGAACAGTGCAAAATTTTGTTGTTGTAGTAGTCAGAGTACGAAAAAACGCAGCGCAGCGCCGCTCTTTTTGCTCTTTTTCGCTCTTTACGCAACGAGCGGAGCCAATTTATTATTGCGCTTGCTCCGCGTATTTATTTTTACGCTGCGCATAAAAAGAGCAAGCGCAAAAAAGAGCAATTTTATTTGTTAGTAAAGGAAATAATAGATTTTTACATCAAGAATAATCATCTTTAAAAAATACAACACCACATTATCAAGGACAATATATACATATCTATATATGTTTATAAATACCTTGATAATTGGTTTTTTACTTATAGGCAGATTTTGTAAAAAAAATCGTTTCTAAACGTTTTAAATTTGTATGAAAAATAACAAAAATTCATTTCAAAACAAAATTTTTCCATACAATTTCAAAACGAAAAAAACGTTTTAGGTTAAAAAATCTGCCCCTTATACAATTATACATACTCACATTGTATGTCTCTCAAAGTTATTTAAAAAAAATCTTTTCTTGGATTTCAAAAAATCTTGTTAATGATGGGTTTTATACACATTTCGTTACTTGTAAGAAACATACACATAAAATGTTGGAAAAACCCAAACTGCTCAAAAATTGCAAAAAAAGTCATAAAAATATTTGCTTGCGAAACCACAGAAAGGGTAAGCAGGCCAAATATTTTTTGTGAATGTACATTCATTCATACCTACAGATGATGTAAATGTCATCATCAGGTTCACTACAGTGTTTTCGGGCTTGTCTTCTAGGAACATACATATGTACATACAACAAAATATTAAAAAAATTACTCAGAAAAATATTCAAGTGCGTCTATTTTTAGAATTTTCGTCGCCTTCTTGTTATAAACGTACATGAGAAGAGTTACATACAAAACATACCTAAATGTATTTGTTGTGGATATTTCTTTTTTAAACTGAAATTTCTAAAAAAAAATTTGCATATGTGACAGCGCATAGAGAAAGGGACATAAGGGTAAAAAATCAATTTTCACTTTTTTTTATGTGGACAACATCTGAGCATCGAATGAGACCGATCCCATGCCCCAAAAGTGTTCCCTCCCAGAGATATGCGCGTTTTATGAAAGTGAAGTCACGTATTAAATACACGTATTTAAATCTTTAAAATGGCTCTCCTGAACTAAACCGGTTTTTACCCTTAGGTCCCTTTCTATTTTGCGCTTCACATATGAAATTTTTTGTGAAGACTTCTTTCCACGATTTTAGTTTGATTTGATTTTTGGGAGCTTTAAAAAAGGTTCATTTCCAATAGCTCTAATCTTTTGTACATATCACATCTATTTTGCTCAAATACAAACTCATATTTATTTCGTATTCATTTTAAGAAATTTTACAATTTTCTTTTTAAATAAAAATTTTTTAATTTAAATTTAATAAATAAATACAAATAAAAATTCGACACCTGAAATTAAAAACAAGTGGTTTGCAAGAATTGTCAGCTGGGCTTCTAAGACTACCTTATAGTCATTGAATCATGCAATCAGATCATTTTTATACATATAATATACGGATTAAGAATAAATCCTTAAAGGCCAAATATGATTGATATTTTACTCAAAAAAAAAACACCATTTTAATAAACATTAAAAAAATATTCTGGTTACTTTTATTCTTATTTAGTTTTTAAAGATTTTGGCTGCAAAGACTTTTTTTCGTGGCAGCAATGAATAAACTCAAACGAACCACTGTTATCATAAAAAAATTTAAAAAATTTGAGAGGGGCATGATTAGAACTTTATTGTTCGATAACAATTTACAAGCTGCGTTCACATTTATCAAATATTTGTCGAAAAAAACGTGACCAAGAAAGAAACTACTAATTTATTTCCTTTAATTCCAATATTATTTTAATTATGGGTTCACACTTTTTAAAAACTGTATAAAAATATTTTTTGTAGAATACTTAATTTTATTTTTAATATAAAAACCAATTTAAATCACGTTATCTGAAAGCAAAACTAGCGCTTATGTCTTTTTAGACAAATATTTAATAAATGTAAACCTAGATTAAGTATATTTTTCATTTTATTTCATTTTCTGTAGTATTGAAAAAAAAATGTTATATAAATTACAATGAACATGAATATGTTTAATTTGAAAGGTAAATGAAGAACTTAAGAAATTACAATAATATCACAATAAAAAATTACATTTCCACGTATTGGTTTGTTGGATTTTTATGTATGCCTCTATTAATATATCAGTGTTAAAACAAAATTGTAGAAAAAAGGAATCTAAAGATTGGAATCGTTTAACGCAGGCGCACAATGCTAGCAGCTAATTTGCCAGTATGCCAATATGCTGGAATGGTAAGATAAATATATTCTTAACATTTAAGATTTGAATAAATATAGTTGTAAGTCGATATTTTAAAATAAAAATAATTTAAAAAAATATATATATTATTTGTTGTGGGTTAGTAAATATATGTATATGCTAGCATTTCCTTCGGTCCTAACAAGTCATCGGTAAGGTTAGGTTACGTTAGCAGGATGCTGGAAATTATAAATTTATATTCCAGCCCACTTGGGTCCTAATGTGGCCCCATTGTGAAGGCTTAACTCTTCTACAACTCTGCTTTGCGCGTTTTGTTAATTTTTATAGCAGTGTTGAGCCGCCTCTGGTGTTAAGTAGATGCATTAACTTTGTTAAGATGTATGAGCAGGCATTCCTTCGACGAAGGAGAGCGATGATGTTGTGTACATTAGCTTGTAGCAGCATCAATCGCTGTCGGAACAGTTTTTAAAATACCAGGGGGTTTACTCTGTATTGCGATGCGAAAGCAAATGTGATGCGTAAGGTAAATGCGATAACAGTACAATTTGGTACTCTGTATCGCTTAGGCACACGCTTTCGCAAAATAATTTGAAAAAGAAGAAACACTGGCCTGGCACCACAAAATTCACAATAGCAAAGAATGACAAAATGAAATATCAAAACTTGTAAACAAAAACATTTTTTGTCAAACTAAAATAACATAAAGTAAATAGTGATGGATTCGGTGGCATTATGGTTTGAGGAAGAAAATGAGCATGTTGAACGTATTACAAGGAGAATTTTGAGATGACCACAGGTAAGAAACTAATGGTGTTTCCTTTTCTACAAAAAATGTACTTTGGTGTTCGTTTCTTAAAAATGTTTTGCTCTCTAAAAGGGCAGTGTGATTGATTCGAAAAGAATTGCCCTCACTAATGGTGGAAGGCATTGCCCTTTATGCCTCGTAAAAATCGACAATGTTGATAGTGCCCTATAAAACTTAGATGTCAGCTGTCAGGGCGTTCTACTTTTTCATAAGTTATGTTTCGTTTTAGTGAAATAACAAGCTGCATTATTACAGGGTTGGCAAGACATTTTATACATGTACCTTCAATGAGGTGCCATTTTGTGTGTAGAAAAGAAAACACCATAAGAGTGGGTATTATGTGCAAATTGTGGGCGCGTTGTTTGCCATTTCCCCTCTGCAATTTTCCCTTGGCCAAATCGCTGTGTTGCAGCATGAAATCCACTAATATATCAAACTGCTGTTGCTGGGTGTGTAATTTTTTATGCTTTTCCCTAAAAAAAAACAATTTTGATATGTACATACATAAATGTAGGTATAAAAATTTATTTTCTTTCTTACATGAATCCTTTGCGTTTGATATTTTGTTATCGCAAGATATTTGCGCTTAACGAACGATTTTAACATACACTTTTGCATTACAGAGTGCGGTGATGCCAGATTTACGAAAGGGAAAAAATTAGATGCGAAAGGAAAATACGAAAATGCAATACAGGGTACCAATTGTTCGATTAGGCACCATTTTTCTTACGCATCGCAATAGAGAGTAAACCCCCCAGTTTTAAAACCTTATACAAACAACGGGACAAGCAATTTTTATTCAACATAAATCATTTGTTTTTCTCACTAATCTTTATGTAATTGTGTTTCAAATATATTATTTTTTTTTCTTATGGGTTAGCTAATACAAAAATAATTAATTAACTACTTTTACTAATACACCCTGACTAGAAATCTTACAATATTTTATTAGATTTTCTTGTGAATGAACCAAAATGTGTTATCGGTCCCACATTGCGCAACATTTATTTTTGCATTACTTACATTTATTTACTTTATTTCATATGTATATAAGAACATAAAGCCAGTTATGAAAAAAGGGTATTATAAAATATTTGATATGTTCTGAGTAAATAAAAAAAATGTATTTGGTAATTTGGTTGTTACCAATTAATAAAGGAAGAGGATCTGCAGCTATATTCTGTAACTCGCTAAAGCTAAATTTCCATCGCTAAAAATGTCTAAAATCGTATTAGAGAATTTTAGCTACATATTGAATTCTGTAATGCGTATCGCTAAAATAAAAATTTAATTCGCCGCAATTTTAGCGTTTGCTGTCATCGCTAAAATGTTATACATTTGTATTCTCTAAGCACATATAAGTACGGTGACCATATTTTTCGACAAAAAAAGGACACTCAAAATTAAATAAAAACACTGTGATAGTCGAAAAAATGAACTCCCATGAAAAATGGATATATACCGATTTCTCAAAGACTGGATCCAATCTGACACTTCCAAATGTACTTTCGCACTCAGGGGACTCTCCCCTAATAGTTCGAAAAGGATTCATCGAAGTTAATTTTTTTTTTGGGTCAAAAACTATCACAGTGAAATTATTGGTATTAACTTAAATACATATGTAGATATATTTTATACCAATAAAATAAAAATATAATTCAAATGATGTAATATTAGTGACTAGTACAAGTAGTTAAATATGTATGTACTTATTTTAATGTTTAAAACAGAAATTAAATATGCCTAAAAGTTCATACGTCGTTAAAACAAAAAATTAATTAATTAATCAAAATTAACAAAGAAATTAAATTTAGCCAATAATACAAAAATAACAAAATTCAATAAATAAAAATAACTAAAAACAATAGTTTAAGGATTATCTATTATTGATATTTTTCTGAAGAATGTATTTTTTTTATTATATCAATGTTATTTGATAAAAACAATTTAAATTCTGCACAGTCAATTTGAAAGCCGACAGAAAATTTGATACATTGAACATACAGTTTTCAGTGTTGCCAGGCAATTCCTGTCTTGGGTGGTTATAAATTTATATTGTATTGAGTTTAAAATTTCGGTATTTTGAAAAAATAAAACTTTTAATTTTGTAAACTAAAGAAGAACATTAGCCATCAAAAAGAAAGGACAAAAAAGGACAATTCAATAAAAAAAGGACAATTTATTTTGTTTAAATTTTAAAGTACGTTGTGTCAAAAATATGACTGTCCTTTTAAAAAAAGGGGTCACCGTAAATATAAGCAACTTTTCTAGCTAGAAACGCTAAAATTTAAGCAACGTTATTTTGAAGGCGCTAAAAGGTAATTTAAGCAAAATATTTTTTACATCATTGTTGTTTAGCCTTGTTTTTTTTTTAGAATCGTATTTATTGCGCAATAACTTAATTACAATTTTGTATGGAATATTGAGCTCAATAATGGCATTTATTACGATAATCGCAATAAATGTGTATGTCTGAACAGGGTGGCTGACTTCCAAAATGTTTGTATACAAAGTTTGTATACAGTATTGCTACTGTATTTAAATCACATACATATGCAAAGTTCCGCAACAATGCAACAACTATAAAACCGATGCCTTGTTTGCTTTCTTACTGCGTTAAAAATACTTGTCGGAAGCGTTTTGAAATGGTATACATTGTATAATTATTGTACAAAGCAATTGACGTTTTTAAAGTCAGCCGGTGTAACACAAAATTCAAAGCCGATTGATAAATAAAAAAATTATTTTCAACTGAAGTTTTGGCCCATGAAATATACATATATGTACATACATACATATGTATGTCTAAGAAATTACTCAAGTATCAAAACATTTGCTTAATCAAATAATTCTGATTGTTATTATAAAAATAAGGATTAATTTGTCAGTTAGTCACGATTTTAAATAATACATACATATATTTATGTATTTTTGAATAATTGAATAATTTGATTTTTTATATATTGAGTTTTGTTAATAATCACTTATTGTTATTAATTTTTTTATTTCTTTAATTTTTGCTTGTCTGGTTGATTTCCTTTTGCTTGAAATATTTTTGTTTTACAGTTTTGAATAAAATTATTAAAATTTTAATAAACAAAATCCGCTTAGTTCACTGCGTATCAGCTGTCGTTTAGCAATTAAGTGTTACATAAGTAAAGTAAATATAAGCTATTGGTTTTTTGTGATGCTTATTTGCAAAGATGTTGCATGTGCATTTTTCTGTATTTTGTTACTGTAGAGTAAATATATACTACACCATTTGCAAAAGTGATGCAAGACCACTTGCACAAGATTGTGAATAGGGCTAGTGTAAAGTACCGAGGTACTCGTTATATTTACAATACTAAAATTATCAAAGCAAAATAAATCAAACTAGTTTAATTCAACATTAATAAATCGTTTTAAATGAAAAATAAACCAATAAAACTAATTAAAAATGGAACCATCTAAATTAAATTGCAATTGAATTGTTCACCTAAAAAAAATTTAAATTAAAATTTTTCCAACTTATTTTAGAAAGCTTTATTTGTAAATACAAACACAAAACAGCTGTTTGTATAATTCTTGAAAGTAAAAATTTTACTATCAAAAATTGTAAAAAAAATTTTCTCTCAATTTGTTGTTATCTTTTAATGCTCTCTCGTTGAAAACTTTTGAATTTATCAACAATTGTTGATAATTGTTAACATTGTATTATTCACAAATTATTAGCATAATTTGCAGACTTTAGCGCCGTATTAAGTGTTGAAATTGTAAAGTAGGTGGACCCCTACTTTAAAACCTAAATTAAAGTAAAATTACATTTCTGCGCTGGCTATTCATTTGCTTACGTGTACACATTTTTATAAGAACTTTGATAAAAACTAAAAAATTTTCGTGGTTTATTGTGCAAAAAAAACATAAACAAATATAAAGAAGGTTACCGAGTTCTCTTCTTCTGTTAAGTTTTTCTTACATGGGTGTCAAACGATCAAGATTTGTTTTTTTTTTTTTCGTTTATTTATTTACAATATTTATACTTATGAACTATTATAAACACTAGTTAACAATAACAATTTCTATATACAATGACCCATAATCGAGCCCTCAAGTATTATTTATATAATAATAATTTGGTTTTTACAAATTGTTTATAATTTTTTATTTTATTTACAATAAATAAATATATATATATATATATATATCGCCAGCTTTTTGCAATGAAAATTAGTTTAAAAACATTGCTTATATATGAATGAGTGGGTAAAGAAAGGCTAGTGTCAAGGGTTAAATAAAGGGAAATTATGAGTTTATTCAGAAAACCACCAAAACTTTTTAGTATTAGATTTTTGTGTAAATCTTAAATCTCTGATTGATATGTGCTATATCTCATATTTAAATTTTCTGAATTACAGTTTACTGCTTTTATATTGGCACGTCTGTAGTGATGTTAAAAGACCGGTATGCCATTTTCGTTTTGAATTATTTTTTTGTTATCAAGGTAAACAAAAGCCTCAGGTGGAACAAATCCCTTTTTCAAGGAATCCATTATATATTCATTATTTGTGTAATAAGGGGCCATTATAGCATTATTTTCTATACATTGACTACACCTTAGTATATTATTTCTGATTAGGTTTATTATAAAATTATCTATTCTAATTATATGATCATTATTATACAATGTCTTATTAGATATGTATGTATTTTAGATATTCGCTTTGTGGATTTCTGTGTAAAGATGTACATTGTACATGCTCTTAAACATTTTCTTTCAAAGACTCTTATCTTTTCCATGTATACGATCAAGATTTGTTTAAATTTACTAATACACTCACACATTTAGAAATTGACTATCAATTTGATATCAATTTTGCTTTCAAGTTTTGTTTCAATTTTTCATACAAGTAAACAGCAACCATGAAGCAACCTTTTTTAGTTGTTTTCTTGATGACATCTTGAAAGCAAATTGCTTTCAAATTGCTTGCAGTCTACGTCACATCTATCAATTTTTGTGAATTTTGACAAGCAGTATGTGTAAAAAAAATTTATAGCAAATCTTGATCGTGTGACACCTGAGTTAGTGCGTGCCAATACATGTACATGTATACACTTATTTTTGAAAAAAATAATTATTTTCTATTTCAAAATCTTTTGCTAAAAAACTTTTTCAACATATTTTCTTTACTAGAAAACATTTTATATTATTTTATAAATAAAACAACTGACCAGTTGCGGTTACTGATAAAAAGTATTCATTCCTGCTTCATCATTAGAACTTAAGTGACATGTAAATGAAATAATGTTGCCAGCCTTTAATGAAGAAAGTTCTTAAACTACTAATTACTTGATAAACGGTTTGAATAAGCAATTTTAATAACCATTTATTAAGCGTAAATCTGAAATTTACTAATTTGGGGATGATACGGATATTAATTTTTTTTCTGAAGACTTTAGTGTTTCAGGAAACTCAAATAACACAATCGATTGATTTATTGGTCATTTATTTAGCATTTATATTGCTATCATAAATATTTACAATAATAATTTATAACAAAAATAAAAATGTTTAAATATAATTAAAAATAAAAATTCAAAAGTAAACTAAATTAGCAGTCGCTTTATATACTCGTATGTATACAATTAATTAACCTTTGCAAATATTAAAATACTAGATGCTTGTCCCGGCTTCGCCCGAAAGCTATTATGGGGGAACCATTCTCCCCATTCATCAACCCCCTATTTTATGCTTAACTATTTTCAGTGTTATTCATAAAAAATTCTTATTGTAGAGATAATGTACACATTAGTTAATAATCAGTTTTTGTGTTATTACCCGGTAATAATAAACATTATTCACAAACGTTTAATAAAGCCAAATTAACAATTGTGTGATTTTTTCAGTTTTGTGATTCTGTGTTAGCAACACTGTTTCATTTCAATTGTCAAGTTATAATTAGTGTTGTGTACAATAACATACTCGATAAGCAAGTAGTCTCTAATGGTTTGAAAATGTGAAAATAATGTCATATAAATTTTATTTAAACAAGTTGGAGTAATAGAGTATTGCTTATAATATTTCAAAAAATATTAAAATTTTTTAATATGTGTTGTATTGATATTGCTAGCAATGTGTTTTCATAAGTTATTACAAAAGTATTCAAATACCGAGTTCGTTAAAATTGATTACACACCACTAATTTGTTTGCTTTATTTATTTGGAAATATTTTTAATCTTGTTGTGGTTGAAATGTGACAAATTATGCACAAAATCATGAAAAAAGATGTAATAATATTGATATTTCAAAGAGCAGGAAAATTTAAGTAATGTACGCATGTGAACAAATATGCATGTACATGCATATTAGTACATACAGACACATTTGTGTACAAGTTAAGAAATCACTTTCGTCTAAATGCATAAACAAATTCAAATAAATTCTTTTGGGATCACATTGCAACACACGCTTAAAACATTCCCACATTTTATGCTGACACTATGTCTGCAACTTTAATAATATTAAAATATTAAAATATAAAAACGTTCCCACATTTATGCTGACAAGATGAAAATAAAAAGTTATTAATGCTTCTGGAAGAATAAGTTAGTCAGTTCTAAGTTAGACCTAAGCTTAACAAGTTGAAAAATAAAAATATATTTTTTTAACTAAAAACCCAACTTGAACTTTAATTGGCGCCCAACGTGGGGCCCCGCAAATTTTACACAATATTCTGAAAAAACCAAGTAAGAAGTGCTATCGCGGGTGTCCTCGAACAAAATTTACAAATAAGTATCCTAAAAATATAGGAAAAAAAAAAAAAACGTGTAAAAAAGTATCCTTTAAATAACAGGAGAAACAAAAGAAGACAGTGAAAAATCGTAAAATATCCTTTAAAGAAAGAAGATAAGTAAAAACGTGGAAAAAATTATAATAAAGGAGAATAGTATTCGTATGAATTGAACATTTGTAAAGTGAATAACTGTTTGCATTAAAAATTGACGAATTCTTCAAGTGCGGTTAAATAAAAACTAAAGGCTTGTGAACAAAAAACTTAAAAAAAATTTTTGCAATAAAATTTTTGCTTGGAAAGCATTAATTTGCAGCCAAAAACGATAAAACAAAATTTTTTCCTTTGAATAAAAATTCCCTACAAACCATTGAATTTTTGTGCGCAAAACTAAAGAATAAAAGAATTTTAAAAAAAAAAACTGAATCTTTAACTGCGTGAATTTATACAAAAACTGAAAAAGTGTCCGTTGTGGAAAACCTGAAGCTTTGAAATTCGTTCCAAAAAGGAGGCCAAACCAACCAAAGACAACTGCCAATTTTATAGCGAGGAATTTATTAAGTGACAACAACAGAAAGAAAGCCAAAGAGGGAAAATATCAGCAATCAACAATCAAGAGAAGGAAACAAGCAGCAAAGAATTTTACGTAAGATAGTATTAAGTAAAGCTAATTATTTAAATTTAGTTTTTACCAAATTGTGAAAATAATTATTTGAAATTTGCCCTTAAGAAAAAGTTGATAAAAGCTGATCAAATAGTGAAGCTAATTAAATTCTAAGAAAATAAAACTTCCTTTAACGTTTTTTGAACTTTTAATCGTGGATACTAAAATTGATGAGGAAGATTTAGAGCTTCTTCCGGGTGAAGAAAATTTCATTACTTGTTCATTGGAAGACATATTTAAGAAACTCAAAGTTTCTGAAGAAAAAATGGCAACTTCGGAATCCGTGAGTGTAACAAGCTTAATTTTGAGCCATGTTGCTCCTTTAAAGAGAACCATCGATGAACTAACTTTAAGGATACAATCCTTGACAGCCAGTGATTCAGTTAGGGAATATACTACACAAAATATAGACGACAGCATTCGTTGTGACGAGACATTAGATGTCATAAAGTCACTACCGTCATTTGATGGTAACGAATCTTCCTACGTTAGTTGGCGCGAAGCTGCCGTCAACTCTATGCATTTATATAAAAAAGGTAGTCGGCGTTATTACGCAGCTCTTTCTATATTGAGGAATAAAATAACAAATGAAGCGAACGACATGTTAACAAACCATGGTACCGTGCTTAACATGGATGCCATATTAGCTAGGTTGGACTTCGCGTATGCAGATAGGCGCCCTCTCCACCTCATTGAGCAGGAGTTGAGCGTGATGCGTCAGGGAATGCTTAGCATCATAGATTATTACAATGATGTCAACAAAAAATTGACGTCGTTAATAAACAAAACAATTATGACACACGGGTCTAATGAGGCTTTAACAAAAGAATTAAACAATAGAAACCGTCAATATGCACTAAGAGTTTTTATTACCGGTTTAAACGCTCCTCTAGCAGACATATTGTTCTCATTGTCTCCTAGTGATCTTCCAAATGCACTTGCCAAGGCGCAGGAATTAGAATCAAATAATATGAGAGCTAACTTCGCTCGACAATTTAATAAACCAAATTATACGTTTAATACTAACAACCAAAATAATCGTACCAACAATAACTTTCGAAATTACACTAATAATAAATTTCATAATCATTTGAGAGTAGGGAATCTTAACACAAGATCGGCGAATAATAATCATAATTTTCCCAAGCCAGAGCCTATGGACATAGGAAGTTCAGCTAATATAACTCGTGGACGGCAAAATAATTATAATAATTACCGACCGCAGCAACAGAATGGACCTTTTGGTTTTAATAACACCTTGAAGCGAGGAAATAGTGATCGTACTAATTATCAGCCACAGACCAAGGCTCAGCGTATTAATAATATATACGAAACTGCTTTTTTAGAAGAAACCCCGAACTCCCATACATCATTAAACAGGGAGCAACCGGGAGAAGATATAGAATTCTAATCGATAGTGGGGCAACTTGTTGCTACTGTTCCCCAAATACCTTCCAAAATAGGAAACGATTAGCAATAAGAAAAAGAGTAAAAACTGTAAACGGATATACAATGATAGAAAATTACTTCGAAGCTACTTTGTTCGGGTTTAGGCAGATATTTTATGAGATAGGAAATTTAAGCGCAGATATCCTTATAGGATACAATTTTTTAAGGAGAGCTGGAATAATTTTGGATTTTAAGAAGGGTTTAATAATATGTGGAGCGAAATCGGAAAAGTTTCACAATTTTGAGGATTTGTTCGATCATGGTGATAAGGAAAATGAAAGAATCGAACTTAATAAATGTGTCATGAACGAAATTTCGTCACCTACAGAAGGTGATCAGGATGAAAAAGAAGAGTCAATTATACTCTTAAGAAATGAAATTATTAATGAAATTAGGAAATGTCATTCCAATATTAATATGACACTTCCATTTAGAACAGATGTGAAAGCGGAAATCCGTACAACTGCTGGAACTCCAATTTGGAGTAAGCAGTATCCCTATCCCTTGTCCGCGAATGATTTTGTGAATAAAGAAATTGAAAGAATGTTAGGCGACGGAATAATCCGGCCAAGTAGAAGCGCGTACAACTCACCCATATGGGTCGTACCAAAAAAAGGCTCTAATAGTAATGGCACGCAAAAATTACGCCTAGTAATTGATTATAAAAAACTTAATGAAAATACAGTCGAGGAAAAGTATCCCATACCCGACTGTAGCGTAATACTTTCCAACTTAGGAAAGGCGAGATATTTCTCTACAATTGATCTCGAATCGGGATTCCATCAAATATCGATAAGGCAAACCGATATAGAAAAAACCGCGTTCTCTGTCAACAATGGGAAATATGAGTTCCTTAGAATGCCATTCGGCTTAAGGAACGCTCCTGGCATTTTTCAGAGGGCCATGGACGATATTCTCAGGGAATACGTCGGAAAATTCTGTCACGTTTATATGGATGACATCATAGTGTTTTCCAACTCAATCAAGGAGCATACAATGCACTTGAGAACAGTTGTGGAGGTATTGAAGGACGCTCATATGAAGATTTCGCTTGAAAAGTCAAAGTTTTATCAACGTGAAGTTGAATTTCTGGGATATATAGTCAGTAATAACATTATTAAAACTGACCCAAAAAAGTTGGAAACCATACAGGAATACCCCATACCCATTACCTTGAGGCAACTGAGAAGCTTCTTAGGAATGACTGGGTACTACCGCAAATTTATAAAGAATTATGCCCAAATAACCAAACCCCTAACAAACTATCTATCAGGAGAAAATGGTAGAATTTCTCAGAATATGTCAAAAAAAGTAAACATAACACTTAACAAAGAAGCAGTTGATGCATTTCAAAAAGTAAAAGAATTAATGATCGATCAATTAGAACTCGTTCAGCCCAATTATGATAAAAAGTTTATTCTGACGACAGATGCTTCTAGCGTGGCTATTGGCGGAGTATTGAGTCAGGACGGGAGACCGATAACCTTTGTATCGAAAACGCTTAACTCTACAGAAAAAAACTATGCTACCAACGAAAGGGAACTATATGCCATTGTATGGGCCTTAAAAACCCTCCGAAATTACCTGTACGGTGTAAAAAACCTAGAAATACATACTGATCATCAGCCACTGACATTTTCAGTCTCGGTCAGAAATCCGAACGCAAAGATGAAAAGATGGCATGCCCTTATTGAGGAGTTTGCCCCAAAAATTATATACAAACCAGGTACAGCGAATGTGGTTGCCGATGCTCTGTCCAGGCAGATTTTGAACCAGATTTCAGATGATAATAGCATCCACAGCACACAGCATTCAACGGAAAGTGGCGACAATTTTCATATACCTGAAACTAATAAGCCTTTAAACGAATTCAAACAACAAGTTCTCTTACTAAAAAACAGAATCACAATTCATGAGTCTATTATCACTTTCGGCAGAACTCGCCATATAATAGAGTTTGATACAAGAGAAAATCTCTTGACAATTCTCAAGGAATTTCTACAGCCAAATTTAGTGACAGCTATACACTGCACACAGGAAGACTTATATGAGTTTAAAGAAACAGTTAAGGACGTATTTACAAATAAATTCGTTTTCACAAAAATTTTCCCAAACGACATCACTAATTTAGATGACCAACACATTATAGTAGAGCAGACACATACACGTGCTCATAGAAGTTATAAAGAAAACTACAAGCAGGTATTCAAACTATATTATTGGCCAAAAATGATTAATTCATTTAGGGAATATATAAGACATTGCAATATATGCAATAAATCTAAATATGACAGGAAACCAATGAAACTTCCAATTGGTGAGGCACCAATTCCACAAACAGGGGGGGAATTCCTCCACATTGATATATTTTACGCGCAAAATTTAAAGTTTATAACATGCATCGACGCGTACTCAAAGTTTATGGTGATAAAACCTATTGAAAACAAATTGAATCTTGGCGAAAAGGTACTTGATATTTTACAAACATTTCCTGCAGCAAAAAAAATAACATTAGATAACGAACCAGGGTTCACAACTCCACAATTCAAATCCCTAATGCAGAGACTACAAATCCGGTTATATTATTGCGATCCGCGACACAGTTCGACCAATGGCCAGGTTGAAAGATCACATTCTACCATTGTAGAAATCGCACGTTGTATAAAGAATGAATATCACATAATAGATACAATTGAAACATTTTACAGGGCCGTGCAGCAGTACAACCACACGATCCATTCAGTAACAGATAAAAAACCCTTCGAGGTATTTTACAATAAAATAAGTCATGACGACTTACCGGATAGGTTACGCAAAGCCCAAGCAAAAATGCTTGAAAGAAATAAGACAACTCAAGTAAAAACCTACGAACCTAATCAAGAAATTTATGAAAAGCTAATGGGCAAGAGAGATAAGTTAGATTATAGGTATAAGAGACAGAAAGTAAAAGAGGATTTAGGTAATAAAGTCAGAGTATACAGTAGGAATAGGATAATACATAAGGAAAACATTAGGTCCTAATATACTAAAACAAACTATAAAGATATCTAACAAAACTAATATTGAGCACATAATAACTAACGCTAATACATTTTAACAACTAACCAACGCAACTCATACTAATAATATTAATCTTAAACTAATTTTAGCAAAATGCTACTAAATATGATCATGATGATACTTTTCACTCATATGGTAGTCACAGAGATACAAATCCTAGATTACTCAAACGCAAATTTTATTCAAATTCATTTGGGCCTGACGAGGCTGAAAAACGGAAATTTCAAACTGATACATGTTCTTGAAATGAATAAATACGCAGAATTGGTAGACACTCTAAATTCCGAATTAATGAAATTACCAAAAGAAAATACTGCTTTTCCCTTTATATTAGAAGAAATTACACAGCTTAAAAGCCAAATAAAGAGAATGACCCCCAGAAAGAAAAGATCACTCGATATACTGGGAACCGCGTGGAAATGGTTGGCGGGATCACCGGACCATGAAGACCACAGAATCATTGAAGACCATATTAAAGGTCTATTAACCAATAATGAAAGGCAGAGAATTATAAATAAAGAAATTATCGAAAGAATTAACGGAATCACTAAAGTGACTAATAATATAATGAAATTCGTGAGTTCTTCAAAAGAAGTTCAAAAAACATTAGAGGATAATCTCACTAACAAAATACGAATATTAAAAGAAGAAATTACTAACATAGAATATGCCTTACAATGGGCCAAGGTAGGAGTTATAAACTCATTCATTTTGTCAGAAAAAGAAATTGAAGAAGCTAAAATATTTTTAGAGTCAGAATTATTCCCTTACAATAACTTGGAAGAAGCCTTAAGCTTTGCCTCAATAAAAATTGCATCTAATGAAAATGCCATAATATATATAGCAAACTTGCCGTCTATTGACAAGGTTATTTGTGAAAAGTCAATAATTAAGCCAATAAGAAAGAATAATACAATTATAAAAATGAACTATGAAAATATAATACAATGTAAAAATTTTACCTTTGCAATTAAAGATAAATGTATTGAGTTAAATAAATTATGTATTTGCGATAAGAAAAACTTAGTAGATTTAAGTGAAACAAAATGTATCCCAAATCTTTTAACCAGCCAGAAGCATGAGTGTACAATTGTCAATAATCAACATGTTCCGTCTGTCGAAGAATTATACGAAGGTACAATATTACTAAATAATTTTAAAGGATCTGTAAATGTTGAAGGATATGAGACTTACGCTTTATCTGGAACATATCTAATCCAATTTCATAACGAAACTTTAATTATAAAAAATAAAACTTATACTTCAAAAGAGAATGTTTTTGTAAAACCTCTTCCAGCCATTTTTCAGTATTCCTCTGGGAATCAGCCAGGCGAGGAAATATTGTCTTTGGAACTTATCAAGGAACTTAACGTAAATAATATTGAAGAATTAAAATCAATTGATACAAAAAACAAGATCACAACCTCAATAAACTTTACTCTATCAATTCTAATGGTTGTGATAATATTATGTTGTTGCAAAAGATACAGGAATAGTTCCTCAGTGAATTTACCTTCTAATGTAAATACTACTTCACCAAGGGACAGTGATCCGAAAAACGAATCCTTGGAAATCCCACTTTATTAAGTAATTCAATTGGGGACAATTGATTTAAGGAAGAGGGGAGTTAAGAAATCACTTTCGTCTAAATGCATAAACAAATTCAAATAAATTCTTTTGGGATCACATTGCAACACACGCTTAAAACATTCCCACATTTTATGCTGACACTATGTCTGCAACTTTAATAATATTAAAATATTAAAATATAAAAACGTTCCCACATTTATGCTGACAAGATGAAAATAAAAAGTTATTAATGCTTCTGGAAGAATAAGTTAGTCAGTTCTAAGTTAGACCTAAGCTTAACAAGTTGAAAAATAAAAATATATTTTTTTAACTAAAAACCCAACTTGAACTTTAATTTACATACATACGTAAACATATGTACATACATATGTATGTATGTATGTATGTACATATTCACATACATTCATATTTAAGTATGTATTTCTTCTTGAATCTTCTTATTTTACGTACATACATACATACATATGTACGTATGTAAACATTGCAGAAGGACTGGAAGAATCGGGAGAGTTGAAATACATTATCTGCAAAATATTTAATTTAATAAAAATATTATAGTTTTATGTATGTATGTATATATATTTTGTATAATACTAACGAATGTCGAAATTATATATATTACAATCATTACTTTTCGAATATTTTTTTTATTTTTCATACTTTTTGAAGTAAATAGTGATTTTTTTACTTTAAAAAATGCAAATGTCAACTTATTAAACGGCTAAAGTAGCGTGATGCCTACAATAAAACTTTCGAGTTTATTAGCGTGTAATAACCGCGTCATAGTGCTATTAAACGTTTGTGAATACTACTTTAGCGCATTTTGCTTATTAGCCTCAAATAAAACGTTTGTGAATAACACTGTTTAAATCTATCTATATACATAGCGCCGTCTGTCATTCAGCAACAAAAATAATTTTATTGTTCTGTTTGAAATACGAATTGGGTTAATAGCAATTCCTGTATTTATTAATACAGGAATTGCCCCCTCCCTCCCCTCCACGTGCCCCAGCGATTTAAAATAAACTTTGAAACTAATCTCATACCTACCAAATATGCACAACAAATTTCATTAAAATCGGTCGAGCCGTTTCGGAGGAGTTCGATAACAAACATCGTGACACGAGATTTTTATATATTAAAATATAACATTTTATTCGAGCAAGTACTCAAAAATTTTCATTTGTTATGGGTTAGCTAATCTATATACATATACATGTACATTTCATTGGTAGCTAAATACCAACTTATCAGTAGATCTTTACCGTTATGCTTTAAAAGATTCAAAAGTCATATACTCATACATGAACTAGGGAGGTATTAACGATTTAGTGTAAAATCTACTATTGTGTTGTATATATTTGTAGCTCAGGAAGAAGCTTCAATACTTTTCAGGACAGGGTAAACTGATTTAAAAAAAAAAATTCTAAGTATCGTAGTTTTGTATATAAGATGTTTTGTAAAACGATATAAAGAAAGTACATAACTTGCACTAATTAGTTATGTATTAACATTTCATTGCGAAAGAGAGACTAGAGCAGTGATCGTCACAAAGAGAAATGTTGTGCAAAACATTTCGTGAATAATATTTTTGTGTAAAAAAAATAAAGCCTAATGACGTTACGTGACAAAAAGTAGACATTTCTGTGGAAATGCCCATATGTACATATGCATGCATATAAACTTTTTTTATTCTTTACAACTGGTTAAATTAAATATATAATACTTCAGTTCTTATTTTAAAAGAATTTCATAGTATTCAATAACTAACAAAATATTAAATTTTTCGTTTATGTTTGAAAATATTTGGTTTCAAAATAAGTACATAATTATTCGTTATTTCCATCGTATTCAGTAAAACGTAGATGCAATTGTAATTATTTTCTGATGTCATATTTACAAATATAGAAGTCTCTAAAAATTTCATCCACTGGTGGCAACATACATATCTATGAAATATCTTTTTGTCGTTTATTTATTTATTTTTTTGTGAGTCGTAGCAAATTTTTAAATCTTTTATTTTAACACAATTGATTCCGCGTTTTGTTTTATTCATGTAGTTGAAAAGATGTTCTTCGCTTAAAGATGTTTTGAAGTATGCACTTACATATATGTTACCATATATCTTGCTAAATCTGAACCATTTAATATCATGCCAACTAAAATTGACGTATTATCTACTTTGCGCCAAGTAAATTTTTCGATGCGTGTGCCAAGTCTAATATGTATATTTGATTGATCCATTTCATGAACCAAAATTTTTTTTCTTAACGTCAAGTGTTCTTATGAATTGGTACCAATCACGGGGATGATGGATTTTTATTGTAGTTTTGTTTTTCTTTATCTCTATCGCAGCATAATATCACTATCAGAGAGCTGCACGATCAGTGGTTTTCGTGATTTAGGAATACTCGTCTCAAATGCGGTTGCGGTGTGATCGCCACCGCATTGCTTTTTCTCAAGTATTCGCCATATCCGTACACAGTTGAGTATTGCTACGTTTGAGCTTCTAGCATACACAATCATATGCGATCGCGGTGACTGCTCTGCTTTACTTTTTTCACACATTCGGCAGTCGTACTCATACTTAACGTACACAACAAAAGCAATATTTGTATACGAACATGCGAGCACACTCATTGATGTGTGCTTTATATGATCTAAATACAGCGTTGTCACTGTGTAATTATACAAAAGCTGTACTAATTTGTTGTGTAAGTCCCGGTTCATACACTTCAATTATTGTTGCTCAAATTCATTTCAATTCCCTTTAAAGTTGCCTTAATGTTCACACACAGACATCAGTTTCAACTAATTTTCGTTTTCTTTTGCTTCCAATTTCTTCAAATTTGTGAGTGAAAGTGAGCAACAAAACGAGCTTCCCAGTACAAGCAACTCCGTACCAAATAACACTCCTCTTTCCCCTCTCTTCAACAAACTCAAAAGTTGAGCAGCAAAAGTTGAAATGTGTGAACTGGGACTAAGTTTAAGAGTGAAGTTTTATTAGCCATCTTGATATGTAGTCGGTACAGAGTTATTGCTTACTGCTAGTTAGTGTTGCCACCTTTTATAATAAGTATATAACATCTTCCCTTTAATATATTTAAATATGATTTAAAATTCTAAAATAAAAATAAACAATAGTCCTAATACAATTGAATACAATAGGTAACACTTTCGTGTTTGAATAAATTAACTTAATACATATGTAATATAAAACAATCAATAGACTGAATACAGTATATTACACTTTTGTGTTTGAATAAAAATAAAAATTAATACTTATATAATGTACTACAAACTTATTTCTATAGTACAATTCACAAATTCAGTTTATCAGGAATTTTCACAATTCTACCCTTTCTTGTAGTATAACTTTTTGCATTGTTTTCAACATTATGTTCAACATTGTTTTCAACATTGTTTTCAACATTATGTTCAACATTGTCTGATAGATTAATTATTGGGTAATTATCCTGAGGATCCTTCCCATCGTATTCTAAACTGTTGTTTTCTGGAGTTTTAGTAATATGGTCTTGATTTCTTCTATAAAGATTACCATTGTTATCCTTCACTATATATGATCTTGGTTCTTTACAAGTATCTGTAATTTGTCCATGAAACCAACAACTTGTTGGTGTTTTCTTAAACATTACTAAATCTCCTTTGGTTACTGGTTTTGCCCTTTTAGCTGTGCTGTTGTAATAATCTTTATATTTTTGAATGCGTGAATTCAACTGTTCTCTGTATCTGTTTTTGTCTATGATTTTCGGTTCTAAGTTTTTCATCAAGGATGGAATTTTCGTCCTTAATGCTCTTGACATTAACAGTTCCGCCGGGCTGGGTAAATCGCCTTTAGGTGTTGTTATATGTTGAAGCAACGCTATATATGGATCAGAATGACTCTCTTGTGATTTTATCAACAATTTTTTAATTGTCTGAATGGAACATTCTGCCAACCCATTCGATCTTGGTAAATATGGACTAGATTTGTTGTAATGAATTTCCCAGCTGCGGCAAAACTGTACAAACTCCTTAGAATTAAATGGAGGACCATTATCGGTAATTAAAGTATGAGGTATACCATGTCTGGAGAAAATTGATTTCAACTTTCCAATAACTTGAAAACTGTTATATCCAGAATTAAGTAATTCAATCTCGATATATTTCGAATAATAATCAACCACAAGTGTATACATTTTCTTATTAAATTCGAAAAGGTCACATCCCAGCTTAAACCATGGCAGTTCCACTATTTCGTGAGAAATCATTTCTGATTTAGTCTTTGAGTTTTGATATTTCATACAAACTTCACAGTTTGAAACTATGTTTTCAATATCATTATAAAGATTAGGCCAGTAAATTGATTGCCTAGCCAAGTCCTTACATCTTTGTATTCCCAAATGTCCTTCATGAATTTTCAGTAAAATTGAGCTACGTAAACTTTTAGGGATTAAGATTTGATTATTTTTTAGTAGAATTTCTCCTAACATTGAAATTTCATCTTTTATTTTAAAGTAAGGCATTACATCTGACTCGACTAGTTTTTTATTCTTAGGCCACCCATTAGTCACATATTTACCTATCTTTTTAAACGTTTCATTATTTCTTGTGTGCTCTCTCAGATCTTCTATCTTTGCAAACGGGATCTCTAGACACGAAGACACAAAACTGCAATGTAGGGCTATTTCCTCATCCATTTCAGATGTTGTTTCCAATAAAGGAGCTCTAGATAGCGTATCTGCTATTTGCAGGTCTTTTCCTGGTTTATACACAACTGAAAAATTGTACAATTGTAGACGTAACATGAACCTTTGAAGCCTATGGGGAATTTTGTACAGCGGTTTTTCAAACAAAGTTACTATTGGCTTATGATCTGTTATAAACAAATTGATGAAACCTTGTGCATCCAAACAAAATTGCATATAATTCTTTTTCAATTTGGGCATAATTTTGCTGGGATTCTGTTAATGAGACAGATGCATACGCAATCGGCTGTTTGTCATGCATAATTGTTGCACCAAGTGCAAATTTTGATGCGTCAACGCTTAATGTTAATTTTCTATTAGGATTGAAATATGTCAATACAGGTGACTCTGTTATTTCACGTTTCAGATTCTCAAATTCCCTTTCATGTGCTTCTGACCAATGCCATTCAATCTCGTTTTTCAAGAGTTCCCTAAGATTTTTGTTTTTAGAAGATAAATTCTCAATAAATGAGCCTACATAATTTATCATGCCCAAAAATCTTTGTAGTTCCTTGACATTTTTTGGTTTGGGTATTTTAACTATAGATTAAATTTTTTGTGCATCAGGTTTAATCCCAAAATTGCTAAAAACATGACCCTAGAATTTAATCTCTGTTTGAAAGATTCTGCACTTAGCTCTGTTAAACTTTATTCCGACTTCTTTTGCTCTCTCAAAAACCATTTCCAGAGTCTTTAGATGTTCCTCTTTAGAGGCAGAATAAATTAAAAAATCATCTATATAAATTATTAAACCTGGAATATCACCGAAATATTTTACCATTTTTTCATGAAATATTTCGGGTGCGGCATTAATTCCAAAGGGTAGTCTCAAAAATAGATAGTGCCCAAATGGCGTGTTAAATGTGCATAATTTTAAAGATCGTTCATTCAATGGAACCATCCAAAAACCACTGTTAGCGTCAAGTGATGAAAACTATTTCGAACCGTTAAGTTTTGCTTTGCAATCTTCAATGTTAGGAAAAGGAAAATGTGGCCTTAAAATTGCTTTGTTTAGATTTCTCGGATCTAAACAAAGTCTCAAACTTCCATTCGGTTTCGATACAAGTACAATCGAATTAACCCATTCTGTTGGTCCGGTGACTCTTTTTATCACATTTAGCTTTACCATTCTATTCAATTCCACTTTCAATCTATCATATAATCTGAATGGAATTTTACGCACTGGTTCAACTACTGGAGAAACTTCTTCTCTTACTTTCAAATTACATTCTTCATTTAAGAGGCCAAGACCAGAAAAAACACCAGAATACTTTTCAATCATATTATTTAATGATAACCCGTTTACATTTTTTACTAAACTCATTTCTATAGCTGACTGAAGGCCAATAATGTTTTTACAATGCATATTTACCACAAAGAACTTCAAAATATATACATGTTCAGAATAACTTATTTTCAGATGTACATTTCCTGACACAGGTAATGTTTCACCACTAAATGTACAAATATTTATATGTGTTTTCTTTAAAATATAATTAGGCATAATATATCTTAAAATATATTTTGAGATAATATTGGCTTGCGCCCCAGTGTCTATTTGACATACCATTTTCATTTTGTTGATTCTAACCTCAATATTCCATTCAGTTGCCGATATTGTTTTTACTTTTGTAATAGAGCCGATAAATAAATCTTGTTCTTCTTCAATCTCGCCATCGCCATCTTTAGCATAATGATAATCGCCATCGTTATTATAATCGCCATCTTTATCAACGCTGACATTTTTAACAAACCGCCTTTTTGTAAAGCACATCTTAGAAAAATGGCCCATTCTACCACATTTATGACATTTCTCTTTCTCAGCTGAGCACCTATTGTTGTGATTCTGCCCACAACGACTACAATTACTTGTCTTGTGTCTGCTAAAATCTGTATCCTTTTGTTTTTTACGCAACACATTAACAATTGGTTCCTCTTGCTCGTAATTATCTTCCAGTTTTAAAATATTTTCCTTGACCATGACCATGGACTTCGCTATACCAATAGCCTTTTCTAATGGAATTCCTCCTTCTGCCAAAAGTTTTTCGCGAATATTTCCCATTTTTACGGACAATCCACAGGTAAAAATATCTCTGACCAGATCTTCACGCAAATTGCCAAATTCACAGTTAAAACTTAAGTTTTTTAATGTTGTGACATACTCATCGATTGTTTGATTTGGATGCTGTTTGCAAATGAAAAACTTGTGGCGCTCCATTGCAATGTTTTTTCTTGGCATAAAATATGTATCAAATTTTTCAATCAAATCTGTGTATTTGATTGTATCAACATCCTCATTGAAGGAATAAAAAATTTCTGGGATTTCTCCACCTAGATGGTGTAACAACATGGCCACTTTACGTCTATCAGGTTGTGACTCCAAATTTGAAGCCGTCATAAAAATTCTAAACTGTGTGAACCACATTTTCCACTCTTTTGCTAGATTTGCAGAGTTCAATTTAATAGGCGCCAATGTAGTGGCGAAAAACTGTCCGCCATTTGTAGACTCCATTTTAGAAGATGCCGCTGCTTTCTGCTCCTCAACACTAATTTTTAGCTTATTTGCACAAAATATTTTATATTACTCTTTTGTTTTTTTTTTTTTCAATTATATTATCTGGTTTTTATAAGTTTTTTCTTTTTACTTTTATATAGTTGTTAATTTATTACAACCAACCACATCTGACACCATGTTGTGTAAGTTTAAGAGTGAAGTTTTATTAGCCATCTTGATATGTAGTCGGTACAGAGTTATTGCTTACTGCTAGTTAGTGTTGCCACCTTTTATAATAAGTATATAACATAATTAAAAAAAAAACACTGATGTATTTGTATTTAAATTTTATGTTCTGCAAAAATTGCAATGAATGTAAAATATTAGCGACGCATATATTCATATGAATGTACATAATATGTATGTACATATGTATGTGTAAATACTGAATACCTCTATCATGTTTTACAAAATTACCTCTATCATGTTTTTCGCTTCCCTTGTAAAATAATAAAGTTGATAGTTAGGGCATTTATCGTTTCAGGTAACGAAATGCTAAATAAAACCCGTCTTATTTTTAATGTTTATTTTATTAAACTCTCACAACACTTTCACATTGTTTTTCAGTAGGAAAAATAACTACGCTGAAGAACAAATTAAATTTTTTGGAATGAATTCTTGTATACAAATATAAGCAGATAGCGCCTTAAGAAATGTTTTGTGAAAGATTTAAACGTAAATATAATTTTTGGGTAATTTTGAATCTGTTATTGTGTAAGGATTAATATTAAATCTGGCATCACTGATTGTTTGTGGAGAAAACTTCCAAAAGCAAATATAAAAAAATAATAGAGTATGAAAAGACGGAATACTAAAAGTTTTGCTCATGCAGATTGCGATGTTTGCTGCTACTGGTTTTTGCGCTCATTGTTTTTATGTACACACACATCGCAAAGTAGCCAGCATATTATGATCTCATCAAATCTCTGTAAATAAACGGCGAGTCAAATCAACACCGCAAATTTTTTTTGCGTTGTTGCGCCGTTCTCTGATCACTATCGCACTCCATGTGGGTGCGACCAGGGACCATGAACTTATTTATAATCTATAATGCTTACATAGTTTTCGATTTATATGAAAATCGCAAACATCACTCTAAGAAACAACATGTTTTACAGTGGTATTTAATTGAAACAAATTAGTGAATTCGCATGAAGCTATTTTGTTTCCACATATTTTGGCTATTGCTTCATGCCACATGTAGCATCTTGGTTGGTATGTTGTACAGTCAGGTATAGAAAGATTAAAGCTCCACAAAGGCCTTTTGTTGATTGATACGTGTAATGACGTTCTCAACACTGATCACTAAAAACTGTTTTGGCAGAGATTGATACAGGTCCACGCTAATGCACACCAAATCGCCCTCCGTCGTCTGTTAGCAGAATCGTCGGCGAAGTAAGACAATTTAAGAAATTTAAAGCGTATGCGTCTACTTAACACCAGAGATGCTGCAACAATTCTCTAAAAATTAACAAAACAGCAGAGTTAAAATTAAGCCTTCTTCTACATTTCACCATCAAACCTCTCTACCCTATTCCTTTCTCCTTACTTCTGGCACAATGCATGGCATAAGTAAGGGTAGAGTAGAAAGTAGAAAAGATTTTCTGAAAAATTATACATTTATAATTTTATATTTTTAGTTTTATAATAAACACTTATGTCCTTTTAAGTGATAGAAATCTAATAAGTTATGTTATTCATAAGCGCTTAAGTAAAGATATGATATTTGATTAAATTACATTTTTTAAATATTTACTTCAGTATCTATATTAAGCTAAGGATGACATAAGTTTTTGTAGAAAATTCTGTAATAACCGTTCAGAAAGTTTTAAATAACTTTTTAATAAGTTTTTTATGATATTTTGCCTTAAAAGTATGTAGAAATTAAAAAATAAATCGTTATAAACTTTTTCAAAAATGTGGGTTGGAAAGCACGCACTAGCATATGACCCTAACTAGATTTCGACTTAACTCGACTTAAGATATTTTAATATATTGGCACAGATTTAATGGCCGCTAATAAAAATACTAGGAATAGGAGGGATATTGCGATTAGTCAAATAAAAACTTATAGATTTAGTTTTGGAAGGATTAATTTCCAGAGAGTTATTAACTGTCCAACTGGATATAGAAGAGAGATGATTGTTAATAGCAGACTTAAAATGAATAAGAATATCAGAGCAAAGAGTAAAAATATGTCGTCAGCAAAAACTAATGATTGCACTTATGAGACACAATCATTGAGATAAATAAGAAACAATAAGGGTCCTTGAACTGACCATTGGGGAACACCAGAAGTAATATTGCTACTGCTAGAACATTGAGATCGATCCGATAGCTAACACGCAGATTTAGGGAAATTGAAGAAAGTATTTAATTGATGTACACTGGAGCCCCGATATGCGTCGTTTCGATTTGTGTCTCTTTAAAATTTGGTTTAATCGTTTTGATTCAAATTTGCGTCGCCACATACCTACTTATTATTGAATTTTTTTAACTGAAGTTATAATAACAAGTAAAGATTTTATTAAATTGCATGTAAAAATGGGATTTACCCGTTTATTCTGTATGACATCAAGTGCAGTAATAAGTACCCAAATACTTTCACAACTCCAAAGAATTATACGTAACTAGTGCAGTCAACGCGCGACATAATCGACCGTGTTCTAATCATAAAAAATCTCTTATAAAACAGTCAAACACAACCAAACATCAAAAATAAAAAAGGTCAGTCAAATGCAAAAACAAAAAATACCTTCCATTGAACATTCACACACGAGACTAATTGTGCTGGCATAAAATGGCACTTTTTGGTGAGAGGGGTGAAGAGTACGGTTTTTCGTTGTCACAATTTTTCAACCAGCTTCAACCCCGCATTAGCAGCACAAAACTAATACATACACACTTACGAATACACATTTTCTGTGTTTTCTTTTTTATAGTCCGTATTTAGTCGTTGGTTAGCTATCGTCGAGTGAACATGAATTTCAAAGAAGGTGGTTGGTTGGTCGCGCCAATAAAACTTAGTATGAAACATTCTCAATTCATTTTTAATTTTTTTATAGGTATTTTATATTTTTTTATTTTATTTATAAGCAGAAAATAGTTTTTGTAAATAAGCCAGTTTATGTGTATTAATTGTTAATTGATTAAATTTGCCAATAAATCTTTTAAAAAACATTAAATTTTTTAACGATTAATTATTTAAATTCTCACAATTTTCTTAAAAAACTACAAAAATTCTAAGAGAATCAATAAGTAACATACACCATTAAATTTAAAACTTTGAAAAATGTTGGCTAAAGTAGTTTTATTAGTATAGAAGTTGTGAAGCAATTTAAAAATTTTTCATATTGATGTTTAAAATTTTCGCTCATTGCCAATTGATCATCACTTATTCTCGCCATATTTCTGCCAACTATGTTTCGTAATGTGTATAACGAAAGACAAACTTCAAATGAATATAAAAAACATCAACACATACAAAGCTGAGTACACGTATACATTTTATGCCAGATTAATTAGTCTCGTGTGTGAACAAAAGAACAAAAATTGTGCGGCTTAAAAATTCATCTCGTGTGTGAATGCTCATTGAGATAAATCAATCATATTTTTTCCTACAATTCTCCCACATATTAGTATAGATGTTTTGTTGTTATTTTTCTCTTTTCACCCGAATGTGTGAAACACATGTATGGATTGTTTGCTTGTTTTTAACTTACATACTCGTACATGCATGAGCAATACTTCGGAATGTAGTAGTAACAACTTTAAACGGTTATAGCTCCCAAAATACTGAACCGACAAATAACCCACATTTCCTTGTTCATGTGAAAACATCTTTAATTTGTGAATGAATGGCAGCACAAAAAAAGTAATTGCCTCATAATTATGTACATACATATGTATATACATAGATGACATTTATTTTCTTTTTGTAAAATTATTAACCATATACATATGGCCCTATTGGGCTCGGTTTAATAATAAAGAAAATAAATAAATATAATAACTAAAATAATTATGTTTTATATTTTATTTATTTGTTGCGGGTTAGCAATATCTAGATATATATTTCGTTGGTAGCTATACCAATTCATCAGTAGATGTTTTACCCTTTATGTTTAAAAAAATTTCAAAGCTCATCTATTTATACAAAAACTCACAAATATATTTTTGTGAATTACAAAGTATAAAAATAGCCTTTAAAAAATTTCTCAAACACACACAACAATAATTTTCCATTATGAATGTGTTTACTTTTCTACACCTATACAATTAGACAACCGCTGGTTGCCATTAAAAGTATTTTATAAGGCAAAAATGAAAAGCAAATCTCCCCGTTACAAAATTTTTACATTTATTTGAGCATGTACTCAAGTATTTATGTTTTATATTTTATTTATTTGTTGCGGGTTAGCAATATCTAGATATATATTTCGTTGGTAGCTATACCAATTCATCAGTAGATGTTTTACCCTTTATGTTTAAAAAAATTTCAAAGCTCATCTATTTATACAAAAACTCACAAATATATTTTTGTGAATTACAAAGTATAAAAATAGCCTTTAAAAAATTTCTCAAACACACACAACAATAATTTTCCATTTTGAATGTGTTTACTTTTCTACACCTATACAATTAGACAACCGCTGGTTGCCATTAAAAGTATTTTATAAGGCAAAAATGAAAAGCAAATCTCCCCGTTACAAAATTTTTACATTTATTTGAGCATGTACTCAAGTATTTATGTTTTATATTTTATTTATTTGTTGCGGGTTAGCAATATCTAGATATATATTTCGTTGGTAGCTATACCAATTCATCAGTAGATGTTTTACCCTTTATGTTTAAAAAAATTTCAAAGCTCATCTATTTATACAAAAACTCACAAATATATTTTTGTGAATTACAAAGTATAAAAATAGCCTTTAAAAAATTTCTCAAACACACACAACAATAATTTTCCATTTTGAATGTGTTTACTTTTCTACACCTATACAATTAGACAACCGCTGGTTGCCATTAAAAGTATTTTATAAGGCAAAAATGAAAAGCAAATCTCCCCGTTACAAAATTTTTACATTTATTTGAGCATGTACTCAAGTATTTATGTTTTATATTTTATTTATTTGTTGCGGGTTAGCAATATCTAGATATATATTTCGTTGGTAGCTATACCAATTCATCAGTAGATGTTTTACCCTTTATGTTTAAAAAAATTTCAAAGCTCATCTATTTATACAAAAACTCACAAATATATTTTTGTGAATTACAAAGTATAAAAATAGCCTTTAAAAAATTTCTCAAACACACACAACAATAATTTTCCATTTTGAATGTGTTTACTTTTCTACACCTATACAATTAGACAACCGCTGGTTGCCATTAAAAGTATTTTATAAGGCAAAAATGAAAAGCAAATCTCCCCGTTACAAAATTTTTACATTTATTTGAGCATGTACTCAAGTATTTATGTTTTATATTTTATTTATTTGTTGCGGGTTAGCAATATCTAGATATATATTTCGTTGGTAGCTATACCAATTCATCAGTAGATGTTTTACCCTTTATGTTTAAAAAAATTTCAAAGCTCATCTATTTATACAAAAACTCACAAATATATTTTTGTGAATTACAAAGTATAAAAATAGCCTTTAAAAAATTTCTCAAACACACACAACAATAATTTTCCATTATGAATGTGTTTATAATGGAAAATTATTGTTGTGTGTGTTTGAGAAATTTTTTAAAGGCTATTTTTATACTTTGTAATTCACAAAAATATATTTGTGAGTTTTTGTATAAATAGATGAGCTTTGAAATTTTTTTAAACATAAAGGGTAAAACATCTACTGATGAATTGGTATAGCTACCAACGAAATATATATCTAGATATTGCTAACCCGCAACAAATAAATAAAATATAAAACATAAATACTTGAGTACATGCTCAAATAAATGTAAAAATTTTGTAACGGGGAGATTTGCTTTTCATTTTTGCCTTATAAAATACTTTTAATGGCAACCAGCGGTTGTCTAATTGTATAGGTGTAGAAAAGTAAACACATTCATAATGGAAAATTATTGTTGTGTGTGTTTGAGAAATTTTTTAAAGGCTATTTTTATACTTTGTAATTCACAAAAATATATTTGTGAGTTTTTGTATAAATAGATGAGCTTTGAAATTTTTTTAAACATAAAGGGTAAAACATCTACTGATGAATTGGTATAGCTACCAACGAAATATATATCTAGATATTGCTAACCCGCAACAAATAAATAAAATATAAAACATAAATACTTGAGTACATGCTCAAATAAATGTAAAAATTTTTTAAAATAATTATGAATAATTCATATTTTTCCTACTCCCAGTTCCCTTCTCTAAATAAAATCTCCCCGGGAATTTCTCTCTTTCCTTATTCTAAACAAGCTTTGAAAATGGGATAATTTTTCCATGTAGGTATTCTAAATATAAGTGGAGTGGGAAAAATTCTTGTGAGTTTTTTCCCTCAAACATTTTGAAGGAAATTAGTGTTAAAATTTTATATTCAAATTAAAAATTGTTGTACAGCGATGGAATAAGAATTGATATAGAACAATGAACTAATTTATGCTACATTTATCTTATGATTAAGTAATTTTTAATCACACCATCCAAAAATATGAACTACTTATGCGACATATTAAATCAGAGTTTTCGGTCTATTGACGTAATATATAAATTAAAGCACATTTGTTGATTTATAATATTATTAAGATCAGTAACAGTAAAATTACCTTTGATGATTTTTTTTCGTAACTTCCTTACGATAAACCGGGTGAGTTACTACTCTGCGGATTTTAGTTTTTATTTACGCAGAAATAGGTTTATAATAAAACTCACATTCTTCATTTAGCTAACATAAGAAAAGTTACACTAAATCTAATTTATGTAGCATTTTATTCTTTAAAGCAATCGTACTTTTTCTTTTTTTTGTAAGTAGGGGATGACCTCTGCTTATGCAATTCATTGTGCCAGAACTTAGAGAAAGGGATAGAGTAGTGAAGATAGATGTTGAAAATGTAGAAAGCTTAGATCTTTCGCAACTCTGCTATTGCGCGTTATTTTAATTTTTAGAGCAGTGTTGCAGCGCCTCTGATATTAATTAGACGCATTGCCTTTCTTAAGCTGTATGAACAGGTATTTTATTAATTGTTTTACTTCGACGGAGTTCTGCTGACGGACGAAGGGGGGATGCTGTTGTGTACATTTGCTTGGACTAGTATCAATCACTGTCGGAATAATTTTTAGTGAATTTCGTAATGCCCTCATCACTTAAATAGTCCGACAACAATCAATACAATGTCACACTAATGTACATACATTAGAGAAGTTAATGCTCTGACCAGGGTTTGAAACCACGTTCCAAGTAATTGTTTGCTTATTATTCAACGCGCTAACCCCTTAAGCCAACACCACCCTTTTTTTTTGCAAATTTTAAGTCAAACCAACACAGCTGAATGCGAAAATTTGAAATTCCCAATACCATTCTCTGTGTGTTTAGAGCAGGGGCGTAACAATTATAAGATAAACGACAAAAAACTCAGTTTTAACCATTTATATTGATGAGTATATAAAATGGTTATAATTAACCATTTTTATAAGCAATATTTTTTGTTGGTCATCGCAACCAATTTTAGTGAGTGTTTTGTTTTTTGGTTATAAATAACCATTATATCAACCAAAAAGATTTTTTGGTTTCAAATAAGCATTATTTCAACCAAAAAGATTTTTTGGTTAGAAATAACCAATAAAAATTAAATGAATTTTTTGGTTATCAGGCATGAAATTTATAATAAAAAATTAATTCATAAAATTTTAGTGGGAATATTTCTCCCATTGAAAATGTTGAATAGGGATTTCTAAATCCATTAAAGTTGCAATTGCCTGTATGTAATCTTTATTAGGTTTTGTGTAATGGTTTTAAAATATAAAAAACATACATCGCCTTTAGCTGCGCTTAGTTTTGTTACTACCGCAACAGATTTCCAGAGGCCAGGCCGTTCCCTATATGGTTGAATTGAATGAAAAATAGACATAATTCTTGGAGTTTATTTATTAAAATTTTTGTTTAACTTAACTTGTGCTGATGCCGTTGTGTTGGTTGCTGTTTGACTGTCCAGAATCTTGGGAGCTGTCCGAACAGTGAAATTGTCGTTGCTGGTGATTTCAATGTTCACAACTCATCTTGGCTTCACCATTCGAGCCACACAACCCCAGAAGGCCAATATGTTGAGCTTTTCATGTGTTGAAGGGCACAATAACAACACTCTCGACCTTTTTCTCACTTCGCACCCTGAAAAGTATGAAGTGAGTGTAAATGCACCTCTTGGTAACTCGGATTATTGTACCATTTCCGCCACCTTTTCGTTCTCTAATCTTCGCAACGTCTCCCAATCAGCTACGAGGCGTTTAAAATATATGTACGAAAAGGCGCGTTGGGCTGAGCTCAACGAGTTTTTCCGGCATTTTAATTGGAAGCTATGCTTTCTAGACAATAACGTCGATGCCATGGCGAAAATGGTAGAAAATATCATTTTGCTGGGAATGAAAACTTTCATTCCATCTAAGCAAATTTTGATTAAACCGAAAGTTAAGTCTTGGTTCAATCAGACGTGCAGAAATGCAATCAGATCCAGAGAGGAAGCATTTAGTATCTGGCGTAATAATAAAAACGTCGATACTAATTCGCTGCGCAAAAAGGCGAGATCTTCATGTGCCAGAGTACGAAAGCTTTGTACGAGCAGCGCCTTCGTACTAAAGTTCTTGATGCTCCAAGAGCTTTTGTTCATTCGTTAAAAGAGTCAAGGATAATGCTAGTTCTTCAATTCCACCTCTTTTAAAGGACGACCATGTATTCACTGACCCGGCTAACCTTCTGGCTGAAATGTTTGCAAGAAATTCTCACTTGCCGGAAAGTAGTCAACCACTACCGTTCTCGAGGGAGTATCTGTAACTATGCCAAAAATATTCTTTCGAGCGCGTGCAGTTAAAAAGGTTTTAGCGAAGCTTTACGTAAACAAGTCTCCTGGGCCGGATGGTATCTCAGCACTGGTCTTGAAACAGTGCTTTTCGACGTTAGCACGTCCATTGGCACGCCTGTTTAGCACTTTGTACCATGCTGGTGAATTTCCAAAGTGTTGGAAGGTTGCCAATGTAACGCCGATCCCTAAAAAGGGAGAGGCCAACAACCCTGAAAATTACCGCCCAATTGCAATTTGTTCTGCGCTTTCCAAAGTAATGGAAAGTATGTTGAATTTTCATCTTGTGAAGTATTTGGAGCTCAACAGTTTACTTAGCGACCGGCAGTATGGCTTTCGTAGGGGCCGCTCTACGGGGGACCTACTTGCTTTCCTTTCGGAGAAGTGGTGTAATAGCATACATCACTTTGGCGAAAGTAAAGTGGTGGCTCTAGATATTTCCAAGGCATTTGATAGAGTGTGGCATGGAACACTTCTGTCAAAACTGATTGCTTTTGGTGTCGGTGATGGCTTCACTCGATTTGTATCGAGCTTTCTCAGAGATCGCACTATACGAGTTGTTGTATATGGGGTCGCATCAAACGAGTTCAAGTTAAATTCAGGGGGACCGCAAGGCTCCGTTCTTTCTCCTACCCTTTTTCTTATTTTTCTTAATGACCTTCTACGTCAAACTTCCAACCCTATCTACTCTTTTGCAGATGACAGTAGCCTAATTCATTCAGCAACATGCCACAACCGTCGGAGATCCGGGCAATGCGGCAAAATATGAATGATATGCTAAATCGCGATCTCCTGTTAATTTCAAATTGGGGTCATGCTAATAGGGTAAATTTTAACGCTCGAAAGACCCAATGTGCTATGCTCACACATAGACGTATGACCGGACTGCTGCTCCATCTGTAAACATGGATGGTATAGATATTGAGGAATCAGAAGCTCTTGATGTTCTTGGCATGAAAATTCATTGTGATGTTCGATGGAATGATCACATTTTTCATGTCTCAAAAGATGCATTCAAGTGCCTCGGCTTTCTAAGCCGGTGTAGGACATACTTCACTCCATCTGATATCCTTAATATTTATACCACCTTTATCCGACCGAAAATGGACTACAACTCTCATGTATGGGCCGGTGCTTCAAAATCTATTTTGAAGTTACTCGACCGCGTACAGGATAGGGATAAGAAGCTTATCGGTGACAGTAGGGTAGCCAACTCTATTGACTCATTGGAGCATCGACGCAATGTTTGGTGTGTTTCGTTGTTCTATCGCTACTACAACGGAGTGTGCTCTGATGAAATCAGGGAACTTGTTCCTGAAACCCGCCACTTTCACGTATAACACGCTCTTCATCAGGAGCACATCCCTTTGTGGTCGACATGTCAGTGAACCGCACCACGCATTACAGAGAGAATTCGTACTTTGGCGGTACTGTTCGTATGTGGAATAAACTCCCCGCAGAGGTCTTTCCTGCCACTTTCAGTGTGTCGGAGTTCAAATCGAATGTCCACAAACACTACTCCCTTTATCCTCCTTCCCAAAACCTATTTTCCTAGTTCCGGCTCAATGCTTTGCATACGTAGGGGTCATCCCCGGAGTGCTTGTCCTAATTAAAAAAAAAAAAAAAAAAAAAACAAACAAGCGATCTTAAGGAATCTTCTGAAAGGTTGCATCTAAGATCACTTAGTACTAACCTTAAGGCTGAGAATGCGATTTTAATCGTTTACGAATTTGTTGAGTTGTGTCATGAATGATAACCAAAACAAAGAAATTATTTTTTGCAATTGTTATTTCTAACCAAAAAATCTTTTTTGTTGAGAAAGTGCTTATTTAAAATAATTTTTTTTTTTGGTTGATATAATGGTTACTTATAACCAAAAAAATATTTTTCACTTTAATTGGTTACGAGAACCAATATAATATATATGCAGTGATAATGGTTAAAAATTCCCAATATTAAATAAAAAGAAATTTCTTGTAACCTTTTTATCACAAATAAAAAAATAACAATTATATTCGGTCCCTTGTTTAGAGTAATAATATTTTCCGTGTAATTATTTCTCCGGGAACATTTATAATTGGCTGAATATATATATATATATATATATATATATATTATTTATTTGTTGTTTCAGTTTTCATAAAAAAGTAATATTGTATGAGGCAGTGAATTACTGCTTATGAATTGTAAACTGCATACATATGTATGTATGTACATACATTTTAATTTAATTTATACTTACATGTACAGTCACGCAGGAAACTCTACATACCTGCTTAAAAATCTGCATTTTGAGCAAAATTTTCCACATATATCAAACTTTATATTGGATCATTTATTGTAAAAAATTCAGCTAATTGCATTCAAATAAGTTAAACTTACTTTTGTCGCTGAATATGAAACAAACAATTATGATGAGGTAAACTTACTTTTCTCGCTGAATATGAAACAAACAATTATGATGAGGTATGATAAGCAGCTTTGAACTAAAAACTTTATTTCCACTGTTAAACGTGGTGTTGGCTATATTATGGTTTGGGGAGTACGAATATGTAGGCGGCCGTGATTGGTTATATAGATTTTATTGAGACATCAATGGAATGTTTTATGTACTTGAACCTTAAGGATTCAGTATTTATGGGGCTCTTGCGAAGCTGGATTTTCTAACAAGATAATAACCTTAAACATAAAGACCATCAAAATTTTGTGGAAAGCTAAAGTAATCTGATCTATTCCATGAGAAATGCTGCGTAGAGAGTAATGGAGGCCCAAAAAAATTTTAATAATTAATTAGTTTTTCATGCAACAGGATCTCTTTCATGCATATTTCATAGGAGTGTGTATAATTTTCTGTGTTTTAAAAATTAAATTAATATTGCGATAAAAAGTTCATTTTTCTACTTGATCCAATATAAACTTTGTTAACAAAATGTTAAAAATTTTGCTCAAAATTCAGATTTTTGGGGGGTATGTAGAATTCAGTCTGACTGTATGTAGAAAAGCGTTTAAAAAGTCAGTTCTTAAATATTAGCCACATAAGCTGCTAAAATTATGTCTTACTAACATAACACCAACGTACTACCCAATAAGATACATGTAATTATTTTCACATTTTTTTTTTTTTTTCATTTTAGCCTGGTCAAAGCAACAATAGTATTACTAATTCAAGTCTTAACATCAACAATAGTAATACAAGCACAAATTGCAATAGCAATATAATTTGTAATCAAAATAATTCAATTAATAATTTAACATCTATTGTTAGCAGCAACAACAGTCATAATTCACTTGTTGCCTCTTCAGCAAATAGTAATAATTTGCAAGCAAATATAAACATAAGCAACATCATTAATAACAACACCAGCAGCAGCAACGTCTTAATAAGCAACACTTGTATTAGTGGTAGTAGTAATAGTAACATCATTATTAGTAATAATGGTGGCCTTGCCCTTGACCATCATATTGGCGGATTAGTAGGTGGCGGAACTTCAACTGCAGCTGCGAAAAATCAATTAGAGCAATTAAACACAATGCGTGAAGCTCTATTTTCTCAGGATGGCTGGGGTTGCCAGCACGTCAATCAGGATACGAATTGGGAAGTGCCTAGTTCACCAGAGCCCACAAATAAGGATCCATCGGGTCCCCCAATGTGGAAGCCAACTATAAACAATGGTACTGACTTATGGGAATCCAATTTACGAAATGGAGGCCAACCTACAACTCAACCTGTGCAGAAAACTCCCTGGGGTCATACACCATCATCAAATTTAGGTGGTACTTGGGGTGAGGATGATGATTGTACTGATGCCAGTAATGTCTGGACTGGTGGTCCAGCTGGACCGTCTTCTGTTGGAGTTTCTGGTGTACCGGCTGGGTCTGGTCCTACTGGACCATCAAATGGTCCTCAGTGGAGTCAGGGTGTTGGTGGAGTATCGGGATCTGGAGTTCAAGCCGCAGTTGCTGCCCCTACTTCAATTACAGGCGTTGCACCTGGAGGTAATATTGCTGGAAAATAGCCAAAGTAAATATTATATTTTCTTTTATTTTAAAGGTAACAATAGTGCAGGCGGTGCAAATATATCGGGAACTGCTGGAGCTGGAGGATCAAGTGGAGCTGGCAATGGTTGGGGTGATCCACGTGTTGGCGCTATTGGTGGTGGTGGCCCATTGGACATGCGTTCCGTTGACCCACGCGATCCCATGCGCGCAGCTTCTGCCGGTGATCCCCGTGAATTAAGAATGTTGGACCCACGTGACCCGATACGTGGCGATCCGCGTGGAATTTCTGGACGTCTTAATGGCACCTCAGAGATGTGGGGCCAACATCACCCTATTGCGCAACATCAAATGCCTGGGCTGAATAAAATGGGAGTAGGAGGACCTAACGTTGGTGGAGTTGGTAATGTGGGAGGTGCGCCTGGAACTGGCTTAACAGGACCTTCTTCAGTAGGAGGCTTAAATACAGCTAATAATGTAGGCGGAACACAATGGGGTGCTCCGCCACAGTCTGTTGTTGGCGCGCCGAAAGATATGGTAGGCTCGATGGCACAAAAACCACCAGTAAGCGGATCTGGATGGGAAGAACCGTCACCACCACCGCAACGTAGAAACATACCGAATTACGATGATGGAACTTCTTTATGGGGCCAACAAACTCGTGTACCTGGAGGAGTAGGAGGGGGAGGAGGTTCTCATTGGAAAGATATATCTGATCCACTTAATCCCCGCAATCACTTAATGCGCAGTGCAATGCCTGGCCAAAACTCGTCAAATGTATCCAATATAGGTGGTGCTGGTGGTGGCTCTTCTGGTAATTCGGCTTCTGCTGGTTCAGGTGGTATAGGTGCAGCTGTTAATCCTAATAACCCGATGGGTGTAGGAGCAGTAGGACCTCCAGGGGCACGACTGGTATCTGCAATTAACGGTCCTGGTGGTTTAGGTAGTGTACCTCATAAACCCGATAACGGTATGTGGCCCCATCCCGCCGGTCCCCCAAACGTGCCTACAACTGGTGTTGGAGGTAACCGTAACACAGCTGGCTGGGGAGATGTAGAAAATCACAATTGTATTGGTGGCGCAAGTTCCGTCAATGGGAATATTACTAGTAACTGGGGTGATGATAAATCAAACCAAACTGTTAGCAATATGAGTCAATCTGGTAATTCTTGGAATGAGCCTCCTAATGCATCAGTTTGGAATAAATCTAACCAAGCAAAACTGGCTGCTGCTACAAATAGCACAGGTTGGGGAACTGGCGTATCTAATGCTGGATCTGGTGCTAATGATTCCAATGATTTGAATCCAAATGATTGGGCAACAGCTGCTCATAATACGATAATGAGTAAAGCTCAGCAGCAGCAAAAACTTGGAGGTGCAACAGTTAATCTTGGTGGTATTAATAGTGATCTAATAAAGCAAAGCAAGCAGTACAGAATGTTGGTGGAAACTGGCTTTAAAAAAGAAGATGTGGAGCGGTCTTTAATCGCTACAAATATGAATTATGACGAAGCCACTGAAATGCTAAGAACTAACTTAACTGCAGTAAATGCTGGGGTTGGTATGGACAACTGGAGACGTCATGACGATAATTTGAGTTCCTATGCTGATCATAATGCCGCCGTAGCTGCTGCTGGTGGATCATTTCCGGGGCGCTATCCCACAGGGGGAACACAACCTGCTATATCATTCCCTCCGGTAAGAACTAACGTATTAATTTAGATTACCGTACACACATGGATCGGTTTTTTGTGAACGATTTTATCACTATTAGCGAAGATCGCATTGTTTTTAAGTACAATCTTAGTTTAAAAAAATCTTCTGTTATACTATTGTCTAAAATTTTCGAAAATCTTTAAGGTGTTACATAAACGACCGATTTCCATGTGTACAAGTGTTCATAGTATGTATGCGTGTGTAACACTGGGCAGTGATACCATATAAAACAGAACAAATAAAATGCATGTAAATTGTGGTTCAACAATGAATAATTATATTAAACGATTCAGAGTTATTTCTTGCGCATGTATAAAATTTTTTATACAATTTTGGGACATGAGTTTTGTATAGTTGTATTGCAACTGACATTTAGGAACTCATCCATATTGTCTCATTGTAGGATTGTTTTAATTTTCAATGTGATTTTTACCTTCATTAAACAGAATAACCTTTTAAATTCAATGGGAGGTGGATCTCTCGGTGCTAGCGGCGGTAATAATCCACAACTTAATGCTCTTAACTCAATGCAGCCTTTACAACAAGTGCAAAAGTACCTTAATCAAGGCCCTCATAATGTTGGTGCCGGTGGACCTCAATCTGTGAATCCAGCTGTTGCCTTTGGCCAAAATTCAGTAAATGCTTCAGCGGTGAATGCTGTCACTGTATCAAACAGTACGAATCAACCATCAACCCAACAACTTCGCATGTTGGTCCAACAAATACAATTAGCCGTACACAGCGGTTATTTGTCCAGCCAAATATTAAATCAGCCATTGGCTCCCACCACTCTCCTACTCCTTAACCAATTACTTAGCAATATTAAGGTAAGTCTCGTTTGTTTGGACTTTTTAATATTGAGAATAAAACTACTGCTGATAAAATATATTGATTTTAATAATATCGAATAAAGGAACTGTTCATACATAGCGTTCTACAAACAATCTGTAAAATCGATAAGTCTTATCATGACTTTATACGCACTTCTTATTCATTAAGCGTTGTCGTATTACCTTTATATTTTTATTTTTATTTATTTCAATTCAAATGAGTCGCAAGCCTTACAAGGCCTAATTGGCAGTTCTACATACATAGTGTAAATTGATGTTACATAGGTACGTTCATTATTCAAATAAATACATTTAGATTACATTAACAGATATTAGATGGAAATTGAATAAATCCATTCACTATACATATTCAATTATGGAGTAATAATACTTCATACCTAGTTCACATCAAAAATAGTTAATTAAAACTTAAACCTAAAAAAATATTCTAATTTTCTCAATTTTTATTATTATTATGTATTTGCACAAACACCATGATCAAGGTTTTTTTTTTTTTTTTTTTTTTTTCAATAGCTAACAGATATGACTAGGAGTTTTCACAAGTTAGATAAAAATATATTCTTAAGTTTAGATTGAGAATAAGAAAATCTTCTATTCGAGTAAGGTATCATTGTATTCCACAACCTAGCTATTTTTACGCAAAACGATCGACTCATTATTAATGACGTATGACTAGGGCAAACAATAGAGCGGCTTCTACTAGACGAACCGAAATGAAATTTTTGCGCCAAATATGTTGGATAACCAATTTTCATCGTTTTATAGAATCTGCCTAAGGTCTACATACTGCTGAAATATGGTAAATTAAAATGTTGCGAAAACTAAGGGTAATCACGATTGATTGTGCAAAATTTATTGCATTTTTGTGAAGAGCATGTAATTTTCTTAGCAAAAATGTGGCAGCTCATCAAAAATTCTGGCAGCACTGACATCAGATGTCAAGTTAAAAAAGCATAAATTAATATTTACTAATAAATTAAAAAGAAAGTGTCAAAAACTTTGAAAATTAAATTAAAATTAGTTACAAAATTAAATTTTCTTTTCCTACAAATAAAAATATGACTGTGTATGTCACAAGTTGTTGTTCATTTTCATTTGCAATTGATTAAATATGCACTACTCACCCCTATCGCGAATAAACATTCCTACGAAGAAACTCCCAAATTTTTTGTTTTACTATCGTGAATGATTCCCATAAATTTTTTTTTGGAAATGAATTCCCATACCTTACAAATATGGCATCGCAAATGTTTACTCCCGCGAATAATTTGACTAAAATAACTCACAACAATTGAAAGTGGGAACAAGAAGTGAACATGTATGTAAGTAGCAATTTGTTTTTTAATCCAGAACTTCATGATCTCTGTTTTTTCTCTTATTTATTAACACAGCAGTGTTAATAAAGAACAAATTAATTGTCTGGTTGAAGCAATGTGTGCGAATCAAGACTATGGCAAAGGTTTCCAAAAGGATAAAAAAGAGGATGTGGGTAAATTTTAGAAAGAGTTAAGCTCTTGTAAATGGTGTTAATTATTAGTTTAATAAGCGAACTTAAATTTTTCATGGATAGGTGTGGATCGACCAAAAGCGGAACATAAGAAAAAAACTGACTGAAAACAAAAAAAAAAAAACCGCAACAAAACAAAGCGGATCAGATTCTCACGTATTTGTCTTCGCTGCAGTCGTTCTATGGATTGATTTTCCTTTTCCAGCAACAAAAAACGCAAATAAACGCTATTCATAATTTTTACCTTATTAGCTTCAATTTCTGTTATTCATACACCACAAAATAAATCCCGCAAAAATTATTTGTTAAATCAAAACAAACAATTCAAAATAAAAACTTTTATTCCCAAGTTATTCACAATAGATCACAATAGAGACTTAAACTCCCAAAATATTCGCGATAGCAATATGTTGGGGATGGGAATACAATTTTTCTCCCAAAAAACTTACTCCCATAATATTCGCGATAGGGGTGACTATCTTTGCTCACGTTTTTTTTTAGTGCAAGCGAAACAAATTGCAAATACATACATTTCGTTGTTGTGTTGTGCAAATGTGTGTACTCGCCTTATATCAAAACACAAACAAATTTAATACATTTTCTTACGAATGTATTAAAAGTGAAACAATTAATTATGTATGCTTTTGAAACAGTGTCAGTTAGTATGAACATTTGATATAAAACGACGTCAGTTACGCTGTGTTTACACATGAAAGTAATTTCATGAAAGTTCCCTATGTCTATCATCAATGAAAAAGTAATGGAATTTCATGGAAATTTCTTGAAAGTTTTTATGATACAGATATTTTACTTTAAAAATATCGTCAAAGCGAAAACTTAATTTTTTCTTCCAATGCTGCTTTTTTGTTATTTTTATTTTTCGGTGCTGCCAGTAAATTTTCCCTAGCCGAGTTTTAGGAAACGCATAAAAAATTATATTTATTGTTATCTTTTATATAATCATGCTATACTATACTATAATATTACAAATGTGAATGTCCGTTTGTTTGTTGCGCTTTCACGCAAAAACTACTAAACTGATTATCATGAAACTTTGTACACATATTCTTGGAGGTATTAGAAGTGACATAGGATACTTTTTATTAAAAAAAAATAAAATATAATTGTAATATTAATTCATTTTTATTATACCCCTATCAGAGATACTTATTTAATGGCTTCAATGCGAGCGAAGCCGCGGGTAAAAGCTAGTATTTATATATTATAATTAGAAAAATTGTGTTTGGAATATATGCTGCAAAAGAATATATTAAAATTATTTAAAATTTTCGTTGAAAGCAGAGCTGAAATTTAAAATATATGAATGGGCTAGTGAAGAATTTTGAGTATATTGAGTCTTTCATGGAATTACTTTCATGTGTAAACGCTATGTTAGCTGTGCTAGTAAGCTCACCTAGTAAAAATATCCCGCAAATCGAACTAGTGCCCATGTTCTGTAATTTTAGTGAGAAGTTCTGGTGGCGAAAATATGTGAAACAAATTATTCCACCGTTTCTCGAAAAGTGGAGAAAAAATTAATCTGTAACTCATGCCGAAAACTACAAAAAATGCTTACTTCGTTACGTTAGAAATGTTAGAAAATATAGCTCGATGTCGATATGTAACTAACGGTGATGAGAACGCTAGCCAAAACTATCTTCGACGGCGATCAAAATAATTAAAGCTGGAGTTACATACCACGCGTCCTACGCGTCACGCGTTCTACGCTTTTTACGCGTTGTACACTTTTTTGAAATTCAAGTTACATGCAACGCGTTCTATGCGCCAAACTGTTGTTCAAGTAAAGTGAACTTGTTTACTTATACATACATACCAGTTAAATAAAGTAAATTGTTTTGGCAAAAATGGACAGTGAAATCGATGTTTTAAAAGAATTAATAGAATTTATTAATTGCTCTTACATTTCGCACACAATATTTTACACTTGTTTTTAATAAACATGCAATGGAGATGATACAAACAACTTAAAAGTTATCGATAATTAAATGCAAATTTTGTTGATTACATAATTGTAGTAAAATGTGCATTAAAATGCATTTTATTATTGTGTTCAATATTTACAAGCTTAATTACAAAATATTTTTGTATATTCAGCACTTTTTATGAAAAAAAAATTAAACAATTTATCCACGACACAAAAATATTTATCGATAACATTGGAAATTGAATATTATTTATCATCCATGACTAACAAATACAGCTGTGTTTATTTATATGACGCGTCTGACGCGTACAAAAGTAGAAAGTAGATCTACTTTTCGCGTCGCATGCGTCGCGTGCGTTCCACGCGTCGTGCTGTGTAACTTATCACATGCAAATGCACTGATTCTACTTTTCTGACAGACGCATGAAACGCGTCGACGCTTATAACGCGTGGTATGTAACTCCAGCTTAAAGTAGAAGAACTATAAGCGGCGGCGTCAAATATACAACCGTCGGCTATACAAAATTATGTGTAATCCGGCTTTAATGTTTGTTTGCAAACTAATTTTGGAAGCATTTTCTTTTAAAAACATTTTTAATCATTTTTCTATCATTATAAAAATTATATAACCACGAAATATAATTTTTTTTATTAATTTTATTTGGAATAACATTGTTAAGATGTTATCTCACTGCGTTTTTATATGTGAATATTTTTGACAGTTCAAAGTGAGAACTTTTTCTAGACACAGTTTTTCTGTAAATTTGCGAGTAATTTTATTACGTGACTGTTGTTACTCACAAAAAAAATTTACAGGTTCAGTTTTGTGAGAAAATGAGCTGTTTGTTTCAATTTATGAAATTTTTGTTTCATTTTGCACGTTTCAATCAAAAAGTTTCTCGTAGCGGGAGTTACAGAACATGGGCACAGATGGTTATATTTTTGCTGCGTGTCATCACGAAAATATAATAATATGTCTGAATGCTATCTGCGTATAAACATCGCGTAAGTATTTGAAAATAGTTTTATTTGCAAATAAGAAATGCGTATGAACGGGGTAATAGAAAGAAACTGAATTTTAATTCTTATTGCGGTTTTTAAAATTTTCGACTGACAGTCAGAGATTATTTTCGTTTATACGATTTTTATATGAATAATTCTTCATTTAATTTCAATCTACATATGTACATAATAACGTAAAACCGATCATAATATAATTGTTAAGCATCTACAAGGGGCCCAGCAATCATTAGCACGTAGTGGTAATAATGGCAATACGCTGCTAGCCATCGCCAAATATAAGCAGCAAATACAAAACTTACAAAACCAAATAAATGCACAACAAGCAATATATATAAAGCAGCAGCAAGCTTTACAACCAACTCCACATCCAGCTGCTACGCATATCAATAATACAAATAACGAATATATAAGAAGCCACGATGCCATATCAGCTTTGCAGGGAAATTTTTCAGAAATAAACTTAAACAAGGTAGGAAACTAATATATTATTTTGCTTTAACTTATTAAATAAATAAATGTGTTATTATTCACAAAAAAAAAAGCCTGGTGGTTATCAAGGCACACCAAATCAACAATCTAGATTAAATCAATGGAAGCTTCCAGTATTAGATAAAGATATCACTACGGATAGCACAGATTTTTCTCGTGCTCCTGGAGCCACTAAACAAGGTGGTATAACCACAACTAACGCGACTAATATGGGACCTTTAGGTCTACAAGGAGATGGGTAAGTATCTTATCTTTTAAAATTCATACTCCCTTTAGAAGCGCCAAGCGGATTATGTGAATTCCCACACGAAATTTTTTTACACTTATACTATTTTCAAGGAAATATATCAGCACCAGTGCTGGCAGAGTTTTTAAAGACTAAACTAGCAAATCTGTGCGATTTTTTCAAGAAAAAATCTTCAAAATCTCTATTTTATTTTCAAAATGTTTTTTTAAAATACTTTATATACATATTTCTTGTATTTTAATAAAATGTATTTTATTTTTATTAGTTCAGTTTAACTCTAGTAGTGTACGGACATGTTTTTCGTTTCGAAAATTCTTCATCAAAAATATGCATATTAAAATGAACAAAACACCGACGTCGACGAAATTTGTCGTTGTTGACTAACTGTTTGATAGATTACTTTCCATTTCTTACGCTGACGAACTAATCTGTACAGAGTTACCATGTTTTTTAGTTTTCAAATATATTAGTAAATAAAGTTAACTTACTTTAATAATTGCTTCTTTTTATGCTATATAGCTTTTTAGTTAATTAAACATAATTATTAATGATAAAATTGGTTACATTTCATGATACAAACTTAAATATCAAACAAAATTATTTTGTATGGTATATTCTGAATTTAACAGTTAAATTTAATAAATAAAGAAACTTACAAAAAAAAAAACTACGGGTAGCACTCCGGGAGTGCCGACAGAAGTGAAAACGTTTTGTGATTACAAAAATACACATGCTATTGCCATATGCGTAGATATAAACAATTATATAAATACATGCAACAAATTTAACCACTTATCAAGGCGTATGCAACAGGTGAGCTTACTAGCACAGCTGACTGAGCTCGCTTTATAGCAAATTTTCATACAAACTGATATAGTTAGAAGAGAGTACATAAAAAATGGTTACAGTTTGGTACTCATACGTATTTAAATGGTTTAAATTTGTTTGTGTGTTTTGATATGAAGCGAGTGCTTTATACCAACAAAATACATGTTGTTTTTGGATTGTTGTACTTGTTGTCGATCTACGCATACATGCTAGTTTTGCCATGCCACTTATTGTAAACGCAAATGCAACTGCGCCCGAGTAGCTAACAACCTAAATTTTCGCGCTCTCTTCATTTTGAGCGAAAAAAAATTAAGGTGTTATCTGTAGGTTGTTAACTTTACTACAAGTGTCAAAAAGCGTGACGATGTCGCGAGTTCTGAGATTTTAGCCCACCCAAAACCTCCGTACCGCGCCAATAGAAGTTTTCACTTCAAAAATATTTTTATTATAATTAAAGAGATATTTCTCATAAAAATAAAATTAGACTAAAATTCCGTTAAGATTTTGTATGTCTGTTGATTAAAAAGTTATGTTAATAGTGTTTATATATGTACGTATAAGTTACATAATTAACTTTTATTTATTTGTTGTGAATTAGCATCTGTATGCTGTATTTCGTTTGTTGCTAACGCCAACTCATCAGTAGATCTTTAACCATGTTTCAAAGTTCCATATTTACATACGTATGTGTACGCATAGGTTGGTACAAGTTAATGTTAACGTTGCAATAGATTTGAACGAATCAGCCAAATAAACCGTAGTGTCCCACTTTATTACATGTTATGTTGGTATTGGCGGTAGGCAGTAGCCCCAGGAAATTACTCCTCTAAAAAATAAGAAATAATAACCCAAAAATTGGGGTATTATATTGTTTTGTTCTTAGGAAGTTATTTGCTGAATAAATAATAAACAAAAAGACGAAAAAATTATTTTGCTCCTTATCAACCGCTAGTATGAAATATTTTCGATTCTATAATATATGTATAACATAAATTGCTTTATTAATATACTTTTAGAACATGGTCAACTGGTCGAAATATAAATGACGGTTGGCCAGATCCCTCAAATGATAGTGAGAATAAAGACTGGTCAGTTGGACAGCCTTCAACTGCAACTGCATATACCGATTTAGTGCAGGAGTTCGAGCCTGGAAAACCTTGGAAGGTAACTTGTTTAACCAAAATCAGGAAATGAACTTGATCTTGTCAGACAGATTTTTTTTATTTAATTAGGCACGACTCCATGCCTGGTACTCTGTTCGAATTTGTGAAAAATGTTTAGCTACATTGATTATTTCGTACGAAAATTTTGACACAGAACTCATATGTATTATTCAAGGGCATATCCAAAAGGTGAGCTTTCTGGTACAGCTGCCTCAATTCGCTTTATATTATTCTAACTTTATATTCATACAAACTGATACAGTTTAAAAGCATACATGAATAACTGTTATGGTTTTGAAAGCATTCGTAGGAAAATGTGTTAAATTATTTGTGTTTTGATAAAAACCCAATACTTTATAGAAACAAAATACATGTGGTTTTTGCATTGTTGTACTTATTGTCGAACTGCGCATACCTGGTAGTTGTGCCTTGATTACAATTTATAGATTTGTTAGCTGTTGACTAAAATTTCGTACGAAAAAAGTACTGGCCATGTTGTTTCGCAGCTGAAAAAAGTTGCTAGAAACATGTTTCATACTAACAGATACATTTCGCATGTTTTCCGCTATAAGAACACAGTACTACTAATGCAACATAATTTCACAAATATTTCATACGAAATACTTTTATATGCAGTTTGACAGCATTTCGCACGAAATTATGAACAGAGTACCAGCCTTAACAGGAAAAAAAGTTGGTTTTAAAATTAATAATCGTGCGAAAAAAAAAAATCTGGAAACGGGAAGTTTTTTTAATTTCCTGATTTATAAGTTATTTCTATGTACAACTTATCTAATTTAAGGGTTCGCAGATAAAAAGCATTGAGGATGATCCAAGTATAACTCCTGGAAGTGTAGCTAGATCTCCATTATCAATAAATCCGACGCCAAAAGATGCTGATATATTTTCAAGTGCTGCTAGCAAAAATTCCCCGACTGATTTACCATCATTAGGACTAACTTCGTCATCTACGTGGAGCTTTAATCCCTCATCCAGCAATCAAAACTTTCCCAGGTTTCTATAATTTGTATTTATATATATGTATATGGTCGGATAATATATGCCGATGTCTAATTTTTTACTGCTTCAATTTGTCATTGATTAAAGGAGACTTGTACGTGTTTCCTCTAATCAAGGGCAATTTTGGTGACATACATTATCAGGATAATTGTTTTTCAAGTTTTCATTTATTGAAACTATTTGTTAAATATTTGGCAGTTGGTCGGATAATACACAACAAGAAATATGGTCTTCAATGAATAAGAGTTCCCGCGGACCGCCACCAGGTCTTGGAAGTAATAAAGCTGGTGGGGTTGGCGTACCTAATGTAACAAATCCGGGCAATGCCAATGGTTGGCTAGGCGGTGGTCGAACTGGTGGTTGGTCGGGAACAAATTCTAACTGGAATTCAAATTGGTTACTACTTAAAAATTTAACCGCACAGGTAAAAATAAATGATTGAAACTCGTGTTTTGCACAAACCAGAGTGAAAACACATAAGCTCAAATTTATTCTAACTTTAGACATAAATAGAAATATAAATTACATAATATAAAAATATTCACATGTCTTTGTAAAAAACACGATTCAGATATTTGTTCGACTAGAAAACAAAAATATCAAAAACTAGGCGTGACAGAATCAATCTATAAATATATTTGGATTTAAAAAAAAATTATATTATTATATTATATACATGCTATGGCAGGTCAATTCAAAATTGACTTTTGTAACTTTATGGGGTTAAGGTCGAATTTTTTCTCTGTATATCCTCATATTTGTCTATTGGCCGGTTGTTTTCGCCTTACAGAGTTTTTATATACCTGGTTATCACCTTCTATCACGTTTTAGTCTTTTAATGTACGTAATGAGGTTGTGAACCAGTTGCACGTCTGATCCTTAATTTAGCTGTCTCCGGGTTAAATTCAAAATCATGACACCATTTTCATATCGATTTTCTTTACAGAAGTCCAAACGAGGCAAGGGATTAAACCTTATCGATCTTCAATTCCCTTTCCGATTCAACTTCGAAAATCCTTGTGAGCTGTCCGAACAATGACATTGTCGTTAGTTGTCTTTTTGTTCTTTATAACAATTCTTGCTTCACCATTTGAGCCATACAATTCCAGAAGGCCAATATGTGGAGCTTTTCGCCGCAACTAGTGAATGAGCCAACACTAATTTCATATGTTGAAGTGCACTATAACAACACTGTCGACCTTTTTCTCACTTCGCACCCTGAAAAGTACGAAGTGAGTGTTAATGCTTCTATTTGTAACTCGGGTCATTGTACCATTTCCATCACCTTTTCGTTCTCTAATCTTCGCAACGTCTCCCAATCAGCTACGAGACACTTCAAATATATGTACGAAAAGTCGCGTTGGGCTGAGCTCAACGAATTTGTCAGGCATTTCAATTGGAAGCTATTTATTTTTTATACAATAAAGTCAATGCCATGGCGAAAGTACTACAAAATATAATTTGCTGGGAATGAAAGGTGTCATTCCATGCACGAATGAAGCGTTTAGTATCTGGCGTAATAGCAAAAATGCCGATACTAATTCGCTTCGTAGTGAAGTTCTGATGCTCCTCGCGGTTGCATTAGTCATTCGTTAAAAGAGTTAAGGATAATGCTAGTTCCTCAATTCCACCTCTTTTAATGTATGACCATGTATTCACTGACCTTCTGGATGAAATGTCTGCAAGGAATTCTCACTTGCCGGAAAGCAGTCAACCCGTTCAACTATCCGTGCACTTAAAAAAGTTTAAGCGGAGCTTAACACAAATAAGTCTCGTGGGACAGATGGTATTCCCGCACTGGTCTTGAAACACTACTGTTTAATGGCATGAAAAGAAATAGTTTCCCACTGTAGATTCATTTAGTTTTAGATTTGTTTCTCCTATAAAATTTGCCTTTTCATTAATTGAAGACAAACGATTAATGTATGCCGTATAGTTTTTCTGATATTTAAAATCCGCTACATTTATATTTTCCACTTTAAAGCTATAAACGTAGTCCAATCACATAACATACACTTCCTTGACATTTTCCTACAATTTTTTAATTCTTCACGTTGAACATCCGATATTAGTGTGAATTTCTTTAAAGCGACGGACATTTTTTTATAATTTACTTTGTGGAAAAATATCAATGAACATACATTGTGATAATCAAAGTGACCGACAAGTTGACGAAAGCAATTAACAACAAAGTAAACAAAAACCCACCAAGTTTTTTTTTCCACTTGCAAATTTATATAAAAAACTCGCACTTACATATATATATTTATGTGTCCACTCACTTAATTTTTTATGTTCTTTAATTATTATAGCGATTGTTAATATAATATCACTCTCAGTAATAATTATTTTTTCCGTCCACGCACGTCCAACAAACTCACCGTACTATTTCTTCGTACCGACCGAAAATTAATTTAAGCAAACGTCAAAATCAGATATTTTTATTATGTACTCGGGTTTCACCACGATTATTTTTTTATTTTTTTATTTATTTATTTATTTATTTATTTATTTAATCGAGCCCATAGGGCCATATATGATTAATATAGATTAACAAATGTAATGAAAGATATAATAAAAAAAAAGCTTAATATGTAAACACATACGCACGTACATACACTTATATACATATATACATATCCATGCATATACATATACATACACATTTACATTTATATATATATAAAACTATATGTAATTTAAGTAATACTTATAATTAAGATAACAAAAAAAATATATATATTTCCTTTTAAGAGTTAGATATGCGTCTTGGTCAGGTAGGAAAAAAATAAAAAAACAAAGATCCGAATATAAATTCAATTAAAAACATTACGAGTATATAGTGTACGTTTAAAGCTGTTAGGGGAGCAGTCAAATCACAATAATTATCACAGATTAATCACAATAATTGTGTATATATATATTTACATATGTATGTATGTTTCAAGTATATAACTCGTTTTCTTATGTGGTTTGCACTTTTACTTCTTTTGTCACTTTCAAAGATCAAATAAGAAACTTATTTTGCGCACCTTTTATAATTTATTTCTAACAAAAAAATAAGATGTCGATGACCAAAAAATTTGTGGAATGTTCGATAACAAAGATGCAAATCCTTAAAGTGACAAAAAAAAAAAGAAGATGAATACCTTTGTAGATAAGAGTGTAACTCCAAAAAAATCCGGTTCGATTGGACAAAATTTTAGTGGCAAAGCATGAGAAGAAATAGTTTATCAAATAAAACACAATTATTTTCGTATACAAAATTCAGAAAATTCTGATTCTTTACTTGAAAAGATTACCTTCAAAAGGGGCAAAAAATGGTGATAATAATAGTTCAAGAGAACAAGTAAGATATGATGATTGCGAAGGCAGAACTTAATCGAACCGCTAGGAACTTACTCGTTAGAATCCAAATAAATATCCCTATAATACAAAGTTACTAGCAACAGAAGTAAAATTTAGACCCTAACAGAGGTTTTTAAGTCGATAATATCTTCACTCGATTTGTATCGAACTTTCTCAGACATTGCACTATACGCGTTGTTCTCTCCCTGGGAGTACGTTTTGTCATTTTGGTGATATCCACACCTTGGTGCTGTGCCTTCTGGGGAAAAGGGTAGTTGTCTATTCCAGACATTATATCTTGTCACTTACTCATAGAGCGTATATGTCACTACCCAATCTATGAAGTAACTGAGCAACGGATGTACATATAAGGTAGAATAAGTAAGTAGGTAATCTATGTATGTTAGTCTGGTAAAAGGTGAAAGGGCACCTGAGGTCAGACACTAGAACAAAGTCAATAGAAAGTTAATCCTTAGGGATTATATTTCAAGGCTTGACCAAGGATTGTTGTTCCTATATTGGACAAATTGCGATGTGATATTGCGAGATACGGGATGGATATGCTATTAGCATACTACTTATCCTTGAGAATGGATATCCCCCTCGCTTCATCCTTTTATTAATGTATTTTAAAAATACATATAATTTATAAAACTACTAAATAATTTTAAGCCCAGAAATGTAGACTAATTTCAAAAAATATTTTTTTTTTTTGGAAATGTGTTTTTTAGATATGGCGATATATAGTGTATAAAATTGGACTTATCTCGTTGTTTTAAAAAAATTTTTGTGTACAAGTTTCAATTTATTTTTAAACGTTTTTAATATATTTTTGAAATAAACTTAAAAGGAAATAACTTAAAATAATTCATTTGTAACAAAATATGTAAAAATATTTAATTAATGACTTTCATAAAATCAAAAGATGATGAAATTCGTTAAAAAATTAATAATATATAAAAATTAATAAAAATGCATCAATTGAAATTGTGGTATTCTTTAAAACAGTTTCTATCCTTGTTTGGAATACATAAATGCACGTTTCACTTTAAACACTTATATCTGGAATATCCTTTATGCTTGCATCTGCTTTTATTTTCTGTATATTCTGGCCAATGTTGATATCCATCATATCCTACAGAGACTGCTGGTCCTGTTTCATACGCCTTTTTAGAGGTTGATGGGCAGTCTGCGTTGTCTGTGCTTGTCTACGTTTTAGGCCGTCCTCTTTTGCTGGAAGAACCATGTTCGTTGGAAAGTGCCAAAAGACAGTCCGCAAACTTAACAGGTCCATATAATCTTTTGAGTTTCCATTTCTATCTTCGTAGTCTTTTTCGATATTCCAGCCAGGAGTTACATACTGCTAAGTCAACAAAATGATCGATCATTTTGAGCGTCCACTTCTTTGATCTTATTGAGATCCTGTACAGCGAAAGTAAAAAATATATTTTATCAACTCCGCCCATACTTTTATTATACATTTTAATTACATATGGCTGAGGTATTGAATTTTTTTTCGGGGCAGAATCTTGGAACTGTGTTTAGTGGTTCATCATCATATATTGAAGGCATTTTATACGTCATACAATGCCTTCATCAACCCATCTAATAAGAAGTAGCTAATTCTCTTTTTTCTATTCGGAAATCATAACTACCTCTTCCGTCTTTTTTTAACTTTTTTTCAGACTTAAGTGGTAGCTTATTAATTTAATTCTATTAGCTCTAATAGTGCCAGTACACCAAATCCCTCTTTCCTTTATAAACAGCATTAAATTAAGAGTTGAGAAATAATTATCAAAAAGCAATTTAAAATTTTTCTTCTCTGGAATTGTTCTTGAAAAGTGGATTACAATATCAGAGCAAAAGCCTAATTGCGGACAACATAAAATTGTGTTTTTTCTCCTTGGTAAACCTCGAAATCAGGCAAAATGCCATTTTAACTATGTACATAAACAAAATACTTTTATGTCCCATTTAATGGGCTTTTTAGGCATGTCTTGTTTAAGTGCTGTTTTACCTTTAAAAGGAATTATCATCTCATATATGCAGAGATTTTCGTCCTTTTGTAATGTGAAGGATTTTTTTTGGAACATATTTATTAAAGGTCGGACTATAAAGCTTGTTATCAACTTTTTCATTTATTGCAATCTTTATATTATTAAGTGCCCTGGAGACGATCAAAAAACACATCAACGTTCTAAGTGTGTGGGTGCAGCCGTGCTTTTTCAGGTACACGTATACGTTGTCGGCTCTGATATCAAAAACTTTTGATATTTTATTTTGACATAATTATTTTGCTGGTCTCCAATTGTGATTGTCAAATGTCAGTTGTTTTGTAATCCAAGTGTAATGAGTAGAAAGATTGCAGCACAGGGATACTTGTTAATTTTTATCTCTGGTATTTTTGTCTATAAACAGTGTCAAACGCATGTATCTTTTTGTTTTTTTGACAAATTTGCACAAGACACCATCAATAGTAATTCATCATCCGATGATTTGTTCACAAACGAACCCCGCGAAGTCACAATAAAAATGATGATTGACGATTTTATTTGTACGTCTCCTTTTAAACGACAAAAACACTACACTCACACATATGCACTGATTGACGTGTTTTTTTATCGTCTCCAGGGCACTTTACGGAAATCATGGAATCGATCCCTTGATATACTTTCAGTAAAAGTAGGAATATTGGTGGGTTTTTTCCAATACATATCTAGTCAAGGATATCCAATCGACCCAGTCATTATTTCCAGTCAAGGAATTTTAAAAATTCTTCGCGTGTTAGATTGATAGACGTTCCGCTTCTCATCGTCGTTGATTCATTTGCCGCCTGAACTATTTGCTCAATAAAATCTTCTGTATAGTATTCCAAAATATATTTTACTGGAACTTTACTGAAATAAGTATTACTTTCACAACTAAACGGTGCTTCTGGCATGGTCCAGGCATTTTCTCCACCAAAAGTCATTAAATTTTTTTTAAAACATATTCGGGTTTTTCATTTACAATAAGTTCTACATCTTCGTTTTCAATATTGTCAAAACTAACATAGTTACACCCTTGTGATATTTTCTGCCTTATAAAAGATTCATTTTGGTCAAATGTTTCTATTAAATCCAATTACACATCTGTTTCCCCTTGATCTTCAATATCTGATAAGTCAGAGTCATCAAAATTTATAAATAAAAAAAAAATGAAATTTATAAAATAAACATTAAACTAGAGCTCCAAAAGTTTGATGTTGCGATATGGCAACAGACGTATGACCGGACATGCTGCTACATCTGTAAACATGGATGGTATAGATATTGAGGAATTAGAAGCTCTTGATGTTCTTGGCATGAAAATTTATTGTGATGTTCGATGGAATGATCACATTTTTCATGTCTCAAAAGATGCAATAAAGTGTATGTTGTTCTAGGAGGCGTAAGACATACTATCACTATCTTATCTCCTTAATCATCCCTATCGTGAATAGCAAGCCAAATTTTTGTTCCTGTGAAATTTTCATTTCCCTCGAAGGGAAAAATGGTATCGTGAATCTGCCGTGAAAAAGTATTCCCGCTATCAGTTCTCAGTGAATATAAAGAACGAAAGAAGATTACAAAAAAAAAAAAAAAATACGGGTAGCACTCCGGGAGTGCCGACAGAAGTGAAAACGTTTTGTGATTACAAAAATACACATGCTATTGCCACAAAAATTATGCGTAGATATAAACAATTATATAAATACATGCAACAAATTTAACCACTTATCAAGGCGTATGCAACAGGTGAGCTTACTAGCACAGCTGACTGAGCTCGCTTTATAGCAAATTTTCATACAAACTGATATAGTTTGAAGAGAGTACATAAAAAATGGTTACAGTTTGGTACTCATACGTATTAAAATGCTTTTAATTTGTTTGTGTATTTTGATATGAAGCGAGTGCTTTATACCAACAAAATACATGTTGTTTTTGGATTGTTGTACTTGTTTTCGAAATGCGCATACGTGCTAGTTTTGCCATGCCACTTAATGTAAACGCAAATGCAACTGCGCCCGAAAAGTTAACAATCTAAATTTTTTTCGCTCAAAATGAAGAGAGCGCCATCTTTGTGTACTCTTAATCAGTTTCGCTCAAATTGAAGAGTCCGCCCTCTTTGGTGCACCAAAAAATGAGTGTTTTTCTCATATATGGCAACATCACCCACAAGTGAGGGCCCCAGTGTTGGAGCTTTAGTTTGGATGCTTCGTTTGTTTATTGCATTCTAACTTTTATGTTGTAAAATAATTCGGCTACAATTTGGAAACCCAAAAAAACGAAAAAATTCCAACAAATTAAAGTTCTGCATGCAATCGGCCTGTTGCTTTGCATTTAGTTGAGCAATACATCAGTTTGTGCCTTATTGTCAGATCTTTTCATTAAAATAAACTTTTTAAGCATTTAAGCAGACAGGGCACAGTCAATTGGTTATTTGATTTCCTGTAATTGCCCTGTCGCCGAATCAAACCATCCAGATTGTAGCAAGAAGGAGGATATGTTGACTAGCCCCATATTCGCCAGACTGTCTAGGTTTGGCAGAGTGCTGGATCTGTTACCTATTGTCTTATACGACATTTACCAAGCCTAAGCAGATCACGAGTTCTGTGCAGGCTGTAGCGGGGCCAAGTGGACCTGGCGACTTGACAGGTATACTCCTGTTCCCACCTTTTTTGAGCAAGGTTATATGATTCCTGTTGGATCAATCGCTTGCAGTAAGATAGAGGAATGCCAACGAAGTGACATATCTTCGAGTTGCTCAATGATGCACCCCTTTTGGCAATTTCGTCCGCAATATCGTTACCAGTGCACTCTGAGAGCCTTGGAATCCAGACTAGTGTCACTCTTGAATGTCTCTCTATCTCGTTTAAACATTTCCGGCATTCGATTACCACCGTCGGTGTGGTGTATACACCATTGATAGCAGCAATGGCCGTTTTGCTATCGGTAAAAATATGGATGTCTTCCGATATCCTATAGTACCTAAGCCATCTTGCCGCCCTTGTAATGTTCGAGACTTCAGCTTGCAGGACGCTACAGCCATCCCGAAGCCTAAGTGGAACCTTAACATCAAAGTTTTCCACATAGAAACTTCCGCCAGTGTTTTCGAATCTCTTGGAGTCATCAGTGAACACTGCGTAGCGTAAGCTACGGTCTTAACTAGCTTCCGCTCTAGGCTTAGCAATAGAGATTTGATAGTCAGATTCCACAGGAATGGGACAAAATGCCGCCTTGTAGGATGCCCAGATTTACTGCCCTGTATTCAGTGTCCGATCCAAACCCATCTCGACCATGCGGGTGATGATTGAGTCCGGTTTGATAAAATTAAAGGCGCGCCCTCTATGTCCAGGAAAGCCACCTTGTATCCAAGAGACTTCTCTATGTGACTGACCAGAGAATGCAGAGCAGTTTCCACAGACTTGCCCTTTGTGTAGGCGTGCTGTGAGGGGGATAGAAATTCCTTGGGCATGGACATTCTGAGATGTATATCTATAGCTCTTTCCAATGTTTTGAGCATAAAAGACGTCAGGCGAATAGGCCTGAAATCTTTAGATTTACAGCGTTATTCACAAACGTTTTAATAAGTTGACATTTGCATTTTTTAAAGAAAAAAAAAATCACTATTTACTTCGAAAAGTACGAAAAGTAAAAAAAAGATTCAAATAAAGTAATGATTGTAATAAATATAATTTCGACATTCGTTAGTATTATACAAAATATATATACATATAATTTATAATTTTTTTTATTAAATTAAATATATTACATATATATATATATATTTATTTGTTGCGGGCTAGCAATATCTAGATATATATTTCGTTGGTAGCTATACCAATTCATCAGTAGATGTTTTACCCTTTATGTTTAAAAAATTCCAAAGCTCATCTATTTATACAAAAACTCACAAACATATTTTTGTGAATTACAAAGCATAAAAATAGCCTTTAAAAAAATTTTTTAAACACACACAAGTATAATTTTTCATTATGAATGTGTTTACTTTTCTACACCTATACAATTTAATATTATTATGCCTACACCATGTCTATGCTGCGATGAATTATTGCCAGAGTAATACAACTTAGCTCCATCTAAAAATTGTTGGCCACAATTTGGCCACCATGTTTCGCTTATACCTAAGATGCCAATTCTAAGACGTTTCATTTCCTTGACCGTATTAGCAAGTTTTCCTGACTCGTATAAACTTCGTAAGTTCCAGGTCGCGATATTTATTGTATTTTTGGTTTTACCTCCGGGGATTCTTAGCACCCTCGAATTGCCGGAGACTGAGGGCCATTGGTTGTAGTTGTTGTTTTGCATTTTGTATGTAATTAACTTGGAACGTGCAATGAAGTGGTTTTCCGTTGCCTTCTCCATCGCAGTACTTTGCCGATTCACCAATAAGTGGTTTACCCCTCCGGTATTTTATAGTTTTAGCTGTACAGGCCACCTTGGCTCCCACCTGAAAAATATTACAGTTGAAACTGCTGCCTTTCATCTGGATTTTCTGTTAGCGTTTACTAGCCCTTGTCAACACCCGTTGTTACCCACAAGGCAGTGGGGTGGTTGGCATGACGCCGTTGATCCACTGGGGATTCATCCGCCGACATTACCACAGTTTGTCCTTGGGTCCAAACTGTTGCTAGTTTTTGTTCCACCTCAGGTATTTCATTTCCCTGATACCACCCATATGTGTAGAACACATATGAGAGGCATTCCCGAATTCGCATAGGGAGCACCCGATGGGAGAACTAGCAATCCCCGCTTAGCCGCGTTGAAAAGTCTACGGCATTCGCTTCGCAAGTGTGCAATGTCAGGGCACCATGGTGGTTTACTTTTGCCTTTGCGTGTTGTTGTTTTACAAATCAAGTTTGTTGCATAGCAGAAAGATTCATTGAAAAGATCTACCGCCGAATCGATATCCGCCGTATTATTTATAGTGGTGACGGAGCTAAGGGTGTTAAAGAGGAGATTATTCTGCAGCACCCAATTAGTTTTTCTTCTGTTTATCAGAGGATTCGGTCTAATCTCACAAAATCCAATGGAAAAATCAATATATCGATGGTCAGAAAAGGAACAGTCGTCCAAAACTTCCAGTCGCTAATTAAACTTTTGTGGTGTGCACTAATCAGTGTAATATCCAAAACCTCATTTCGATTTGAGACAATAAAAGTTGCTATTTCAATATTATTATTGATAATAAAACCGTCGTGCGTTGGCGTCATTACTGCCCCATGTGATGTGGTGCGAGTTGGCATCACCACAGATTATAATCGGCGTCCTTGTGCTTTCTCCCTTAGCCACAATCCCACGCACCAAGTTCTTTGGTGGACGCTCTCCGTGGTCATGAGCCATGTAGCTGGAGACAACTCAATGTTGCCGGATTCAGTCTCCAGTGCTGCAGTCGCGGTATCTTCATCACTGTAATCAGATAAAATGAAGATATGTAAGAAGTTTTTAGCCAATATGCAAGATCTAATATTACATGTACCATTGGCAACCAAGAGCTTATAGCCCCTGAGGTTTATTCGACAACCCCGTCCTTTATGGACCCAGGGTTCCTGGACCTCAATTAGTTTCTCCTTCTTCTCGACCACCCAGAGGAGCATTGCAGCGGATGCTGCTTTGGAGTGGTGTAGGATGACTTGAGTCACCTTCACCTTGCTGCATTTTGTTAAAAATCGTAACGTTGGCGTCCTTCTGGTCCTTCAGATCCTGGATCGCTATTCCGTCTGGCATCAGTCCGATAGTGCTTTGGAGTGGTGTAGGTTGACTTGAGTCAACTTCACCTTGCTGCATTTTGTTAAAAATCGTAACGTTGGCGTCCTTCTGGTCCTTCAGAACCAGGATCGCGATTCCATCTGGCATCAGTCCGCTACACGCGCAACAGAAGTGTGCTAAAATAATAGAACAATTTGTTTTGCCTCCTTCGGAATAGCGCCACTTTCGTTTTGCAACCTTGGGCTGCAGACCCCTTTGCTACCTTCCAATCATTGGTTAGCAGGTCGGGATTGCAGCACCTAAGGGTCTTAAGGTTCCATAGGAACCGCATCCAGCCTAGCGCCCTGCCATACTTCGCCAATACAATCAATGGCCTGTTTTAGCAGCGTCGCTGAGCGTACCAATCAAAATCATTACACTGGGGAGGGGGTCCCGGATTGTCTTGGTAAACTTTCCAAAACACCCCCACCAGTTTCTTATATAACATGTCCCATTTGTCGTTTGACATGGCACCGTCACCCATGTCTCTGTCTATAATGACCCTGACGAGGTGAATTTTCGCTATCTCACTGAAGGATCCATTCCCGACAGAACCATACTTAGGGCGTTCAGTCCCCGGGGTGTTAGCTGCAGCTGCGTTTTCCTTCTCTGACCTTTCAGACCCTGAAGCAGGGGGAGGGTTGCTGCGCAGTGTAGCCATATGGGCTTTCGCGCATATGGCTGTTCGCTCATTCGTGAGCGACCTTAGGGTTGAAATAAATCGTTGTAAAGCGGAATGCCTTGTTGCAACCCTTTTGGAATGTATATTGTGCCTGGGTGCTGTTATATTGCCAGAGTTGGCAGGGTATTGGGGCCAGAGGTTGTCCTACCGCTCCTTTCCCCAGCAATACGCACATTGAGGACGCCCGGTTTGTCCGGCTTAGCCTTTACCAACCTGGCTTCCGAAGAGGGAGTCTTAGCGGCAAGGGCTTGACCGGCTTTAGAGGTACTGGGCTTGAAGTCCACATGTACCTCACCGCGAGGTTTTTGGCAACCGCCTATTGGTTGTGCTGTCTTATGGTGAATCACCAGGTTGGGTGTGCCACCCTTGTTCTTCGCCGCACTAGTCGTCCGTTGGCTGACAGGGTCTGGTGTAGCCACCCCGCTCGCCATATCAATGTCCCGTCACCTGCGTCTAGTTCTTGTGTCTTGTTGTTTGTGTTGTTTTTATTGTTTTCATGTGTTGTTCCCACGGGTGTGAGGGTAGGAAGGTCAACTACGTCATAGCCCCCAGTAAGGGTGTCATTACTTGCTACGGTGCTCAGGTAATGTAACGAACTTTTGTTTACTCCGGTTTCTGGAAGCTGGGATAGCTCAGCTTGTCCAGGGTCCTTGTCTAAATAATAACTCTGATTATTCTGTTTTTTCTTTGTGTATCACACCCCTTTATTTATTCTTTATTTATACGTTGTGAATAATTGTAAATCTTTTACGTGATCAGTGAAAGGAGTTTTCCGTGATGGACGTGCCGCTGCTCCTGCTCTCTATCTCCTGTCTCTTGTTTCCTTAGAAACTCCGGATGTGATCCGGGCCCTGCTTATGCCCTATGATCCGGGGTGTGAACCTCAGCGGGACCCTAACACAAAAAAAAAAACCATGAGTCATTGCCCTAGCCGCTTCTCCCAACAGGATGTTATCCGGTTGAGTCAAGATGGATATTATCCGTCTTATCTGACTGATTGTTAACCAGTACCCTGCTCTTACTCCTGAAAGGATTAGTGTTACTAGTCTTTAATTTTCCTAGCACTGCTCTTAAAATAACCCTGTTCAATCTCACCGGTTGCCTGCACGTCTTATCCGTTCACTGATATCGTACCAAAAAAGATCGACTGTGTATTTCGCTGTTCCTTTTATATAGTTGGGAAACTACATAAATGTGGTAGTTACTACATCTTGCGGTGTTCTCCTTTGTCTCTCATCGGTTCGATGCTGTATCCTATACCCTTTTGCTATTGCTGCTGGTCTGACTTCTGCTTACATGTTGTTCCTGTTGTGTTTCTCTCCTTAGCTTCATTTGTATCGTGTACTCTTTTGTTGTCTGCTGCTTGTTTTATTTCTCTCCGTCTACACTCGCTCTGTTCTGGCATCCAACTCTTCTTACAGTTGTCTCTGCTGCTTCTATAGTTCTCTGCTCACACGTAGTTCTCTACTGGTTTCTTAACCCTTTGTGTACCTGAAATTAAACTAAACAAACTTCCCACTTGACGGATGTGATCCATCTTCCACCCAATAAACAAATCCTTTTAACTATAAATATTTATTTAAGCATTATAGATATAGCCCGTGTGGCACTAAAATTTTTGGCCCTTACAGTATCAGCAAAGCTCCGTTATAATGCAGTCTCTTACCCCTGACGACAAAAATCCGATAGGCACGGGTCGCTTAACACCTCGGTTTAGGGGTTGGATAACCTTTAGTATACAGGCCTTTAGAGTTTCGTGTCTTCAATTCAGAGGTACTGTGGGAAACTTAACGTTGAACCATAGTTTCTGAATAAAAGGCAGATACCACAGCCTGTACTTAAGCCACCACATCGCGACAAGATCGTTATCCTTGGTAGAGGATGTTCTATTATGTTCCCCATCAAAAATAAAATGAACAAATTCAAGGGAAAAGTGAAAAAAAATCGCGGGAAAAAAAATCATTCACGATTAGGGGAATTTTATTTTGGCGTGAAATTATTCACGGGGAATTGTTTCACGAAGGCAAATTTAGGGAAAGGGGAAAAGTTTCGAGGGAAAAATTTTTCATGATAGGGGTAAATATTTATACCACCTTTATTCCCGCAGAGATCTTTGCTGTCACCTTCGATGTGGTAGGGTTCAAATCAAATGTTCACAAACAATACCTAATCTATCCTCCTTCCCATAATCAACTTTCCTAGCTCCGGCAAAAAGCACTGCATACATAGCGGTCATCCCCTCAGTGCTAATCCTTATTAAAAAAAATTCGAAAACCATAAAAATTAGTCGCCTTACTTGGTATTGTTTTGCCAAAGTGCAAGTGAGATACCTGTTAATGAAGTACACAATGAATCGCAAATAAAATAAATAACGAACTTTCTCCAGTTATTTTACGATATATTTACGAAAACTTTAACTTAAATTCGTAGATTTATTATATTTTTGTTATAAATTTCTTAAAGACACAAAAAAAAAATGTTTGTAAAGAGAAATAATTAGCTGTTTGCTCGTGATTTAGTAGAATGAAATCACCACTAAAAATCTCATGCTTTTCAGACCACCTAATTATCACTTCCGTGATTTTAATATCGTTCGTGATTTGATATCACCGTGATATCAGAACCTGCCTGATAATTTAATGCAAAATTTTTTACAATTTACTTGACATTGGTTACTTAGTTTTACTTTCGAAGGCAACAATTGCTGTAAAGCATTTTAATCCATTATGACTAATTAGTAAATGTAAATGTCGGGAGCAAACATTGTTACTTCTTTGCAATATTTAATTTTTATATACCTAATTTTTTTTCTTTTTGTAAATCTGAAAGCACGATGCATTATTCTCTTTTAAAAATAATTAAAATAATACTTTATAATTTTAAGTTTTCAAGATCGGCATTGTTAGAAGAAAAAAAAAATCCTTTATGACTATTTCATTGCCCTAAAATCGAGACTTATGTAGTATAGCTTATTGCTTAAGCATACCATTGACGGAAAAAAGTAAATCGTTGATAAACACCATAAAGAGATTTTATCAAGTCTTTTTATATTTGAGTAAATTGCTTTATTTTCTATTTATTATTAGCCCTAGTTTTAGAAGAATACTATTTAATATATTATTTTTTGTTCTCTTTTTACACGATTTTTTTGCCTTTGCTTCTGTGTTGCAGATTGATAGCTCAACATTACGTACCTTATGCATGCAGCACGGACCTTTGCTGAATTTTCATTTGTATTTAAATCAGGGCATAGCTCTGTGCAAATACGCCACACGTGAAGAAGCGAGTAAAGCACAAATGACCCTGAATAATTGCTTTTTGGGCAATACAACGATCATTGCCGAATCGCCCAGCGAAAACGAAGTTCATTCAATATTGCATCATTTGCCGCAACAGACCAATACTACTGCCACACAACAACAACAAGCACAACAGGGTCAAGCCTCAAGCCATAATCACCCAACCGTTGTTAATAATACAGGGGGAGTAGGTGGTGGCGGTGCAGGCAGTTCAAATACAAACGCCAATAATGTAAACAATGTTAACAATGCCTCAGGTTCACAAAATCCCTCTACAGCAGGTGGCAACCAACAACCGAACAATCCAGCAAACAATGCCTCAAGCATCAATTCAGCTAACAATGGCAGCAACAATGGTAATTCCAGCCAAAACGGAAATCATCCATCTAACCATAATTCTCATTCAAATACAAGTACACAAAATACATCAAATGTTGGTTCAAACAATAGCAATGCTGCAGCAAATAACCCTTCAAACGCTAATGCCAATTCGGGGTGGCGTTCAACAGCTCAGCAATCCCAACAGACACAAAATTCTCAAACACGGCCCTCCGGGGGACGCGACGACTTCGAATTCATTTCCAAATATGTGTGTTCGATTGTGGATGACTAGATAAGGCCTACTAGTTTAAAACAAATTCCCTTAAGTCCTCTATCTACTATCACACTTCCTCAAATACCACTACTACTTCCTAGCTTACAACAACCATATAGAAGATTTCTCAAGTAGTTTTAAATATATACATACATATTTTGAAACAAACAATAAATAATGAGATTGTATAAACAATAAAAAAATATTGTATATAATATAAAAAGACAAAAGAAAACAAAATGAAAACCCAGCGACATAACAACAAAGACTGTTTTAAATGACATTTACAAAATTTAAAAAATTATTCACTGAAAATAAATAGAAAGTCATTAGGCAGAGCTTTACTTAGCTAGATATTTAGAATGTGTATTAATATGTTTTTACGTGGGCGGGAGGCAATAGCCTCCAGGATATCATACCCAAAACAATTATGAAATCATATCCCAAAAATTGCGGATTTGTTTTATATGCAATAAATTCTCAATCAGCCCAATCACGAATATTCCCTAGGAATTTCTCTCCCACGGAAAATACTTTTCTCGAGAAAAATTTTCTCCAATTATAAATTCCGCGGGAACAAAAAAGTTAAAAAGTGGCATCACTGAATTTTGAAGCCAGCAGTTTTGCTTATTGACATTTAATTTTCTTAAGTTTTTGTTTCCGATTTGCGGTTTGCAAACATAAATTAATTTGTTTTACATAAAAATTTTAAAGAAAAATTAGAAATGACTAATTTAGCTATGCGAGCGAGCACTTGGGGAGGAAATTATTGTTGTAGAAGAACAACAACAAAATAGCCAACGGATGTTGCAATTGCGCTTTACTTGTGCTCTTCTAACTAAATGAAGATTTTAATATTTTTTTTTATATATATTCAAACTTTATTTAAAAAAAATTACTTACATTTTTATTTAAACTCCCTTCTGTTTTCTAAGTGAAATATTTTTAGGGAAAAAACTAAATTCAAAGGCATTCAGAATGTCTACTTTTTTCCCCATTCAGTTTTTTCCCCTTTCACATGGTTGGTAAAAATTGTACAAATATGAAGAAAAGATAAATTTAGAAATCGCATGCGGGATTATTATTAATAATAGGAGGAATGGGGAAAGGGAGAAAACTCCCGCGGAATTACACGGTGCTACAAATGAGCACTTTTTTTTATACTTGAAAAGAGACCCAGTGTAGGTTATAGACCTTATTTAGTAGATCATAAATCAATTTTTAAAAGTTCGGAAACACCCTCAAATTTCGGAGTTATTCCGAAAAAACTATTTTCGGGTAGGTTCGAGTACTTATGAACACGTAACTCAGTTGATTTTAATCGGATTTACAATTTTTAAATGGTTTCAGAAAGAAGAAAAATGTGCTTTTCTAAATATATACTCCCTTTGGTATATATATTAAATTTTTGCAGTGATATTTTTAATTATATCTGATTTTAATTTTATTTTTTCTAGGTTTTTCAACTTTGGCGCCATTTTTTTAAATTAGATTGTTTAAAAACATACCCATATGTATATACAGTACGAGCTCGATGAGCGCAACCGAAAGGAAATCGGAGTTGTTGCTTTTACCGAAAAGTTGCAATAACCGACCACTAAAAATTTAATATATGTACATGAAAACACACTACTATTTAACTTAAATTCATATTTTTTTTTTATTTTAACATAAATTAAATAAAATTAATGTTTTATACATACTTAAATAAAAATTATCTTCACTTAACTCAAGTAAAACTTTCAACACAACGTGCAACGCATTGTAAGGAATCAAAAACAAAACAAAAAAAAACTAACTATAGATTAAAACACAACTCTTTTCTTTATTAGATTGTCGTTAAAGTATTTTTCCTTAAAAAGTATTGAGATTATGAAAACTGTTTAAGCACCGCTCCCACGTGAGAACAAAAATGTAAAGAGCATGAAATAAAAAAAAGTATGACTACTGACATGTGGAAGAGATTTTTAAGACGGGTTCTTTGCTGAAACCTTAAGTAATTGTTAAAACTACGTTTCTGAACAAATAAATTCAGAGAAAAAATTGCTTAAAATTTAATAAAACAGAAAAAGTTGCACTTATCGAGACTGTTTTTTGAAAAAAGTTGCACTTATAAACCTTGTAATGTAAAAAAAATGCCTGTTGCGCTAATCGGGGTGTTGCGATAATCGGTGGTTGCGCAAATCGACCTCGCACTGTATTTCATTAAAGCTAATTTAGTTCTGAGTTAAACCAGCTTTCAATAAATAAAATCGAGTAAAAAATAAAAAAGTTATTAAGGTTTTTCAAAAGTTAAAAATTTTGCTTTTACAAATATTGATCAATAGCTACTACATTTTCTTTATTTTTTTAATCTTATAATGATATGATTATATAAATATTTTAAAATAACAGTATTCAAACTATTTTATTTAGGAATTAAGAATATATGATTAAAAGTAGTATAAAAAAAAATTATTCTCACTTAAATTTTTTTCCGCTTGGGGGTATCAAGTGCTATTTAAATTTAAATAAAGTTTTAATAACTTTCACAAATATTGTCCGATTTAAAAAAAGTAAAAGTAAAAGTTCATTTTATTTTATTTATTTGTTGCGGGTTAGCAATATCTAGATATTCTAGATATATATTTCGTTGGTAGCTATACCAATTCATTAGTAGATGTTTTACCCTTTATGTTTAAAAAATTCCAAAACTCATCTATTTATACAAAAACTCACAAATATATTTTTGTGAATTACAAAGCATAAAAATAGCCTTTAAAAAATTTTTCAAACACACACAACAATAATTTTCCATTATAAATGTGTGTGTTTTTTTTTTTTTTTTTCTCTTCTTTTTTTTTTTTAGATATTGCTACCCCGCAACAAATAAATAAAATATAAAACATAAATACTTGAGTACATGCTCAAATAAATGTAAAAAGTTCATTTTATTTGTTATAAAATTCTATATCAAATTTTTTATACAAATACATCTGCTTTTATAGAAAAAATTATAAAAAAAAGAACTCAAAGTTAAAAAAACATAAAAAAATTGCAGATGTTAATACGAAAATTACTACCAATATTTAATTAATATAGCATAAAATGTATACGGTTGGAAAGATCTATTCTTTGTCTTTCATAAAGCGTTCAAAAATTGAATGTCGGATTAAAATCAACTGAGTTACGTGTACATAAGTAGTGGAACCTACCCGAAAATATTTTTTTCGGAATAACTCCGAAATTTGGGGGTGTTTCCGAACTTTTAAAAATTGATTTATGATATACTCAATAATGCCTACAACTTACACTAGGTCACTTTCCAAGTATATTTTCACTGTAGCACCGTGTTATTATTCGTGATTGGGCTGAATATTCAATTAAAATAAGGCCATAATGAAATGAAATAATATACGAAACAAAAATGAAGTAAAACCCCAATTTTTAAAATGAAATAACTTCTAAAAACATTTTCGGAGAATCTATACAAAATAAAGATATTATTGGAAAAAAATTAAGAAATAATACCCCGAAAATTTAATAGCGCAATCAAATACGTTACGTTTTGGTATATTTTAGGAGGTGATATCCTGTGGGGCTATTGCCTACCGTCATTTACTTGCGTTCGTAAGTGTATTAATGTTGTTATGGAATCTGATTGCTGTTAGAATCAGAATTGAAATCGACAAAAAAGAATGGCGTTGGTGTTACAGAAATCGATATTATGTTCGAATCAGAATTATGTCAGGATTAGGTATTAGAGAATCCAATGTTTTCGTTTATTTTTGTCAGAAATAATCCGATCAACTGCCACCTGCCAAAATTACATGTTTGTTTTGTGTTTATTTTTTGCTTTAAGCTGTTAAAAAATTAAATATGTTTGCATTACAATCCAAATAAATAAATAAATATTTAATAAAAAAGTACTGAATCATACTAGAAATATTTGAAGAAGGCAACTGTACTTCAACAACATGCAACATGAAAGCCGCGTTGTCCAATCGATATTGTGAAATAAATCTATAGCTGGCATGAAAGCCAAAGTGTAAATACATGTTCCTGGTCAAAAACCCAAATATTTAAACTGACTGGGAGTTCCAAAGGGTTGCTATGACCCCTTAATGTTTTGCGTTTCACACGTTTTAAATTTTATTCCTCCAACAATAAATATGATAACATAGCCACAACCATTTTATATATTTTATTCTCTTTAACACAATTTGTGCATCTTAAAATAAATATTATTTTTTAAAATGCCTCACTTTTTAGTATATTGTTCAGTTTGTGCTTAAAATGCCGGTAGTAGAAATGTAAACAAAACAGCTGATTCGAACATGGTTTTTGTTTATTATCGAATCAATACAAAACAAAGACGTTTTCATAACACCAATTGAAATCAGATGAGATTTTCATTTCTTATAAATGGCAATTCTGACTTGGTTTTCATAACCGCCCTGTATATTTATGGAATAATATAAGAAAGATGTAACTCGATTTTTTTTTTAAACGGGAAAGAAAATTGTTAAACTTTAGGTACACAAATGTTTTACTGCAATTTTTAACAAAAAGAGGCAACAAATCTTATGCTTAATTAATATAATTTTGAAAGAAAGGCGCATTTGACACATGTCTAACAGAATCATAGATGGTGGTAGTTTACTAATTTTGCAGTTTCCACTAATACATAGTGATAGCGCAAAATTATTGCAATAATTTTGTTGATTTTTCCAATCTCGCTAAACATTAGATAGATGGATAATAATTAAAAAAAAATTAAATGTTCAGTTTTTTGCAATTTAATTTAAAACTTAATAGTATTTGCTTTTATGTACATACATATGCATGTACATATTTTTTATTATTCGATTTTGAATTCAATAGTTTCATGACCATTAAGTGTTTAAAGATTAATTAAAGTATATTTAAATGTAGTTTTTTGATGAATGAACTATTATTGTATGTAATCACTGAACGAGTGCAAACCTTTTGCTTTTTAGTGTTTAGCACTAATTTTTTTTAATGCTAGTGAAGAGAATAGCAAAGAGCACTAAAATTGTCAAAAGTATGTAGCGCAAAATTATGTATTTTCCATTTTTATTTAGGTACTTATTGCATTCAACATTCATTGCACTACCCCTAACTATGAACAGAATAAGAAAAAAATCGGGTCACACCTTTTTTTATTTAGCCATTGATATGTACATATGTAATTGTATAAACTTTTATGTGCACATAACCAAGTACGTAATATATATTGATCGGTATTGGAAAACATTTTTAATTAATTAATATAATTTTTTTAATTATATATTGTTTATATAATTAATACTTTTGTTTTTGTTGTAAAGTGTCATCAAAAACGCATTGACTTATTAAGGTCATAATCACCTCAACTTACCTCCTACGCTAAGTGTCGTAATGAAATGAAAAATTTTTAAAAGTTCTGTAAGCTTAGGATAGATAGGTAGTTGCTCATTTAGATCAAATAAACCAAATGCAATTTTTATTAGTAGTATTATCTCATATTGTAATGTTAATTGTGTTACAAAAAAAAAAAAAATCTGATTGATTTTATATTTAAGTTCTTACACAACAGATTCTCTCTATAACCTTCTCTCTCTCTATCACTTATTGTTAATTACTCAAAATAGTTGAACAAGTGGACATAATTTGTTTCGAGGCAATTATATATTATTATTCGAAATATCCGCTTATAAATAAGTAATGATCACATTCAAGTTTGGTTTGGATTGGTTATCTAGCCATTCGATATTCAGTAAAAAGCCACGTTTTGCAGACTGTCGCAATTTCATAGTTGGAAATGGAGAAGAAACAAAAAATAATGGAACAAATGTTTGTAATTATATGAAATCTAATAACGAAGAAAAATAAATTATACTTCTATGTTGGGGTATTGGATAATATAAATGAATGTGAAAAAATAACTTTGAAAGGAAACAAGTACATATATAATATATATTTTACAATTCCGACCTAATATATTATTTAAATTATATTTAAAATGAAAATTTATGATAGATACAAATAACTATATTATAAATAAAATTTGAAACAAAAATTACGAACGTCGTTTCCTTTATTTCATATATATATATATATATATATGTATATGTCCATTAATTTTTCAGGTGTGTTTTGACGCTTGTAACGACTCATTTTAGCCGGGGTAAACTCCGCTTTGTCATTGGTCTGCTACAATAAAATTGTAAACTGGGGGTAGATTCTGGTTCTGCGATAACGTGAAATGCAAACATTTTTCTCGTTTAAGGCCCAACCATAATATGCATAAGCTGGCTTAAGCTAATGTCAAAATTGAACGAAAAGTCTGTCAAATGCTTAAGGAAATTTGCAGAGACTTTTAGGTGGCTATAATGTACTTATGCGACTTAAAATTTAAGTAGTCATAGTTGCACACATACATATGTAGCATAAATAATTTTTCGAAAAATTTGTATCTTCTTATTTATCCTAAGCAAATTGAGTCTTGTACTCAAATGTATATAAAACGATTGTAATTAAAAAAAAATATGCTAAAATATACGTATGTACATATATTATTATTTTTACTAATAATAAGAAAAGATACAATCGAAATTATGTACTTTGTAGTATTTATTTTATTTAAAGGCAAAAGTACTAAAATATACATTAGTGGAAATAAAATATGTTAAATAAAATATATGAAATGTCACTTTCGTGTACAGACACTTCTTTTCTTCCACATTTTCTATTAAATTTTATATGTAAACTATTTCGTCTTCTTTTTCCATTTTCAAAATTAATTTATTTTTACGTACAAACATACATATGTATGTATGTATTAGTAGAAAAGCTGATTCCGTACGGAATGTGCGTTCAGTTTCGCACTTTGCTTAAGCAAATGACGTTTCATAAAACTTAACGAAAATTTTGCTTAAGTTCATTATAGTTGCCACATACGATTTACATGTATTCGCACAGTTGCTTAAGCTGACTTAAGCTAGATTATGCATATTATGGTTGGGCCTTTACATTTTGTTTCTGATTCCCGTTCTGTGAAGAAATTAAAACAAATTAAAATCTTTTCACAATGAGAGAAACAAATGGAATGAAACAATTTTTTTCTCAGTTTCACAGCAAAACTGATTCTAGTTTTATGTAACTGCGAAAACAAATGTCAAAACATTTTCATATGACGCGTTTTTTTTCACTTAAAATTTGCCAGCGAAAATGGAAAAAGCAGCAAAAGGCATGCGCACAAGCATAAATCAAAAAGAATTTTTACTAATATTTAGAACATAAATGTCGATATTGCAAACGATAAGTATGTACATATGTATGTATGTATGTATGTATGGATAGAGTTCAAAAATAAAAAGAATCATTTGAATATTTGATTTATGTATACATGCGGATGTACATACTTACATACATATGTATATGTATGTATTTACAGATTTGTTACTACATTTAAAAAAAAATTAAGAATACATTTTCAACTTTTATATGTATATTATTCCCATGTACAACCTAATTTATTTTTGTTGTTTGACAATTGTACAGACCCAAGCAGAGAGAAAGTTGGTGTCGGCTTAAAAAAAAAAATAAACTAAGAGGCGGCTTAAACTTATTTTGGAGCCGACTGCTTAAAAAGTACATAAGGCGATAGAAAATCGAAAAGTGAGAAAAACTTATTATGCAGTAAATCTCGGAAACGCATAAAATTGAATATCTAACACATTTGAATAAACTCGGGCCAAAACTAGAAAGCAATTAGCATACCAATATTTCCGACTTTACTATCGATTGAATGTTTGTACTTAAGTAAGAAAATTTCTACTAATCATAACTATTCAGGCAATTTGTTGTTATCACTTTATTTAAATTACTACCTGCAACCGCGGCGTCGCCCGCCCGGCATTAAGTTTTGATTTACTACTTATAAAGGGCCCTGGAGACGAGCAAAGAAGCACGTCAATCAGTGCATATGTGTGAGATCGTGTTTTTGTCGTTTAAAGGGAGACGTACAAATAAAATCATCAATCATCATTTTTGTTGTGACTTCGCGGCGTCTTGTGTAATTTTGTCAAAAATCAAAAAAAAAAATAAATGCGTTTGACACTGTTTATACACAAAAATACCAGAGCATAAAATTAACAAGACTGCGTGTGCTGCCATCTTTTTACTCATTACTGTTCGATACAAAACAACTGACATTTTCTTTGTCAATCACAATTGGAGACATCAAAATAATATATCACAAGATTATGGTTTTCATCAATCAGAGCCGACAACGTATAAATGTACCCGAAAAAGCACGACTGCACGCACACAGAACCTTGATGTGTTTTTTATCGTCTCCAGAGGGCACAAGAGAAAGGTTAAATAAAACATTTTTAAAACATCTAGAGTTAATCCCGTTTAAAAATTTGTTGCTCTTTGCAACATGCATACATACGAGTATGTAATTTGAAAACATATCATTTAAAAAAAAAAAAAAAAAATAAAAAGTAAATAAATAGAATGAAACTAAAGGAACGGTTCAAAACTGTATTTTATTAAATATTATCGATACCGATATTTATACCTATCTATATTTTCGATATTTTTAAACTATCGACTTTTATTTTCATAGTTTTTACCATCTGAAATTATAGTATAAAAGTGTGATTATACACTATTTTTCGATTATATTTTTTGGTCAATAAGACATTAAATAATATCTCCGATTATATATAAATATATATATATATATATTTATTCCTTATTCAACTTGTAGGATTAGCTCAGTATCTGTAATGATAGACTATTAATAAAATTGCCTACTTATGTAATTCATACAATTTCTTCACCACCGCTAATTTGTTTATTTAATATTTTCTAATTTTTATTCAATTTTCTATAACATAAGCTATGTACATATATTATGTAATATATGTTCAAAAATCAACTTCAAAATTTCAACGAAGAATATATGCATGTTGTAAAAGCCGCAAAAGCAAATACATATATATTTGCATTCGGCCTTGCACCGCATCGAAGTAGTTCAACTTCGTTCTCTGTGTATGACATCTCAAGTTGAATGACATGGTTATAATAGCCTTTTTCCACTACGCAACATCTAACATGTACCATCAATTTGAGAAGATGTTAACATCTTCACATAAGAAATACACAGTACTAAAAGTCAACATCTTTCTACATCTTTAAAAGATGTTCCTAAACCATTTTGTTCCAATCAGCATCTTCCGATAATTTTAATGTCATCTCTAGCAAAATGACAGATACATACATATTGATAGTTTCATTTTTTGTGAATGACATACATACATACATAATTGTGTACGAAAAAAAAGAAAAATATTTTACATCGAAATGAGTGGCACACATAAGTTTTTATTTTTTTTTTAACTTTATATGTTGTACATACATAAGTATAATAATTTATTTTTGTTTTTAGTAAAGAAAAGCACAGGTCGCGTATAGTATGGAACCAGGATTTTTAAAATATGTTGCTGGACTTGTGGCAGGACAAAATAGAAGAGTTGAGAGGAACAAGAAAGAACTCTCATGCCTTTCAGGGAATCGCTTTTTTTTTTGCTATGCATATAAAAACTTTAAATAAATAAAAAACCAAAGAATTCATATAAGAAGTTCGTGTTAATGCTTTTTTCTGAACACTACATTAACCATTCTGTTTGTTCTTGTAAAGCATGAACGAGGCCAATTATTAATGTTTCTTCAAAATCCATTTTAATTTTATTTGTATTTTTTTCCACAAAAATTATGCTGTAAGTATTTTTATATTTTTGACAGCTGAGAAGATGTTAGATGTTGCCAATGGAAACGCAAATTTCACTTTTTCAACATATTCCATTCATTCCTCTAAAATGTATGCTAGTGGAAAAAGGCTATAAAGTTACACTGCAACAGATGGAAATAAACACTTTTTCAGAATATAAACGTGAATCGCTTTTTGTGCAACTGCGAAAAGATATTACGTAAAGTTGTAATGAAAACGAAAATGAAACATTTTTTTACATTTCACGTTATCGCAGAACCAGAACCTACCCCCTGCTTCCTTTGTTTTTTATATTAAGAATCAAATGTTTCGGTACAAAGTTTATTAATGAAAGTTATTAAAAATATTTATACACAAACAAATTGTATTGGCCTAAAATAAAACAAACAAAACAACGAAAGTTTCGGAGAAGTTCGATAACAAATCTCGTGACACGAAATTTTTATATATTAGATAAATATATATATAAATCTTATTATAACTTATTATGTTACATTTATTGATTGCTGTACTTTTGTATAATATCCCTGTCCGAAACTCAGTTAACTTTAAACTAACTTTATGGCTCGATTATGGATAGCAACCGAACCTCAGTTGCGTTGCCAGCCGGCAACTGCAAATTTGTGGTTGCCAGAAAAACACTAAATAGCAACTGAAACTGGCAGCTCTCAGTTGCCAGTTGCCATCCGTAATACAATTCTCAGCAACTGGCAACGCAACTGTAGTTCGGTTGCTATCCATAATCGACCCATTAATGTATGGAAATAACTAACTTTTTTAACATTGCGATGTCTTAGGGAGTAGTCAGTTTTTCTTTGCATTACTTGTAGCTAACTTTAAGTTAGTTTAAATAAGCCAAAATCTACTTAGTTAGTATACATGAAAAAAAATATATTTATTCATTAGTGTTACAGTAATATCGCAATATTAAATTTTTCTTCAAATTTTATTTTTTCACCGATGCTGTGCTGGGACTTGAACCACTGGTCATTGGATACGCGCATAGCACTCAACTAGGGTACCACTTAAATATTGACATCAAGAAGTTAGAAAATACTTGAAATAATTTTAAGAGTTCCTAAATGAGTAAATTTGTTGGCGCTCACCATATCCAATTATAAATGAGAGTACATATTGTATATGTATATATACTCAACCTACTAATTGTATTGTGGTTAGCTTTATAGTTAGTCCAGAAAAATCAATTTAAAAGTTAGCTTTTCTTGTAGCTAGCTACACTTTTGACGACAGCGATATTACATATATGAATATTTAATAATTCCGCTAAATATAAAAGCAACAAAGGACCTGTTCGGAAATGCATCACTGCGCCGCTTCTGATGCGTATGTGTGATAAGTTTGCTCAGATAATACAAAACAGCATATGTAGTGTTACCAGCCGTTGATTTTTAGAACATACAACGCATCAGATGCGGTGCAGTGATGCATTTCCGAACAGGCCCTTATTTATATTTTCCCGTTTTCTTCCGAAGTCCTCATTTGATAATTTTTCTTGCCATCGTTTTTACAGTTTGCACCTAACGTCACAAACCTCTCCTGAACGAATAAATAATATAACAGTATTTATTGTTTAGCTGCATTTCACTTACATGTATTTTTTAGCTACCATACAAAACACCCTTGTCCTTTATTTCCATTACCTACCTGCTAAGCTAACGCGATCCTATCGCAATATGTAAGGTTGACTGCACACATATTCGTTCAAAATAGGGTACCGATTTTCATGATTTATACCTTAATTTATTCTTGAGGTACTTAGCTCTCAGAAATATGTGCAAGATATAAAATATTTGCTTTTTCTTTTATTTTTATTGCATTTTTAAACTGAAAAAAGAAACGAATTGTGCAAAAAAAAATTTTTTCCCCTCTTAAATTTTAAAAACGATAAAATATAGAAAAAAAAACTATTTTGAACTAAATTAAATATAATTTTATTACACATCTTTTGGTGTTTTGTTTATGAAAATCGGATGAGTCGTTCTCGAGTTAGGCTGAAATATGTCTTCGTAGCTGACTAATTTAGGGGAAAAAAATTGTTAAGCCCATAAAAACACCCTACGTGGTGCAGAAAAACCGAAAACGGATTTGAGTTTAGCACATCAAAATCCATGTAGTCCACATAGTTTTATTTAAAGGAGGAATTTGCTGCTGAGCAGTGTAATTAGGAGTTTTATTAATTTTTGTAATAATGGAAAGTATTCATAGATACATATACATATATATGTATCTTTGTAAATATAGGTATTTCAAAATATACATATACATATTTACATAGATTAGAATTAACATAGGCATTAGTGATGTTACGAATACTCGTATTCGTATTCGACTATTCGCCTGTTTTAAGATATTCGTATTCGCCAAATTCAAGCGAATATTTTTCGAATAATTTTCCCATACATTTTCCAAAAAAAAATCATACAAAAGTTTAAAAAAAGTACATAAAATGTAAAAAAATATATTAATTTTTATTAAAAAACCCATTGTATTTCACGCAAAGTAATAACCTTCTTAAAAAACAAACAAAAATATATATGTATTTTGCAACTAGTATTCAAAAATTAAAGTTTTATATCATGTTAAATTAGTAATCAAATATGTTCGCTAAACAGCACTGAATTATTAATTAAAAACCCAAACAGAGTAAGAAAAACGAAATCTGAAAGTATGTAAGTAAAATAATTAAAAAATGTTCTGTAGAGGTTTTCAAATTCGGCATTTTAATGCAATAATAATGTTAAAACACTAAATTTTTTTTTCATTTATAGTTACTAACGCAAAGGCGGATTTTTTCCAATTAAATTTGAAATATAAACATCAAAAGAAATATTCGTATTCGGCGAATACTGTTTTAAATATTCGTATTCGTATTCGCGAATACTAAAAATTGATATTCGTAAAATCACTAATAGGCATATTAAGTAGTGTTTGCACGGTAAAACTGCGTTGCCCGTGTAGCTGCTGTGGATGCTGATCGTCTAAACGGCCCCCAGGTTAGCCGTCTGTTAGCTGCCGCCGTCAACAAATCCGATGACTAAGATGTTCTTTTTGTCAACTAACACTCGTGAAAAACTAACTAAAAGAGCAACAATCCAGGCGGATAAGAATTTATATTTAAAAAAAGTTATTATTGTATTTCTAAATAGAAAAGTTAAATAAAATAATTAAAACCACAAAAAAAAAACCACATATATACGAACTACCTGTTATCCTTTTAAAAGGGCGATAAATAAGGAGAAATATAATAGGGCTACGACGTGACGTCACAAATCACACATTAGAAAAGAACTGACCTGCCGCAACAAATATATTATCTGCTCAGCCATAGCATTCCAACAATACTTTCCACACCACATCACCAGGTAACCATTTTGGTCCTTCTCCGGAAAAAAGCAGAACAGGTGCGTAAAATTTTTTAAGAAATTATTTGGTGATACTGTGTTGCTCAAAATTTGTGGCTCGGTGAAAGTGAGGTTAGAAAACCTAAAAATTAAAAACGCGCAAATTATTTTTTCACACATGTGTTGCGGTCCGTTATATTGGGCTCCATCTTTTATTGCTTTTGACTGATCAAAATTTTGGCAGCCATCTTTTCTTTGCCCTTGAGAACTAATATCGTGACCTTCATTACGGTGCACGAATTTTATTGTTGCTGTGCGATACATATATTTTCTCGAAGATACTAGCTGAACTTTGTTGCTTTAAAAAGTGTCTCCTTTTTTCTATTACAATTTTCAATAAAATTCTTATTTCAAAATGTCGAGCATTGACAATTATATACAGGCGGCAGACCGACTAATTACGTTGGAAGCCAACTTAAATGAAGAAAATTTGTCAACATACATGAATGAGGCCCTGCAATTTGATAAGGAAGAAGTAGATAAGGCATGGGAAGAATTTAAGAGCCTGTATGAAGAAAGTTTAGTAGAAACAGCAGGAAAGAAAAAAGATTAAGTAGTAGTTCAGACAAAATACGCACAAGTGAGGAAATGTTACGTTCGTTGTTTGAATGCCATTTCAAAAGCAAAGGTAGAAGCAACAAAGAATAGTTCGTACACTCTCAACATTTGTAGTTCAGTGTCAGTACCTCCGTGTGATACTGGTGTTTTTCATGGGGATTATGTATCGTGGCCTACATTTAGAGACATGTTTACGGCAATTTATATAAACAATAGCAAAATTAGCCCAGTTGAAAAATTATTCTACTTGTTTAGAAAAACTGATGGGGAAGCACGTGATATAAATAGAAACGTGGCTTTAACCAGTGACAATTTTGAGATAGCGTGGAACAATTTAAAAAATCAATACGAAAATAAGCGCGTATTGATAAATAGTCAGCTTAAGACTCTTTTCAACTTGGCCCCTTGTTTACATGATTCTGCCCCAGAAATTAAAAAACTACAAAGGGAAATTAATAACTGTATTGCGGTTCTGAAATTATATAAAGTAAATATAGAATCCTGGGACCCTATTTTCGTATTTCAATGTTCATCACGACTTTCAGAAAGCACTTTACATCTGTGGGAACAATCAGTGAAAAATAAAACAGAGGTTCCCAAATGGGATGAACTGAACTCTTTTCTCACTGATCGGTTTCATGCTTTAGAAAGTGTCTCGGACGTAATATCGTCAAATACTGCTGCCAGTGGTTCCCAAACATTTTCGCAAAGCAGTAATAATCAAGTTTCGACAAAACCAAAACAATATAAGGCCCATCATACAAGACTTAGCCCTACAAAATGCAATTTATGTAATGAACATCACAAGATCTACGTTTGCGGTAAATTTCTAAGCATGGACTACAGAGCTCGTGTTTCGGTTTTGAAAAAATTTCACTATTGCTTTAATTGTTTAGCAACTGGTCATTTATATAGTGAATGCAAAAGCCAAAACACGTGTGGCAAATGTGGTAGAAAACATCACACGCTTATACATAAAGATTTTGTGGCCCAAAATAAAAGTAGGAACGAGAATAGAGAAAACAGAATACAGTCCACTAACAATACAACTCCACCAGAAGTTGTTCAATCTCATCACGCTTCAGTCGCGAAAAAAGTCATTCTTGCTACTGCCTGGGTAAATATTGTTCATTGTGGTTCCTTTTACAAGGCGCGTGCGTTAATTGACCCTTGTTCAGATGAAAGCTTTATCTCTGAGAAAATACAAAAATTGTTAAAGTTGCCCACTACAGGTTATTAGCAAATCAAACAAGATGGCAACGTTGGTAATTGAGCCGATTACATGTTAAAGCATTTCGCTCAAATTACAGGCTATCGTAGTTCCGCGAGTCACTGGAAATGTGCCAACACATTCCTTTAAGCCCTTAAAAGGATTTAATTTGCCAAAATTAAATTATGCCGACCCCAACTTTTATGAAAGTGGGGAAATAGATATATTATTAGGTGGTGATTTGTATCCCCTAATTCTTCGTGGAGGAGTTCAGCATGGTGTTTTTGAGTCTCTCGTGGCTCAAGAAACAATATTTGGCTGGATTATAACAGGCCCAACCAGCGGTGTCTCTCCACGTATGGTGACGAGGTCACATTTAACAAAAAGCTCTATAGACGATCAGTTGACTAAATTTTGGGAGTTAGAAGAAGTTTCTCGAAGACGAGTATTATCAGAAGAGGATAAACTGTGTGAGGAGATCTATCGTTCTACTACTACAAGAAATGCTGAAGGGAGATATATTGTGAGTCTGCCCTTTAAGTCAAATACTCTGTCGCTCGGTCAAAATAGGAAAATGGCTGTAAGCCAATATTTACGTAATGAAAGCTCATTGCTAAAAAACATAGAAAGAAAAGCAATGTATGAGGAGGTTTTAAAAGAATACTTAACACTAGGGCACATGGAAAAGGTTGAGAACAACGCAAGTGGCCCAGGTTACTATTTACCTCATCATGGTGTTTTTAAGCCAGAAAAGACAACAACAAAACTACGCGTGGTTTTTAATGCGTCAAGCCCAAGCTCGAACGGCAAAAGCTTGAACGATTTGTTGTACACTGGCCCCATTCTGCAAGCTGAAATAGTACATCTGATATTAAAATGGCGATTTTTTCAGTTTGTTTTTAATGCGGACATTTCAAAAATGTACCGCCAGATTTTAGTAAAACCAGCTCAAAGGCCCTTTCAGAAAATAGTTTTTCGTGATTCGGAAAGCGGCGAGATTGAAGATTACCAACTCAAAACAGTGACTTTTGGTATAAATTGTGCCCCATATTTAGCCCTCCGAACAATACTTCAATTGGCTGATGATGAAGAAAAGTGTTTCCCTCTTGGCTCTCGAATCTTACGCGATTGTATGTATGTCGACGATGCACTAGTGGGCGCGCACTCAATTCCAAACGCAGTAGAGGCACGTGACCAATTAATTGGTATATTAGAGATGGGGGGATTTGAGCTAAGAAAATGGACTTCAAATTCTAAAGAAATTTTAAAAAATTTGCCCCACGAGTATTTAATAAACTCTTCATTCTTGTCTCTCGATGATAAAAGTACCACGAAGACATTAGGCGTTCACTGGAATGCAGCTGAAGATGTATTTTTCTTCACAGCAGAGGCATTCCATATAAAACAATCGTACACCAAGCGAGAAGTTTTATCAATCATTGCTAGACTCTTTGACCCTGCAGGCTGGTTAGCACCTGTAGTAATCACGGCGAAAATTTTATTACAACAAATGTGGATTGATAAAATAGAATGGGATCAAGAGATAAAGCCAGTAGCTCTACAAAATGGCTAAGCTTCATTAAAAATTATGCAGATATTGAGACAATTAAGCTGCCACGATGGGTTCAATATACGCCAGGTTGTGAAGTACAATTTCATGGCTTCTGTGACTCTTCTGAGCTGGCATACGCAGCTGCAATTTACGTAAGAGTAAGCTTAGGGAATGAAATATCTACACAGTTGCTCGTATGTAAAACAAAAGTGCCTCCAGTAAAAAAGCCATCTTTGCCTCGTTTAGAGCTATGTGGAGCAGTATTGCTAGCCAATCTGATGGACAGCGTGATTCCTCATTTTCAGCTAAATACTCAATCAATTTATTTATGGTCTGATTCGACGATAGTGTTGGCCTGGCTTAGAAAACCGCCCTGTAATTGGAAAACTTTTGTAGCAAATAGAGTGGCCACAATATTAGAAAAGATAGGTAACAAAAACTGGTCTCATGTCTCATCCCAGGATAATCCTGCCGATTTAGCAACCCGGGGGATGACTCCTGCGGAGTTGCGTAAAAATATAATCTGGTGGCACGGTCCTGAATGGTTGCGTCGAGAAAAGTCTCAATGGCCCGAAGGTCCTCCTCAGACAGAAACATCAGAAGAATCCAGAAAAAATCAAGTATTCGTTGCTATATCGGCTGAAAAAGAAGATTTGCTGGACCGTTTTTCCGATTTACCTCGAGCGTTACATGTGTTGGCCTACGTATTTCGTTTTGTTACACTATCCTGCAAATCTAGGCGTGTAGCTCATAATTTCAATACGCTACGTATTCAGGCGCATGAATTGCGTTTCGTCAGAAATCGTCTGTTCTCACTGTCTCAGCAGTCACATTTTGCGCACGATTTCGATAGGCTAAAAGCGAAGAATAAAATTGATTCTCGAAGCCCTTTGTTGACCCTTACGCCCTTTCTGGATAAAGATGATATCATTCGATCTAATGGCCGTCTCAGTTCATCCAGCTGTTTATCTTATAATGAACGACACCCCATCATACTAGCATACAGCAGTAGGCTCGCTCGTCTTTACGTGGAGTTCATACATAAGCTCGTCCATCATGGTGGCCCTCGTCTGGTTTTGTCGGTGGTCCGACAAGAATGCTGGATACTTAAGGTGAAAAATCTCATCAAAACTATGATACATAATTGTAAAATATGTGTCTTGCACCGCAAAAGACTTCAAGGACAAATTATGGGATCACTACCGCTAGAAAGAACAACTTTAAATCGGGCCTTTACTAATACTGGAGTAGATTTTGCCGGCCCATTTGAAGTAAAGAGTTTTACCGGTCGCTATTGCCGTATTACGAAAGGGTATGTGTGTCTCTTTGTTTGTTTCTCTACTAAAGCAATCCACATTAAAGCCGTTAGTGACTTGTCTACCCCTGCTTTTCTGGCGGCCTTAGCTCGTTTTATTGCGCGTCGTGGGTGCCCTAGTCGTATTTTTTCGGACAATGGCCGAAACTTCGTAGGCGCCGCACGTGAAATTAAAACCAACTTCAACAAAGTTGTAAAAGAGTTACGTGATTCTGCTGTCGATGTATATGGCCATCATAGCCTAGAGTGGCATTTAATTCCAGCTGCGGCACCTCATATGGGAGGTTTATGGGAGGCAGGTATCAAAAGCCTCAAAACTCATCTTAAAAAATCAGCTGGGCTGATGAAATTCACTTTTGAAGAGTTTTCCACCCTTCTAGCGAAAATTGAAGCATGTCTCAACTCTCGTCCCCTTGGCCCTTTATCTGATAATCTCGATGATATAACGGCTCTCACTCCAGGCCATTTCCTGATAGGCTCGTCTTTACTTTTTCCAGCCGAACCTGAAGAGTTGTCGTCCCCGCTCAGTATAACCAATCGGTGGCGAAAGGTAAAGGCTCTGCAGCAAGAAATGTGTCGTCGATGGAAGGAGGAGTATTTGAAAGAATTGCACAAACGCATTAAGTGGAAACAACTACAAATCGATTTAAAATTAAATGATCTAGTAGCTCTAAAAAATGAGCCTACTTCCCCCTCAGAATGGCGTCTAGGGCGTATCATGAAAACTTTTCATGGGACAGACAACAAAGTACGTGTAGTCGAGATCAAAACGCAAAATGGTTTAATAACACGTCCGATCCATAAATTAGTAGCCCTACCGCCATGTAATAATTAAAAAATTGCGCTACCTTTTATAAAACCTCATTATATTAAATCCTGATAAATTATTTTACTTTAGATTGATATGGCCACCAAAGCATTCAACGCGAATTATAAGTGCCCGTTGTGCAAGCGTTTCCACGCAATTCGGCAGTGCTCGCAATTCATAGTTTTGCCTGTCGAAGAAAAAGTACGAATCGTGGCCCAATTATCACTTTGTTATAATTTCTTAGCCCAGTCGCATACCAGCGGAGGCTGTCGAAGCCTTGACCGATGCCGTCGATGCAAGCAAGACCACAACAGCTTGCTGCACCCTATGCCCACAGATTGTGTGTGGGTGAAGATGACTGTCATCATAAGATTACAGGCTCAGAACACCAATCGGCAGTTCAAAACGCGGGCTTTAATCGATCCCTCCGCTCCCACGCCTACTATCACCTTGAGGGAAGCGAGAGAACTAAAGTGTTTTATCCTACGTGGCAAAACTACCGTCACCATGTATCACCGCACTCCACCCGGCCGTTTCGATGTTACCCTCGTAGTAGAAGACAAGACATACGACCGCAACCCCCCAGTCACCGTCGACAGACTCCTGCGCAGCGAAGCAGCTGATGGCTTAGCAAACAGCCGATGGAACCTGAGCCGGGAGTACTTCGTCATACTCGGTGCCGATGTGATGAGCAAGGTGCTAATCGGTCCAGCAGTGGGGAAGCCTGGCTTCTTGAACGTCCAGGACACGGTGTTTGGGCAAGCTTTTTTTGGTGAAGGCAGCATAGAAGCCCCAGAAGACGATTAAATGGCAGCTATTGCGCAAAATTCTCGTGGCTCTCTAAGATGATCCTCATCATATATATATATCATTTTTTTTTCTCCTTTTTTTTATTTACACAATTGAATTAAATATGAATTTTTTTTTGTTTACAAATGTTTTCGCTTTAAACATTTCCTTCTTTTGTTTATTTTCGCTGAATAAATTAACTAAATATATTTGCTAGTGATTCATATTAATATTAACAATTGTGTTGTTGCACCATCGCTGCAAGGCTGGCGGTATGTTTGCACGGTAAAACTGCATTGCCCGTGTAGCTGCTGTGGATGCTGATCGTCTAAACGGCCCCCAGGTTAGCCGTCTGTTAGCTGCCGCCGTCAACAAATCCGATGACTAAGATGTTCTTTTTGTCAACTAACACTCGTGAAAAACTAACTAAAAGAGCAACAATCCAGGCAGATAAGAATTTATATTTTAAAAAAGTTATTATTGTATTTCTAAATAGAAAAGTTAAATAAAATAATTAAAACCACAAAAAAAACCACATAAATACGAACTACGTGTTATCCTTTTAAAAGGGCGATAAATAAGGAGAAATATAAAAGGGCTACGACGTGACGTCACAAATCACACATTAGAAAAGAACTGACCTGCCGCAACAAGTATATTATCTGCTCAGCCATAGCATTCCAACAATACTTTCCACACCAGCTTTTATCATCAACACACCAACTACTACATCACCAGGTAACCAAGTAGGAATAATAATTAAAAGTATACAAAGAAAAAAATCTACAAAGTAATAAAATTCAACAGAAGAAACAATTTTACAAAATAAACTGAAAGTAAAAGAAAAATAAAGAACATAGCGATTGAAATATAAAGACACATTTAATAGGAAAATTAATAGATATGAGTAATTAATAATGAAAATATAGAATTGTATTGTATATGTATGTATCTAGAGTACATACATACATATGTATGTAGGCAAAAGAAAGATACATACATGCACAAATAGTATAAAATTACACAGTATCTTTGATACAAGCATATCAACAAGGAACATTGTTTAATTAGACGTCAAAAAGCTTCTAAAAACAGACTTAGCCCTAGGTAGGGATAGAGTAAAGACTTTGAGATTGTTAGGTAACGTATTCCAAACGCGCTCAATTCTAACGACAAAAGAGTGTTCTGTTCATAAGTTGCTTTATATATTCTGTTAATAATGATCTGTGGGAAACGAGTTGAGTGCGTAAAAACAAAGCTACTGTAAAGAAGAGGATCTAGGCGCACGGTAGTGTGCCAGGCCATGTATGTATGTATATATACACGAAACCATTCGAGATGTTTTTACCCCTCATAACTTTACTCCTCTTGATCATAATATAATGAAACTTGAAACATAAGGTCTCCCCACAGAGGTGACATCACAGGTTAAATTTGAGAGATAATCACCCCTATCGTGAATAATTTTCCACGTGAAATTTTTTCGGTTTTCACGTATTTGCAATCGTGAACAACTCGCATGAAAATATTTTATTCAGTCCAGAATAATAACGTGAAAAATGTTCATTGAAAAAAATTCCCCTTATCGTGAATAAATATTTCGCTCGGAATTTTTTCACTTCTCACATGGATATTTTCACTTTATTTTTGATGGGGAATAGAACAGAAATTACATTGATTTCTTCTTATTATGCGAATATTAAACTTTAAAAAGTTTATTTTCGAGTATGTCAACAACTTCCGCAAGCACTTTACTGAATGTTGGTTGGGCCAAACAAACGTCACTATCCTTCCCAATACCAGTTTGGTATCCGCCTTCTGCGAAGAAACGCAAACAGGCACTTAGCTTTGCAACGGCACTAATAGCAGATATATTTTTTGCCGGTTGCGAGTGTGAAGTCACCACTTCTAAGAGGTAAACAAACGCATTTTTGTTTACTCGGTAATATTTTTGGAACCTAAACCAAGAATAGTGTTAATACTTCGAAATAAACCAGGTTACTTTGTACTTACAACGACTGTGGTAGCTCCAGCGGATTAGAAGCATCACGCATCTCTTTACGTGCAACCTTTTGATAATTTGTTTTCCTCTGTTCCTCATAACTTGCTTCTTCCGCAAGCATACGAAAAGCCACACTGAACATATTGCTTGTTTTAATTTAATTTATATTAATAAAAACAATAAAAAAACTTATTTAATTTATCACTGCACTTTTGGGTTAGTATAAAATAAAATGTAAACAGCAAACAGCTGATTCTCTCTCCCTTGATTTTTCTCCCTCCCTTTTTTGCGTATTCCCTTAGTTGATAGAATAGGAGGATTTTTTTCTCGGGAACAAATGATCGGGAACGGAAAAAATTCCCTGCGGAAATTCATAATTGGGCTATATATTTCGTTGGTTGTCATACCAACTCATCAGTAGATGTTTACCCTTCAGGTTTAAGAAATTTCAAAGCTCATCTATTTATACATAAACTCACAAACAGTTTTGTGAATTACAAAGCATAAAAATTGTCTTTCCAAAAAAACTTTTCAAACATTCACAACAAATAATTTTTCATTATGAATAGGTCTGTCTGCGTAAATATATTTTGCATAATTTTGTGCAAAATGTTGCAAAATCTTACAAGATGTTGTCTGCGTACTCCAAATCTCTTCAAGCGAGAGAGGCAAAAAGAGAATTTTTTGACAGTTGGAAGTTAGAGAACTTGCAAAATGTTGCTGGAGAAATTTCTGCTTGCAAGATTTTGCAACTACTTTGAACAGCTGTTTTTAAGAGGTAAGTAGTTAGAATTTTGTTGATTTTTAACGTTTATAATAAACAAAACATTTTACTTCATGCTAGAAACATCCAAATATACCTTAATAAATAATATTTTAATTTACCGCGAGAATTCACTTTTGCGTACATATATGCTAAAATGCTTTCGCTTTCTTATTTCAATTGTTTATACACCGATCAGCTGTTTTCTTGCAAGATTTCACTGGATGCTGTCTGCGTACTTTTTGAGATATTTTCAGCCGACAGAGTAAAATTGGTCTTACTCTCCCAAAAAAAGTTACTGAGTATTTGCTACTGGAAAAGTACCCAGACAGACCTATTGTGTTTACTTTTCTACACCCATAAATAAAATTTAAATAAATTTAAAAACATAAATTCTTGAGTACATGCTCAAATTAATGTAAAATTTAATATTTCTTATCTTAATATTATGTTTGGGATTGTAATTAGACATACTCTTTTGTCTCATAAATATTTCTTATCTTAATATTATGTTTTGTATGATGATGGGACTAAGTAACTTAACTCGTGTTGTTATAAACAAGTTATTTATAACTCTAATATTTCCAAAAGCTTTTAATCTCCTTGATGGGGAATAGAACAGAAATTACATTGATTTCTTCTTATAATGCGAATATTAAACTTTAAAAAGTTTATTTTAATGAAAGGATCTGATACTAAGGCACAAACTGATGTATTCCTCAAAAAATGCAAAAAACAGGCCGATTGCATGCAGATTTGTGAAGCTTTAATATTTTGGCATTTTTTCGTTTTGTTGGCTTTCCAAAAAGTAGCCGAATTATTTTACAACATAAAAGTTAGAATGCAATAAACAAACGGAGCAACCAATCTAAAGCTCCAACACTGAATATTTAACTTTGATTTTTTAAGTTTTCTTTAAAATAAATATGTATGTCCGTGTATATTTTTGAACAAAAAGTTCTAGATTTTTTATTTTTTTAATCTTCTTCCCTTTTTTACATTCGCTAAGAACTGATAGCGGGAATAGTTTTTCACGTGAGATTCACGATACCATTTTTCCCTTCGAGTGGAATTAAAATTTCACGTGAACAAAAATTTCACTTATTATTCACGATAGGGGTGATTAAGGTGTGAAAAGTCCATATTTTAGTACATATTCACTGACTCACTCACTCCCTCATCAATATTATTGGGCACTTCCAGTATAGCTAGAGAGCTTAAACAGGCAGGTCTTGGTGAGAAATTAACCAGAAAAATCTGAATGCGTGCACTTTTAACCTGGGAGGGAGGCCCTAGGGTGACCCTTCCTTGTATGGGGCACTTCCAGTATAGCTATAAATCTGAAATTTGGTACACAGGTAGGTCCTAATGAGAAATTAACGAAAATTGTTTTTAAACGGGCAATTTTCATCGGGGGGGCTATCATGCCCCTTTGTATGGGGCACTTCCAGTAGAGCTAGAAAGCTTAAATTTGGTACACAGGTTAAACAAAAATAATAGAAATGAGATGGAATTGTACCTATCAAGAACTTGGTCCTTATTTTGATCTCAGTACTTTTTACGGCCGAAATATTATGGATAGGAACTTGGCCTTATTTTCACATTTATGTTTTTGTGCGGATATTGTTTACGATAGAAAATTTGTAAAATAACGTAATCACATCACCCCAATTCTAAATGACAATTCCCTGGGAATTTTTTCCCTATTCCCTTATTCTAAACAAAATTTCTTGGGGAAAATTGTCCCTTTTTTCTTTTCGCTTATTCTAAATTAACTTCGAATTGGGAAACTCTTCTCCGGGAATAAAAGTAGGTATTCCAAATATGAGAGCAAGGGAATAATTGTTGCGGGTTTTTTCCTCAAACATTTTGAAGGCAATTAATGATAAATTTTAAATTCCAAATATTTACACTAAAAAATTCAAAAAGAATAGTGCCAAAAAATGTAAGTATTAAATTTGTATACTATTTTATTTGACCTTTTCTTCATATCTATTAGAATGGTTATTTAAGCAATAGGTCATTTAATATATATATTAAATCAAAAGACCTATTGCTTAAATAAACATTCTAATAAAAAAAAAGTAAGTATTAAATATTTTGTTTTTTAATACGATTTTTCAGATTGAAAAACAGAAACACAAACAGACAGCAAATGAAAATTTGAGACAGAATTGAATCGTAAAGCTGCGTTCAATTTTATTATGAGGGAAACTCCAAACGACTTCTAACAGATACTTGAATGCCGGTTTATTAACTCGATAATATTTTTCAAACCTTTAATATAAACATGTTAATAAATAAGTATGGAAACATAAACAAGTGTTTTCAAGTACTTCCAAAGTTTGCGGCAACTCGAGTGGGTTGCTGGCATCCCGTAGATATCTTCTTTCAATTTTTTCCTTTTGCTGGTTTTCAGCGTCTTCCATTTCACCAACATTAACAATAAACGCAACACTAAACATTTTGATCCTTTTTTTTACTTTTTTTTATTATAAAGATTTTGCGGTTGGTAGGTATAAATAGATTTTAATTAATAAAACCTGATAAAATATGTAAATTAAATAAAAAATATATAATAAATTGAATGTGCCATTAATTAAAGTGCGACTGTGAAGTTTCATTCTTACATACATATATGTATGTATGTATGTGTCAAACATAGTATACGAGCATAAGAAAAATTTATAATAGTGTTGTGGACTTTTTATATGTTGATTTCGACGTTTATCAAATGAACGATTAAATAGGAATAGCTGGATCAATCCGAACCGTTCCAATAAGGGAATCGCTCCAAGGAACTAGCTCGTTCCGGAACGACACAACTCTAGAAATTGTTCCCATGAAATTTTCATTCCTCATGAATGGAAATTTGGTATCGTGAATTTTATGGGAACGTTTGTTCACGATATCAATTCGTACTGAATGTAAAATAAGGAAAAAGATTAAACAATAAAAAATTTTTGTTCAGAAATATACTCGGGATTTTTCCTTCACTATATGAATAAGATTCGTTGTTTTATTTATTAACTTCACTTCCCGTTTTTTAAACATAAAAAAAATTTGTATCTTCTGTATGTGACGCGCAAAATAGAAAGGGGCCTAAGGGTAAAAACCGGTTTTGTGCAGGAGAGCCAATTTAAAGATTTAAATACGTGTATCTTTGGTGTACTTCACTTTCATAAAACGCGCATATCTCTGGGAGGGAACACTTTTGGGGCATGGGATCGGTCTCATTCAATGCTCAAATGTTGTCCACATCAAAAAAAAAAAAAAAAAGTGAAAATTGATTTTTTCTCTATGCGCTGTGACATATGAAGGATTGGTTAAGTTTTTTTTTAGTATTTTTTGCTTATGAAAAAAATTTAGTTGAATCCTTGCTGCGACAAGGATATATCGGTCCGCTTCTAGAGTAACAAAATATATGCAGGATCACCAATTAATGTTTTCACTTTTATTATTAAAAAAATATGTTTTTCTGACGCGATGCGTCTTTCTTTATTTAATACTAGCTGAACCCAGTGTGCTTCGCTACCCCGCTCGTTATAGTCAGGAATTTATTATTTCGTAAGAATATCCTATTGTGAAAATTTAATGACGATCGGTCTAGTAGTTAAGACTATAATACGATTTTTAATTTTCCACTTTTCTCCTGGTACGTATTCCTAATTATGCCAATACCGTATGTACCAAATATCATCGACGTAGGTCAAAATATGGCGATTTAAATTTTTGGGTTATATTAACGTACTTATGTATATATAACCCTAAAGAAGCTACCCATTGTTTGGTAGCGAAATATTGGTTTTTAAAAATAAATTTGTTATTGTTATTTTTTATAAAAAAAAGAAAAAGTGGATCTTTAACTCGCAAAAATCAGATGAAAATAAATCTTAGAATTATGTTTGGGATTTTAACTACTCATAGTCTTTTGTCTTATAAATATTTCTTATCTATTTAAATTTTATATATTTGTTGCGGGTTAGCAATATCTATATCAGCCCAATTACAAACAATAATTCCCCGGAAGCTTTCTCCCTTTCCCCATTACTCCTATTATGAATTAAATTTTCCCTCGGATTTTTCCATTTTTCTCTTTTCTCCTATTCTTAACACAATTTAAAAAGGGAAAAATTACCCTGGGAAAAAAGTACGTATTACGAATATGAAAAAAAGGGAAAAATGGTTAACAGCTTTTTCAAGTTTATTCCCCAGAAATTTAAAAGGGAGCTAGTGTGAAAATGTAAGTTTTAATTAAAAATATATAAGAAAATTAATATAAGACGTTTTTTAGGTCAAAAAGCACAAACAAACTTCAACTACAACACTTAGTGTCTTTAATGGAGCAGAATCCCGAAATAGCCCGTGGTTTTTTTAAGGGAGATAGGCAACAGGTTCAACAATTCTGGAATCGAGCTGAAGATGAATTAAATTCATTAGGCCCACCAACTAAGAATTCCACGGAATGGAAGAAGGTAAATATACATGACCAAATAAAAATTTCTTCAATAAAATTATTTAAAATACAGGTGTGGACTGACCAGAAAAAATATGTACGGCAAAAAGCAGCGCAAAATTTGCAGAATCAGAAGGCCACAGGAGGAGGACCAAACCGAGATTACAAGTTTTCGCCAACAGAACAAACTATATTTGATCTGATTGGAATGAAAACCTCTGTTGAAGGTGTATCTTCAAATCGCTTCGGACTGGAATCGTCAAAAAATATCAGTGAACTTCCAGAAGTATCGCCTGATATAGATGTTTTTGATGTTTCAATGCTTGAAGATGGTCAAAATGAAAGCATTATTGTTGCGGTGGAACCCATACAAATTGAAACACCTAAATCAATTTTAAAATCCCAGAAAAATGAAACACCAAAATCTGTCTGTAAAACGAGGACAGACGCAGTAAAATCTTCATCTGATATGCTATTGAAGGAACTTGCTGTGCAGAAAGATTTAGTGGATACTGTTAAGGAAGCTGTAGTAGACATGAAGGAGCAAAAACAAAGTTTTAAAAAAATTTATAGAGCACTCGACAGCATCAACGAAATGCAAAAAAAAACATTTTCAGGTGATGGAAAAAATGCAAAGAGAAGAGCTTGAAGAGACGCGGCGCCACCACTCTTTCATGGAAAAAATGAGGGTTAGTGAGGTGGAATACAAACCCGAGAAAAACCGACTACAGCTTCAAATAGACAATGTTGACAAAAAAAATTAAATCAAGATACATATATGTATGTATTCCACTAATTTTATTATTTTTTATTTTTAATATTGTACCAAGAAGTGGCTTTTGTTTAAATTATAAAATGGATTTTTTCTAAATATTTAAATTTTTTCTTTTATATCGCGTTTCCAATATTAGCTCTAATTGACTGAGCTGTGGTCAAGTACTGCGTTGATATTGGTGAACTTATTTCTTCCGACGTTTCCATAGAGCTGATGGAATCATAATTTTCTTCACCAACTTTGTAGTGAATACATAAATTGTGAAGAGCGCAGCATACATTGGTAATTTTTACAGCTTTCTCTGGGCTGTAATGGAGCTCCCTAGCACCAAGAAGACATCTCCATCTGTTCTTTAATACGCCGTTTGTTCGTTCAATAATATTGCGGGCCTTTGAGTGCACTTTATTAAATCGCATCTCTCTGGAACCATCTTCTGGTACACGATGAGGGGTCAAAAGCCAAGGCTCCAATGGATAACCAGCGTCACCTAAAATAATAGATAAAATTATAATAATAGATAAAAAGATTACTTCAAATTTAAAACAAAATTTTACCTAAGAGCCAAAAGTTGTTTGCACCTCCCAAGTATTCTCGTTCCAAATAAGTCCTAACATCACTGGTAGACCAAATAAAAGAATCATGGCAAGCTCCCGGTTGCGTTTCATCAACATACCTAATTTTAAGCTCGTTATCACAAATCTAAAAAGATTAAATAACATTTTAATTACACTATTATAAGATACTATTACATCACTCACCAGCATAGCACTCAAACTATAATTTCCTTTTCGATTGTAATAGAGATGTTTGTTTTTGGATGGAACAATAATCTTTATATGCGTACCATCAACGCATCCAACAACTCCCGGAATTTTATACTTTCTATAAAATTCTAGCGCTATTTTCCGTTTTTCCTCCATTGTTCTGGGCATTTTGATCCACAGTGGACAAAGTTGTGCTTCGAGTATGTCAACAACTTCCGCAAGCACTTTACTGAATGTTGGTTGGGCCAAACAAACGTCACTATCCTTCCCAATACCAGTTTGGTATCCGCCTTCTGCGAAGAAACGCAAACAGGCACTTAGCTTTGCAACGGCACTAATAGCAGATATATTTTTTGCCGGTTGCGAGTGTGAAGTCACCACTTCTAAGAGGTAAACAAACGCATTTTTGTTTACTCGGTAATATTTTTGGAACCTAAACCAAGAATAGTGTTAATACTTCGAAATAAACCAGGTTACTTTGTACTTACAACGACTGTGGTAGCTCCAGCGGATTAGAAGCATCACGCATCTCTTTACGTGCAACCTTTTGATAATTTGTTTTCCTCTGTTCCTCATAACTTGCTTCTTCCGCAAGCATACGAAAAGCCACACTGAACATATTGCTTGTTTTAATTTAATTTATATTAATAAAAACAATAAAAAAACTTATTTAATTTATCACTGCACTTTTGGGTTAGTATAAAATAAAATGTAAACAGCAAACAGCTGATTCTCTCTCCCTTGATTTTTCTCCCTCCCTTTTTTGCGTATTCCCTTAGTTGATAGAATAGGAGGATTTTTTTCTCGGGAACAAATGATCGGGAACGGAAAAAATTCCCTGCGGAAATTCATAATTGGGCTATATATTTCGTTGGCTGTCATACCAACTCATCAGTAGATGTTTACCCTTTAGGTTTAAAAAATTTCAAAGCGCATCTATTTATACATAAACTCACAAACAGTTTTGTTAATTACAAAGCATAAAAATTGTCTTTCCAAAAAAACTTTTCAAACATTCACAACAAATAATTTTTCATTATGAATAGTGTATATCAATAAATGAAACACGAAAAAAAATATGGTTGATGTTTCTTGCTTTAATGATCTTTTTGCAATGCTTTTTACATTTCAGATTGCTAGTGATACAAGTAGATTTTATGTATCTATAATTCAAAGTAAATAAGAGGTTACTGTTACAAATTCAACAAGAAAAGAGAGCATTGTTAGTATATTACTAAACAGGTTTTCCAGATATATAAATGAGTGTTGTGTTTAATGACATTAACTTTAACAAGTTTAAGTAATAATAATAATACGAAGAATAATAATAATAACAGCTTTGATTATGATCAGACATACTGCCCCCATTGAAAGGACACTTTCAATCAGTTTCATCTTTTGGAATAGGAGCAATTTTGTGTATTGATCTTCGATAAACACCTCTAGAAGTTTTAACATCTACTACTCGTATTTTTCCATCACGTCCAGGTATAGTTTTTATAACTCGTGCGAGGAGCCAATGTTGCGGTGGTAAATTGTCTTCATGGACAATTACTAGCTGTCCTTCTTTGATGTTGATGCATGGTTTGTACCATTTAGATTTTTGTTGGAGAGTTAGCACATATTCTCGAACCCATTTTATCCAAAATTGTTGTTTTAAGTAAGTAATAAGTTGAAATCGTTTTAAATTGTTTATATTTGCACAGTGGGCTACATTTTCGTCCGGTAATGCCAATAACGATGACCCAATGAGCATATGGGCTGGCGTTAGAGCTTCATCATCATTTGGATCATCAGATCTGGGTGTCAGTGGACGCGAATTTAAAATCGCTTCCACTTCGATGAGAATGGTTTGTAGTTCTTCATATGTGATACTGGCCCTTGACATGTTTTTAACGAGGATGGTTTTTGCAGACTTAACAGCTGACTCCCAGAGTCCACCAAAATGGGGTGATCGTGGTGGAATGAATACAAATTTGAATCCTGTAACTTCAGTGTAGTTCATTAGAGTTTTAACAGCTTCGTTGTCAAAAAATCTTTGTTTGAATTCACGTAGCTTCGAGTTTGCTCCAACAAAATTTGTAGCGTTGTCGCAGTACAAACGCTGAGGTATGCCACGTCTACCTATGAATCGTTTTAGACAGAGGATAAAGGTATTAGTTGACAAGTCTGAAACTAGTTCTATATGAACAGCCTTAGAGGCGAAGCAGACAAAAATAGCTACATAAGTTTTGTATGGTGGCTTTCCCCTGATTCTGTAGGAAGTGTAGAACGGTCCACAAAAATCCACTCCGCAAACGAAGAAAGGGCGCTGGGCTTTTACACGATCAGCTGGAAGATCTCCCATGACTTGCTGCATTAGTCGAGGTTTGTATTTAAAGCAGTGAACGCAATTGCGAACCACTTTTCGAACGACGTCTCTCGCGTTGATCACCCAGACTTGTTGGCGAATGATCCCTATAAGTGATTTCGGACCAGCATGTAAGTGTTTCAGATGAAGATATTTGATGTACAATGTTGTGAAGCGATGATCTTTTGGAAGAAGCGCAGGAAACTTAGTTTCATACGAAAGTAAGGAATTTGCTAAACGGCCACCAACTCTAAGTATGGGCAAAGTGGTTTTGTAACTGTGAATCGTGTCAACAAAGGGTGATAGTTTTTGAAAACTTGGCTTTAGAGTTTGTTCCTTGCGTAGAAGATCGAATTCATCTTTGAATGCTGTTAATTGAACGTCATGCACTACTTTCCAAAAGGCGAGTTGCAGTTCTTCTGATGAAATAAACGACTTTCTTTTTGATTTATGAAATAGGCGATGAATATATATGATTATATGCAAAATGCGAAGATATGATGATTGGCTGTCGATGATTTGTGAGATTATTGATGTTGGAACAGTGTTTGTTATGAACGAAGATTTTCGAATTTCATCTTGCGGTAGTATATCATCAATGATAGAAGTTTGTGGCCACTTTTCATCGCAATCTTCCAGAAATTCGGGACCAGTGAACCACATCGTAGCCATTATTTCATTTGCAAGACACCCACGAGAAACAATGTCTGCGGGATTTTGCTTTGATTGGACATGCCTCCAAGGTATATTATGTGAAATGTTTTGAATTTCCGACACTCGGTTTGCCACGAAACACATAAAGGACGATGAATGATGTTGTATCCAATTTAAAACAATTTTTGAATCTGACCAAAAGAAAATTCTATAATTATAAGCTTCAAATTTGTGTTTGATTTTATTCCACGTTCGACACAACAAGAGCGCAGCGCATAATTCTAATCTTGGTAGTGATTGCTGGACAACTGGTGCCACCTTTGATTTTGCAATAAGTAAGTTTGAACGGAAGGAATCTGCATCAGCTACACGAATATAAATGCAGCAACCATATGCTAATTGCGATGCATCTGCAAATCCATGTATATCAAATTGACCATCAGGAGTTGTTTGCACGAATCTAGGCACCTCAATTTGATTTATATACCGAAAACTTTTTTCAATTTGATCCCACCGACGTTGCAAACGTTCATTTAGTGGTGAATCCCATCCAATTTGCTGTTTCCATAACTCTTGAATTAGGATTTTGCACGTAATAACAATAGGACTTAATAATCCGAGAACATCAAAAATTCTAGCCACTATGGATAGTACTGAACGTTTGGTTGGTTTTTCAATAATTGGTAGGTTGAATCGAAAACAGAATAAATCTGAATTTGGCTTCCACCACATACCAAGAGCTTTAGTAATATTCTCATTGCTACATTTTAGTTCCATTTCTTCCGTTGAATGCGCTAATGGTGGGAAATTTGAACTCCATTTCGTTAATTGAAGACCAGTTTTTTCTAAAAGTTGTGTTATTTCAGCTTTTGTTGCTGATAGATCGAAAATATTCGCTGCCCCGTAAGCAAATCGTCTACATACAAATCTTGTTTTAACACTTTAGAGCCAATAGGAAATTCGTGTTCATATGCATCGGCGATGAAAAACAGACTTCGTATTGCGAGAAACGGTGCAGAGGATGTGCCATACGTTACGGTGTTAAGTCGATAAATGTTGATAGGGTGTCTTATGTTTTCTCTCCACAAAATCAGTTGAAAGTTACGATCCTGTTCGTGTATTAAGAATTGGCGATACATTTTGCAAATGTCGGCTGACAATGCAAACTTGTTTAGACGAAAAGCAAGAATAGTTATGATTAGGTCTTGTTGTATGGTTGGACCTACCATTAAAATGTCATTTAAGGAAATATTGGATGAGGTAGGACATGACGCATCGAAGACTACTCTAAGTTTTGTAGACGTACTTTGAGGGCGTAATATTGAATGGTGTGGAATTACGAAATGAGGTTTATTTAAAATATCATAACTCACCCGTGACATATGTCCCAGATTGATGTACTCGTTCATGAAATCAATGTACATCCTCCGCAACGTCTCATCTTTCAAAAGACGTTTTTCTAGAAACCTGAAACGCCTACTAGCTATTTCGAAGGAGCTACCAAGTTTAGTTACCGGAAGCTTGAACGGTAAACGAACTTTTACTCTTCCATTTTCATCAAAAATTGTATTAGCGATGAAATGCATTTCACATTGTTTTTCTTCTTCGTTCATGATTGATTTCTTTTGCGAGAATTCTTCAATTTCCCAAAAGGCTTTTAATGTCGAATCCAATTCTTGATAATTTGTGATGACATTGCACGACAAGACCTGATTAGGTTGCTGACATTCGTTTTTTCCACCAACTATCCAGCCGAACGCTGTATTTACTAAGCAGGGAAGACCATCTCCAAGGGCAATTTTGCCTTCTTGTAGGAGGTCAAAGAACACTTCAGCACCAATGAGTAAATCGATACGACTTGGCAAAAAAAATTTTGGATCTGCAAGATTCAGACCTTCAGGGAGGTTCCAGTTGCTTGTGTCAAAACTTTCTGAAGGTTGGTGCGAAGAAATGGATTTTGTTACAGAAAATATAGAAGTGAATTCAAATTCGGAAAATCGAGATTTAATGGTAGCTGTTATTTTGTATTTTAGTTGCGCGCGGATTTCAGAAACTCCGGATATTGCTTGATTAGATATGATTTGTTTTAGACGAAGACGATTTGCAGTTTGTTGACTGATTAAATTTACCTCTGAGCAAGAATCCAAAAGGGCTCTCACAGGTTGTAAGATACCAAAGTTATCCTTGATAAAGACAATTGCTGTGGGCAGCAACGTTCGATGACGGGTTTGAGTAACGAACGATGAATGTGTTGTTAAATGAATAGCGGCTGAATTATTTGTCAAATTTGATGTCGATTGATTTTTATGATGCGAAAATGATGGCGATGAAATTTGCATTAACGATGAGTTCGAGTTGGGTCTGCTCTGTGGCATAAACGAAGGGGAAGATGGTTTTATTGACGATGAATTCGATAACGAATGATGTTGATACGATGACTGTGAAGTATGTTGAGGTTCATTCGATTGTTGAGAGCTTGGATTGTGCAGAGATGTATGGTGCGAAATACGACAGTTGCGGCAACGAGATTTCGATTGACATTTCGATACAATGTGTCCTTTTCTAAGGCAATTGATGCATAAATTTGCGGATTTTACAAATTCAAATCGACGAGGAACAGCTAACGATAGATATGAGGGGCAATTGCTAATACAATGCTCATGACCTTTACAGTATTCGCATAAGATACTCGAAGTGATAAAGGACGAACCCGAACGTTTTGCTCTCAATGCTGTCTTTTGATCATTATTATGAACTGATTCACCTTCAAATGTACGACTTACAAGGAATTGACATCTGCGACTCAGAATCGAATAAAATTCATCCCATGAAGGCAACTTGTTTAAATCTTGTTTTTCATCGTATATTGACTTTGAAGCTGGATCCACTTTTAATGATACAATGTGTATAAAAATAGCATTCATGACATCAGATTCTGAGCCCAAAGATAATAATGAACTTCGTAGAGCAGCCTGTAGCATTAGGTTTGGTGATAGGTGAAATAGCAAATAATGATTTTATATTGTCAAGAAAAATTAAAGTTTTGTTATCATATCTTTCCTTTAATTTACTTAATGCATTTCTATAATTTGCGTCTGTAACTTGGAAGGCTTCTACTACAGCAAGAGCTGGCCCACTAAGGCAGTTTAAAAGGTAATTAAATTTCTCGATGGTCGGAATGCATGGCTCTTCATGTACTAAAGTATTAAATGTGCTGATGAAACGTGAATACTCCGAATATTTCCCATCAAATCTCGGCAGTTTCAATTGAGGCAATCTATTTTGGTGTGAAAAAGACGAGCTGGTATTATTCAAAACGCCTGGGTCAATCTCACTAGCTCGACGTTTATTGGATAATAAATCTACCATATAAGCTTTAGTCTGTATGAAAAGTTCTTCTAACTCAGTACGTGATTCGTCTGATGCATCCAGACGTTCTATTTGTGTTTGAATATGGCTGATTTGAGTAAAATACGACTCAAGCATTTGAAGTCGACACTTGATGATCGTGTAATCAGAAGATGCTCCATCTTTTTCAACTTTGGATTTTAATGCCTTAATTGCACGCTTCATAGTAATACGTTGTTGTTTTAATGACGTTAAGTCACTATTAGTTGATTTGGTATCGGTACTTTCTGTATCCCCACTCTTCATTGTTGAAATACGGCTGCACTTAAATTAAGTACAAATATGCGGTACTAATTTTCAATTAAGCAATAGGCAAACGAAAGGGTCTACTTGATGTGTAGCTCAACACTGCTGACTAGCAAAACTGGCAATGTATGTGTGTATATTAAGAGTATTGCTGATGGTGAGAAAATCTTACAAGAAAGCGGTGAGCAACGAACTATATACAAGTAATTCTCTTACTTACGTGAGATTGTTGCAGTAACAATAAAGATGGAAGAGTGCGTAATTATGTTTGTATGTTTATGATAATTATGGCGGCAGCGAAGACGTCTTGCAAGCAGCGACGCGATAATACTATAATTGAAGTAATAACGATGATGAAGTTTGCAATACTTCACGATGATGAGGTTTCCAATAAGTCACGATGATGAAGTTTAAAGCAACGATGATAACACTAGTTTACAGCCAAAAAATACCAAGAACGCCACATGCCTAGATAAGTCAATTGGGACCTCCCAAGCACGAAAAACGCTGTAATTTTTTTTTTTATAGTACAGTTTTTTAGATAACGGTACTTTTGTGTTTTTCGGTGTATGGCCCCACTCAAACCCTTGTGGAGCCCAACCCAAAAATCCAATCAATATAAATTGTATACCGTTGGAAAGGTAATTGAATGCCTTTTCCGTCGATATGCTGAAAATTTCTGTATGATAAGAAATGGCTGAGTTATGGCACCTCAAAGTTCAAAATTTTCCTATTTTTTACGTTTTTTTCAAAATTTTTCATTTTCATTTCATTTTTTTTCTACTTTATTGTAAACATCTGGAATGTTTTATTTTTTTACCAAATAGGTTATTTTATTACCAACATTTTAAGCGTAATTTGGAAAAAAACGGATGAAAAATAAAGTTTTTATTAATGATTTTGTGGAAAGACAATATTTTCATTTTCATTGCTCACACACTATATTTGGCGTAAATTCAAAAAATTTAAATTAAAATGACGAGCGACTTGAACTTTTGCGTTTTTTTCGGATGGATCTTCGCGAATGAGGAACCAACAATAGTCCGCCATCATTTGTTCATCCCACCAGCCTTTATAACGTCTCTCGATTTCTTCCATTTCCTGGTGAAATCTTTCACCTTGTTCATCACTTTCGGAGCCCAAGTTCGTGGGGAAACTATCCAAATGACTGAATAAAAAGTGTAATTTAGGTGTCATATTTGAACCTAAAAGTTAAAAAGAATAAATTTTTAAATGTTAACGGCCTTTTTGATATACATGCTTTCACTCAAAGCTTACCAATGGCATTGAATTTTTGCAGTAATTTATCGATCTTCTCAGCGTAATCAGGACGTACGCACGGATAGCACAATATCAAAAATGACCCACTCATTCCTCAGGAGAAGATAATACTTCCTCCATTACATATTAAGCTTGGGTTGTTTACAAATATTGTGAAAAAGTTGCCAAAAGACAGTCTTGCCATGAACTACCTTAAACAAAAATTTCCGAGAGCCACAGCGAGCAAAATTGAAGCTGGTATATTTGATGGACCTCAAATTCGGGCTCTGTACGGTGACCAAGCATTTAATGAGTGTTTAGGTCCAGCTCATTTAGAGGCATGGGAAGCATTCCAGGACATTGTTCACAACTTTTTGGGAAACTACAAAAGTCCTGATTACGCTGAGAAGATCGATAAATTACTGCAAAAATTCAATGCCATTGGTAAGCTTTGAGTGAAAGCATGTATATCAAAATTACACTTTTTATTCAGTCATTTGGATAGTTTCCCCACGAACTTGGGCTCCGAAAGTGATGAACAAGGTGAAAGATTTCACCAGGAAATGGAAGAAATCGAGAGACGTTATAAAGGCTGGTGGGATGAACAAATGATGGCGGACTATTGTTGGTTCCTCATTCGCGAAGATCCATCCGAAAAAAAACGCAAAAGTTCAAGTCGCTCGTCATTTTAATTTAAATTTTTTGAATTTACGCCAAATATAGTGTGTGAGCAATGAAAATGAAAATATTGTCTTTCCACAAAATCATTAATAAAAACTTTATTTTTCATCCGTTTTTTTCCAAATTACGCTTAAAATGTTGGTAATAAAATAACCTATTTGGTAAAAAAATAAAACATTCCAGATGTTTACAATAAAGTAGAAAAAAAATGAAATGAAAATGAAAAATTTTGAAAAAAACGTAAAAAATAGGAAAATTTTGAACTTTGAGGTGCCATAACTCAGCCATTTCTTATCATACAGAAATTTTCAGCATATCGACGGAAAAGGCATTCAATTACCTTTCCAACGGTATACAATTTATATTGATTGGACTTTTGGGTTGGGCTCCACAAGGGTTTGAGTGGGGCCATACACCGAAAAACACAAAAGTACCGTTATCTAAAAAACTGTACTATAAAAAAAAAAATTACAGCGTTTTTCGTGCTTGGGAGGTCCCAATTGACTTATCTAGGCATGTGGCGTTCTTGGTATTTTTCCAAACTAAAAATTTGTAAAGCAGTGTAATGATTATTTAATTCCGCTAACTTGACCTTGAAAAACTTTAATGAATTGAATATGAGGATGATGATATTTTAATGTATATTTGTATGAATTTGCTTATTTTCCACTGCCACCAAATTATACAAAATTGCTTGTTTTGTTTTCTTCTAAATTTTTGATTTTTTATATAGGTATGTACATAAGTACATAGATTTTAGTAATTTGTCACTAATTTTCTGAATGTATGACTTTATTCCTTATTTCTTTAGAAATATATACATACTTATGTACACCTGTAAAGCCTCAATAAAAAAGGACATTTGCAAATTAGACTTTACAATTCTGTCCTGTCACGGTCGCCAGAAATTTATGTATATCAATAAATGAAACACGAAAAAAAATATGGTTGATGTTTCTTGCTTTAATGATCTTTTTGCAATGCTTTTTACATTTCAGATTGCTAGTGATACAAGTAGATTTTATGTATCTATAATTCAAAGTAAATAAGAGGTTACTGTTACAAATTCAACAAGAAAAGAGAGCATTGTTAGTATATTACTAAACAGGTTTTCCAGATATATAAATGAGTGTTGTGTTTAATGACATTAACTTTAACAAGTTTAAGTAATAATAATAATACGAAGAATAATAATAATAACAGCTTTGATTATGATCAGACAAATAGGTCTGTCTGCGTACACATATTTTGCATAATTTTGTGCAAAATGTTGCAAAATCTTACAAAATGTTGTCTGCGTACTCAAAATCTCTTCAAGCGAGAGAGGCAAAAAGAGAATTTTTTGACAGTTGGAAGTTAGAGAACTTGCAAAATGTTGCTGGAGAAATTTCTGCTTGCAAGATTTTGCAACTACTTTGAACAGCTGTTTTTATTTACTATTTGCTTGAAATAATTTTTGTGAAATGAAAATAAAAATTGAAATTTAACAATGGCAGAGGTAAGTAGTTAGAATTGTGTTGATTTTTAACGTTTATAATAAACAAAACATTTTACTTCATGCTAGAAACGTCCAAATATACCTTAATTAATAATATTTTAATTTACCGCGAGAATTCACTTTTGCGTACATATATGCTAAAATGCTTTTGCTTTCTTATATCAATTGTTTATACACCGATCAGCTGTTTTCTTGCAAGATTTCACTGGATGCTGTCTGCGTACTTTTTGAGATATTTTCAGCCGACAGAGTAAAATTGGTCTTACTCTCCCAAAAAAATTTACTGAATATTTGCTACTGGAAAAGTACCCAGACAGACCTATTGTGTTTATTTTTCTACACCCATAAATAAAATTTAAATAAATTTAAAAACATAAATTCTTGAGTACATGCCCAAATTAATGTAAAATTTAATATTTCTTATCTTAATATTATGTTTGGGATTGTAATTAGTCATACTCTTTTGTCTCATAAATATTTCTTATCTTAATATTATGTTTTGTATGATGATGGGACTAAGTAACTTAACTCGTGTCATTACGAAAATATGATAATGGGCCTGTTCGTAAATGCAAAACTGCGCTGCATATTATGCTCAGTACGTTCATATATGCAAACAGTGGCAACTCTGCAAAAGGTATGCGTTCAAAAAATCATCGCTGAAGTATATTATGGGCAAATAAACACAAAATACTAAACTTAAAAATGGCTGATGCAACGGATGAATATGTGTTAAATTTTTTATTTTGTTATTTGTTTTGTTTATTATTTATTAACCTTTTTCTTTCTTGTAGATTAGATAATTTTACATCATTAGTTTTATCGTCCAGCTCACAAATTATATTTATGATTAACTTTTCCATTTTTGTTAAATTTTTTGGTTCATAAATACAAACATTAAAATGCGCAAAAAGACGCATAAACAACAGCTGATTAGCAGTGGCAGTGCAAAATAATCATATTATGCAGCGCAGTGATGCATTTACGAACAGGCCCAATATTTCTAATGCTATTTGCGTATAAACAGCGAGTTAACTATTTGCAAATAGTTTTATATGTAAATAAGAAATGTGTATAAACGGGGTAATACTCGTAGTATAAGATAAATTTTTCTCACATATTTATGTGGATTTGGATAATTCCGTATCATGAAAAACCCAAATATTATTAGTATAAAGTTTTATTTATTTAGATAATTCAATTTTTATGTAAAGTATTTTATTATTAAGTGCTTTTATTTATACATTAGATTATTTTAATATTAAGTGTTTTTATTTATAAAATTAGGTATTTCACTCAGTAGTTAAGGGTTACGTAGTTTAATTATAACACTAGGTATCTTGGCACTAAGCAATTTAATTATCAATTAAGTGGTTTGATGACCACTATTAAATATTAACAAGTTCCGGCTTCTATTCTGCACAACTTTAATTCTCCACCGCTCAACTTCTATTTCAACTCTTTTGTCACCGCTTCAACTTCTATCTTTCAACTGCATCTACCTTTTTTTTGTTCTATTGCTTGTTACTTTCTTGTTTCTATTCTGTTTGTTTCTATTCTGTCTGTTTCCATATGTCAATATGGGTGATGCTAATGTAGCGATGTTAGCATCCCACAACCGGCCTTCCTGACTTTACATTCGCCCCGAATGTGCCTCCAAGGTATCATTAAATCTTCGACTGTCGACCTCCTGTTAGGCGCCTCCAAAACATTTACTTTTTCAACCTTATACCTGCCATTATTAAGTTTCTCTACAACCCTAAATGAACCAACAAATTTCGGGCCCAGCTTTATTCCTGCGTCAAAACTTGAGCGCTTTATGCCAACTAATTCGTCTAGCCCATCTGTCGCGCCTTGAACTCTTTCCTTCTTAAAATTTCTCTTATACGTGCTAAGTTTTTTGTTATTGCATCAGAGGCATTTGGTTCCGTCCTTCTTGTATGCTAATTGTACTGGCTCTAAATGTTCAGCACTTTTCTTAGGATATTTCTTTACTGGTTTATCTCTAACCTTATACTTGGTGTAGGGCGTTTGCCCCGGTTTTTTTGCTACAGGTATATCGTTACTCAATACCACTTTTACTTTTCGAGTATTTTTCCTAACAGATCTATTATTTCCTTTTAATTTCTGTATTTCCTCTCTAAAATTACTTTTATGATTTTGTAAATCAAAACTATCGTCTATATGAACATCTTTACGTTCTGACTGCAATTCACTTAACTAGCCTACAGATAATACATCTTTCTCACTAAATTTGCTTCTCTTATGAAACAATGCACCCTCAGAATTAATTGTTTCATTAATCTGACCAAAAATGTCATTCCCAGTATAACCGTATACAAGATATCGCTTTCTTTACACATATGAAATATTACTTTTATTTAAATTACGTCAACTAACACATTCACATTAAAACCTCTCATTGTTGTTATAATATTGCCTCCTATTCCGACAAAATTCCTGGTAGCTAACTTACCCAGCAGAACCATTGGTATTGTACCGAACTGTTCAAATATCACTACCAGTGTCAATAAAGGCGGAAACCGTTTTACCCAAAAATATCTTCAAACATTCTTCTTGGTTGAATCATGTTCCCTTTAGATAGTGTCTCAATAATACCTTTTTCATTCTTTGCTTCCACTTTGCACTCGTAAGAGTTATGTCCCGTACCCTGACACTTAAAACATTTTAATTGCGAACTCGTGCATTTATTGGTTAAATGTCCACTATCTCTACACTTAAAACATCGTCTTTCGCCCTTAATCTCCATCTCGTTTTTCTCATAAAATTTTGGATACTCTCCTTTCAAGCTTGTCTGCTCTGAAGAACGAATATTTTTTCTTTTAAATCACTCAAATCTCGCGCTTGATAGAGTCACTTATTCCTTCTATAAAATAATAATACTTTGATCATCGATTTCGATAAGTTTGCCAATTTCCTGCAGGCTATACAAATATTCGCGGAAAGTTTCATTATACCTTTTCCGACGATTTCACAAAATCTTATGAACTTCTAAAGCTAATAGCTTCGTATCAAACTCTTTTATCGGCGATTTCTTAACAGAAGCCCAGTTATTTATTTCAGATTGACTTCTGATATATATTCGTGCAGCCCCCTTAAGTAACTCTTTCGCGTAGACGTACTTTCGCAAATCGTTCCAACCGACTGTACACGCGACATCTTCAAATTCTTGTAACCACTTTTTAATCTCTGGTAGACCGTCACCGGTAAAAGCTGACACCGAGTCTTGGATATCACGTAATGAAAAAATAGTTCCCCGTTCGACAACGTCACGATTTATCGCAGAAGCTTCCCCATGATCCGAATCTGATTCCGTTTCTACTTCCCATTGCAATCCGTAATGTTGCATGAACCGGTCCTGCGAGTGTGGTTTGTTACCAACCTTAGGGATTTCTAATTTACCTAACTCTGTTCTTAGTTCTTCTGTCGTAGCTAAAATTTTGCTAACCTCCATTGCTAACGTGGTCGGTGCTTTACAATTTTATTTTAAAGAGAAATAACGAAATAACATATAATAACAATTGTGAAATTGAAAACCAAAAATATATCTTTTTATTAAATTTTAAATAATTTTATAAAACTGTTATTTTTTTTAATAGCAACAGCTATTCTATAAAATCAAAGAAATTTGTGGACGAAAAGTTAATTTCCAAAAATTAAAAGTAAATTACTTACATACATATGTTTGTGATTCTCAATATAAAAAAAATTTGTTAAATTATGTACATATATCATGAGAAGTAAAATTTATTTAGAAATTTTGATGAATTTGCTAAGGAATATTATATCAAATTAACTTAATTCGGCACACCAAAATAGTACCAAAAATCGGTACGGTTTCACAAGGGTTAAATGTTATTTTACTCAAACTAAAATAACACTCGCTTCTCTCTCATCAAAATACTCAACGGTTTTTAGCCAAATGTCACAATCTCTTTCTTCTAAATTCTCATCAAAACTAAATTTGTTTACAGTCGAATTCGGTTAAGCGAAAATGTAAAATTGCAAGCACTTTGTTCAGCTTGTGCGAGATTTTCAATAAAAATAAGTTCGGTTAAGTGAAAAACATTTTCTTTTAACTGAATTCAGAACTTCAAAATTGATATATAAAACGAAGACATAGAAATTAAACGCAAATGGGTTGATTTTGATTTCAGATTAATTTTAACAAACTGAAATATAATCATATATGTAACTACATATATTGAAAAATAAAAAATAGTTCATTATATTTAATTAAAAATAGTATGTACAGTATTTTGCTGTAATATTAGCTTCATTCGTTCGTTAAAAAAGAAATTAAATTAATCTAATGTATGAAAATATTCAATTATTTTTCTTTGATTGAGATTCTTTAAATGTGTTTGACACATTATTTGCTCGAGATCATTTATTTTAATTATTGCTTCAAAGTTGTTTTCAAAACACAGGTGGATTCTAATGCTTCCTTCGTAGTAGGCTTTTTAAAATTTAATACAAGATCATCGTCATTATTCACCACATTTTCATTTTCTTCCACATACAACACCTCCTCTATAATCTCTTGGTCAGTCAGTTCTCCGTAACAATTAATATCAATCAGATTATGAACTTGGTCTTCTAAAGGTTCAGAGAACACCGATATGTCACACTCTTCACTAAAGCACTCTTCATTGCCACAAACAATTCCGGCTTTGCGAAAACAATTACGAACTGCAGTAACATTAGACCACGCTATTTTATCATGCTTAACGCCTCTAAAATGTTAACCTTTTTCGAAAGCTCTTTAAGTGAAAGTCCACATTCAAGGTGTAAAAGTTGTTTTGATACGATGAGCCGTCGGTATTGGGCTGTGGTTATTAAAACACATTTATTTAAAAAATTGAAAAGCAAACTACAACATTATTGAAAAATAAGATGCCTAGGAGTGATCATTGATGATCAGCTTTCTTTTGAATCACACATAAATAACATCTGCTCAAGGGTCAGTTTCTCTCTTCGTAGACTTTATCATCTAAAATTTAGATGATGTATTTAGATTCTAAATACATACTTACCTCTTCATGTTAGGAAATCACTAGGTCATTCGCTGCTAATGTCGCAGATAAACTACTGTATTGAAGTTTACACTGGCTGCAACTCACGAAATAGAAAGAATATAAAGTCAGTCATTCATAAAATTATACGTTTCGTCTATGGACTTAGGCTTAGAGAGCATGTTTCGGATCACTTAAAGGACTACTTGAATCTTTCGTTTGAGGATTATCTTAAGTTTAGATTGCTTATTTATCTCTTTAAAATTGTAAAAACACAAATACCTGCTCAAATTGCGAATATGGTAACTTTTTCCAGATCTATTAGAAATCCTCAAACATTGATTTCTCATATATATTATGCTGTTTATGAAAGATCGTTTTTAGTACGTGTCGCACGAATTTGGAATAGCTTGGAAATTGGCCTACGTTCCTTCGCTATGCCCTTAACTTACTTTAAGAATAAAATATATTAGCTTTGGTCAAACTTAGAGATGTGCAAATGTCGTGAATTTTTCGTGTCACGCGTAACTCACGCGTGAATCACGTCATTCGTGATTAAAAATTGATAAAATCACGCGTGCGTGCGTGATTCAAAAATATAATACCGTGCGTGATCGTGCGTGATTTTTTAATACAATTTTCACGCACTCAAAACAGTTCTCTATGTTAAAATCTCCGTTACAAATGCAGACATTCATCTACAAACATACATATGCATGTACGTACATACATAATGAAAATCCATTTTGTTTTCTGTATGTAAACAGATAATGCAAATATGTAATGTGATATTTAGTCTCATTGGTGTTATAAAATGAATGTATGTACAATGTACATATTAATAAACCACCACATAAGTAATAAATTTAAATAACCTGCCTTGGCAGACAGTGCTAGATTTTTTATATTAAGTTTATCCTTTGTATGCTAATTTTTCTAGCTTTTCCTGAACTTTTTTTTTTATTTAATTGATGATCTTGAAGTAAATAAAGAAATTAATTACAAAATAAAATTTTTTAGCTATGCTAAATCTTTTATTGCAAAATTTGTATTTCACCGTGAGCATGCGTGCAAAATTATTCCCGTCGTGCGTGAAAGTACATGATTAAAAATATTGCGCTCGTGAGCGTGCGTGATCGTGAATGTTTTAAATCATGCCGTGCGTGAGCGTGCGTGAAAAATATTTATGCTTCGTGATCGTGCGTGATCGTGAGCGAAATTTTACTCACGCACACATCTCTAGTCAAACTATTAAAAATTTTCCTTCACATACTACTAGGACTACTTGTCACGATTGTGTTTGGACCTTTAGTTTCTTATTTGTTTAAACTTTATTTGGCTTTTGATTGCAATGTATGTTTTAAATGTTATGTTTTAAAATAAAACACTTATTTTTATTATTTATTTTTATTAACCACATGTTATGTCTAAAATGCTACTTAGCCTTCACAGGGACCCGCTTTTTAAGGCTGGTGTTTGATCAGGTTTTTGTTTATACAAATATATTAGGATGTTTCGTAGCCGTGCTTCTGGAATCAAGTCAAAAATAGATGTGTGTATGCATCCGACTACCTTGGCGATACAGCTTTGGCAGCTCTCGGAGTAATATGTAATTATCTCCCGAGCCTCGATTGCCTGAAGGTTCGCAGTTTACCATTAGTTGGTGACTGCTAAGTGTCTGTCGACTTGGTACGTTTGCTGCGTCACCAAGGAAAAAATATGATGTTGTTGGTGAAATGTTGAGGTTGTTACTGACGTTGGGGTGATTTCCCATTTTCTAACGGAACTGCGTTTTCCGTCCATGTATGTGTTGTGCCATCGCATATGGCTTTAACTGTTGATTATGGTTGTGTGAGGTTAAAGGTTATGGCTGTTTGTCTGTTGATATTTGGATTGGATTCTTTATTGTTGTCGGAACTGGGTTTTTCGTCCATGTATGCGTTGTAGTATCGTATGTAAGTTTTGCGGTTGCGTGAGGTTGATAGGTATAGGCTGCTGTTGATGATTGTTGGATTCTTCATTGTTAACGGGATGATGATTGTTGGTTGTTTTTTAAAACGCTGGTTAATATTTTTAATCTTATAACTAACAATTTCTTCTTACGTATACTTATATAAAATTTTCTTTTCTTACAATTTTTCCTTATTACTATTATTTCTTATTATTATTATATTGAATATTTTGGATTTGTTATACTCAACCAGTTACAGGATTTTATTATTATGATTTAAAAAAAAAAATTTCTTACATATCTTTGCTTATTGCGTTTTTTAATTCTACTTATTTTGATCAAAAATTTAAAATATTTGTTAGTTGTTTCTAAGTTTTATAAGTTAAGTTCGTATCATTTTTTGGTTGGTTTTTTTTTTTTTTATTTTTGTATATTTTTCTCTCAATTACTTATTACTAGTTGAGAAGAGTTGTGTTAAAAATATAATTCCTATAATTTCAACTTTAAATTGTATGTATGCCTGAAATAAATCATATTTTGTTTAACATTTTCCATAAATTTAATATAAATTCAATTTTTCGTAATTTACTTTTACGATTGTACATAGGTATTTTATTTTCTCTATTAAAAAGAATTTTCGGCTTAATACCAGTCTTGACTGTTAATTTACAGGACATTTACCGGTATTTAAAAAAAATTATTAACTTTATTTTTATGTGGCAGTTTTCTCTTCAAAAAGGAATTAAGTAAGATTTTTTCTTAACAATGTAATTACTAAATAATAAAAAATAAGATCTTCTGCCTACAGATAGAGAAAAGAATGTTAGTGTAATCTTTTTCGATTCAAGTTATTTTCAAAATTATATGAATTTTCTATAAGTGTATTGTGTATGAGTATGATCTTAATTTTTACTTAATATTAAATTATATGTACATACATATATGTGACAAATTCTTTGGTTGATAAAATTTTTAACATTGGCTTTATCTTTTGTCTTAACCTTGAAATAACTTTTACATGAAATTGAAAACATTTTAAAACGTTGCAAAAATGAGTAGGAAAAATTTTACAAAATTTCAACTGATTAAAGCACTTTTTTTATTAAAAAGTGAGTTCAGTTGTATTTGTTAGTATTTTGTTAGTGAAAGAAATTTAATACTTTTGTTGTTTCTGTTGATCTGAAAGAAAAATTATACATAAGCGTATAATTATTTTCAAATCAACAACAAACAGAAAAAAATCGAAAAGTTTTTTTTTTTGTTACTGTTTGCATATCCATCTGCACACATATACGTACATATACATATGCACATACGTACATTAAACTATGCAGTTTGATTTAGTTGTCATTGGCCGTGAAATTGTCTGGCAAAATTTTGCCGTGGAATCATGTTTCATAACCAAGTACTCATGCCAAAAAAAAAAAAAAGTATATAACCCAGTTGGAAATTTTTGGAATTTAATTTGAGTTCAATTCTTTGTTTCAGATTTATAAATTAAACCTAAACTTAATTGATGTCGTTAACCGTTGTCATTGTTGATGCATAAATGGCCGCCAATTTTTGTCACTGAACATAATTGTGAACAGTTTTGCATTTCAAGTTTTATGCAATACGTATAACAATTTTGTATTTATTGCGCCATGACTCAACCATAACTTAGTAAGAACTATTTGGTTCAATAATTTAGCGATTATCGCTATAAATGTGTATGTATATTTTTACTATACATATGTTATATCTTTTTAATTTTTTTACTCAATTGGATGTCTATGCCAATTGGGTCGCTTTTGTTCATGTATTGCAGTTCTAGTGTATTTCATACAATAATTTTGTAGAACATTAAAACTGCACTAATGCACAAATTTAAAAATTAAATTTCATCGTGCAGTCTTAAAAACGGCATGAAACGGTGTGGTTGCCGTTTATAAAATTAAATTAAAAAAAAAATTTTAAATTCCTATTTCTTAAAAAAAATTTTGTAATGCAACTTTGGTGATTAAAAGACCAAATTTTAGAAAACAGTTCATATGTGGAGATTTAATAACAATTTCATTAAATATATATTATAGCACAATTGCTATTAAAACAAATTGTAATAAAAATACTGCAAGTGACAAACCACAAGCCAAAGTGAAGAAAAAAAAATAATTTTGAATGTGTGTGTGGAAAAAGAAACCATTAGTTAAAAGGCAGTATAATGCGAAATCGGCAGTGATAAATTTCATTTAAAAACTAATTATGAAATAAAGTACTAAATTAGCTAAAAGTTTGTGAAAATAAAGTTATGTGCATAAACTAAACAGATGTTTAATATGTAATTCAACGAACAATAAAATCCATGTTTATACATACATACATATATAAACAAAGGTTAAATACGACGGTTTTCTTTAATTAAAAAAAAATGCCAGGTAGTGAGTGGAAGTAAAATTAATAATCAAGCCAAAATAAACAGCATGGCCAAATAGGCATTAAATGCTTGATTTGTATATGTATGTATTTCAAATATTGCTTATATATTCCGCCCACATTAAAGCAAATTTGCAAGACGACAACCACATTGATGAAAATGTAGTTTTGGTGAAAAAATGTTGTGGAAAATTCGAAATACACAATGAATTTTAATAAGTGAATAATTCTTCAAAAAAAAAATTTTTTTAAAGGAATAATTAAAACATTTAAAAGTTTTGCAGTATAACTTGACTAATTTCGCAAGTTGTAAGAGAAAAAAAAAACAAACCCAAAAACAAATACTCGTGGCGTAGAATACAAAGGATCATTTCGGTTTAAGAGGAGTGTTAAAAGGTCTATTCGATATAATGCAAATACTCTGAACAACAACACCGCCAACTCTAACTCTGCGATGAACACAGGTAAGTTGGTTGTCTGTCCAAATCTTTCATTTTACTTTCTCTTGATTTCCTTTAAGTTTGTTGTTAAAGCTTTTGTCATATTTTTTTCGTTTTGATTTATACTTTTAAATATTTTAATTTCAACATATTGTTCTTTGTCTTTTTAAAGTTTTTCTTGAATTTATTTACTGCTTTTTCCTATAAAAATCCTCAATGTTATTGTCCAACAAAATAATTTTATTTGGGGAGAATAAAACAAAAATAAAAATAAATAAGTAATCGGGCGTGATTTCGTGATTATCGGTTTCCAATTTTTCTTCATGTCGCGCAAGACAGTGAGTGTAATTCGTGCTTTCAACACAAAATAATCTGGAGTGAAATTCATTTGGATATTCTTTAGTTTCATTTTTGAAGAATATTTTTAAAAACTTTCATTGCTCGCAAAATTTCTAGAATTTAAATATTATTAAAAAAAAAATTTATACGTCTCTTATTTATTCTTATTTTAATACGTTTTCGTAAATCTGTTGCGCTTCTAACTAATCTGTCTGCTTAATTTTATTTTTAGAAAAGTATCCGTTGGTCGATTAGAAGGTGATACCGTGTAAGTAGCGTTCCATCCTTTTTTTAACCTTTCCCTTTTACTAATTATTTTGCTTCTTTCAGATCCTTGACGTCAAACTGGGTCCCCGGTTCCTCAAGTTGGAACCATCTTGAGGAAATTTTTCCATTGTCCCTTCAAGGTATGTTCCATTGTTTCTTATTATAGTCCTGTATAAATATGTATTTCTTTTATATTTCAGCCATTGAAGACCCTAAATATCAATACCGTCGATATTGCGGTGAGTTTTTCCTTCTTCTCTTTTTCCAATTCATTTCCGTCATAATGTTGGTTTTTAGACGCCTTATTCTTTCCTCCTGTTTTGCCAATGGCAATGTGTGTTGTTGTGTTCCTCCATACTGCGTGTAGTGGTTGAAATTTGAAAATCTTGACTGGATTTCCTTCCTCCATGGGATATCTTTCTCGGTTGCGTTCAGTATGGGTACTGCTGTGCCTCCATTTTTAATGTTGACCACAGTATTTCCAACATAAACTCCAGGGGAAATCTCTTGTTTTTGTAGAACCACAGTTTTATCTCTCGAAATGATATTAACCGGCACTTTAGTAACTGCTCCCGTATCTACAAGTAAGACCAATCTTCCCTCCCTAGCTCCTTGGCAGGGTAGCGTCATAAAAACTGTGTCCACATTGCTCGGTGATTCAGTACTATTATTTATATTTGGCATTATCTCTTCACTTTGTTTCTCTTCATATTTATGTTTTAATACTTTGTCTTTTTCTGCTTTCACTTCCAAAGTTTGCCCGTTCTCTTTATTTGCCTGTTTATGCACAACCACGGTTTTATCTCTTGATATGATATTAACCGGCACTTTAGTAACTGTTCCCGTATCTACAAGTAAGACCAATTTTCGCTCCCTAGCTCCTTGGCAGGGTAGCGTGATAAAAACTGTGTCCACATTGCCCGGTGATTCAGTACTACTATTTATATTTGGCATTATCTCTTCACTTTTTTCCTCCTTTTTTTTGTTTAATTTATTATCTGTCGCAGTATTTTCTTCTATAGTGCGCCCGTTCTCCTTATTTACCGAGTGTTCAACTGCATCGGTTACTATCCTGGTTGGCTGCTCTGTTTCTGAGTCAGTCTCCGTATCATCTTTATTTATTCGACTCTTTGTTTCTGTTTCTTTATTATACTTGTATTTGTTCTCTTTTTTATGCCAATCTAATTTTCTGTTAATTTGCGGGACCCCAGTTATTGGCGATTTGTGTTGCTATGGGCCTCTACTGGTCTGTTAGTTAGGTCCCTGCCGTTGTTGCTATTTCGCACCTGTTGGTAGATCCCTGTTCCTACTGTCTGAGTTTGTCTGATATTGCTTCTGCAGTCCCGTGCGAAATGTCCTTGTTGCTGACATTTAAAACAGGTTGGGCGTGTACCATTGTTTCTGTTTGCCCCTCTGTTCATGTTTTGTCCCGTCGTTATTTGTGGGCCTCCACGGAATTCTGTGTTTGTTATCCTCTTATTTGTTTCCGTCGTCCTTCTATCCAATTGATTTTGGTTGGGTAGGTTTCTTCTTGGCTCACAGAAAGGGGTTTCCTTGTGGCCATTTATTCTACACAATCGGCAGTATAAGGAGCCTAATCTCTTCCTGCAGTTTTCCACATCGTGCACGCTGTTTCCACAGAACGTACAGCTCACGACATTCCTGCACAGTGGCCCCATTTCATGACCGTATTTTCCACAGCTCATACAGTATGGTGTGTTTAGCCGCTTTTTGCAGCTATTCCATTCATGCCCCGTCCTGTTGCAAAAACTACAGGGGACTTCTTAGTCTATTGTGTTGATGCTGTGCGTTGGTTCGCCAAACAATTCCTCAGCGTTCTCGACTATCTCTATCAACTTAGTGAGCTCTTCCTCCTCCTGCCCCACAAATCGAGCTTTAAGAGCATGGTCCTTCAGATCCTTGATGAAGCTTCTTACCGCTATCCTCTTGAAGTCCTTCAGCATGGTTTCCCGGCCAGGCCCCACCGGCCATTCGTTCTCTATTGTTGTTTTTGCCTCATTTAATAGGCTATCCAGGCGTTCTCCAAATTTGCATGCTGACTCTCTGATGCTCTGTTTGCACCCCAAGATCAGCTCACTTATCTTATCCAGGCTTTTATTTTTTAGATAAAATTTCTTGATGGTGTTGCAGTAGGCGTCCACTGAACCAAAAGTCATCTGGGATATTTTTGAGTATGCACCCCCCAGCAGTCTCAATTTCAGGCACTGTATCACATCTTGTGTTAGGACGTTATTTGCCCCTGTGAGTACTTCTCTTTCTACCATCTTGCATCCTTGTATGTACCTGCATACTTCTGATGGTAAGTCAGGTCCATCGGTCCCGAAGAATGATGGGACCGTGTTGTCTACGATCTTAATAATCTCATACAGCGAAGGCATTTTGATCCTTTCAATTTCCGCTCTCTCAGTAGTATGGTTTTGCTGGGGTGACGGTGATCGTCTTTCTATGTTCCGCTGGTAATCATCTTGGTAGTGGGCAGTGTCCACGCAAGAACTTGTAGACTGTCCATTTAATAACTATACTTGTCGTTCTATTAATTTGTCTGTCTGCGTCTGTGGGTTGTCCATTAAAGCTGTCTTCTACTTACCCATGTTCCGCTGGTTATTATCTTCATAGTGGTCTGTGGTTTAGGCTTATTTTCACTTTATATTATTATTTTATTATATGTGTTTGTTCGCAACCACGCAGAATTTCTACGATCAAAGTAATTTTCCTTTTTGTCCTGATCCGCTTTAGCGATTAGTCCTGCAATGACAATACAAGGTAGCTAGAGGTTAGAATTTTATGTATTTGCCCTGTGCAGTTCTATACCGTCGAATGTAGGATGCAACAATACAAGATAGCTAGAGGTTAGACTTTTATGTATTGTTGGTTTTGCTACACCGGACAGTTTTTTCTTTAGCAAGATCAACACAAGGATTATTTTATTTGATGTAATTATTAACGCGGCTACCGGCTGCACCAAAATGTTATGTTTAAAATTAAAAGACTTATTTTTATTATTTATTTTAATTATTTATTTTTATTAACCACATGTTATGTCTAAAATGCTACTTAGCCTTCACAGGGACCCGCTTTTTAAGGCTGGTGTTTGATCAGGTTTTTGTTTATACAAATATATTAATCCTTCACAGGGACCCGCTTTTTAAGGCTGGTGTTTGATCAGGTTTTGGTTTATACAAATATATTAAGCCTTCACAGGGACCCGCTTTTAAGGCTGGTGTTTGATCAGGTTTTTGTTATGTGTGTTATGTGTTAAGAACTGACTCGACTAGAGCTGACTTCACTGACTACAGTTGACTAGCGTTGACTGGATAGACTGAATGGGCCTCCATACCAAATCACCCTCCGCTTTTATACCCACTTTTGTGCTGCTCGATGAACGGTGCTGCTGACGTTCCCTGCCGCTGGCGTGGTTGTTCCCGCGATACTGCTGAGTGTGCGATTATTGCAACTTCAGTATATCCATACCCGTGGAACTTCCAGCCGATTGCGGTTCTCACGATAATGCAATGTCAGCATATATCTGTAGGAAAATTACTGGTAATAACGTCAGTATTGTATGCAGCGTTATTGCAACGTCAGCATATGTCTGTGTATGTATGCAGCGTATGTTTTGCTGCTTCAGGTATTTTTTGTTGGTTGAGGGAAAATAACTCAACGTCAGTATGTGTGTGCAGCGTATGTTCCGCTGTCGCTGAGACTTCTGTTGGTTAGGGGAAAATGACTCATAACAAAAGATTTATTTTTATTATTTATTTTAATTATTTATTTTTATTTTTGTTTTATTCTCCCCAAATAAAATTATTTTGTTAGACAATAACATTGAGGACTTTTATAGGAAAAAGCAGTAAATAAATTAAAGAAAAACTTTAAAAAGAAACAGAACAATATTTTGAAATTAAAATATTTAAAAGTATAAATCAAAACGAAACACCAAATTTAAAGGAAACCGAGAGAAACCAAAAAATTAAAAACAGCAACCACATAAGCAGCATAATTAAAGCAAAAATTTAGTAGCAGAACCAATAGTCAAATACACACTAGTTTTTAGCACGAAGATCAACAGATTCTACACCAATTTAATGAAAAATATCGGAAAGATTAATTTAATAACAAATTTTAAAAAGAGAAAGAGAAGACCGATATAATTATTAGGAACGAGTTAATGCAGACATTCAAATTACCTGTATTGGTTGGTTGGTTGGTTTACGTGGCTGCCTGCTACGCGCAAGCATTCAAGTAGAATCAATGAGATTCCGTTTTGACAGACCACTCCACTCGTCAGTGTCAACCTGATTTAGGTCCGAATCCAGGCCTCAGATTCGGAGTAAGATTCTAGATCCATCCCGTCGAATTAAGGTATCTAATGAGGTCACCTAGACCTATCCCTGATACCTCCGAGAGATCGTCTATTATGCTGTTGCCTAGAAATTTGAGTCTCGAATGGTGTAAGGCCGGGCATTCGCAAAGAAAGTGGAAGACTGTTTCCTCTTTGCTTTGATCCCGGCAACTACGGCAGAACGCATTGTAGGAAAGGCCCATCCTGTTAGCGTGTCTCCCGATAACCCAGTGCCCCGTCAATACTGCGACGAGCCTCGAGATGTCCCTACGGTTTCTGTTAGTTAGTTGTGTTGTGCGCTTAACGTTGTAGCAAGGCCACATTTTCTTAGCCACCTTGCACGTGCTCAACCTGCGCCACCTGTCTTCAGCTTTCTGCCTGAAATGGTTGAGAATGAGATTTCTAATACTGCCAAATGGCATGTCTACCGATTCAGCAATGGAGACGTCCATGGCAGATCCAGCCCTGGCCAGTTCATCCGCCTGTTCGTTGCCTTGGAAGTTGCTATGTGCGGGAACCCAGATGAGGGTAACGTCAGTCTGACTACCTAGTCTGGATAACGCGTCCTTGCACTGGCTAACTAAGGTAGAAAAAGTAGTGTGTGACCTTAGAGACAGAAGTGCCGCTTGGCTATCGACAAAGATGCCGACTCTTCCTTGGACACCCCTGTCAATCAAAACCCTACACGCCTCCCTTATGGCCAATATTTCCGCCTGAAATACACTAGCTTCATCAGGAAGTCGGAATGAGAGTTTTATTCCAAGGTCACTCGAAAAAACTCCAGAGCCCACACCGCAGATCATTCTTGATCCATCAGTATACGTCCTGAAGTTAAAGTCTTTTTCTATGTTTCCCCCCTTCCACTCCCGTCTGGATGGAATAAGAACTTTGAACGCACTGTCAAAGTCCAGATGAGGTACCATGTAATCGGTGGGTTTCCTCAGTGTCGGTGGTAGCTGATCTAGGATTTTGGCATGGCCATAGGTCCTTGATCTCCACCTCCCAGATGCCGCTAGTCTTGCCGCACTGCTTGAGGATGCCGCCAATACATGAAGGTCGATCGGAATCAGATTTAGCATAGCATTCAGAGCCTCTGTAGGACTAGTACGTAAACATCCAGTAATCCCGATGCAAGCAGATCTCTGTATTCTGTATAGTTGGTCCACCACATATTTCTTATTTGTGGCGGGCCACCATACTACTGATCCGTAAGTTAATATGGGACGTACAATTGCTGTGTACATCCATTTAAGCATGTTAGGGGTTAGGCCCCATTTGGAGCCAAACATCCTCCGACAGGAGTAATAGGCAACTGTGGCCTTTTTGACCCTGTGTTGCACATTTTGTTTCCACAATAGTTTTGTGTCCAGGATGACTCCTAGATATTTTGCATTGTCCGATAGAGACAGTTCCAGATTATGAAGCCGAGGGAGTCTAAAGCTCTGGACTTTGGTCTTAGTAGTAAAAAGTACCAGCTCCGTCTTGCTAGGGTTCACACTTAGACCACAACCTGTAGCCCATTTGCTGAGTGTACCCAAGGCACTGGACATGATATCGCTTATCACGTCCGTGAACATCCCTGATACCATTATTACTACATCGTCCGCATAAGCCACAGCTTTCACTCCCGCAGTGTCCAGTCTGAGAAGAATTGTGTTAACAACGAGAAGCCATAGCAGTGGAGAGATCACCCCGCCCTGTGGTGTTCCTCTGCATGCCCATTTTGACCTCTCGCTGTTTCCTAGTTTTGCGGTGACGTTTCTTGCCTTCAACATGGTGATAATCCAGATGCTGATGTATTCTTCTACATCGGCATCCTGGAGAGACTGTTGAATGGCTGTCACTGATACATTGTTAAAGGCGCCTTCTATGTCTAGGAAGGCAGCCAAAGTGTATTGTTTATTTTCAAGGGATCTCTCTATGAACCTTACCACCTCATGTAGTGCTGTTTCAGTAGAGCGTCCCTTAAGGTAGGCATGCTGACTTTCTGAGAGAGTTGACGACCCAACAAGTCGATGTCTAATGTGAGAGTCTATTAATCTTTCCAGCGTCTTAACCAAGAAAGATGAAAGGCTGATTGGCCTGAAGTCTTTTGCATTCTCGTGACTTCTCTTGCCAATCTTGGGAATGAAAACTACTCTGACCTTCCTCCAGCTGGTTGGAACGTAGTTTAGAGAGAGACAAAGTTTGTAGAACCTAAAAAGCCAGGGTATGATAGAGCTTTTCGCGCTCTGTAACATCTTTGGCGTAATGCCATCAGGACCCGGCGATTTAAATGGAGAAAAACTGTCGATTGCCCATGAGATTCTCTCCGGGGATAAAATATTCTCATTGACAGCATATTGTTGCCCACTAGATGAACTGTCTGACCTAGTCGTGTCCGTACAGCCCGGGAAGTGGGTGTTAAGGAGGATATCTAGTGACTCTGCAGAGGAGTCTGACCAGGAGCCGTCCGCCCTTTCAACGAAGGTTGGACAGGAATGGCTCATGGACAGAGCCCTACTAAGCCTTGCAGAGTCTCTAGTGTTATCTATTGACTCACAAAAGTTCCTCCATGACTTTCTTTTGGCGATTTTTATAGCTTTTTTATACGCTGCTAGCCTTTCGCGATATGGTTGCCAGATTTTGTTCTCGTAGCAAGTGTTGAAGGCTCTACGTACCTCCTTGCGTAGCTTAGAGAGTTCCGTGCTCCACCATGGAGGGTAACTCTTCTTAGCTTTCGTTAAGGGGCAGGAAATCTCGAAGGCTTTGCTAATAGCCTTGTTGAAGACCTCCACATTGTGTTCAAGTCCAATCGTATTGTCGATTTCTGGAACTCTTTTTAGTTTTTGTTTCAAAATCCCGTTGAACCTGTTCCAATCGGTTCTCCACGGGTTTCTAAAGCATTGTTTTTCTTTGTTTTGTAATATGACCTCAAAGAGTATCCAATTGTGATCGGAGAAGGATCTCTTATTGGATACCCTCCACTTGTCAATTGAAAGCTTGAATTTGTCATTAATGAGAGTAATGTCGAGAACCTCTTCCCACCCACTAAATCGATCCGAACTCGGAAAGATAAAAGTCGGCGAAGTGCCGGAATTACATATAGTTAGTTTATTATTACCTGTATTACTGCGTTTTTTTTTTTTTTGTTGGAAAATTGTTTTTTTTGGCTTCTAGACAACCGGCTGCTGGTGTTGGTTGATTTGCAGTTGGCGAAAATTCCTCCTTTGGTGTGGAAGTATTCTTATCGTTTTCTGTTGAAACCATTGTGCGGAAGAAAAATGTTGGCTTTACAAAATTTGTACACTTCACTTGTGTATAATTAACTCAATATTTTGCTTAGTTTTATCCAAAAACTATTTGTTTTTAGTGCCCATGGATTTTGTTTTTTTTTTCAATTTATTGAAAACTTTTTGTCACTTCATGGAACAATTTTTTTTTCTTCTCAGTTTGTATTTGTATAAAGTTTTTACAAAACACGCACTTAATTTTAATTAAATTTAAACGAATTTAGTTAAAGAAAAAGTATTCACATCTACATATGTACATATGTAAATTTTTAAGAAAATTAATGACTGCATAGCAGTAGAAACAGAAAGCAATTGCAAAAATTTTTAATGTTTGCACATGCTTGCGTCGGTAGATGTTTGAATAATAGAAACAAAATAATAGTAATAAAAACAAAATAAAACCCTGCAGTTTTATGCACATTAATAAAAACATAAATAAAGCAATTGCAAACATTTTAAATGTTTGCACATGCTTACAACTACAGGGTAAAAAATGAATGCAATATATCCAAACTGAAACAATTTTTTTTTCTTAATTTTTTTTTGCATGACTTTAGTTGAGTACTTGACTGTGAAATATGATTACACAGCAAAATTCTGCCAGACTATTTCACAGCCGGGTACAACTGAATAAACAGATATACACATGCATGTATGTATGTATACAAGTAAGTTTGGCATTGACATTGAAACAAAAAATAAAAGCCAAACATACATACATGCATGGTATTTCAGTAATACTAACAATAACAATAAAAAGCACGAATTAATCTATGTTTGAATGTAAGCTTTTAAGCTAAAATGAAGAATGAACAATGAACAATAAATAAAAATTTCAAGTACAGAAACTAAAATTTAATTTTCAAATAAAGAAGAACATGCAACTTATGAAATAATTTCAACAAATTTCCTATTAATATTTATTTTTGTCTTTCTTCTAAAAAACAAACTATTTGCAATTTTAAACTTTCCTAATTTCTTTCCATTTTTGCTGTTGATTTAAAAAATTATACGCAAGTGTATAATTTTTCGTTCAAATCATTAAAACAGCAAAGGTGTTAAATTTCTTCCACAAAGACAAGGATAAATACAAGCTAAACTAAACTCATTTTTTTTTATATATATAAAAAAAAAGGAGAAGAAAAAATGTTTATATAAGTTGAAATTTGATATATGTAGTACTAAATATAATAAAGTTTTGTTTTTTTCCTACTCATTTTTGCAACGTTTTAAAATGTTTTTAAAAAAATTTTCAATTTCATGTAAAAGTTATTTCAAGGTTAAGACAAAAGATAAAGCCAATGTTAAAAATTTTATCAACTAAAGAATTTGTCACACATATGTACATACAATTTAATATTAAGTAAAAATTAAGGTCATACTCATACACAATACACTTATAGAAAATTCATATAATTTTGAAAATAACTTGAATCGAAAAAGATTACACTAACATTCTTTTCTCTATCTGTAGGCAGAAGATTTTATTTTCTATCATTTAGTACTTACATTGTTAAGAAAAAATCTTACTTAATTCCTTTTTGAAGAGAAAACTGCCACATAAAAATAAGGTTAATAATTTTTTTTAAATACCGGTAAATGTCCTGTAAATTAACAGTCAAGACTGGTATTAAGGCCGAAAATTCTTTTTAATAGAGAAAATAAAATACCTATGTACAATCGTAAAAGTAAATTACGAAAAATTGAATTTATATTAAATTTATGGAAAATGTTAAACAAAATATGATTTATTTCAGGCATACATACAATTTAAAGTTGAAATTATAGGAATTATATTTTTAACACAACTCTTCTCAACTAGTAATAAGTAATTGAGAGAAAAATATACAAAAATAAAAAAAAAAAACCAACCAAAAAATGATACGAACTTAAATTATAAAACTTAGAAACAACTAACAAATATTTTAAATTTTTGATCAAAATAAGTAGAATTAAAAAACGCAATAAGCAAAGATATGTAAGAAATTTTTTTTTTTAAATCATAATAATAAAATCCTGTAACTGGTTGAGTATAACAAATCCAAAATATTCAATATAATAATAATAAGAAATAATAGTAATAAGGAAAAATTGTAAGAAAAGAAAATTTTATATAAGTATACGTAAGAAGAAATTGTTAGTTATAAGATTAAAAATATTAACCAGCGTTTTAAAAAACAACCAACAATCATCATCCCGTTAACAATGAAGAATCCAACAATCATCAACAGCAGCCTATACCTATCAACCTCACGCAACCGCAAAACCTACATACGATACTACAACGCATACATGGACGAAAAACCCAGTTCCGACAACAATAAAGAATCCAATCCAAATATCAACAGACAAACAGCCATAACCTTCAACCTCACACAACCATAATCAACAGTTAAAGCTATATGCGATGGCACAACACATGCATGGACGGAAAACGCAGTTCCGTTAGAAAATGGGAAATCACCCCAACGTCAGTAACAACCTCAACATTTCACCAACAACATCATATTTTTTCCTTGGTGACGCAGCAAACGTACCAAGTCGACAGACACTTAGCAGTCACCAACTAATGGTAAACTGCGAACCTTCAGGCAATCGAGGCTCGGGAGATAATTACATATTACTCCGAGAGCTGCCAAAGCTGTATCGCCAAGGTAGTCGGATGCATACACACATCTATTTTTGACTTGATTCCAGAAGGACGGCTACGAAACATCCTAAGGCAGGATGTTTCTTGTCCGTAAGGGGGGAGGGATGTTATGAGTCATTTTCCCCTAACCAACAGAAGTCTCAGCGACAGCGGAACATACGCTGCACACACATACTGACGTTGAGTTATTTTCCCTCAACCAACAAAAAATACCTAAAGCAGCAAAACATACGCTGCAGACATACACAGACATATGCTGACGTTGCAATAACGCTGCATACAATACTGACGTTATTACCAGTAATTTTCCTACAGATATATGCTGACATTGCATTATCGTGAGAACCGCAATCGGCTGGAAGTTCCACGGGTATGGATATGCTGAAGTTGCAATAATCGCACACTCAGCAGTATCGCGGGAACAACCACGCCAGCGGCAGCGAACGTCAGCAGCACCGTTCATCGAGCAGCACAAAAGTGGGTATAAAAGCGGAGGGTGATTTGGTATGGAGGCCCATTCAGTCTATTCAGTCAACGCTAGTCAACTGTAGTCAGTGAAGTCAGCTCTAGTCGAGTCAGTTCTTAACACATAACACACGTAACAAAAACCTGATCAAACACCAGCCTTAAAAAGCGGGTCCCTGTGAAGGCTTAATATATTTGTATAAACCAAAACCTGATCAAACACCAGCCTTAAAAAGCGGGTCCCTGTGAAGGCTAAATAACATTTTAAAACATAACATGCGGTAAATAAAAATAAATAATTAAAATAAATAATAAAAATAAATCTTTTAATTTAAAACATAACAATTTGTTATACTGGTAATATTTTTTATAAGCCAATAGGCCTCTTGTATTACTTTTCTGAAATAAATAAATAAAATAAAATAAATAAATAATGGTTAAAGTTTGGTACTCATACGTAAAAAATAACTTTTTGTTTAAGTATCGAATATATAAAAAATGTAATGTAGTTTTTTTGTAATTCCCACATTACTCCCCTCCTAGTGAAAACGATACAGTTTTTAATTTTTCTTCAATTATAACATCTTGATTGATTTCAGAATTTTCAAAACCAACATCTAAAAAGGCAGGCTTAACACGATCTATTGATATCTTGCCAGTTTTGTTTCCGATTTGAATGTTAAAATATTTTTCGTACTTTTTAATAACTTTATAAGGGCCGTTTAATTTTGGTTGAAGTGGCTTTAAGACACAGTCATTTCTGATCCCTACATTAGTACAATGCTTTAGATCAGCGACAGGCAAAAACAGGGCGCCGCGCCTTTTGGATTCTCTTTTCTTATGTACGTGTGTACACGCATTGTAGAGAAATAAACAACTTTAATCAGTCTCGCTTGAGCATTCAAACAGACAGGTTGTGTGTATCGCATTCTTTAACAATCTCAACGTTGCCAGAAAAAAAAAAATTTTCCCAACTTTTTTTTGTAGGTAAAATAAGAAAAGATGTGTGATGAACAATATGCAATGAACTTTTTATTTTCCTTAAAAATATTTCAACAGATACATACCCAACATTAAAAAATAAAATTTTAAAACTATATTCTATGTTTGGGTCGACCCAAATGTGAATCAACATTTTCTTTACTGCGACATATTCCAAATAAAAATATTCAAAATTTGCAATTTAGCAATCTTTTCTTAATATTTGAAAAGATAAATGCACTGATTTGCTCAGTGCGATGAGCAATTGTGCGAGAAGACAGTGGAATATCCCTTATGATTTTCAGTACCAAAACATTTAAGGAAATCATTGCCCTTTCAAAAATTCGCATAAACGACGGCAAGGTTTAGCGAGAGACGTAGCAACAACAAAAAAATAACAAAAATAGAAATCTAAGAACTTTGCACTAACGAAATGTTTATAGACATTCTTAATCCAGAAAAAACCAAACTTACCCACATTTTTATATGGGCATCAAACATTACCAGTGGCAGCACCGTTTTATTGTGAGAGGGAGAATAAATATAACTCACACAGTAGCAAAATGTAATAGTATAGGTTGCCTATCGCTGATTTAAATGTACTTAGTGCAAAGGCCTACTAGGTATCTTAGCACTAAGCAATTTAATTATCAATTAAGTGGTTTGATGACCACTATTAAATATTAACAAGTTCCGGCTTCTATTCTGCACAACTTTAATTCTCCACCGCTCAACTTCTATTTTCAACTCTTTTGTCACCGCTTCAACTTCTATCTTTCAACTGCATCTACCTTTTTTTTGTTCTATGGCTTGTTACTTTCTTGTTTCTATTCTTTCTGTTTCTTTTCTGTCTGCTTCCATAAAGGGCTATTAGACACGCATACTTGTCTGCAAATATGTACGATGGCATACCAAAACTCACTGTCTAATAGCATGTATGTCGAGTACGTCAGACATGTATGTTGGTTTTCAAAAATTTTTGATTTTCTGATGTCTGCCGCACACCAACATACACACAACATACATGTGTACTGAAGTATGCCGTCAGCGTAGTGTAATAGCAAAACACAAAGTATACCATCGTACATGTCTGCAGACAAGTATGCGTGTCTAATAGCCCTTATATGTCAATATGGATGATGCTAATGTAGCGATGTTAGCATCCCACAATTAACAAAAAAAACCAGTAAACAAATTGTTGCAGATTTTATATTGCTTAGAGCCCTTTTACATATTGGCAAGTGAAAGGCAGACAATTTTGTTATTCTCTTTTGAACTTGTACGTAGCTTTTACATATTGGAAATTAATAGACAGACAGAAATTGTTCGTATCCCCTTTTCGTTCTTTTTCGCTGTTGTTGTGTATGTACAAAATTTTTCGCACCACATGCAGTAATATTAAAATGCCAATGGTGTGAGAAAAATGATGTGAAGCAACAACATAAAAAATGCGAAGAGTGAAAGAGAAAAACGAAAAATGTCCGTTACAGAGGGTCGTGTACTATACACTCTGCATCTTCACCCCTTCTTCAACAAACTTCGTCTGTCTACACAAGAGCGAAAAACGAAAGCGTTTGTCAGGGTGAAAAAAAAGTAATTTCCAAACCCTGTTATGAATAACATCCCTGTATAATGGAATGTGATATAACTTGGGGGTCACACGATCAAGTGTTCATTCAATTTTTGTTTCAAGATACAATTCTCTCTCATTTTTTTACCAAACACTCACACTTTTAAAATTTGCTGAGAATTTGCTTTCAAATTTTCGTTCAATTCAGTGTTTCAAATTGCTTTCAAGAAAGCAGCTGATTGCCGCCATAATTTTTTGTGTTCTTGAAAGCAAATTGCTTTGAAATCGCGTGCAGCCTACGTCACAGCTTTCAATTTTTGTGAATTTTGACAAGCAGTTTGTGTAAATTTCTTGAAAGAGAATTGAATAAAAACTTGAACGTCTGACTGCAGTGTAAGTTATTACATTTTCCTCCTTGAAAGAAACATTTGCCACACGATCGTTTACCGTTAGTTTTTTACAACCAATCAAAACGCGACACCCACTAAAAATTTTTCAATGTCAGACGCTGTGAATGAGAAGTTGCAGAATAAGTACAGGCAATTAGAAAATGAGATGCGCTTGTGCAAGACGGTTTAGTTTTTTTTGTGCAATAATTAAGATTGAAATAACGAAAAAAAAAACTACTATATCAAAGCCCAAGTAAAATAGATGCGAGTGAATTTATTAATTGGATAGGACAAAGTCAATAAAATTATCAGAAACTGTACGTCATATGAATACTTTATTACATCGAAAGTCAAGAAGTTTATTTTATCTCAATGCCTTGGAAGAATATTTTCACACCATTAGAACTACTTGCTTTTCGAGTTCTTTATTGTACGCAACACTAAGTACAACATGACGATTAAAACAAAACAATGTACACATGTAATACAACATACACAATAGGTACATACCAACTTCAATTGTGTAGCGTAACAAACGATTATGATACACATGTTGAAGTTGTAACTAATGCCACCAAAGTAATTTGGAACAAATATTGAATTACAGAAATTACTGTGTGCATGTTGATGACACATGAAACTTTAATTTTATTCTATTTTATTTTATTTATAAATCGAGTAATTTACAAATCACTCAATTCTGAATTATCATATAGATTCTCATAACTAGTATTTAAGCTAGAATATTTTGTAAATAAAATCAACTTCAACTAACAACATAATTCGGCACTTGTTGCCTGCGTTTTTATTGGAGCTTCAAAAACTATTTTAGCAGTTCTTTAGAACGCCTACGAATAAGCGGCCAGAAAAGATAACGCTATAAATAACACAAGAAATTTAAAGTTGCTAGTTTAATGGTTATTCCATTTTTTTTATTGGTATGTAGGCTTAGTTTAAATAAAGATACATACATATGTATTTTAATTATCGAATTGCGAATTTTGCTTTAAAAATGAGGAAATAGAAATTGTTTCTGGCAATGCTTCTTACGACATGTGAACAACGTTATTAGTAAACGGTTTGTGAGTGTGTTGGTAAGCCAAAAACAACATAGAGAGTTCATACCACGTAAAAAAGCCAGTAAAAAATAATCAGCTGGCGCTTCGAGAGTACCTGGTAAATAATTGCATCATGTAGTTAACATAACACGCAAAAGCAGAATTGTAAAGGAATTAAGCCTTCTACATTTCCAACTTCTGGCACAATACATTGCATAAGTTGGGGTCATCCCCTGAGTGCTGGTACATAAAAAAATTATTCCTGGCCTGGATAAGTCTTGAGGCTCTTAGAACATAAAGTCTCTTCCTTTGTTTTGTTGTTATCAAATTTCGTTATTTCTACAGTTCCAGAAGAGTGGTTATGGGCAAAAATCCATAAGCAACTCTCGTTATAATCTCTGGAAACAACAATAATAAAAAGGGGACATTAATAAACAAGCATAATAATTTCAATATGGAAATATGTGTGTCAGAGTATCAAATGTGTTGGTAGAGTACCACTGTACTTTTTGATGTCAAATAGTATAAAAAAAAGTACGATGGTACCAACTTTCCTATCACTGGCCCATACAACAATTGTAGAAACTCAAAGCACACGTATTCTACACATATATTCTTGTTTATTTAGTCGTCAATGATCAAGCGACGAATAGTAGAGTTGTCAACCGATTAAGAATAATTCGATTAATCGGTTAAAGAGAACCAAACACTTGTTCGAATAATTTAAAAAGGTCGAATTTCGAATAAATCGATTAATTAATGTCAATTAATCGAACAACTTTTTTCAGTTTAAAATGCATACGTAAAACATGTTTAAATTTGTTTGTATGAAAAGAAACAAAGCGAGCACCTTATACCAACCAAATACATATTATTATGGATGTTTGTAGTTGTTGTCGAACTGCGCACACCTAGTAGTCATGGTATCTTTTAAATGAAACGCTAAAAAATTTTCAAGAATGGGGGTTTTTCACTCTCAGGTGAATAAGTTAGAACTACACTAACAGTCAAAAAAGAAACAATTACTTTATATAAATCTTTTCACGTAAGTAGAAAATGTTGTTATTGTATTATATTTTAAAGTATAAAAAATTGTTAAATCAACAACAAATAAATTAATAATTCTTTTGCAACAGATTTACTAAAACGTATTAAAATAAGAATAAATGAAAGACGTACATAATTTTTAAATACGTTAATAATCACCTCTATCGTGAATAAGAAGTGAAATTTTTGTTCACGTGAAATTTTAATTCCACTCGAAGGGAAAAATGGTATCGTGAATCTCCCGTGAAAAATTATTCCCGCTATCAGTTGTTAGTGAATGTAAAAAATAAAGAAGATTAAAAATATAAGAAATCATAGAAATTTTTGTTCAGTCATACATTTAAAGAAATTTAAAAAAAACAAAGATATTATTTAGTATTAGTGATAAATTTATTGTACACTTCCAGTTTTATGTACTTAAATAACTTTTAAAAACCCAAGTCAAGTTAAAGTGTACGAAATGTTTAGAGTTGGAACAATTATTTTATTACAAGAGGAGGAAAGCAAGCACCAGCGAATTGTTCGCCGAGGATTGCGGGACGCATCTAACCCCTTGGAGTTACCCGATACACTGTAGGTTACTTAATTCAATTAAAAATCATTTTAAATTAATTCTCTGCATTAGATTTATCCAACATTACAGGTTGAACAAACCTGCATTTTTATACATTCTGGACACACTGAATAATTGTTTGCCTTCTGCAAAAAAATCATTTGGAATTCCGCGAATATTAAAGCTAAGTGCCTGCTTACGGTTCTTTGCAGAGGGAGGTTATCAGAAAGGTGTAGCCAGAGATTATGAAATCGGAATGGCACAATCAACGTTCTGTGAGGTGCTGTCTAACGTTTTGGATGCTCTGGAGCTAAACCTTTGCCGGCAGTGGATAACTTATCCGACTGAAGAGGAAAATAAAGTTACAGCTCAAGACTTTTACCGCAAATTTGGGATACCTGGTGTTGTGGGATGTATTGATGGAACACACATCAATATTATAACCCCAAAAGTCAATAATCACTTATTTTACAACAGGAAAGGAAACCACATCTTAAATGTTACACTCGTAAGTTTTCTTTTTGTAAATAAATACATATTTTTATTTTTAAATATGAATATAATTTTCTTAAAGATATGTGATAGTAAAATGAGGATACGATATGTTGATGCCACACATCCTGGAGCATGTCATGACTCATTTGTTTGGAATAGCAGTTCCTACAGAAGTGCAATGGAACAAAACTATTTACAAAGGCGACTCCGAGTATGGCTATTAGGTAAGTAACACAAAACATACATTTATAATAAATTCAAACATACATATGTATATTTATATTTTATATTTATGTACATACCTATGTTGTTTAAAATTTTTATAGGTGATGGCGGATACCCTTTAGAGCCTTGGTTGTTAACACCATATAGAACTCCTATATCAGGCTCGAATGAACAAAAATTCAATGACATTCATTCGAAATGCAGAAACATAATAGAACGTACAAATGGAGTTCTGAAAGGTAGATGGAGGTGCTTGCTAGGGGCCAGGGAGCTACACTATGAGCCACAAAAAGCAGCAAAAATTATAAATGTTTGCGTAGCATTGCACAATATCTGCATTGCATATAAGTGCGAGCAAGACTGTGATACTGCTGATGTGGAACAAATTCATCTCCCCCATTTAGATGAAAGTGAAAATACCAGTGAACGCAACAGGTTTCTGGCTGCTGCTCAACGTATTCGTGATAACATAGCTAACTCAATGTAAAAAATGTTTAATTTAAAATTTTGTTTATTTATAATTAAATATAGAAGTAAGTAACAAATAAATAAAAATCATAATGATAAAATTCAGTTTTTTTTTTATAAATATACATAGCTAAAAACTAAAAAACAATCAGTTCAGGATTTATTTTCATACATACATATACATACATATGTATATAAATAGGTACTCTGTAGACATCTAAAAAAAACAAATAAAATTCACTTTAACGCTAACAAACTAAATGAGTATCTACTTGGAAGCATTCTCTTTCAGTATTTGAAGTTTAATTTCCTCTATTTCCAACAACTTTTTGTTCTTCTCTATCTTGCTTTCTACTTCTTTAAGTCGTAAGTTTTCACACACTGCATGATGTCGCTCCAACATTTTAATTTTTTTGGATTTAATATCATTGCTCTTCTCTAAAGAACGCTACACTCTTCGCATAATTATCTCCATTTCTTTGTTGGGAGTTTGCGTGGAGGCAGCTATCTCAGCAATTTTTTGGTACATGTTCTCTTGTGTTTTCACCTCTTTGGCAATAAGATCAGCAGTTGTTAATTTTTCTTGCGGGTCAGCTCTTTTGCGTTTCAGAGAATATTCCCTTTTTTCAATAGAATCATCTATTATGATGCAGTCTTGTCTGGGTGGTGTCATTTGATCCGGGTAGACTGTTTCTTTAGTACTCACCCTAATTTCTTCATCGTGAAAAACTTTTGTTGCTGCAGGTAGCTCATTTTGCTTTTCGCTGGCACTTGTACACTCGGGTAAGCCAAAAATGAATGTGTTGTCCAGACCCTCTACGGACTCCTTCATACCTACCAAGTCGTATATGAACTGCTCGCTTACTGAGAGGCATTTACTTTGGTTTGGGCCACCTCCTGTCGCCTTTAGGTTTTTCATGTTCGCTGCAGCTTTTGATCGGACATACCGCTTTTGATCTGTCCATACCTTGAATGCAAATTACATACAAACGTAACAAATATAAAATATACAAACAAAAATATTACCTTCTTCCATTCAGTGACATTTTTAATGGGAGGGCCAGCGCTGTTCAAATCTTCTGTAAGGCTTTTCCAAAATTCTGCCACCACGTCTTTCGAAAGCTTTACAAATCCACAAGCAATCGACCTGTTGCTTTGCATTTTATTGAGCAATATATCAGTTTGTGCCTTATTAACGGATCTTGCCCTTAAAATAAATTTTGTCATGTTTAATATTCGAATTATTAAAAGTTTTACTTACATTTTCTGTTCTGCTCCCCACCAAAAATAAAGTGAACAAATTAAAGGGAGAAGTGAAAAAATTCGCGGGAGAAAAATTATTCACGATAAGGGGATTTTATTTTAGCGTGAATGAATTCACGGGGAATTTTTCCCCACGATTGCAAATTTAGGGAAGAGGGAAAAATTTCGAGGGAAAAATTATTCATGATAGGGGTGAATATTTTTTAAATTCTGGAAATTTTTCGAGCAATGAAAGTCTTTTAAAATATTCTTCAAAAAGTGAAACTAAAGAAAATGCAAATTAGTTATACTCTCGATTATTCTATGTTGAAAGTAACCACAACAATTCAGATAAAAGTAATGATATAGAAGAAGTTATTAGTTGTAAAGAACTCAAGACTTGTGCTTCTTATACAATTCTTTATTAAATTAAATATTATTTATTATTACTAATTAGATTGATCAGTGAATTTCTTCTTTAGTTTAAATTCTTACCATATCTTAAACTTAAGTGCAATTGCATTTGTCGCAAAACCGGTATTATTTATATATAAACATATGTAAGTTTGTTGCTTTTATATTTAGCGGAATTATTAAATATTCATATATATACATATATATATACTCTCATTTATAATTGAATATGGTGAGCGCCAACAAATTTACTCATTTAGGAACTCTTAAAATTATTTCAAGTATTTTCTAACTTCTTGATGTCAATATTTAAGTGGTACCTTAGTTGAGTACTATGCGCGTAGACTGTTAATCCAATGACCAGTGGTTCAAGTCCCAGCACAGCATCGGTGAAAAAATAAAATTTGAAGAAAAATTTAATATTGCGATATTACTGTAAAACTAATGAATAAATATATTTTTTTTTCATGTATACTAACTAAGTAGATTTTGACTTATTTAAACTAACTTAAAGTTAGCTACAAGTAATGCAAAGAAAAACTGACTACTCCTAAGACATCGCAATGTTAAAAAAGTTAGTTATTACCATACATTAAAGTTAGTTTAAAGTTAACTGAGTTTCGGACAGGGATATTATACAAAAGTACAGCAATCAATAAATGTAACATAATAAGTTATAATAAGATTTACATATATATGTATATATATATATCTAATATATAAAAATTTCGTGTCACGAGATTTGTTATCGAACTTCTCCGAAACGGTTCGACCGATTTTAACGAAATTTTTTATGCATATTTGGTAGGTATGAGGTTAGGTTTTAAAGTATATTTTAAACCGCCAGCGGCACGAGGAGAAGAGGGAGGGGGCAATTCCTGTATTTACTAAACTATTAACCCAATTCGTATTTTAAACAGAACAAAATTATTTTTGTTGTTGAATGACAGATTGCGCTATGTCCGCCTCATTTACGAGAAGCATCGCATCATATAGACAGAAAGATGGAGCTACGTCCGCCTCATTCACGAGAAGCGCCATTGTTCGTATTTCAAGTAGAACAAAATTATTTAGGTTGTTGAAGGATCTGCCTATCAAAATTGGAAAAATGGGTTGATGAGTGGGGAGAATGGTTCCCCCATATAAGAAAATAGCTTCCGGGCGAAGCCGGACCATCATCTAGTATATATATATACAGTGAAAACTCTACTAACGGACACCTCCCGTAGGCGATCACCTCTTTTTAAAGGACAATTTTCTTAGTCCCTTTGTTTTCCAAGCATTTTTAGAACAGATAACGTAGACGAACAAAATTGTTAACCAATAAAAAAAGTGCTAATGGTGCGAGAAAACTACAATAAATAGATATGCATACAAAATTAACATACCCCACAGCAAAACTATTTTTGCATATAAAATTGTGTGATTCGCATTTTTTTATGTTTTTTTTATATCTGGACGAAATTCTCTTACATTAAAAGAAAAATTTAAAATAATAAATGTGCAAGAACTAGAAAAACTATTCTATTCAAAGTAATCGTATTAAAAATTCAGACATTAAAAAATACTTCAGATGATGATGTGGTATGCACTCAGATCTCGTTTTATGCGATAGATGCGTTCCAAAAAAATCGCATAAATTGAATTAGCATAAAACGATACTCTAGCTTCATATAAAAAGTAATGATTCGTTCCAAAATTCTGAAAACCCTCTTAAACTCAAATTTTAGTTAAATAATCAAAACCAAATCGTATAAAAAAATAAACAAAAATATGGTTATTAAAAAACCGATTTCAATTAAAATGTTACAGCACTCGAATCATTAAATCACAGCACCGTAATTAAACAAATGAGCACAACACTCATACATACATACATACATACATACATACGTATCGCCTATGTATAGAAAAAATACAAAAGAAAACAAACTATAACGATTATCATGGTGGAATTAATAAGGTGCGCTTATCAACGCAACAACAAAAAACGACATGCATTTTGTTTGTGTAAAAATTAGCCAATGTTGTCAAAAAAAAAGCTGTATACATAACATACATAGTTACGGTGACCATAATTTTCGACAAAAAAAAAAGGACACTCAATATTAAATAAAAATTATTGGTATTAACTTAATTACATATGTAGATACATATAGTTTATATCAATAAAATAAAAATATAATTCAAACAATGTAATATTAGTGACTAGTACAAGTAGTTACATATGTATGTACATACTTATATTAATGTTTAAAACAGAAATTAAATATGCCTAGAAGTTCACACGTCGTTAAAACAAAAAATTAATTAATTAATCAAAATTAACAAAGAAATTTAATTTAGCCAATAATACAAAAATAACAAAATGCAATAAATAAAAATAACTAAAAATAATAGTTTAAAGATTATAATTCTAATAGATAATTATCTATTATTGATATTTTTATGGAAAATGTATTTTTTTTTATTATATCAATGTTATTTGATAAAAACAATTTAAATTCTGCACATGGTCTAATAATCAGGTCTGCGCAAGAAGGAATATGGTTTTTTGTAGGGTTGTGTTTTGACCGTTAAATAATCTGCAAAAATATGGTAAGTTAATTCGGTCTTGTCAAAAGTTATTTACATTTTTGGCCGCCATCATGAATATTATTGTTTACGTTATGCTTTTTGTTTTTGCATAACCAATAAATACATACAAAACAACTTTTGTTTTGTTTTGTATACAGCTTTGTTTTGACAATGTTGAATTAATTTTACACAAACAAAATGCATGTCGATTTTGTTGTTGCGTTGATACGCGCACCTTATTATTCCACCATGATTCTGCACACACCATTTGAAAGCCGACCAAAAATTTCACACATTAAACATACACTTTTCAGTGTTGCCAGGCAATTCCTGTTTTGGGTGGTTATAAATTTATATTGTATTGAGTTTAAAATTTCGTTATTTTGAGAAAATAAAACTTTTAATTTTGGAAACTAAAGAAGAACATTAGCCATCAAAAATAAAGGACAAAAAAGGACAATTCAATTAAAAAAAGGACAATTTATTTTGTTTAAATTTTAAAGGACGTTGTGTCAAAAAAGAGGACTGTCCTTTTAAAAAAAGGACGGATGGTCACCGTATACATAGTGGTTATGCAAAAACAAAAAGCATAATGTAAACAAAAATATTCATGATGGCGGCCAAAAATGTAAACAACTTTTGACAAGACCGAATTAACTTACCATATTTTTGCAGATTATTTAACGGTCAAAACACAACCCCTACAAAAAACCATATTCCTTCTTGCGCGCACCTTATTAATTCCACCATGAACGATTATAATACTTATATCAGTGATGAAAACTTGGTTTAATTTAAAAACGATAAAAAAAAGCTTAAAAAACATCTAAAATTTCAAAATCTGTTAAAATTGTAAAAAATCGTTAATTGAAAAGTTGCGTAAAGAGAATAAATTTTTCCAAAATCTAATTTAATAAAAATAAAAACCAAAATTCGTTTGAAAGCAAAAAAGTTGAGCAAACTATTATTTTTAAAAGATTATTTCTTAGAACAACCTAAATTGTCTGATTATATGATAATATTATAGATTAATCTATTGCGGGCTTTCAAGGTCTGTTTTAATATTAATGAAAATAAAAACTATTGTTTCATAATAGTATCCAACGTTTCGCTGGTATGTTCCAGCTTCCTTAGGGATAAGATTTTTTATTGAATCTGGCAACGATATTTAAACGTAATAAAATATAAATAAATAAGTATAAATGAACTATTTAGCAATTACAACAATATTATAAAAAAGCTTTACTTGTTTACATAATTAAAATTATTTTGTGTTGTGGTGTTTTTTGACAAAAACGAAATTCATTTTAAACATTAATGAAAAAATTGACAAAAAAGTTATATGTATTTGTGTGTATTTGAACTAATAAAATCGACATATGTACATCAGTTCAAAGTAAGCTCAGTTATTACATTTTTGAATTTTTTTATGTATTAATAATTTTAGGTATTTTTTTTTTGTTAATAATAATATTAACTATTTTATTTTTAAGTGTTTTTGGTTATACATACATACATACGTATGTATATGCATTATTGTGTTAATAAGAAACATATATATGAAAAGTAATATTATCAGGCTCAAGTTCAGTTTTATTGAATTAATGAAAATTCAAAATTACTAAGAGGTTTTTTGTGTTGGAATTAGTAATTTTGAATTTTCATTAATTCAATAAAAGTGAACTTGAGCCTGATAATATTACTTTTCATATGTAAATCAATATAAGTTCAAATAATAATTACGTTTATTCGTAATAATAATAATATAAAGAAACATATATTTTTTAAGCATTTTTTTATTCGTTGTTCTCATCGACTAATCGAATAATTTTTTAGCTTGATCGAACGAACAAAAACAATTATTTGAATTATTCGAACAAAGTAGAAAAGCCGAATAATTGACAACTTTAACGAATACACATTGGCGGGTGATTATGCATTTTTTGTGTTTTTGTCAATAATACTATGCCAGCAAACAAACAAGTTTCATATCAAACTAATTCATAGGAAAACCAGAATTATGCAGTCTGAAATGCTTTTGGCAATATGCAATGCCTCTTATGTTTCCAAACATTTAAAAAAATAGTAAAAATTTTCTAAAAATGGGATTAAATATTTCCTAAGGAATTATAATCTTGACCATAAGCAAACGTATGACTTATGTATATATTTTGTAGGTAGTTCTGTAACCCACCCTCTCTAATAACTCGCTCACTAATACTATGGCGTGGTAATGTATTCACAGTTTGAATTTTGAACATCACTGACGTAAACGCAAGAAAACGGCTGTTAGAGTTGTGCAATATTTTATTTAAAGTTATTGTACCGGAATTATAACCACAATCACATCTGGCAGCACAACAGCTATCTACTTCGTTGTTTCCATGTACCATGATTGATTGTATCCTTATAAAATACGACTAGAATTACGTATACATACACATAACTTAAAGGGTAAACAATTTTACAGTTATCTTACGACATTAATACCACGCAGCAGGAAACATTTGGTTTAAAAATGTGAAAATAAAAAGAAGTGTATAAAAATTAAAAAGAAAAAAAAAAAATTTAAAGAGCAGGACCAGCTTAAAATGTTTTGTTAATAAATGCAAACAACATGATTTAATAAAAGCTGGAAATGTAAGTATGTAAAAAATATAGGAAAATGTTTGTACAAACGCATACATTATACATATACATACATATGTACATATGTAGATGTTTTTTTATTCCTGGAATGAAAATCATCGTAAGACCCTGGCAGTGGTAGATTTACCAGGAGTGCAGGACTTTAACACGCTAAAAGTACCACTGTACAGTGAGCCAAACATAGCCCGTGGAACTGCCACAAGGCTTTACATGTGTCAACATACATACTTATATACATACATACATATTTATGTATGTATAAATGTACATACTTTGTATATACATTCCTACAAGAAAATTAGTGATCATATGACCACCAACAGTGCTGGCCTAAAATTCGGCCTGGACGTACTTAAAACAAAACTTATTATTTTCTTAAGGGAAACATGAAATAACTGTCCAAAAACATGGTTTTGAATCTTTGTCGAATGCCTATTGATAATGTTCTTATGCCTATATACATACATACATATCTATGTACATATGTATGTATAATATACAACTCACTCCCTGTGGGTCCATACATACATATATACATATGTATGTATGTAGATATATGTATCTACACATTAAATGAAAGTCAAGGTAAAAATAATTCGTCATGAGTTGCTACATTTTGGTCTACTATTATAGTATATGGTGTCCTTCTAATCTTTTGTTCAAAATACATGCATACATAATATGTATGTATGTATGTATGTATATATTCTGTAGTATATAAACAGATATGTATGTATGTATGTATTTTCTTAATAACATAAAGTTTTTAATTATAATTCTTTGTGTGGCCTTTTCAGGGAAGTTTTTTTTTAATTATCAGTTAATATGTATTAATAAAAATTAAAATATTTGAATAACAATTAAAATTGAAACGAAAGCTTCTACAAAACAAAATATTGTCAAAAAAAGTAGTGGAACAATCTTCAAAATACACAACAACGAAAAAAAACTACGGGTAGCACTCCGGGAGTGCCGATAGAAGTTAAAACGTTTTGTTATTAGAACAATACACGTGCTATTGCCATAAAAATTATGCGTAGATATAAACAATTATATAAATACATGCAACAAATTTAACCACTTATCAAGGCGTATGCAACAGGTGAGCTTACTAGTACAGCTGACTGAGCTCGCTTTATAGCAAATTTTCATACAAACTGATATAGTTTGAAGAGAGTACATACAAAATGGTTATAGTTTGATACTCATACGTATTAAAATGCTTTAAATTTGTTTGTGTGTTTTGATATGAAGCGAGTGCTTTATACCAACAAAATACATGTTGTTTTTGGATTGTTGTACTTGTTGTCGAAATGCGCATACGTGCTAGTTTTGCCATGCCACTTATTGTAAACGGAAATGCAACTGCGCCCGAGAAGTTAACAACCTAAATTTTTTTCGTTCAAAATGAAGAGAGCGCCATCTTTGTATACTCTTCTTAATCAGTTTCACTCAAATTGACGAGTGCGCCCTCTTTGGTGCACCAACAAATGAGTGTTTTTCTTATATATGGCAACATCACGCTCGCTTCATTTTGAACGAAAAAATTTAGGTGTTGGGCCTTACTACGGTTCTCGATTCGACTGCTGTAATAGATTAAAGAAAAATGTTGTGTGTTCCTTTAATCTAGTACAACAGTCGAAGTCGATTCGAGAACCGTAGTAAGGCCCAACACCTAAATTTTTTCGCTCAAAATGAAGCGAGCGTGATGTCAAAAACTATGACGGTGTCGCGAAATCAGAGATTTTAGTCACCCAAAACCTCCGTACCGCGCCATTAGAAGTTTTCACTTCAAAAAATAATAAAAATACTAATATAAATACATATGTATGCTTGACCACCCACCAAATATTGGAAAGTCAATAATTTTGGGACAGTTCAGTTATAAAATACATAAATACATACATAGTTCAAGTGGAATTTTGTAAATGAAGCAAATAAATAGTTTTTAGTGCACATATGAATGTTTTTATATATGTATGTACTTGTGTATACAGGGGGCTAATTCTCGCACTCGTATACGAGCGAAATCCTAATCGAACGTTCGTGTTTACATTTTTGGGATTCTCTGACACGCTGAAATTTCTAATGATGACACTCGATAGCGAGTAATCGTTCGAACGCAAGCGTGCGAGTTTTTGTTCGTAAGCAAAAAACCATTCGTAAACATCAGTAACGTTTTTATGTGCAAACAAGAATAAAAAAGAAAATGTAAGTAAATTTTTTTTTTTAAATCTATATATGTATATAAAATTGTAACGTTACTGACTGACTGATTCATCATCGCACAGCCTAAACGCCTGAAGGCAAAAACTTAAAATTTGGACCAGGGCTTGGTCTCTCCCCAAATCGATCCACTAAGACGGGATTTTTGGAAATTCGAATGTTTAGGGGGTAAAAAAGGGCAAAAACGGTAACCTTATATCTCTAAAACTAAAAGAGATACAAAAAAAATTTAATGCTTATCGTTGTTTTTTAGAAAAATAAGCGGACAGGTGTCTGGTACTTTTTGGAAATTCAGACCTTTAACGGAGTAAACGGGTATAACCTGCATTTTGGTATTGATTTGTCACCCCATCTATCTTTTAAACCCATAAACATAGAAATAAGGTTTATATCACATTTGAAACTTATTTAAAAAATCCAAATACGTATTTGGTACTTTTTCGAAATTCGGACGTTTAAGGGGTAAAAAGCGTAACTATTTTTGGTACTTTTTTATAAAACATTTTTTTTTATTTATTGACATAAACGTATTAAATTATGGGCTCCCACTACAATAATTAAATTTTTCGTGCTTCAATGGGGAGAAAAAAGTACCAAAAAGGGGAAATACGGAAAATTTAATTTCTTACTTTAGCTTTTTGGTTCTACAACTGGCAATTTATTTTAATTATCGTTAATATTCGACCTAGAAACATAAACTTCAACATGCAATGTCCTGAGTGGATAATAACCTATGAGGGTACTTTTTGCTCTTCAAGTGGTACTTTTTGAATTTCCGTTAGTTCTAATACTAGAAACATAAAATTAAACATGCAAAGTCCTGAGTGAATGAGAATTCGTTAGAGGGATCCTTTTGGTACTTTTTCGTTCTTTAACTGGTACTTTTATCATTTTCGTTAATATTATACCTATTAACATAAAATTAAACATGAAAGGTCCTGAGTTAATGAGAATTCGTTAGAGGGATCCTTTTGGTACTTTTTCGTTCTTAAACTGGTACTTTTTTTTAATTTTTGTTAATATTGGACCTATGAACATAAAACTAAACATGCATGGTCCTGAGTAAATGAGAATCTGTAAAAGGGCTTTTTGGTACTTTTTTGTTTTTTAACTGGTACTCTTTGAATTTTTGTTAATATTAGACCTATTAACATAAAATTAAACATGCAAGGTCCTGAGTTAATAAGAATTCGTTAGAGGGATCCTTTTGGTACTTTTTCGTTCTTTAACTGGTACTTCTTTTAATTTTCGTTAATATTGGACCTATGAACATACAACTAAACATGCATGGTCCTGAGTTAATGAGAATCTGTTTTTAAATGGTACTTTTTGAATTTCCGTTAGTATTGGCCCTAGAAACATAAAATTGAACGTCCAAGGTCCTGAGAAAATGAGAATCTGCATAGGAACTTTTTGGTACTCTTTGGTCTTTAACTGTTTGAATTTCCGTTAGTATTAGACCTAGAATCATAAAATTCAACATTAAATGTCCTGAGTGGAAACTATAAGATGGATTTTTTTAGTTTTTTTAACTGGTACATTAACTAAATATGCAATGTACTGAGTGCATGAGAATCTGTAACAGAGCTTTTTGGTACTTTTTAGTTCATTAACTGGTACTTTTCAAACTTCCGTTAGTATTGGACATACAAACGTATTTCGGCACGTTTTTTACAGCACTGAAGCAATAACTCGATTCGTTTCGTATCGAGTGTTATCAATAGAAAATAATTTCGTATCGAAATAAATTTCGATTCGAATTCAATTTCGATAACGACTGCGAGAATTAGCCCCCCAGGTTTGTACATACCTATGTACGATTGTTAAATTATGCTAGCTCATGTCAAAGGAATAGTGGTAGACATTATAACACTACACTAGCTGTGTCTGCACTTTTATTTGTGGAAACACTTACATACATATAATCTGTAATGATCTAGTTAAAAAATCGATGCCTGATGAAAAATGATAAATTTTAATTCATAAAATTAAAAAATAAAAAAACAATGAATGTAAAAAACAAAAATTTCGCGTCCGGCTCGCCAACCCCTTTATCCACCGCTGGGGATAACTCTGCTATGAAAACGTGAATTTTTTTTATTATTAAAGTAATTGTTTTAAATTTTTGATGTTAAGAAAATTTTACGAAACATTTTTATTCCAGTTGTACGTTTATTAAATATGGAAATATCGGAATAGTTTCTTTTTGTATAAGATACTCACCTTCATTGCAGTAGTCGTCGTCAACTTTGTCGGCTTTTTATTAACAACATCAATTCACATTTACTAAATATTTTATTCAGCTGACGCAGTTTGCTTATTGTGATGATGGAAAAACAAAACCGTATTTATGAACGAAAGCTTCTGAGACAGAAATTCTACATATTCAACTTACCGGATAGCAAGTAAGTAAAAATTGTATTGTATTACTTTGAAGCTTAGATCCCACTATCGGAATAATGTACCGATTTTCGTCGGCTCACTGAAATAAAGTTATAAGTAGTAAGCTAAATTTGCATTATTTGTCAACTAATTGAAATATAAAGACATAATTGGTAATAAAGCTATATAGACTTATTCCAGAATTAATTGAGAAATAATACAATTTTGGCTTAGTACTTATGAGTTAATTGCAATGAGCGGACAAAAATCGGTACATTGTGCCTATAGTGGGATCTAAGCTTAACGATTGCATAATTTCTTGTTTCCTTGTAAGGTTTCAACATACATTTGCAAAACAAAAAAAGTAAGCAACTGCGTTCAGATTTTTTGGCACACGAATCATACCAAGTGCTGTTGGTAACGATTTTAACTATGGACTATTGCAACCAATGTCTTAAAAAAGTTTTCATGAAACACTGAATGCCTTGGAAATGACAGTTTGCATCTAATGGGTTAAGTTCGAAATGACGGATGCTGAAAAAAATATAGCGAAATTCACTTTTTATTGGGTGTGTGTTCACATCAAAATTATTGCCCCAAATAAAGAAGTCCATCATCTGTACTTTAACCACAAAGGATTTTGTATTAAACACAATTATGTAACTTTTAAAAAGATTTGTAGCCATGAAATGCGTGTAGGGATTTTAGATGTTCGATATGCGAGCTCGGCCAGCAAGAAAAGTATACTGCTGATGAAGATAACTCATGGTTTTAAGGTAAAATATTATTGCAGATTTAAGTAAGCTTACTAATATATTAATTTTTAACAGGTTATATACCCCAAATGAACTAGGTCGTCTAGTTCAATCGGTCTTTGTTTTTAATTGAACTACTTATGAATGGTGAAAAATTTATGAATGTATGTATGTCACCATTAAGGGGATCCAATATAAAAGAAACATCAGTTTTCATTTGTAGAAAAGTAAGTACTGTCAAAAGCATTAAAAAATATAAAAATTCAATTTAAAAGCTAATACTATGTTCACACGGACAGCAATTTTCGCGCTCTCATTCATGGTTCGCGGGCCAACCTTAATTGAACCTACATGTTTCGCCATACAAAATTTTGAGAGCTAACCATCGTGGTTCATTTTTAAACCTTGCTGCGAACGCGTATTATTTACTATCATCTCTAATTTTGATAACAAATTATCGGTAGTTAATCTGAACTAGTTGTCCAAAATTATTTTAACAAAGAAAAACAATTGATAAGTGCTAAATTTTAATAAAAACTTTTACATTTATTTGATCATGTACTCAAGAATTTATGTTTTTAAATTTTATGTATTTGTTGCGGGTTAGCAATATCTAAATATATGTATGTATATTTCGTTGGTTGCCATATGAACTCATCAGTAGATGTTTACCGTTTATGTTTAAAGCAAATTCAAAGCTCATATATTTATACATAAACTCAGAAACAGATTAGTGAATTACAAAGCATAAAAATAGTCTTTTAATGGCAACCAGCGGTTGTCTAACTGTATACTTAGGTGTAGAAAAGTAAACACATTCATAATGAAAAATTATTTTTTGTGTATGTTTGAATAGTTTTGAAAAGACTATTTTTATGCTTTGTAATTCACAAATCTGTTTGTGAGTTTATGTATAAATAAATGAGCTTTGAAACTTTTTAAATATAAAGGGTAAACATCTGCTGATGAGTTGGTATGGCAACCAACGAAATAAATATGTATTTAGATATTGCTAAGCCGCAACAAATAAATAAAATTTTAATAAAAACATTGAACAAATAAAAGGATTAAAAAGGGTTTCCAATAAGAGTGATATGATTTCTTTAAAAATACGCATTTATTGTTAAGGATATTTAAAAGTTTTTTATATAATGTGAAATACAATCGACACCATTAAGTTCTAAATAAAACTTCATTCAAATGACCTCCACGACTTCTTCTGCAGGAACGAATTCGATGAACCCATTTTTCGAGCACTTTTTCCTCTAAATCAAGTCGTATGTCATGAATGGCACGTTCAATATTGACTTGTAAAGCTTGAAGAGAGTCTGGTTTATTTCGAAAGAGCATACTTCAAATAACCCCACAAGAAATAGTCTAATGGTGTTAAATCACAACTTCTGGGAGGCCATTCAATATCACAATTTCTTGAAATAATCGAATCTCCAAACTTTTCTCGCAATAATTCAATTGTTGCACTTTCTGTGTGGCACGTAGCCCCGTCTTGTTGGAACCAAATGTTGTCAAGATCAAATTCTTCCAATTTCGGCTATAAAAAGTTGATTATCATCGATCTATACCGCTCTCCAATGACAGTAACGGTGTTACCAGCTTCATTGCGATAGAAGTACGGACCGATGATTCCACCAGCCCAAAAACCACACCAAACTGTCAATTTAGGTGAATGTAATGGTTTTCATGAGTAATTTGTGGATTTTCTTCGCACCAGAATCGACAGTTTTGTTTATTTACCGAACCACTCAGATGAAAGTGAGCCTCGTCGGAAGAGATGATTTTCTTTAAAAAATAGTTATCGTTTTCAAGTTGTTCCAGGGCAAAATCAACGTTGTTCTTTCATATATTTCTCCATGATGAAATTGTAAACACTACTGAATTCAATGAAAACAAAAATGACATATCATGACATATTACAAATGGCCGAAACGTCACTTCAAAATCATATCAGCCCTATTGGAAAACCTTTTCTTTATATTTTTGTAAATAGTTTAATAAAATGGAAAAACAATAAATAGTCACGCGTATTTTAAACTGTAAAATTATGTCGAAGTACGAAAGAATCTAGAATGTGTCGTGTGAACACATGGGTTCGCCATTTGTATTCAATGAATTCTAGCTTACAATGTGTGTGAAGTAGTGCGCCATGTGCTTTCTAATTTCCCACGAATTAAGCGAGATGGTGTACAGAGTGTCTACTGCCTACTTACAAAGTATGTGAAAAAGTAATGAGTTTTTATATTTAGTGAATGAACACTTCACTATCCTGCTTACATTGTGTACAAGTGGTAGGCGTTCACTCCAAGAATGCGGCAAACATTTCTTGTCAATGAAAAATAGCTATCCACACAAAAATGCAAAAAGACACATACACAAAATTATTCTTTCAAAAAATATGCAGCTCTAAAAATACCAAATAACAAAATATATGCCATTCCAACCATACACAACTTCGACTTTTATGACAAACATGGTGACCTTAAAATAAGTAATATTTAAACATTTTTCTCTTTGCATCAACAAATATCAACCCTAAAAATTACTAAAAATAGATGGAGTCGTTGAATTAAACTAGGTCGTTTGTAAGCTAGCCAAGACTACATGTGATGCAGGTTATCCATTCGAACCTTATTTGATAACTTCATATCGAGCCATAACCGAAAAAAGACGTAAGCGCAAAAAAGTAAATGATATAGGGGAAGGTTTTTTTTGTTGATCTTTGGGGAAAGTGCAAGCAAGCTCGATTTTCGCGACTAATTTTATTTTTTGATATCTTTAAATTACAGTATGATCTCTGGACGGATATCGATCAACTTTTTTACCAATTTCACGCCATGATTTACTCTCTCAATAAATCTTATAACTAAATGCCGCGTTTCCAAAGTTGTTTGTTTTTTTTTTCTTTGATCCATTGCAATTTTTATCTGCATGTAACACAAGAGAGAAAGCAATCATATTGTATTATTTTATTGCCAATGTTCATTTATTGCTAAACGACTTGATTCGGCAAACCTATCGCTACGAAAATTCCCACATCTTTTATTCGGCTAAACACCAGTTTCGTGTTGCTTCTTATGTTGCACTCTCTTAGGTATTCTTATTTGCTTTCCCCGTTTGCATACACATGTTTCTTCTTCAATTTTATTCTCAGATTCTGAAGTATGTATAATATGTTACTGTAGAAGCTTTTTGCTCAAAAGAATGATTAGATCAGTATCGTTATAGGGAACAAGACGATTTTTGGATGGAAATTGAAAACAAAGTGTTATAACAGCAAAAAAAAAAACACTCTATGGGAATATACTTACAACTTGGTGCCACAACTCCATACTGTAAACACGCTGACAAAAAATTGTATATGTTGCGAATATTCCACTAATATTAATTAATTTCTTGAAACGAATAAACACGGAAGCGCCACTTCATGGTAAAAAAATACGTAAACAAAAAAAGAACTGTACATACATACGTCCAAATTGCTTTTGTTGTAAAATCATAACGGTGGATACTAAAGATGTGATATTTTGTGCGATGATGCTAAGGGGCTGTGCATATATTACCTAACGCTGTTTTCAGAGATTTTATAACCCCCCCCAACCCCCCAATCCCACCGTAACGCTTATTTATAATTTTTCAGTGCAAAATTTCAAATCCGTAACAAATCTTTAACCCCCCCCCCCCCCCCCCCCCTTGGAGCGTTATCCCATAATGATCAAACACTGTCGATTTTTATCGAAAACTGAAAATCGATAATCGTGGCGCCTACGGCTATTTGGCGGTTATGGATCGATATCGGTCTACTTCTAAGGGTAGTGCTGCCTTCATGCAGCACGATAGCTTGTGTTCGTTAACCCATGCATGATATTTTTGGCAATGCACAATGTTCCTTATTATTTGGCAACGCATTTAGTTGAGTACCAACTGTTAAAATCACGCATTGAATTTATTTTGTATGCAAATGGTTACATTAAAATGGCGGAGTAAATGTTTTTTAATTTAATTTTCTTTTTCATTTTGTTATAATATATTATTCATTATTATTTACATACAGACATATTTATTTTTGATAAAAACATTGAAAAAAATGGACACATGAGCGCAAAAAGTTATTAATTGCGGCTAGAACAAGACTGAGCTAATTCTTCAACACTGGCCAATAACATGAAAAAATTACTTTTTTCAACGTTCATATTTGCATGAAGTTTGTTTTGATTACTTAAAAACATATTTTTATGACACACAGTGGCATTCCTTAACGCTGTTTTTTTGTGCAAGACATTTCTCTGCAACATAAGGTTGCTGCTACAACATTCTTTGCATTTCATACGCAGTTTTTCAAATTATTTTATGCAACATGCGTTTAGGAAGTCGGCCCTTGATAATAAGACACAAAAATTGATAATGTTTGTGCTGAACTTCACAACACATGCATAGAATATGGCTTAAGGCCGTGCTTGACTATCCTACATAATCGTGTGATCTGCCAAATATGAGATGTGTGCTGAAAAAGTATGATAGTGTGGACTAAAAATGCAACTGTGTGACAGTCGTGCCATCACAGGAGTAATTATTGTCCACCAGATTGTTTAGCATCAGTTTTGTATGATAGTGTGGAAACCACAATACCATTTTGAATCGTACGATTTTGTAGGTTAGTGAAGCACAGACTTTAAATATTCCATATGTGTGAAGTTGTAATCGTTGATGACAGAGCCATACTGGTAATAAAGTAGACGACGTAGAAATTTTTATTATATGAGATTAAAAATTGGTGGGGGCATGGATGTTGATGATATGCATTATAATCAATCAAAAAACCGATTTCTCATTTTTTTTTAGTTACGTGGTTTTGGATTTTAGCTAACGATCTAGCGTTCCATGACTTTAATGACAATTGCAGACCGAAACCTTATTTGGAACGCTATTTCAAACTTTTGTTCCCAATAGGTAACGGTATTTTTTACCCTTTGACTACGAAGGAGCCATCAGAGTTTTCACTGATGGATCTAGGAGATACGATAATATAGGCGGAGGCTTCTTTGTGGAAAACTTCAATGTTAGAGCTCTATTTAGATTTCAGGACTGTAGCGTACTGTAAGCCAAAATATCTGTCATCAGTAGGGCTGCAAGATTGCTTAGGTACTATAACAGACCAACCTAAATTACGAAGCAAAGCGCAACGTAATTTAGCGCTTAGCTTTTACGCTTAAATGAGTAACCTAAATTAGAGCGTTGTCGTCAGCAACACTAATGTCAACTCACTTTAATTAATGAAAAACTCTAAATAAATAGAAATAGAGCTGAAGGCCCTAAATTGAGCTGAAAGTAGCTAAAGTTACATTACTTAATAAACAACAAGGGTACTTTTGCAGCCAACTTCACTTCTTGACGCGCTGTCAAAATTCGATTTTCCAATTGCATAGCGTTGACGACGCGTTATTTCGTTTGGTTTCATACATTATGTATGGACATGAGAAATTTTGACAGCCAGACAACGCTTTGCGTCATAATTTAGGTTGGTCTGTAAAATATCGGAAGACATCTTTATTATCACCGACAGCAAAACGGCCATCGCTGCTATAAACGGTGTATAAACTACCTCCATGGTAGTGATCGAATGCCGGACATCTTTAAATAATATACCGGGACATTCAAGAGTAACAATAGTTTGGGTACCGGGGAACTCAGAGTGCAATTTAAAAATACCACAACAAATAATTTTTAATCGCTATGATTATGATTATTTTTTTTATAACTTTATACAATTAATCTACCTTTGGTTGACAGTGAAAGAATTTATTGGGCAAAACAAAAAATAATGTCCTAAAATATGCATTTTTATTTGAAATGTGTGTTATTTTCTTTATATAAAATTATATTTTTAATTTGGGCGCCATAGAATATGCTTTCAAAACATTTTTAATTCTTATTAAAAATTTATAAACAAAAAAAAAATATTTCACATTAACTTTACGGTTATTTAATGGCGTTTTCTTTTCTAAAAAAAAGTGTTGCATTTATGCTACATTCTTTAATTTTCGTGATCCATTCTAAAAAATATGTAACATATTTAAAAGCGATTTCGTTCCTTTCTAATTATGTTGCACCAATAAATATGTAACGTATTTTGCCCTCTGCTATCAAGTCGGGGTGATATACTGCCCATTTTTACAACTTTGCTAAGTATCTTTTTATACAAGTAAGAACTTGTATTTTTGTCATTCTATTTGCTTAAGCGAAAAAACTTATAATTAAAACGATAATTAATTAATTAATGTTTATTAATGTTAAGCCTCAAATATTTTGTACCATTGTGGCAAACTGTAAAAAGTGTTGAAAGGTCAACATTTTTGTTCAGAAAAGAAAACGCCATAAATAAGTATTGTAATATATCCTTGAAGAAGCTACCCATTTAGTGGTAGCGATATATTGAAAAGGGAAAAATTATATAAAATAAAGAGTTATTGCTATTTTTATGTAAAAGTGGATCTTTTACTCAAAAAACAGACTTAATAATATACGAAATTAGAACAACGATTATATTTTGTAATTAAGGATGGCAATTAGGGTTGGTTACCGTGAATCCCACGGGATCCCGAAATTCGGTTTAATTTTGTTCAAAAAATCTACGCTATACGATATAATATAATTTTAGTTATTATTTTACTACCACAAGAGATTAAAGAAGCTTCTTGAAGAAATAAAACTTGCAAGTAAACCCATTCAAACAAAAAAAAAATAATTTTGAAAATCGGTTCACAAATGATAGATTTATGTTGGCAGAACTATTAAAAATATATCTGTGCAAAAACAAAAACTCAATTCGAAAGCTCAAAACGCGTCATAATTCCTTTCTATTTTATATTTTTCTATCGCTAAAGATTAGAGTATACATACTAAATTAAAATAAAGTTTAATTCTAAACCAAAAAAAACCTATATTGAATATGATTTTACTTTTAATCACAAACTGGTTTATTTGCAAGCTGCTGTTTGCAAGGTAGGTGGTATAGGAGAAAAAGAATTCTTTGCTGTGAAACGGTTTTTTCTTTACTTTTTTCTTTATACTTGTTGCTTGCTTTACAATTTATCTATAGATTAAAAATTATTTATTTGAAGAGTTAACTAAAAACGATTTTAACCTTTATTTTTTGACGAGGTAGAAAATTTACATCGTTTGTTTTATTTCTTTAAAAAGTGTTCCCTGTGTGTTCATGGAACACTAGATCGTTAGCTAAAATCCAAAACCACGTAACTAAAAATAAATGAGAAATCGGTTTTTTGATTGATTATAATGCATATCATCAACATCCATGCCCCCCACCAATTTTTACTCTCATATAATAAAAATTAGAGTTTGTTCAATAGTATTATGCTGACGGCGAAAACCGAATTGATGATCTGGAAGACATGCACTGCTAGTTACTATAGGAATCAGCTTGCTCATGTACAGTTTTTCAAAAAGTTTCGACATATTGGACAATAGACTGATAGGCCGATATGATTCAACCTTTGTATGATTCTTACCGGGCTTTGGTATCATAGTAATCATCGAAACCTTCCATTCTGCCGGATAGTATTGCAGTCGTAAAATACTATTAAAGATGAATAGTATTATTCGTTTTGCAATGAAAGGCAATTCTTGCAGCATTTTGTTGCTTATTCTATCAATACCTGGGGCTTTTTTTGAGTTTAGACTTGTAATAGCCTTTTCAATCTCCACAATATTAAATCTTAGCGGAATTTCTGGTAAAGCGACGACTGGTGGCAGTTCAATAATATCAGCAGAAATATTTGGAGTAAATACTTTTTCTAAGTGTTTAACAAAAAGAGCACCTTTTTCAGCATCAGTTCTTGCCCAGTCACAATTTGAAGCTCGTAATGGAGGTTTACATATCACCGGCCTTTTAAGTCCTCTGGCTGCACGCCACAGCGAATAATCTGATGATGGTGTTGCATCGAGTTCTTGCAGAAATTTTTGCAGCGAAGCTGTTTTTTGTGTTTGCAAAACTTTTCTAAGCTGCTTGGTACACTCCTTAAGCCTTAATTTTAGCTGAGGCGATCTGTATCGTTGCCATTCTCGTCGAGCTCTCCGTTTTTCAGTCAATAGCCTTTCTATATCTGCACAAAAAATATTGTTAAATATCGCTTGTTGATTTGGTTGAATTGAAGAAGCATTAAGAGCAGCTTGTTTGGCATGTGCTTCAAACAACCTAATAGAATTTTCTATGTCAGTAGGTGTTCTCAATGGCATATTTTCCGTGCAATGAGCACTCAAATATTTTTTGTATTTCAGCCAATTAATACGTGCAGCTGTGAGCGGTAAATCACATGTTGGTCTTGCGGTTGTGTGTGAGTAAATAGTGATAATAGTAGGCGAGTGATCTGAAGACAAATCCAAAGATGCTTCTACTTCCGTCATTTCGCTGGGCACACCTTTCGAGATTCCAAAGTCGATAACATCAGGAATTTTTTGACGATACGTTGGCCAATATGTTGGCTGACCACTTGAAACTACATTCAAACCCATTTTTGAAATTGTGTCAAACAAAACACGACCCTTAGGACTGATTAAACGTGAACCCCAAAAAGTGTGTTTAGCATTGTAGTCGCCAGCTGCTAGAAAACGGGACCCCAGTGTTGTATAAAATGCGGTATATTGACTCTCTGAAATTGAAAACCTGGGAAGAGAATAAACAGATGATATCACAAGCTTTTGATAAAAATTTTCAATACAGATATTTGTTGCTTGAAGATATTCTTCACGAAGGTCATTTAGCAGGTAGTGTTTTATTCGAGTTTTTATTAGGATTCCAGAGCCACCACAAGCTCTACCTCGAGGATCCTTAGTATCGTAAAAATTATATCCACTAATTTTAAAATATCTTCGAGACGTCAAATGAGTTTATGAGATAAGCATAACGTCGATTTGTTTATCCAGAAGAAAATATTCTATTTCATTTTTATGTTGGCAGATGCCGTTTGCGTTCCAATAACAGATTCTTAAGTTCATGGTTTTTTCAATACAGCCTGCAACAAGGTAGACTGCATTTTCAACATTTCCTGCATCATACAGGACATGTTGAGAGTAAATGTATTTACTGTTTGTATTAGGATCTCTATCGAGGCTTCAATACGACTAAAATTATGCCCTGATTCTTCATTAGCTGGTACAGTTTTTTGCGCCGGAGTCTGGTTACTTTTTAAAATATTAGCGTATGAAAATTGACTATTAGGTTTTTTCTGAGTAAGAGTCGTGTTAGACTTTAGAACATTTGAGTATTGATTATGGCTAGACGACGGTTGAGGTAACTGAGGGTAGTTTAAAGGGGTGTTGGGCTGATCGGGAGTAGCATTTGTTTTTCTGTTCGACGAATTTTTAAAAAAAGAGTAAAGAGGGCAGCCTCTATAGTTAGCAGTGTGGTTTCCACTGCAATTGCCGCATTTTTTTGCCTTGGTATAACCTTTTATTTTGTCACAGTTAGCGGTACTGTGCAACTCACCACATACAACGCAAACGGTAGGCAACTTGCAATAAGTTTTGGTATGGCCAAATTCTTGACAGTTCATGCATTGGATAGGTCCATTTTTTTATGTGGCATCTCAACTGTAACTCTTCTGTGTAACAAGTACTTTAGATTATAGATTGGGTGCGATTCATTTTTTTTAATTTTCAAGTCACCTGGCTGTAGCTCGACTCTAAAAATAGGTTGGGGGATTTTTTCCCTATTTTTGATGTTAGAAACATTTTTAACCTTGAAGCCATTATTTTCAAGGCCAGACTTAACCTCTTCTGGATCCACACTAGAGTCTATACCTTTTATTACGACGGTTAGACCTTTAGCACTCTTTAATTGGTACGTATAAAAATTTTTATTTTTTGACTCAAGGTCAGAAACTATTTTTCGGTAATTACTTTCTTGCACTACCTGTATATTTGTTTCGTTAATATTTCCGCGCTTAATTGGAGTTACATAGAACTTATTTTCTCCAATTAAGGAGATAAGGCTTTTTACCAACAAACTAGAGTTCTGCTCTCTTAAATATATCGGTGGAGGTTTACTCGACCTTGTTGTAGTCTGGTCTTCATTGTCTTGTTCAGATAAAATCGCGAAACGATTTTCGGAATTTTTTGTTTTGTTTTTTCCATCTCTGGGAACTTTCGCTGTTGAAGCTATTTGAGCTGATTTTGGACTTCTTCCCCTTTTTAACACGGTTATGTATCTGTCCATTCCTGTTTGAGTTTTATTATCATTTATTGTACTCACCGCATCTACCATTTTGTGCACGTTGGTCACCTTGTTACTTATTGTTTGTTTTTTTGTTTGTACAGCTAAGCTGACAAGTTTGCTGATGGGTGCAATTGTTGTTGCTTCTTGATCACTATTTAACATGTTCAGAGATAATGATCGCACACGAGTATTTGTGTTTTCTGTTAAATTCAGGTTTTGGTTTAATTCATTTTTTTATTGTCGTCATCAGCAACTAAAGTTATATATTGTACATTCCTACTGCTTGTAGGATTATTGTTGTTTTTATCAGAAGATGAACTCATCAGAGTTCTCTTTTTTATATTTTCACTTATATTAGTTTGTGTATGCCAATATTTATGTATATTGCACACAAGCAAAAAATAAAATAAAACCAGTAAAATAACTGTTCAATAAATGTTTTGTTTTTTTTATATTTTTTGTGACTTGCAAAATTATTTTTTTTATATTTTTTTATATTCAGTTGCGACGATTATAAAAACGCGTCTGTTCACTACGAAAGTTGAAACTGAATGATAATATATTGCCACTGAAAAATAATAAAAATGTTAGTTACGTGGTTTTGGATTTCAGCTAAAGAGATTCTGCTTGAGAATACTAGAGTGACCGAAGTCGATTCTTGTCCATGGAAATGTAGCGTTCAGTCTGATCGCCGAAAACAGAGCTAACTGCTTGGCCAATATGACCACCAGAAGCCAGTTCAGTTATCAGAGTATAAATATTATATCTAAACATTTGCGATGAGATTTTAACAGGATTACGCCAAGGTATTGAGCGTTGTCCGAGATCGTCAATGTGGTCCCGTTTAGTTTAGGCGGCACCGAATCTTATACTTCGTACCTCCTAGTAAATAGCACCAATTCAAACTTGGCTGGCTTGACGCCGAACCGTCAGTATACACTCCATTCGCTAAGGAGTGCCAGTGCAGATTCCTTTCACCGAGATACTGTATTTAAGTGCTTACTAGAGATAGCAACGGCGTAAGCAATGAATTTGACCATCTTGCACTCTAGGCTTAGCAGTAGAGAGCTAATAGCCAAATTCCACAGGATAGAAGACAAAACACCCCCTTTTGGTGCTCCCCGATTTACTGCTCTGTGTTCAGTGGCAGTTCCGAACGAGGCACTTATGATCTTATTTTTTAACATATTCCTTACAAACCTGCAGATAACCCTAGCTTCACCATGTTTTTGATTATGGAGTTCAGTTTTACGAAGTTGCAAGCTCCCTCTCTGTCAAGAAGAGCCACATAGTAAACTCCTTGTATTTAAGGGACTTCTCTATATGGCTGACCAGAGAATGGAGGGCAGTTTCCACAAAATTGCCATTTATGTAGGCATGTTGTGAGGGAGATAGAAGTTCCTTCGGGATGGACATTCTTAGGTGTATATCTATAGCTCTTTCCATTGTTATTTAGAAAATATGTCAATTTAATTGGCCTGAAATCTTTAGGATTAGTGTGGGGTATCTTGCCGCCTTTGGGGATAAAAATTACCCTACACAGATTCCAGTATACGCACGCTTTGAGTATTACAGATAGCCAGAGGACAATCCGGTCCATATTTCTTTAAACTACATCTGGTTTGATTCCGTATGGTACCGAAGATTTGAATGGATAGAAGCTGTTGATCGCCCATTTGATTCTGTCAATTTCAATGGGTACAATAACCGACTCAGGCGAAGTAAACATATCGCCGGTGTCCGTCACTGTAGCTGAAACTGGGCGATTTCCGAAAAAGTGAGTATCTTTATTGAACAATCTAACACATTCGCTTCGCAACTGTGCAATGTCTTGGCACCACCATGGTGGTTTACTTTTGCCTTTGCGTTTCGTAGGTTTACAAGACAAATTTATAGCATTGCTGAAAGATTCATTTAGGGGATCTATCGCCGAGTCAAAATACTCCATGCTATTTATTGTGGGGACTGTACCTACGTTATCGAGAAGGAGATTATTCTGCAACTCCCAATTAGTTTTCCTTCTATTCAGGAAGGAAACCGATTTCTTCACATGAATCCCTAAAGAGAATTCAATATATCGATGGTCGCAAAAGGAACAGTCATCCGAAACTTTCCAATCGTCAATTAAGCAGTTATGCTGAGCACTAACCAGTGAACTGTCTAAAACCTCAATACGATTTAGATAATAAAAGTTGGCTCTGAGCTCTATTTGATATTTCAAGATTATTGTTGAGGATAAAACCGAAAAAGCACTCACTTCTTGAGGTAGTGTTACTGCTACCCCATGCAATAAAGTAAGAGTTGCCATTAGCACAAATGGTGTATGCGTTCTGTTGATGGCCGCTTTAGCCAAAATAACACGCACCAAGTTTTTGCGGACGCTCTCAGTGGTCGTACGCAATATAGTGCAATAGTCGGTCTCCAGTGTTGCAGTTACGGTGTTTTCACACTGTAATCAGATAAAATGATGATTCGTAAAGAGTTTTCAGCCAATATGCAATAGCTAATGTAGCCAATAATGTGGTGGATGGAGCGTCTTCTTTATCGTGCTTTCAACTGATTTCACGCCTTTAGAGTGTTGCGTTTTCGAAGTATAATAAGAGATTGATTTACTTCAAGATAAAATGACAGCTTAATATGTAAATGTAATAGATTACACTGGTCAACCCAACTTTCCTTTCTTTAATTTTGTTTTAGGTTTTCAAAATTTTTCATATATATATTAACCCGAGATATACGAAAACAATCTGGATTAAGCATACAACATCTTCTTGAAGCAATATCGAAAACATCAACAAAATATACTTTAGTGTTCAATAAAAACGTAAATATAAGTTAAAATAGTAAAAGTGGGTAGTTACTTATAGCACAAAAACAAAAGCTGTTAGGGAAAAACTGTTGGCGTATTTAGTAAATACCCTTCAATTTGAGGCAGTGTTATGAATGACAATTTCAAAGCAAGTATAAGTGCTGTATACACACCTCCCGATATCAACAGTACAGTGAAGTTCAATTTATATCATTATCCTTCACCTTTTCCTTCGGAAATCTTCAGTGTTACTGAAGACTCCCGACTCCCAGCCGCACGGGGTCTTTGGCTTCGTCTAACTTCTGGTTGTGTGGTTTGCGGTTGAGTAGGGCTTCCTACGGCAGATACGGTAGGGTGTGTTTCTTGCTGAGTGCTGGTTGTCTCGCCTATACCTAATTTTATAGGATGCAGAAAAGGTTTTGCCGTTTCGTGCGTGTCAAATCTAAGCTTCAATTAGTTTTGATGTCTTTTACTAGTGTGAATACCATCTTCCCAATAGCTTTCTCGATTGTTCCTTTAATCCATTTTGGTCCCCTTCCGAAGTTCCGAAGCAATACTCTTTCATGAATTTTGTATTTGGGTATTTTATTTTCGCTTCCTGTATCTTCTTTTTGCGTTTTGTTGAGCAATTGAGTTAATAGTGTTCATATTTTACAACCGTGAAGTAATTAAGATGGTGTTTTACCTTCAGAGTTTGGCATAGAACGGTTTGTTGATAAATATTTTAACACAGCGGCTTTTACCGACAATCCGTCTTCAATATTTTTGGCTACTAACGTTTTAAATGTACGTACAAAACGTTCTACTAGTCCATAGGCTGGATGAAAAGGTGCTGTTGTCAAGTGCAGTATACCGTCAGCGTAGGAAAAAATTTTAAACTCCTCAGATGTAAGCTGTGGCCAATTATCACTCACTTATATCTTTGGCAGTCCTTCAATAGAAAAGATTATGGATAATAATAATAAAGTTGCTGAAGACGTTGTTGATGACATCTGGCAAATAAATGGATATTTAGAATAAGAGTCAACACAAATTAGCCACATACTACCAAAAAGAGGCACCGCCACGGACGCCTAGCAGAGAAATAACAGCACTCACCCTGTTCGATGAGGCATCTGTTGCAAGGACAATGGGCAAATGTTCTTGAGAATGAGCTAACTTAGCAGCGCAGCCTGCGCGATTCGATCCTTACGGATCTGAAAAGCGGCATTTTGCTGCTTTCCCTAGATAAACTTGGCATTTTTCTTTCGTAGCTGATTTATAGGAGCGGCGATTTGCGAAAAGTTTGGTATAATATTAATTTAGTAATTAACTTTACCAATAAATGCTTCAACGTCTTAAATAATACGTGGTCCCCGAAGATCTCTCACTGAACAAACACCTGCTTCATCCGGAGGAACACCGGTTGCCCCAATTTGTCGTCCAAGATATTCTATTTTGTTTTTGAAAAATCCATATTTGGACAACTTACGTCTTATACCGTGTTTTCTAGACGAATCAAGTGCTCTTCCATGTTAGGAAGTATTTTTGGAATATAGCTGGCACACTAGCGATGCCGTACGGCATGCGCTTATATTGAAATAACCCTGCTGGCGTATTTCCACGTTTTCGATTTGAATAATTTTGAAGCCAAAAAGGTCGGCTCCAAACAAATTATTTCCAGCTTCGACATCCGCAACAACTAATGGTACTAGTCCTTCCTTATCGCCACATCTGACTTTTGTTTTTATTTGACCCAGAACCTTTAAGCAAACAGCGAGTTTTTATAGTTCTCTTCATTAGATTTTTAGTTTAACAAAAATATATGGTACTTAATATATTCGTCAACCCATCTGGAAAGGTTGTCCTTACCAGAAGCAGCTACATGAAAATAGCTGCCCTAGCCAGTATAGACTTGGCGTATCTAAGGCTCCACATTACGACAAGATGACCATTCATTGTGGATATTAGCTAACCCATAACAAATAAAAATTATTTTGTTTTTTACATTAATATATAAAAAAATATACTGTATGCATTACAAACACTTATCTGAAATTCCTATTTCTATTAACTAAATATCTATAATTCTAGGCTATATTTGCTGTATCTATTTTATAGTTAATTTTTTGTGTATTATGAACTTTGCTAATCTGTAACAATTCTTGCATTCATCTACGTTTGTAATTATTTTCCCTATTCAAAATTAACATATTTTTAAAATCTGGTCAATGATTAGAACTAGAGCAGTGTAATGATCTAGCAGATTTTTGTGCAAATGTAGTGTTTCTGTACTGATAATCAGATCTATGTCCCTCAATTCTACTTTTTAATTTGTTGTTAGTGGTACCTATATACACCTTATCACAATTATCATTATGATTTCCACCACATGGAATCTTATAAACTAAGCCAGATATCTCTAATATATCTATCTTATCCTTTGTGTTAAATAGTCTTCCTAATGTGTTATACATTTTATGGGCCGTTACATATTTCTGATTATCATAAAATTTTGACTTTTCCAATTTTTCAGTTATAAGAGGCATATAAGTTAGTGATTTATAAGTTTTATGCTCGTATTTAAATTATTGCGATTATCAAATTGTCTTATTAAACCACAGGTCAATTGAATTGGATAATATTTTTAGTTAAAATAATTTTAGTTTAGTTCTATATTAGTTTTATAATATTTTCTATCACTAATCTTTAGTATTCTATGTACTAAATATTTACCCGTATTAATTATAATCCTTTTCAGATTTTTCGAAAAACAATTAATAAGTCTCTCAGAAGAAGTTGGCTTTTGATACCAATTAATTAATAAATTATCTCCTTTTTTATTACTAATGTATCTAAATATGGAATTATCTGAATCAATGGAAAATAGATCATCAACATATTTTGTTACAATTTTTGGTTTTACTTTTCGATAGAACTATAATTTCTCCATAAAAATATTTGTCATAATTGTGGAAGCTGAAATTCCCATTTGAAGTTCTTTTAGCTGCATGTATATATTTTTATCATACTTAAAATACACTTTTGTTGAAAAGCAATATCTTAAATTATTTGTTTAAATTTCCCTTGATAATTGCTTTAACATCTCATGCTTATGTTTTACTGCCAAACTAAGAATTTTGTTTTGCAAAAGCTGGATGTATCTTAGCATTGAATGTTGATTATATGGGAATTCATTTTTCTCAAAAATATTAGAAATATTTATATATTAGGACTAGGCTTGCCACCCGTACTTTATAATAAAGTATTGTACGATTTTTTGATTAATTTTACTGTATACTTTATAGAAACAATAAAGTAAACCAAAATACTTTATTTCGCATGATTTGATTTATCTACAATTCAAAATAGATTCGGGTTATATTGGTCATTTGTTGACGTTTTTTTACAGTGGCGATTCTTTCTTAAGACTGACTATGTCATGGCAATTTGGATATGAAACAAGCAAAAAAATTAACCTTTTGTCTGCCCCGGAACTGACCAGGGAAATTCACATGAATTTTTTATTATTTATCGATAAAGCCTTAGAGTACCTGAATAAATGGTTTGATTTTAAAAATACAAACTGGTTATTTACAATTAGCAATAAAAATTTAAAGAGCAAAGTTGAATTTGATAATATTGTTAGCATAAACGAAAATTTAAATCTGCAAAAACTTAATATAAATATGGATGATCTTTATGGAGAAATTGCGCCATTAAACAAAATTTATGATCACATATACAGTTCTGAAGGTTTTGCGGAATTATCTACAGCAAGTAAATGGCAGCTATTATTTAATAAGACTGGTGATAATTTATCAAATTTGTATAAAGTAATTTAATTTTTAATTTCTATTCCTGCCACGTCAGCATTCACAGAGAGAGTTTTTTCTGTAATGAACAAAGCGTCTCTGAATCTGATAAAAAATGAATAAATTATTTACTTTTATTTAAATATAGACTGCAAGGATGCTGTGAAATTGTTTAGCAAAGATAATTATTTGATAAAACTTGCGAAAAGCAATAAAAAATACGTTTTCAAATATAACAATAAAAAAAAAATTGTACTCTATTTTTATACTGTGTACTTTTTTTTCTTAACCTTTAACAACCAATGTACTTTAATTTAAAAAAAAAAGGTGGGAACCCTACACACATAGCATAAAAATAGACCGTATAAGGCTATTTTACCCCAAGACTTTGGTGTAAGCACATCAAAATTTATTTTAAATCGAAATTCTCTACGTAAGCAAAGAGATTCATTACGTAAAGAAAGAGCCTCTAAAATTGTGTCAAAATTCAAACAAAAAACGCAACCCCTTACGATACACTGGGATACTAAAGTACTACCTTGCTACACGGGAAAGCCCGAAGACCGTCTGCCAATAGTAGCAACTGCTCCTCAGCTGGAACAAGTTTTAAACATGCCAGATGTACCATCCGGAACTGGACTAGAAATAGCTTCGGCAGTATACGACTCTCTAGAAGAGAACCAAGTTCTTGAAAAAACCCAGGCATTTGTGTTTGACACGACTGCATCAAACACAGGCAAATTTAAGGGAGCGTGTTATATTTTAGAGAAACAATTAGGAAGACAAATTTTATTCCTCGGATATAGACATCATATTTTCCAAATGGTACTATCAAGAATTTTCGTAGAAGGAATGGGGTTATCAACTGGACCTGAGGTTTCAATATTTAAAAAATTCAAAAACCATTGGCGTAATGTTAAACAGAATGCATATTTGACAATATTAACCTGTCCGCGAATAAAAGAAATTTTAGGAAATACAATCGGCGAGATCTTATGCTTCGCCAACAAAAAAATTTTAGAAGATTTTCCTCGAGCTGATTATAAAGAGTTCCTTGAGTTAATAATTATTTTTTTTGGGTGGAATTCCCCCCGTGGAATAAAATTTGTAAGACCAGGCGCCATGCACTTAGCAAGGTGGATGGGTAAAGCTATTTATTGCTTAAATATATTAATGTTCAGAAACCAATTTCCTTGGTATAACTGAATCTGAATTAAAGGGGCTAAATGAAATCGCTGGATTCATTATCAAGTGCTATTCTATTTCCTGGTTCAACACACATAAAGCAGAGCAAGCGCCGCTGAATGATATTGAATTCCTAAGATCTTTAGTGCACTACAAATCCATTAATAAAAAATATCAGAAAAGGCTATATCAAAATTCATTAAGCACCTGCATTACTTAAGTGAGGAAAGTGTGGGATTTGCTTTATTTGATGACAGAATCAATTCAGAGACTAAAGCCCAATTAATTAAAAAGATGTGTGTTAACCCATCTGAAGAAAGTAAGGGGGAAGAATCTGAAGATATTTCGAAAAAACTAGTGATAAGGCACGAATATGTAGAAAATTTTGTTAACAGGGATAATTCAACAATTTTTGAAGAATTATTCTCTAAAAATACAAAAAAGATGTTAAAGAGGTTTAAAATTTCAACAAATTTTCTAATAAACGATCCAAGTAATTACTTGCTATAATATTGAAGAACACAGAAAGGGAATGGAAATTGTTGAAAACTTGAAAATTGTAAACGACTGCGCTGAAAGAGGTATAAAACTGATACAAGACTACCATGGAAGAATTACCAAAGACAAGAATCGAAGGCAATATCTTTAAAATATCTTTAAAAAGTTTAATAAATGATTTCACAATTTAAAATATAATGTAAAAAAAAGAGTGCTATATTCGGATTTGCCGAATATTGTATACCCTTCAAATACAGTGTATTTTCAGTAATTTTTTACCAGAGTTTTGAAAAAATATTTAATCAGTATTACAAATGGGGGTCTTTTTGGTCCCCGTGACGCAAAGGGTTAATTAGAAATAATAGAAGATGCTACTTAAATGCATATACATATAGTGAAAAGATCAGCAACTTCATACAGAAACAGCGAAAAACTTTTAGTTTTTATATAATTTTTTATGAAAATATAGTGGCTTTCATATTAATTGAGCTTTGACCTCAAAGGGGCACGTGTTAACGTGGTCCGATCCAGCTCAAATATTCACCATAAAAGTTTTACATCGAGCGCCACAAGAACTGCCCGGACTTTTAAGAAAATATAAAGTCGAATTTTCAGTGCCACTCTAATGTACATACATACATACTCGTATGTATTTTTATTATTTTTTTCAATACTTCAAACATCTTCGGTGTTCTTCTTCAGGAAACTAAAAACAATTCTTGTAAAAAAATATAGGCATAATATAAAAATCACATTGACATCACTTTTATGTATTATAAAAATCATATAAATAAGTAAATATTAATTTTTAGTTAATTATCACAAATAAAAGCTTTTATATTTTTCCTTACTTCTTTGAGTAAAGCGCCATGGCCACGTATCAAATTGGCATGACAAACCAATGTTTTTTTGATTGTGTTAGTGAAAAAAAACTCTCACGTATATGTCCATGTGAGTTTGACGAAAATCAAAACAATTTAGATATTCACTGCCGTCGATACTGTAATTTGAAGCAAATTTGATGTGTTGCTGCGTAATTACATCAAATCTCATTTTTATTTAGTTTGCGCAGCGATAATATCGTACGCGGAAAATTTGATAGCGCAATAAATAAAAAATGGATGAAAAATATTTTATACTGGAATTAATTAAATTTCATCGCTGCTTGCTGCTTTATGGAGAGCAATTAAAAATAAACCAAATGTTGAAAAAATGTAAATGTTATGAAAATTTTTATATTTATTGAATTAAAATTAGCAAAATATATTTAATTATTTTCATAATTTAATATAAAGGCTCTGTAAGTCAATCGCATATAAAAATATAAGGTAATTGATATTATAAATATCAATAAATAAAATTAAGAAAATTTTGTTAGCAAAAAATATTTTGCGACCAAAAACATCACACGTTCTTATCATTCAAAAATAACTTTCAAATGCAATTTGACGGCATGAATTTGACACGTTGCTGTGTTAAGCAAAATAATATTTACCAACACATACATGTTATTTGTCAAGCCAATTTGATACGTGGCCATGGCGCTTAAGTCGTCTACTTTAAAAGAGAGTATATTGTTTACTAAAAAATGCTATTGATTGTATTTTGTTACGATGCGCGCAATTTTCGGTGTCTGTTTTGTAGTTTATCCGTATTTCTGTAGGTGTGCTGATAATATGTAGCAATTCGACTGTGTATCTTTTTTTGCAGTTATTGTCTTGTTGTAATATTGTTGTGTTATTTATGTCTGGAGTAGTGATGTTACGAATATGTACTTGTATTCGTATTCGATTATTTGACTATTCGCCTATTTTCAGATATTCGTATTCGCCAGATTCAAGCGAATATTTCTCGAATGATTTGCACATATATTTTCCCAAAAAAAAAAAAAAATAACTTCTAAATAGTTTAAAAAAGTACATATAATGTACAAAAATACCCGTATATTAATTTATAATAATTTTTATTTAAGGACACAAAGCGCTTTATCTTTGACGCAAGATAATAATCTTCTTAAAAAACAAACCAAAATTATATTTCGTAACTATCATTAAAAAGTTAAAGTCTTTATGTAAATTCATATCATGTTAAGTTAGTAATCAATTCTCAGTAGAGGAAGAACTAAAATTTAATATGTGAAAGTCCACCGAGAAATGAGGCTGCGCAATCCGCCAAAGTATGTTCTCCCAAACAACAATGAATTACTAATTAAAAGCGCAACCAGAGTAAGGAAAACGAGATCTCAAAGAATGTATGTAGGTAAAGTAATTTAAAAATGTTCAGTATTCAAATTCTGCATCTCAATGTCATAAAAATGATATATACCCAAAGTAGTGTGACAGTTTTTTGCCAATTTATTGTTATTGACACAAAGGGAGGGATTTTTTCCAATTAAATTTGAAATATTATGTGGCTCTAAACCGTAAAAGTAATATTCGTATTTGGCGAATATTGTTTAAAATATTCGTATTCGCGAATACTAAAAATTTATAAAAAACATACTTAACAATATATCACATAATATGTTTTTAATTTTTTAGATCTTTTATTGCAAATTTGCTGGTCGTATTCTAGTGGAAATTAAGAAAACGAAGCAGGAAGCTTTGGTTGTAACAATCTTGGGTAGGTATGCGTATAATTCAAAGATAGAAGAGGACTCAAAATTCTTTGTTATCATTAAAAGTAAGTAGAAATATAATTGATTTTCATAAATAAATGCATATCTTCAATAATTGAGTTTTGTTAATAAGACTTGATTTTTATAAACTACAATTTTTTATATGAAGGTTTAAGGTGTGACTAATTTGCAGAAAAATTATCTAAGTTAATTATTGTAATAGTTACCTGATCTAGTCTTTTGTACATTAAAAACAGAAGAAGAAAACAAGTGTTGTGCCCCATGGATTGGATTGTGGACATGCATATTAAATTGGGAGGAGACAAACATTTTTATTTCTTTTATTCATACAAATTTATCATCCAACAGGCAATTAAAATAATTTTTTCAGGAATGGCAAATGTTATTCTCATAGCATGTTTAGCAATATTGGGAGTACTTATCACAATATCACTATTTTTAGCTGGAGGTTATATGTGGTGGCATCACAAACGATCTCAGTTGAAATTTATAGAACCCAATGAGAATGAGGATTCCAGTACATATAGTTTAAGGTACCTATTTTTTCAATAATTTCTTTTACAAAAAAAATATTTTATAATTTTAGTACTATTTATTTATACTCGTATCTATCTACGCATTTCAATTCTATTAATAAAAATATACGAAACAATTATGTATATGAAAAGATATACAAATTCTTGTTTCATACATCATAACCTATCAAAAGGGAAATCTTGAATTTTTTGTCCGTTACGACCTTTTGGATTTTAGGTGACCATATAACAATAAAGTTCTGAAGTTTTAGACGAATTACAGGCTCTTTAATTCAGAGAAATAATTTCGTATAAATTGGTATACTATTTTATATGACCTTTTTCTTTATATTTATTTTAATGTTTAAATCTAGCAGTAGGTATTTTTATATTTTATTATAATTCGATATTTTGCTCAGCACTTTGTCAGCATCTGCAGGAAATAAGCAATTGAAAATTATAAATATTGGTTTGTGTATTAATTGTCATAAAATTTGTGTTTGTATGAAAGTAATCTCTAGAAACTTGTAATAATTGAAAATACACACAATATTTTTCTACTGCACGAAAGTTTGAGCTGACATTCTACCAACCACGATCGCATCATCATACATACATAGTTATTATCCGCTTAGACCTCGCAGCCAATAACTACAGCTGCAACCAAATATTTGAAGATCCTTTATCACTAATTTCATTGTTTTTATTGTTCAATTAAGTTTTTAATCAGATTTCATATTTCCGCGTGAGTGGGTATGTTTGTTTGTTTTTTTTTACCATAAATGCAGTGCTGCCAGAAGTACAGATTTATCTACATTTTACCGATTTATATGTCTATAATTACAGAATGAACTTTGTTTTTATCAAACAATGTAAAATTATGAATATGTTGGCATTCATCTTTTCTATATACATACATATATGTATGTCTATAAATAAAGAGTGAATCTGCGTTTGCATATGTATTTGTTTTTTCGTATATTCCTCACGGAAGCCAAACGAATAGACCGATTGTCTTGAAATTTCGGAACCATATTAGTGATGATAGGGAAATTCAAATAGGATTTTTTTTATTATTATAACCACATAACGTTAGAATTAACATCCTCATACTTGCGCAAGTAAAGCAATGAGTATCTTGAAATTTGCTTTGTAGTAAAATCATTTTATTTATAGTGACCAGTTCTATGCATTCATCACTTAAATAGTCCGACAAGAATTAATGATGTTGATTGACTTGCTCTGGCCCCAAGTCATTCTATGCTTAGTAGTCAACGCCCTATTCACTTCAGCCAACACCACCCACAACTCTGAATGTTTTTTTCCTTCGATATTCAATGTTTAACAAAGCGTACTATACTCTTAATAAAAGTAGGCAAATGCAGATACATATGTACATACTCGTATACACATATACGAGTATATGATTATGTTGTATTGCAAGTAGTATCCGCTTCTAGTTATGTACGTAAGCGTGAATAAAATAATTCTCTCAATCAAAACAGACCTCAAACATTTTCTAGTTTATATTTCGATTCCTCGAAAGAGTCAGGAGCAAAAAAAATTTCTCTTACTCACGACCGAGTTTCGGTTGAAGATATATTTGCCACATCCTAATTTTTTTTAAATTTTATTATTTATTAAATCTTCAATTATAAATTGAAACATCACTAAAGATCACTAAAATAAAGAAAAAATGTAAATATATGTTTAGCCAATGCTAAACAAAATTTTTAAATTCAACGGTTGATTTTTGTTGATTTACTTCTCTTGTGTACGGCTGAGAGAAAGAGTATCTCTCCTCCTCAGGTCTACTTGCGCGCAAGTAGATTAGGGTGCAACTCCAGTTTTTTTTATATATTTTTTGGCTTTGAAAATACTGTATTCACCAACGGAACGTCTAGATCTTTATGAATTCGATGATTTCTGACATACCAGGGGGCTACTGTAATTGCACGTAGAATTTTATTTTGTCTCCTTTGAATTTTTTCCACACAAGATGCTGAGGCAGTGCCCCATAACTGGATTCCATAGGACCATATTGGTTTCAGGATCGCGTTGTATAATAGAAGTTGACAGTCTTGGCTTAGTATAGAATTTCTTCCAATAAGCCAATTCATTTGGGATGCTTTTAATTTCATTTGTGTCAACTTTGCGTCTATATGCGATTTCCACGTCAAACGACGATCAATGAACGCCTACATATTTTACTGCAGTGTGTTGCGGTATAGTCTCGATGTTGATTTGTATACGCGGGCATGTTTCCCTGTGCAATGTAAAAGTGACGTGTACACATATCTGCTCATTAACTTTTAACCGCCATTGTTTTAGCCATGTTTCCAGTTTTGATACGTATCCTTCCAAATTCCGGGAAGCTTCTACAGGATTTTCATGAACGCTTAGAAAAGCTGTATCATCAACAAATGTTGACTTGGGAATATTACTGCCTAACGGTAAGTCAGAGGCATATATTAAATAAAGTAAGGGACCGAAGATGCTGCCTTGAGGGACTCCGGCTTCGATCAACTGCTTAAAAAATTGCCTTCCCTAACTACAAATTTTCGTTCATTCAGATAGCTTTTTAAGAGCTTCACGATATTTGCGGGTAGATTTTGTGTTAATTTGTGGACAAGACCTTCATGCCATACTTTATCAAAAGCTTGAGAAACATTTCTTTTTTTCAAAAGTGTCTCTTACAACATTCACAAGTCTGTGAGTTTGTTCAATAGTGCTATGTTGTCTGCGAAAAGCGAACTGATGATCTGGAATGCATCTATTACTAGTCACTATAGGCATCAGCTTGCTCGTATACAGCTTTTCGAATAGTTTACAAATATTGGGAAATAAACTAATAGGCCGATAGGATTCAACCTTATTATGATCCTTGACGGGCTTTGGGATCATAATAATTATTAAAAGCTTCCATTCTGCCGGTTAGTATTGCAACCGACAAAAACCATTAAAAATTAATAGTAGTTTTCTTTTTGCAATATAAGGTATTTCTTGAAGCATTTTGTTGCTTATTTTGTCGACTCCTGGGTCTTTTTTTGGTGTTAAGACTAGTAATGGCCTTTTCAATCTCCTCAATGCTAAATCTTAGTGGTATTTTTGGTAAAGAGACGACTGGTGGCAGTTCAACGATATCAGCAGACATATTTGGGGTAAATACATTTTCTAAGTGTTTAACGAAAAGAGCACCTTTTTCGGCATCAGTTCTTGCCCAGTCACCATTAGAGGCTCGTAATGGAGGTTTGCATATCACTGGCCTTTTAAGACCTCTGGATGCAGGCCATAGCGAATAATCTGTTTGTGGTGGTGCAGCTAGTTCTTGAAGGAATTTTTGGAGGGAAGCTGTTTTCTGTGTTTGTAAAACTTTTCTAAGATGCTTTGTACGCTCCTTAAGCTTTAACTTTAGCTGGGGCGATCTGTAACGTTGCCATTCTCGTCGAGCTCTACGTTTTCAGTCAATATCCACACAAAAAATATTGTTAAATCTCACTTGTTGATTTGTTTGATTCGAAGAAGCATTAAGAGCAGCTTGTTTAAAATTTGCTTCAAGTTACCTAATAGAGATAACTCTGTCAGAAGGTGTTGTCAACGGCATGTTTTCCGAGCAATGGGCGCTTAAATATTTTTTGTATTGCAAACAGTTAATACGTGCAGGTGTCAGCGGTAAAGCACATGTTGGTGTTACAGTTTTGTGTGAGTATATAGTGATAATAGTAGGCGAGTGATCTGAAGATAAATCCAGAGATGCTTCAGCTTTAATCATTTCGCTGGCCACACCTTTCACTATTCCAAAGTCGATAACATCAGTAATTTTTTGTCGATCTGTTGGCCTATATGTTGGCTGACCACTTTAAACTACATTCAAACCCATTTTAGAAATTGTGTTTAGCATTCTAGTCACCAGCTGCTAGAAAACGGGGGCTCAGTAAGTTAATTGAAAATCTGAGGGGGGGGGGGATGGGAATAGACAGATAATGATTACATATTTTTGATGATAATAATTTTCAATACAAATATTTGTTGCTTGAGACGTCAAGTGCATTCCAAAAACAGATTTTTAAGTTCATGGTTTGTTTAATACTGCCTGCAACAAGGTATGCTGCATTATCAACATATCCTGCATCATACAGGACATGTTGAGAGTAAAAGTATTTACTGTTTGAATTAAGCTCTCTATTGAGGCTTCATTTCGACTAAAATTAGAACCTGTATCTTCATTTGCTGGTACCATTTTTTGCGCTGTAGTCTGGTTACTTTTTAAAATATTAGTTTATGAAAATTGACCATAAGGTTGTTGTTGGGCAATAGTCGTGGTAGACTTCAAAACATTTGAATATTGATTCTGGGTGGTAGACGATTGAGGTAACTGTGGGTAGTTAAAAGGGGTTTTAGGCTAAGCGTGAGTAGCATTAGTTTTTTTGTTTGACGAATTCTTAAAAATCGAATATAGAGGGCAGTCCCTATAGTTAGCAGTGTGGTTTCCGCCTCAATTGACACATTTTTTCACCTTGGGATCGCCTTTTATTTTGTCGCAGTTCGCGGTACTGTGTAGCTCACCACATACAACGCAAACATAGGCAACTTGCAGTAAGTTTTGGTATGACCAAATTCTTGGCAGTTCAGGCACTGAACACGTCCAGTTTTTTTATGTGGAAGCTCAACGGTAACTCTTCGGTGTAAGAAGTACTTAGGTAGGGTGCGATTCATTTATTTTATTTTCAAGTCACCTGGCTGTAGCTCGACTCTAAAAATAGGTTGGGGGATTTGTTCCCTATTTTTAATGTTTGAAACATATTTTATATTAAAGCCACTTTTTTCAAGGCTTGACAACCTCTTCAGGATCAACACTAGACACTTTTATAACGACTGTTAGGCCTTTAGCTCTCTTTAGTTGGTATGTGTAAAATTGTTTATTTTTTTACTCGAAAGCAGAAACTATTATTCGGTAATGATTTTCTTGAGTTACATGAATTTTTATTTCGTGATTTTGCCGCGCTTAATTGGAGTTACGTAGAACTCATTTTCTCCAATTAATGAGATAAGGCTTTTAACCAACAAATTGGAATTCTGTTCTCTTAAATATATGGGTGGTGTATTACTCGACCTTGTTGTTGTTGTGTCTTCATCGCCTTATTCAGTTAAAATCGCGAAACGATTTTCGGAATTTTTAATATTTTTTCCATCGCTAGGAACTTTTGCCGTTGACGATATTTGAGCAGATTTGGGACTTCTTCCCCTTTTCAGCATGGTTATGTATCTATCCATCCCTTTTTGAATTTTATTATCACTATTTTCTATGCATCTATAATTTTGTGCATGTTGTTCACCTGGTTATTTATTGTTTGTTTGTTTGATTGTACAGCTATGCTGATAAGTTTGCTAATAGGTGCAATTGTTGTTGCTTTTTGATTACTATTACAATCGAAATGGTAATTATTAACAATTAAGTGCAGAAATGAATTTACATACATTTATGTATGTATATCACTACACATCCTTGCTATACACATTTGTTAGTGAATGTTTTTTTTTATTTATTTATTTTATTTATTTATTTATTTAAATTGACATAGTCTTTGAATATACAATTTTTACAGACTACTTACATATGTACAAATATAACAAATGTTTAACAGCCGTATTCATAAAAAAAACATCATTGAGGTTTCAAATGCATATTAGTTAAAAAACGTTTTAACACTAAAAAAGGTTTTTTAAAAATTGGTATTCATAATCGGTATTTTAACTAAATATCACATAAGTGGATTTGTTAGTAATCGTGGCAACACTATACTCGTTATTTGTCACATGTATATTAGTTCAGCATAAGAACGATTATATAATCATAAAGTAACCGAATCTATATTTTTTTTTATTCCTTTTCTCAAAATATTTTTTTTATAAAATTAAAAATTTGTTCCAACTTCCATTTAATAAGGAAAATACCTAACAGCAATCTTTGGTAAAAGTGCTATTTATGTGTTTTATTTTATTGCCAATTAAAAAGCAGTAGAATAACGAGTTTTATATTATTTGTTTTGATATTTTGTACATCACTAGCTATTTTCTATAAGTTAAATACATTTTGATTGGGAAAAAATTAAAAAAAATGGAAAAAAAAGAGATATTTATACAAGCGCAAATTGGATTGAAAAATTAAGAAATTATTTTATTTTTCTTTTACATTTTTTAAAATTATTATGCAATGTTAAAAATGTAAGCAACCAACAAGCAAAATGACAGAGATGTAATTTTAAAATAGCATTAAAATGACAGAGATGTCATTTTAAAATAGGTTTAAACATGCTTGCAGTCAATTTTAAAATTTCCTTTTTTACACAAGGTTTAAAAACAGGTTTTTAAGCTAAAATTCTCTTATGAATACAATTTTAGCGATTGTTGCTTAAACCAAATTTGAAATGCTGTTTAAAAGTATTATGAATACGGCTGTAATTATTTAACGAATACAAAATATTACGTTTCATGGTATTATTGTTAACGGAAAAATCAACAAAAGAATAAAGTTTATTAAAATTTTTTTTTTGCTCTGCCGACCATTTCTCTGCCGACTATTTCGCGTCACGCTCTGATTTTTGCTATATTTGATATTAGAGTTATTCGGGTTGAAAAATTTGTTACTTATAGGGACTTTAACAGGACCAACTTGAAGGGAATCAGGTCATTTTTGGAACGATTGGACAGTGCCCATTTTTTAATTCTACCCTTATCGACTATCAATCTTCTTTCTTAAGCTCCCTACTAGAATCCCTATTCGAGTTTGTTCCGATTGTTCACAAGAGAGTCCTTTCTAAACAAGATGAGTGGATTAACGCTAGATGTATTGTGTTGGCTACTTCCTTGAGAGATCTAGCCTATTCTGCCTTTTAATTATCTTCAACCGATGCTAATTGGAAAATATATTGCAGATACCGGAATAGGGCGAAAAGCATTATTAGGAAAGAGAGGAGGAAATATTTTGCTAAGATGTTTTCCGGAATTGATTCTTGCACCCTGTAGAGAGTTTTGAAAGGACATGGCTTTATTGAGGACACCGGTTTACAGTGTGACTTTAACGTTGATGATGTTAACAGTTTTTTTGCGAATATATCTCTTACTGGAAATCCTGATGCGATTCACTTTGATGAATTTCGTGGGTCTTTTTCTTTCAGAAATGTTACTGAGAATGAGCTGTATCTAGCACTATGTAGGGTTAAATCTAAGGCAGTCGGTATTGATAAGATTCCGGTTCACTTTATTAAGCTTATTTACCCTTTTATTTCTCGATTTATTTTATTTCATGTCAACTCTATTTTGACCGCATCAGTTTTTCCCTCTTCATGGAAGGTAGCACGGGTGGTTCCTATCCCCAAAACTAAAGTAATTCGCAATTTGAATGACCTAAGACCCATCTCGATTCTCCCAGCTCTTTCTAAAGTTGTTGAGCATATAGTAATTAAAGATCAGGTTCTTGCTACACTTCAAATGGGTATTTCACCTCCGCAATATGCTTTTCGCAGATACCATAATAATCTCGTTTAAACACAAACAAATAAACACAAACAAATAAAATTTCTGCAACTTCTTATAAACGGATCAAAATAAGCATAGTTGGTTCTAAAGACTTTAAAAGACAGCGGATAGTAATATCGAGTTGGACGATGTGGAACATTAACCGAGATCTTCGCAATTAAAAAATCTGAGGAAATATTACCATTTAACAAATTTAATACAAACTACTAAGCCTTGGGGCCTGGGCTCAAACCCTGGCCAGAGCAAGTCAATCAACATTATTAATTTCTCTAATGTACATTAGTGAGACATTGTATTAATTGTTGTCGGACTATTTAAGTGATGAAGATATAGACCTGGTCACTAAGAAACTGTTCCGACAGCGATTGATGCTGTTCCAAGCTAATGTACACAACATCGCCCTTCTTTGTCGGTTAGCAGAAACGTCTGCGAAGTAAAACAATAAAATGACTGCTAATTCTGCTTAACAAAGTTAATGCGTCTACTTAACACCGGAGGCGTCTCAACACTGCTATAAAACTTAACATAACGCGCAAAGCAGAGTTGTAAAAAGAGTTAAGCCTTCTAAGTTTCTAATATCTATCTTCTCTACTCTATCCCTATTCCTGAGTTCCGGCACAATGCACTGCATACGTAGGGGCCGTCCCCTGAGCGCTGGTCCTAATTAAACAAATAAAATATGTATACATATTCACTGTTCATGCAAGCATACGCACATTATTTGCCTATTTGTTTTTATCAAATTGTCCTTAAGTTAGCTTTTTTTAAATAAATCTAGATGATTGTCCCAGCTTCGCTCGGAAGCTATTTTCTTATATGGGGGAACTGTTCACCCCACTCATCAACCCCCTATTTTGTGCTTGACTATTTGAAATCTATCTATATACATAGCGCCATCTATCCAACAACAAAAATAATTTTGTTCTGTTTGAAATACGAATTGGGTTAATAGTTTAGTAAATACAAGAATTGCCCCCACCCACCACCCTAGCGGTTTAAAATATACTTTAAAACCTAATCTCATACCTACTAAATATGCATAAAAAATGTCATTAAAATCGGTTGAGCCGTTTCGGAATATTTCGATAACAAATATCGTGACACGAGATTTTTATATATTGGAAGAAGATGTTGCGTTAAGCTCCTGATAGAAAGAAGAAACATGAAACAACTCATAGGAAGGAAAATTTTTCGCATTTTCAGTAAAATTTACTTCTTTAGCACACATACATATGTATTAATCTCTTACATACATATTTGTCAGTGTTGGACAACTTGTTTTTTTATGTGTTTTACAGCACAGAAACAAACACTCGATTCGTTTGGTATCGAGTACCATCATAAGAAAATCTCACACTATTAAAATGAATTTCGATTCGAATTTAATTACGCTCACGAGTGTCAGAATTTGCCCACTGCTTTTAATTACATCTCTCATACCTACATAAACACATATGTATGTATATGTGTATGTATGTAGATGGCAGCCACCGGTTGGCAATACCTTAGGTGTGTGAGCATTTGTGTTTGTCCTTTTCATATATTGGAAAAGCAGCGTATGTAGAAGAAGTTTTAATCATTCGTATGATTTAATTTTTCATTAAGCTCGAAACACTTAGACAACAGCATTCAAATGAGCACAAATATTTTGATGGTATCGTATTTTCGGCTGCATTACTACCGTTATAGCTGTAACCAAAATTAGCTTGAAGGTTTAATTAGTCGCGTCTTAACCATTATGCCACAGCCAAACAGATGTTCACGCTTATGGCGAAAAAACAAAATTCAAGTGGATCCTATGGTTATGGCTATGGCGTTATGGTAAGTCACCTATAACCAAATACATTGTTTTTCATAAGGCATTATGGTTAAGTCACGACTAATTTAACCTTAACTTATATTTTTGATAATTACAAAACAAAAACAATGTTGACAAAATAAAAAATTCCTGAAGCAAAATAGTTGTTAAAAAAATTTTATTTAGTATAATAAAAAAGAAAATTACAAAATTTCATAGCACATTTACATTATTAATGCATAAACTAGATCATAAAATAATTTCAAAAACTATACCGTTAACACAGAAATTTTTTTATTAACCTGTTGCAAAACAAATGTAGAAAAAACAGAGTCGCATGTAGATGTCTTTCATGTATGTTTTTCTGATTAAGTCTTCTTTATGCACACATATGTAAAAAATTGTTCCATATGATGAATAAATTTTATAAAAAATTAAAATCGTCGAACATTCCATAAAAACGTGATTTTTCCGGCGCTTGTATTTAATTTTATGAAAAGCTGAATTGGCATTACTTGTTTCTGCTTCGTAGCCCTATAGCCTGCTGTCGTCTAAGTGTTTAGAGCTTTAAAATCTTTACAAGTTATTATTTTTGGCAGAAGCTCGTTAATTTGCATTGAAATTTTAAAATACATAATGTTAACTGAATGAAATTAAATACAAATTTAAGTATATAAACAATTCATTTAACAGTCGAAAGTCTGCTGCACAAGATATAAAAGACGCTGGAAATGTAATAGCAAAACCAGAAGTAGTGCCAGCACCAATTCAAACTAGCCTTAATATAAAATTAAATGGATTTCTAAATTTAAAAGCACCATTAATAGGGTGAGTATGTATATATATATATATAAATATGTTTTTATTTAAATTATTAGAAATAATCTTAAACATCCGAAAGTTGTTTTAGTTCCGCAAGTTGCTTTCTAAAATAATTTCCAAAAATGGAGGTACACCCATTCCTGCTTTTACATGGTAGATACTTTTCAAGGCGTACCATGTAAAAAAAATGATTGGGTGTATACCCAGTGTTTTACAACGTACATATTTAAATTCGCCTATACATTATAATTTATATAATTTTTTATATAAATAAGTCATAATCAGGGGAATACACTGCAAATTGACTAATAAATTTTTCAAAATGAGTTTGTCAACAGAAATAAAGGAACAGTCTAAAGATGTACATAAATTTCTTCTGAGATTTATTATAATAATTTTAATATTTTAAACGAAAATTGAAAAATAAGTGTGCGAAAGAAAAACCCTAAACTAGCGGCAGGCAACATCCACAGAAGTAAGTTATAGAGGCCAATATTAATGATTATTGGTCCGCTATTTAATTTTTTGGGGTATTATATGTATGTATATTATTTTTCATATTAAATAATTTCCCAATAGTAATTAATAATAATAGCTATAAGAAAGTATTTTGAGGCTTAATACCATTTTATTTTGCAACGAAAACGTAAAATAAGTTTTAGAGGAGAAAATCTTTAGGATTCAATGCCGTTTCGAACATACCATGCTGGAGAAAATATTAAGATATTATTAGTAATAATGAATTCCTGTATTAGGGATGTAACGATACGCCATTTCGCCGATCCGATACCGATACTAAAAATTAATATCGCCGATACCGATTCCGATACCGATACGCATATTGAAATTGAGCTCAAGTAAAAATTAACAAAGAGTAGTAGAGTAATTCTTCTATTATACAAAATAACACTGTTTATTAATGAGCCATTCGAATCATAAAAATTTTCAGTACATTTCAGTTTCTAAAATTCTAATATTCAAACTACAAAACGTCTGCAATATTTATGATTTTACAAAATAAACGATGGCATTCAGTTTAGATTGGCTCAAGATTTAAAATTGATATTAATAAGATTTAAAAAAAAAGAATTGAATTTGAGATCATGTTAAAATTAAATTAAAATTATAAAAACAACATTGCAAAAGATTAATATTTAAAATTGATATTAATAAGATTTTTGTTTAAAAAACAAAGTGTTCTCAAATTTTGCGGAGATAGACGATTTCTCAAATCCGTTTGAAGCAGACCTGCAGTGGAAAATAGTCTCTCAGATGCGACAGAACTCATTTGAAAATATAAGTATTTCTGCGCCATTTTCTTCAAGTTTGGGTAGGATATGTCATTGCGCCAGTAAACAAGAGGGTCTGCGTCTCTAGGAATATTAGGAGATCTAAGGTATCTCTCGACTTCTTCGTTAGCAGAACCACAGCTTAGGATGGATAGAGGCTCATCCTCCTCGGATTCTCTTATAATTTTTTCACATACGCCCCAAAGGCGAGAACTTCTCGTAGACTTATCAGAACTTTTGCGAGGTGTAGGGAGGACGGTGTCTTCAACACTTTCGGAATGTAGAGTCATCTTAAAGGCCGTGCCGCACTATCCTACACAGTCGCGCAATTTGCAAAATATGACATGTGTGCTAAAAATGTATAGTAGTATGGATTAAAAATGCAACTGTGTGACAGATTTTTTGGCAAGTCGTGCGATTTGTAAAATTTTATGAAAATTTTCATAAAATGATAGTTTTCATGCGATCAGAGGAGTATTTATTGTCAACCAGATGTTTTGGCATCAGATTTGTATGATGGTGTGGCACCTACAACACCATTTTGAAACGATTTTTTAAAGTCGGTCAGATTTTTGCAAGATTTTCCTGTGAATGAATCGTACGATTGTGTAGGATAGTGAAGCACGGCCTTAAGCAGCTAAATAAGATGTTTTTTCGATAGGATTGAACTCTATTGTCTTTGAAATATTCGAACTTTGTATTGTAGAATTGTAGATAAATAAGAGGTTTCATTAGTCTCTAAACCATTGGTGCCCAGGCCCTATGCTCTTCATGCTCATTTGTTTTTGTAATACTCTTAGCTATAGGCTGTGTGTTTTAATATACTCATACAGCACTCAGCAACCTCAATGCGAAATACACAAATATCTTTGTATTCTTAGTTTTTTTGTCGTTCTTCACTGTATACACGCAAGAGCAAAGCATGCTTTGTATGCTTTGCTGGTAAACATTGACGACAGCGATCATCAATGTACATTTTGTTTTTGTTTAACGTATGATATGAAATAAATATATGAAATATATTTTTTTCGTTTTCTTTGCATGTATTTGTTTTTACAACAAAAAATTTTGAAAAAAAATTTGTTTTTCTTTATATGTATGTATTGGTGTTTGTTCTTCCATAAGGAACTTGTGGGCACCGCGGCTCTAAACCCTCAAATCTTTCATTCAGAGCTGATGCTAAGTTAGTCGCAAATTTATGGGACTCCGAACTACTCTCCATCTCCGTTGATTCATGTATTATGTTTTCTAATAATGTTCGAAGACTGTTAACTAGCAGAATAGCGTCAAACAATGTAGCAGTGGCTTTGCTTATGGATTTTGTAGCCTTTAAATCTGTACATGTTGACATAGGGGCTGAGATGTCAGTTGTTATTTTAAGTTGTAATTGTTGTAGAATTGCCACCACTTGTATTAATGCGCCTTGAAAAAAAATCTTAAAACATACAAGATTTAGCATTGAAAGAACATTTCATTACTATGGTGCAAAACAAAATAGAAGAAACAATTTCATTATGTATTCTGTTTTGATTTTATGTTCTGCTTTTAATATGTTATTTCTCATAGTTGTCATGCAAAAAAAAAAAAGAGTTGGAGATTGAATATTTTGTTCAAAAAACTCTAAAGAAAAATATAAGAAGTATCGGCGTATCGACAGTAAAATATCGCCGATATCGATATATCGGAAAACCAGAAGTATTGCCGATATATCGGTATCGGTATCGGTTGCATCCCTATCCTGTATAGCCGGCATCCGTAAATGTTTTATACTATGTTCAGACACAAATTTTATTGAGTCAATAATTGGTATATTGACAAAATTATTTTAGTGTTCACATATACAGAATTAAGCTAGCTCAATAAACTTTAATAGCTGGAAAAAAATGTGTTTTTATTTTTAACTGGCCTAATTACAGCCCATTCTCTTTTCCTTTATTTTTATATGCATTTATTTAAAAAATAATAATAACTTGTTTTTTGTTATAAATTACATACGCACTTGATCAACAAGAGGGTATTAATTCAAAATTTTTAAAATTTGGTTTTTTGCAAGAAATCGATGAACAGTGGTCATATCTATCCACTGTAAAAATTTTACACCATTTTCTCCACTCTTTCACCCCAAAAAATACATTTGTATCTCTCTTTGTTGATCAAGTGCGATATGTACATATACGAGTATAATTGATTTAAAAAATTTAAATTTAATTTATTTTGTTGACATTTATCATTGTAGATAAATTGCAGATAATTTTCGCCACTGAACATACTACAGTGTTGCATTTCAAGTTTTACTCAATATTTATAACAATTTCGTACTTATTGAACAATAACTTAATTACAATTTTGTATGCAATAAATGTGTATCTCTGAACAGGGTATTATTTATTTAAAAAATTTGGACTTTATTTCATATTAAATAAGACCCCAGTAATGAAATGTTGTTTCGTGTCAATTTGGGATTTCATTTCCTAGGGTCTAATTTAATTTGAAAAAAAGGATACTTATTGCACATGAAACAGGAAATAACCAACAAAAAATATGAAATAATACCCAAAAAATTTTTTTCATATGCAAAAAAAAAACAATGTTTAAATTGAAATGAAATGAAAGAATATTCTATTATTATTATATGTCATATATGTTATATGTCATAAGGGGAATGTCTGAACATAGGCAGGAAACTTTTGTAGCGTCAAATGGTCGGTCTCTTCTAAATATATAAAAAAAGTTATTGAAATTGCAAATGTGGAACTAAAGATTACGATCGGGATGTGCTACAGACTTGTCTTTGTATATTTAGGATTTATTGTATTGTATTTAGATCGTCATCACCAGCTACCAATACAAAGTCCCCTAGTGGCACAGGTGCAGATACCGCAAAGGATGCTGAGGCAAGAATAATAAAATACAAAAAGTTTTGAAAGTGTAGATTATACATATGTTATTATCATTTTGTCTTTTAGAATAAAAGCATCTCTATGAGTGACATGTATATTGATAATACAGACTCCAGTGAAAATGTTGGACAAATACACTTTTCGCTAGAATACGATTACCAGAACACAACATTTATTTTAAAAGTGCTGCAAGGGAAAGAACTACCAGCAAAAGATCTAAGTGGAACCTCAGATCCTTATGTACGAGTAACGTTGCTACCAGACAAAAAACATCGTTTGGAGACAAAAATAAAAAGAAGAACTTTAAATCCACGCTGGAATGAGACTTTCTACTTTGAAGGTTTTCCAATACAAAAACTACAGTCTAGGGCAAGTGTCACCAAAATTAATGTACATATATACATATGAATATATATATTTATAATAATTTCCTAATATACTTTATCCATATGCATATCGAAAATTCAGATCATATTTTTTAAAAACTTTTTAGCTTTTAAGGCAATTAGTCAGTTATGATTAGTATACAATAATTAAAAAAATATGTATTCGAATAATTTTATTTATCGTTTTTAAATATTTTTCGGTAAATAATAATTTTCTTTCATTTTTCATAAAAAAAAATAAGAACAAACACGTTTAACAAAAGATGAAAATCATAACGGTTTCTATACATTTGAAATTTATTTTCATGTCATTTGGTCGCGTCCTAACTGAAATGTGTGGAATACCGTTCATAGCTTCTGGCAATGCTGGTGGCTAATTCTTGCATTCACTTAAGAGCGATTTCTTTCTCGAACGTGCGTGTTTTTAAGGCTCCGTTAGACGAGCGCATCAGTACCGTAATGTGTCAGATGTTCGAATTTATATGTACCGTACCCGTAATGTACCAATCAAAATAAAATATAATATCATACAGCCGCTACGTGAAATTTGTAAGCCAGTGATATGCTTCTGGTTTGTTTCATGTTATGGGGATATTTCCGCTCTTTTTTTGGTACTTTTTTATAATGATATTTGTAAACTATGATTAAATAACTAAAACTAATACAAACATCTAACTATTCATATAATTGAGTATGTATGTGTGTGTGCTCAGATATAATTGCTTTAGTAGCATACACACTTGCAAACTTGAGTGACAGTTTTGCTCAAATTGTGGTTTGATCGATAGTGTGTACATAAAATTCGTCAGTCAACAATCAACCACGAAAATTTTTGCGGTTGAGTGACAGTCAGCGGCTATATTGGTTTTTGACTGCTAGTGTGTACCAAAAAGTGTCAGTCAAGAATTATTTTTGTAGCACGAACATTTAACAAATATTTTAGATGTATAAAATAAACAAAGAAAAATTCAAGTGCTGCAAAAACATTTTTTTAAGTATAAAAACAATTATATATCGCACTTGATCTACAAGAGGATATTAACTCAAAATTTTTAAAATTTAATTTTTTGGTAGAAATCGATGTACAGTAGTCATATCTACCCACTGTAAAACTTTTACATCATTTTCTCTACTCTTTCGCCCAAAAAAAATTGTATCTCTCTTTTTTATGGAAGGATAGTTTGTATACTAAAAGAAATTGCTCTTGCCGCTACTAATTGAGTTAATACCCTCTTGTTGATAATTATGTACATACATATATATTACTAGCTGAATGCCCCAGCTTCGCACGGAAGCTATTTACTTTTATAAATTTCGATTTACCTAATCAAAGCACATCACGACTTTCACGAAAATCGTAACTCACGAACGCGTCGACCGATTTCGTGCAAACTTTAGATAAACCATCTACACGACAATACGAACAAGCCTAAAAATTTAATCGAATTCGCTTTGACCGTTCATGACTTATAAAGTCACAACACACTTGCAACAATTTTATTTATGCATATATAGATATGTACATACATATATATTTTATATTATAATTCTATGATATTATTTTTATGTAAACACAAAAATACAAAAAAATTTTATACCAGGTATTTTTTATTTTTGGTACTTTTTCGTCACAACAGTAACAATTTGAAAATTATTAATGCCCATCACGGTGGTGTAAACAGCTGTTAATTTTTCATAAATTATTTAATTAATTTATGTTTACTACCAAAGTACCAAAAAAAAAAGAGGGGAAAAACCCCATTAGCATAAAACAAGCCTGCAGCCCAACACTGGCTTACAAATGTCACGTAACTGCCCTATGAAATTCTATTTTATTTTGATTGATACATTACGGGTACGGTACATACAAATTCGGTAAGATTATGCATTGCTTTTCCAATGCTATAGACCAACAGCTGATACATTACGGTACTGATGCGCTCGGCTAACGGAGCCATAATTCAATATCTAAAAATGTGTATGGATTAGTGAAGTCACGAATATCAGATTTTAGTATTCGCAAATACGAATATTTGAATCAATATTCGCCGAATACGAATATTACTTTTAAGGTTTAGAGCCACATAATATTTCAAATTTAATTGCAAAAAATCCCTCCCTTTGCGTCAGTTACAAACATTGACATTGAGATGCTGAATTCGAAAACCACTACTGAACACTTTTAAATTATTTTGCTTACATATTTTCAGATTTCGTTTTTCTTACTCTGTTTGCACTTTTAATTAGTAATTCAGTACTGTTTTGTCATATGACACATCTACCTGTCTCAATGGAATTTCACATAATAAACTTTAGTTCTTACATTTTTGTAAGTCCAACATTTCTCTACTGAGAACAGAATACTAATTTAACGTGATATGAATATAAACACTAGACATTAATTTTAAAATGCTGGTTGAAAAATATATATTTGTGTCTGTTTTTAAAGAATGTTATTATCTTTGCGGCAAAGATAAATGGTTTTCTTTAAATAAAAATTATTAAAAATTTATATATTTTTCTACTTTTTATGTACTTTTTTAAACTTTATATACTTACATATATTTTTTCTATGGAAAGTATGTGCAAATTATTCTTGAAATAGGCGAATAGTCGAATACGAGTATTCGTAACATCGCTAGTATCGATAGAGTGTTACATTCGAATACTGATTTGAGAGTTTTAACTCTTTAGCAAAAAATAGTGGGGGGTGTTTTTAATTATATATATATATAACTACACATCTATGCTATACAGATTTATTAGTGAATGTTTGTACTTTTATACTTATCTGAAAATGTCATGTACACGCACTCAGTACATGCATAAAATTCCATCTCATTTCTAGGCAACCTATAAGCTTGCCAATATTTTTCCAAGAATTCTTTCACATATTAGAAAGGCAAACAAATTGTACCTATCATGAACTTGGAAGTGCCCGTTTAAAAATTAATTTTGTTAATTTCACATCAGGACCTACCTGTGTACAAAATTTAAGCTTTCTAGCTCCACTGGCTGTGCCCCATACAAAGAAGGGGCACCTTACTCCCCCCGGGTGGAAAGTGCCCGTTTTCAGATTTTTGTGTTTTTGTGCGTATTATTTTTAAGACTTAGAGCCAAATAATATTTCAAATTTAATTGTAAAAAATCCCTCCCTTTGCGTTAGTAACAATAAATTGAACAAAAGCTGTCACACTATTTTAGGTATTTATCATTATTATGGCATTGAGATGCCGAATTTAAAGACACTACTGAACATTTTTAAATTATTTTACCTACATACATTCTTTGATATTTCGTTTTTCTTACTCTGGTTCGGTATTTAATTAGTATTGCAATGTTGTTTGGGAGAACATATTTTCGCAGATTGCGCAGCCACGTCGCCGTGGACTTTCATATATAAAATTTTAGTTTTTCCATATTTGAAGTCCAACATTCCTCTACTGAGAATTGATTACTAACTTAACATGATATGAACTTTATATGACTTTATTTTTTAAATGCTAGTTACGAAATATAGTTTTCGTTTTTTTTTAAGAGGATTATTATTTTGCTTCAAAGATAAAGGGTTTTCTTTCTTTAAATAAAAATTATTATGTACATTTTTTTGTATGATTTTTTTTTTTGGAAAATGTATGTGGAATTTATTCGAAAAATATTCGCTTGAATTTGGCGAATACGAATATCTTAAAATAGTCGAATACGAATACGAGTATTCGTAACATCACTACTATTTACAGCTGATCCCAATTCAACATGTAAAACATTTCGAACAGGACATAAACACACGTTTTGACATAGAAAAATTAGTTTTGTGGGGAAAATGTAGCGAACCATGTACTAACACATTTCTGCAATAAAGAAGTTTACAGTAATGTGATAAACGATTTAAAAACATTTTAGATTTTAAGTTATTTCTGTTATTCAAGTTTAGTTTTGAACTTAATTTGCCGTTATTTAATTTTAGAAAAAAAAAAATTATACTGGGCTGTATTACTGATTCCGCATTTCTTTTCTTATTTTTTGTAGTTTTATTATTTATTGAATCTTCAATTATATATTGATTCCGCATGGAAAGGAAATTTCAGCGGAAAGAAATATCGAAAGATACGCAATTATTCATTCCTGCTATATGTATACATACATATGATTACTGCGAAGTAAATTTAACATGTCTGTTTTAACTAATTATGAGGTGGGAGTGCTGTTAGGTGTTGGTAACAATAAACATTTGGATCGCAAACACTCATTAAATAATGCTTAATCCATACATATGTAAAATATCTTAAAAAAGGAACATTTATTATTAGAACATTTGTAAGGATGTTAGGGGCGATAATTGCTGAAACATGGGCAGCGTCGTTATATATTATAAAAAAACAATAGTTTTTTCGCAATTAATAGTTAATCAGATCTGTGCATTTCTTTGGTTGCACGATATTGCTGCAATTATTGTTAACTTTTTAGAAAAAATCTTTAGTTCTTAGAATAACACACAATGTTAGCATTTATAGTTTGTTCCTAGTTCTATTCGTATTTAAATTCTTTCGACATAAGCTGTTGTTACTGGTACCAAAAATATTAGAAAAAAGGTGCGTACCGTCCCCAAATATGATTTCCCAAAATTTTTCAATATTTTCTCCTTCTACTAATCCCAAGTCTTCAAAAATAATGTGTGGTAGTTATAGTTCACGCCACTCATCATCTGTTTATTGATTGTAATTCTTTTCTACTACGTTTGGCACAAAATTATATAATTTAATAATACTTTTGTTGTCATTCTTCACAATATTACCAGTCGCTAAGTAGTAAGAGTACACCTTGCCATTATTATATTAAAGAACAAAATCCAAACTAAGATGGTAAAATATAAAAACTGCAAAACCTGCTCAATTTACATACAAAATCATTTATTTAAAGAAAAATATCAAAAATAATCATACTCATGTGACGAAAATGAAGGTAGAAGTCAGTCTGCCATAGCGATTAAAACTGATATTAACTCTGATATAATATGAGAGCGAACGTTGGCTGATTGAAAAAATTGATTTCTTCTTGTTAATTTTAATATTGCATAAGGGGAATATGTATTTCTATAATGTTATAAGAATTCATAAATCATTGCTAGCAGCGAAAAAAGTTTTGTGTATTTTTTAGTTGCAAGTGCAATTAATGGAACTTTATTTGGGCTTAAAAAATATAAAAGCTAGTAAAGAATATTTCCAATCATAACGAAATTTGTCCGGTTGATTTGGAATGGCGGGTTTTCGTACACAAATATATACATAGTTACTTTTCTGAAAGCTCATATCGTACAATTGTTCTGATGAGATTTTTCATAAGAACGCTCTCTAACTCTACGTCTACACCTAACATGAAATGCCGTCATAACTTGAAGTTAAAACTTGCTTTTCAAATGCCTATTTGTTAATGGTGGCGTACACAAAGTTACATATGTAAGTATGTATACATATCTTTTCATTATTTTTAGTTCGTTGCCACGTCAAGTAACTACAATGAGAGTTTTTTACAGCTTATTTTAATTTTTATATTAATGTTTTTTGATTTATTTTTTTTTCTTCACCTTTTCCACTTTTCACTTCTTTCAGCAGTATAATTTTTAAAATTATTTAATAATGACGAAAAGCAACTACAAAAAAGCCGTCTGTCAAACTAAAACATAAAATTATTATAAAAAGCGCTTTCCAAACAAAAGTTATAAAAACGAAGTTATAATTTTAACATGAGCGGTCTACACCCAACATTAACTTGAAGTTAATGTTAAAGGTAGTCAAGTTAGTATTATATTCCATGGTCCAATGATAATCTCTATGCACTAGTACAACAATACTATAATATAAAACACAACATGCATTTCGGTTGTGTAAAAATATGCTGGTGATATCAAAAACAGCTGTCAACAACACAAAGAAAATTTCACTTCATATAGCCCTTTCAACTGGGTTTTTTGGTATATCAAACTTATAACTGGATCATGTTCTATTCATAGAAACATAATCATCAAAAATTTTTTATAAAACATGTATGTATGTATTATGTTACGTGTGGACCCTATGTGATGTTTGTGGCATATATTTTTTACGCCTACAGCTTTCCAAAAAATTATGGCGTAAGTGAGACAGTAAGGGTAATCACGATGGGTATTTGAAATTTGCTTCGTTTGCATGAGCAAAGATAGTAGTGCATATTTAATCAATTGCAAATGAAAAAACAACAACTTCTGACATACATACCGTCATATTTTTATTTGTAGAAAAAGGAAATTTAATTTTGTAACTAATTTTAATTTAAATTATTTAATCAAAGAAATTTTAATTTTTCAGGCTTAAGTTCGTTTTCTCTAAATTTAATTTTGTTATAAATTAAATTATTATTTAAAACGAACTTAAGCCTGAAAAATTAAAATTTCTTTTATTAAACATCACTCAGTTCGAATAAAAGATTCACAACTTAATTATAAAACTAAAGGCACGTAGCTAAGAATGTGTTTGTACATCACAGTTGTTTATACAATACAAAAAAAAAAAAAAAAGCTGTATACACATATAACGTAGCACATTCCAAAACCCCTAGAGTATTGGTAGCCGAAGGCTTCCACCTAGGAATGAAATAAGAAACACTGGAATAAAACTCAACTAGAACAAGATAGACTTTGAAAAAGTCTCTTAAAGTTCCAACCCATTAAAAATGATAAAAGCTGTAGTGTAAAAACTTACATGTAATTCAGCGGATTCAATTAATGATAGGGGATCTTTAAATAGTGTGATTGCAGCTGACGTGGTGGCAGTGAGGTCTAAGCGGTAGACAACTCTGATGATGAGACTGTGGTTAGTCTAGAAACATCGATGTCAGTTCAACCCTCCGCGCAGTCTTATTTTTCGTTGTCTGTTCAAGTATTAAGAGCAACTAGATTTTTCTTTCTAATTTAAATTTTTTTATTGTTTTAGATAAATTTTATTATTTATTGAATCTTCAATATTAATTGAAACATCAATAAGTTGTTCAAATCTTAAATCTAAAAATGTTAAATATATGTTTGGCCAATGCTAAACAAAAGTTTTAGTTTCAACGGATGATTTTTGTTGTTTTACATCTCTCGTTTACGGCTGATAGAAAGAGTATCCCTCCTCCTAAGCCGGCTGTGGCCTCTATACTCTAGAATATTACGCGCAAGTGGTTTGGGTGCAACTCGAGCTTTTTAATGTATTTTTTCGCGTGTTTAGAAAATACTGTCTTAACCAACGGAACGTCGAGATCTTTGTGAATTCGATGATTTCAGATATACCATGGGGCTGCTGTTTAAGTACATAGAATTTTGTTTTGTCGCCTTTCAATTTTTTCTACATTCGATGCTGAGGAAGTGCCCCATAAGTGGATTCCATATGACCATATTGGTTTCAGGATCGCGTTGTATAATAGAAGTTATAGTCTTGGCTTAGTATAGAATTTCTTCCAATAAGCCAATTCATTTGGGTCAACTTAGCGTCTATATGCGATTTCCACGTCAAACGACGATCAAGATAAACGCCTACAGTTTGTTGCGGTATAGTCTCGGTGTTGGTTTTTATAGGCGGGCATGTTTCCCTGCGCAATGTAAAAGTGACGTGTACACATTTCTGGTCATTAACTTTTATCCGCCATTATTTTAGCCATGTTTCCAGTTTTGATGCAAATTCCGGGAAGCTTCTACAGGATTTTCATAAACGCTTAGAAAAGCTGTATCATCAACAAATGTTGACTTGGGAATATTACTGCTTAACGGTAAGTCAGAGGCATATATTAAATAAAGTAAGAGACCGCAGATGCTGCCTTGGGGTACTCCGGCTTCGATCGACTCCGAAGGGCTTAAAAAATTGTCTTCCCTGACTACAAATTTTCGTTCCGTTAAATAGCTTTTTAAAAGTTTGACGATGTTTGCGGGTAGATTTCGTGTTAATTTGTGGATAAGACCTTCGTGCCCTACATTATCGAAAGCTTGTGCAACATCAATAAAGAGTGCAGAGCAATATTTCTTTTTTTCAAAAGTGTCTCTAACAACATTCTCAAGCCTGTGAGTTTGTTCAATAGTGTTATGCTGTCTGAGAAAACCGAATTGATGATCTGGAATGCATTCGTTACTAGTCACTATAGGCATCAGCTTTTCAAATAGTTTTGAAATGTTGGGCAATAAACTAATAGGCCGAGAGGATTCAACCTTCGTATGATCTTTGAGGGGCTTTGGTATCATAATAATCATCGAAACCTTCCATTCGTTTGGATAGTATTGCAGCCGTAAAATACCATTATATATGGCAATTCTTGAAGCATTTTGTTGCTTATTTTGTCGACACCTGGGGCACCTTTTCATTCTCCAAAATATTAAATTTTAGCGGTGTTTCTGGTAAAGAGACGACTGGTGGCAGTTCATCAATATTAACAGAAATATTTAGAGTAAACGCTTTTTCTAAGTGTTTAACGAAAAGAGCACCTTTTTCAGCATCAGTTCTGGCCCAGGCACCATTAGAGGCTCGTAATGGAGGTTTGCATATCATTGGCCTTTTAAGTCCTCTGGCTGCACGCCACAGCGAATAATCTGTTGATCGTGTTGCATCGAGTTCTTGCAGAAATTTTTGCAGCGAAGCTGTTTTTTGGGTTTGCAAATCTTTTCTAAGCTGCTTGGTACACTCCTCAAGCCTTCATTTTAGCTGAGGCGACCTGCAACGTTGCCATTCTCGTCGAGATCTCCGTTTTTCAGTCAATAGCCTTTCTACATCTGCACAAAAAAAAAATTAAATCTCGCTTGTTGATTTGGTTGAATTGAAGAAGCATTAAGAGCAGCTTGTTAAGCATGTGATTCATACAACCTAGTAGAATTTTCTATGTCAGTAGGTGTTCTCAATGGCATATTTTCCGTGCAATGAGCACTCAAATTTTTGGCTGACCACTTGAAACTACATTCAAACCCATTTTTGAAAAAAACACGACCCTTAGGAGTGATTAAACGTGAACCCCAGAATGTGTGTTTAGCATTGTAGTCACCAGCTGCTAGAAAACGGGGGCCCAGTAAGTTATAAAAATCCATATATTGGCTCTCGGTAATTGAAAATCTGGGGGGAATAGACAGATGATATTACAAGTTTTTTATGATAATTTTCAATACAAATATTTGTTACTTGAAGATATTCTTCACGAAGGTCATTTAGCAGGTAGTGTTTTATTCGAGTTTTGATTAGTATTCCAGAGCCACCACAAGCTCTACCCCGAGGATCCTTGGTGTCGTAGAAATTATATCCACTAAATCAAAAATAGCTTCGAGACGTCAAATGAGTTTCTGAGATAAGCATAACATCGATTTGTTTATCCAGCAGAAAATATTCTATTTCATTTTTATGTTGGCAGATGCCATTTGCGTTCCAAAAACAGATTCTTAAGTTTATGGTTTGTTCAATACAGCCTGCAACAAGGTAGACTGCATTTTCAACATTTCCTGCATCATACAGGACATGTTGAGAGTAAAAGTATTTACAGTTTGTATAAGGCTCTCTATCGAGGCTTCAACACGACTAAAATTACGCCCTGATTCTTCATTTGCTGGTACAGGTTTTTGCGCCGTAGTCTGGTTACTTTTTAAAATATTAGCGTATGAAAATTGACTATTAGCTTTTTGTTGAGTAAGATTCGTGTTATACTTTAAAACATTTGAGTATTGATTATGGCTAGACGACGGTTGTGGTAATTGTGGGTAGTTTGAAGGGGTGTTGGGCTGAGCGGAAGTAGCATTTGTTTTTCTGTTCGACGAATTTTTAAAATAGAGTAAAGAGGGCAGCCTCTATAGTTAGCAGTGTGATTTCCGCCGCAATTGCCACATTTTTTCGCCTTGGTATTACCTTTTATTTTGTCACAGTTAGCGGTACTGTGTAATTTACCACATACAACGCAAACAGTAGGCAACTTGCAATAAGTTTTGGTATGGAAAAATTCTTGACAGTTCATGCATTGGAAGTGGAAGTGGCATCTCAACTGTAACTCTTCTGTGCAACAAGTACTTTGAATTATAGATTGGGTGCGATTAGTTTTTTTTAATTTTCAAGTCACCTGGCTGTAGCTCGACTCTAAAAATAGGTTGGGGGATTTTTCCCTATTTTTAATATTTGAAACATTTTTCACTTTGTAGCTACTATTTTCCTCTTCTGGATCCACGCTTGAATCTATACCTTTTATAGCTACTGTTAGGCCTTTAGCACTCTTCAGTTGATGTGTATAAAAGTTTTTGTTTTTAGTTTCGAAATCGGAGAGTATTTTTCGGTAATTATTTTCTTCTGTAACCTGGATTTTTCTTTCGTTGATTTTGCCGCGCTTAATTGGAGTTACATAGAACTCACTTTCTCCAATTATTGAGATAAGACTTTTAACCAAAAAACTGGAATTCTGTTCTCTTAAGTTTTTATTGAGTCTTCATCGCCCTGTTCATTCAAAATTGCGAAACGATTTTCAGAATTAGTAATATTATTTTTCCCATCTGTGGGCATTTTCGCCGTTGACGCTATTTGAGTAGATTTGGGACTTTTTTTGTTTATTTAATAAGATAATTGTACACAATATTAACATTCATTTTAATTTAGGCCTCAGCGCCATAAGGCATTTTTGAGGCAAGTTGGCAATTTTTATATACTTTTATGTACAAATATGTACCATAATGAAAAACTTTTCAGAACAATTTAATTCGTAATATACTTATCTTATATGTTTAAATTGAAATTAAGTTACATAAGAAGCGTTTCTCTTAAACCACATAAATATTCCTTGCATGATGATTTAATCGTTGATATTCTCTCAATAGATTTTAAATTGGGCGGTAAATCATCATACCTATTACCACCTATGTAGGTACGTTGCTTAGTTCCTTCCAATCTGCACTTAGAAACTCTAAGTTTTGATATGTTTCGTGTGTTGAAATGTGACTGGTTTTTCAAAAATGGAATTGTTTGCACACCTATGCGGCGAATAATTTTAAATACAAATAATAAAACCTGATGCTTGTGTAAACCATAAATAGGCAAAATAGTTTTACAAACATCTCTGTATAGCGAAATAGTTGGGTGGGTTCTTGGTAAATTGTATACAATTTTGAATGCTTTATTCTGAATACATTGTACTTCTTCCCCTTTTTAGCACGGTTATGTATAAGTCCATACCTGTTTGAATTTTATTATCACTATTTTTACTCACTGCATTTACAATTTTGTGCACGTTGGTCACCTTGTTATTTATTGCTTGTTTTTTTGTTTGTACAGCTAAGCTGACAAGTTTGCTAATGGGTGCAATTGTTGTTGCTTCTTCGTCACTATTTAACATGTACGGAGAGCATGATCGCGCAAGAGTATTTGTGTTTTCTGTTAAATTCAGGTTTATGTTTAATTAATTTTTTTGTTGTCGTCATCAGCAACCAAAGTTAAATACACATTCCTACTGCTTGTAGATTTATTGTTATTTTTGTCAGAAGATGAACTCATTTAGAGTTCTCTTGTTTTTATTTTTTTTATATTAGTTTATTTATATTATATTTATTAATAAAACCAGTAAAATAACGGTTTAATAAATGTTTTGTTTTTGTATATTTTTTGTGACTTGAAAATTTTTTTTGATAATATTTTTTATTGCGACGATTATAATAACGCGTCTACGTCACTACGAGAGCTGAAAGTGAATTCTAATTTAAATAATAATTTAATTTATAACAAAATGAAATTTAAAGAAAACGAACTTAAGCCTGAAAAATTAAAATTTCTTTGATTAAACATCACTCAGTTCGAATAAAAAATTCACAACTTAATTAATTAATTTAATTTACAAAATTTTAGGCATCTTTTTTTTAAATTTATTATTAAATATTAATTTTATGCACTTGTTGTCAGTGCTGCCACATTTTTTGATGAGCTGCCACATTTTTGTTCAGAAAATTACATGCTCTTTGAGGGTGGTGTTGGCTGAAGTGGTTAGCAAGTTGACTACTAAGCAAACAATGACTAGGGGCCTTGGTTCAAACCCTGGCCAGAGCAAGTCAACTAACATTATTAATTTCTCTAATGTACATTAGTGAGACATTGTATTAATTGTTGTCGGACTATTTAAGCGATGAAGGCATAGCACTGGTCACTAAAAAAATGTTCCGACAGCGATTGATGCTATCTAAGCTAATGTATGTAATGCCTGGTAATACAGCTTAACAAAGTTAATGCGTCTAATTAACACCAGAGGCGCCTCAACACTTCCTTAAAAATTAAAATAACGCGCAAAGCAGAGTTGTGAAAGAGTTAAGTCTTCTAAAATGTTCAACATCTATCTTCTCTACCCTATCCCTCTACCTGAGTTTCGGCACAGTGCACTGCATACGTTGGGGTCATCCCCTGAGTGCTGGTCCTAATTAAAAAAAAAAAATGCAATAAATTTAAAAGTACGCTCACGAAGTATACTAATATGCACACCAAATTTGCAAAATGCAAATTTGCGCAATCGTTATCGTGATTACCCTTAGTATTTATATATCAAGGAGCAACTTTCAGATGCACTTTCTGCAAAAAATGAACAAGCATTACATTTCATTTTATTTGTGTAAGCATAAAACCCGCAATTATCTACATATATTGTGGACTAAATAAGTTTGGTATTTCCGGAAAGCTATTATTGTTTTTTCAAAGTTTTTTGAATGACAGGAAACTTATAGTAAAAATTGGAAATACTTCCTCTTCCGTAGTGATTGATGCATACTCTGGAATTCCTCAGGGAACACATATTGGTCCTTTGCTTTTTATACTTTTTATTAATGATTTACCTCTATGCTTTAAATTTGCGAAGTGTTTGTTATTTGCCGACGACTTAAAATTATATTCTAGTATTGTCAATCAATATGACTGTGAAAAATTGCAAAGCGATATAGACAAGCTGTCAGTTTGGTGTTCTGAGAATAATTTAAATATAAATGTCTCGAAATGTTGTATAGTCTCGTATACACATATTATCAATCCAGTTGATTTTGTTTATTCTATTGGTGGCTGCCAACTTAAACGAGTACTTGTTGTCAAAGATTTAGGCGTAATATTCGACAACAAGTTAAGTTTTAATAAACATATAGACGTTATTATTTCTAAGGCTTATAGTATGCTTGGTTTCGTTAGGAGTAATTCTAAAGATTTTAAGGACGCATATACTCTTAAATCTATTTACATTTCTTTAGTTCGAAGTATTTTGGAATATTGTTGTGTTATCTGGAATCCTTATCAAGTTGGATCATCCAATCGTATTGAGCGCATTCAAAAAATATTTTCAAAGACTGCTTTAAAGTTAATATGGACTTTTGAAACACCATCTTATGATGTTATGAGGAAGTTTCTTGGTTTGCAATCTTTAAGCGATCGTAGAACTTGTTCTTCATTAATTCTTGTTTATAATATATTATCTGATAATATTAATTGTCCAGAAATTAAAAATTATTTTACCATATACAACCCTCCTAGAGATTTGAGAAATAACCGTATGTTCGAGGAACGCATTCTTAGAACGAACTATGGAAATAATGAACCAATTGCCAGATGCTTACATTTATGTAATAGCTTTACTCCGCTCTTAAATTTTAATATAAGTTATAATATGTTCAAATTGTTGTTATTTAAATATTATAATTAACCACGATAAGTAATCTGTAAGAATATGATTCTGTAGATGAATAAATAAATAATATGGCTTTACCGCCTCTGAAGAGATGATAACGTTACAGCGGCAAGGGAATGAATAATTGCAAATTTTGCTTCCGCAGAAAAAACCCTTTCCGCAATTGTGGAACGGAATTAATAATGAGACCCTTTTCAAAACTAGATATGTAGTTTGTAAACTATTAATATATGTATGTATGTATATCTAAAATATTTCTTGAATAAAAGTACCAAATATTTTAGTATTTCCTTTTATTGATTGCTTTTTTCAAGAAATATTTTCGATTTCCGTCTTCTAATAATAAAGTAATAATTTTTAAGAAAAGTTTCTATTGAATTGCCATATATCATATATATTACTCTGTCTGACAGAAAGTAATTAATTATCTTTTACTGGGAAGTGATACTAACTTACTAAGATGTATTGTCTCAAATACAACAACAAAAAATTATTTATGTTTGTCAAACGTCTACGAAGAATTGAGTTACCACTAAAATAACAATTTTCACAACTTTATATACAGCGGGGGATGCTAAAGTCCGCATGTTAAATTGAATAAATTGTGATAAATGTGCGATTGGCAAAATCCTAAACCCCAAATAAACTGCGAGCAAATCCTTAAGAAAAGATTTTTGAAAAACTGTTCATAATGATAGAGTTGTGGAGGTTTAAATAGAAAAAAATTTAACCGAATTGACAACATCCACATTTTTAAGTTGGTTATTAACCCACAATGCGTAGTATTTCTTATAAAATTTAGCTTCATATTAAACTAAACTAAAATCTACTCTGAATTAAAATGAAAATAAAACGGAAGTACATAATGTATAAAGGGGCTTCAAACAGGGTCAGTTGATAACGGCCATCTTGTTGAAGCTACATCTGTAAAAGTAGTTGTCAGTTATTCAGTCTGTTTTGCCAAATCACCATGGATGGATGGATATAGCATTCAGCAATATGTGCAAATAATAAAATTGTTTTATCAAAATGTTCAACAATCTAATTAATAAAAATTAATCTAAAAACAAAATTATTATTAAACATAATAAAGATGATATTTTTCTTTTCTTCTTCCAAATATTATGCCAAAGAGAAAACTTGTTATAAATTAATTAATTTTCCTGCACGAATAATATTAATATTTCGTCCTCCATTGCAACTTTTTATGCACTTTGAAAAACACAAATAAAATACGAAACAGCTGTTCCAAATGTTGATGGGAGTTCCAATATCATTACATTATTTGTGATTGTGTGCAAATAGTACGATATTATTTAAAAGGTACCGAAACATATTATATTTGTTATTGTTATGAATTTGATAATTAGTTAAATTATAGTTTAAAATTCATATCTATGTACATTATATATTATATTATATAAAAATTGGCATACTGTAGTCGAATAGGCCATTGAAAATTTTGAAAAACTTCGCTTTTACTTTTTCGTTGGCGTTAAAAAAGTTCACAAATCCAGCAGTTAATGTAGTTTTAAAACACAAATACCGTTGAAATAATATTAATAAATCTCAATGCCCTCAATTTAAATTTTCTTTATGTTATTGGCAACTCTGCATTAAAAAGTCTGCTCTCGCCGAGATTTTTATTAGAATGAACTTTTACGTGACCGTGCAGCTTGCTAGACATTCGGCCTTTTTTAAATTTTCGTTGATAATACGTGCACAGAACTTACATGCAAGTACTTGCACGTCTAAATGTTAGATTCGATTATCGAAATTTTTAAGTTATTGCATAGCTTCTATCGCGGGCTTTGAGGCGACCGATTCAAAAAAATTTTAAACGTTTGTTTCTTAAGTCTTTTGTTTTTGAAACGAAAAAACCTGGAAAAATCTGTCATTTGTTTTTGATACGAAAAAACCTGGAAAAAATCTGTCATTTGTTTTTGAAAAAATACCTGGCACTAAGTTTGTTTCTTAAGTCTTTTGTGTTGTTAAGTATTTAAATCGCCCAATGTATGTTAACCCCCAAAGTATGCTATTGATTAACATTAACATACCGTATTGCCAGAATAACAAAGGAGTTATTAAACAAAACGTAATAATATAATAGCATAAGTTGATAAAAAATGCTGTGCAATAGCTTTACCGCGGCAGTCCCCGAGTGCCACATGTCTTTTTTTGATATGTTGGTACACATGTGTTAGCCAAATGTTGGCATTATCAGACCATTTGGATTAGTAGTTTGTTGTTGACAATTGAAAACATTAGTCATGTTTGTGTGTTTTCTTCGATTTTTGACTTTTGAAAAATATATATACATATATAATTAACATACATATGTATGTAGTTTTTCTTTCTAAATCCGCTCTGAAATACAAAAATTGTTGGTATTCAACTCAATCAATAATGGCTTAAAAATGCATAAAAGTACAGAAAAAAAACAGATTTGTAAGTACCTCTTGATTTTGGGCGTATGTTGTTCGTAAATTTCATACACAGATTAATTTACTCAGCAAAACCTATTAGAAAAATGTTATCACTTCCCAGGTATTTAACTTTATTCGTTTTGTATCAATGTATTATTTGCTAACTTTTATTTTCTCTATCTCTTTCTGCTTATACATGTTTTGTTTACAGGTTTTACATCTCCATGTTTTCGATTATGATCGATTTTCAAGGGATGATTCAATAGGAGAAGTATTTTTGCCTTTATGTCAGGTGGGTTAAATTAAATTCGAACTAAAATTATTCAAACAACACTTAATCCGATAAATATTACGTGAATAAAATTTTTTTGTTTATAATGTTCTTCGATTAAGAATATTTCGAACAAAGTTATTCGATTATAAATATGTCGAAGAAAATTATTTTAATAAAAAAGTATCAGTTCCTCCTTATAAATGAGCCTTGGTTTAAACAATGATTGGCTGACTAATGCCGTTTTCTTTTCTATTTTTATTTAAACAAAAATTGCAACATATCATTTCTTTAAATCCTAAATTTGCCTTCCTAAAGCTCTGTACAGACGGTTGTCAGATCTAAGAATATTGTCAGATCTTACAATTTGCCGGCAACGAACTGACAATAAAAAATTGCCAGCACAAGCTTTATTGTCAGTTCACATGGTTGTAAGAAAATTGTCGGAAAAGCTTTTAATTTTATGTCAGACAATAAATTTATCTAGCATCATTGTTAGTCAATAAATTGTCTGTTTACACCATTGATCGTCAAACTAGCCCCTAGGGGCCGAACACCAATCGTCATTTTCACATACACAACACGAACCAATCAGAAGAGACAAACTAAAATACGAAACATACTCAGCAAAGCTTTATTTTAGAATTTGCAACAACAAAACACATTCAAAAGAGGGCAAGAAAATATTTATTTTTTTTAGTCTCTTTATTTATTATTCATAGTACACTGTGAATATTTTAATTTTTCACGATGTGGAATGTTGAGTGGGGAGAAGCTTTTTTGTATATATATTTTTTAATGGAAAATATTTTTAATTATGCAACATTATGCATTCGTTCATTCTTTCGTCCATAAACACGCTAAACCAATCCAGCTTTAATATGATGTTAGGCAACAGTAAAAAAATAAATATAACAATCAATTTCTACAAGTGTAAAAACACCAATACATTGATATTTCCTACATGTTCTCTTTGTGACAAAGGCTGGTTTACACCAGGGATGATAAATGAGACCGATGAAATGGTACTAAAAAAGTTTTAAAAAAGTACTTTTCAGGTCGAAAAAGTATCAATTTTCTAATAATACATTTTTTATGCACATATTTCACTGTCTTTCAAATTATACTCAATATTACATGTTTTTAAGATTTTAAGAATTTATTCAATGAATATTGATGAATAAATGCAACAATTCGTTGTTAACTTAAGCCGGTTGCCGTTGTCATTGTAAAAAAGCATACACATTTTATCAACTACTACGAAAGCCTCAACAAAGAAGATGAAAAATATGTTGGTTTTTTTCTTCGTACCTGTAACAAGCCGATCAATAAATGCAACAATTCGTTCTCAACTGAAGACGTTTGCAATTGTCATTGTAAAAAAGCATACACATTTCATCAACTGTTACGAAAACCTCAGCAAAGAAGATGAAGTAAAAAAAATGTTACCATATCACGTATTTATTTGAGATGGTACAAAAAAGTATCAAATGTGTCACTGGGGTACCACGGTACTTCGGAAGATCAGAAAGTATCAAAAAAAATACCAAAGTATCAACTTTATCATCCCTGGTTTACACCAATGTTCCGCAAAATTCAATATTCTTTGCACAGAAGTGCAAATAAATCACCCGCATTTGTCACACATATTATTATGCTCTTTCATTCAGTCGTCGATAATCAAGCGCCGAGTACACATGAGGCGGATGCCTACATATTTTTATTCATTTTTTACATTTTTGTTGTTGTTTTGTCTTCACGTTTTTTTAGACAATTTGTCCAGCAAACATTTATTTACAGGTTTAATACAGTGGTGCAAGTTGGTAAATATTTCATGCTTGTGAATGCTCCTGGCAATATGCAATGCCTTTTATGCTATAAAACATTTACAAATAATAGTGAATATATTTTAGAGGCATTTTCTTAACTTTCATTCTAATGTAAATTAATTTAATATGAAAGATAAAGAAAACCTAACCTAACATCAGTATCACTAGACAAGGAAATAAATTATATAAAAGTAAACCCATAATTTAACGCTCATATAGTGTTATGGGGCTTATTTTTAATGAACAACCCATCAGAAAATCCTATGTATTTTTTGATATAGACAATTAAATTTTTTGTGAAAGTTCTAAATAATTTCCTAAGAAAAATAACGCTTAATATTGTTTGCTGGGTGAATTCGCAAACTCACTAATACTAATTAAACAGCAATACAACATTATTTTGAATTTTGCGGAACTCTGGTTTACACAGTTGTTAGATATAACGATAATTGGCAGATTCTCTCAGAAAGCATAAACACCATGAATTGAATAGCATACTTTTAAGGGAAAGAGAATACAGTCGCATTCGGCTAAGCGGAAATGTATAATTAAAAGCATTTTGTTTCGCTTATGTGCGATTGCCGATAAAAAGAATTTCGGGTAAGATAAAAACGTTTTAGTTAAACGAACTCACTTCAAAATTGCTATATAAAACTAAAATATAGCATTATAGAAGTCAAACATTTGTGATTTGTTTTTCATTTCAGATTCATTTTAAAAACTGAAATATAAGCTTGCAACTATATTTGAAAATAATAAATAGTTAATTATATTTAATTGAAATGTTAGCGACTGCTCATTTCGTATTTCGTCACCAGTAAAATAATAATGTTTTCTTTTATGCGGTGTTACTTTAAAGCGGATTTTTTAAGCGAATGTAAGTATGTATTTTGAAATTGATAAAAAAAAAATAAAAATTTTTATTTTCAGTTATGCAATCTTATCCGAATTCGACTGTAATAAAATCTTTTGTTTGTTTATTTACTGACAATGAAAAAATTGTCAGATGCACAAAACTCGAACATTTGCCAATGAAAAATTGTCTGACAATTACCTAGCAATTATCTGACTATGAAAGCGAATTGTGTTCACACGATTGTCAGATGTCTGACAATTTTTTAAAAGTTTGTAGTATTACAATTCACTGGCAATGGTTTTTCTGGCAATGTTGTCAGACAAAAATTGTAAGTTCAGACGGTTGTAAGAAATTTTCAACACATTTTACTGACAATATTGTTAGATCTGACAACCGTCTGTACAGAGCTTAAGGAATAATGCGGACAGCAGACAATTGCATAATACCCGAAAATAATTGAAATATGTATGTAATATCCCACAAATAGCGAATTTATTTCATATGCAAAAAAAAAATCAATAAATTTTCAAATTAAATAAGGCCCCAACGAAATGAAATAAATTAAAAAATAAAAATTAAATAATATCCCAAAAATGTTTTTTAGAAATAACGCATTAAAACACATTTTACGGAATCTACATGTACTAAATACCCCCATATGAAATAATCCCCGATAACAATATATAAAAATTTTTATAACCTTTTTTTATAAAAAAAAAGAAATACTTTAAGCTCATCAATCAATTATATATAATTTCATAAAAATTTAATAACGTTCCAATAATCATTCTTGTTGGCTTGTTGGCATACATCACTTTTCGGGTTATTTAATTTTTTTTTATGGAGTTATTTTCGGGGGCTATTGCCTGCTGCGACAATATTTCTAATCAATTAACTTTTTCTAAAGAATTATTATATTATAAATTTTCATTATGGTTCTCAACTTTTAAAATAATTTGGTTGTCTTTGATGCATCATTGGCATTGCCATTCTCAACTCAGCCGACAGCTGACTTTTTGGTTGTATTTAGTATTTTATGTGGTTTTATAATTATCAACTCTGCGTAAGTTTGGTTTAACAAAAAAAAAAAAAAACGGTGAAAGTACAAAAGTAATTCATAGCAGCTGCTGCGTATTTGCCGGTTATAGTTGAATATTTTATATAGTATGTATTGTGGAAAAATTAATAATAAACTATTAGATTTTGGAAATGTATTTCATAAAGAGCAGCATTCTCAGCAAGTTGCTTGTGGGAAACCAAAATTTGGCATGAGTAAAAAGGGAAGAATTCTCTCTTGAATTAAACACCTTGGGACCAACCAGAACTGATTCATAATGGTTTTCTGGTAGCTTCCGCCAGCACAAAATCTAAGGATAGCACACACAAATGATCTTTTATATCATCCAGAAAATACTGAAAAACTTTTTCGTTTAGTCGGAACAGTGTTATTCAGAAAAAAAATTTTATATCACTATCATCGAATTAGTAAATTTGAGAATAACGCTTAATAATTGGTTATTAAAATTTCTTATTAAAAAAACGCTTATTAACTATTCAGTACTTTAAGAAGTGTTTTTCATTAAAGACTAGCAACATTATTTCAATTGCATGCCACTTAAGTAAAATGAAATGGGTTTTAGTAGGAAAATATTTTGCAAAAGGGTCTTAGTAAAAGATTTTTATATAAAAAATATTTTATTTTTTTTTCTAAAATAAGTATATGTATGTATTTGTACATGTATTGCCACGCACTACGCTTCTTTTTATTTGGCTATGTTTTTTTCACATAACAACTTTGATGCATTACATTTAAACAAAATTTTCTTCTTATTTATGACTGCTTACTAAAAAATTTAAAAAAACAACAAAAATTTATTATGTGTTCAAAAGTTCTTATAAAAAGGTTTACATGTAAGCAAATTAATACTCAGCACAGAAATGTAGTTTTACTTTAATTTAGGTTTAAAGTAGGTGTACACGTACTTGAAAATTTCAACATTTAATTCAGCGTTAAAGTCTGCAAATTAAGCCAATATATATTTGTGAAAAATAAACCTTCTTTAACTTTTTCTGAATAACACTGCAAGTCTTCAAAATTATACTTTTGCACCTTTACCTATCAGTCGGTAAATCAAAAGGGGTTGATTCATCTCGAATTTTTCTCCTTATTCGTAGTAACTCGTTACCATCCTCATAATATAAATTGACGGATATATCCATATTATTAAATTACATATTTCCTTTCTTATAAACCACTTTTAAGTACATACATACATACATATGTACTCGTATGTATAACAACTTTTCTTTAAGGGCAGTATACATTCGTCAAAATGCTTGCAATCAAGCTCGTGTACGTGTGCTTGACGTTATCCCATTCATTTGCTTGAAGACCTGTCCAGCATTCAATATGCATTTTAGTTTCAAGTGTTAACAACGAGACAGAAAATTTTTTGTCAAAATAGAATAAAAGGTTTTTGTACTATGTAGTTTTATTTAAAATAGCCTCTAATAGCCTTTTTCCACTACGCAACATCTAACATCTACCATCAATTTGAGAAGATGTTAACATCTTCCCATAAGAAATACACAGTACTAAAAGTCAACATCTTTCTACATCTTTAAAAGATGTTCATAAACCATTTTGTTCCAATCAACATCTTCCGATAATTTTAATGTCATCTCTAGCAAAATGACATATACATACATATTGATAGTTTCATTTTTTTGAATGACATACATACATAATTGTGTAAGAAAAAAAAGAAAAATATTTTACATCGAAATGAGTGGCACACGTAAGTTTTTATTTTTTTTTTAACTTTATATGTTGTATATAAGTACATAAATAAGTATAATAATTTATTTTTGTTTTTAGTAAAGAAAAGCACAGGTCTCCGTATAGTATGGAACCAGGATTTTGATAATATGTTGCTGGACTTGTGGCAGGACAAAATAGAAGAGTTGAGAGGAATAAGAAAGAACTTCCATGTCTTTCAGGGAATCGCTTTTTTTATATGCATATAAAAAGTTGAAATAAATAAAAAAACAAAAAAAAAAAAAATAAGAAGTTCGTGTTAATGCTTTTTTCTGAACACTGCATTAACAATTCTGTTTGTTCTTGTAAAGCATGAACGACTCCAATTATTAATCTTTCTTCAAAATCCATTTTAATTTTATTTTTATTTTTTCCACAAAAAATTATGCTGTAAGTATTTTTATACTTTTGACAGCTGAGAAGATGGTAGATGTTAGATGTTGCCAATGGAAACGCAAGTTTCACTTTTTCAACATATTCCATTCATTCCTCTAAAATGTATGCTAGTGGAAAAAGGCTAATAGGAGCTGAGGTGTCAGTTGTTATTTTAAGTTGTAATTGTTGTAGAATTACCATGCGCCTTTAAAAAAAATCTTAAAACATACAAACACATACAAGATTTAGCATTGAAAGAACATTTCATTACTATGGTGCAAAACAAAATAGAAGAAACAATTTCATTATGTATTCTGTTTTGATTTTATGTTCTGCTTTTAATATGTTATTTCTCATAGTTGTCATGCAAAAAAAAAAAGAAAACCAGAAGTACGCCGATATATCGGTATCGGTTGCATCCCTACTTAAGAATGTAAAAGAACAAGCATATTTTTTTTGTGGTAGTTTTATTATTTATTGAATCTTCAATTAAAAATTGAAACATCAATAAGTTTTTCAAATCTTAAATCTAAAAATACATTAATATATGTTTAGCCAGTGCTAAACAAAATTTTTAATTCCAACTGTTGATTTTTGATGTTTTACATTTCTCGTGTACGGATGAGAGAAAGAGTATCCCTCCTTCTCAACCGGGTGTGGCCTATATAATTTAGAATGTTGCGCGCAAGTGTTTTGAAAATACTGTCTTCACCAACGGAACATCAAGATCTTTGTGAATTCGCTGATTTCAGATATACCAGGGGGCTGCAGTAATTGTACGTAGAATTTTGTTTTGTCGCCTTTGAATTTTTTCTACACTTGATGCTGAGGCAGTGCCCCATAACTGGATTCCATAGGCCCATATTGGTTTCAGGATCGCGTTTACAGTCAAGACTTAATATAGAATTTCTTCCAATAAGCCAATTCATTTGGGCTGCTTTTAATTTCATTTGTGTCAACTATGCGTCTATATGCGATTTCCATGTTAAACGACGATCAATATGAACGCCTAGATATTTTACTACAGTGTGTTGCGGTGTTGATTTGTATAGGCGGGCATGTTTCCCTGCGTAAAGTAAAAGTAACGTGTACACATTTCTGCTCATTCACTTTTATTCGCCATTGTTTTAGCCATGTTTCCAATTTTGAGATGTACCCTTGTAGATTCCGGGAAGCTTCTACAGGATTTTCATGAACGCTTAGAAAAGCCGTATCATCAGCAAATGTTGACGTGTGAATGATACTGCTTAACGGTAAGTCAGAGGCATATATTAAATAAAGTAAGGGTCCGAAGATACTGCCTTGAGGGACTCCGGCTTCAATCGACTACGGAGGGCTTAAAAAATTGCCTTCCCTAACTACAAATTTTCGTTCCTCTAGATAGCTTTTTAAGAGCCTGACGATGTTTGCGGGTAGATTTTCTGTTAATTTGTGGACAAGACCTTCGTGCCATACTTTATCAAAGGCCTGTGCGACATCAATAAAAAGCGCTGAAAAATATTTCTTTTTTTCAAAAGTTTCTCTTATAACATTCACAAGTCTGTGAGTTTGTTCAATAGTGTTATGCTGACTGCGAAAACCGAATTGATGATCTGGAATACATGCACTGCTAGTTACTATAGGAGTCAGCTTGCTCATGTACAGTTTTTCAAAAAGTTTCGACATATTGGACAATAAACTAATAGGCCGATAGGATTAGACCTTTGTATGATCCTTACCGGGCTTTGTAATCATCGAAACCTTCCATTCTGCCGGATAGTATTGCAGTCGTAAAATACTATTAAAGATGAATAGTATTACTCGTTTTGCAATGAAAGGCAATTCTTGCAGAATTTTGTTACTTATTTTATCAATACCTGGGGCTTTTTTTGAGTTTAGACTTGTAATAGCCTTTTCAATCTCCACAATATTAAATCTTAGCGGAATTTCTGGTAAAGCGACGACTGGTGGCAGTTCAATAATATCAGCAGAAATATTTGGAGTAAATACTTTTTCTAAGTGTTTAACAAAAAGAGCACCTTTTTCAGCATCAGTTCTTGCCCAGTCACCATTTAAAGCTCGTAATGGAGGTTTACATATCACCGGCCTTTTAAGTCCTCTGGCTGCACGCCACAGCGAATAATCTGTTGATGGTGTTGCATCGAGTTGTTGCAGAAATTTTTGCAGCGAAGCTGTTTTTTGTGTTTGCAAAACTATTCTAAGCTGCTTGGTACACTCCTTAAGCCTTAATTTTAGCTGAGGTGATCTGTATCGTTGCCATTCTCGACGAGCTCTCCGTTTTTCGGTCAATAGCCTTTCTATATCTGCACAAAAAATATTGTTAAATCTCGCTTGTTGATTTGGTTGCATTGAAGAAGTATTAAGAGCAGCTTGTTTAGCATGTGCTTCAAACAACCTAATAGAATTTTCTATGTCAGTAGGTGTTTTTAATGGCATATTTTCCGTGCAATGAGCACTCAAATATTTTTTGTATTTCAACCAGTTAATACGTGCAGATGTCAGCGGTAAATCACATTTTGGTCTTGCGGTTGTGTGAGTAAATAATGATTATAGTAGGCGAATGATCTGAAGACAAATCCAAAGATGCTAAAGAACAAGCATATGTAATTAAAAAATTACAGTTAACTAAAATATTCTGAAATAAGTGACTGACTGAAATAAGTTACTGGATCCTTATTTTCCTTATTTTTGAAAATTGTTGAGACCGTGCTTGCCGGGATACCCTATTTATCAGCTGCTTCCTTTTTCTTTAATCCATCTTCGACGTCTTTTATAAGTTTATATTTTTCTTCAACTGATAAGGATTTTAAAACACGTTTAGTTGTCATAATAATAATAAAAAAAATCGATTTCAACATTTATCATCTAGCTCGAATTATGCATAGAAATGACACTTACACAAACAAAAAGAAACAAATTTGTAATTCCCCGAAAAAATAAAGAAAAAGTAAAATATACAAACCAGCTCAAGCAACAAAAGAGAGTAAAACAAACAAACCATAACTAAAGCAAAAAAAAAAACCATTTAAACAAGCAAAATTCTTCGAGTTATAGAGTTCATGTGTATGTTTTTTCTTTGAGTTATGGAGAACTTCGACTTATAGAAGTTAGAGCTACGGAAGGAAAATTGTATGTGATTTGTTCTTTTAACGCTACTGCCAACCAAATTAGTTCGGAGTGAGAGAAAATTCGAGTTAGAGAAGTTCGAGTTATGGAAGTTAGACTGTATTTAATAATCTACAACAACAATAATAAATATTTTTTTTTTTAGTTTTTTATTTAAATTTTATTTTATTATTGAATATTTAATAATCTACTTTTTTGATTAATATTTTTATTTCCATAAATGCAATACAATGATACATTGGCATTGAATGTATTGTTGTTTTTCATCCGACATATTTAGCGTTTGATCTCTTTGAAATTTCGTTTTAATTTAAAAATGTGTACGTGTTTGAAGAGTAAAACCAATATATTCATCAAAATCACTCGTCAAGCATGCCTAAAATCTAAATTTTTTGATTTTTCATCCAGCATCTTCGGTGTCACTCATACAAACAAATATTCACTTAACCACCATAATGCCTGATGTGGTTTTTACGAATGTAGATCTGCCTTTAGATCTGCCTTTTCTGTTAAATATTTTTTTATATGTTGGCAATGCTATAAAAATTTCAACTAAACAAAGTTGTTTTTCATAATAGTAAAAAACTGTTTGTTTTCCTGAAAGTTTTTCTACTATGGGCTTTAACAGACGAGAATAATTAAGCACACACACAGCCATGTACACGTATACATTTTATGCCAATTGAAATAATCCCGTGTTTGAAGAAGAAAATAATAATTGTGCCGCTTAAGAATTCATCCCGTGTGTGAATGCTCTATCAGACAACCAAACTGAGTTGAGTTGAAAACCACAATAGAAGTATAAAAAAGTGATAAATTGTTTTCGTTGAAGAAAAGAAAATGTCATTATTAAAAACGCATGTTGCTTTGTTGTCGTGCTGTAAAGTATCGCTCAGGTCCAATTATTAGGTCTGTGAAAATCGCCACAGTTTTTTTTGTGTGGTTGTTTTGACCGTTAAATTGATATAAAAAAATTCAACATAATTTTTTATGTATAGGGTTTGTTTGACATCTTGAGCATTATAGCATTTTTTGTTCTATACTGCAAAGACCTAATATGGTATCAGTGGTTTAATTTTGCACAGCGTTTCTGGTGCCTACCTAATGTAGACGAAGTTAGCCCCACTATAGAAAACTGCCATTGAAATATGTATATACATATGTATGTTGTTTTTAATTGATATTGTTGAACTGAACAAATTAACATGCATTTTGGAAAGTCAGCCATTTTGTGGATCTCATTTACGGTACAAACTTTAAAACATATACATTATTTTTTAATTTTTGTTTTTATTTAAGGTTGACTTTACAACGAAGCAATCATTTTGGAAAGCTTTAAAACCGCCTGCTAAAGACAAATGTGGTGAACTTTTATCATCGTTGTGTTACCACCCATCAAATTCTATTCTAACGTTAACGCTTATAAAGGCACGAAATTTAAAAGCGAAAGATATAAATGGAAAATCAGGTAAAACTATTTGGTTTACATATGTATGTATAATCTTAGTTGTATGTTCACAAGCACTTGTAAGTATATCAGATTTTAAACATTAATCTTGTTTTCATTCATTTTGAGTTTGAGTCATATTATGATATCGTTTCATTTATATATATATGTATATACATATATATATTTTATGTCCTATGGTTCCTATTAGGAACAAAGGACCATTCGTATCATTTAGTGAATCCTTATAGTCGAACTAAATTTTACATTTATTATTGATTGATGTACTTTTCTATATACTTACATATTCAGTCATGTCACGAAAGTGAAAATTTCGTTTGTAATCAATTAAACTCAAAATGGAATTGACAATGAATTTTACTAAAACTTTATATTTAGTAAACAATAAAAAACATGCATACTTTTAGGAGCATCGTAAAACTAGCTGCGCATATCAATAAGAAAAAGGTTAATGTGAGCTTAACTAGAAAACACAATTTAAGCAAACGTCTATAAAGGTTTATAATTGTAAAATCGAAATTCAAAATAAACAGATTCATTTTTATAACGATTGAATGCAAACCGCATAACTATTAATTTGGTATTATGTGTAAATTGTGTAAATGGGGGATTTAAGTATCAATTAATGACAATAAAAACACAAAAATAGACTCGGCACGTCAATCTTGAGTACTTCTATCTGTGGGCGATGACATAGAAGATGACCAAAAGAACTAACTTTGGTATTTAAAAAGGACTATTATCATGTGTGATTACATGTTATGTTCATATATAAAAACTCAAATACTACGAGACCTCTGATTTAAGGCATTTTTAATATAAGCACTGTCGATAATTGGCTGAATTGATGCTTGACTGTCAATACATATTCACACGCGAGTTTTTAAATCGTTTTCATTATATTTTGTTTGGCAAGTTTTCATATATTTTATTTACTTAGCTTAAAATAATAGTGTTGATTAAGCCGATTTACTTTTATACTGTGAATTGTTTTATTATATTATATATACATATATTATATAAATGTATGTTTTATTGATAATATTATTATGTAGAGAGTTGCAATAGGTATGTAAGTTTACGTTTAAGTTTACGTTTTGAAAACTTTAAATGCATTTTGCCACGTTTGAGTTTTTTTTGAGATATGACTACGTTGCAATAAAGGAATATTTGTTTTTGCTACTGACTATCGTAAAAAGAAGTACAGTACTAAGTGCCCAAGTACTTTAGACTTTCACAACTCCAAAGAATTAAAATAAGAACTCCACAAAAGTAAAATAACTTTTATTTTCCATTAAATGGCATGTAGGTATTTGTTTCACAAACAAGTTTAATTTAATGTTTATTTATTTTTAGTTTTGTTTCATTTTTACTTAAATTTTCATTTTGTTAAATGTTTTTGTCACAAATTGCATTATTTTTGTTTGTTTACATTATAAATCATATGTTTTCTTATTTTACTAAGCTTTACTGCGAAAAGTTTGTGCAGTAACTGTCACTATGCAGTCTCAATTTGTGTTCTCGTTTACTGTATTTTGTGTAAACGAACGCAATTTACTATGATGCAGTAAAGTTCAGTAAAAAATAGTAAAAACTTTTGCGTACTCGTACACATCTAATAATAGTAATAATAACAACATTGAAGTCAAATAATTATAAGCTGTTAGAGGTTTTGCAGCATTCTGTAAATGACTTGAAGCAATTATCATTCATATTTGCACAACTTACAATAAAATGTAACACAACCGATTTTTTTAAGCATTAGAGTTACAAATTTTGATGTTGTTGTTGTTAAACACGTGTGTACATTTTAGATCCGTATGTGAAGGTGTGGCTACAATTCGGCGATAAGCGCGTTGAAAAACGAAAAACGCCAATTTTCAATTGCACTCTGAATCCGGTATTTAATGAATCCTTTTGTTTTAACGTACCGTGGGAGAAGATACGAGAATGTTCGTTAGATGTAATGGTTATGGATTTTGATAATATTGGACGAAATGAGTTGATTGGAAGAATTTTATTGGCTGGTGAGTAAAATTTAACGTGTAAAATATTAAGTTAAAAGAAAACAACAAAAAAAATTCAAATGGAAAAATTGCAAATGTGGTACTATGAATAACCACATAGTCATTTACATACATACATACATAAATATATTCAATTATGTGTACATACATACATATGCGCATTTAAAACAAATAATTATTAGGTATACTATTTTATAAATGAAAAGTCCTGTTTTTATTAGGTATTCCGCACAAGATCTCCATATTCACTGGTCTGATATGCACACATACATACATATGTATGTACTTACTCGTGTGTATATATTTTTTTTTGTGGGACCAGTGTAGCCAGGTAAATATAGCCTCATGTCACCAATTTAAAGAGTGGGACCGCGAAAATAATCCATTAAAAAATTGAAAATCCTCGATTTTATCACAAAAAAATTTAAATCCATAAATATTTTTAAACAACTCAGCGTGAGCCCATTAAAAAAACAAAATAATTTTAGTTAATTATGTTTATTTATTTTTCCAATATTTCGATCAACGTCGTTGATCATCATTAGGGGATCTAAAAGTACATATAACACATAACAACTATCAAATTTTTATTAATTGTACAATAATATATTGATTATTATATTTTTATTTATATTATTACGAATAAATAAAAAAAAAAAAATTTGAAGAAAAATTTATTATTGCAATATTACTATAAAACTAATGAATATAGAAATGATAATGTTAATAAACCAATATATGTATGTTGCATTTAACAGGTATTGAACATTTTACTCTGTGAATCCCTGAGTTTTCGAACTTTCCTGTTTAGATAATTTTCTTTTTTGTAATTGATTTCTTAAAATTAATAAATATTATATGTAAATATAATTTTTCTATATAAGTACAAATATATTTTTTAAATTGAAAGTAAATTAATATAAGCATAATCCATATGTTATATACATACATAATTAATAAAAATTTGATTTTTGCTCTTGTTATATGTACATATGTATATACTTTTAGATCCCCTGATGATACAAACTACATTGATCGTAATATTGGAAAAATAAATAAACATATTTAACTAAAATTATTGGGTTTTTAATGAAGTCAAGCGAACTAATCAAAAATATATAATAAAAATAAAAAGGCTATCTACGTCAACTATAACTCACTATTATTAACAAAAAATGTATATTTACATACATATATACATATTAAGCCCCACCATACAGAAAATACTAGTTTTCTTTCAAATTATTACATACTTTATTTTCATTTACATATCGTTACGATAATACGATAATATGTATAAAAAGCCCTAAAACTTTTTTTCAAATCACACGTTATTTAACTCGATATTATCGAAATGAGCAGAGGACGCGGGCTTTCTATATACATACATACATATGTATATTATGGTAACGACCTATGAAGAAAGTATAAACGCTATATAAAAATAATCCAAAACTGAATAAAAAAGCCAAACTATATAAACATATGTACATACTAAAAAAACAGCAAAATGAAACTAAAAAAATTATTATAATATAAAACTCCTCAATTCCCTCTTTAAGAAAATCTGTACCCATACAGCAGCTCCAAATCCCCAAACCTGGCTACACAAAATTAGTTTCAATGTGTGCTACATATATAGTTATAATAGCTACAGCTTAGTTAGATCTACAGACAGAATATCTTTAAACAAAATATTTAATCAATTAAGTTATGTTATTAGCAAAAATAAAAAAAAAATACATACATACATATATATGTAGTTCCCAAAACCAGCGTTGCAGGAATGATGACATTTATGATTGTTTTTCTCAAATTCTGATTTTCCATTTTAAGTATGTAAAGTTTTAAAAAAATAAGTGGTTTTGTTAGATTGTTGCTTACACCCTGTACATTTGTTCCCTGTACACAATGTAATTAACAATCGCATTGCAGTTTACATATAGGCTGACTTCCAAAACGTTCGTATACAAAGTTTGTATACAGTATTGCTACTGTATTTAAATCACTTACATATACAAAGTTCCGAAACGATGCATCAACTATAAAACCGATACCTTGTTTGCTTTCTTACTGCGTTAAAAATACTTCTCGACGGCGTTTTGAAATGGTATACATTCAATAATTATTGTACTGCGGCGTTATGAAATATGATGCTTTGTTCAAACACAAAGCAATTGACGTTTTGGAAGTCAGCCATACTCTGTCAACGTTTGTCTTGCTATTTCTTCTGGAAATATTAAACGGAATGTCCTCAAGAGTTAATTTAAATAAAATACCGAAATATGTAGTGGATAGCGCTTTTGCAGGTACATATCTTATATTAAAAGAGTTTACTTAGTATAGTTTACTTAGCTTATAACTGCTCATGGTAAAATTAAAAATATTGGGCAATACAGTGAAACTTCGATATAACGAATTTTAAGCGGATCCGAAAATACTTCGTTATAGCTATTGCTTCGCTATAAATATAATCAGCAATGCCTTGATATAACGAAATTTGAAGAAATACGAAAGAAATTCGTTATAACTATAGTTTTCTTTATTCAAATCTATTTAACATGAGATTGCTAATAAAATCTTATATTTCATGAGGTAAATACGAAATAAAACACATTTTTGTTATTCAGGTAATTTTATTAGGTTTTAATAAAATAATTTTGTTTCTTTTCGCAAGTTCCAAATACAGTTATCAATACTTTTTTCGACAAAAGCTAAGCAATCGAATGACCTACGGCCTCAATTATAGAATTTTGTTCTCGAATAGATATTGATTTACGCTTTACTTTATTAATTTTGAAAAGAATCAAGTCAATCCTGATTACATACGTTTCTAATGCATTACATTTCCACACACACATTAAGAATTCGTTCTTTTGATAACGGCACTTTACCATTTTCCTTTAAATTTTATTCTTTCTTCGTTGTATAGAGGCTTTTGTACGAGTACTTCGTTGTATAGAGGCCTTACAAATACGCTTATAAATACATTTAGACTTCGCTGTTTTTATAACGGCACTTTACCATTTAAAATTTATTCTGGTTTCGTTATATTGAGGCATTTGAATAATATTTCGCTATATAGAGGCTTTTTTGCTCAGAATTTATTCGCTATAGCTATAGTGCAATTTTGTATGAAAAACTTTGCAATAAAGAGGTTTTCTCAAGGGACTCAATAAAACATACGTTATATTGAGTTTTTCGTTATAACGAAGTTCGTTATATCGAAGTTTCACTGTATATAATTAAGTTCTACAACAATAGGGGAAAAATGCTCTTATTCCTAATAACCGGAGAATAATTAAATAAGAGACAGCGAATATGAGAATCGGGTTTTGTGTTTACATTTTATTCTGTAGAAACGGAAGGATACAAATTTCATGTGTGTGATGTTATAAACCTATTTGTGCTGAAATAAAATGGTGGACAGTAAAACCATGTGGCTCTTTTTACACATATTAGGTAAATAGGCAGAAGTAATTCATGTTTTTAAATGGAGTGACTAAAAATTCTTTGAACAAGACAGGAATATTGCATTCCGGGGGTTATTTTTTAATTTTTCTCTCTCCCTTATATTTAGAAATCTAATTTTTTCCGCGCAAAAGTGCCGCCTGTATTATGTTTGTTTACAATAACAGAAAAGGGAAAATAGAGAAATTTTCCAGATAGATTTTTTAGATTACGGGAATAGGGAAAAAATCCCGGGAAATTGTTTTTCATAATTGGGCTGACACTGTTTCTCTAAATAACTTTACATCAATGCATGTTCATATAAAATGTTTAAGGTATAAATGTATACATATTTAATATGTTTAAATATGTAATATGAATACATGCACTACATATTGGACCATTTGTCACCTTAATTTTTGTATTGTTAATTTAGTATATACATACATATGTAAATATTAATGTATGTACGTTTTTCACCAACAAATGTGTTTTATTATAAAATTAATTGTTATTATTTTTGTGTTTATAAAATATGTTTGAATTAAAATGTATGTGATGAATTTTGTTTTCTACAAAAATATTTTTTTTTGTTCGTTAAATGGCAACGCTTTTTCGCTATTCAAGGCAAATTTTCGTACAGGGAAATCATATGTATGTATGTAAGTATGTATGTATGCATGCATGTTTTTGCAATTTTTCTATTTATTCACATACCTGCATATGTAATAAATATATGGATATGGTGTAATTCTTGCAAACTCATGGTGTCAAAATATTTTCATTAATTCATAATGCCCAAAATAAGTGCGAAATATTTAAAACCAATAATATTTACACTTATATACATATATAAAGACCGGGGCTGGCCGAAAAGAGAAACTAGGTAGCAGTGTTGTTTATGAGTATGTATTACTGTTCACAGTGAACAAAATCCATGGACATAACACAATACCGATATTGAATTGGTTTCTATTTGTTTTCTATAAATGCTGGGACAAATGAATAAATTTAGAATTTAATAAATTACATCAAACAAGTAAAGGGTCCGCCAGATAACTTTTTTTTTTGAAAATGCTATAAAAAAAACTACTGAATATTTTCTCAAATTTCTTTTTTTTATTTGAAAGTACAATCCTTCCGGTTAATAATGAAAAATAATTTCATTAAAATGGCTGCCTCGGCTGGCCATGCAGTAGCCTACACGATCGGTCCAATTTTTAAGCACATTATCGATTGTGTGCAGCTGTATTTCACCAATTGCTTCACGAATATTGTCCTTTAAAGGGTCAATTGTCTCTGGCTTGTCGGCGTAACACTTATCTTTGACGGCACCCCACAAATAATAGTCCAACGGTGTCAAATCGCATCTCCTAGGTGGCCAAACGACATCAGCTCTGCGGATGATAATGCGATCTTCAAAAACAGGGCGCAAAACATCGAGTGTAGCTTCGGCTGTGTGGCACGTAGCGCCGTCCTGTTGAAACCAAATGTTGCCAATATCCTCCTCTTCAATTTTTGTGAACAAACATTCGTTCAACATGGCCCAATAACGATCGCCATTGACTGTAACGGCCACTCCTTGCTCATTTTCAAAGAAAAATGGCCCAATTATGCCTCTGGACCAAAATCCGCACCAAACAGTGACTCGTTTTGGGTGCGTCGGCTTTTCAATGTATGCGTGCTTGTTTACATACCCGCCAAGATCAAAATGAGCTTCATCTGAAAAGATGATTTTTTTTTGGCAAAATCGGCATCTTCTGTAAGTCGATCGCAGGCCCACTTGTTCAAGCGTATACACAACCATATTCGTTCAGCGGAAGGATAAAACTAATTATCTGTCAAATCAGACATGAACTAAGTGTTACCATTCACGAAATAAGCACTAGTTGAAAAAAAGAAACGTTAAATGGCGGACCCTGTACTTCATTGAAAACAATATAAAAATGTAATTGGTATGTTCGAAGAAATTATAAAAGAAATATTGAAAGAAAGAGAAAATTACTTTCTTACAATCATCCTCATGATAAATAAATTTTTATTAAAAATTTGTTTACAAATTGCGTTGTTGCAATTATGTATGTATTTGCTGTGTATCTAAAAAAAATTTACGGGGCAATATCAAAAGGCAATGCGACATAAACTTGCTTGTGTAAAAGCTATCATACAACTGAATGAAATTGCTAGTTATTTTTTATTGCTGGTGAGTATTTTTATTTTCATTCGGTTGTATATATACATACATGTAAGATGCCGATTGAGGTTCAGCCCCCTGGAGACAAAACGGGCGCCGCTGATATACATATGTATACTGACTGAAAAACGGAGATTTGTCTGTTCACAGTTCGCTAGAGTTACTATTAAGATATTTAAAATGGTTGCCTTGCGCTTGTGCTTTAGATCAGCGTTGGCCAAGCCCTATGCTCTTGATGCTCATTTGTTTTTGTAAAACTTTTAGCTGTAAGCTGTGTGTTTTAATAGCAATACGAAATACATTTTTTTTTGTCGTTCTTCACTGTGCAAAGCAACAACACTTTCGTATGCTTTGCTGGTAAACATTGACCACAGCGATCATCAATGTACATTTTGTTTTAGTTAAACGTATGATACCGTTTAAAAATGTGTGTTTTGGTAAACACTTGCAAGAAATTGGTGTTAGTTTTAAATTTCAAACTTATATTACATATTTACAGAAAAATTATTTATTAATTATTATATCATCACTCACAATCTACTATCACATAATTGAAAACCTTTTTGTGATTTTTTTGTATTCTTTACAAAATGGATTTCATACTATGTTCACACGGACATAAATTATAGAGGTTCGTACTCTCATTCTTGGTTCGCGGGCCAACCTTGATTGAACCTACATGTTTCGCCATACAAAATTTTGAGGGCGAACCTACGTGTTTCATTTTGAACCTTGTTGCGAACCTGTATAATTTACTATCATCTCTAATTTTGATAACAAGTTTATCTGAACTAGTTGTCCAAAATTATTTTAACACAGAAAAAAAATTGATAAGTGCTAAAATTTAATAAAAACATTGAACAAATATAATGCATATATTTATATTTATGTAAATAATTAAATAAAATGAAAAAGCAATAAATAACAATCGTATTTTCAACAGTAAAAGAATGTCGAAGTACGAACCAACCTAGAATTTGTCGTGAGAACACATGGGTTCGCGATCGAGGTTCACGCAGCGTACCTAGTGTTTCAGTTCGTCGTGTGAACATAGTATCAGATAATATTTACAAAAAATGCAAATAAAATTTTTTTCCCGTGTACGTGAAATGAAATGTTTTCTTTTTTATTCTTTGTATGTATTAGTTTTTACAACAAAAAATATTGAATAAAAATTTGTTTTTCTTTAATTGTATTGGTGTTTGCTCTTCCATAAGGAACTTTTGCGCACCCCTGGATTAGTGTATTTATTTATTTATTTTTGCTTTCTTGATATTATTTTTCCTTTCAATAATTTATAATTTAATATTATTTTTTTCTTTCTCGTCGATATATTGATTGATATATCTCTTTGAAAACTCGGTAATATTTAAACTTTTATATTTTACACACAAATAATATCTTTTAAATTTTATTTATTTGTTGCGGGTTAGCAATATCTAAATACATGTATATTTCGTTGGTAGCCATACCAACTCATCAGTAGATGTTTTACCCTTTATGTTTAAAAAATTTTAAAGCTCATCCATTTATACGAAAACTCACAAATAAATTTGTGAATTACAAAGCATAAAAGTAGTCTTTAAAAACTTTTCAAACATACACAACGAATAATTTTCCATTATGAATGTTGTGACTTTTCTACACCTACATATACAATTAAACAACCGCTGGTTGCCATTAGAAGTATTTATAAGCAGAGCTCAGATTTACTCGATTTTACTCGCGAGGGAAAAATACTCGCGAAGAAGAGTACTCGAAGAGTACGAGTGTTACAAAAAGTTTACTCTCCACTCGTTTGTTTTAGGTGGGAGTACTCGCGAGTACTCCTTTTTAAAAATTAAGAGTGGGAGTAAAAATCTTCAAAATAGAGTGAGAGTTTACTCTTAAGAGTGAAATCGAGTGGAAAAATAGAAACTGTTTGTCTTTGCTGACTTGTGTGTGCGTGTGGTTAGTAAAAAACAATTTTTGTAACACTCGTAATCTTCGAGTAATCTTCTTCGTGAGTATTTTTGTACACAAAAACCACCGGTCCCTAACAATATATTCTGCTGCTTTTCTCTTCAGGGCCTCTCAGTCCTCCCTTGTCAGTCGCCTCTCCCCACCACAGTCCATAGCAACACCAACAACCGTTTGAGTTACTACCCTACAAAAATTATTGCAGTACATGGTCCATTTTAGATAAAATGACTAGTTTTTGAACTACTCCTATGTAATGCAGCCGTGGACCATTTCATTTGTACACACATTTATAGTTAAATACCATTAAATACAACACTAAAAATGTTTGGAATTAAATTGAAACTGTGACAGCTCCCCTGTTAAATTAAATTAAAACAAATTCATGGAAGTTTAAAGAACACAAGCTAGCTCGTGTTTTTTTCAATTTCTGAATTTCATTTTGTATTTTTATGTAATGTAATGGAAGGGCTGAATTCACACATTTGTATGTATGTACTTAAAATATCATTCAATTATATTAGTGACAGAGATATGTACATAGATATGTATGTATGTATACATTTTTACCGGAGTTCCCCTGTGGGTACTCCATGGAATAGCAAAATAGAGTAGTTTCGAAACTAGTCCCTGTGGGTACTACATAGAGTAGTTTTTGGGTTACGTGGTCCAACCCTAGGACAACGGAATGTAAATTGGACCATGTTTTTTTCATACACTTTGGCTACATTTGGAGTACTCATACTCCATTGTGGAGCAGTCCATACACGCATGTATAGAGTACACTCATTTTTGTAGGGTATACTTTCTACTACACACACGCACACACAAATCGGCAAAAACAAACAGTTTCTATTTTTCCACTGTATGAGAAAGACTGAAAGAGTACTCGGCCAGAGTATAATCTGCTCGATTTCGAGCGTATTTTACTCGACCGAGTTTCACTCTCTTCTCGAATTCGAGCGAAGATTTCGAAGCTCTGTTTATAAAGCAAAAAATGAAAAGTGAATCTCTCCTTTACAAAATTTTACATTTATTTGAGCATGTACTCAAGTATTTATGTTTTAAATTTTATTTATTTGTTGCGGGTTAGCAATATCTAAATATTAAACTATTATTTCACAAATAATATCTTTAAAAATATGAACTTTATTTGCATCCGGAAAAATAGCTGTCAGATTTTAACTGTTAACATTAAACAGAAATTTTTCGAACGAAAATTGTTTTTAATTTTTAGTGAAAACTTCAAAATTTATTTTTATGAAAAATTTTCGAAACATTTAAATTTTATTTTCGACCAATATATTTTGTTCAGGCATTTAACATTATTTTTTGATATTTTATTCATTCCGCTTGGGCGCGAGCTATACATACCCTAATGACAAGGGTCACAGTAATATGTGAATATCCCTAATATTGAGTAAAAACAATAAAAAAACACGTTAAATTACAAAGTAGAATACTTTGACGATAACGGACTATGAGTTTGTGTTGATTATTAGTAATTTCCAACCAGTGATGGGTAAAAATAAAATAAAGTGAATTAAATTAATTCTCGTATTCTATTTCTGTTGAAAACTTAGTTAAATAGTTGATATTCTTATCAATTAGTATCCACTTTACGAAAATTGTAAAGATGGACAATTGAACGCTGATGAGAGGTGTAGCGGCCTTGAAATCCGTACTGATACGTTCTGCTAAAAACTGATTGGATATAAATAATAATATTTTTCAACATAAAAAACTCTTAGTAATTTCGAATTTTCATTAATTCAATAGAACTGAACTTGAGCCTGATAATATTACTTTTCATATGTACATTATTTTTTGATTTTAGGATTTCAAAATCCGGTATAAATGGAGAAATTTTTTTTCCACAACATCTATAATATTTTGGTAGAGTATAAACAAAAGTAAATATTTGATTTTTGTTAGAAATATTGAACTTTTCCGTCAAAATGGTCATACCTTATGAAGATATCCAATTTAGGAAACGAATTGAAGCAACTACATTTATTAAAAATTAACTAAAACCTTTCCGAGTAAACCGGGTGTGTGCAAAGTGAACCACAAAAATTTTGTTTTATTTAGTTAGTTTTGTTAAAGTTCTTTCTTTCGTCCAGTTTTTGGATGCACCCGATTTTCTAACGAATGGTTCCATTGAGTTGTAAGTAAATATATACATATGTACACATTTTCTGTATAGCTATTATTGCTCAAATAAGTTAGCAATATGTTTGTAAATATACATACGAATATGTAAACATACCGTTGTCTAAATGAAAAACCATCTACATATGAAGATACGAATATACAGAAGTGTTTATAATTCGTAATTAATTAATTCGTGTAAACGAAATATTTGTGCAAACTTGAATCCCGCAAAGTGAACGAAATTCGACCATTTAATCTGTAACCGGTCTCGTAACTCGGGGTTTTTGGCAAAATAATGTAATGTTCGTATCTAGCGAAAAGTATATAAGATAAGCTAAGACCCTGCGAGAGTCCCAACACCACAAGCTCTTTGGCTTGAGATGAAGAATTCAACTTAGAAATGTAATTTATTGTGATAATAATAAAATCATGCGAATGACTTAAACTTTCCTCCAGGAGAATTTATGAGTAAATAATATATATTTTCTCTTTTTGGGAGGTAATACACCCAAATGTCCAATCCGTGCGATCTTTTCTGTGAAGAATTACATAAAATTTTAAGTTTCTTACTTAATAAGCTCCAAAAATATTTCAGTATTATTTTTCTTGCCCACTAATAATATCCTTAGTTTTCTAAAAATAGCTCAGTAAATCAACGCATTAACTTTTAAAAACATCTCAGGTAATTTACTTTATTAGTTTTCAAGATATATCAAAATTATTATGACGGAGATGCTATGTCCACTTTTCCAACTTTTAATAATTTTTCTTAAAAAAATATACAATGTGAAACTCGGACAAAATTTCAAGTTTTAGTTAGCTTAAGTCCCTGAATATTATAAAAAAAAGTTCCTTAATATGGGAAGCACCACGCGCACTTATTTTTTTTCTAAAATAATCCCATAAATCAAAAAATCTCAAGACAATTTCTTCAAAACTATTATTTTTCATGAAAACAAATGGGAAGAAAACACGCTCAAAACTTCCAATTCTTAGCTACATTACTTCCATATACATATATCATTATATAAAAAGTTCCTCTGTATCACAAATGCCACGTGCACTTAAGATATAAAAAAAAATAAGTACCTACCCAATGGTTCCTTCCTGATCACTCAAATATCCTGCATATTGGGAAGATTGGTTCACTGATTTGGGGCACCATAGCTTTCAAACAGATAAACATACAAATATATAAACAGAAAAAAATATGCACTTATAAAGAACAACATACCCACTAGTTATTCGATTAGATACTCTACTCAAAAACTTTTATTACGTTTCTTTTCTTCTCTATCTTAAATACAAAATTATTCTATTTTAATGGTTTTTCATTTAGGCTTACGTTGTAATAATTTACTCCACTACTAAATACAAATATAAATTTTTGGTGTAAAAATATAACAAATATTTCACTATCATATTAATAGGAAAAAATGGTTCTGGAGCATCTGAAACTAAACATTGGCAAGATATGATATCTAAACCTCGGCAAACTGTTGTACAATGGCATCGCTTAAAATCCGAATAAGTTTAAAGATAAAAATCCTACTGTTGGCTATTACATCGTGTGTTACTGGAGTATATTGCAATAAATTCATATATAAAACAAAAAAAAAAAACACATACATTTTTGTTTCAATTGATTCAATAATATCTCATCATGTAAGTAGTACCTTCTATCTATAAATAAGATTACAGTATTCCCGTTCAACTCCTCGTCCTAACTTGAACGTATTTGAAGTCATTTAAGCGGAGAATCACATAAAAGTGAACTTTGGATAAATAAACGCGCAAATGACGCATTAAAAATGTTTGGGAAAAAAGAAAATGATTTATTCCTTATTTATTGATGATTTTTTCTACGAAAGGGATTGATTCTAGTTCTGTGAAACGGTGAAATGAAAACCTTTTCGAGTTTTCATTGTACTTCCGATTCTTGTTCAGTGAAAAAATGAAAACAATATAAAATATTTCACAATGAAAAACAAATGGAATAAACTTAAATTTACAGAAGTTTCCAAGCTGGCCGAATCTCGTTTTATGTAACTGTAAAAACAAATGTCAAAAACTTTTTATATGGAAAATATAATAGTAGTAAGAGTAATAGGGAGATCGATCGAATATTATTCGGCCGGTTTTAACCGGTTTTTATATATGCATTTTTCGAATATCAAATAAGCCGGCTATTTTTATACGATTAAACGGTTATTTTAAACAGGTACAATTGCTTACATTTTCCTTATTTTTATTGCAAATATGCACGTAATTGAATTCTCTCTCCAAACATTTTGGGGGCTGTGTACATATTACGTAACGCTGTTTTCAGAGAATTTATACCCTCCGTAACGCTTTTTAATAATTTTTCAGTGCAAAATTTCCAATCCGTAACAAATCTTTAACCCCCCTTGGGGCGTTACGTAATATGTTCTGAGCCCCTTGGAATATTTAGACAAGTGTCATAAGAGATCTGAAAGACTTGAAAAATTACTTAATGCCTTGTGCCCAGCGAATAATTATATATATACATATGTACATATACTAGATGAGCCGGCAAACGTTGTTTTGCCATACAAAATATTTCTAGTACATATTTAGGTGTTATAGAAAAAAAGCGAATGTATTGTAAGTGTGTGACGATGACCGCCGATTAAAAAAATACCAAACAATAATTTTGTTCTGTTTGAAATACGAACGACGACGATTCTCCTGCGTGAGGCAGACATAGCGCCATCTGTCATTCAGCAACAAAAATAATTATGAGGCGGACATAGTGCCAGCTGTTGGGTTAATAGTTTAGTAAATACCGATTTAAAATATACTTTAGAACCTAATCTCATACCTACCAAATATGCATTAAAAATTTCATTAAAATCGGTAGAGCCGTTTTGGAGGTGTTCGATAACAAACATCGTGACACGAGAATTTTATATATTAGATATACATACATATATATATATATATATATAAAGTGAACTCGCAGAAACATGAACATCCAGTAACATGAACTACCCAAAAACATGAACATTTTTTGTTTTACATTGACTACTTTAAAACGTGAACAAAGGTTAAATAAAGGATCTAAAACGTGAACTTTTTTTCAAACGTTTAATTTTAATTTTGTAAAAATTTTGGGGTTCCCCGCTGAAGAATTTTCGAAGTGAATATCCATCCACTGAAATCATTTTTATTTTGTTATATAAAGCCTTTGAATGAAATAATTTTAACAGACCCTTTTTTATTTAAAAAAAAGTAGAATCGAAAAATGTTTCATAGGTAAAACAATAGAGAAAAAAATTCCCGAATCTAAGCTTAGAGTCGAGTTACAGCCAGGTGACATAGAAACACAAAACAAATGAATCACACCACGTATAAAATTTGAGGTATTAGTTGCACCGAAGAATTGCAGTTGAACAGCCACATAAAAGAGCTGGACCTATCCAATGACTGAACTGCCAAGAATTTGGGTACACCAAAACTTATTACAAGTTGCGTACCGTCTGCGTTGTATGTGGTGAGTTACACAGTACCGCTAACTGTGACAAATTGAAAGGTGATTCCAAGGCCAAAAAGTTTGGCAATAGCGGCGGAAACCACACTGCCCTCTCTATTCTCTTTTTAAGCGTTCGTCGAACAGAAAAAATAATTCTACTCAAGCTCAGCCTAAGACACCTTCAAACTACCCACAGCTACCTAAAAAGCCGACCAGGCCTAAAGGCCGTGTCGCACTATCCTACACAATCGTACGACTCATTCACAGGAAAATCTTGCAAAAATCTAACCGACTTTAAAAAATCGTTTCAAAATGGTGTTGTAGGTGCCACACTATCATACAAATCTGATGCCAAAACATCTGGTTGACAATAAATACTCCTCTGATCGCATGAAAACTATCATTTTATGAAAATTTTCATAAAATTTTCACAAATCGCACGACTTGCCAAAAAATCAGTCACACAGTTGCATTTTTAGTCCACACTACCATACATTTTTAGCACACGTGTCATATTTTGCAAATCGCGCGACTGTGTAGGATAGTGCGACACGGCCTTAATCAATAGTCAAACATTTTAAAGGGTAACACGAATCTTGCTCAACCAAAACCTAATAGTGCGTTTCCACCTACATACGTGATTTGCGCCAAATCATTTCATTTGGTCAAATGAAGTAGTTAACGAGATAATTTCCGATAAATTTTTCATATGAGCAAATTATCTCAAATGAATTAATTTGCTCCAAATTATTTCGAATTTTATCTATGCAACACTGCGCGGCTGCTATTATTACATATGCAACCTTGGATCATCCATTATTAATGACTTACAAATCCGAAAAAGTGACATTTAAGTACGAATAAAATTTTCATAATCTAATATTTTAAAAAGTGACCAGACTACGGCCTAAAAACCAGTACCAGCAAATAAAGATTCAGGGTCGAATTTTAGTTGTATTGAAGCCTCAAAAGAGAGTTTTACTCTCAACATGTCCTGTATGATGCAGGAATTGTTGAAATTGCATTCTACTTTGTTGCAGGGTATATTAAACAAACCATAAACTTAAAAATATGTTTTTGAAACGCAAACAACATCTGCCATCATAAAAATTAAATACAATATTTCCTAATGAATAAAGAAATCGATGCTATGCTTTCCTCAGAAACGCATTTGACGTCGCGAAACTATTTCAGAATTAGTGGATATATTTTTTAAGACACAAAGGATCCTCGAAGTACAGCTTGTGGTGGTTCGGGAATTCTAAGAAAAAACGCGAATAAACACTACCTGTTAAATGACCTTTGTGAAGAATATCTTGAAGCAACGAACATCTGTATCAAAAACTTGTGATATCGTCTGCCTATTCCCTCCCAGATTGTTAATTACCGAGAGTCAATATACGGCTTTTTACAAATCGCTGGGCCCCGTTTTCTAGCAGCTGGCGACTACAATGCTAAACACAAGTTTTGGGGTTTACGTCTAATCACTCCTTAGGGTCGAGTTTTGATTGATGCAGTTTCTAAAATGGGTTTGAACGTAGTGTCAAGCGGTCAGCCAACATATTGGCCAATAGATCGATAAAAAATTCCTGAATTTATTGTCTTTGGAATAGCGAAAGGTGTGCCCAACGAAAAGATTGAAGTTGAAGCATCTTTGGATTTTTCTTTAGAATACGCGCTTACTACTATCACTGTATACACACATACAACTACATCATATTTTTTGTGTGGATAGAAAGGCTATTGACTGAAAAACGGAGAGCTCGATGAGAATGGCAACGTTTCAGGTCCCCTCAGTTAGGCTGGTTAAGGCTGAAGGAATCTACCAAACATCTTAGAAAACTTTTACAAATACATAAAACAGCTTCCCTGCAAAAATTTCTTCAATAACTTGATGCAACACCACAAACAAATTATTCGTTGTGGCATGCAGCCAGAGGACTTAAAAGGCCAGTGATATGCAAACCTCCTTTTCGAACTTCAAATGATTCCTGGGCTAGAACTGATGCTGAAAAATGTGCTCTTTTTGTTAAATACTTAGAAAAAGTATTTACTCTAAATATTTCTGCCGATATTGTTGAACTGCAACCAGATTTAATATTCTGGAGATTGAAAAGCTTATTAATACATATGTATGTATGTAGTGTAAACACAAAAAAATTCAGTATTAAAATTTCATGCTTGAACAAATTTAATTGTGTATTAAAAAATTGTGTTGCTGTTTAAAGAATAAAAAATGTTTGCGTCGGTATATTTACATTTTCCAGTGAATCTAGTGATCCCGAAGAAACTTAAGAGACGCTTCAAATGTTCTGGAGTTGCCGGAAGATCGGTAAGTTTTTATCAGTAATGATTTTGTATTATAATATAAAAGTTTAAAAATATTTCTTGTTTATCTTTGTAGCAAACTTTCGCGTTAATAACTTTTAAAATCTTGCTTGACGAAATGGTAACAAATTTAAAAACATTCTACAGAAATACCCACATTTTGCCATCAAATCAATTGGCAATATTCCTACCATTTCTCGCTACCGGAGAATTCCGCGTGGCGTCAATATGCAATGAGATCCCATCAGAAATGTGTAACAGCCATACCTATTTAAATCAGAGCGTTGAACGCAGTGTGACCAGATTTTAAAATAATATAAAGCTAATTCAGGTATGAAATAGAGCTTAAGCTGGAGGTCCATACCACGCGTTTTGCGCGTTGTGCGTTTGACGCGTTTCACGCTTCATATGCGTATTTAAATTCAAGTTACATGCAACGCTTTTTACGCGCTAATTGTTTCGTTTTGATCGTGTATGGTGTAAGTATTTTCATAAAAAAAAAATATTATTAGTGCAAAAAATAGCAGAAATTAATCCACGAAACAAATATATTTATCGATAACTTTGAAAGTATAATATAATTTGTCATGCTTGGCTATCCAACACAGCTCTCATTTTATCTTAGCTTTTTTACACTTATAAACATCTAACATCTACCATAAATTTGCGAAGATGTTGAAATTTTCCGATTAGAATTATACGGGGCTGAACGGTCAACATATTTCAACATCACTATAAAATGTTCCTAAATCATTTTGTTCCACTCTCCATCTTTCGATAATTTTAATTTACATACCACGCTTTCTACGCGTTTCAAACATTCTATGAAATGACCATCAAAACAGTGATGGAAAACATTATTTGTATTTCGGTACCAAAAGACATTTTGATTAGTACTTTTTTGATGCACAGAGTACCAAAAATTATTTTTTTTTTAAATTTTATTAAAAGAATTATTTAAAATTCATTTAAAATATATATGTATGTATATACAGAATAGAAAGCGCACGCGAACATATCTAGGAACATACATATCGCGCATTTACTAATACAACGTTATAACTCAAAATTTCATATTTATATTGTGTATAAGTTTTTTCTTTATGTCTTTTGTACTTTCAACGTTTTAAGAGAATAAGTCAGAAATTTTTCCAGGTGGTGAGTGAGAACAAATAAAAAACTTCCACTGCAATTATCTCGAAATGGATTTTTTGGAGTTATGACGTTGCATTTGTAAATGATCGCTTTGTGGTAACAAACATATGTGTGTATAACAGTTTTTGAGTAGACATGGATGTTTTAGGTCTAATTTAAATCATTTCCGACATGCCAGTGTCCGTTTTGTTCAAGATGTGGTGATAATTTTGTGGAAGATGTCGAACATACGTTTTTCATCTGCCCATTCAACAATTCAAGTTCAAGGACGTGTGTGTGCGGTTTTTTAAATTAGTTCGATTGCAACTTCGTATATTGGAAGAGATTCGTAGAAGAATCAATATGGTTTAGGTAGAGTTGAAGACCTCGTTTCACTTCGGGATTTAAAGTCATGCGGCAGTTCCGCTGGTTACGGTCCTACACTCCTTGCAAATAACACCATTACAAATGTTTTTCGAGCAGCAATAATATATGTAGGCTGACTTCCAAAACGTTCGTATACAAAGTTTGTATACAGTATTGCTACTGTATTTAGATCACATACATATGCAAAATTCCTAAAAATTGCAACAACTATAAAACCGATACCTTGTTTGCTTTCTTAATGCGTTAAAAATACTTGGCGGCGGCGTTTTGAAATGGAATACATTGTATAATTATTGTACTGCGGCGTTATGAAATGTGATGCTTTGTTCAAACACAAAGCAATTGACGTTTCGGAAGTCAGCCATACATAATATTGTCAATAAATCTTTGTACTAACTGCCTGCTTTTAGAAAATGAAAACAAAATAGTGAGTGAGAATTTATATTAAAAAAAAAAAAATTTTCGTATTTTATTGTTGTTTTCAATATAAATTCTCACTCACAATTTTGTTTTCATTTTCTAAAAACAGGCAGTAAATAAGTCTTGAAACTATCGGAACATAAACCCTCTTCCTTTGATTAGTTGTTATGAAATTTTGGTTACATAAAAATATTTTTACATATGCTCAGGAGTGAATGAGGGTAATTTTTATATATAAAAATTAAAATACTATGTGTATTGGAGTATCAAATGTATAGGGGGAGTACCGTATATTTCGTTATCAAATAGTGTAAAAAAAGTACGATCGCACCTAGTTTCCCATCACTGCATCAAAACGACTATCAGAAACAGCTGACCGCTTTGAGTGACGCGTAGGATGCTTACAAAAGTAGAAAGTAGATCTACTTCAACGCGTTCTATGCGTTCTACGCGTTGTGCTGTGTAACTTGTCACATACAACTACACTAATTCAACTTTTTTGACAGCCGCTTAGAATGCGTTGACACGTAGAACGCGTGGTATGTAACTCCAGCTTTAGTGTCAGCACTAGAAATTGGTAATAAATTGTAGTGGCATCATTGTAAGTTGAAATTTAATGACATTAAAATGAAAATGTAAAACTGTTCCAATCAGCCATCTTTTAATGAACTTTTGTGTAAAAAATGAATCAGTGTTTTAAAAAGAGAATTTTTATATTTTAAATTTGGTAAAGTTGGCCAGAGAACGTCCAGTACGTCCAGTAAAATTTTTAGTTCACTGATTCAATAAAAGGGATTGCTCTTACAAATCAACAATTAACCCAATTTTTAATTGTTCTTCCAAATTTATATTATTTAATTATTTTTTATTTTAGTACAAAACCTGTTTTCTTTTTATTTTGACAAAATAAATTATGGTATATGTTAGATGGCACAGATGAGAACGCATGTTTCATGTTTTCAACATCTTCCATGCATTCCCGCAAAGTGTTTAAAGTTTCAACTCTCGCAGTGTACAGACGCGTTTTATAATCGTCGCAACTGAATATTAAAATTATCAAAAATTAAAGTCACAAAAAATACAAAAACAAAACATTTATTAAACAGTTATTATACTGGTTTTATTTTATTTTTTTTGCTTGTGTATACATAAATATTTGCATACACAAACTCTTATAAGTGAAAAAAAAACAAGAGAAATCTAAATGAGTTCATCTTCTGGCAACAACAACAACAATAAACCCACAAGCAGTAGAAATGCTTATTTAACTTTTGTTGCTGATGACGGCAATAAAAAAAATTGAATTAAGCACAAACCTGAATTCTACACAAAACACAACTATTCGTGCGCGATCATGCTCTCCGTACATGTTAAATAGTGATCAAGAAGCAACAACAATTGCACCTATTAGCAAACTTGTCAGCTTAGCTGTACAAGCAAATAAACAAACAATAAATACCCAGGTGACCAACGTGCACAAAATTAATAAAATTATGGATAAAGTAAGTGAAAATAGTGATAATAAAATTCAAACAGGTATGGATAGATACATAACTGTGTTAAAAAGGGGAAGAAGTCCCAAATCTGCTCAAATTGCGTCAACGGCAAATGTTCCCAAAGATGGGAAAAATATAAAAAATTCCGAAAAGCGTTTCGCGATTTTAACTGAACAAGGTGATGAAGACACAACTAATACAAGTTTGAGTAAACCACCACCGATTTATTTAAGAGAACAGAACTCCAGCTTTCTGGTAAAAAGCCTTATCTCGTTAATTGGAGAAAATGAGTTTTACGTAACTCCAATCAAGCGTGGGAAAATTAATGAAACAAAAATTCAGGTATCTAAAGAAAATAATTACAGAAAAATAGTCTCAGACTTTGAGACTAAAAATAAAAATTTTTATACATATCAGCTTAAGAGTGCTACAGGTCTAACCGTTGTAATAAAAGGTATAGATTCAAGTGTGGATCCAGAAGAGGTCAAGTCTGGCCTTGAAAATAGTGGATTCAAGGTGAAAAATGTTTCAAACATCAAAAATAGAGAAAAAATCCCCCAACCAATATTTAGAGTCGAGTTACAGCCAGGTGACATAAAGATAAAAAAAATGAATCCCATCCAATCTATGATCTAAAGTATTTGTTACACCGGAGAGTTACCGTTGAGCAGCCACATAAAAGAGCTGGACCTATCCAATGCCTAAACTGCCAAGAATTTGGGCACACGAAAACTTATTGCAAGTTGCCTACAGTCTGCGTTGTATGTGGTGAGCTACACAGTACCGCTAACTGTGACAAAACAAAAGGTGATCCCAAGGCGAAAAAATGTGGCAATTGCGGCGGAAATCACACTGCCAACTATAGAGGCTGCCCTCTTTACTCGTTTTTTAAACGCTCCTCGCACAAAAAAGAAAATATTATCCCCGCTCAGCCTATCACACTTTTAAGCTACCCTCAGTTACCTCAACCGTCTACCAGTCAGCAACAATATTCAAACGTATTGAAATCAAACGCGACTATTGCTCAGCAACAATCTAATAATAAATTTTCATATGCTAACATTTTAAAAAGTAACCACAATACAGCGCAAAAACCGGTACCAGTAAACGAAGCTCCAGGGTCTAATTTTAGCCGTATTGAAGCCTCAATTGAGAGCTTAATACAAACAGTAAATATTTTTACTCTCAACATGTCCTGTATGATGCAGGAAATGTTGAAAATGCAGTCTACTTTGTTGCAGGCTGTATTAAGCAAACCATGAACTTGAAAATATGTTTTTGGAACGCAAACGGCATCTGCCAACATAAAAATGAAATAGAATATTTTCTTCTGGATAAACAAATCGATGTTATGCTTATCTCAGAAACTCATTTGACGTCTCGAAGATATTTTAGAATTAGTGGATATAATTTCTACGACACCAAGGATCCTCGAGGTAGAGCTTGTGGTGGCTCGGGAATTCTAATAAAAACTCGAATAAAACACTACCTGTTAAATGAATTTTGTGAAGATTACCTTCAAGCAACAAACATCTGCATTGAAAATTTTTGTCAAAAACTTGTGATACCATCTGTTTATTCTCTTCCCAGGTTTTCAATTTCAGAGAGTCAATATACCGCATTTTATTCAACACTGGGGTCCCGTTTTCTAGCAGCTGGCGACTACAATGCTAAACATACATTTTGGGGTTCACGTTTAATCAGTCCCAAGGGTCGTGTTTTGTTTGACACAATTTCAAAAATGGGTTTTAATGTAGTTTCAAGTGGTCAGCCAACATATTGGCCAACGGATCGACAAAAAATTCCTGATATTATCGACTTTGGAGTTATGAAAGGTGTGCCCAGCGAAATGATTGAAGTTGAAGCATCATTGGATTTATCTTCAGATCACTCGCCTACTATTATCACTATTTACTCACACACAACTGCAACATCAACATGCGATTTACCGCTGACATCTGCACGTATTAACTGGCTGAAATACAAAAAATATTTGAGTGCTCATTGCACGGAAAATATGCTGTTGAGAACACCTACTGACATAGAAAATTCTATTAGGTTGTTTGAAGCACATGTTAATCAAGCTGCTCTTAATGCTTCTTCAAATCAGCCGAATCAACAAGTAAGATTCAACCACATTTCTTCTGTAAATATAGAAAGGCTACTGACTGAAAAACGGAGAGCGCGACGAGAATGGCAACGTTACAGATCCCCCCACCTAAAGTTAAGGCTAAAGGAATGCACCAAACAGCTCAGAAAAGTTTTACAAACACAAAAAACAGCTTCGCTGCAAAAATTTCTTCAAGAACTCGATGCAACACCACAAACAGATTATTCGCTATGGCGTGCAGCCAGAGGACTTAAAAGGCCAGTGATTTGCAAACCACCATTACAAGCCTCTAATGGTGACTGGGGAAGAACTGATGCTGAAAAAGGTGATCTATTTGTTAAGCACCTAGAAAAAGTATTTACCCCGAATATTTCTGCTGATATTGTTGAACTGCCACCAGTCATCTCTTTACCAGAAATACCGATGAGATTTAACATGACGGAGATTGAAAATACTATTACTTGTCTTAACACCAGAAAAGTGCCAGGTGTAGACAAAATAAGCAACAAAATGCTTCAACAACTGCCTTATATTGCAAAAAGAGTTATACTCTTCATTTTTAATAGTATTCTACGGCTGCAATACTATCCTGCAGAATGGAAGGTTTCGATGAATATTATGATACCAAAGCCCGGCAAGGATCATACGAAGGTTGAATCCTATCGGCCTATTAGTTTATTGTCCACCATTTCAAAACTTTTTGAAAAGCTGTGTATGAGCAAGCTGATGCCTATAGTGATTAGAAGTGGATGCATTCCAGATCATCAATTCGGTTTTCGCAGACAACATAGCACTATTGAACAAACTCACAGACTTGTGAACGTAGTTAGAGACACCTTTGAAAAAAAGAAATATTGCTCTGCGCTCTTTATAGATGTTTCTCAAGCTTTCGATAAAGTATGGCACGAAGGTCTTATCCACAAATTAACACGCAATCTCCCCGCAAACATCGTCAAGCTTTTAAAAAGCTATCTAGAGGAACGAAAATTTGTAGTTAGGGAAGGCAATTTTTTAAGCCCTCCGCAGTCGATCGAAGCCGGTAGCAGGAAGCCAAGGTAGCATCTGCGGTCCCTTACTTTATTTAATTTATGCCTCTGACTTACCGTTAAGCAGTAACATTCATACTTCAACATTTGCCGATGATACAGCTTTTTTAAGCGTCCAAGAAAATCCAGTAGAAGCTTCCATCAACTTACAAGGGTATATATCCAAATTGGAAAAATGGCTTAAACAATGGCGTATAAAAGTTAACGAGTAGAAATGTGTACACGTCACTTTTACGTTGCGCAAAGAAACATGCCCGCCTATAAAAATTAACACCGAGACCATACCGCAACACACTATAGTCAAATATCTAGGCGTTCATCTTGATCGTCGTTTAACATGGAAACGCTAAAAAATATATAAAAAAACTTGAGGTGCACCCAAATGTACTTGCGCGCAATATTTTAAATTATAGAGGCCACACCCGGCTGAAAAGGAGGGATACTCTTTTTCTCAGCCGTACACGAGAGATGTAAAACAACATAAATTAACCGTTGAAATTAAAAATTTTGTTTAGCATTGGCTAAACTTATATTTAATATTTTTTAGATTTAAGATTTGAAAAACTTATTGATAATTTAATTTATAATTGAAGATTCAATATATAATAAAATTTATCAAAAAAAAAAAAAAAAAAAAATCAAGAATACAACTGGTTCCATAATTAGAAGTTATAACAGCTGTTTACATGAATGATCATTTTAAAGAAAAATTGAAGCCTATGTAGGTGCGTGTTTATATGTTATAGATCATGGTCTAATAAGTATACATGTAACTGCATAACGTCAGCAGCTAATATTTTGTTCTGCCCGTTTTGTTCATAAGCCACGTCCAGCACATGGTCCAATTACAAGGTCTGTGCTTAAGCAAAACAATAAATTTCTACATGTATTTTGTTTGTGTAAAAACATTCTTGCGATGTCAAAAACAGGTGTCTACAATTCAAAGAAAATGTGTTTTGTATTTAGTGGTTATGCTGAAAAAAAAGCATAACACAAACAAAAATATTCATGATGGCGGCCAAAAATGTAAAAAAACTTTTACATATTTAGCATGTTGTTGACGGTTTTTAACGGTCAAAATACAACCGTACCAAAAACCATCTGGCGTTTTGCACTGATCTTTAAATCGTACCATGGTCCAGCATATGCATTTTTTTGACAAGCAAGTTTTTTGTTATGCTGAATTTGTAGCCCTTATACTACGTTCACACGAAACATGCTTCGCTCTCTATTCATGCTTCACACCCCAATCATGAGCGAAGCAACATGCTTCGCCATACGCAATTTTGAGAGCGAAGCATGTAGATTCATATTGAATCTACTTGCGAAGCATGAAAAATTACTGTCTTCTCTAAATTTTATCGTAATTTATCGGTAGTTTATCTGAACTAGATGCAAAAAACACAACAAAAACTTTAATTAAAAGTGAAAAATTGAATTAAAACTATAAAGATAAAACAACAATGGAAACAAAAATTATGTTTGTGCATTTTTAAAAATGCGTAATAATTTTAACTCATTTTTTTTATCTATTTTAGATTATATTTGTTATTAAAAAGAGAACTGTCAAATCGAAGCAAGTACATGAGTCGCGTGAACAGCTAGATTCATAAACATGCTTCAGAGAGCGAAGCAAGTGCTTCATCTTCTCGTGTGAACATAGTATTATACGACCACTTGTATACTTATTAAATTATGATATAGATCAAATCTGCAGTAGTGATTGCTTCTGCGCTGCCAGATTATTATTTTTTAACTTCTTTATATAGTTACCGCACATAAATTTATTCTGATAAACTGTTTTAATTATTTTAAAATAGAAATTAATAACACAAAATTAATATTAAGAAAAAATCGCAGCAAAAAATTATTATGTTTCTGGAAGCAGTAACAAAATTTCATGTTTTCGAAATGCGCAGTTTTGAAGCGCTTCCGAGGCTGCACAAAAAGAAGGGAGAGAGATCGCTCAACTTATTTTTAAGCACGTTGAAGTCAGTGTAGCCAGGTAAATATTATCTAATGTCCCAAAATTAAAGAGTGTTGTCCCCAAAAATCCCCATTTTAAAACTGGTGGAAATCCCCAATTTTGTCCCCAATAAATATATGTATGTATATTAAGCATAATAAAAAATAATTTTTTTTACATATGAAAAGTAATATTATCAGGCTCAAGTTCAGTTTTATTGAATTAATGAAAATTCAAAATTACTAAGAGTTTTTTTGTGTTGGAAAATATTATTATTTATATCCAATCAGTTTTTAGCAGAACGTATCAGTACTGATTTCAAGGCCGCTACACCTCTCATCAGCGTTCAATTGTCCATCTTTACAATTTTCGTAAAGTGGATACTAATTAAGAAGAATATCAACTATATAACGGACTATGAGTTTGTGTTGATTATTAGTTCCAAACAGTAATGAGGGAATTTCGTACTAACCAGCACTGTTTCATTGTAGAATAAATATTGAATTAAAAAGTAATTCTCATATTCTATTTCTGTTGAAAACTGGTTAAATAGTTGATATTCTTCTTAATTAGTATCCACTTTACGAAAATTGTAAAGATGGGCAATTGAACGCTGATGAGAGGTGTAGCGGCCTTGAAATCAGTACTGATACGTTCTGCTAAAAACTGATTGGATATAAATAATAATATTTTCCAACACAAAAAAACTCTTAGTAATTTTGAATTTTCATTAATTCAATAAAACTGAACTTGAGCCTGATAATATTACTTTTCATATGTAAATCAATATAAGTTCAAATAATAATTACGTTTATTCGTAATAATAATAATATAAAAATAATATTTTTTTTATTAATTTTATTACATACATTTATTTAAGTTAATGCATTCGTATGTGCTCAATGGAACTTTTGAATCCATAGAATATTTTAAAATTCCATACGCGGAATCAAATTTATTCTTTTTTCTATGCTTTCGAGTTGTAATTTTATAAATAACTCTAAATTTTCCATACTCTCAGTGAATATCTTAAGCATTTCTTTTGCTAGTACAGTTAAATAATCTAAAAAAATTTGTTTGAACTCCTTTTGATTCTAATTCCTTTGAACATGCTATGTATGTCAATATCAATTTTAGCAACAACCAAATTACTTTCCTTATCGTCAATTAGTACATCTATTTTGGCAATATCGAATTCAATAAATTCTGGTTTTAAAAATTTTGAACAAATTGTTATAAAAACCAGCATCCTCAATGCCATCGCCTTGAAATAATCGAAATATGGAGAAGAAAAACGCCAAGATACATAAACATATAAGTACGTAAATATATGTATGAAAGAAAATGGTAAAATAAAGCAAAATTGATAGAAGGTATTAGGCTTTTGCAAAAGTACAAAAAACAAATACTGAAATGCATTCTCTTTTTTTCGTGTATTTGTTTTATTATACCCTCTCTTTACTATACCTTCTTCTGTTCCCTATTATAAGAAACAAACTCAATAAATACTGTTTCTGTACGAAATAAATACAGCAAGTATTAAAGCATGTAAGAACTAAGAATAATAAGAACCAAGCACATTAAGTAAAGACAACCACTACTTAAGGCCTCATTAGTCTTGACTTTCTGCCTGTTTTTAGAAAATGAAAACAAAATAGTGAGTGAGAATTTATATTGAAAACAAAAACAAATTTTCGTATTTTATTGTTGTTTTCAATATAAATTCTCAGTCACTATTTTGTTTTCATTTTCTAAAAACAGGCAGTTTAACTTTCTGTTCTCTTCTGTGCCGTTCTGTTGTTGAATTTTTGTAGTTAGAAGTTCTGTTAAAACGTATCAGCTGTTTCTTGCAGAATATACATATCCGAATATTCATATTTTATCGGCGGCGGCGGCAGTGCTCACAAATTTAAAACGGCGCTTTGTCTTTATTATCAGGTTGAATAATTTTAAAGGAAATAAGTTAAAAACGTTATTTAATTAAAAACAACTCCACTCACTATAAATTTTTCATGAATATAATATTTTTTTATTAAAAATAGTCTTGTTTTAAATGTGCTTAAAGTCGATGGCGGCGGTCATAATAAAACTTTATCAGCGATTACGCGGCAATTTTGTTCCGATCGGCTTGGTTTGCTGAAACAAGCAGATGTCTCTTGCGAACTGTAAGTAAAATTCAGTTTTCAACAGAATGGTCCGTAACAGAACAGAACAAGTAATTGAAAATATATGTTTGGCATACACAAAAAATGAACAGCTGATCCAGAACAGAACAGAAAGTCAAGACTAAATCTACCTTTAAACTATTTACTAAAATACTCGAGTATTTTTGTAAGTTTTATTTGGTTTGTATGAAATTTCGCTTTTATTTAATTTGATGTTAAGATCAAATTATCAACATATCAATAGTTGTATATTCTAAGATAGGTATGTACATATGTATATTCCATAAAATTAACTGCTAAATTAATGCTAAAAATAAAAACCAAGATAATGCTTAAAATACCCACATGGTAAAATAAGAACCTTGCAAAATACTTACAGAATATTAGCAAAAAAAAATGTTTACTTTACTCTACTTATAGTGAATAAGAATGAGTTAATACAAATACTCTGAGCGTATAAAGAGAATAAATGTTGTGTTTGTTTTTTTTTTTTTCGTTTTGTATTTACTTGCTTTGATCCCCTTTTGTACTTAGATTTACTCTGAGAATTTTTAAAAAAGCAAATGTTTTTGAATTTAAATGTACTTAGTGCAAAAGCCTAGTAGGTATACTGAAAATGAAAAATCCCCAAATCCCTCCCCACGATATTCTGTCCCCAAAAACCAGCTAAAATCCCCAATTTGGGGAGAAATCCCCACACCTGGCTACACTGGTTGAAGTTGGTCGGCTGTTTACATTTATACTATGTTCACACGACAAGATGAAGCACTTGCTTCGCTTTCTGAAGCATGTTTATGAATCTAGCTGTTTATACGACTCATGTACTTGCTTCGATTTGACAGTTCTCTATTTAATAACAAATAAAATCTAAAATGTACAAAATAAAATAAGTTAAAACTATTATACATTTTTAAAAACGAACAAATATATTTTTTGTTTCCATTGTTGTTATATCTTTATAATTTTAATTCAATTTTTCATTTTTAATTTAAGTTTTTGTTGTTTTTTTGCAGCTAGTTCAGATAAACTTCCGATAAAATTTAGAGAAGACAGAAATTTTTCATGCTTCGCAAGTAGATTCAATATGAATCTATATGCTTCGCTCTCAAAATTTTGTATGGCGAAGCATGATGCTTCGCTCATGATTGGGGTGTGAAGCATGAATAGAGAGCGAAGCATGTTCCGTGTGAACGTAGTATTAGTTGACACGAATAATAAAGTAATCACCGAATGGTAGAAAAAATTTCATTTATATGCTCTCCGCCTCTCTCTCTCACTCACTTATTTATTTATTTAAACTTGTGTATTTGCCTACAGATTATGTATGATGTATGTATGTAAAACGAAGGCATAATTCAGATAATTTAAACATGATTTTACCGCATTTCGGATGTTTAGAACAAAAGCGCTCTTTTATGTAAAAAACAAGAGCTCCAAAGTGGGACATCGCAAACAAAAATCATGCATGGTCGAAGCGCTTTTCGGAGCAGTAAGCACAACAACAACAAGCATCTCTCCCTTACAAACCTGCTTCGGCCAAAGCAGTAGTTTTTGCTGGGATGCATTATTGGAAAAAGGTGAAAAATAGCTAAATGAAATTTTTCGAGCTAAACATTAAAAATTAAAGCTAAATTTAGCTCAAAAAAACTAAGGCCGCACTGTTACTTACGCGACGTTTAATACTACGTTCACACGGAACATGCTTCGCTCTCTATTCATGCTTCACACCCCAATCATGAGCGAAGCAACATGCTTCGCCATCAAAATTTTGAGAGCGAAGCATGTAGATTCATATTGAATCTACTTGCGAAGCATGAACAATTGCTGTCTTCTCTAAATTTTATCGTAATTTATCGGAAGTTTATCTGAACTAGATGCAAAAAACACAACAAATACTTTAATTAAAAGTGAAAAATTGAATTAAAACTATAAAGATAAAACAACAATGGAAACAAAAATTATGTTTGTGCATTTTTAAAAATGCGTAATAATTTTAACTTATTTTTTTTGTCCATTTTAGATTTTATTTGTTATTAAATAGAGAACTGACAAATCGAAGCAAGTACATGAGTCGTGTGAACAGCTAGATTCATAAACATGCTTCAGAAAGCGAAGCAAGTGCTTCATCTTGTCGTGTGAACATAGTATAACGCTCTGATTTAGGTATGGCTGTGCGTCGCAAGTCTCAAAAATTACAGAGAAATTCTTAGATATTTTTGAAGACATTCTCTACGCAAAATGGATATGTTTACCTAAAAGTATAGAGCTAGAAAGTATAGCTAATGAAAGCTGTTATACCAAAGTTAGTATATCCGTCGATGTAGAATGTGTTGATGGTATGTATATCCGCATTAAGTTACTAGAAAAGGATTGGATGAATTTAAACAACAAGTATAAGGATTACTATAGTATTATTGTGATGGTACTTAAGGTGGTTTTACACACTATGTATTTTACAGTTGACGATGCATCTGTAATTGCTTATGTCTGTCAAAATTTACAATATACAGACGGTTTATAAGTTTTGCTTTCACACTTGGGTTTTTGGTTTTATCTGACATAACCTATAATAATATACAACAGATATCTCTCTGATGATTGTTTTTAAATTTTTCTCGCGTGTTTTGTATTCATGTAAATAAAGTTTCCAAAAATTAATTCAAATTATAAAATAATTGCGACTTGTTGTATTATTTTAATAATAAATGCCATAAAGTTGAAAAATAAAAAAAAAATTAAGAAAGAGAAGGTAAAGATAAAACGTACTATATGAAGCCAAATATGGTTACTGAGAAGAGATACTGGAATACTGATGTCAGATGCTTTGTCAGTTCGAAACAGAACGCGTTCTAATTGAAAATTTTTACACTGAAAATTCAGGCTGACATTTACAGAATCAAATTTTTTTTGCTTTTATTCACTATGTTTGCATTTTGCAGTGGGAAATTTCTCAAGCACACTGTAAAATACATAGTGTGTAAAACCACCTTTAGTATACCTTTTCTACTAATTTAAATAAATAGACACATTTATTAAAAGCAATAAGAGGCTGTGCACATATTACGTAACGCTCCAAAGGGGAGGGTGTTAAAGATTTGTTACGGATTGGAAATTTAGCACTGAAAAATGGGTGGGGGTATAAAATCTCGGAAAACAGCGTTACGTAATATGTGCACAGCATCTAATCTACTAGATATGTGATCATGTGGTGATAACAGTTTTTGACGGCATCGTGTAGGAGCAGAGTGAAGACCACAATTATTTTCAACCAACAATAAATAGACTTATCACTTACTGAATTTAAATTCAATAATATTTGGTAAAAATTAAGTAATAGAGAAACTTTTACTCATTATGGTTGGATTCATATTGTTCAAAATGAAATAGATATCAATATTATTATTATAAATTACTATTATTACTCTTGTTCATTATTACATACATATATTATTTTTAATTTTCTGTACAGGTGATGGTGGTTACAAATTGCAGCCATATTTAATAAAGCCCAATAGAAAACTAACTTCAAGTCTTGAAAAATAAATTCAATGAAAAACATTGTCAGTTGCGGAACATAATTGAACGCTGTTTTGGTGATTTGAAATATCGTTTTAGGTGTTTTATTGGTTCTAGAAGGCTAGACTATTCTTCTGGAAAAGTAAGAAAAATGGTTAATGTCTGCAATATTTGCATATTTTACAAAAATAATTGGACGGAACTTGATTGCACATCAATAAATGAAACCCCTGAAAATGCAGAAGAATATTCCAATGAGGATATGAAGGTGATAAGAGCTCTAAGTGATCAAATTGCTCGGAACCTGCAAAGTGACCCTTGAAAAAAATATACATATTTATGTAAAGTGTTTTTTAAATAAAGAATTTTTATTTATTAAAAACAAAAAAAATATAATACAATTAATTGATAAAAAGAATAAATAAGGTATAAAAATTTAATTCAATAACATTTAGCCAGATTGTTCTTTAATCTTGTTCTAGGCTCATACGAAAAACGGCAACCACGGAAAGGGTGAATAATAAAATAACAAAAGTGGTTTGATTCGGGAAGAGTATAGCTGATGACGAAATTCATTGTCGATACTAGAAATGGATTTCGTCATTAAATTCATTGATTCACTTAACGTTTTAAGTGTTGCGATGTGGATTTTTATAGCCTCTGAGCACTCTACTACAGCTGCCGCACAATTTTTCACTGCTGTTGCGCACTCTTTTTACTGTTCAGCTTGCGTGTTAATTGCATCTAGAGTGTGACACTTAACTTCATACTGCTCACTTGAGCCACGAACTTTCTCCTTTGAAGCAGCAGCCGCTGAAATATGACATATCCTGTCTATGTCTATCTCTAGTTGCGATAGATTGCTTACGTTACCGCCTGTTTCGTGAAGGCTTCTATTATAGTCGGAAATTTTCATTTTCAGCGGAAACTTTCTGTCTGTCCAGACCTAAGATTAAGTTAAATAATAGTTAAGTTCGTACGCATTTAAGAATACATACGTTTTACCATTCGTTACCACTTCTTAATGGAGGACCCAAACTGGAGACTTCCTGTGACCATGCAGGCGACCAATTGTCCAAACCCCTGTTGACATTTGAATGCTAAATTGATGCATAAATTCTTAATATAAAGATATAGTTGTTATTTATATTGAATACCTTTTTTTTCTTGAACCTCCCATTTTTAATGCTGCTGTTCTTTATTTCCTCTGAAGTTTATTGCTTTTCAGTATTATTAGGGGTTTTCTTTAGGCTGATTTTGTGGTCAATTATTGTTTTTAGTTATTGTTCCAATTACATATTTTTTATTAAAACGCCGTAATGTTTCTTTACTCTGTTCAGCCTGATAGCTGTATGTTTAATGATCGCATTTCAATTGTTTTTCTTAAGACTAAGTTGGTTAATCAATACAACGAATGCATGCAGTTCAAAGCATAAGTACTGATAATATAAGCTACATGAGACTTCTAAACTATAAAACATGATTTAATAAGACATGGTTGTATTTATAAAACAAACATTCGTAAAGTAATCGGTAGTTTATGTGTTATTTACTAGACCGTTAATTAACTTCAAATTTAAATTAGTTTACTTTTCCATATTGATTATATTCTACACATTGTCAGAAAATAAATAAATACTTACAGTGTTATTTAGAAAAAGTTAAAGTAGGTTTAATATCCACTATTAAGCAACATTCCTTAAAGTATTATTCACAAACGATAATTAGCTTAATTTGCAGACTTTAACCTCATATTTTTTTATTATTATTATTATTATTATTAGTATTAAATACTTTTGTTAACTTTTTACCATTACAAATTGACATTAAATCTCACAAAATTAATACATTTCTTTCTAAAAATATTTCCTTCCTAATTAATCTAAGTGTGTTCAACTGAAGTCTTTGTTTGATGTTTAGGCATTTCAAGCTATCTAGCACTCAAATACAACAAGATCGAGTAAGCCACCACCCATATACTTAAGAGCACAGAATTCCTGTTTGTTGGTTAAAAACCTTATCTCATTAATATGGGAAAATGAGTTCTATGTAACTCCAATTAAGCGCGGAAAATCAACGAAACAAAAATCCAGGTAACAAAAGAAAATAATTATCGAAAAATAGTGTCCGATTTCGAGACTAAAAACAAAAACTTTTATACATATCAACTGAAGAGTGCTAAAGGCCTAACAGTAGCTATAAAAGGTATAGATTCAAGCGTAAATCCAGAAGAGGTTAAGTCTGACCTTGAAAATAGTAGCTTCAACGTGAAAAATGTTTCAAACATTAAAAATAGGGAAAAATTCCCCCAACCTATTTTTAGAGTCGAGCTACAGCCAGGTGACTTGAAAATTAAAAAAAAACTAATCGCACCCAATCTATAATTTAAAGTAGTTGTTGCACAGAAGAGTTACAGTTGAGATGCCACTTCCACTTCCAATGCATGAACTGTCAAGAATTTTTCCATACCAAAACTTATTGCAAATTGCCTACCGTTTGCGTTGTATGTGGTGAATTACACAGTACCGCTAACTGTGATTTCTGATACCACGGCAAAAAATTTGGCAATTCGTCGAACAGAAAAACAAATGCTACTTCCGCTCAGCCCCACACCCCTTTTATTTCCACTCAGCCCAACATCCCTTTAAACTACCCACAATTACCCCAACCGTCGTCTAGGCATAATCAATACTCAAATGTTTTAAAGTATAACACGAATCTTACTCAACAAAAAGCTAATAGTCAATTTTCATACGCTAATATTTTAAAAAGTAACCAGACTACGGCGCCAAAACCTGTACCAGCAAATGAAGAATCAGGGCGTAATTTTAGTCGTGTTGAAGCCTCGATAGAGAGCCTTATAAAAACAGTAAATACTTTTACTCTCAACATGTCCTGTATGATGTAGGAAATGTTGAAAATGCAGTCTACCTTGTTGCAGGCTGAATTGAACAAACCATGAACATAAGAATCTGTTTTTGGAACGCAAACAGCATCTGCCAGCATAAAAATGAAATAGAATATTTTCTGCTGGATAAACAAAGCGATGTTATGCTAATCTCAGAAACTCATTTGACGTCTCGAAGCTATTTTAGATTTATTTATTTATTTATTTTATTTTATTTATTCCAAAAATATGTCGCAAGCCCATAGGGCCAAATTGGCCCTTGATTTTTACTCTTTTCCCCCTGTCCCATACACATACTCAATAAAAAAAGGTCCATACTTGGTTGAAAGGAAATTTTACTTTAAGCGAAATCAGAATACCTCATACATTTCGCAGTACAGTTTAGTAAAATAATAAAACTGTGTGAGAGTCAATATACCGCATTTTATACAACACTGGGGTCCCGTTTTCTAGCAGCGGGCGACTACAATGCTAAACATACATTTTGGGGTTCACGTTTAATCAGTCCTCAGGGTCGTGTTTTGTTTGACACAATTCCAAAAATGGGTTTGAATGTAGTTTCAAGTGGTCAGCCAACATATTGGCCAACGGATCGACAAAAAATTCCTGATATTATCGGCTTTGGAGTTATGAAAGGTGTGCCCAGCGAAATGATTGAAGTTGAAGCATCTTTGGATTTGTCTTCAGATCACTCGCCTACTATTATCACTATTTACTCACACACAACTGCAACACCAACATGTGATTTACCGCTGACATCTGCACGTATTAACTGGCTGAAATACAAAAAAATATTTGAGTGCTCATTGCACGGAAAATATGCCATTAAAAACACCTACTGACATAAAAAATTTTATTAGGTTGTATGAATCACATGCTAAACTAGCTGCTCTTAATGCTTCTTCAATTCAACCAAATCAACAAGCGAGATTTAATTTTTTTTTTGTGCAGATGTAGAAAGCCTATTGACTGAAAAACGGAGATCTCGACGAGAATGGCAACGTTGCAGGTCGCCTCAGCTAAAATGAAGGCTTGAGGAGTGTACCAAGCAGCTTAGAAAAGTTTTGCAAACACAAAAAATAGCTTCGCTGCAAAAATTTCTGCAAGAACTCGATGCAACACGATCAACAGATTATTCGCTGTGCCGTGCAGCCAGAGGACTTAAAAGGCCAATGATATGCAAACCTCCATTACGAGCCTCTAATGGTGACTGGGCCAGAACTGATGCTGAAAAAGGTGCTCTTTTCGTTAAACACTTAGAAAAAGTGTTTACTCTAAATATTTCTTTTAATATTGCTGAACTGCCACCAGTCGTCTTTTTACCAGAAACACGGCTAAAATTTAATAACGTGGAGATTGAAAAGGTGCCCCAGCTGTCGACAAAATAAGCAACAAAATGCTTCAAGAATTGCCATATATTGCATAAAGAAAAATTCTATTCATTTTTAATGGTATTTTACTGCAATACTATCCAAAAGAATGGAAGGTTTCGATGATTATTATTATACCAGAGCCTGGCAAGGATCATACGATGGTTGAATCCTATCGGACTATTAGCTTATTGCCCAACTTTTCAAAACTATTTGAAAAGCTGTATATGAGCAAGCTGATGCCTATAGTGACTACTAATGGATGCATTGCAGATAATCAATTCGGTTTTCGCCGACAGCATAACACTATTGAACAAACTCACAGACTTGTGAATGTTGTAAGCGACACCTTTGAAAAAAAGAAATGTTGCTCTGCGCTCTTTATAGATGTTTCTCAAGCTTTCGATAAAGTATGGCACGAAGGTCTTACATATAAAATAACGCAAAATCTACCCGAAAACATCGTCAGGCTTTTAATAAGCTATCTAAATGAACAAAAATTTGTAGTTAGGGAAGGCAATTTTTTAAGCCCTCCTCAGTCGATCGAATTCGGAGTTCCCTAAGGCAGCATCTTCGGTCCCTTACTTTATTTAATATATGCCTCTGACTTACCGTTAAGCAGTAACATTCACACGTCAACATTTGCTGATGAGCAGCTTTTCTAAGCGTTCATGAAAATCCTGTTGAAGCTTCTTGGAATTTGCATCAAAACTGGAAACATGGCTAAAACAATGGCGGATAAGAGTTAATGAGCAGATATGTTTACACGTCACTTTTACGTTATGCAGGGAAACATGCTCGCCTATACAAATCAACACCGAGACTATACCGCAACACACTGTAATCAAATATTTAGGCGTTCATCTTGATCGTCGTTTAACATGGAAATCGCACATAGACGCAAAGTTGATCCAAATGAAACTAAAAGCAGCCCAAATGAATTGGCTTATTGGAAGAAACTCTATACTAAGCCTAGACTGTAAACTTCTACTATACAACGCGATCCTAAAACCAATATGGGCCTATGCAATCTAGTTAGGGGCACTTCCTCAGCATCGAATGTAGAAAAACTTCTAAGGCGACAAAACAAAATTCTACGGACTATAACAGCAGCCCCATGGTATATCCGAAATTATCGAACTCACAAAGATCTCGATGTTTCGTTGGTTAAGACAGTATTTTCTAAACACGCAAAAAAATACATTAAAAAACTCTAGTTGAACCCAAATCCACTTGCGCGTAATATGCTAGAGTATAGAGGCCACACCCGGCTTAGGAGGAGGGATACTCTTTCCATCAGCAGTAAACGAGAGATGTAAAACAACAAAAATCAACCGTTGAAACTAAAAATTGTGTTTAGCATTGGCTAAACATATATTTAATATTTTTAGATTTAAGATTTGAACAAGTTATTGATGTTTCAATTAATATTGAAGATTCATCTGTACTAGTATTATAAAGAGGAAAGATTTGATTTTTTGTTTGTTTGTTTGTTTGAAATGAATAGGCTCCAAAACGGCTGGGCCGATTTTTATGAAATTTTCAGGGAATCTTCAGAATATTCAGGCGAGTGACATAGGTTATATGAAGTTTTGATTGGACAAAGAGGCGTGACACCGCCCATAAAACCCAAAAATTTAAATCGCCATATTTTGGGAATTTTTTTACCTACGTCGATGATATTTTGTACATATGGTATTGGCATAATTTGGAATACGTACCAGGAGAAAAGTGGGTGGGACCACGCCGCTTTTTAGGAAAATTAAAAATCATAATATAGTCTTAACTACTGGACCGATCGTCATTAAATTTTCACAATAGGAATTTTATTTTGCGCTAGTAAATAATAAAATTTATCTAACAAAAAAAAAATTATTGGCAAGATCGGCGAACTCAACGCAATTAGTTATGAATGGATTTAATACCCAGCAATCACCATTATCTTCTTGCGGCTCTTTTGGAAAATATCGGTATAGGTCCTTTTTTAAATTTTGCAGCGCTTCTATCATGGTTGAAATAAAATCGCTCACCGATTCATCGGATGAAATTTCTGTTGCAATATTTTCCAAGCTATTTAAAAAATCAAATTGTAGTTTTTGCAAAGATGTTGACCACATTTAAATTTTTAAAATAAATGCTTTGATTTTATCCTTGGCTCCCTTGCATACTCGCGCTTAAGACGTTCAAATGGCGAAAAATGTCTGCAATATATGCTAATTTGAAAAGCCACTTGGGATTATTAAATAAATTTTCATTTTCGGATTCTCCTTCTTGAAAAAACATGTTCAATTCCGATCTCAATTCAATTATTCTTGTCAGCATATTTCCTTTGGATAACCACCTCACCTCTGTGTGATAAAGGAGATTTTGATAAAGAGCGCCCATGTCTTCACACACTCTTCGAAACAACCTTGACTGTAGAAATCTTTTTTTAATGGAATTTACATCTTTGGCTGCCAAGGCTTGACGATGGAGAAACCAGTGCGTCCACTTCGCATTCGGCATCATTGTTTTAAGTCTTGCTACGAATCCATTTTTATTGCCAGTCATTGCCCTAGCACCGTCAGTACAAATACCAACACAAAATTCCCAGTCAAAGTTCAAATCTTTGGTGCCTTCCAAAAAATTCCATACAAACACCCGCCAGTTGTATTTTTTGGTAAAGATTTGCAAAACAATATCTTTTCGGAAATAGTGTTATTATTTTCAAACCGAACAAACCACAAAACACATATCTGTTGATTCATCGAATTGTAATGAAAAGAATGAACTGTTTTTGCTTTTTTTTATTACTTGATCGCGAATATCATTAGTTAAATTGCTTAATCTGCGTTGCATTGTGTTATCAGACAGGGGGAATGGATTTTAATTTCTCGGCTTCTGTTTCGCCTATCATTATCTCAACCATGTCTAAAATAAGATTTTCAGCGATTGTGTGAGGTTTTCCATTTTTACCTACGAAATATGCTACTGTGAAACTAGCTAAGAGAGCTTGTTCAATTATTTTAGTTGGCTGGTGTTTTAATGAAGACAAAATACATTACAAAACTAAATAATTTCACAATATAATATTAATAATACCTGACTTAAGCTGTTCAAACATTTTAAGTTTTCTTTGAAAATAATCCAACGGTTTATCTTTATCGTTTTCATGTTTTGTTGTAAGATGCCGTAGTAATTTTGTTGGTTTCATGCTTTCATGTGCTAAAACTACACCATAAATCACACACTGTGGTTTGTTGTCAATAGCCGCATTTTAAATATTCATTGTCATAATTTCTTTTTTTGTTTTTTAATTTACTTGCACCTGACGTAGACGGTTCCATAGGACTTTTAAGAAACTTATCCATTTATGAATTTTATTGTAATTCAAATGCGGCTTGTCTCCTTCACTGTTCACAACCAAGTGAAAAAGCGACAATTAATTGCAAGTACTAAATTTATTTATTTATTTTTCATTTCCTGCACAACAAGACAGTGTCTTATATTTATAGTGCAGGAACGCATTACCTTACAAAATTAACATGCCTATCAAAATTAATACAAAATAAGAAATAGATAGATAAAACAAAATTTATAAGAAATTATTAAAAAATTATGCAAAAAAAAAACTGAACAAAAATGTTTTGAAACTATTAGCATTGCTGTTTAGTTGTTGATTGAGTGGAAGAATGTTCCAAAGACGAGCAGCATGTACATAAAATTGCCATTCGGATACCAGACATTGATGGCGCTGTCAAATAGATATTTTGGGGTTTTGGTGTTTATTATTTTATGTAAAAACATTAGTGTACGAACTTTAGCAAGGTTTCAAAAGGGATTCCGTACATATTATTGGAAACTGAAGAGACATGATCAAACCTTTTCAAACCATAGACATATCTTACAATATTGTAGAACAAAACATTGAGCTTTCTTTTACTAATTGAATCACAGCTTGCAAGCAATTTGAATCCATACATTAAGCTGGGAATAAGGTAAGTCTTAGCAAGCAATGTTCTTATACTTATTGGTGTGAAGTATTGTGTTGACCAGAGATACCTTAACTTTATATATGTTTGACCAACAAAGGCATTTATGTGGTCGTTCGAAGCCAAACTGCTATTAAAAATAGGAGTGGTTCTAAAATAGAACCTTGTGGAACACCCTATACATCATTTACGAATACAGATTGTCTGCGTTTTGAGAGATATGAAGATATAAGCTTGGTTGAGGTGCCGTCAAACCTAAAGAAATGTTTCAGTTTTTTTTTTACCAGTATATCATGGTCTACCGTATCGAAAGCTTTAGAATGATCTAAGAGCACTAAAAAATTGATGTCCTCACCTTCCACTACCTGCCGTATATTTTCACTTACTTCTACAAGAGCCGTAACGCAGCTGTGACTCTGACGAAAACCAGACTGCGTATTGGAAAGCAAATTGTTACTAGTAATATATTTTATCATTTGTTTGTACAGAAGTCTTTCTAGAACCTTAGAAAGAAAACACAATACAGCTATTGGTCTGTATTCTCCATTTAATTTAGGCAAAATTTTCGCATGCTTCCAATTTAAGGGTTACACATTATAATACTATCGAAAAAATGAGTATCATACGGAAGAATCAAGTGCATTACTAATCTTATAAAACTTGGGTGTATATTATTAGTACCCACTGCATTTGATTTTATCGAATGAGCAAATTGTAAAAACATCATATTGAGTAACGCAGGAAAATTTAAAATTATCATTGATTGTACTTACATATGTACATCTGTATCTGACGCAGATGAAGAAAATTTTAAAAATGCGGGATTTGTTTGGATCATAGGGATGTTGGTAAATGATCTGCTTAAAATGTTTGAATCCACTTTGGATTCAATATTGTTGTTGGTCTTGCCAATTCCTATTTCGCGAATAGCATTCCAAGTTTGTTAAGTACTGATCGCAGAACTAAAGCGCTTGGAATAATATTCCGTCTTTGCATGTTTTATTTGCTTAAGGCCTCTTTTCATGGTAATACATGTATATCGGTATGTCAAAAATTGAAAAAAGTCTTATCATGTAAACGCAAATTGTTATGAGTAAGAGAGAATACGATCAAAATATCTGACAAGCGTTCGGTCTTCAGACAGAAATGGAAAGTATTAGCCTCTCTGTCTTACCCCCAGCTGAATTAAAACTTTGCAAAGTATACTTTGCGTGTGCAAAAGGGGTTTAAATGTTTATTTTCTAAACCATTTTAGAAACTTACGTATACTCATTTTATCAGAGGTGTCTTTTTAAGTAAAAATTGGCAGCTTTCAGAGTATATATTGAAGGTGGCATCATTTCTAAACAATAATTACAAAAACAACTAAAAGAAATTCATTCACTTTTGTTCCCTCTTCTTATACAAAAAGAGAATTTCATAATATTTTGATTCTACAAAGTGTTATTACTTTGTATTACCATGTAAACTCACCTTTATTAACATTTTTTCTGGCAATTGTATATTCTACCATTAACAGCCATACCTAAACAAGAGCGGAAAGCGGAACGGTTTCTACCGCCTAGCGTTAACGCTGAAATATCATACCTAAACAAGAGCGTCAAAGCTTTGTCATAAAAACAGGGTTATTACAATATATATAACAACCCGGATTATAATAGTATACTTACTCATAGCCGAATAATACATGCATCTCTACAACAAACACAACAAAAAATCCTCGGAAGACAAAAGTATAAATATGTATGTGTGTATGTTTCAAAATGTGACAAAAATATAAATAAAACTTATTCATTCAAATACGAAAAAATAAATACAAATCAAAATTTAACACCCGAAATAAAAAACAAGTGATTTACAACAATTGTCAGCTGGGCTTGTAAGACTACCTTATAGTCACTGTATCATGTGTGCTTGTCTTTTGCAGCTAACTTCACTATTAAACGCGCTGTCAAAATCGGATTTTCCAATTGCAAAATGTTGCCGCCGCGTTATTTCGGGATGCTCCATACAAATTGTATGCGCACATCGTAGATATTTTTTTATATGTATGTACTTATATGCGTTGTATCATATCGATGTGTAAACAGAGAAGCAATCATCAAACACCGTTAGATTTCTGCTGAATGATGTCTGCAAAATACACTTATACAAACAAAAAATTAAGTCCGTGTGTTTTGGAAAGAACAAAAGTTAAGCGGACTAAAATTAATCTCATGTAAATTACCTCAATGAATATCAAGCAAGTATGTTTTTGCTTTATTTTCATTGAATTTTCTTGTTTTCTTCTTTTGTAATAATATTTTCAAACTTTAAGAGCAAAAACGTTAGGGGTCGCCAGATTTTTTGAAAATCATTTTGGGGCCGCGGCTTCAAAACGGTTGAAAACCACTGCCCTACATTTAAAGATTTTTTCACCTAAACAACTGTAAATTCCATTTTTTGTAATTCCATTATGGCCAACAGAAAACTAGTAGAAAGTCTAAGTTACCACAAAGTTTATGGGTTGAACTTATTAGCAGAGCTACATACATATCTAAGAAAAATATCACCCACTAAGGTTTTTGGAGATTTTACGACTAAGGAAAGATGGTCAGGTAAAGTACCATCAGTATTTCTTATTAAAACGTTCGGTAGTGATGCAGGCCAATGATGTGTGTACAGAATAATTAAGATGAAAGTAGGTCCTAGCAAGATGAAGATGATGAGCAGACAAGTGAATCAAGTTGTGAAACTGATAGAGAAGATGGAATTATTATTGGTAGAAAAAGAAAACGAGGAATAGCTAAATTAGTAAGAATAGGAAACCGAAAAGCCTATATAACTTAACGTGGACCTGAAATGCTGAATTCTTTAGTCGAAAACCCAAATACTATACTCAGACAATTGTGGAAGATGGAAGAAAGCATTGGTGAAAGTTTATATATGTACATATCTCTTTAATGAAAAATAAAACATGGAAATTAGTAGACAGGACATATGATAAGGATGTAAGAGGATACAAATCTGATTTCTCTACATTTACCACAGACCGCGCAATATATTAGAAAAAAGTTATAAAATTAAAATACATTCAGGAAAATATTTAGTTAATGTTTATATTTGTGCTTAATTTAATATTCAGGATCATTTTGTACAAATAAGACATAATACAACTTAAATAAACATAATATACTTCTTACATACTTATTAATATTCATTTTGATAGATTTAAAAGATTTCTTAAAATTAAAATTTGTATATGTGTTGTGATTAAATTAACTGGCAATACGTTTTATTATGTCTAAAATAGCTAATTTATAATATTTATTTACTATTTGGGACAATCATAATAATATGGTTAAATAATGGCTTGCAGAAGATTTTGAGTGATTGTAATTTAAATGTTTGTATGGATGCCAATTGAGGCTGTTCTGTTTCCAATCTCAGGATTTGAGGTTTAAACAATTTTCATTCCAAAACAGATTTTTTTCACCAGAAATTTCAAAAGTGATGGCAAAAATTTCATATACATATGATTTTATTTCTTCCTAATTTCCTTACATTCACTGTATAAATCGGCGAAAATAACCCACAAAAAATATATTATATATTACCCAGAAAATTGAGGATTTGTGTTTCTAAACGTCGTACATATATTCACCATTGAGATAAAGTTTGATATGAAATTATCACACCCAGTGTTTTGATAATTATATAATACCGCTGACATAATATTAATAAATTAGGTCTATACCTGATAAAATTTTATCATGCTTTAAATTTGACAGTCATCATGATATATGAAATTATAATATAAATTCATCAGGTATAGTTACCAGGTATAAATGCGAAAATTGATTTGATTGAAATGTGATAGACTTATTTGTGGTATTGTCAACAAAACGTCTACACTTTTTACTTTGCTTTGATGCGTAGACTTATATTAGTCACTGTCCAGACTTGCAATTTTATTAGTTGAAATTCTTGGTTTTTTAGGTGAGAGAGGTAAGAAGCTTGGGGAGGGGTACAGAGTTTCATGTGCTCGGCAATTCTCTTTTGCCTTGCAATTCGCACTGGGTTCTATGTGTATTTGACGTTTTATTGTATTTCTTCAATTATATGAAAAACAAAATAAAACGAAAATTAATTTAATATGTGATGCATTACAGTTTTTTAAGTTAAAAATATTGAAAATAAATTTTTCTGTGGTGGTGTAAATACAAAAATTGCAAAATTAGATTTTTATAATGTGGACACTTATGCAATTTCAAAGCAGAATTTTAAAGAATTGCAGCCAATAAAATTGCAAATCTGGACGGGGACTTATAGAAATGTACCAGTAAATTTCTGGTTCGAATGTAATGTTACTAGTAGATTCTCAATTACAAGCACATGCTAAATGTGTACATCACAAAGCATTGTATAGCGTATTTAGAGAGTAGTACTGTTGATAAAGTCAACAGCTAATCAATACAATTTCACTATCGACATTTTTTGGAGGGTACATATGTACATACATACAGTTAATAGCGTAAATTATCAGAAGTATGTACATATGTATGTACATATGTACATATATATTATGTTTTTTTTTTTTTTTTTGAGGCTAAAACGGCAAAAATATGGTACTTGTGGTACTCTTCTACTAGTGATACTTTTTCTCACTTCCATGAAAGTTATACATACATACATATATGCGTGTGGCTATTTTTTAAAAGTCAGCACACACACAAATAAAAGTATTGAAGATGAATATTGATGAGTCTGGCAGCCGCCTAATTTAATGTAAAATTAAAAGAAAATTTTGGGATTGTTTTCAATACTCTCTGTCTGTCGGTCGATAAAAGTTTTCTATTCAGCCAACGCAGAAAATATCTTTACGCAGTGCGTGAGATTTTTAGAAAATATGTTGTAATAAAACATAATAGAATAAAATGGATGATTTAATGTGAATACTTTAATTATATATATATATATATGTATGTATCTATGTATGTACTTATGTATGTATATGCAAGTATGACTAAAAAAACTCAAAATAATTATTCGTTATTTTTTTTTTTTTTTTGTTATTGCAGTTGACATCACAATTTTACCATTTGTATGAAACGTAAAATTTAATACATAATATTAAAAAATTCCCGCCCTCCCCAAATTATAATTTATTCTCTTAACTACAGTTTATAGTGTGATGCTTGTTTTACGGCCTCCTGTTGCATTTTCTCACGTAAAGCTTTAACATCTTCATCGATTCTTACTATGGCGCGTATTTTCTGAAAAAAAAAATTATATATGTATAAGTATATAAATATATGCACACATTTGTATATACATTTCTGTGTAAATATGTATATGTAAAATAAAATGCTCCATTTTTGAAACGTAGTCATATCTTAACAATTCTTGCAAAAAAACAGCTTAAAGCTCGATGTACATATTTCATTTCTAGTTTATATGTAGAAGAAAGACTTAAATACTTTAATTCAATAAAAAAAAATTTAAATCGGCCCATAAATAGTGAATAAAACAACAACGATTATATTATTTTGTATTATTATTTGATTTATTTTTAATTTTTCTTGGGGAACATTTCAAACGGTAGGAAATTGGCGTTTATTCCATATGAAACAAATCACCTATTTTTAGGATATTTAATTTATTTTTTAGGGACTATTGCCTGCCACAAGCGAATTGATTTATTAACTAATATTTCAAGGTGTTACTTTCATTCCTATGGGACTAAAATTTCAAGGGGCAATTTGCCGCTGCGTTAAAAAAATATTTAGTGTCTACGATTGTTCGCTGGATTTCTAGACGTAAAAAAACTAATTTTCGTTTTACTAATAACCGATTTTATTTAAAATAGATGTGATTGGATGATGGACTAGAAGGTTGACAATAAAATGTTTTTCGTTTTAAGATCTACCTGTCGATATCGTGAGTCAGGGCGGGCGTTAGGTTCAGTTCAGGGGATTATTCTCTATTGCGATGAGAAAGCAAATGTGATGCGCAAACAATGTAAATAAGATTGCTTTCGCATCGCATTTGCTATCGCATCGCAATAGAGAGTAACATCCCAATTCTGTTTATGAATAAACTTTTTGCAAATAAAGAAATTATTAATTCACTAACTGAATTATATATATTTTTTTTTCGAGATATGACTACGTTGCATTAAGGGAGCGATGTCTTTCCAGCTAAAATCTAAAAGGGCGTCACTGATATTTTAATTATTTTTGCAGAAGCAAAATATTTTATAAATTTAGTACACTTTTATATCTAATTACACATTTAAATTCTGGTAATAAAATCGTTATTTTTAAAACTATGGCTGACTTCCAAAACGTTCGTATACAAAGTTTGTATACAGTATTACTACTGTATTTAAATCACATCCATATGCAAAGTTCTGAAACAATGAATCAACTATAAAACCGATGCTTTGTTTGATTTCTTACAGCGTTAAAAATACTTGGCGGCGGCGTTTTGAAATGGTATACATTGAATAATTATTGTACTGCGGCGTTATGAAATATGATGCTTTGTTCAAACACAAAGCAATTGACGTTTTGGAAGTCAGCCTTTATGAGTAAAATTTTAAACAAGTATTTAATATTATTAATTACGAATCACAAAGTTCAAATTGATTTTTTTGACAGTTACGGCCTTTTGTATCTTAGGTGACGGTATATATTTAGTAGAAAATTACTTACGGAACTTGTGTCCCCAGGAGTTTTTTTCCATAACCAAAACATATAGCCTGGAATATAAAGCATAGACGACAAAGCGGTAAACATACCGAACATATGCGCCCACCAGGGGTAGCTGTAGTCCAAATATTTGATTGGAGTAAATTGGACAATATTGAAGAAAAACACACCCTGCAAAATTATTTGTTAAAACAGAATTTGATAAATATTTATTAATTATTAAGCTTACAATGCAAATAAGTGGAGTTGTTATACACCAACAAAACTTCCACCAAACCATTGGATAATATCCAATCATATCTTTAATGCCATCATAGAAACGATCTACTCCATAGCACCATGATATTGATATGCATTCAAAAAATATTAGCCACAATAAACAGTATCCACTAACAGCATAAGAATCAAGCAACTGAAACACGTACATACCACCCTGTAAGAAATTAAATAAAAACTGTTAAAAATTTTTTGCTCCATGGAGGTGCAACAAAACCACAGATTGATTTTTATGAATTTCACAAAATTAAACAATTTTAAACATTGTTTTTCGAAAATTCAAACTAGAAACTGGAAAATTTAATCTTTATTGCGAAAATTATAAACTTTTTTTCGTATGCCAGCCCTAAATAAAGGCAAGTAACTTCAATTTTCGGCAAGATATATGTTTTTTTCCATATGGACATCGATTGACAATACTGGAGATTTAAAAATTAAAAAAAAAAAATTCTTTTTACATCTCTATATATAATAATACTCGACGTTTTAAGGTCATTTTATTTCATCTTTTGGTGTCAATAAGACATTTTAATTCTGTTTAGCGTATGATCCTACGTTTCGTTTGTATATGCATACCGACGATGTAGAGAAGTACAAATGAGCTGTGATTTTTTTATTTTAATTTATTTTTATATTTTTAGGTTCGTGTTTGTGTTTTGTCCCATTTACAAATACAACATACTGTTATTTTTAACAAAAATTTGTCTTATTATAACAAGATTATTTAACTTTTTAACACCTTATAAAGTGGTTAATTTTAACCACATATTTTGGGGCTTGCACTAACCTAACTTATTTTTAACCCCGGTAAAGAATGTTGTGTTTCAATTAACCTTCCTATACTCACGCATACGGTCTGTGAGACCGACTTTTAGTATTTTAATTTTTTTTTTCTTAAGAAAAAAAAGCGCAATCGTATTGTAATTTCTGTTAGCTTCCTCATTCAAAATAAACTTCAATTTAATGCGGTTTCAAAGTTTGTGAAAGCAAGACCAGTGTGTGCATACAGCAAAAATTGGTCTGTGAGACCGACGTGAGTATTGTTGTATCGGTTTTACGTAAGTAATATTTAAACATGTTTCATAATTTTTATGTATGTATTTTAATTGCACAAATGTATTTTGAAACTACTTACAGGTATTAATTTTAGATCAAAATTGACGAAGAACAAATAAGATTAATGTTAGAGGATGGTGAGCTAATTTCAGACTACGACGAAAGCAGCCACAGTGAAAATGAGGATTCGGCTGAAGTAAATGATGAAAAAGTGATACAGAGCAAGAAAACTATTCGGATTGTGAACCCGAAATTTTTCTACTTCTAGCAACTTTAACATGCCCCTACAGCAGCTGTTAGAACACGTTCCAAAAATTTCGTCTCTCAAATTCCTGGTGTAAAAGGCCAAGCTAAAAGCTTACAGAAGACAATGCCATTATGCTGTGTTATGATTGCTACTGTACTAATTCTGACTAGATTAAGCTTATATATATTATTCCTTATATAATTTTTTCTAAACTTTTAAGTTTTGGTTTGATTATTTTTATTTAAAATGTATTTTTTTTTTTTGTTTTTAGCTCTTAAGAATTTCACTTTATTTTACAAGGACTGAAATGAAACTACTAATAGTCATTAATAAAAAAGTTTCTTTTTTTCTAAAATTTTATTCAGCCTGATTACGGGTGGCGTTTTTCGACTACGCCAAGTACTAGATTAAAGAAAAGTTCAAGATTTTTCTTTAATCTAGTACTTGGCGTAATCGAAATACGCCACCCGTAATCAGGCTGTTTATATTACTAAAAAATTCAATATCTAAAAGTAAATGGTAAAGTTGTCAATTATTCTCCTTTCAACTTTGTTCGAATATTTCAAATAATTGTTTTTGTTCGTTCGATCAAACGATTAAAGCTGAAAAATTATTCGATTAATCGATGAGAACAACGAATAAAAAATGATTTAAAAAATTTATTGACAAAAAATGAACATTTCATAAAAAAAATTTAAAAATAAAATAGTTAATATTTTTATTAACAAAAAAATACATAAAACTATTAATTCAAATAAACATGCTTCATTCAGTCAAAAAATATCAAATAATTTTTTTTTTGTTAAATCAGACAATTTGGGTTGTTCTTAAGTAATAATCTTTTACAAATAAAAGTTGACTCAATTTTTTAGCTTTCAATCGATTTTTGGTTTTTGTTTTTATTAAAATAGATTTTGAAAAAAACTCTTTCCCAAATTGTCGAGGAGCATAAAATAGTTTATCTAATTTTTCTGTTCTTTTTTTAGATTTTTCCAAATACACCATACCGTCTAATATATCGCTGAAGTCTTTTTCATATTTTGAATTTTAAATTTTTAATACTTTTAATATAATTATTTAATTCGCATAAAAGATTGTTATTTTCATTACTAGTAACATCTTCTGTACTTTCAACATAAAATAATCTGGAATATAATTCATTTGGATATTCTTTAGTTTCACTTTTTGAAGAATATTTTAAAAAACTTTCATTGCTCGGAAAATTTCCAGAATGTTGAAAATATTATTAACGTATTTAAAAATTTTATACGTCTCTCATTTATTCTTATTTTAATACGTTTTAGTAAATCTATCGCAAAAGAATTATTAATTTTTTATTTGTTGATCCAACAATTTTGTATACTTTAGGGCACTTGTTACATGTGACTTTTTTTTTCATTTTTTTCTTGGTAAATTACTTCCAAACTGGGCTAAATTTTTTGGCTTTAGTGTATTTCTAACTTATTCACCTGAGAGTGAAATAACCCCTTCTTGAATATTTTTTAACGTTTCATTCAAAACGTAGCACGACTACTAGGTATGCGCAGTTAGACAACAACTAGAAACATCCAAAATAACAAATTTAAAAAATTTTCACTTATGCATTTCTAACTGAAAAAAAATTTGTTCGATTAATTGACATTAATTAACAGATTCATTCGTTATTCGAAAATCGGCATTTTAAAATTATTCGAACAAGAGTTTCGTTCTGTTTGATCGATTAATCGAATTATTCTTAATCGGTTGACAACTCTAGTAAATGGGCTCACATTAAAATTTTTCTTAACTAATGTAAGTTTTGTATGCCCTGCAAAACATCGGTCTGACAGACCGGGAGCGAATATACGTGTTTTATATTTTGACGTGAGTATCGGAAGGTTAATATTAAGTGGCAAATCTGCAAAATGAAATGTCAAAATAGGTAAAAAGTATAAACAAACAAAAAGATATTTTTCATACATTCACTAAGATGACATAAAAAAAGTTGTTATGAAAGCCTTTTAATAATAAATAGGTTCATTTCTACCGAAAATAAGGCGTAGTGCAGCAGTTTTTGAAACAAAATAATTCCTGCTCTAATATTGCTTTCAAATTCGAATATGAATTTTTTTAATACTTTTATAGCGTAGTGTCACATGCCGGGTATACAATAGTATATTATAAAAACAAGACATATACATACATACATATGAATGTATATCTTGGTTGAGCCAATATGAAATACACGTTAAAATAAATATCGACATATGTATATGATGGAAAAGTGCGCAATTATCTAGCAATTGTATTGGTGTCATAAGACACATATTAATATGTAAACATATCTGATATATTTCCAATGAATTTCTCTAAGGTCTTTTCGAAATTTTGTGCTCTTACATTATCAATTTAAAAATGTATTATTTCAATACAAATAATAAATATCGAAACATCAATCATATTTAGACTTTTAAATCACATACAAATCTTATGAATTTCATACATTAGTACAGAAATAATAAAACTTTAATAAAATTAATATTCTGTCAACTAAACACTTTTATAAAAAAATTAAACCAATTAAATTAAAAATAACAGCTGACTGACGACACTTGCAGATGTGGTTTAAAATGTTAGTGAATAGCAAAAAGGGTTAATTTTGGTTTTAACTTTTTTAAACCCAATTATGGTACTGATGCTTTGGGTACACCCAAAGCGAATTAAACCAGGTGGCAGCTGGAAAAAGAAGAACTTGGCAGCACATTTGCTGCTGTGGTTGTTGACTAGGCTGATTACTGAAGACATTTAAATCAATAGCATACTTTAGGGGTTAAGATACATTGGGCGATTTAAATACGTCTTCAATGTTTGCTATCTGTAATCTGTACATTACTGATGATTTCATTATTGATTATGTTTATAGCTGCTGAGTCTTCTTGCGAATATATTGCGGGAGAAGTTGATTTAACCTACTGTTATATATAACTGCTCCTGTCTCCTGACAATAATTGACACAATTATTCTTACAATTTGCCCATATAAACAGTACATTGAACATGAATCCTAATAGGCTTCCATATATACTGGCGAAAGAAGTCATTAACTCAAATATATTCTGGGCATATGAGTGGTCTGTACTCTGCCAACAGTTACATTTTAATCCCACTTCCAATGGACATATACCCCAATCTCAACCACAATGTTTCACACCTATACACTGGATTTTCGTCTCATGCTACTGGATTATTAATAAAAGCCAGAGGTGGTTTACTTGATATTAATGCAAAATGTTTTCGCCAAAATTGTGTGGGTATCTGCTCGTTATGTAATTTGGATGCAACTGAAAATACATTTCATTTCATTGGTGTATGTTCTATGTATAAACAGTAGATTAAAACTCTTTGGCAAATTACAACTATGCCCCTCTGAAGTCAACGCTCTATTAAATGGTATAAATTTTAACTCACTTTACAATTACCTACAACTATCTTTGAAGTAAAGAAAATTAATTATAAATGAATTCAATGTTTAAAAAAAGAAAAACTCTTAAAATTTAAATATTTAAAACTTAATACAATTTAAGACATATACATGTAATAATCATAATACATGTAATGATGGTTTTTAATCTGGTTTACAAACATTAGTTTAAAACCACATATAGATATTAAAATTAAAAATGTTTATTTGTATATAAGTATGTGTATAATGTATATTTGTATACATAATATAATATTGTAACATTTTTATATCTATTAATAAATAAATAAATAATAATAATAATAAACAGTACATAAGTTACGAGTGATTAAAAAGAATATAAATAATATCGTAACTTTTGCCAAATAAAAAAATGAAGTAAATAAACTGTTGCTGAACTAATTAAAATTATTAATATTACTTAAAATAGGGCAATGACCAGACAAATTGCAACTTGGCGACTTTTGCCAAGTCAAAGCAAGCAATTGCAACATAAAATTATTGATAATTGCAGTTGGGTCCACCAAATTTATATTATCTGCAAACTTTACGATTGCAAAATTATTAAGAAATTTAAAATCACTCCACATTTAGAAATAAGCTAGAATAAGGTATAAATTAAACTAATTGTAAGTAGTCATTGTCAATTAATATCTGGTTTTAAATAAACGCTGCCGTAAAAGGCGCAACAAAAATTTATTTTCTTATTTTCCTAAAATGGAAAATATTAACTGGCGCCCGAGCAAAATAAAGAAGCCCGGGCAAAATAAAGAAGCCCGAACAAAATAAAGAAGCCCGAGCAAAATGAAGAAGCCCAAGCAAAATAAAGAACGGGTATCGTAAAGTGTATCCTTCGAAACAAGTGCAGTAAAGTGTATCCTTTCGTAGGTCACATAGAAAAATCACTTGAGCATAAGAACTATACTCTGGTGGCTTTCATGGACATTGAGGGCGCCTTTAATAATATCAACTCGGCTGCTATTATCCGAGCTCTCACAGAGCTTGGTATAGACCAATCATTACGTCAATTCATTAAGAATTTGCTCGAATGCAGAGCCATCACATCGACCATGGGGGAAGCGCACATCACCAGGTATGCCCGCAAGGGTACGCCACAAGGTGGTGTCTTATCTCCTCTACTATGGAATGTGGCAATAAATGTTCTGTTACAGAAACTGGAGTCTATGCGCGTCAATACTGTTGCATATGCAGATGATGTGGCAGTGGCTATATCGGGCTTCCATCTTGATACAATCACGCACAGGTTGAAAGATGCACTTAGCGAGGTCAGTAACTGGTGTTCACAGAACGGCCTTAGCGTAAACCCAACCAAAACGGAACTAGTGCTCTTCACTAGAAGATACAAAATTCCCAATTTCACTTTACCAAAAGTAAATGGCACTACACTAGCCCTATCGGACAAGGCCAAATTTCTAGGCATCATCCTTGACAGCAAACTAACATGGAGAGACAATCTTCACGCTCGTGCAACAAAAACCAACACTCTTCTACGGTATTGCAATCTGGTGGAAAGCACTGGACTTGGCAACAAACCGACAGCGAATTGAGAAAACTCTTCGCTTAATGGCAATCATGATAACTGGTGCCCTTAGAACTAAGCCCACAAAGGCTCTCTTTGCTATGCTGGGCTGGCTTTCGGCTGACCTATTGGCTAGGAAGCTAGCACTACGCACTGCGGTACGACTTAGTACTATTGACGCATGGAATCATCGACCATGGGGTCATGCCAGCATTGTACAGACCATCGGAACTATCCCTGATCTCATCGACCATTGCATTCCAAAACCTTCCTTTAGTAGAGTATTTAATTACTCTTTATCGGAGGACTTCCCCCCAACACCGCACGGGGCCCAACGAGTGTTCACGAATGGCTCTAAACGGTGCTCCAGGGTTGGAGGGGGTGTCTACATTGAAGAATTCGGGATCAAGTTTTCCTTCAGACTCCCGGATGAATGTAGTATCTTACAAGCTGAAATATCCGCCATCAAAAAGGCTACAAATTGGCTGCGGTACTATCGAATAACAAATAGAGTTATTCAAATCATAACCGACAGCAAACCTGCAATAATTGCACTCTCGGGTGTATACACAATATCCCTTCTTACCCTGGAATGCAGGAAATCACTTAACACATTGGCTAATTATTCTAGTGTTACCCTTCAATGGATACGGGGACACGGGGAAAATATAGGCAAATTCTTCGCTGACAATCTGGCCAGGAGAGGCACAGAGCTAGAGGCTGCCGATATTGACAATTTCTGTGGCCTTCCGCTCCTGGCCTGCTGGAAGCGAATTGATAAAACACTTTTGCAGTTGGCACAAACCAGATGGTTTAATGAGCCAACCTGCACCACAGCGAGGACACTATGGCCTTGCATAGACGTCAACAGAACCAAAAATCTGCTGAACTTTCCCAAAAAACAATTGCGCAATCTTGTGGCCACGATCATGGGACACTGCGCCTTCGGAACCCATGCCAGACGCATGGGTTTACCATATAACGAATGCTGCTTCAGCTGCAACGACGAGGAGGAAGATGAAAGCATAACACACCTTCTATGCCTCTGCCCAGCTATGGAGGATTACCGCCTTCGCTTTCTAGGCAACAGATCCTTCAGTACCCTCTCCGAGCTTTCAGTTACGGAACTTGGCTGTCTTAGCTCCTTTATCAGGAGCAGTGGATGGTTCACCCAATAGTGGGCTGACATCCTGCCCGTTACACTGCAAAATTCACCCTTTGCCACAACTTTTTCCCACCTGTTCTTCTCTTGCTCTTCTCTGTCCCTCTCTTTGCCTATTCTTCTTCTGACTCTTCTAATCTCCCTTTACTACTCCCTCTATTACTCTCCTTTATTACAGGTAACACTCTGGGACCACGTAAGGACCCAAGTGAGCTGGAATCTAATCTTCACTTTACCAGCAACCTGCTAACCTAACCTAACCTGTATCCTTTGAAACAAATGCAGTAAAGTGTATCCTTCGAAACAAGTACAGTAAAGTGTATCTTTCGAAACAAGCGCACAAAAAAAAGGAAAAAAAAATTAAGATAAAGCGATACAAAGCTCCAATAAAATAAAAGGAGTAACTAAGTAAAAAATTTAATTAAACTAGAAACTGTGGAAATACAAATTAATAAAAAAATAAAAAAGAAAGAAGTAGAGATAACCACGAAACGAAATTTCCGAGTGAAAAGTGAGAGGCAGATAAATTAAAACAACGGTCCCCAAGAAGCAGCAGCAAACGGGAAGCATTACGTGCTAGCCGACTATCAACTCTAAAGGTTCAACGTAGAATATAATATAAATTGTAATGAATCTTTAAATGTTATTCATATTATTTGCTTATTAGCATTAACAATACCCTAAAATTATATTATTGTGCATTTTGAATATAGTATATATATAAAACCGAATATGTGTTTGTTTATTTGTTTGTTTGTTCCTTATAGGAGGCTAAATCTCTGAACCGATCTTCCTGAAATTTTCACTGTATTTAACTGGAACTCTCGGATGAATTATAAGCTATATGAAGTTTTGATTGGACAAAGAGGCGTGACACCGCCCATATAACCCAAAAATTTAAATTGCGATATTTTGGTCATTTTTTGACCTACGTCGATGATATTTGGTACATTTTAGGACAATTAAAAATTGTAATACAGTCTTAACTACTGGACCGATCTTCATTAAATTTTCACAATAGGATATATAAATACTTTTAATTTTATTTTATAACGAGGGGGTAGTGAAGCACACCGGGATAAGCTAGTATAGTATATAATAAATAATAAAAAATTTAATAAATCGTTGTACAGTAAATTTTGAAAAAGTGCTTCTTGAGAAAAAAAAATAAAGATTAAATAGAAAAGTGTAGATATATCAAACCCGGAGAATTTAGTTAGGCCAGCCGTCCTTTCCCAGACGTTTGGAGGACTTAAACACTTTAATAGCAAATGAAGCGACAAAAATTTTTAGGAGACAAGGACCGGGAATTATAAAAGAAACCCTCAATCCTGAAGCAGGACATGGTATAGTTAGAGATCAGGTAATAAATGAAGAGTATAGAGGTAACCTTGGGGATCTTGATAAGATTACTGATATCGTAAAGGGTTTGCGCGAATTTTCGGGAAGACAAGAAGAGTCTAGCTCCTGGAAGAAGAGTGTAGAGCGCATTTTAGAGATATACGAAAGGTACACCAAGATACTATGGTATTTTGAATACGGTCAGAAACAAGATAGTAGGAGACGCGGACATAGTCCTTGAATCTTATAACAGGCCCTTGGGCTGGGTGGCAATTTCAAAATGCAGATAAGAGAGATCTTGCGACTCTCGAGTACCAAATGACTTCGCTTATATTAGGCAGGTCGTCGGTACAAGAATTCTATAAGCGTGTCTATAAACACCTCTCGCTGATACTAAATAAATTAGGATGCTCAAGTGAATCAAATGAATCGATATGTCTACTTACGCAAACGTATAGAGACAAGGCACTGGACACCTTTATTAGAGGTTTGAACGGCGATTTGCCCAAACTTCTCGGAATGAGAGAATCAGCGGACCTCCCGCAGGCCCTCCATTTATGTTTAAAACTTGAAAACCAGACGTATCGAGCGAATTATGCTCAGAATACAATTTCAGTGGAAAAAAACAGCAATTTTCGAATGCAATCCCTTCCATTAATACCACGCAGTTGGCCAGAATTTCAGCAACCACATTATAACAGAAATTTACAAATATAATCTCGTTCGCAACCATCGACATTTTATCCCCAACTAGGTCATGTACCACGAACCCCTCAGGAACAACTCAGATCTTAAAAACACTAGGATCCTAGTTTTGGCAGATCTTACGGTCACCAGCCGCAAAGTCCACCCAGACATTGAAATCTTTTGATGGCATAATAGGCAACGAAACATTACAAGAACTTGAGGCAATCATCCATATCAGCAAAAACTTTTTGCAAATCAAAGACAGCGTTAGAATCAAAATTAAACAACTAAGCTCTCATTCCCCTATTAATTATATTGCAATCCATGACGATAACTTAAACCCATTACAGAAAGAAAAACTAAAATATATATCAGGGAAGCACCCTAAACTTTTCGCGGACCTAGATGAAAGCCTGACATTTACAATGAAGGTACTTGGCAAAATACGCACTAACACGAACACCCCTGTCTACACCAGACTTTACCCTTATCCAGCATCGTTGAAATCAGATATTGAAAAACAGGTCGATAAAATGCTACATGATGGCATCATTAAGCCCTCACTCTCTCCATACAACTCTCCCGTGTGGATAGTCATCAAGAAACCCGACTCAGAAGGCAATAAACAGTACAGAATGGTAATAGATTATAGAAAACTCAATTCTGTAACTATTCCAGACCCGAAATAAATGTTGTAACATCTCAACTAGGTGAGAATTCTTTCTTTTCTGTAATCGATTTGTAATGGCAAATTCGAATTTACTCGTCCGCCCTTTGGCCTTAAGAACGCGAGTTAAGTACTTGCCCCACAGGCAACCCGAACCAAGTATCATTGCAGACATCAATGATATCAATGTCATAGTCCCAAGATATATGAAACAGTAAACTACATTTTTTAATCCAAAAACCCATTTTAACTAAAATCCCATGTTTATTAAATGTCGACTAGACAAAACCCAAAAACCCACTTCAATTTACTTTACTTCATTGCCGCTCTTGGCAATTAAATAAAAAACCGAAACCAAAACTCATTACGTAAACTCAAATGTAACCCGAATCCATATGTAAACAAATCTACAAAAACACCAACAATACTACTCACATTGTCGCTGGTTTTGTAGACCACCCAAAAGAAACTCAAGTGCAATCTAAATGAAAGCTGTAACACTTGACATAAAATTGTAACCCAAATAAATTACAACAAAGAACTAACACACTAAGCAACAAACGATGACTCTGCATCGTCGCTGCTTATGAACAAACCATAATGAAAAATTTACTATAAGTATCTAGAGTACGATTATTGTAAAGTTACGAGTAGTCTTAAGACCGATGTTAATCAATAAAGAAAAAGAAAAAATTTCTCCCGTCTTTATTTAATTTTTTTCTTAAAAAAAGAAAAACGTAATTCGCGCCATCAGTTTTTCAACGGGCTCTTGACGATATTTTACATGACCATATAGCAAAAATTTGCTATGTATATATCGATGACATAATCATCAGAGGGCGAACACTTCGATAACATAGGAAAAATTTTCAATACCCTAGAGGAAGCAAACCTAAAGGTTCAGCTGGACAAATGTAAGTTCCTGCAAAAGGAAGTTGAGTTTTTGAGTCATATTATCTCTGAGAAAGGTATACGGACAAACGCCGCAAAAATTAAGGCGATATCAGACTTTCCCAAACCTAAAACCCTGAAGGAACTTCGATCCTTCCTGGGGCTATCGGGGTATTATAGGAAGTTCGCAAGAAATTACGCTAAGTTAGCCAAGCCCCTGACGACGCTTTTAAGAGGTGGAGAAGGGCGAATATAGAAAAAAAATCATCTCAAATGTCGATAAAATTAGACTTTGAGGCCAGAGAAGCATTTAGGAAGATAAAATATTCCTTTTTCAAGGATGTATACCGATTTCTCAAAAATTGGAGCCAATCTGACACTTCCAAATGTACTTTCGCACTCAGGGGACTCCCCCGTAATAGTTCGAAAAGGATTCATCGAAGTTCATTTTTTTTCGGGTCAAAAACTATCACAGTGTTATTAATAATTGCAGTTGTGTCAACCAAATTTATATTATCTGCAAAGTTTACGATTGCAAAATTATTAAGAAATTTAAAATCACTCCACATTTAGAAATAAGCTAGAATAAGGTATAAATTAAACTAATTGTAAGTAATCATCGTCAATTAATATCTGGTTTTAAATAAACGCTACCGTAAAAGGCGCAACGAAAAATATTTTTTTTTATTTTCCTAAAAAGGAAAATATAACCTCTTATAATCTTTATTACTTTGCTTATCTTTTAACTTAAATATCGTAATGAACTCGTTGATTTGTTATTATAACTATTACTTTTATAATAAGGGTCCAATTTAGTTCTATTTTCTTGTTATAAACTTGAAAATTTAAAATAAATTAACCACACTACAAAATCTTACACTGCAGTCACACGTTCAAGTTTTGCTTTCAAATTTTTAAACATACTGTCAGTCAAAATTTACAAAAATTGAAAGCTGTGACGTAGGTGGCATTCAATTTCAAGGCAATTTACTTTCAAGAACACAAACAATTATGGCGGCAGAATATACATATCGGTCCTTTATTGCAACATAGTCATATCTCAAAAAACTAAATTTTTCAGTTACTGACGAAAAGAATTTCTCAATACCTTCTTATAAGTTATAACCACTTACATGCTTAAGCCGTACATAAAAATGCATACGTTTTGAAAACTTTAAATGCATTTTACAACGTTTGAGTTTTTTTAAGATATGACTAAGTTGCAATAAAAGAGCGATATGTACTTATGTACGAGTAAATGAAAACAAACGAAAGAGTTTATAATCAAAATGGCAATCAGCTGCTTTCTTGATAGCAAATTGAACACACACAATTTGAAAGAGAATTTGAAAGCAAGCTACCATGAAATATGAAAAGTATGAATGTATTAGTAAAAAAGTGTGAGAGTATTGAAATTTGAAAAAAATTTGAAACAAAACTTGATCGTGTGAACCCCAAGTTAAGGAAAAAACCCATGCACTTTGATTTCATTATTTCGCACGACAACCATATTTACAGCACAAAGTAGCAACAAGTAAGAGGTTTGCGGATTTCTTTCTCTCTTTAAAATTTAAGGATCTCAAATTTTTTTATGTTATTCTCTTTGTGGTGAGCACTGCTTTGAACGCTTACAGCTTACTTAACCCACAATATCGCGTTCAATTTTCTGAATAAATATTTTTAATTTGGTATAGTTTTTTTTAGAAAATATAAGTTCATCAGAATACATGATCTTTACTATTAATTATATAGATATTATTCATTTTATTAACGTTTACTTACCTGAGATATACATGATAAGCCAACCAAATAGCTTAATGTGCAAACAATGGCAATAAAAATTTCTTTACGTTTGCGCAGCAGTTGAGGCCATTCGTCGATAATGGCGGTAATGAAACCTTCCATGGTACAAAATTGAGAGTCTAAGCCAATTAAGAGTAACATGAAGAAAAATAAGCACGACCATAACGATGATCCGGGTAATTGTAATACTGCTGAAGGATATACCAAAAATGCCAAACCAGGCCCTGAAGCAGCCACTTCCGACACCGGACGTTGCTGTTCGTGTGCCATAAAACCAACCACTGAAAATATAACGAAACCTGCAAACATGCTGGTACTCGAATTTACCGAGCACACAATCAGTGCATCCCTAGATAAAGAAATCAAACAAATAAAGTAGTATATATTAAAAATATACCCGTTTATGATAACTGAAGCAATTTTAGCTACATGCTTCAAAAAACAATTATCTAAAAAAAAAACTAGGCAAAATATTTTGAAAAAACTTCTTGTTGCAAGTAGTATTATTTTTTAATTGGAAATATTACAGTAATCCTCGGATAATTTCCAGACGCTTAAATGTCTTTCCATTCCTCTTTTCCTTACAAAACTCCACGCCTAATTACCTACTTAAGAAATTTGAAAATGTATATCCCTTAAACAAAGTTTTCCCTAATTTTCTGTTTAATTACCCAAACTACGCTTTATTTACAATTCTGTCAGTAATGCAACCCAGCTTAGATCAGTACCTGTCAATCATGTGAATAATTATAGGAACAAATTTAAAATCGTGTTTTAGTGCTTATTTCAATAACTTTGAAAAAAGAATGAGTTAGTGCATTTCTGTATTCTGTATTTGTTGCTTTAAAGTTTAAACAACATGTACATCAGAGAAATGCATGAGTTGATTCACTTTCGTTGTCCACTCATATTTAAATTGCTCTTGTTTGTGTTGTTAAATATTGATATGTACCAAGGCGTATCCAACAAGTAAGTTTACTAGCACAGCTGACTAAGCTCGCTTTATAGCAAATGTTCATACTAACTGATACAGTTTTAAAAGAGTACATAAATAATGGTTACAGTTTGGAATGCACGTCAATGCCAGTTAATAAGAATATATACATACGTCCATACATACAAGCATAAAAACAAACACATCTGTTGCAGTTTGTCAAAATAGTGTTATCCTACCTAAAATGGAATACAACTTTCATGTATAAGCCGGTGCTTCAAAGTCTATTTTGAAGTTACTTGATCGCGTATGGCAAGAAGCTTATCGGTGACAGTTGGATAGCCAACTCTATTGACTCCATGGAGCATAGACGCAATGTAGGGTGTATTTCACTGTTCCATCGAAAATACATCGGAATGTGTTCTATTGAAATCATGAAACTTGTTCCCGAAACCCGTCACTTTTAACGTACAACACGCTCTTCATTAAGAGCACATCCCTTTGTCATCGATATGACAGTGAACCGCACTACGCATTGCAGAGAAAATTCGTACTTTAGCCGAACTGTTCGTATGGGAAATAAACTCCCCGCAGGGGTCTTTCCTTCCACTTTCAGTGTATTAAAGTTCAAATCGAATGTCCACAAACACTACTCCCTTTGCTTTGCATATGTAGGGGCCACCCCTGAGTGCTGGCCCAAATTAAAAAATAAATAGAAAGAAGTATAACAACTAATTTATACGAGAGATTTATTTTATTTTGAACAAATTTAATATAAAACCTGTACTTCAAATCCTGAATTTAGTAAACTTGTAGTGTGAAAACACTATTAGACTGGATAAAGAATGTATGAGATTTCTAAATGTTTTTTTTTTCTCCACATGATTGCCCCCTGCTCCGTTTATCAAAAGAGATATGCGTAAAAAAAACTAAAACGATCGGACCATACATAGAGGTCGCTAGAAATTTCTACTTTTAGTTCTGTGCATCAATTTAGGCTTAAATCTAGTTTACCCACGCACCTCCAAATAAAGAAAAAATTACATACGTGATAGGAAATTATAAATATATTGCCGGCGATAATTATTTTCCGAGTTATGGGCACCTGAAGTAATCATACAAGATTGATAATTGAGTTAAATATCCCTATACCCTCTTTTTTCGTACAGTACATGAGGTCGAGGGTTTCCTGGCGCTTTCTAAAATACGATCAAACGCGTCGGGTCATGATGGACTGCCGCTAAAATTCGTTAAGACAATATCCTCATATTTTTCCTCCCTTAACTCATATCATTAATAGCATTTTTAACGTCTAGTTATCCTGAGACTTGGAAGTTGACACGTGTTATACCCATAAGAAAGAAGGGAAATACGAACTCGTTGGATAACTTAAAACCCATTTCTATTGTACCTGTTTTGCCCAAAATTGTAGAGCCCTAAATGAAGGTCCGGATGTTAACCTATATAGACGGAAATAACTTATTTCATCCGAATCAGTCTGGTTTCAGACGGAATCATAGTACTACGGCACTGCTTGGTGGTCTCACTGACTCTATTATACGGAAATTTAATGGGAAAAGGCATTTGACAGAGTTTCACATTCTATGCTAATCATAAAATGATGTAACTTGTTTAAAATCTCTAAATTTGCGTGTCAATTAGTGCAGCCATACCTGTCGGGAAGGTCGCAGTATGTGACAGCAAAGAATATGACTTCAAATGAATTGGGTGTTATTAGTGGAGTTCCACAGCGGTCGGTAATAGAACCATTGTTCTTTATGGTGTATTTAAACGATTTTATTACTTTATTTAATGATACTGCTGTTGAGCCTTATGTAAACGCGGATGATATTCAAATTGGTTTTGCATCGCAGTTTTTAGATGCTTTGGAAAACAACGTGAATTTCTTCTTATGCCAGATAGCGCAATGGATGGATGATAATGGATTGAACATTAATCCTGAAAAAACGATAGCGATATGTTTTGGGTGTGATGCTGAAAAATAGTTACTCTCTGGATGGAGTTGGTTTGAAATTTGTAGATGAAATGACGTGTCTTGGTGTTGTTTTGGATAAAGCTTAGTACTCTGTTCGAATTTGTGGAAAATGTTCAGCAACATTGATTATATCACTTGGAAAACATGACATTTAAAATGTGGTGTATAAAATTGTACTGTATGTTCAGCTGTCAAAATTCCGTATGAAATAAAGCAATTTTGCTTTATTTCGCAGGTATTTTAAAATGTTGTCAGAAGCATTTCAAATGTTTATCCACGAGAAAACAGAGTACTACACCTGCAACATTTTTTCACAAATTTTCCACGCACATTTTTTATACATGCATTTTGACAGCATTCCGCGTGAAATACTGAACATAAAGCCTGGTACTCTGTTCGAATTTGTGAAAAATGTTTAGCTACATTGTTTATTTCATACGAAAATTTTGACACAGAACTCATATGTATTATTCAAAGCATATCAAAAAGTTGAGCTAGAAAGCGCAGCTGACTCAATTCGCTTTATGTTATACTAACTTTATATTCATACTAACTGATACAGTTTATAAGCATACATGAATAATTGTTATAGTTTTGAAAGCATTCGGAAGTAAATGTGTAATAGCCCGTTCAGCGTGACGCGAAATTAAGTAATTTCCTGATTTCGACCGAAATCAAGTTGAAATTATGTTATTTCGCATGTGTTTTGACAATTCCCAAATTAAGTAATTTTACTTAATTTCGCCGATATCAACTTGAAATTACTTTAATCAACCCTGTTTTTGTGATAAAATCCATCTTTGTTCCAACCGTGCTCTAATGTACAACCGTGTTTACAGAGAAAAAGTGACGTTTGTTTAAAAAATATATTGAATTAAATATTTAAAACTGAAATTTTTAATTAGTTGTTTGTTTTTTTAAATTTAATAGTGTATTCATATGTACATATTACAATGGCAAAGTAAGTACATGTATAAATACCTACGCATAATATTATCAGCTATTCTTAAAATTAACTCATGTGTCAAATGTACCAGCATGAACACCTTAGATTTCGTTCGTAATTTCAACTTGAAATTACTTAATTTCGCGTCACGCTGAACCGGCTATTAAATTATTTGTGTTTTGATATAAAGCCAGTACTTTATAAAAACAAAATACATGTTGTTTTTGCATTGTTGTACTTGTTGTCGAACTGCGTATACCTGGTAGTCTTGCCTTGATTACAATTTATACATTTGTCAGCTGTTGACTAAAATTTCGTGCGAAAAAAGTACGGTCCATGTTGTTTCGCAGCTGAAAAAAAAGTTGCTAGAAACATGTTTCATACTAACAGATAAATTTCGCATGTTTTCCGCTATAAGAACACAGTACTACTTTTGCAACATAATTTCAAAAATATTTCATACGAAATACTTTTATATGCAGTTTGACAGCATTTCAAACGAAATTGTGAACAGAATACCAGTCTTAATACTGGGCTTTACAAGTTAAATTTTTCAAAGCATGCTGAAAGTGTATTTACCACTTCGTGTTAAGAGAAATGTAGTAAATGGTCTTTTAATGTCTTAATTACTATGTATATGCCTTAGAAGATTATTCGGGTAACAACAGCACTATTCTAAGGAAACTTCATTTGACTTTTAATCGAGTTGTTAGATTCGTATATAAGTTGGGAATCATAACGCATGTCACTCCCTTTGTTATTGATTTTATTGGTTTTTAATTTGAAAATTTTATCAAATTAAGAATATTATGCCTTTTTCGGAATACTATAATAATGATGAGTACTTAGTGGACACTTTCAAATTTTCAAGATCTAATAGGAATCCACAGAAACTATGCATGTGAGAATCTCCGATTAATTTAAAATTTTTCTCGTTTTCTAATGATACTTTTAGGCGTAGATTGCGAATATTTTTGTCTGAATCAATTTTATGACCCTTGTTTTACTCCATTTAATATTATCTGCTTTAGTAGGCTTAGTGAATTACTATTAAAAATTTCTCTTTTTTTTTGTCTTTGAGAAATTTAATCGTTATGTAAGTATGTATACATATTTAAAATTACTGCACTATTTACAAAATTATTGCCATATACATACATATATTCTTTTTTGAATTTTGTTTTGATTTATATGTATTATACTTATTATACAATTTATTATATTTTAATTTGAAAATATGTTAGGTTTGTGAGTAGAATATGAATCATATTTTGATTCTTAACTTAATACATAAATAAAAGTGAAAAAAAAATATCCAAAATCCCATATCTCGAAAGTGCGTTTCTGAGACTTTCACCTTATTTTTCTATTGCATTATGTAAGATTTATTTTATTCAGAGGTATGTATGTACGTCAAACTGAAAAATCGTAAATTTCTAGCGACCTTCAAGTAATATTGTCCGATTTGTCTGCAATATTAATTTTTATATGGGAAGAATTTTAGAGCAAAAGATTTTATTAATTTTGAATTTGAATAAAATGTGATTTTTGAGTTAGAAGTTGCTAGCGAATCAGTGATGACAAAAGTAGGAAACTTTAATTTATCATATAGAATATAGTTTTTCTACAGAACCCCTACACTAAGTCTTATCAGTCCGGCAACATTCAACAAGAGTCAAGAACACAAAATATGCATGCGTATGTATACAGGTTAAAACTGCATACAAAAACGGACGATACAACATTTTTATTTATGAGCTTGTTTTATGCTCCATAGGAATTGCTAAAACAAATTGGGGCAAATATACATATATTTCTGAAAACTCGAAAAGATATGCACAGTTGGTAGATTTTTGGGAAATGCATAGGCATAATTCACATTCATTCATTCATTAGTTAGCTAATAGAAATAGTTTAACTAATAATTTTTGATTAATAGTAGATTAGTATTTTTGTTTTGTGAAAAATTTTAGATATGGCATGTCAAATTGACAACGTGGAGTCCGATATTGAAAGTGAAGCTAATATTGATAATATATGGAATATTGTTGCAGAGTGTCGTCAACGTAATCTAAGAAACCGTCCATATTTTTTGCAAATGTTTGATGCGAAAGATTTTATATCATCTTGATTATAAAATTTACATATACGCTGCCAAGCATCTTCTTTATGTTTAGCTGTAACATAATCAATTATTTTTATTTTCTATTATATTTTGGTTTTGCCGAACCAATTTCAGAAGCAATTCAATATCTTGCTCGGTAAAGCTGGATGAGCGTGCGCTTGTTTTATCTATTTTTAAGAAATAATTGGGGGGTTCACATTGTAGACATACCAGTGATAAATCATGATTTCTTATTATTTTCAAGCAAAAAAGTTATATAATAATAAGACTTTTTAAGGTATGTTTATGGTTTGTCATAAAATAACAGTAGAAAAATTTCGGCCGTAAAAAGTACTGAGATCGAAATAGGGACCAAGTTCTTGATAGGTGCAATACCATCTCATTTCAAGGCAACCTGTAAGCTTGGCAATATTTTTTGCCTTTCTACCAACTTTCAGCTTTCTAGCTTTACTGGGAGTGCCCCACACAAAAAAGGGGAACCCTAGTCCCCCCAGGTGAAAAGTGCCCGTTTAAAAACCATTTTTGTTAATTTCTTACCAAAATTCTCACCACGGCACCTGTGTACCGAGTTTCAGCTTTTTAGCTATACTGGAAGTGTCTAATAATATTGATGAGTCAGTGAGTGAATATGTACTAAAATATGGACTTTTCACACCTTAATATCTCGGGAAGCTTCTTCGGTAGAACTTTAAAATTTAACCTGTAAGGTCACCTCTGTGGGAAGACCTCAGATTTGAAGGGGGTAAAAACAGCTCGAATGGTTTCGTGTAAATATACACACTGTGTGGCCGGAACTTGGCCTGGCGCACTACTGTGCGCCTAGATAGTTGAAAAAAAAATGCAAATTATTTAGAATTATATATTAATCAATAATTTATAATTTATACAGCATGTTTTTAAACGGGATTACAGGTTGACCTCGAATTTAATCCTCTACAATATTTATAATAAATAGAAATAGCATAAAACCTATAGGAAACGAGATATTTGCAATAAATGTGTTAAAAATTGATTTTTTGACCTTTGACCTTGGGATGTCTGAAGACGCGGACACCCTACGATAGGTAGGTTTTGAGACAAGTTTTAGGGTACCAAAATAAAGGTTTATACAAATTTATAGCCGATTATCTCCATTCCGAGGTGAAATCCTAATATGCCTGGCCTATGACACAAAGGCTCGATATGTAAGTAAATTATATATATAAACTTACTTATACACGTTATTTGTGAATTTATTGTAACTACCCAAGGCTACCAAAGTGCCCAAGCCAAGACCGTATGAGAAAAAAATTTGAGTAACCGCATCTATCCACACCTGAAAATGAATTTAAAAAAAAAAAAACACAAAATCATTTCCAAATTAATGCTATCCATGTACACATCCATTCATATGTAAGTATGTATATGTGAATGAATTTATAATTATATAATTGTACCTCAGATTGTGTTAGTTTCGTAAAATTTGGAATTATATAAAACTTAATGCCTTCCATCGCACCTGGCAATGTAATGCCACGTATAAGCAAAATCGTTAAAAGAACATATGGGAATAGCGCTGTAAAGTAAACAACCTTTCCGGTCCATTTAACACCTTTCCATATACAAAAGTAACATAAGATCCAAACCAATAATAATGTACCGGCCAACTCCCAGCGAATGTTTCCAATCTCCTCTATGCCTGATGATATCTGCAAAGCGCGTCGACTAAAAAATATTTATAAAATAGAACACAAACATAAATATGTAAGTATGTAGGTAAGTATTAAGTTAAGTCTTTAATGAAATAATGATTTCCACACATTCGAAATAATCATACATACAATGTGTTGCATTGGAAAGTGCATATATCAAGTCATCGACTCGAATCGTAATTATTTTTAGCAACATGTTTACAAATCAATTAAATTTTTTTTCACGATTTACTTTTTCATTAATTAAAAAAAAAAAACAATTACAACGACATGAAAAAATAACCCAAAAATAAATTAAATATCACCCCATATGAAATAAAACTTAAATTTTTTAAGTTAAATAACACCTGAAAATATATTTTACTCAGAGTATATACTAAATACACCCTTTTAAGGAAATACCATTTTACCAATCTTTAAGCCTGACCGTATGCCGCCTACATACTTCATTATTTTTGATAATTGTCCTTTCCACCGTTCAATCACCACAAAACTTTGCCGGAGGTTGTGTTTTCTTCGAGAAGTGACAAACACAAAATTTCATGACATTCATTGCTTTAGTTGCCCAGATAAATAAATATTATTAATTTATTTGTATGGTGGCACACGTCCTTCCCGTCCTATCAGCTCAAGATTTCGTTGGAGATTGTATATTACTCTAGATGTGACCCACGGCGAAGTTCATGTCATTCATTAATTTATTTGCTTAGATATGTTAATATTAATATATATTTTTTTGTACGGGGGTTCCTTTCCCAAAAAGGTTATTTCCGGGTCACCAGTAATATTGATCCAAAATTTCAAGACCATCTGTCTAACGTTTGGCTTCCTATAAGGAACATACAAACAAACAAATAAAAATGCAAACACAGGTTAATTTTTATGGATATAGATACAGGCGGCCTTAGGCCGGGCTAAAAATTTTTCTCCACCATGGTATTTGCGGAAACAGGGTTTTCGTTATACCTTAAATATGAATTCAGCTCTAAAATATTTCATAACTGATTAATGGGGGATTATTTCCTTTATTATTTTGGATTTTACTTCCTGCCGTCTTCTTGCAGGTTTCTTGCCATGAAATGTAAGTGGACCCCTGAAATATTGATTCATAAATCCGCTTTTTGTGGTTCGATTTTTAAATGTATTTTAGCAGTTTTTAAGTCCTTGCATAGTTGCGTTGATTTGAATAGATATGAACTGCCTATATATGTACTCGTATGTACTAGTATGTAAAGTGTTTTGATGCATAAAGGGATAATTAAAAAAAAATTGCATTGATTCGGTTTGGAGTAACCAAATGTGTTTCTTTTTTTTAAATTAAAATGAACTGACGCTTCGATATATTTGGATTATTTACTTTATTTACTTTTCATGTGATTTCGATTGTCCTATTACCAAAATGAAAACATACGATCAATTATTCTTCGATATTGTACGCGGTGATATGATCCCTAGTTATAAAACTTACTCCCAAAATTCTTTAACTGGATCTGTTAAAGCAGATGCCGAAACATTGGTTGCCGCTAACGAACACACTTTCGTTGATGAACCATTTATAATTTTTTCCCAACACAATAAATCTTTACGAGCATAAGGATTCACACAATTCGCTGTATTCCAGGGATTATTACATGTTCGCCATGGCACATCGGATCTCATGGACATAAAAAAGTAAAACACCGCCCATGCCAGGATGACAATATAATAGACATTCATCCAGCACGACATCACCGCAGCCGCATATCCGATGCCTTTAAAAATTGGAGCAATTTTAAAAACACCTAATCCACCAATGGTTAACATTTGCCCCAGCGCCAATTCCATGAAAAACATTGGAATACCAGCCAAAATAAGCGTCATAAAATAAGGTATTAAAAATGCTCCACCTCCATTTTTATAGCACAAATATGGAAAACGCCATACATTTCCCAATCCAATAGCTAATCCAACAACAGACAATATAAAATCCAATTTGGATGACCACGAACCTCGTTCGAGTATGTCATCTTTAGTAATCTGAAATAAAAAAATTAATATTAATTTAAGGAAATGTTTGTGCAAGGTACTCGCTTAAGAAATGAAAATACAACGCTGCACTTTTTGTTAATCTCTCAAAACCTACATTAACGGTATTCACTATTTTTGTTGCAAATAACTTTGCGAAGGTATAATTGCAAAACAAGGTAGCTTTATGATAAAATCTATGCAGAAAAAAAAGAGTTACATTATTACATTTCATTAAATAGCTACAATATTTAAAAAATTTCTAAAAATTAATAAACAGAAATCCTTTTTTATTTGACCTTTTCTTTATATTTATTAGAATGTTTTCTTTAAGCAATAGGTCTCTTGATTTGATATATATATGTATATATATTGTTGTTTATATTTATATTTATTTTTGATATTTCGCTAACAATTTGTTACCATCCTCAGGAAAATTTTATAAATCATTTGAAATTCTAATGTTGATTTGTGTATTGGGTGTCATAAAATTTTTTTAATAATTTTTTATGGAAAAAGTCTAGGTAAATTTAACTACAGTATATCAAAAGGTTTTTGTATGAAATGTCACAAAAATTGTTTCCAAATTTTAACATAAAAAAATTATTGAAAATGAGTTAAGTATTGGATAGATATAAAATTTTTGAACATAGAAAAAATTATTAAAAATGTTATTTTATAAAAATAGTTTTAAAAAAAATTTAACATTGAATTCAATATATCAACACAATTAACATTAAAATGTACAGTATGTATCTAGGCTGTTTTTTAAATATAAATATCAAAAAGTATTAACAAATATTTATAGTTAGTTAGTTAGTTAGTTTTATTGAGACTCCACTTTTTTTTCATATTACATGATTAACTATTAACATAAATTTTGTGTAAACTTAAAACTATCAAGTATTATTTTAATAACATAACTTCATTTCGAATATGCACCATGCTTATAAAAATTAAGTAGAAAATTTGAATTTTTCTCTTTTTTTTTTTAAATTAGTATAGTTAATTACAGTGTTTGCTCCCGGCACTTGTCATTGCGAGTAAAGCTTTGTTTACAATAAATAAACTTAATATTAAAACAAAACAAAAACTTAAAACTAAATCTTAAAATAAAAGCTAAAGCTAAGATTAAATAAAATAAAAAAAAAAAATTAAAAAAATAAAAAAAAAAATTAAATAAATAATAATATTTATAAATTAAACTACCCTCTGTGAATACCGGGAGTATTATTTAAATAAAAGTTTTAACCAGAAAAACCATTGGAATTCTCTTGCAAAATCCCAATGCAAGAAATATACTGCGTGTTTGACCAACTGAAATCCCTTTCAATAGATAAAATATCTTGAATAACGTTGCCTTCAAAGTAGAACAAATTTTTAACAAAACCTCTCATCAGCTCAAAAGCATACTGAGCAATGGGAGATAATTTGGCATTATCATATATATATTTATTTGAAAATCTTTTGTTTAAATATTGATAATTCTTTTCTATGCACTTTCTTACAATATGCCTCTCGAAAATCTCCATTTTCCTCATAATTGTCTTTGAGATGCTGAACCATATTGGAAATGCGTAGAGAAGAATTGGTCTAATGCTAACCTTGTACAGAATCAGCTTCGTTTTTACTGGTAAACATTTACTGTTAAATAATTTTCCAAATGCTCCTTTGACGCGATTCGCTTTATTAAGATTGTATAAAACGTGGCTATTAAATTTCATAAGTTTGTTAAAATTGACCCCAAGGTATTTGATACTATCCTTAAACTGTATCTCATTACCATTCAGTGTAAGCTTAAGATTTTTGCTTTCCGGTACAACATTGTACTTACATTTTCCGGAATCATTTCGCAAGCAAATAGCAAAACTCTTTGTGACGTTTATTTTAATACCCCAATGAGAATAAAATTCGTCAACTTTCTTGTGGTGGGAAGAAACACGTTGAAGTGCGGTCTGAGGGGACTCATCATGTGCGTATAGAAGGGAGTCATCAGCATATAATATACTGTGTGAGCCATTGTACTCATGAGGAAAATCATGTATAAAAATGTTGTACAGATGGGGTGCCAACACAGAGCCTTGTGGTACTCCACAAGAAACGCTACCTTGACTAGATAATTTATTACAAGTCTGCACGCAAAATTTCCTGCCATCAAAAAAGCTTTGGAACAGTTTTACAATAGATGGGTCAAATCCGATATTTACCATTTTAAATAAAATTCCGTTATGAAACGCCTTATCAAAAGCTTTTTCAATGTCAAGTGATACCACCACAGTGCAATGACGTTCCCTTAAATTTTGTATAACATCAGTGTGAAGTTTCAAAAGAGCATGAACAGTAGAATTCCCTTTTTTGAAACCAAATTGCCTTTGTGGAATATATACATTATCAATACCTAAATCCATTTTATCCCTTATAATTCTCTCAAACATTTTCCCTAAATTAGAAAGTAAAGATATCGGCCTAAGATTATTTATATCAATGTTACCTTTTATCTTGCGTATCGGTACTACCTTTGCTATCTTCCAAGCATCAGGAAAGTAACAATTATTCAAACAATTGTTAAACAAAATTGTTAAATACTCAAAAGCCTTAATTGGAAATTTTTTTATGAGAAAATTAGAAATATTATCTAAAAAATATTTGCTATTCAGCATTTTGGATATGTCTAAAATAGAATTCAACACAATAAATTTTGTATTCCCTGAGTTATTCAGTGATGTATTATTATCACTAAATACAACATGAGATGCATGAATAACCGTATCATTAATTCTTTCATTAATGCCTGAAATAATCCTTCCTTGGGGTAAATCCTGAAAAAGGCATGTAAAATAGTCCTTCAAAACATGTAATTTCCGGTCATCTTCTGAAATTTTCACTCCATCAACAGAAATATCTTTCACACCTGAACGATTCCTATTTCCAATAATTCTAAAAATTTCCTTATACGCCCGTGGGCCAGAGACTATATTCCTCAACTTGTTGTTGAATATAGTTACCTGTTCCTGTTCAATCTGTTCCTTTATCATAATTTTAATCGGATCAATCTGCTTAGAAATTAATAAATATTGGGGATGATGCCTATTTAAAGTCCTTGCAAATATTAATTTCAATTCCTTCTGCCAATTATATTTCTTTCTAAGCATCCTTTTTAGCTTATCTGAAGCCAGAAATTTTCTATTCCTGCTTTCAACTTTTCTGGAATGCATACGCGAAACAAAATTAACAGAAGTACCGAATTCGTCCAAAAAATAATCTATTTCCTTATTAGATAAGTTTCTTCCCTTCGAAGGGAAATGAGTAATGACCGCATTTATTATGTCATTCTTAAATGCATTCCAATCTGTCTCCCTATAACTGTCAAACTGGTCTGGAACTCTCAAAATAAAATTAATTTCTGATATTGATATACTTAAAGCTAAAGGGGTGTGATCAGAGAAAGTGGGCAGTGTACTTGTCCTGTAGTTCCGTTGATAACTATCTAAAATATCATTACTTAGTATAAAATGGTCCAAGTGTGATGAGCCCCCAGGATAAGTTGGAAATGTGTCACATACTCTTGTCACTGAAAAAGCTTCATTTTGAAGCCACGATGACAGCACTTCGCCATTAAAATTGTTGATCGAATCTCCCCATGAATTATTTTTTGCGTTCAGATCACCACCTAATATAAGCCCACTGTAGTTGTGCGAGAAAGATAAAATTGAAGATAGTCCGTTAGTCATATTAAGACGGTTGAGATTACTATGAAAATAAACGGAACCACAAAGAATTCTTCGTGCTGTACCATTTGTTAAAATTGTAATTTCAATTAACGAGTTTGGAAAACAAAGCCCAGGAACAATCACCACTGAATAATCAATCGACTTTCTAATAGCGATGCCAACTCCTACTGAGGTATCATCTCTAACAATATTAAAGTTGTCAAGATATACAGTAGTCCCCGTTGGTAAGTGCATTTCTTGTAGAAAGGCAATATCAATTTTAAATTGATTTAATATTATATTAAGTTCCGTCCTCCTTCCCACGTGGACAAGAGAACCAACATAAAAAGTTACCAAATTAAGGGAATTACGGACCATATACATCTTGAACACCTTTTATTAAAATTAAGCATTCCTTTCTTGCCTGTTCCTTTGTAAACGATTGGTAGTTTCCCAAAAAGTTTCGAATTCTATCCTCTAACGTAGTAGGATCCGTATCACATAATAACTTAGCTACCTTCATGAATTCCTGGATCAAAGGAGGTTTCTCCGTTCTGCTCCTATTTGGAGCTTCATTAAATAAACCAGCAAAAGACTTGTTTGCAACTACGATGGACTGACCTAAGGCCCTCTCAACATTTGCGGTAGCTAAATTCTTCCTATTTCTATCCTGCATATTTGACTTGTTTCTCAATTCAACATATGTTTTGTATACTGGGCAACCTCTGTGACCCCTTTTATTACAATTTACACAAAAAGGCAAATCATTACTATCTTGTATTAATAAACATTCACCTGGTGCATGTTTCTGATCACATTTCAAGCAAGCAAATGGCCGACTGCAATTCCTTGAGTAATGTCCCCAATGTTGGCACCTCCAACACTGCGGAACCTTTGCACTCGCCTTTGGCCTTTCCCAAGATACTACCTGATTCAACACAAATTTGAAACCAATTAGCTCACCAACCTTCCGGTTTGGTTTAAGTACCACCAGAAACAAGCCAGTATCAACACCTTTTTTTCGAGAAAATTCCGTTGAAAACTTTGACACTGAATCAATCGTGGCAGGAACTAGTTTATCTAATTCTACTTTTATTTCATTTACATCTTACCCAAAATACAATCCCCTACAGATGACGCTCTGGCGTTTCAACTCCTTGGGAGTGAAACTGTGAGCGGAAATTTCATTTTCCTTAAGTAATTCAACCATTTCCAAATGAGCTGACAATTCTCTGAAGTACAATTTACTCTTATACTGTGACCTATTTTTAATTTTAAATTCAACGTTTTTAGATTTAAGTTGGTCAATAAGGGACTTTACATTAATATTCTCAATAAATATTGGAGGACAATATGAAGTCTTAGCCTTAGTTTGTGTCTGTGTGTTTTGTGTAGAATCATTAATTCTATACTCTCTTTGCTCTGACATTGTATTATTAATCGGCTCATTCTCCTCTAATTCTAAATTCCCCAATAACGAAAATCTATTTACACGATTCACATTCTCAGTTGCCTTGCTTCTTCCATCAAAATTACATTTTGTTATATCAACAATTACTTCACCTTGAAATTTCCGTTTTTTGTTCTTAACGACTTTCTCCATTTCCGCATCTTGTAACTTTAGGTGTTCAATTGTCACGTTACCTTTAGTAATGTCTTCTTTCAAAGTCTCGTTCACATCATTAAGCAAAATTGGGGATTCTTCATCTACAAAAACAGCTTTCAACAAATCCTTTCCAATCTGCGAATTATGGACAATATCTTTAATACTTGGCACATCGCTGGTAATCTTTGTTTTCAATTTGCTTGCTTTAGATCCTTCATTTTTTAATGAAACATTTATTTTTTTTTCTAAGCTTTTTGAAGATTCCTCCTTGGCCTTCGAGGATCTTTTAGTCAAATTATTAGGTGGGCGTCCTCCATATTGGGACAGCATCGGATTTGTTTCCATTGTTACTGTTAACCCACAGAATGAATATTCAAACAATTTATTTTAAAATTTTCGTAGAAAAAATTATTTTAATTTAATTCTTTTGACAGAAAAAACAAATTTTAAAATATTTTATAGAGCTTTTAAAAACACGTCTGATGTGTTTCGTAGTTCTCCACAAACTCCAATTTTTTATAAGCTTTATAAAAGTTAAGAATAATAAAAATCCTACAGGAAATTAAGTTATTATTGGTGTAAAACCAAGGGGCAATAATGTGATTAATTTCCTGTGGGACCATAATATAATTATATATGTAATTAAAAAACAAAATAACAAAAATTCATAGTGTAAACAAGAAACAGTCATTTAACATTTAGATTTTTACAACTAAATATATATAATTCTGCGCTAAATTTTCTGTATCTACTTTGAAATTTATTCATTGTGTTATTGGTGTATTAATTATCTCTAACATTTCTAACATCAAACGCTGTTTATAATTATTTTCTGTATTCAGAATTGAAACATTTTCAAAGTTAGGAAAGTGAACTAATCTGGAACAATGAGATGACAACGCTGTTTTCTGTGAATTGATATGCCTATATTTCTGATCTGACTTATGACCTGCTATTCTCGTTTTTAATTTATTTTTGGTAGTACCTACATATACCATTTTATAATTTTCCCATCATTTCTCCTGCAAGGTATTTTGTAAACTACATTCGATCTATCCCATTTATCAATTTTGTCCTTAAGCTAAGATCCCACTATCGGCGCAAACAGCACAATCTGCGACAATTTTTATCGTGCTATATCCGCACACATGTAAAAATATTGCACAATTAATTTTTGGGCGTTCCCATTATCGTCGCATATTGCCACAGTTTTTTTCGGCTCATATCGGCCAAATCTCAATTGCGACAATAATTGGTACAATGCGATCCCACTATCGTGCATTATTGGGCAAATTAAATCATGTATGTATTGTATGTACGAGTATGTATGTACGTATATGTATGTATATGCGTTTGTTTATTTGCTTGTTGGCAGATACAGTTTAATTTTCGGCATTTATTACAATGAAAAAGAGAAAACTGCTTTGGCCATATATATTGTGTATATAATTAATATAGGAGTATTAATATGTATATAATAATAAAAAATTAATGAATTTTAATTGAATTTACTACTACGCAGCACGTACTTCTATTCTTGTTATTTTGTAAACAGATGTTTTCAGGGATGGTAAAATCGTTTTTTTTTTTCTGTTCAACAGTACAAATGTTATATTAAATGTTTTAATATATATATAAAATATAACATTTTATTCGCACAAATACTTAGGAATATATGTTTTTAAAATATTATTACTTGTTATGGGTTAGCTAATTTACATATGTGCATTTCGTTGGTAGTTAAATATCAACTCATCAGTTGATCTTTACTAAAAACATGAATACTTGAGTAAAAGGTTATATTTTGTAAAAGGGAAGTTTGTTTTTATTTTGCCTTATAAAAACTTTTATTGCCAACAAAAGGTTGTGTAACTATATAAAAGTTATAAGAAAAGTAAACAGATTTATATCGAATGAAAAAAAATTATTTGTGTGATGTTTTTAAAGTTTTTTAAAAGCAATTTTGCGTATGCTTTAGTAATTCGCAAACTTATTATTGCGAGTTTATGTATGAGAAGATGAGTTTTGGAACTTTTTAAACATGAATAGTAAATATCTACTGATGAGTTGGTATTAAGCTAACAACGAAATGCATATACATAGATTACCTACCCCATAACAATTTTTTAACAATATATGAATAAAATATAACATTTATTCGAGCAAATACTCAAGAATTTGATTTTAAAATTTTTATTAATTTTTTGCATATATGTAGATTTGCTAACCCACAACAAATAAATAAAATTTAAATGCATAAAAGATAATAAAAAATTAATTTTGGTACAACTAAGCTTAAAAAAAATAGTTTTACAAGGTGTGCCATTTCAAAATTCGGTTTTCCAGCCCGTGTATCGGCACTGGTTGTCGACTGTGATCGGCGCACAAGTGGCCGACAAAAATCGGCGCATTTTTTACAAATTGATTGCTTAACATTGTGTAATAGTGGGTTCACATTATCGGCGCATCAAGGTTGATTTTGATTGTCCATACTCAGCACAATTTCGGCGCAGATTGTCGCATTTTGAAAAATTGTGTGCGGTCACACTATCGGCACATGAATTGCGACGAAAATTGGTGCATTGCGCCGATAGTGGGATCTTAGCTTTAGTTCTACTAAATAATTTATTTAATGTGTTATATGTTCTATGAGCTATTCTATATTTGTTTGTATCAAAAATCTTTGATTTTGTCAATCTCTCTGAAATCTCAGGAATATACGTTACGGATTTGTATATTCTCTGTTCTGTATTACTATCTATATTATTAATTATTTTATGTTTGTATCTATATATTAATTTATTAATTAAAGAAATGGGATAATCATTTTCTCTCAAAATACTTCTTATCTTCCTCTCATTCTTGTTGTGAAACTGTTTGCCACCTATAGTTAAAACTCTTTCTATGAAATTTCTAGCTGTATTAATAATAAAATGTTCGCTATGATCTGGACCGAACCCGTGAACCACTACAACGACTGTTTTTTTGAAGTGAAAACTTCTATTGGCGCGGTACGGAGGTTTTGGGTGGGCTAAAATCTCTGATTTCGCGACACCGTCATAGTTTTTGACATCACGCTCGCTTCATTTTGAGCGAAAAAATTTAGGTGTTGGGCCTTACTACGGTTCTCGAATCGACTTCGACTGTTGTACTAGATTAAAGGAACACACAACAAAATTTTTCTTTAATCTATTACAGCAGTCGAAGTCGATTCGAGAACCGTAGTAAGGCCCAACACCTAAACTTTTTCGCTAAAAATGAAGCGAGCCCTCTCTCTTGTGGGTGATGTTGCCATATATAAGAAAAACACTAATTTTTTGGTACACCAAAGAGGGCGCACTCGTCAATTTGGGTGAAACTGATTAAGAAGAGTACACAAAGATGGCGCTCTCTTCATATTGACCGAAAAAAATTTAGGTTGTTAACTTCTCGGGCGCAGTTGCATTTGCGTTTACAATAAGTGGCATGGCAAAACTAGCAGGTATGCAACAACAAGTACAACAATCCAAAAACAACATCTATTTTGTTGGTATAAAGCACTCGCTTCATATCAAAACACACAAACAAATTAAAAGCATTTAAATACGTATGAGTATCAAACTGTAACCATTTTGTATGTACTCTCTTCAAACTATATCAGTTTGTATGAAAATTTGCTATAAAGCGAGCTCAGTCAGCTGTGCTAGTAAGCTCACCTGTTGCATACGCCTTAAAAAGTGGTTAAATTTGTTGCATGTATTTATATAATTGTTTATATCTACGCATTATTTTTTTTGGCAATAGCACGTGTATTGTTCTAATCACAAAACGTTTTCACTTCTGTCGGCACTCCCGGAGTGCTACCCGTAGTTTTTTTTTTTTTGTGAATATAACTGGCATATAGACTTTTTTTTTTGCCCTAAGGTATCACCTGAACCTCAAGCTGATGTACCACAGGAGGAGACTAAGGATTTCGAGGCGGTAAATAACAGTAGTGATAGTATCATTCCAAAACTAAGTGCTGAAAAGATAAAAGCTGGCAAAGCTTGCTTTTGAGGTTCGAAGACGATTTACGGTTTAGTAAAGGATACAGGGCTCTGCCACATCTTAAGGCTTTATCACATGTCTGCAGAATATGGTGTTTAAAAAGAGGCTTTTTGCCCTATACAATTCCCAAATATTTAATAGTATCGTTCAGGGGAATCTCTGTTCCATTAAAAGACAAGGAGACATTAGGGATTATTTTTGGCGATTTGTTAAACGGAAATATTATAGCCTGCGTTTTTGTCTCATTAATTTTAATTTTCCATTTGGTGAAGAATTTTTGAGCATATGTATATCAAGCCTTTTTTCATTTTTGTCACTATTGTATTTGAGAGTTTACCACTCGTTATTATTGTGGTATCGCTGCATACGGAGCCGATTCATAATTTGTTAGTGTTTTGAAGTCTGCTACATAAATGGAATATAATAACGGAGATAATAATGAACTCTGTGGTACATCTGCTGGGATGCTCCGTACGGAAGAGTATTTGTTTAAGAAACTATGTATGTATAAACTTTTGTAAATATATTGAATAGCCAAACATGTTTAGTTTTTAGTCTTATATACCATTGTTCACACTAAGTCAAATGCCTTTTCTATATCCAAAAACACTATTCCAGCACTCCGTCGTTTTTATTCTATGATATGAACTTTACGTTACGTTCTACTTGATGTATTGTAGAATGTTAAGGGGTTGGATGTAACTTGAGCATTAAGTTGCACTTTCTCTATAATCCCGTGAACTATTTTCCCGCCAATCTTGGAGATCTAAGTGAAGACCAGGACGAGCGATTTCACCAGGATCTTCGTACGATGGAGGAATGCTATCAATGCTACTAGAATCCACATACGATGGCTGACTATTGTTGGAGCATTCAGAACACCTCTCTTCCTTTAGCTTCCAAAAACAAATTATATTAAAGACACTTTTTTTCACCTAAAGATATAATAAAATACGATTAACTTTAATTATATAATATTTTATTAAAAAAAAGATCCGCATGCCATATTTTTTTAACGAAAGCTGATACAGAAATTTCAGTTAGATTTGAAATCGTCAAAAAATCCCCTTTTTTCTTTGTGAAACTAACGGATTGAGAATTAATGTTTGCAAACAGTATTTTTTTTTAATGAAGAGGAACACTACTTATATTAAATTCCTGTCATGTCCCAACTAACACGCACACCCAATACTACAAAAATATGAACTTTATTGTTCACAATACTCTACTACTAATTGTCAAAAACTGGTGAATGACGGGTGGAATTATAACTACAGCGATCTGTATAAGAAAGTATCAAATACCGTAAATACGGAAATTTCTACAGAGCCACTTTGATGGCTGTGATAATATTATGATACTTTCATCAAACCATGAGTGAGTTCACCTGTTAGATACGCCTTAATTGTTGTGTATCAAATCATAGTCATATGCAGAATGTATGTACATACAGCAAACATACCTACATACGAGTATATGCTCAACTAAAAAAATATTGTAACAATTCAAATTTCAATTGTTTTTGCAACAAGATTTGAAATTTTTTTTTAATTTACCCTATTAACTGCCTGGCTCCACGATGTCAACCGAATTTTTCTTTCATAAAAATAACACTTATAAAAAACGAAATTTAAAATTTGTTTTAAATGTAATTCGTACGAAAGAAAAATCGTTCGACATCGTGGGCCAAACAGTAAATTTGTTTGCTTAAAATAAGTAAACTTTTTTATTGAAGTACTTTACTTAAAAATTATTATTAAAACTTTAATTGAAAATATTTTAATTTAACTTTTAATATTTTTTTTTTATTTGTATTTTTTTTCATATTTTTAAATTGAATTTTTTATAAAAATCGTAAATCTAATTTATCGTCCATTTTTTAAACATAAATTTTTATATAGTTTTATTAAAAAATTTCAACTTTTACGTCAACAATTAGCTAATTATTATTATTATAAATAAAGTATAAATTATTGTTATAAATATTTGTTAATTATTGACCTAAAAATTTATGAAAAAAAACTAGATGTATCCGGTGCGCTTCGTTGCCAAACTTGTTGTAAAATAAAAGCGGCACATATAATAAGTATAAATAATTTATTTTTTCTATCCTTTTTGTGCAATTTCATTACAACTTAAAAAATACACTTAAATTAAAGACATTATGTGCTTTAGTTACACAGATATATTAATATTTTATTTGTATGGAGGTGCCCGTTCCCCTCATCCTACCGCCACAAAATCTTGCTGAAAGTTTAATTTGGTCCTTTAAATAACACAGGAAGAATTTTAAAACATTCCGTGCTTTAGTTGCAGAGATATATGATTATTAATATTTATTTGAACGAACCACGTGAATTTAATAAAAAACTTATTTTAGTTTCCCTGTCATCAGTAATATGGTCTCACCGATATAATATGGAAGACGATCGGTCTAACCGTTTGAGTTCCTATAAGGTACATACAAACAGACACACAAATATACAAACTAAATTCATTTATATATATATATATATATATATAAATGGTGTTTTTTATAGAGTGTCACAACTGTGAGTTGGCATCACTGCTTTATTTGAGCACCCATAGTTGCTTAGTGTGTAGATTGCTCTGAAATTTCATTATGAATCAAACGCGTGCAAATTGTTGAAATTTTCAATCAAAATATTTGTACTATTCGTCAAACTCATTGTGCAGCGGGCGCTACAATTGATTTACTTAAAGAAACTTTTGATCAAAAAATAATTTCACTAATGGCCCTATTAATTGACCACCAAGCTCGTGTGAATTAACCCCATTAGATTATTTTCTTTGGAGTTATGTTAAGTCACTTGTCTACGTCGATAAACGACAAACAATTGAATACCTGGAAATCAACATTTGAAGAGTTATCGGCGAAATACGACCGAAAATGTTGTGTTCCAGATTGCGCCAGCCGTGGCGGCCACATGGCAGAAATTATATATAAAAAGAAAATGCTTAACATAGAGAATATTTTGAGTGCGTAAAAATTGCATTAAAAAATCATGCACGGTATTATATTTATAAATCACGATCACGCACGCACGCGTGATTTTATCAATTTTTAATCACGAATCACGTCATTCACGCGTGACACGAAAAATTCACGCCATTTGCACATCTCTACTTATTACCAAGTCCTAATTCAAATTAATTAATATTAAAAATTTTTAAATTGAAATTTAACATAATTTTTTTTCCATGTAATCTGTATACATTGTAAATAACGTAAATGCATACATACATATATACAATCTTACCTTATTATCATTATTATGTGATGTAATGATTGTTTGTGTGGGATTTGTAACCGCTGCAGGCTTAGTGACAGTTGTTAATGATGTTTCATTTGACAGAGGATAAGTGTTAATTTCTATTGTCTCCATATTTTTCGATGAATGATAAAGTCGACTAGTGCTAGCCGGATTGGGATTGCTTGATTTTGTATTTGAAAAGCCTCCAGTTGCACCGTCTGTATCAGTATTATTGAAAGACATCACAGTGTCAGTACACTCTAATTATTTACGTCGTTTCACTTTTGAAAACCATTTGATACAAAGTAATCAATCTAAAAAATAATGGAAAGTATAAGTGAGAAATTATTATTATTAGGATTAAGTTCAGTTTTATTGAATTAATGAAAATTCCAATTACTATGAGTTTTTTATTTTTGAAAAACATTAGCATGTTCAATCAGACTAGCATACATAGCTGCCATATTTGACGGCTTATCGTCATTTTGTCGATTTTGGGTCCTTAAAATGACATGGTGCCGATGGGACGATTTATACCCTAATTTTGACGATTTTAAATAAATCAAGTTTGCAACACTTATTTGTACTAGTAAAGCAACCTTCAACTGCCTAAAATTGTAATGAGCAACTTTATAAAAACTAGTTTGCTTAAAACTGAAAACTTTTATTTAACTGATTATAAAAACAAAAATAATTTTTTAAGTTTTGAAGACATATAGTGTGGCGTTGTATTAATTGTTGTTTATTTATTTATTTATTTATTTATTTATTAGATGACATAGCACAACAAGATGTTACATCTTATAAATGACAGTGCTAGTGATAAAAAATTTCAAACATATTAATAAGTAAACATTAACAATGAAATATTTAAGATATATTGAGTTTACTAGATATATACATAAGTAAGTATAAGTATTAATATAATATAAAATAATAGAATAATAAAATAATAATATATGTTAAAAATATAGATATAAGACGATAGGATAATTTTAACATAAGGGAATTATTGAAATATGACATATTTAAGGAAAATGTTAATTACATAAATAATTTCTTAGCTCAATTTTAAAGGTATTAGCGTTGCCTAACTTTTGTATGAAATTTGGTAATGTATTCCAAAGACTTATTGTGTGTATTAAGAATTGCCGTTGAGATATGAGACTTTTATATTTGGTTTGAATTATATTTTTCCCACGATTTGATCTTGCAAATATAATTCTTTTATAAATATATGTCGGTTCTTTAGATGTTATTATTTTATGCAGAAAAGTTAAACATTTATATTTAAGCAAATTGCCAAATTCTATTTGAAAAATCTGATAAGAATATGCAGATATATGATCACGACGACTTTTCTGAAAAATATATCGGGCTATGTTATTGTACACAACTTGGAGTTTGCGAAAGTCTTGACTGTCGCAGTTAGCAAATATTTCACATCCATATAGAAGTGAAGGAACAAGATAAGTTTTTGCAAGCAACATACGTATATCAAATGGGGTGGAATCCTTGACTATCCATAAAGACCTAAGCATACTATATATTCTACCTACGACATTATTGATATGTGCAGACCATGTGAGCCTTTCATGGAACGTGATTCCTAGATTAGATGCAGTGGTGACGAATGCAATTTCATTGTTTTGGATTTTTATTTTTAGGTTCTCAGAGTTGATTTTGGATTTCGAAATTAAGATGCATTTGGACTTTGCAGGATTTATGCACAACCCATTAGAGTTAGCCCATTTGTTAATTGTTTCCAAATCATCATTCAATTTGTTGGAACATAGATTTATGTCAGTACTATTACAACTTTTATAAAGCTGAACATCATCAGCGTACATATGAACTGAACTACTAATAAGAGTATCAGGAAAGTCGTTTATATACATGCAAAAAAGAAGAGGACCAAGTACAGAGCCTTGGGGAACTCCTCTTTCGACGTTAAGTTCATTAGAGGTATTACTATTAAGCTGAACTACTTGCGAGCGGTTTGTTAGGTAGGATTGTATAAGTTTGCAGGCAGAGCTAGAGAAATGAAAAAGTTTTTTAAGTTTGGTTAACAAGATCACATGATCGACTGTGTCGAAAGCTTTACTATGGTCTAGAAGAATCAAAAAAACAGCCATATTTCCATCAATTTTACATCTTATATCCTCAACTACTTCCACTAGCGCTGTAATACAACTTCTACCCTTCATAAAGCCTGACTGCTTCTCAGATATCAGCTTCACACAATTTAAGTATTCATTTATTTGTTTACCAACAAGATTTTCCAGAACTTTGGATAAGAAAGGAAGTATAGCTATTGGGCGGTAGTCATTATTAGGTTTGGGAATTGGAATGATTCTTGATAGCTTCCATGCAGCTGGAAAAATTGATTTTGTAAGAATGGAGTTATACAGATATGTCAGATAGGGTAACAACTTAGGTATCAAGACTTTTAAAGAAATATCGTTATTTCGTTCATTAAAGAAAATAATATACTTACAATTGCTATTGTTAGTAACTAACAAAGTTGCCAAAATGATGATTATATGTTTTATCAGTTTCATTTAATAGGATTAAAACCGCTAAAAGATATTTCGTCGCCGGTAAAAAAAATTTCTTTCTTTTATGCGGTGCGTGTTTCGTATAATTAGCATATTCTTAGCAAAATACGTTTCAATTAAGCGGAATTTCCCTTAAGTGAATTTTCTTTTAGGCGAATATAAGTGCTTTGAAATTGATGCAAAATAATAAATAAGAATATATATTTTTCAATTAAGCGATTTTTTCAATTAAACAGCGTGCGCTTATCCGAATTCGACTGTAAGTCTATTTTCTTAATAATTATATTTTTATTGTATAAATTTTATTGTAATTTTTATACATTTTTAGAAAAAGTGTTTCCAAAAATGAATTTTAAAATGCATATTTTACTCTATTGAAAAAAAAATAACTAAAGTATTGAATTTTTTATATTTTTCCATACAATGTACTTATATACATATATATTTCAAAGTATTGAAAAACATGAAATCTATTTACATATAATTATATTGTGAATTCTAATTGAAGTACATATTTGTTCTCTGTATTTAAAAGAATGCTGTTTTTTTAATAACATTTGTTGATTTAAGAGTTTTGTTATGTTTTGCCTCTAATAAAAATATGTTTTGTTGGTAAAAAAAAGCGTTTTTTTTTTAAGTGAAAACTTCTATTGGCGCGGTACGGAGGTTTTGGGTGGGCTAAAATCTCTGATTTCGCGACACCGTCATATTTTTGACATCACGCTCGCTTCATTTTGAGCGAAAAAATTTAGGTGTTGGGCCTTACTACGGTTCTCTAATCGACTTCGACTGTTGTACTAGATTAAAGGAACACACAACATTTTTCTTTAATCTATTACAGCAGTCGAAGTCGAATCGATAACCGTAGTAAGGCCCAACACCTAAATTGTTTCGCTAAAAATGAAGCGAGCGCCCTCTCTTGTGGGTGATGTTGCCATATTTGAGAAAAACACTCATTTTTTGGTGCACCAAACAAGGCGCACTCTTCAATTTGAGCGAAACTGATTAAGAAGAGTACACAAAGATGGCACGCTCTTCATTATGAGCGAAAAAAATTTAGGTTGTTAACTTCTCGGGTGCAGGTGCATTTGCGTTTACAATAAGTGGCATGGCAAAACTAGCAGGTATGCGCAGTTCGACAACAAGTACAACAATCCAAAAACAACATGTATTTTGTTGGTATAAAGCACTCGCTTCATATCAAAACACACAAACAAATTAAAAGCATTTAAATACGTATGAGTATCAACCTGTAACCATTTTGTATGTACTTTCTTCAAACTATATCAGTTTCTATGAAAATTTGCTATAAAGCGAGCTCAGTCAGCTGTAAGCTCACCTGTTGCATACGCCTTAATAAGTGGTTAAATTTGTTGCATGTATTTATATAATTTTTTATATCTACGCATAATTTTTTTGCCAATAGCACGTGTATTGTTGTAATCACAAAACGTTTTCACTTCTGTCGGCACTCCCGGAGTGCTACGTTTTTATGACGATTTCAATAAGCTATATTGACGATAATGACGATTTTTGCCCAAAAATATGACGATATTATCTCAAAAAATCTGGCAGCTATGCTAGTAGAACGTATCAGTATACCGATTGCAAGGCCGTTTCACCTCTCATCAGCGTTCGTTTCTCCATTTTTTGTAAAAAAAAAAATATTTGCTTTTATAAAAAATTCGAAAAAACGCTACAAGCAAGTTGACTGAGAACTGGTTACAATATGAATTTCCTGTCCAGGCGATTTCAGAAACTACAAATTAAAATAGTGTTGGAAAAACACAAAATTGCTAGATAAATTTAGATCTAAGAGGCGAAACTGAAGAATATTAATGAAGAAATCAGATGTGCAAACATTAGTTTGGTTTACGAATTGCGATCAGAAAAACAACTAACGAATGTGAATATCATCATTTAAAATGTTATTTCTGCTAGTCTAGTGAGAACAAAGAGGATCCTTTAAAGTATTCCAACACCAAACGAGGAAAAACAGTTCACAAATGAGGAAGCACTTGCATTATGTCAGGATTTGAGTTAAAAATATAGAAATATACTCGAAAACGTCTCAAATTTATACCCATCGTATCATCAAATAATTGCAGCTAAAAACAACTGTTGGCCTTCAAAGGAATCTATTAAAAGCACACCAATTCCAGAGGTACAACTGCAAGCAATATAGCCGAACGGTTGCCCCTGGTATATACGAAATCAGCGAATTCACAAAGACCTTGATGTTCCGTTGGTGAAGACAGTATTTTCAAAACACGCGAGAAAATATATTCTAAAACTTGAGTTGCACCCAAATCCACTTGCGCGCTGTATTCTACATTATAGAGGCCACACCCGGCTGAAAAGAAGGGATACTCTTTTTCTCAGCCGTACACGAGAGATGTAAAATAACAAAAATCAACCGTTTAAATTAAAAATTTTGTTAAGCATTGCCTAAACATATAATTAATATTATTAGATTTAAGATTTGAAAAACTTATTGATGTTTCAATTTATAATTGAAGATTCAAAATTGCATGTGTGAAAAAAAGGATAAACTTTTGCTTTTTATTTGCAACAGAAAGATTCAAAACTTATTTTCAAGGGCTACCAAAGTGCATTATAAGCAAATTCAAGCAGAGTATATCAAATAAAGTAATTTTGCAAAAAGGGGACAAAATAAGCGAAATCAGGCTTTTCCAGCAAAAAGCTTAAAAAACTTGCCCTGGTAATCACATTCAAAATACCTTTTATTTTTTCTAAACTTAAGTATTGTTAATCGAGACCCCTATAGAAAAATTTAGTCCACACCAAATATTAAATCTGTTCACTTTTTTTTGTATTAAAATTAAAAGAAATACAAGTTCCCTTTTTAAAAGATTTTAATAAATTTTGTAAAAATGAAATGGATTAACAACCATTAAAAATAAAGTCATACTCAATGCGGTTATTTTCAGCATTTTCTTGCACTTTAGTCCCATAATTTTTTTGTTATTTAATCGGAGGTGCAGTGGTTTCATATAAATGCAAGTGCTCCACCCTGAAATTTTGCTTAATAAATAAATATGCTATTTTGTGCGTGTAAAATATAAACTAGAAAAGAATTATATCAGATTCAACGCATTTTAGATTTAAAAAAATCGGGGGAAAACAAATGCGTTACGTACATTTAGTATGTAGTATGTGGTTAAATGAGTTTCCGGTTAGGTGGTACTTATTTTATTTCATTTACTTATTTGTTTTATTGTTGTTGTTGTTGTTGTTGTTGTTGTTGTTGTCATCCAAGCAAGTTAAATTTAATCCAATTAGTTCACGATTTATTGCATACATCAATTTATTCAATTGTGAAGTCAATTTAGAATGTCTGTGTGTATATGTATGTATACAAATTGTTCACCTAAAATTCAAAAGGCCGCAACTGACAGAAAGATCGAAATTGACTTTTTGATATGTTAAATGATATAAATGATAAGAATATATAATTCCTTAAAATTTTACTTGTATATTTTCAGAGCTAACGATTTTATTAACAGAATTTAAGTGTGTATTAAATTGTACTAAATTATAAAATAGTTTGTTTCTCCTGCATAAACAGCAGTTACGATGTATTGGATTTCAGCTGACGATATGTATATATGGATGTATCCATGGTCTAATAATATAAGTTCTGCTTATCAACACAACAATAAAAAAAAGACATGCATTTTGTTTGTGTAAAAATTAGCCAGTATTGTCAAAAAAAAGCTGTATATAAAACAAAACAAAATGTGGTTTGTATGAATTTAGTGGTTATGCAAAAACAAAAAGCATAACGTAAACAAAAATATTCATGATGGCGGCCAAAAATGTAAACACCTTTTGACAAGACCGAAGAAACTTACCATTTTTTTTTGCAGATTATTTAACGGTCAAAACACAACCCTACAAAAAACCATATTCCTTCTTGCGCAAACCTGATTATTAGACCATGGATGTATCTATGTGTGGATGTAAATCATGCAGTTCCTGTTATAAAATTCGGAGGATTCCCAGTAAATCGGGCAAGTTTTAATAAGCACTTCAACATAAGCTAAACATATTTTAAGTTTTGCAACTTTTTATTTATTATATTTTAATGATTCGCAAAATCAATTTGCGAGATTTTTATAAACATTGAGCTGAAGGCCAATGCTGCCATTACTAATTACTAATATAAGCAGTGTGGCCATATCCAAAAATATTTTGCAGCTAGATCGGGTCAAAAATAATGCTAAAAAATGCTAAAAAAAATCCGAAACTGCTAAAAAATAATGCTAAAATTTAAATTATTTTATATTATCTTAGTTAATATATCTTTATAAATTATTTATTTCTCATTATTCTCGCTACAAACACCTACATGTACCACATCATTTCAATAAAACAAAGCTGATTAAAAAACAAACAAAAAAAATATTTATTTAATATAAAAAGTCTTATAACAAATATATTTCAGTATTTATATACATATACATATTTACATACACAAAAAGTTTTCAAACAAAAGGAACCATTAAATTCAATATCACATATATGTATGTAAATAAGCAAACTTAAGTTATTATAAAATTAACATAAAAATCAAAGGAACTTGAACCGTAAATGGCTGGCTATTTATTTACATTTCCATAAAATGACAATTGAGTTATGAATTTAGTATAAAATTTTAAATAACATATTTAACAACAAATTTTAATTATATATTAAATACATCATCGTATGAATATTCTTCTTCATCTTCTGAAGAGTTGGTCGAGATATCATTATAATATATGTTCTTATATAATTTTTTAATGAGATCGTTCGTATTTTTAAAACTTTCGCAACATGTATTGAGCCTTTTCAAACCGCACCTAATATAAAGTAACGAATTCATAGTCTTCAATATCATTATATTTCGAATTTTCGTTTTTATTTGGTGCATACTACTAAAAACCCTTTCAACTTCTGCGTTGCTAAATGACAAAAGCAAGAACTTCATTGCAAAAGAAGCTAATTCATTGAATGGTTTTTCATTTCATGCATTTTTATATTCATATACATTTATCCAGAAATCAACAGTTGAGTAACCATTCATATAAACATAGTTTCTGCCACTGCTAATCCAAAGTTGTAATTTCCTCTAAAAAAAATGCTAACTGCTTAGAAGTAAATTTGCAGCTAGATCCAAAAAAAATGCTAAATCTAGCTCCGAAAATGCTAAAATGGCCACGCTGAATATAAGCTAATAAATTTAATTATTAAGTCTAAGAAATAAATAAATATTTGCGAGTTCAAGTATGAGTTAATGAGTTTTGGAACTTTTCAAACATTAATGGTAATGAAATACTGATGAGTTGGTATTAAGCTAACAACAAAATGTATATAGATTATCTTACCCATAACAAATAATAAATTTGTTAAAAAATATTAACTTTTCCTTTTATTTTCTTTTTGAAAATGTAATATATTTTATAAATTTTATGTCACCCAGTTAAAAGCTGATTACATTTAAAATACATTTTACTAATAAACTACCAAATAGGAAGTTTTCTTAATTTTAGAACATTGGTCATTATTTCATACCACAATTATGCTGAGCCATTCACACTTAAGCTTAGATCCCACTATCGGCACAATGTACAGATTTTCGTCGGCTCACTGAAATAAAGTTATAAGTAATAAGCTAAATTTGCCTTATTTGTTAACTAATTGAAATATAAGGACATAATTGCACCACACTGCATTTGTAATAAAGTAATAGACTTATTCCAGCATTAATTGAGAAATAAAGCAAATTTGATTTAGTACTTATGACTTTATTGCAGTGAGCCGATGAAAATCGGTACATTGTGCCGATAGTGGGATCTAAGCTGTAGTGTTAACTCCTTTCATTTAGTCGTCGTTAATACTACATCGAATGCTTTTCAGCAATAATTAACTAGCGAACGAACGTGTTTCATTTAAAATTGATAATGACGATATGCCATTTAATATTCTAATTGACTATTAATTTTTTCTTTGTTTTGTTCCATAAACAATGAATTTGTGTTATATTTTAAAAAAATGGGTTTTAGTTCGAATGTGTAAAATATGTATTATCGAAGGATATATAATGCAGCATCACATTCCAAACGCTTGACTTTATGTGTGCTGGGTAGCTCTGTAATTTCATCAATACTATTAATAAGCTGAAATAAAACCGATGTTTTAGCTATAATCACCAATGTTTTCGTAAAAGAACCTGCGACGATCTCACCTTAGTAATTTAAATAAAGCTGGAAGTTTCTGTGAGTATGCCCCTAGTTGTCAACCGATTAAGAATAATTCGATTAATCGATCAAACAGAACGAAACTGTTGTTCGAATAATTTTAAAATGCTGATTTTCGAATAACGAATAAATCGATGAATTAATGTCAATTAATCGAACAATTTTTTTTAAGTTTCAAATGCATACGCAAAAATTTTTTAAATTTATTATTTTGGATGTTTGTAGTTGTTTTCGAACTACGCATACCCAGTAGTCGTGCTATGTTTTGAATGAAACGTTAAAAAATTTTCAAGAATGGGGTTTTTTTCACTCTCAGGTGAATAAGTTAGATATACACTAAAGCCAAAAAATTTAGTCCCGTTTGGAAGTAATTTACCAAGAAAAAAAATGAAAAAAAAAGTCACATGTAACAAGTGCCCTAAAGTATACAAAATTGTTGGATCAACAGCAAAAAATTAATAATTCTTTTGCGATAGATTTACTAAAACGTATTAAAATAAGAATAAATGAGAGACGTATAAAATTTTTAAATACGTTAATAATATTTTTAACATTCTGGAAATTTTCCGAGCAATGAAAGTTTTTTAAAATATTCTTCAAAAAGTGAAACTAAAGAATATCCAAATGAATTATATTCCAGATAATTTTATGTTGAAAGTACAGAAGATGTTACTAGTAATGAAAATAACAATCTTTTATGCGAATTAAATAATTATATTATAAGTATTAAAAATTTAAAATTCAAAATATGAAAAAGACTTCAGCGATATATTAGACGATATGGTGTATTTGGAAAAATCTAAAAAAGAACAGACAATTAGATAAAATATTTTATGCTCCTCGACAATTTGCGAAAGAGTGTTTTTCAAAATCTATTTTAATAAAAACAAAAACCAAAAATCGATTGAAAGCTAAAAAATTGAGTCAACTTTTATTTGTAAAAGATTATTACTCAAGAACAACCCAAATTGTCTGATTTAACAAAAAAAAAAGAAAATTATTTGATATTTTGTGACTGAATGAAGCATGTTTATTTGAATTAATAGTTTTATGTATTTTTTTGTTAATAAAAATATTAACTATTTTATTTTTAAGTTTTTTGTATGAAATGTTTATTTTTTGTCAATAAATTTTTTAAATCATTTTTTATTCGTTGTTCTCATCGATTAATCGAACAACTTTTCAGCTTTAATCGTTTGATCGAACGAACAAAATCAATTATTTGAATTATTCGAACAAAGTTGAAAGGCGAATAATTGACAACTCTAGTATGTCCCCTACATAGTGCTGGACAACCCTCAAATATGAAATTTGGATAATGGTGGCATTGACAGTTAACATATAGCAAACTTTTTTAAAATTTTACCTCACCTTCGTTAAGCGATAAGATTTGCTTTTTAAAAACAAGATTAGAGTGAAATTTTTTTTATTTTTTACTAATTTAGGTTTAAACTACCAACATCGGAACTTAAATAGCAAAAAAATCATTCGAAACAAGCAATAAGAGCGTTATATTCGGCTTTGCCGAATCTTATACACCCTTCACCAAGCTACATATATGTATGTTTATGAATTATTTATATATATGTATTTACATATGAGTCGTTTATTTTGAGTAGCATAGTCACTTTGTTTTTTATATATATATACATACATTATATTACTAGCTTTTTCCCGTGGCTTCGCTCGCCTGGAAGCCATACTATAGTAAATTGGATTAGATATTGACGTGACTGTCGGTAAACAGTGCGACGGTATTACAGCACTCAGGGTTGGAGCTTCATTACATTGAGCTATTTTACACTGGAGTAATTATGCTGGCATAACATGACAGTTTTTGCCGAGAGGGGTGAAGAGAGCGGTTTTTCGTTGGCACAATTTTTCAACTAGCCTCAAACAGTGTAGCCAGGTAAATATTGTCTAATACCAAATTAAAGAGTGTTGACCCCAAAAATCCCCATTTTAAAACTGAAAATCCCAAATTTTGTCCCCAATAAATATATGTATATTAAGCATCATAAAAAATTATTTTTTGATTTATTTTATTACATACATTTATTTAAGTTAATGCGTTCGTAGGTGCTCAATGGAACTTTCGAATTGATAGAATATTTTCAAATTCCATACACGGAATCAAATTTATTCTTTTTTCTATGCTTTCGAGTTGTAAATTTATAAATAACTCAAAATTTGCCATACTCTCAGTGAATATTTTAAGCGTTTATTTTGCTAGTACAGTTATTTAATCTAAAAAATTGAAAAACAATCTTTTTATCTTTCGTAAGAAATAAAATTTTTTTTTAATAAAAAGTATCCTATGTTACTTCTAATAGCTGCAAGAATATGTGTTCAAAGTTTCATGATGATCGGTTTAGTAGTTTTTGCGTGAAAGCGCTACAAACAAACTTACATTTACATTTATAATATTAGTATGATATATATATACATATATATGCATATATATATATTATATATATATATATATGTATATATATTTTAAAACTATATAATGTTGTTTTTATTTTTAATTTATTTTCTTACGAATTATGGGTAATTTTAAAATAAAAAAACTTTCAAAATCGGTCAATAGGTTGAGGAGTAATACGATAATCAATATCAAGAGCGGAATTATGAGATACATATATATTATTTTTGTGGGAGGGAGGTGGACAATTTTTCCCAAATTTCAATAAAAAGTTTGTGGGACCAAACTGCAAGGAAACCCGTTCAAATATAAAAGGTGTTATGAAAATCGGTCTATATATGGATGTGTTATGTTGTAACCACCAAAAAAAAAAAAAAAACGTGACCAACAGACAAAAACTCAAATTTTATTTCCTTTAATTCCAATATCTCATTTTATATGGGCTTTCACTTTTTTTTCATATATTTAAATATTTGATAAGTGTGAACGTAACTTAAGTAATTTGAATTTTCATTAATTGAGCAATCTCCGTCTGTCTGTACCAAGGGAGTAGCTGAGTTGGGTCTTGGGCTGATGTGACAGGATTTTTCTTAAGACATTTCGTATCATAATCAACAAAAAATAATATATCGGTTACGATATTTGATTAAATACATACAGACATACATACATATATTCATGTATATATACACATAAATTATTTAAATAAAAATTAATAAATTTATGACGCTACCCCAGTATAGAACCTAAGAAAATAGGTTTTAGAATTCAATACACTGTAGCAGTGCTACTGAGGCTTGTTAAAGTGTTGTGTATATTCACTTAATAGTTGCGCCTTCTTGTTATCGATCAAACCTTGATTTTTGTTCAGCGATGGTAGTGGCAAATAATGGTTACAATATGAAATGGAAAATATTGCAAATAGTGTAATTACACCTTATATTTTTTTCGGCCACCAAATACCGGACACTCAAAAAATTTTCCGTTCACTATATTTTGTGCGTCCTTATGTACATATAAATAATTTATACACCTACAGATTATTGAAGAGTATATAAAATTTGACACTGCTGAATATAAACACTCTTATTACTTGTTTTTAGTTGAACTGTTAATTGGTAGATTAAAAATTTATAATTATTTTATATAGACTACTATTGTGTTCAAAGTGTTTTTGCTTTAATCTTGACGACTTAAACGATTTTGTTTTCAAAATTTTACGATTTTGCAGAAAGAAAAGGAAATTGGCAGACTTGATTTATGACTTTGCACATATATTTTTTAACTAGACCATGATTTTAAACCATTTAAGCATATAAATTTGTTAAGTACATACACTGTATCCTTATATATTGCACTTGATATATAGATATGTATATAATATTGGATCCAAGTATATAATATCTTTGCTTCTTGTTACAATTAATTTTATGTACTTTATTAATTACACGTTCTCGCTCACCTTTTTTTTTTTAAATATTAGAACTATAATAGACTTTTTTTAAGAAAACTAGTGCTACGTTGCACTAATTTTTTTTTGTCGTTGATATGTGTTAGTTATACTTTTTTTAGTATATTTTTTTAAATTAATATATATATTTTTTTTCGTTTTATTTTTTAATATAAGTTGTGTTTACGCATCTATTGCTAGAAATTAAATGAATATATGTGTCGTTTGCTACGGCGTCTTTATATACTCGGTTTTAAAGCGGGGTTAACAAAAAAAAAAAACAATAAAATAATTTCAAATATCAAAAGGAAACACATATAATAATAAATAAAATTAAAAAATATATATATATTTATATAAATACAATTATTTAAATTTTAACATTACGGCTGTTGTGATTGTCACACGTTTTTAAAATAAATAAATAATCCATCCATCCGTTCATTCATGTTTTGTGCTGGTGACTACCTTTTTGTTGCTGTAATTGTTGTTGGGTTATTTATATCAATACGCGGGTGACAGGCATATGCATATACATACATACATATATGGTCACCTAAAATCTAAAAGACCGTATCTGGCAAAAAAAAAATCTCAAAATTTACTTTTTGTTTGTTTACATGATGTAATTAACAAGAATACATCCTTCCTTAATATTTTGTTCCTATATTTTAGTTAATAGTGTAATTAGATGTACTCGAATGTAAGTACTATTTCCTAAATTTATAAAACATTTTGCTTCTGCTGCAAAAATAATAATAAATGCATTTACGGTCTTTTGGATTTTAGCTGATGATAAATACGTACATATGCATTCAATTATGAATATGTGGATTAGAGTGGCATTGAAAATTTAACTCTTGTTTTTTTTTTAAATAAAACCATCTGAAGAAACGGGTAGTTTCTGGACACAGGTGGAGAGTTCATTCTATAGGGAAGACCATTACGTCCAAAGATTAGCAAACCGAAAGTCCGGCAATCCGGGATGGTTTAGTGGACACTGTAGACTCAGACGATAGTAACTTATTGTTGGTAACTTTGCTGCAACAAAGTCATAACTATAAAAAAAAATAATTTTGCCGAAAACGTTTTCTTGATAAAATAATGTTGTTTTCCTTCTCTCAAAAGTTTAGTACACGTATAAGTTATTTGGATAAAATATTAAAGACATTATGAAGAACGATTAATTACAATTAATGCTGCATTATTAACTCAAAAATCTAATTTTTTTAATTATAACCCAATTGCAGCAAAGGCTAGATATGTATGTAAAAGAATTTATACCACAATGCCTGCCATCCGTTGTCGTTATTGTAGATGAAATAATAATCCCGCAATAACCGGCCCTAACTCACTGCAGTGAAAAATTAGTTTTCGTTTGGCATGAGTTTTGTTAAAATTTGTTGATAATATGGCCATAAAGTCCAACGCGAAAATTGTGTTGCCTATTATTTATATGGATTAACCCTTCTTTTATATCGTGTGGCTACAACTTTTTCACAGACATTTTAAATGCCTACCAAAATATACTAACAATTTCAAAAATACTCTTTGAGAACAAAAATACTGTAAAAAACTTTTTGCTAAGTTGAAAACAGCAAAGTTTCAAGTAGAATCAATTTAGCTCCAATGCGTGTTTAATGGGATGTATGAAATAACGGCCAACGACCTAAAAAAATAAAACAAGTCCAAAAAAATTTTATGAATTAAATCCAAAAGAAAAATTATTCCCAAACGTCAAATGAAATTAGTTTAAATTTTTTGGGACTTTCTTCATAATGAAAAACGTGAATCAAGTCCCAATGAAATAAAACCCAAGAAATATGAAATAAGTGCAGAGTTTTTATTGGCTCATGAGATATATATAGCCCTTAGCTAGCAAGATGGCCTTGATGTTTCTCCTCTGAGATAATTTTAAAAACCTGTTTCGCTTACTATATAGCCGGCTTTTGGTATCCACAATGGTATATCCTGAAACGCCGATGGTTACTAAAGATTTTCGGCACTGCTTAGGGTTTTTATATTACAACGAACTAATGAATGCAGAAAATCTTTAATTAGTATCGTCGTTTCAGGATATATCATGTTGGAGCAAATCGTAAAGCCTGGTCGAAGGCCGAGTATGCAGAGAATTTTTAGTAAGGAGTTTATGTATGTTAAAATTGAAGCCGGGTTCATTAAAAAAAAATATTGATGCAATGCAGAAATTCCTCAGTAAGCGAAGCCGGGGGTTACTCTGTAACGCGATGCGAAAAAAAATAAAGATAATGAAATATGTCCCAAAATATATGAAACAAGTCCAAAAAAACTCCCTCAATGAAAGAAGACCCAGAACTAGTTTCTTCTGGTCTTATTTCATTTGCAATTTTATTTATAAAATAAAATAATTTAAAAAAAGAAATTTCTTCCAAAATTAAATAAATCCCCAGATTTTGGAAGTTATTTCCATATGTATGGAAATTTTTGGGACTTATTTCATATTTTTTTATGTTATTTCATTGGGAGGTATTTCATACAGCCTTTAATAATCTTGGGTACAGAGTGTGGAATACTTGGTAGTTATTTTCGGTTGCTTAATGATTAAAAGTAGTTAATCAATACTTTCATATCGCTCCTTTATTGCAACATAGTCATATCTCAAAAAACTAAATTTTTCAGTTACTGACGAAAAAGAGCTTCTCAATACCTTCTTTATTTGTACAAAAATACATACCTATCTTTATCTAAGCAGAAGTTACTTACATGCGCAAGCCGTCAATATAAATGCTTACGCTTTGAAAACTTTAAATGCATTTTGCCACGTTTGAGTTTTTTTGAGATATGACTACGTTGCAATAAAGGAGCGATATATATATATATATATATATATATATTATATTAATAATAATAATATAATATATATTTTATTAAAGAAACCACCTTTCCAAAGTATGGAGTACCCGTGTTGAAAATCGAGTAATGAAGACAAGCAGAAATTGTCAGCACTAATATACCGATTTTCATGAGTACTAGTTCCAAATTAGCGAATTGTCTAAGCAACTTTAGGCAAATGGGAAATTTTTAATTGCACTCCAAATGGCGGCGAAGGCTTACTGTTGTCCGGTTTAGCTTAAAATTTTACCGTATCATTTTTAGACTAAAGAAGGTAAGGTCACACTTGGGATAAATTTGCCCCAAAAAACGTAACCACAAACAAAAAACATTTACATATATTTAGACACGTTTTTATTAGGTTAAACAGTTTCATACATAACTTATAGAAAACTTCAGAGAATCCAATATTATTGCAAACTGCTTAACTTAATAAATACGTGTATAAATTAAAAAGGTTTTCATTGATATTCTGGGTAAATATTTGACAAATGTGTCCGTACCTTAAGTTTCACAAAATTATTTGCCAGTTTTGCTGAAAATCTATTAGCTACATTTTTTTTCCATAATACGTACTAATGCCACCCTATTGTAAATAAGTATGTATGTACATAGTTATGTTCTTTGCCTATAATGATGATGATGGTATATGCACATACATACATATTCATACATGTAGTTACATTTGAACGTATCTTAACTTAACATCCATCCATTCATTCATTGATCCAATCATCCATCCATGCAAACACACATATATTTCATTATGAAATTGCAACAAGATCAAATACAGTACCACGATCTATCTATATCAAATATATTCTTGCGTGCATACATAATATATGTATATTTACGTACTCATATCGAGATTTTGCTGGAATAGAGTCAAAACTCAAAACAAGTACTTTTCCCGAAATCGAGTTTAAAGTTTTGAATTCGCTAACAACATAACGGTAAAAGAAAATCTTATGACAAATAAGAGAGCTTTGGCCCTGTTGCAGCAACACACATAGGGGTATTTTGCCAATCTAGCCGGATATTACTTTTTTTTTTGTTTATATTGTTTCTAAAAAGTTATTGGGTGCCCCTAAATTGATGAAACTTGTTATGGTCATAGGCTATTTATGTATGAAAATAACAAAAATCGGACCAAGGGAATAAAGTTCCCCTTAGAAGAACTAATCTTACCTCAGAAAAATGAAATTTTGTTTTAAGTTTTCCCGTACTTTTGCTTAGAAAATGGAATTTGTTAACGTCGGCGAAAGTTCAAAAACCTAAACTTGGACCCAGGAGATCGTAAAATGACATATTTTTCCTGCCCCCTTTTGTGGGCTGTGTCATAAAATATTATTTGCAAAAATAATGTTAATATTAAAAAGAATGAATTACTTACGCTTTAATACCATAAAAATTAAATTTTTTCTTACTCTTATGTACCTATGCAAGATGGTGGCACGAAATAAGCCCCAATGAAATAAGCCTCAAATCGAAAAATGAAATAAGCCCCAAAAAATTTTAAAATTTTTTGTTTGGGGTTTATTTCATATTTTTTGGGGCTTATTTCATTTTTTAAAAATTTGGGGCTTATTTCATAAAATTTTTTGGGGCTTATTTCATTTTATTTGGGGCTTATTTCATTTTATTTGGGGCTTATTTCATATCCGTAAAATAGATCTAAAAACCCTTGCGCCCTGCCGTAGGCCGGTTATGCAGAGAATACTTTGAACGCGAAGCCGGTGTTCGATATACCATAGAGGATAAATTCCTTGCGCCCGGCCGTAGGCCGGTTATGCAGAGAATGCTTGGAACGCGAAGCCGGTGTTCGATATACCATAGAGGATAAATTCCTTGCGCCCGGCCGTAGGCCGGTTATACAGAGAATGCTTGGAACGCGAAGCCGGTGTTCGATATAATTTAGAGGATAAAATTCTTGCATTTTATGATTTCTTCTTAAGCTTACATCATAAAGTTAACAAATTTGGGGCTTATTTCATTTTATTTGGGGTTTATTTCATAAAATTTTTTGGGGCTTATTTCATTTTTCGATTTGGGGCTTATTTCATTGGGGCTTATTTCGTGGTGCCATGCAAGATGATCAAAAACAGAAAAAAGGTGAAATTTTCAAAACTTCCCAAAAAAATGGCCCAAAAACGCGCAAGGTTTTTTTTTCCAGTCTAATTGTAGAGATTTTATGTTTTATAGTGAAATATAACAATTTTACGAATTCGATTGAATTCACTTTCAAAATACCTTTTGATATTTTTTTTACTAAAAATTGAACAAAAAAAATCTTTTTTTTAATTTCGAACAAATTTTCTTATCATAAAAATTTAAAATATAATTTTTCTAAATATTAATATAAGCAGCTTTTAATATAGCCTTTCACAGAAAAAAAAAACTACGGGTAGCACTCCGGGAGTGCCGACAGAAGTGAAAACGTTTTGTGATTACAACAATACATGTGCTATTGGCAAAAAAATTATGCGTAGATATAAACAATTATATAAATACATGCAACAAATTTAACCACTTATTAAGGCGTATGCAACAGGTGAGCTTACTAGCACAGCTGACTGAGCTCGCTTTATACAGTACAATACGCATATAAGAAAGTCTGAAAATGTACATATTTTGTTTCTTATATGCGAGCTTTCTTATAAAGAGAACACGCATATAAGAAAGATAATTTCCTATATGCGTCAGACACAAAATTTAAAAAATTTCCTATGGAGTATGCAGATACATATATATTTGAAATAAAATTAATACACATTATTTTGTACAAAAAAAACAACGAAGCCGGCTGATTTCACAAAAATGAACGACTTCATTTGACATTTGGACCAGTGTTCACAGATGTAAATTGTAAAATATAATCAAAAAATTTATATTTTTCCCCAAATTGAAAAAAAATTTCATTGTGAGAATACTTTCTTATACACGTACAATTTTCTATGGAAGGAATGTAATTTTTCATAAAAATTTGTTTCTTATAGCAGAGTCTTTCTTATAAGCGAGTTTCTTATATAAGCACGTAGTTATATAGAAATGTGCATGGTGTCTGGAAAAGTGTTTCTTATAGCCGAGTTTTTCTTATAAACGAGTTTCTTATCTGCGTATTGTACTGTAGCAAATTTTCATACAAACTGATATAGTTTGAAGAGAGTACATACAAAAAGGTTACAGTTTAATACTCATACGTATTTAAATGCTTTAAATTTGTTTGTGTGTTTTGATATGAAGCGAGTGCTTTATACCAACAAAATACATGTTGTTTTTGGATTGTTGTACTTGTTGTCGAACTGCGCATACCTGCTAGTTTTGCCATGCCACTTATTGTAAACGCAAATGCACCTGCACCCGAGAAGTTAACAACCTAAATTTTTTTCGCTCATAATGAAGAGCGTGCCATCTTTGTGTACTCTTCTTAATCAGTTTCGCTCAAATTGAAGAGTGCGCCCTCTTTGGTGCACCAAAAAATGAGTATTTTACTCATATATGGCAACATCACCCACAAGAGAGGGCGCTCTCTTCATTTTGAGCGAAAAAAATTAGGTGTTATCTGTAGGTTGTTAACTTCACTAACATCTGTAGGTTGTTAACTATACTACAAGTGTCAAAAAGCGTGACGATGTCGCGAGTTCTGAGATTTTAGCCCACCCAAAACCTCCGTACCACGCCAATAGAAGTTTTCACTTCAAAAATCAATGTAAAATCTTTATTCGTTTAACCACAAAAAAATATATTGTAAACGTCTCAAAACCGTAAAAAGTCGGTAAAAGCGTATTTTACAGTGTCGCAAAACGACAAATCTCAATCAAAAACCTTATAAATTCACTATATGATGCAGAATTTTGTTGTCTGTCGAGCTGCGTTCTTAAATTTTTACATATCTTAAATTTAAGATTTGGTCTAATGTACGGCTAGAATGGCCAAATACCCCTATGTGCAACGGCTCAATAGCTACATCTTAATTAGGCATGACTTTTTTCATTTCTTATAAATACGCAAGCCACAGTTTCTAAATCGTAAAGAGCATCGAAAAAAACTAAACGATGTTTTAACTTTATTATTTGCGATCGTGAAAGATCAGGCATCAAATTCATTAAAGTTTTGTATCTACACAGTAAAATATATAAAAATTATTTTCCATTTGACCTTTTAATTCAAAATAAAAAAACATTAATTTCATTTCTTATTTTTTAAGAATTATTACAACCAAAAATTATGCAAAGATCTTTATATAAAAAAGCCAATTTTTTTATTTGTGAAACTTACGAATTGAGGACTAATGTTTACAAACACGGTTATTTTTTTTTATGGAATAGAAACAAAATTTATAAAGGGTGTTTTTTATAGAGTGACACAAGTTTAAATCATAATGTAACAATATATATATTTTTAATATCAATGAAATGGGCTTTATTGGAAAGAAACTTTTATGAAAGTAATGTTTAAATATAATTTCTGTCCTGTGGCCGTCAAGGTTGGCGCGTACAAGACGCAATTTGCAACACCTATTTTCAACAACTTTTCGCAGCATTTGCGGCCGTATTTCGCCGATAACTCTTCGAATGTTGATTTCCAGGTGTTCAATTGTTTGTGTTTTATCAACGTAGACAAGTGACTTAACATAACCCCAAAGAAAATAATCTAATGGGGTTAAATCACACGATCTTGGTAGCCAATTAATTGAGCCATTACATGAAATTATATTTTCATCAAAAGATTCATTGAGTAAATCAATTGTAACGCCCGCTGTGTGGCATGTGGCTCCGTCCTGTTGGAACCACATATCATCAAGATTAATGCCACGTAATTGAGGTAACAAAAAATTTCGAATCATGTTCCTATACCGTTCACCATTGACAGTAACATTCTGACCATCATCGTTTTTGAAGACACCAAACAGTAATTTTATGTGGATGTAATGGTGTTTCGACAAAAGCTTGTGGATTTTCCTCACCCCAAATGCGACAATTCTGCTTATTTACGTACCCATTCAACCAGAAATGGGCTTCATCGGAAAATAAAATGGAAGAAGTGCACGATGATTTTGACGAATAGAACAATTATTTTGATTAAAAATTTCAAAAATTTGCACACGTTGTTCTGGTGTAAGTCGATTCATAATGAAATTTCAAAGCAAATTAAATAAAAAGCAACTATCACCTGTCAAATAAAGCAGTGATGCTAACTCAAAATTGTGACACTCTAAATAAAACACGCTTTATTAAGTTCTTGTCATGGCGCAAATAACAGGTACACCCAATACTACAACAATAGAAATTTTGTTGTACCCAATACTCTACTAGTAATTGTCAAAAATTGTTGAATGTATGATGATGAATCTCTCATGGAACGAAGCATGCCTTCAGAATTTGACACTCGATATATCTAATCAGAACATCCTCCTTCTAATACCCAACTGCATATCTTTACAGAAGAAGGCATATGGTATCTTAGTGTGTCCTTGATTTGTGCAAAAAATCGCATAGCTCCTCTGCAAAAACAAACGCTGCCTATGCTACAGTTGTGTGCTGCTCAGTTGGGAGCTAACTTGGCTGCGAAAGTCAAACTCAGTTAGGACATGATCTCCACACCAACAAATTACTGGTCTAATGCGAATGTAGTGATTTAAGATTTTGTTCATTTCATACCTTTGTAGCAAACCACTCATGAAACCACTCTGTCTGAACAATAGCGACATGTACATTCCCAAAATAATCCAGAGAGGTTACTCTCTATTGCGATGCGAAAGCAATCTTATTTACATTGTTTTCACATCGCATTTGCTTTTGCATCGCAATAGAGAGTAACCCCCAGAAAATTTTATATCCCGAGGATTGGACCCACAATAGTTGCAACAAGCACCACACTGGCAATAAGGGCCATTCTTTCTCCTTAGAAATGAAAGCCATTGCCCACATCCATTTACCGTTGCTCACACAGCTTTAGAAATGTAATGCGTCAACTTAACACCAGAGGCGCTGCAACACTGCTCTAAAAGTTAACATAATGCGCAATAGCAGAATTGTAAAAGAATTAAAGCTTCTACATTTTCAACATCTTTCTTCACTAGCCTATGAGTTTATCTCTAGTTCTGGCACAATGCATGGCATAAGTAGAGGTCCCCAGAGTGCTGGTCCTATGAAAAACGGGGCTCACAAATTGCAAATGGGTATAATAGTTATAATCAAAGACAACGCTCCTGTCATGACTTGCCAAATCGTGAAAGTGCTAGAAACATAGATCGTATCCGATGGTATCGTCAGGACAGAAACTGTCAAAACATCTACTGCTATCATTAAACGGGCAATTCACCTACTTGATTCGATTCCTGAGGACATACCCCAAGCGCTGCTAGCAGTGAACGTACCTCAAAAGAATCCAACAAACCACTGACGTTGGCAAAAGCTCACCAGTTCCCAAAACGCTACAATAAAGCTCCAACCAGCCTATTATTAATCCTTGCCTTATATTTCCAATAATGGCATGCCAACAAGGTACCTACTACTGATGTTACGAATATCAATTTTTAGTATTCGCGAATACGAATATTTTAAACAATATTCGCCAAATACGAATATTACTTTTAAGGTTTAGAGCCACATAATATTTCAAATTTAATTGGAAAAAATCCCTCCCTTTGCGTTAGTAACAATAAATTTAAAAGAACTGTCACACTACTTTAGGTGTATATCATTATTATGACATTGTGATGCCGAATTTGAAGACCACTACTGAACATTTTTAAGTTATTTTACAACATACATACTTTCAGATTTCGTTTTTCTTATTCTGTTTGCGCTTTTAATTAGTAATTTAGTTCTGTTTGGGCATATGGCGCAGCCACCTGTCGGTGGACTTTCACATATTATATTTTTATTCTTCCATATTTTAAGTCCAACATTCCTCTACTAAGAATTGATTACTAACTTACCATGATATGAATTTACATATAAGACTTTAACTTTTAAATGATAGCTACGAAATATAATTTTCGTTTCTTTTTTATATTGCTACAAAGATAAAGATCTTTCTTTCTTTAAATAAAAATTACTATATTAAATAGCTGGTGAGGCCTAACTTGTCAGTGACAACTTAAGCGCCATATACAGTGTAATAATTAAAAACACCCAAAACCTTAATTTTTAATATTTTAATGTTTTTTATATTATATGTACATCATATAAAAAGCGGTGTTCTTAATTTAATAATTATGTTTCCAATATAACTTCAAGAACTTCTTAAATATAAATAAATCCCCTGAAGAAGGGAACAAAACATTCACAAAACGTTGGGAAAAATATGTAATAAAAAGAATCTGCATTTTTATTGACATAAGACAAGTTAGGCCTCACCAGCTATTTAATAAAAATATTTATACACAAACAAATTGTATTGGCCAATTGTAAATTAACTCTTTTGTTTATTTGTTCTAGATTTTAATCACAGCATCCCTATGAGCGAGTAGACGTGATTTCTGTGTAGCTAAGACTAAATAAATTTCATTTTGCTAAATTAATATTTCATGCGTGTTAAATAATTTAAATCTACGGTGATACTTATTGCTTAATCTATTAATATTTTTGGAAGCTGAGCTGAATTTTAATTCCCGGCTGTTTTTCATTCATAATTTGCTCATTCTTTATGCATTAAAACTTAAGTACATACACACTTAGTAATTTTACATAAAATGGCGCCAGCACCTAAATGCAAAGTTTGTGACAAAAATGTTGGCAAAGCTGATCGTGCAGTCGAATGCGACATTTGCAAAACTTGGTCACATATTGTCCGTGTAAATATTCCCGTAGCGCTCTATGATCAATTAGGATTAAGCGACTGTATCAGTATTAAATGTAGTGATGGCTGTGTGGAACAGCCGACAAAGAATGATGACTTTAACCTGAAACAATGTTTTGCGGCCTTTGAAAAAAAGTTAGCGGGTCAATTCTCATCGTTTGCTGCAGAGATGAAACAAGAACAACATGCAACTCAAAAAGCTATTGAAGCCTCTATATCTCAAATACGTTCTGATCTAACATCCTCTATTGAAAGTGTAAAAAATTACATTCGACAATGCTCTGATCATTTAAACAAAGTGGAAACGATAAGCATACTAAAGATTGAACGACTTGAAATTGCCAACAACAGGCTGCATCGTCTTATCAACCGGGCCGATATAGTAATAACCGGTTTGCCAAAGGGTATTACCTGCTTATTGGATCCCCTGCTTGCTATTTGTACACGTTACAACATTCATAATAAAGATTCATAAAGATATCAACTCATGTATGTACATACAGGGCGGGAAAACAATTATTGCTAAATTGATTGAATAAATAAATAAATAAATAAATAAATTTAATAGTGTGAACATGAGGGAAAAAATTATGAAGGAATATTTTAAGGCTCCCAAGTTAAAGCTAAGCGAAATTATAAATGAGGATGTTGGCTCTAGGATCTACCTCAGCGATAATCTCACACCTGCCGCCCACAAACTTCATCTTTTATGCCGAGGTCTCCGCTCATCTAACACTATTACCTGGTTTAGGCTGCTCAACCGTGATGAACCCTTAGCGAAGATAAAGTTTCCTGATGGACGTGAACGCATCATTAATTTTACGCAAGGGTCCGAAATACGAAACAATACACCAACAACTTCACAATAGTATATCCATATGCAAACTTATGCATGTATGTATCTCTTACTCGAATCGATAATATTTTCGTTTTACTCCTTTTGTAATTTATTTTATTAGTTACCGATAATACCTCTCTATATGCATTATTTACTTATTTGCTTCTATATTTACACATACTTTTTTCCCATTATCTAATATTAACATTTATTCAGTACTCTTGTTAATATGTATCTACCATCTGATTTACTTACTATTATAATACACTGAAATGTTAGCCCCCTACACGCTTTTCTTTTCACTTAGTGATTTTTTCTTTCACTTAGTGATTTCTTTTATTTTTTCTCTTTTTTATATTATTTAGTCTTATACACTGTGCCATATTAATGATACTTTTTATCATGTATTTTACCTTAAGCTATATTTTACGCACATTTCACACGCCCCTATATCTCTTGCACACACTCCGCTTGATCTCACATGAGCATTAGGTCCAATTTGGGACCCGTTATTGGTGACTCGGGTTACGCTAATGTTGTTTTGGGTAATTCCAGTAATTTCAGTGTGGCACATATTAATGCACAAAGTATTTGTCCTTCAAACAGTTCATTCAAGTTAGAGGAACTTCATTCTTTTATCATAACTGCCAAGCTAGATGTTGTTTTTGTTACGGAAACTTGGTTGAATGAGACAATTTTTGATCAAGCAGTCAGTCTTACAGGGTATTCTATATGTAGAAATGATCGACCTTTGGGGAGCAGAGGTGGTGGGGTAGCCATATACATTTCAAATAGTATAAAATTCAATTGTGTTCATAGATGTAGCGAGTTTTTTACGTGCGAAGGCTTGTTTGTTGAAATCAGTATCGGCTCAGTACCTTTGTTACTCGGTGTCGTTTATCTTCCACAGGGAGATATCGATGCCTTTTGGCATTCTCTCAGTGATCTTTTTGTCCGTTACCATAATATAGTCGTCGCGGGTGATTTCAATAATGATCTGTTTAATTCCAGTAAATCTAGTCGTGTTGATTCCTGTTGCAAAAGGCTGGGGTTAAGGCGTTTGCCCAACTCCTTGCCGACGCATTATGACGCTCATCATCATTCCACGTCGCTCATTGACTATTTTCTGGTCACTCACGGCATGAATATAGTAACTTCACAATTCCAATTACCTTTCATTTCAAAGCATTCTTTAATATGTGCCTTATTTGATTTTAAGTCTGATACATCAACTTATAGTACCTATTATATGGATTATAAAAATGCCGACATTAGGTCTATTGAAGGACATATACTTTCAACTGACTTCTCGCAACTTTATTCAACTAATGATACGAATGAGCAACTATCTTTTCTTAATTCTTTACTTGCTAGTATCACTAATTTTGTTCCATTAAAAAAGACACGGCCTACTACCTTTAATATACCCTTAACTTTTTCTAACGAAATTAATTACCTCAGGTCGCTGTCGTGGATCGCTCTGCGGAATTATTTTAATTACAGATGTCATAGTAATTGGGAGTCTTATCGGCAAATTCGTAATCGTACTAAGCACGAAATAAGGAAACTGAAGAGAAGTAACAGTATGCGTTTCTTTGACACATGTAATAGTAGACAAATGTGGAATAGTCTACGTAACTCTGGTGCTATTTCAAATATGAACTCAATGACAGATGTCGATGTCAATGATGTTAATAGTCACTTCATTAGTAATCAGCTAATGGCAGATGAAGTCTTATCAGTCTCATCAGGTTACCATCATTTTATTAACACTGTCAGTGATTTTTCTTTTTCCCATGTTACTGAAACTGACCTTACTCTTGCATTGCACAAAATCACATCTACCTCTGTTGCAGCTGATAACATTTCTATTACGCTTTTAAAAATAGTTTTTCCTTACTTAAATAAGAGCATACTGCATTTTGTTAACAGCATACTCACTACCTCGATATTTCCAGACGACTGGAAGATAGCACGCATTATCCCTATTCCTAAGAAAGTTGGCAACGTTTCTATAGACAACCTGAGACCTATTAGCATTTTGCCTGTGCTGTCAAAAGTAGTGGAAAACTTATTGAAGGATCAAATTGTTAAATGGATTCAAGACAACAGACTTATTAGTTCGAGCCAATATGGTTTTCGTGATGGTCATAGCACCAGTTTTCTCCTTACTGACTTGGTAGAATCTACACAGAGGGAAAAAAGCGGTAGTATAATACCGAAATTGATACTATTTGTTGTTGAAATTGAGTTAAGCCCGTTTGTGCTTACTTTGATAACAGTTGGTATCACTCTTTTGAGAACAACTTGGTATCATGTTATTACCAACCGTTCTTATTTTGATAACTAAATGTTCTTATTTTGATACCGTACCCTTTATATTTTGTTACCGTTTGTTCTTGTTTTGATAACGCACCATTCTTCTTTTGAAACCATATGTTCTTGATTTGATAACAATATGGTATTTATGGCAATTTTGTTCTTAATTTGATACCATGTCGTTATTTATTTGATAACAGATCGTTCTTAATTTATTAACTTATGGTATTTTGTACCATTTTTTCTTTATTTGATAACATATTAAGCTTGATTTGATACCGAAAGTTAACAAAATATGGTTCACGATTTGTTCTCAATTTGATACCAGCCGTTTACAATTTTAGAACGCCTTTTTTCCCTCTGTGTATCAGAAATATCTTTAATCATGGTTGCTCCAGTGTCTTAGTCTCGATAGACCTGTCGAAGGCATTTGACAAGGTTAAGCATTCCGTACTGATCAATAAATTAAATAGTTACTTTAGGTTCTCTACTACGGCGTGCCGTTTGCTCAGCACATATTTAACTGGGCGTATGCAATTTGTATCTATCAATGGCGCGACTTCGAACATTGAATATGTTAGATCGGGGGTCCCACAGGGCTCGGTGATTGGTCCTATTCTGTTCACACTTTATCTGAATGCTTTATTTCAGTGTTTAAGTTTTAGCAACTGTAAGTCCTTTGCACTTGCAGATGACATTCAGCTACTGTGGTCCTGCGACTCCCCCACTTCTTGCTCTTACACTGATAGTATTAACCGTCAATTGACTGTTCTGAACAATTGGATGAGTTCTAACTATCTCCATGTAAACCCTAGTAAGACTATGGCAATGCATTTCAAATCTAGTAGGAGTGATACAGCACTTCCAAATTTTAAACCTAAAATATGTGACTCTGAAGTAGCTATTGTCAGCCAAATGCGGTGTCTTGGAATAATACTTGATGAAAAGTTGACTTTTGAACCGCACATTGATAACATCTGCTCCAAAGTTTGTCTAACCCTGCGAAGGTTATATCACTTAAATTTGACATTACCTTTACATGTTAAAAAATCTGTGGCTCACGCCTTACTGATGTCGCGAGTTAACTATTGTATAGAAGTGTACTCCGGCTGTAATGCTGGTAATAAAATGAAAATAAAATATGTACATTGTGCATAAAGTCGTCCGATTCGTCTATGGACTTGGATTTAGAGATCATGTCTCGCATCATTTAAAAAATTATCTAAAAATTAATTTCGAGGATTTCCTTAAATTTCGGTTATTAATATATCTTTACAGAATCATAAAATTCCAAAACCCTGAACCCATGACACGATTTGAGGAATCCTCAAATTATTATTTCACGTATTAATTGTGCTATTTATGAAAGATCCTTCCTAGTTCTTGCAGCCAGGTATTACAACAGCTTACCTAGAGACTTAGGGTCCTTCTCTATGTCTTTATATGTTTTCAAACGCAAACTTATTACATATTTATCATGAATCGAATCACCAATGACTTATACGGGTACTCTCTGAGACATATGTCTCATATTATATTAAGTTGTGTTTATTTTTGGCGGGTGTGCGCGGGACTCATGGGGCACTGAAGTGTGATAAGTTTACTCTCCATATTGGAGGCATTATACCAGCAAAACGAATGAAATTGGCCAATAGGCTATATGTATTGCAAATGAATAAATAAATAAAAAATAAACTGGATTAAACTTAAAATTGCTAAAACAACAAGCGGCACTTGAAACCGAGTTTTTTTCCAAAATGTAAATTAACTCTTTTGTTAATTTGTTATAGATTTTAATCACAGCACATAAACTGGATTGAGGTTAAAATTATTAAAACAACAAGCGGCAATTGAAACCGAGTTGTTTTCCAAAAGAAATGATTGAGGCACACTCTTCAATGTTCAAACACAAAAAAGGCGATCTTTATTTAAATTTTACTTCTTTTATACAATATTCATTCTTATTAATTTTACATACTTGGCATTTTTAAATTTAAGTTCATTGGCTGTGTGGCCATGAACATGAGACAATCAAAAAATACCTAGAATGCAATTTTGTGGATATAGGTGAACGCACTACATAAACGGTACAAAAAAGTAAAAACTGCATAATAAACAATCGAAACGAAACTAATAAAATTGCATTCTAAGTATTTTATTACAATTTTATGAACAAGACATATAAAAAATAAAAAAAATGCATGATCTACAAAAAGAATTGCTCAACTTTATGGAAAAGAATGAAAACTAAAAATTAATAAATTTACAAAATTGTACAACAAACAAAAATAATACAATTATGAACATCCTCCCCCCGTTGAGCGTAGCTCAAAAGCCTGTGTTTAAGATTGTAGCATGTGGCCAACAGTGTGTAGTATGCATTGCGATTCAATAGTACCGCAACATGCAAGCATTGACAAACTGCAAGCAAGAAATTTTGTGTGTCGGTAATTTGACACTTGTACGGTTAATCAAGTGCAGCAGCACAATGCACTTAAATGAATCACATTTATTAACTGCATTTGTTTGATTGTAAATATAAGCAACACAAAGTATCTGTTGCTTTTAAGTATGCCCTCGTTGGACTTTAAACACATGCCGTACATAAATAGTTGGAAGCTAAATATGCTTACCCAACAATAATATATATTTCTATTCTTTTACTCTTATGTTAAGGTACCCCTAAGAATTATTCTCATAATTAGTATAGCCAATGTCATTTAGTTTATAATACAATTAATAAATCAACCGTCTTAGGAGCTCCAAATATACAAGCTCTAAGACAAAAATAAAATAAATAAAAACTATTTTATTACAAGATGATTGTGGTGGAAGTTTATGATATTCTGAGTTGAAGTGCCGGGTAAAAAAAAAATCTTCTTGTTTAAATATGTACTGTGAAATCCGATGTTGTTTGCAGGTTGCGAGGAGCTGGAGTTGGTGTTGGTTTGAAGTTACATTTCCCTTTGATGATTAAATAGACCACGATGCATCCAGTAATGATTAATGTGGAATAGCCGATCGTTATGTGGTGGTAGTTGTGTGCATCAATTTGGTTTGGAAGCTGGAATATCTTTTGTTCTGCTAATGAACTTTGTAATGCTGTTAAGTTCTGTATTTGTGAGATGTACTCGCTTTTATGCATTTCATGTAAAAGCGGTTTGACAAGTTTCGTATGTGTTTCTTCCGTGATTTTCCAGAACTTGATGTATGATGTCTTTATCGAACTGAATATTCTCTGCCGTGCCTGTATGGTTGTGGAATTGTGCTGCAACACACATTCTGGTTCCAAACTAAGTAAGCCTGATCCTTTTAGAGTTAAATGCGTGATCTCCTTTTTGCATACGGCAGTCGCATGAGATGAAGATGGTGTTGCATATATCCACTTGTTCTGATGCCGTAGTGAGACCCACGCAAAATTTGCTGTTAACTGCTGTAATGTACAGTCTGACTTTGTTTTATTTCTAAACAGATTAACTTCACAAGCAAATGCTGCTGTACCTTGCCCGTATTGAATTTGACCCTTGGAGCATATATACATTTCTTCTTTGAGAGTGATGCACCCGTCGAGTTCCGAGTTAATCATGGTAAAATGTTTGTTTTGCATACTATTGATTGCTAACAGCGGAGAACATGGTTTTATTGATACCAGCGTGTTGTTAATCCACCTTGGTATTGGTATCATATTGAACAGATCGAATTTTTCACTCTCAATTAAAAATTGGTGTGGTATTTGTTAGTCCTCCTGTGACGTTCATGAGTTTGTATAGTTGTAGGAAATCTTCTCTTTTTGCAGGTAAGTGAAGTGATTCGGGCAGATGAAGTGATATTTTGTCTATTTCATGTTGTAGTTGAATCGGAGTAAGTAATGACGGGATAATAATACCATGATGTGTATTTGTTAGAATATCTAGAATTAAGGATTGCGTTTGGTCTAAACTTGCTGCCATAATTGTAAGTTGAATGCTTAATGACGAGAAAATACGATAGGTTCTGTCTTCTTCATTGTTGTCACGTATCCGGTTGTATATTTGTGTTATTTGGAAATCCATGTTGTCAAACTTTTTCTTCACGGCTTCTTGGTCCAATTTAATAATGTTAATTGTAGAATCAATAATTGACGTTTGATTCTTTAATAGTTTGAGTAAATGGGCTTCATTTTGTTTAACTTGCGCTATTGTGTGTGCCATTGTTTTTGCAAATTCGGAGTCTAGTACTCCAAATAATGTATGCGCAATATTTCCGACAAGATCTATTTCAGCTCTTTTATGCCTTTTCCCTGAAAGTAATGTGCTGTCCATTAGTAGCCTAGCCTCAGTATGTTCAAAATAATTGACTAGATCTGTGCATGGTGTCTTTTGCTGCATTTCTTTGCATAAATGACTAAGTGCCTTGGTTCCACTTGAGAATAGAGCTAATTCAGACCAGAACCCTTCCAACTCATAATAAATTAAAAATTGCCATTCTGTAGGTGAGATAAGTGTTGTCCCAATTCCCTCATAGTAAACGCCAGGCTGTGTTCCAAATTCTTTATTGTAGATGTTTGTTTGTTCGTGGGACTTTCAGATTCATTATTGTTTTGGAGGATGTTTGATTCAATTACTTGATCTTGTGCAGATATGTCGTTAACGTCTTCACTATATATTGGTAACGGGGCTAAACGTGTAATTGGCCTTCTGTAGCAGCCGGTTGAGGTTTTAACGTCGGCTACTCGGACGAGATCGTCATCTCCTTGATGTACCTTTATGACTCTGCCCAAGGGCCACTGTAGCGGAGCTGTGTTGTCTTCTTTGATTATTACCATGTCCCCGGGTTTAATATTGATTGCTTGAGTTTTCCATTTATGTCGATATTGTAGTTCATTTAAATATTCCCGTGACCATCGCCTCCAAAACTCGTTTTTTAGATGAGTTACTAATTTCCATCTGGTCAGTAAGTTACCTCGTTCTTGTGTGCAATTTGCGTCAACTTGAGCATTTAGGGGTTCCCCAATCAAGAAATGTCCCGGAGTTAACGCTGCTAAATCATTCGGGTTTGGCCTTGAATTGAGAATTCCTTCAATTTCAATTACTACTGTGTCCAGCTCTTCATAAGTGAGCGATGCTGTTGTGGCACTTCGGACAAGAAGATGTTTTGCTGACTTTACAGCGGCTTCCCATAAGCCACCGAAATGTGGAGCTCTTGGGGGTATAAAATGAAATGTTATTCCTCTCGATGTACATTCTCTGTTAATTATGTCTTGAGCTGAGCCAGAATGGATAGTTTCTGATAGTTTTGTTAACTGATTTTTTGCCCCTACAAAATTGGTAGCATTGTCACAATAGAGATTCCGGCACTGACCTCGCCTACTTATAAATCTTTTTAATGATCCTATAAAGGCTTCGGTGGTAAGATCACTAACTAGCTCCAAGTGTACTGCCTTAGTAGCAAAGCAGCAAAACACTGCGATGTACACCTTTTGAGGCTTCTTCCCTCTCACCTTGTAATGAACCCAAAACGGTCCACAAAAGTCAACCCCAGAGTTGATGAATGGTCGAGCTGGTGTGACACGCGCAGCTGGTAAATTGCCCATGATCTGATTGAGTAATCTTGGCTTGGCCTTAGCGCATCGAACACAATGTTGTACAATAGATCTGGCTGCTGCCTTTCCCTTGATTGGCCAATATCTCTGTCTCATATGTGAAAGGAGTGCTTGGGGACCTCAGTGTCTATTTTGATCATGCACCATTTGCATGAATAATTTTGAAATTGGGTCATTGTAGGGAAGCAGCATTGAATGTTTGGCATCATATGAAAGCAAAGATGTGCTTAATCGTCCTCCTACTCTAATTATACCGTTCGAATCCAAGAATGGGCTAAGGTTGTGGAATGGACTTGACTTATTTACTTCATTATTTCTTTTTAGATGTTTTATGTCGTCTTCAAAATCTGACTGCATTGCTCGTACGATAACTACCAGAGCTTGTTCTAGTTCCATTACTGCTAAAGAGATTTCCGCACGTTTATCATTTATTTTTCTTGTGTTGTTGATAAATCGTAGCATATATGCTACAATTCTTTGTAATGTTCGAAAAGGCCCTTTGTGGTTGATGTTGTAGATAATTGCTGTTGCATTCTCAATTGTAAGAACGGCAGCTGTTTTCTTTCGCTCCATGTTGCTTTCAAGTACTTCTGTGGCCTTTGAGTATTTTTGTGGCCTAGCTGATTCATGCCCATGTAGGAAGATAGGCCCATAAAACTATAGATTGCATGCTGGTAATGCTTTCGGAGATAGTCCTCGGGATATGATGTCCGAAGGATTTTCCTTTGAACTTACATGTCGCCATTGTTCGGGCATTGTCAACTCCTGAATTACGGATATTCGATTGGCTACAAACGTTTGATATGATGATGACTGTGAATTGATCCAGGCCAAAACAATCATTGAGTCTGTCCAAAAGAAAGTAGGGGTATCCTCAAGTTTTAAATCTCTTTTTACCCTGGCCGTTAGTTGAGCACCCAAGTGTGCTGCGCAGAGCTCCAGACGGGGAAGACTTTGTTTTTTTAAAGGTGCTACTCGTGATTTTGCGCATAGTAGTCTTACTATTTTTTGACCATTTTTTATAACTGACCTTATGTATATTGCTGCCCTATATGCCCTCTCCGAGGCATCAACAAATGTATGAATTTGTATTCCTGATGCAACCTGGCCTTGAAAAATATGTCTCTAAAACTTCAGGTTGTCTATGTGTTTTAAGTCGTTCCGAAAATTTATCTATCTAGTATGTAGCTCTGCTGGCAAGGCTTCATCCCATACAAGTTTCAACTGCCACAATTCCTGAATGAACATTTTTGCTGTCACTACGATTGAAGACACAATTCCCAGCGAATTCCCAGGTCGAATAGTCGAGCCAAATCTGAGACTACTGTTCGTTTAGTAACACGACTTGTATCCCCCAAACATACCTTTACACAGAACTCATCAACCTTTGGTATCCATGTCAATCCCAGAGTTTTGACTGTTTGATGGTTTTCGTTGATAAAATCAATGTTTACTTCTTCTCTTGTTGAGACGTTTTGAAGTAGTTGGTGATGATTTGCACTCCACTTTTGTAAATTTAGGCCATGCTGGTTCAATATGTGCTTTAATTCTTGCTGAATTGCGATTGTTGTGCTCAAACTATCATCTCCTCCCATTCCGTCATCGACGTAAAAATTATTGAGTAGAAACTTGGCTCCAAGAGGGTACCGTCCTATATTCTTATTTGCAATTTTCTGCAGACATTTAGTTGCGAGGTACGGTGCAGCTCGTGTACCGTAGGTAATTGTGTTCAATTGATAATACTTGATTGCTGCAGTTGGATTCTCTCTATAAATAACAGTTTGAAATTTCCTATCTTCCGGGTGTATAAACATTTGTCGATACATTTTTTCGACGTCCGTGGTGAAAACAAAGCGTGGTAGTCGAAAACAGAACATGATGGAAAACAGTTCACTTTGAATTGTTGGACCAGTGTACATTAAGTCGTTCAATGATACCCCAGTAGAGGTCTTAGCAGAGGCATCAAATACTACTCTTAATTTTGTTGTCGAACTTTCTGGCTTGAGTATGCAGTGGTGAGGAATGAAGTAGTTAGGTTTAACTAAGGAATTGACATCTATTTTGGTCATATGACCTAGTGACTCATACTCTTCCATGAATCGTGTGTAGTGCTTTTTAGTTTCTGGTGCTTTTGCAAGTCGGCGCTCTAATGCAAGAAATCTGTTGAAGGTTATACCCTGAGACTCCCCTAGTTCCTCAGGATTGCTGCAAAATAGTAGTCTAACAACAAATCTTCCATTTTGATCAATTGTATAATTATTTGCGAAATGATTTTCACAAAGCTTTTCTGAAGGAGAAAGCGTCTTGCCTGCTGCTTCCACCTTTTCTAGTTCCCAGAGTTGAGTAATAGTTTCTTCTAGATTGATTTCTTCTTCAGTACAGATCCCACAGGTTGCCGATGATAGCTGACTTTCACCAACTCTTCCTGAAATGACCCATCCTAATACCGTATTTTGCAAAGTCGGCAACTCATTACCCAATTTTATTTGTTCGATTGACAATAATTGGTGATAGAATTCTGCACCTATTTTATCAGGGCGATTGAACTCCGGGTCTGCAAGTTTGATATTTTTGGGAATTGGCCAATTATGAATGTCAATTATTTGTGAAGGCTGTGAGGAGATTATTTGAGGAAGAACAGCTGCTTCAATTTGCGTAGTGAAGTTGTGGAGCCTGGAATGTAATGCGATATTGACTCTGTGCCGAACCATAGTGTTGCTTGCTCCAATGCCGCTTATACAGATCGAAGCTGGCTTTGTTGAAAGGCCTAAGCGCTTAACTAATCGTTCACTGACAAAATTTAGTTGAGATCCTGAGTCGAGAATTGCTCGGCATTGTATTTCTTTTCCGCTTGCTTTAACGATGATCAATGCTGTGCTGAGGAGAATGTAATTGCTTGAACTGGAACTTTTTGCTGTGGTTAATGATGCAGCTTCTTGTGCTGCAAGAGTTAGGCCTCCTTCAGATACCCGAATTGTTGTTGAAGCCAAGTTGCTTCTGTTTTGTTCTGAGGCTTCTAGGTGAAGAAGTGTGTTGTGCCTTTTGTTGCACTTCATGCAGCTTCTAGAAATGCAATTCTTTACGTTATTGCCCGTTTTTAAGCAATTAAAGCAATATTTTTTCTTTTGAACCAATTGAATCCGAGCTGACGGTGATAATTGAAGGAACATCTTGCAAGAAAATAATGGGTGTTTATCGTTTTTGCACATAACACAAGCTTGGTCTTGAGTTACCACGGAAGTGAAAACTTTCCGTTGTGAAATTGGGCGTTTCTTTTTGGCTCCCATTGCTTCCATCGACTGAAAGTGTCTTTCCAAAAACTTCAAAAATTCCTTAATTGTTGGAACTTCTTGTGGTTGTAAAAGCGATTGTTCAAAGCGCAATCGTGTGACTTGGTCTAATCTTTTCAGTAATAAGTGCAGGAGAAGCGGGTCCCAAGATGTTATATCAATTTGAAGGTTGTGTAGTGCTAAAAGGCACTCTTGAGTCTTGTCATGAAGCTCTTTAAAGTTGTCATTCAGTCTATCATCTGAATCATCGACCAATTCATGAACTAGTCTGCTGACTAGTAGCCGCTTGTTGTTGTAGCAGTCTACGACCATCTTCCATGCGGCTTCTTTTCTTCCGTTGCTGCAAATTGTTTTATTAAGTTTGCTGCTGGTTGTGTTGTGGACCTGCTGGTTACCTTTCTTACCGCTTTCCTTAGATTGGTTTCCAGTTCTATGAATCGTTCCATATTATATGCATGGTCTGTTGGATCATCGCACAATTCGACAATCTGTAAATGTTCGTCTTCAATATTTTGGCACAATGTAGTGGCAGTGGAGACATCTTTTTCTGTAAACTCATCCGTCAATAAGCGCTCGAGAGCTCCCATCATCGCACCCTGTCTACGAATTAGTTTTGTTATTCCACTAGAAACCTTTGCTTGGATCCCACTAGCTTCTGTTGATGCTGCTTCTGCACCTGCTGCGGTTTGCCTGATGTTTGTGTAATCTTCAACATTGCTTGTTGTAGTACTTCCTTGTACTGCTGAACGGTATTTCCTATAGCTTCGTAGTATTCATTGACGAAATACTCATGATCCAACGGTGGAGCTTTTAAAAAACGGATTTCGTGGTCGTTAGCCTCAAATGCCGACCACTCGTCCTCCAACCTTTTCACTCGCTCTTGAAAATAACTTCTATTTGTTTTCCTTGATGACGGGTCCTTCTTGTAATTTCGGATGACCGTCTCAACTCTTTCACCGATGGCCTTTTGTTTAATGATTAGTTCTGCAAATGTTGCCATAGTTGCTGATCTCGATTAGTTGGCTTCTGGGAATTCGCACCAAATGTGGTCTGTTGTACCCTTCGGACTGATGTCCTGATGCCGGGCTGAAGAATTTGCAAAAAGTTGATTTGGCTCTAGGACTGTTGATGTCCTGTTGTAAGGACTGATGATGTCCTTGTATGCGAATTTGAAAGAGGATCCTGTGCCTTGTCACAGAATCACGTCGGGGTCACCAAAATGTAAATTAACTCGTTTGTTAATTTGTTCTAGATTTTAATCACAGCACATAAACTGGATTAAACTTAAGCAAGCGGCATTTGAAACCGAGTTGTTTTCCAAAAGAAATGATTGAGGCACACTCTTCAATGTTCAAACACAAAAAAGGCGATCTTTATTTAAATTTTACTTCTTTTATACAATATTCATTCTTATTAATTTTACATACTTGGCATTTTTAAATTTAAGTTCATTGGCTGTGTGGCCATGAACATGACACAACCAAAAAATACCTAGAATGCAATTTTGTGGATATAGGTGAACGCACTACATAAACGGTACAAAAAAGTAAAAACTGCATAATAAAAAACAATCGAAACGAAACTAATAAAATTGCATTCTAAGTATTTTATTACAATTTTATGAACAAGACAAATAAAAAATAAAAAACTGCATGATCTACAAAAAGAATTGCTCAACTTTATGGAAAAGAATGAAAACTAAAAATTAATATATTTACAAAATTGTACAACAAACAAAAATAATACAATTATGAACACCAATAATAAAACAAACAAAACAAAAATTACTATATTTTTGTACATTTTATGTAGTTTTTTAAACTTTTTGTATGATTTGCTTTGGGAAAATGTATGTATGCAAATTATTCGAGAAATATTCCCTTGAATTTATCGAATACGAATACGAATATTTTAAAATAGGCGAATAGTCGAATACGAGTATTAGTAACATCACTAGTACCTACACAAAAATCACTAGCGGTTCTGGGTTACAGCAGCACTTGTAAGCGAGTCTGTGGCATACTATCCAGCCAACTTCATCGTTTAGTTAGGCAAGACAAACGACCCTGAGCATTAACAGTTGATGCCATCGGCATAAAAAAATGTCTGACATTGTAGAGTGCTTACCTAATCAACAAGGTCATTCATGTACCAGCGGAATAATGAGGGGATCCGCAAGAGAGTCCTGATTTATACTACTCGAGCAAAATTTGCTCGACGAGTTATTTCCATTGTAACTAACATATTTAAGTCTACCATAAACAGAAGAGCAATGGTTCTAACGTTTTCAAATCACTTGGTTATTTTTGCGATAAGTATATTGCAAAAGCTATAAAATATTACTTAAATAAATTTGTCAATGTGTTCTTTATTAGTTTTCTTGAACATATACTTACATAATAGTTTTTTAAGAAAAATCCAAAATATGTATTTGTTTTTTGATTTTTTCAATTGTTTCTATTAATAATGTTTCATACATATCCATTGAGAAAATAGAAAAAAGGTGTGGTTTACAGAACACCACAAAATCACACATGTAATTTTAAAACATTATAAATAATTCATTGTCGAATACTTAGATCAAGTGATACCATTCTAGATATCTTCTTTGTATTCATATTTTCACTTTTCAACTCAATCTTTCACTCCATATAATATAAGGCTGCAATTGGCTAAAACTTATTTAATACCAGTTTTGTTATATGGGTGTGAAATTTTTGCCAATTGCTATAGCTCAGACTTTCGTAGACTTGAATCAACCTATAATGATATAGCTAGATGCGTTTTTACGCGAAGGAAAACTGAGAGTATTTCGTCCTACTCCTTTCCGAAATATGGCATATGCCTCAAAAATTTTCTCAATTTCAAAAGCCTTCTAATGAAGACCAAAAAAAGAAGACCCGTGTCTCCCAGTTTTGCCCAAACACATGCACTTTTTTATGCCCCCCAAAGAATTGGGGCCTCGGTGTCATTTTTGCAAAAAAGTAATAATTTTCTCAGGCTCATATCTTAGAAACCGTTCTGATTTTGATTTACTCTCTGACACAAAGTTGTAGCTCTTGTTGTAAAGAACAAAAATTGTGAACATATAAAATCAAAAAACTTTATCGTCAAGATCAAAATCGCAAAAAACCTTAAAAAATTCGATTTTTGTTTAACTTTTTTCCCCTGTTCAGGTCCATAGGTAGCAAAGAGAGTAAATCAATAATCAATCATTTTTGTTTTCTATGTATATTTTCACTTCTTCGACGCGTTTTCTGGAATACACACCACTACCTCTTAAATGATCTTCGTAAATAATATCTTCAAGCAACAAATATCTATATTAAAAATTTTTATCAAAAGCTTGTAATATCATCTGTTTATTCTCTACCCAGGTTTTCAATTTCAGAGAGTCAATATACCGCATTTTATACAACACTGCGGTACCGTTTTCTAGCAGCTGACGACTACAATGCTAAACACACATTATGGAGTTCTCGTTTAATCAGTCCTAAGGGTCGTGTTTTGTTTGACACAATTTCTAAAATGGGTTTGAATGTAGTTTCAAGTGGTCAACCAAGATATTGGCCAACGACGATCGACGAAACATTCCTAATGTTATTGACCTTGAAATTGTGAAAGTTGACCCCAGCGAAATGTTTGAAGTCTTTGGATTTATCTTCAGATCACTCGACTCGTATTGGCAATATATATTCACACAAAACTGCAACACCATTTGATTTACCGCTGACATCTGCACGTATTAACTGCCTGAAATACAAAAAATATTTGAGTGCTCATTGCACCGAAAATATGCCGTTGACAACACCGTCTGACATACAGAGATAAATTCTTTTAGGTTGTTTGAAGCACATGTTAAACAAGCTGCACTTAATGCTTCTTTAAATCAACCAAATCAACAAGTGAGATTTAACAATAGTTTTTGCGTGGATATAAAAAGGCTATTGACTGAAAGACGGAGAGCTCGACGAGAATGGCAAGTTACAGATCGCTTCAGCTAAAATTAAGACTTAAGCTTAGAAAAGTTTTGCAAACACAAAAAACAGCTTCCCTTCAAAAATTTCTTCAAGAGCTAGATGCAACACCACAATCAGATTATTCGCTGTGGTGACCAGCCAGAGGACTTAAAAGGCCGGTGATATGCAAACCACCATTACGTGCTTCAAATGGTGACTGGGCAAGAACTGATGCCGAAAAAGGTGCTCTTTTTGTTAAACACTTAGAAAAAGAATTTACTCCAAATATTTCTGCTGATATTGTGAACTGCCACCAGTCGTCTCTTTACCAGAAATACCGCTACGATCTACCATTGTGGAGATTGAAAATGCTATTACTAGTCTTAACACCAAAAAGGAGTCGATAAAATAAGCTACAAACTGCTTCAAGAACTACCTTATGTTGCAAAAAGAATAATACTATTAATTTTTAATGGTATTTTACAGCTGCAATACTATCCAATGGAGCGGAAGGTTTCGCTGATGACTATGATGCCAAAGACCGGCAAGGATCATCGGCCTATTAGGTTATTGCCTAATATTTCAAAAATATTTGAAAAGTTGTATATATGAGCAAGCTGATGCCTATAGTGACTAGTAATGGATGCATTCCAGATCATCAATTCGGTTTTCGCAGACAGCATAATACTACTGAACAAACTCACAGACTTGTGAATTTAGTTAGAGAAACTTTTGAAAGAGAGAAATATTGCTCTGCAGTCTTTATTGATGTTGCACAAGCTTTTTATAAAGTATAGCTCGAAGGTCTTATACAAAAACTAACGCAAAATCTACCCGCGAACATCGTCAAGGTTTTAAAAAGCTTTTTAATGGAACGAAAATTTATAGTTCGAGAATGCAATTTTTTAATCCCTCCGCAGTCGATTGAAGCCGGAGTCCCTCAAGGGAGCATCTTCGGTCCTTTACTTTATTTAATATAAGCCTCTAATTTGCCGTTAAGCAGTAACATTCACACGTCACCATTTGCTGATGATACAGCTTTTCTAAGCGTCCATGAAAATCCAGTAGAAGCTTCCCGCAACTTACAAGGATATATATCCATTCTGGAAAAATGGCTCAAACAATGGCGTATAAAAGTTAACGAGCAGAAATGTGTACACGTCTCTTTTACGTTGCGCAGGGAAACATGCCCACCTATAAAAATAACCACCGAGACTATACCACAACACACTATAGTCAAATATCTAGGCGTTCATCTTGATCGTCGTTTAGTCCCTTTTTACATATTGGCAATTAAAAGGCAGACAGACGAAGTTTGTAGAAGAAGGGGTGAAGATGCAGAGTGTATAGTACACGGCCCTCTGTACTGGACATTTTTCGTTTTTCTCTTTCACTCTTCGCATTTTTTATGTTTTTGCTTCATATCATTTTTCTCACGCCATTGGCATTTTTGTATTACTGCATGTGGTGCGAAAAATTATGTTCATACACAACAACAGCGAAAAAGAACGTAAAGGGGAAACGAACAATTTATGTCTGTCTATTAATTTCCAATATGTAAATGCTACATACAAGTTCAAAAGAGGATTACAAAAATGTCTGCCCTTCAGTTTCCAATATGTAAAAGGGGACTTAACATGGAAATCGCATATAGACGCAAAGTTAATACAAATGAAATTAAAAGCAGCCCAAATGAATTGGCTTATTGGAAGATATTCCATACTAAACCTAGACTGTAAACTTCTATTATACAACGCGATCCTGAAACCAATATGGTCCTATGGAATCCAGTTATGGGGCACTGCCTCAGCATCGAATGTAGAAAAAATTCAAAGGCGACAAAACAAAATTCTACGTACAATAACAGCAGCCACCTGGTATGTCAGAAATCATCGAATTCGTAAAGATCAAGATGTTCCGTTGGTAAAGAGAGTATTTTCAAAACACGCAAAAAAATCCAAATCCACTTATTGATGTTTCAATTTACAATTAAAAGATTCAATAAATAATAAAATTATCACAAAAAAAAATTCACTTACTTGGCTGGTGGTAATTCCAATGGGCTACTTCGACTTCTAATGCTGCGTCGGATACGAGTAAGATTCACATTTTCTTCCCCTGAATCTTCCGAAAAATCTATTTCGGCGGATATATCCATTTTCATAAATTAATTTGTAGAAAATTTCAAAAAATATTGTCAACAAAGTTTGAATACACATACATATGCATGTTTTATCTAACAGTTGAATCAAGTTGTCATATTAAGGTTGACAACAACTTAGTTGTAACATTGAAAACTCAACTTAGTTGAGTTCTGAATCGTAATAGGGGCAGCATTAGTTACTCATTTGAATACCGTTTAAATCGTAAAGTGGATTTCAATATAACTTTGAAAAATATAGCAAGCAAAAACAAAAAATAAACATGAGTGAACTTAAGACGTTTAATATCTATTAATCTCTTATGAATACGAATGTCTTATAATAGTTTATAAGAATAAAAACCCTTAACAACTAATATGGATTTTAAACATGAATTTAGACTTTTTTATGAATACGGCTGTCAGTATTTATCTATATTACATGACTGTTTATTTAATCAATTTTTATGAAGTTTGGATAATTTCTGTAAGAGTACTAAAAAAGATTATTTATATATAGAATACGGACAAAGGTGCCGTTCGTTCGTCATTTAGATGAAGATGATTCAAATTTTTCTTGTATTACGAAGAGAAAAGTTTGGCAATTCTGAATGAAAAATGATATCTAACAAATCTCAACCACGAGCACGCTGACAGATGTCGATTCTTTCATCATAGTTTTTAATCACTGATTTGACAAGTGAAAAATGGGCTTCGTCTGAAAAATGATTTTTTCAGAAAAACCAGCGGGTTGTTCCTGAATGAATTGAGCGAATCTACGGCGATGTGACTGGGCGATCAGCTTCAAATCCTGCACCAGTTGAACCTTGTAAGGCTTTAAAGTCAAATTCTTACGCACAATTCGCCATGTGTTGGTTTTTGATAACCCCAATTGTTGAGAACGTCGAGGAATTGACAAATTTGGATCTGCTTCAATACTGTGCCTCACGGCTGCGATGTTTTCAGTTGAACAACCTGGTGGAACATGCGATGGTGTTGGCACATTTTGTATCGAGCCTGTCGACTCAAATTTTACGACCAAATTCTTAATAGCGGTCTCAAAAGGACGATTATGTTGTCCGAAAATATCACGAATTTTCCGAAATGTAACTTTAACAGAACAACCATTTTCATTGTGAATTTTAATACGATTTTCGAGCGAATTTGAATTCATTGTAACAATTGCCAATGCTAGATGTATTACAATACGAATACGTCAAAAAACTATATGTCAAAACTATCATGATGTTGGTATTGCCACAATTGAAAAACAAAGTTCTTGGTGAAAAACCCTTTAATACTATTTTATTTTCTAAATTGTTGATTTTTTTTCTTGCTGTGTAGAATTTAGAAAGAGAGTAGTAGCTGTTGCTATAACTGCTTATTTTGCCATAAGTTTATCACTGTTGTACTGGAAATTTTAATGTTTTACATAAAAAAGCGACGAATTGTCGAATTTGGGACGATACCAATCCACATGAGATCTAAGAGCGTCCAATGCATCCTGAAAAATTCGTTGTTTGGTGTGGATTTTGGGATGGCGACGACAGCGGTCCATATTTTTGGCGAACGACGTTGGCCAGGCCATAACTGTCAACGGCGATCTTTTGCCTTGAAATGGATGATCTGGACACTAACGACACCCCGTTAGACTTTTTCTTGTGGGGTTTTCTTAAGTCGAAGTAGCGAGTAAGTATAAGCCACAGAGTAAGCCACAAACCATAGCTCTCCTCATAGCCCTCAGTAAAATTCAGCTTGATTTATGCGCTAGTTATGGAAAAATTTACATTTCGGATGCACCCAGAGAAGCCGTAGCAAACATTTTACGGATGTTATATTCCACATGCAATGGCATCAATAGGTCATTCAAACGAATAAACAATTTTGATGATACATATAACCCGCAACAAATAAATAAAATTTAAAATATTATTATTTATAATAAAACAACTTCATAATAGTTATTTAATAAAATACTAATGGAAAAAATTTAAATTTTCAAATATTTTTGAAGTGAAAACTTCTATTGGCGCGGTACGGAGGTTTTGGGTGGGATAAAATCTCTGATTTCGCGACACCGTCATAGTTTTTGACATCACGCTCGCTTCATTTTGAGCGAAAAAATTTAGGTGTTGGGCCTTACTACGGTTCTCGATTCGACTTCGACTGTTGTACTAGATTAAAGGAACACACAACATTTTTCTTTAATCTATTACAGCAGTCGAAGTCGAATCGAGAACCGTAGTAAGGCCCAACACCTAAATTTTTTCGCTCAAAATGAAGCGAGCGTGATGTTGCCATATATGAGAAAAATACTCATTTTTTGGTGCACCAAAGAGGGCGCACTCGTCAATTTGGGTGAAACTGATTAAGAAGAGTACACAACGATGGCGGTCTCTTCATTTTGACCAAAAAAAATTTAGGTTGTTAACTTCTCGGGCGCAGTTGCATTTGCGTTAACAATAAGTGGCATGGCAAAACTAGCAGGTATGCAACAACAAGTACAACAATCCGAGCTCAGTCAGCTGTGCTAGTAAGCTCACCTGTTGCATACGCCTTAATAAGTGGTTAAATTTGTTGCATGTATTTATATAATTGTTTATATCTACGCATTATTTTTTTGGCAATAGCACGTGCATTGCTGTAATCACAAAACGTTTTCACTTCTGTCGGCACTCGCGGAGTGCTACCCGTAGTTTTTTTTTTATTAATTTGTGTATGTCATGTCAGTTGTGTTTCAAGTTGAAGTTTCAAGAAAATATGCAATAAAATATTATTTTTTAATGTGTTGGTAACAGTACGTACGAATTAACGTAAGTTACAAGACACGACCATATCGCGTTATACAAACCCGTCTCATTACATCCATCAATTACACGCACTTTATTTAATTTAAAAGATAGGAAGCGCTGAAAGACTCTTTATTTTCATGTGCATTGGGCAATAAACGTTCCAAAAGTTGTTTTATTTGTTGATTTTTTTTATATTAAGATACGAGATAACAAATAAAAATTGCAAATTGGAAAAAAAATATTGTACGTATAATAATATTTTTTCCTATTCAGGTCTGTTTTAAAAACAACACCGTTCTTCCATTCTAGCTTTTGAAAAACCTTCTTCATTCAGGCAAATAAATTTGTTGGTTATTTATTCCAGGATGAATTTTTTAAATCTTTAGAATTATTAGCAACCTACCGTACTTGCAAAATTGCGATGGTAATTTAATTCTATTTATATCAGTGAAGGGCACACACATACTCTCTCATACTTATGTGTTGGTGTGGGAAGCAGCAAAAACCGAACGACGGTCAATAATAATACACTAAAAAAATTTTTCTGTTGCCAAAAGTAAAATACATTTCTTGTCTTTTTATTTTTATTTGATTTGAAGTTTTTTTCAATATTACTTTTTATGTTAACACTAGCCTATCCCGGTGTGCTTCGCTACCCCCCTTTATCTTTATCAAATTGTGAAAATACTTTAAGAATATCATTAAATGAATTGTTATTTTCTTTTATAAGATTTTAGGGATTAATTTAGCTTAATGCTTTGAATTTGTCTTCAAAGTCAAATCTCAATAAAACTTGGTAAAACTTTCTACAATTTTTAATGATCTCACACTTTCCATTTTCATAAATTTTGTGTAACAATTTTAATATACATACGTATATACATAGGAACAATCTCACTTATTCATTGACGTGCTTTAAAATATTGACACAAATGTATGTATGTTAATAACAGTTGAGAAATTATGAACACCAAGAGGTTTAAGGCCTATTTAGCCGACCGTTGAAATTGTAGATGTAAGCTATATGTTGTTGTAATGTAAGAGCCAACGTTTTTGTAGTTATAGAATGCTCAAAAATATAACCAGAAAAACAGCTCTTTGACATTTGAAGCGACCTAATAAGTAGAGCAAAAAATATTCAGCTTTCATAGCGCTGCCACCTTGTTTATTACATCATGGTAGTGTCAATGTTCTGTAGAACGCTGCCAACTTATAATTGTTTCAAAATCGTCAAATTTATGACCAAAATCGTCCCGTCGTCAAACTGCCTTTTTTAGCATCTGAAATCGTCAAAATGACGATAGATCGTCAAATCTGGCAACCATGTGTGTAGCATTTCAAAAAATGCCCTTCACTGATTTATATTCATGTGCATACTACATACATCCGCATAAAAATGTTTAAACATACACATATATACATTTCACATTTTCGCATTTATTTATTTATATATGCATACATATATATATATACAATATACATATACATACACATATATATTTATAGACATACATATAATTTAAATTCATTCTCATTAAAGTTCATATTCATTGACATTCATACGAGTTTAATTAATGTGAAGGCACTCGTGTATATTTTCTCTCTCTCTCTTTTGTTTTTGGCATCTCATATCACACATTTTACTAACGTTGCATGCCGACATTTACATCTGTTGTAGGCGGTAGTGATTTAGTGGAATCTGGGGAATTAAATTCAGTCTGGTAAGGTCCGGAACTAGTCATTGGTTGTGGTGGCATCACGTGTTGTAAAACTGCGTTGGAAGATGGGTTGTTAGCAGTAGAATTTGTTGCTTGTTGTTGCGATTGTAATGTTGTGGAATTGCATGTCTGTGCTGTTAGAACATCTGAAATCAAATGTTTTAGTTATTGTTTAAGAAGATTATACAATTTTAATAACATTCAAGAATCAAAAGACAAAAGGGAGAAAATTAAATTCTGTTTTTGTTGTTGTAAACTTGTCCAATATGAAAGAAAATATGATAATAGGATAAAACTGTAAGTGCATTTTGAAAATTGGTCTTAGAAATGAGAAGTTGTACGACAATCAATACTTCGGGGGAAATACTTGTTTCTTAGTTCTAAAAAAAATTTATGGGATCAACTCCTTTCAAACAAATTGTTTCATAAATAATAAGAGTTGTGCAGCTTTAAAAATTAAAAAATACCCCTTGAATCGATAACATCCTTATTTTTTAAGTTGGTTAAAAAATCAGTGGTGTTTTATGTATGTATTTCTATTCGAATTGGAAAAAAGCAATAAGACGGAGGAAACAGCTTAACCCCATACAATATATATATAAATATTCACATATCTGCACAGTTAAAACAGTGAATGTCTTGAAGCGATAGGACCTTGAAAAATGGAAATCCCAATAAAAGGATATATTGATCATTGCATAACTCTCACTTAGCTGGACTGGCTTTCAAAATTATTTTTTATTCATAACTAAAGGGGTATTTCTCCCAAATTTTATAAAATTTATATGGGGCCAAACAAACTTTACTGAATCCTGTTGAAACACAAAAAGAACTGAATAACGGTCTATAATTAGAGTATTTATTCGATAATCCATATTTGGGGGGAACATCTTGCCCACAATTTTTCAAAAAAAGTATATGGGAACAAAAAAGAATTTTGAAAATCGGTTTAGAAAAGACCGAGTTATGGAGGTTTAAGCAATTGATAACCTCCTTTTTTTAAGTCCGTAGAAAAACAATATTCTTTCTTTTTAAAGAAACCAAAACAAACAAGCACAACATCTGTTCGTTGGAGTTGCCGCAAGTAAGAATATCGTATAACTGGGCAACGACAATTATTGCCGCAAATTTATTCTTTGCCAATTTCAGGCAGTCAAATTTTTATAAAATGGGACAATCATGTGACTGTTGCTTATATGATTGGAACAATTTTATTACTGTGCACCAATTCAGCACAATAAAATTTGAGAATCAATCTATATTTGTAAATGCTAGTTTTATTTTATGAGAAAGAGGCTTCCATCGTTAAACTCCGATTCTGTTATTGCTCTTCACGATTTTCTAGATTATTTTGCATTGCCTATTTCCAAACGTAGCTTACTTATTGTTGAAATTGTACATAAATTCTGGAAAATGAATTTTTAATGAATTAAGTACTTGAATACATTTAAAGCAACGGGAAACTTGATTTCATATTTTCAAAGTGCCGTAGCAACATTCTCCCCCGAATAACGTGTCTTTTTCTTGAATAAATCGATTTAATTTTACAGGATCATGCTATTCCATCCACTTTATAATACTTCTATTGAAACAATTTGCCAATGTTATCTGGATACATTTCCTTTTGGAATTGCAACGATCTCTCCTTTCTTAAGAAATGTATGTTGTTTCCATTTGAAATTGTTGGTAGATACTCCTTTAGCCACCTATCCCATAATCTGTCAACCTAACTTTGTGTATTACTTACTTCATTAGGAAGTTTAATATTTTTTTTTTTTTGATATTTTTTTTATTTGTTGAATCTTTAATTATAAATTGAAACATCAAGTTGTTCAAATCTTAAATCTAAAATCTAATATTTTTTTTTAACATTTTTACCAATTAAAATATCATTTGGTGATAAGGCTCTTTTTTCGAAATGGTTTGAAGAGTTTCTTCTCTGAAGCACCTTTTAACACGATTTCAATACATCTTTTGAAACATCCAATTAACCTCTCCCAAAGCCCACCTATGTGGAGACTGTACTCGCATTTCGAAAATATACTATGCCAAATTTGTAATTCAGAAAATAATTTTCTCCTTTAATGTCCAAAATATATTTCTAGCTCCACATCTATTTGATGGAAGAAACACTTCAATCAATATAAGGAACGCAAGCAATGTGGTAAAACAATTGCTCACGTTATCACCATAAAACAATAGATCAAACAAAGAATTAAACGAAAACCATATAAGTTCTTTAATTTCTCGAGTCATAATCAACAATAAAGAATCAGAAAGAGAAATTATTCTCTTGCAAATGATTCCAGTAAAGCTATGAGGCTCAAAAAGTTGTGAAATCACTACAGCGTTTTTGGATGAAGGAAGCAACGTTGCATTAATAGACGCCAATATAGCAAATAAATTTGGTTTCAACGGGCCAATTAAGCCACTATGTTTAAATTGGGCATTGGATAAATAATTATTTATGATTCTGAATGTAATAATACATCAATTGCTATCTCTCTTCAAAAACAGAATCAAAAATATTTTCTTTAAAGTGCCGTATCAACACTTATTTATTATTTTGGGACATAATGAAAAAAATTATCTTCTTGCACGAATTTGCCGTGACACAAGCACAAATGATTGATGTCACTTTGACATATATATGTTTAGAAGTGGTCCTACAAATTTTATATATGATATTATTGACTTTACTTACGATTGACATCTACTCCAGACGTATTAAGATTTAAAAGTTGTTGGTTGTGTGAGGCATCAGAGGTGCTTTGATGCAAAACTGCTGCCGACTGACCTTGTTTGGAAGAAAGAGTCTGTAGCTGTTGCATATTTGGATTTGATAACATATATGAGGAGTTAATATGTGCCTGCAAGCTAGATGTGTGCTGTGGTTGCGTTTGCATTGTTAATTGGGGATTAAACATAACAGTGTAGCCTTGAGATGCAGCTGACATGGCGGCCGCTTGAGAATTGGTATTCACAATTTGTTGCTGAGGATGAACTGATTGCCCAGTATTTGGTATAAAACTTGCACCAAAATTAATAAAACCTTGTTGACCTGCTCCAGACGGTTGTATATACAAAAACTGATGTTGAGTTGATATGTCATTAGCTAAATTTAAGATGAAAAGAATTTTGTATATATATATATATATAGACGAGGTTTGTTAAAAAAGGGTAAATTTTAAATTTTCGCGGGCTGTGTACATTCAATTATCGAAATTTTTTTGTTATGTTGGTAAACATGTGTTAGTCATATGTTGGCATTTTCAGCTCATTTGGATTAGTAGTTTGTTGTTGACATCTATCGACAATTGAATGCTTCTTTTGAGACATGAAAAATGTGATCATTTCATCGAATATCAACTTTCTATCACTTTGGAAAGCGCAGAACAAATTGCAATTTTGCGGTAATTTTCAGGGTTATCTTTTCGTGACTTCGGAAAACCAATTTAACGTACACACATACTGGATGACTGACAGAAGGGTATGACGCATTCAACTTTCCTATCTATTAGGATCTAGAATAAATATACTTTATGGATCACACATAAATATTATGCGAACTACACAGGGAATGACCAACCTACATATAAATACCCTTATAAATTCTTGGTAAAAGGTATATATATAGTAAAAAACTTTTGGCTGCTCGAAAGCACTTATTAACAATTATTAAAACGTTATATATGAACGCTGTATTCGAAAATAAAAAATTTTAAGTTTTGCCACAATTTGTTGTAACTTAATATCTCGTAAGCACATCGGCCTCTCTAGACATGTTTTTATCGGTGTGCAAACAATTATTTTTTTTTTTGTTTAAGTTTAAAAAAAATGTAACAGTCCAGTTTTAATAACAAAAAATGCAAAGTTATAATTAACATAAAGCAAGACCAAAATATACAGTCTCGGTGAGGTGATAAGAACTATTTGAATTTTTGTTTTTAGTTGGCCGTATGTTTTTAAATATTTTTCCGACAGCAAAAATTTTAATATCAACGAAAAAGGCACTATCTTCATATTACAAAAATAAACACTAAGTTTAATGTAACAGTAGGTTAAAGGTACTTTAAAAAAAAATTAAATAATTGAGATTTTTATCGTTCATATAATTAGAACCACTTGCCATTTTAAAATTTTTTTACAAGTAGTCGTCTTTGATTTATGTATTAAACTATTTGTAGAAAAAATAATATATGTATGTATGTATGTATGTACTTTCTAATAAACGTTAGTGAAAAATGGGGAAGAAAAGTATTTTGATGATAGCGTAATGAGCTAAAATCGATGTTTACCATTCGCAAGGATATTACATTCAGGCCATTGAGTGGGAAATTGTGCGAAATAACAAAACTATACAAGAAAAGAGGGTCAGAGACAGTGGGTTTATGGTCTGGGATACTAAAACGTGTTACTGCACATTTGATTTAGAATTTCAAAGTGCAAAAATAACTAAAGAAACCTACAAGACTCTGTTCAGGTTTACCTAAATTAAGATATTTTTGGACCGATTCCATGGATTCTAACGCAAGATAATAATCCTTTGCAATATGCCAGAGCTGTTAAAGAACTTATTTCAAACCAAAATATAAATCTTCTTAATTGGCCACCATATTCGCTTGACATTAACATAATTGAAAATGTGTGGGGTTGACTTTCACCCAAGGTTTATGAAGGAAAGACAATTCGACGAAAGGACTCATCAATTCAACCCATAAAGACTCCTGGAATCAAATTTCTTTAGATTTGTTAAAATATCTTTGATTCAATAAAAAAAACCCATATATTTGAAGTTATTTTTAACGGGTGGTTACGCCCACTAATAAAATGTCTTAAAAATTATCAGTAAACTTAATATTAAGGTTCTTTTTAATTAAACTATAAACAAATGCATTTTTAATTAAAATTAGATAATTGGATCTAAGCATATGAGCGGAAACATTTTTATATACATACATATTTTGCTTTTTTTTTTTCTTGAAAATGACTTTTAAATTACTAATTCCGTACGAATAGGAAATACCAACGGAAAAAATATAGATCGATAAAAAAATTGCAATTATCCATTCCTGAGACGTAGATTCAACATACATGCTTTAAATAATTATGAGCACGTAGTGTTGTCAGATGTTGGTAAAAATAAAACATTTGCAACGCATAAAGCAACTTGAAGCAGCATTTTCCACAAAACATAAACTATATGCTTGTTAAAGATTTTTGGTTTAAAAGAAGCCTTATTTAAATGGAAAAAATATTTTTCAAACATGTTTGATTACGACGTATTTAAATAGATGCAAACAAGAGAAGATTCGAGAAAAAGTTTAAAATTGTTTGGGAGGGGTTCTTTACAGAAAAATTATTAGTTATTTATATAATTTTTGTTTATATAGGAATCTTCGATGACTCTTAAGAAAACTGTTTTATATATATTATCGGCAGATGTTTTGTTCTTAATCAACTTCTTTTCAATATTTAAAATTTTCAAATTTGGAAATCTTTCTTCATGTGTACTGTTACATTGCAGCATGGATATTCTTCTACGCAGCGCGGAAAAGCTTAATTAGAGTTAAGTGTTGTGTTTTCACTTACAAAAATATTAATACAACTTAAATAGGCAAAATAGCAATTATGAAGCATAAGAAACATTGCACAAAAGGAATTTTTAATTCTAAAATCTTGTAAAAAAACACTTACATTGTCGCATTGCCTTTTGGAACTTCTCATATTCAACATAATGCTTCAAACGTAATTCATCTTCTTCGATGAGCTGTCGTTGTCTTAAAAGTAACAATCTTTGATGTTGATTTGTACCCAAACGTAAGTTACAAAGTTGGTTTACCAAAGAATCCAAATTATGCTTTATATCCTTCAAAACAGAAATATTTATAAAGTAAAGTTAAATGGTAAGGTTTTTTTTATGAAAATAGTTATATGTTGAATAAAATATGTACATATACTAAAAATAAGATAAAATTTTGTTTTCAATTAACCCTTTAATTGAAAATACAAAAAAATATATATTTAATTAAATTTTTAATCTTTTATTAATTACTAAAATAAAAAAAAGTGATGTGAGTGGTTATAAATAAATGAATCGTTGCAACAGCTGTTTGTATTTTAATAGTTTTGATTGATTGATTTACTATGTATCTGTCTACACGGCTGCAGCTGTAGCTAGCAGCATTCGTAGTCGTGTGTTCGTGTAGGCTGCTGTGGCGAATGTGTTTATACCTTATGTATGATGATTATACAGCGTTGGCGCTTTGGAAGTTTTTTAAATTTTCAGTGCTGCCACTTTTCCCGGGAAATTTTCTGGGATTTTGAGATTTTTGTCCAAGTTTTTGGGAATTCCCGAAGGTGGTTTGTATATTGTCTAATGTTTGTGTCTTTGCTAAGACTTTGTGTCTCGACCAAACACAAGTGTGTCTTGGCTAAGTGTTACCAGAGTAGCAAGTGTCACAAATTATACAAATTTATTTTGTTCTACAAGTATCGCTGTATTAAAGGTAGGTGGTGCATTTTTGTTATTGAAGTGAAAACTTCTTCTAGCGCGGTCACTTTATTTTTAAAAAACGTTAACAATATTTATTAATTTCCTATATATTTTTCCACTTCTTTGTGGGGCTTCTTCACGGACTGGTGCTAATCCAGCATTACCGTTTGGGTGGCGGGGAACTTTTTTGAAATTTGTGTAAAACAAAGCAACGCAATTTTGTTATTAACAGTTTATTTAAATATGAAATAAGACATAATAAATCAACAATAAAATTTTGATTAAATTAAATGTAGAGCGAATTTAAGTAAATATAAAATATAAGACAACAATGTAATTCAAATTATATGTAAGAAACTAATAATATCAAATATTTGTGTATTAGTAAGTCTTTGGAAACGAGTTCATGAAAAATGTCACATGCTATAACCATATTTTAATTTTATTCCCCACGAAAAAATATGTCACAGTTTGAATTTTTCTTTTTTTTTGCATATTTCTATTTCCAATTGTTAATAATAAATTAAAGTTTCTTATTGAAAAATATTTAATTTGCACAAAATCAAATCACACAAAAATTTTAGTTTTTATTATGTTTGCTTTAACCTGTAAGGAATCAGAATCAGGATTTTCAATACCTAAAAATCGATATTTTAGCATGAGACCGTGAAACGTATATAACAATTTTATACTCCGAAAATATACAATTTTGTGCAGATTAAGAATTATGTATGGGAAAAAATATAAATATTAAAACTTGAATGATGTTAATCGTAGCTATATTTAAACATTTTTAGTTTTGCTCTTTGTTCTGTTCTGTGTTGATATATATTTTTGAGTTTTTTAAATGAATTCTTTTGGCACAAAAAGAAATCATTTTGTGTGTTACGAGTATTTCATTTGGATCGATAACCACATTTTTATTCTCCGAGAATAAAAGACGTGAGACATTGCTGACAGGCAATGAAACAGGAATTATACAAATTTTTCTTAAATATCCGAATCACAATTTATTAAGGCGTCGATCACATTTTCTGCGATATTTTTATAATTTTTCCACATTTGTAGCGAATGCAATAATTCCACGTCTACACGCAAAGAAAATAAATGATTGCAAAATGTTCATGTCAACTAAGTATGTCTGTCAAAGGCAAATAACACTGCTCAGCAGCAAAATCCTCCTTTAAATAAAACTATGTGGACTACATGGGTTTTGATGTGCTAAACTCAAATCCGTTTTCGGTTTTTCTTTATTACGTAGGGATTTTTTTTTATGGGCGTGGCAATTTTTGTCCCCCAAATTAGTCAAGTACGAGGACATATTTCAGCCTAACTCGAGAACGACTCATCCGATTTTCATAAGCTAAACACCAAAAGATGCATAACAAAATTATATTTAATTTAGTGCAAATAGTTTTATCTATATTTTATCGTTTCGGAATTATTCAAAAATTTCAGAGAAAAAAATTTTTTTTCTTGCAAAATCCGTGTTTTTTTTTCAGTTTAAAAGTGCAATAAAAAAAAAAAGAAAAAGCAAATATTTTATATTTTACAAATTTTTCTGAGAGCTAAATACCTCAAGAATAAAATAAGGTAAAAATTATGAAAATCGATTAACAAATTCCGATTTATTCTGAACGAATAAGTGTGATAAATGGGATGCCAGGCGAAAGAATAACATTACAATGTTAAAATTTGGCCGGCACGAGTAAATTTTAATCCTTTGGAAAAAAAATGTATCAGAAGAACCTTTAATTAAAAAAAAATTGAAAACCTGGGAGGGGTATAAACAGATGATATCACAAGCTTTTGATAAAAATTTTCAATGCAGATGTTCGTTGCTTGAAGATATTCTTTACGAAGGTCATTTAGCAGGTAGTGTTTTATTTGAGTTTTTATTAGGATTCCCGAGCCACCACATGCTCTACCTCGAGGATACTTGGTGTCGTAGAAATTATATCCACTAATTCTAAAATAGCTTCGAGACGTCAAATGAGTTTCTGACATAAGCATAACATCGATTTGTTTATCCAGAAGAAAATATTCTACTTCATTTTTATGTTGTTGAAGATTAATTGAATTAAATTTTGAGTAAATATATTGGTGATTTAAAGAAAAGCAATTTTTTAATTCACTGTTTTCACTAGAATTAGGATCCTTATTAAAAAATCTTGAATGTTTTAAAAAAAAAAAAAATTATAAGAGTTGATGATTCGTATATTCTTTCAAAAAGGAATCATTCCTTTACAGCTCTGTTTCGAACAATTTTTAAAAATTTTAAATTTATTGTACTGTTTATGTACAATAAATTTAAAAAAGCTTGTTGTTTTTTTATTTTTTATGTTGTTGCCGAGATTCATATACTTGATATTGATATACTTTGGTATAATTGAAATCGAAAAATATTTTGAACTTTAAAAATCATGAAATGCTAAGAAATATAACGAAATTGGTTTTCAAAAAATAAAAGTTTTTAAGAAAAAATGTTTTTATATACTACATTTGAATGAACATTCATACAGATGTATGTACATACCTACATATGTATGAATTATTTAATATGTGTGTTTTTACTATTATTTTATGTAAATTTTTTTAGAGCAGTGTTGCAGTGTTAAGTTGACGCATCAAGGTGAAAAATGTTTCAAACATCAAAAATAGAGAAAAAATCCCCCAACCAATATTTAGAGTCGAGTTACAGCCAGGTGACATAAAGATAAAAAAAAATGAATCCCATCCAATCTATGATCTAAAGTATTTGTTACACCGGAGAGTTACCGTTGAGCAGCCACATAAAAGAGCTGGACCTATCCAATGCCTGAACTGCCAAGAATTTGGGCACACGAAAACTTATTGCAAGTTGCCTACAGTCTGCGTTGTATGTGGTGAGCTACACAGTACCGCTAACTGTGACAAAACAAAAGGTGATCCCAAGGCGAAAAAATGTGGCAATTGCGGCGGAAATCACACTGCCAACTATAGAGGCTGCCCTCTTTACTCGTTTTTTAAACGCTCCTCGCACAAAAAAGAAAATATTATCCCCGCTCAGCCTATCACACTTTTAAGCTACCCTCAGTTACCTCAACCGTCTACCAGTCAGCAACAATATTCAAACGTATTGAAATCAAACGCGACTATTGCTCAGCAACAACCTAATAATAAATTTTCATACGCTAACATTTTAAAAAGTAACCACAATACAGCGCAAAAACCGGTACCAGTAAGCGAAGCTCCAGGGTCTAATTTTAGCCGTATTGAAGCCTCAATTGAGAGCTTAATACAAACAGTAAATACTTTTACTCTCAACATGTCCTGTATGATGCAGGAAATGTTGAAAATGCAGTCTACTTTGTTGCAGGCTGTATTAAGCAAACCATGAACTTGAAAATGTGTTTTTGGAACGCAAACGGCATCTGCCAACATAAAAATGAAATAGAATATTTTCTTCTGGATAAACAAATCGATGTTATGCTTATCTCAGAAACTCATTTGACGTCTCGAAGATATTTTAGAATTAGTGGATATAATTTCTACGACACCAAGGATCCTCGAGGTAGAGCTTGTGGTGGCTCGGGAATTCTAATAAAAACTCGAATAAAACACTACCTGTTAAATGAATTTTGTGAAGATTACCTTCAAGCAACAAACATCTGCATTGAAAATTTTTATCAAAAACTTGTGTTATCATCTGTTTCTTCTCCTCCCAGGTTTTCAATTTCAGAGAGTCAATATTCCCCTTTTTTTTCAACACTGGGGTCCCGTTTTCTAGCAGCTGGCGACTACAATGCTAAACACACATTTTGGGGTTCACGTTTAATCAGTCCCAAGGGTCGTGTTTTGTTTGACACAATTTCAAAAATGGGCTTTAATGTAGTTTCAAGTGGTCAGCCAACATATTGGCCAACGGATCGACAAAAAATTCCTGATATTATCGACTTTGGAGTTATGAAAGGTGTGCCCAGCGAAATGATTGAAGTTGAAGCATCATTGGATTTATCTTCAGATCACTCGCCTACTATTATCACTATTTACTCACACACAACTGCAACATCAACATGTGATTTACCGGTGACATCTGCACGTATTAACTGGCTGAAATACAAAAAATATTTGAGTGCTCATTGCACGGAAAATATGCTGTTGAGAACACCTATTGACATAGAAAATTCTATTAGGTTGTTTGAAGCACATGTTAATCAAGCTGCTCTTAATGCTTCCTCAAATCAACCAAATCAACAAGTAAGATTCAACAACATTTCTTCTGTAGATATAGAAAGGCTATTGACTGAAAAACGAAGAGCGCGACGAGAATGGCAACGTTACAGATCCCCCCAGCTAAAGTTAAGGCTAAAGGAATGCACCAAACAGCTCAGAAAAGTTTTACAAACACAAAAAACAGCTTCGCTGCAAAAATTTCTTCAAGAACTCGATGCAACACCACAAACAGATTATTCGCTATGGCGTGCAGCCAGAGGACTTAAAAGGCCAGTGATTTGCAAACCTCCGTTACGAGATTCGAATGGTGACTGGGCAAGAACTGATGCTGAAAAAGCACTTGTTAAGCACTTAGAAAATGTATTTACACCGAATATTTCTACTGATATTGTTGAACTGCCACCAGTCATCTCTTTACCAGAAATACCGTTAAGATTTAACATTGTGGAGATTGAAAAGGCCATCACTAGTCTTAACACCAAAAAAGCCCCAGGTGTCGACAAAATAAGCAACAAAATGCTTCAACAACTGCCTTATATTGCAAAAAGAATTATACTATTCATTTTTAATAGTATTCTACGGCTGCAATACTATCCTGCAGAATGGAAGGTTTCGATGATTATTATGATACCAAAGCCCGGCAAGGATCATACGAAGGTTGAATCCTATCGGCCTATTAGTCTATTGCCCAACATTTCAAAACTATTTGAAAAGCTGTATATGAGCAAGCTGATGCCTATAGTGACTAGAAGTGGATGCATTCCAGACCATCAATTTGGTTTTCGCAGACAACACAGCACAATTGAACAAACTCACAGACTTGTGAATGTTATCAGAGACACTTTCGAAAAGAAGAAATATTGCTCTGCGCTCTTTATAGATGTTTCTCAAGCTTTCGATAAAGTATGGCACGAAGGTCTTATACATAAATTAACACAAAATCTACCCGCAAACATTGTTAGGCTTTTAATAAGCTATTTAATTGAACGAAAATTTGTAGTTAGGGAAGGCAATTTTTTAAGCCCACCGCAGTCGATCGAAGCCGGAGTTCCCCAAGGGAGTATCTTCGGTCCATTACTTTATTTAATATATGCCTCTGACTTACCGTTAAGCAGTAACATTCATACATCAACATTTGCCGATGATACAGCTTTTCTAAGCGTTCACGAAAATCTTGTGGAAGCTTCCCGCAATTTACAAGGGTATATATCCAAATTGCAAAATTGGCTCAAACAATGGCGTATTAAAGTTAACGAGCAGAAATGTGTGCACGTAACTTTTACGTTGCGCAAGGAAACATGCCCGCCTATAAAAATTAACACCGAGACCATACCGCAACACACTGTTGTCAAATATCTAGGCGTTCATCTTGATCGTCGTTTAACATGGAAATCGCATATAGACGCAAAGTTAATACAAATGAAATTAAAAGCAGCCCAAATGAATTGGCTTATTGGAAGAAATTCTATACTAAGCCTAGACTGTAAACTACTATTATACATACAACGCGTTCCTGAAACCAATATGGTTCTATGGAATCCAGTTATGGGGCACTGCCTCAGCATCAAATGTCGAAAAAATTCAAAGGCGACAAAATAAAATTCTACGTAGAATTACAGCAGCTCCCTGGTATGTCAGAAATCATCGGATTCATAAAGATCTAGATGTTCCGTTGGTGAAGACAGTATTTTCAATAAACGCAAAAAAATATATAAAAAAACTTGAGGTGCACCCTAAATGTACTTGCGCGCAATATTTTAAATTATAGAGGCCACACCCGGCTGAAAAGGAGGGATACTCTTTTTCTCAGCCGTACACGAGAGATGTAAAACAACATAAATTAACCATTGAAATTAAAAATTTTGTTTAGCATTGGCTAAACTTATATGTAATATTTTTTAGATTTAAGATTTGAAAAACTTATTGATAATTTAATTTAAAATTGAAGATTCAATAAATAATAAAATTTATCAAAAAAAAAAAAAAAAAAAAAAAATTGACGCATGCGCAGGCATTTTAGTAACCGACGAAAGAGGGCGATGTTGTGTACATAAGCTTTGAACAGTATCAATCGCTCCCGCAACAATTTTTAGTGACCAGTGCACCAGTGCTATGCCTTCATAACTTAAACAGTCCAACAACAACTAATACAATGCATCACTGATGCTCACCAAAGAAATTTATGATATTTGTTGACCTGCCCTGACCAGGGATCTAACCCTAGTCAACGCGCTAACCAATTCAGCCAACACCACCTTTACGAATTGCACGAATAAAATACCAGGTCCTCATCCATCATTTGAAAACAATAAAGATATTTTCTCGAATTAAATACTTAACTACTTACCGATTGTATAACCGTAGGAAGCAGATTTGGATGAGTGGCTGCTAAGGACACTGGTTCTTCCTGGGGCATTTGCATACGTAACGTGTTTTCTACACCTGAAATAAAATGATATAAAACATTTATTCGCATATACATATCTAACTATCGTATAACTATCGAATGTGAAAAATTTTATAACGTTATCTTGGCCGGAATGCAAAATGATTATATTCTTTAGTTGGACATGATAGGGACGATATGTGTAGGTATGTAAAGATATGAGAGTAGAAGATACCAAATATACGAGTATAGCTTTTAACAAAACCGAGTGTTATATTCGGCTGGACCGAATCTTTTATTCCCTGCTATATGTATTGTAGTGCATACAGAAAGTCTACTTTGATGAAGTTCTTAATAGAATAATAAAAACTGCACTCAAGAATCGAAACTGAAACAATAAACGAAAGAAACCAAAATACATAAATTCACTATAAACAAACACTAAAATACACACAATAGCACAGTAAATTAAATGAAACTAATATTTAAATTCACTGCACTGTTTTATAGGTATGGTTTCAAATGATATGCATTGTTTTAGTCATACATTTTTGGAAATAAAATATTGTATAGAAACGGACATTGCGCTCTGAATAGTTTGTTGTGCAAATATGCTGAGTTGACAAATTCGTCTGTGAATATCACTCATTGCCTGATACAATGTAAGCTTATCATAGTAAAATAGAAATAAGAAATTGAGTGATTAATTTTGTGAAATCACTCAATAATATGTTCATAAATTTAGTATATAAGAACATGAAAATTAGACTGATCAAATGAATGATTGTGTCACATAGCAAATAATCATCACATGGCGATCCAGCTAACTTTGCTCTAAGAAAAGCAAAAAATATGCTACAATCTGAACACAAGGGCAAAGGAAAAGGACAATATATCCAACACAAAGAGCTTGTGCTTAGTTGGAATCTATTCTTAGTTTGTTTTTTTTTTAAATAGAATCGTGGGAAGAAATCCTTAGGAAATTGGAAGAAGCCGAGGCACGCTGGGCACAACTACTGAAGCAAGGGTGCCAGCCTGAGAAAAAGCCATATATTTTAGAAAGGGGTCCAGAGCCGAAAAAGCCAAAAGTAAAGACAGCTGAGAAATCCAACTACACCATATTCCCGCTTCCAAACATTTCAAAATCCAGAGGTGGACTTTTGAATAATAAGAAAAAGGAGCAGAGGATACTTGAGCATGATGTTACATACGCATTAAAATTAAAAGATATCCGTAAAAAAAATTTCCACTTAAAACATGAAATAAAAGAAATAATAAAGAGACAAAAGAAACAAAAGTCATGTAGAAAATTATAAACAAAAAAAAAACTACGGGTAGCACTCCGGGAGTGCCGACAGAAGTGAAAAATTGACGAGTGCGCCCTCTTTGGTGCACCAAAAAATGAGTGTTTTTCTCATATATGGCAACATCATGCTCGCTTCATTTTGAGCGAAAAAATTTAGGTGTTGGGCCTTACTACGGTTCTCGATTCGACTTCGCTTGCTGTAATAGATTAAAGAAAAATGTTGTGTGTTCCTTTAATCTAGTACAACAGTCGAAGTCGATTCGACTTATTATCGGAAGATAAAATAAATAAATTAGGAAAACCTCTAGTTTATAAAGAAAAACCAAATCTAAAAATAAAAATAGATAAAATATACACAAATAAATTTAAGCAATAAAAATAAAACTATTTCAATGGAGTCTTTGAAAACAATTGAAAATATAATAATATATGCAGAAAAATCATTAGGAAGAACATGTAATCTAGATAACACAAAAGAGCAAAAGTTAGAAATTGAAAAGATAGAACAAGAAATATTGACCAGTTTAGTCAAACAACACAAATAAATGGCCGGCCTTTGGCTCAAAATGCCACAATTGTGGATGATTTAACCATTTTGCAAAAATGTTTTTATCTCAATCGCTACCAAGCACGAACAGTACCAGATCGATTGGTAACAACAATACCACAAATAATGGTAACAATAGAACAAAAAATACACGTCGTAATACCAACAATAACATACCAAGGACAGATAACTAGAGAAGACACACTGGGAACAGAAATCGTAACATATACCATGTTAATGACAAGGGAAACTTCCAAGTCCCGGAGATTACATGTGTAAGTGTCATTTACTACGGTAACGCATTAGACACAAAAATATGTTGCATATCCTCTAACTTAAGAAACGACATAAAATTAAACTTTGTAAACACAGCAAGAGAACTTACATTTTTGAAATAACCATGAAATAAATACAAATCACTATTACAATTTGACAGTAATATAAGGGGATATTATTAGATCAATGGATTGTTCAACGATAGTTGACATAAAATTGGGCAATGATGTTATTAACCATAAAATACATTTATTTAAAGAAGTTTTTCCAATAAGCAGAGACGGAATAGTCGGGAGATTTTTTGACCACGTATAGATGCAATGACAACTATGACACATACATATGTACTCACTTTTAACAACAATAATGAAATAATAAATATACCAATATACGACAATAATTTTAAAATCAACAAAATTACAATACCATAACGGAGTGAAATTATAGTGCCAGTTGACATAAAATTAAACGAAGATTCAGTGATTTTAAATAGAGAAATTGTCAAAGGCGTATACTTAGCAACCACAACAGTACCAAAAAATGGAAACAAACACATGTAATTGCTTAGCGTAACAGATACACGTACTAAATTTCAAATTATAAACTATACCACTAAAATTTATAATATAGGTTCAATAAATAAAAAAATATAAAAGAATATTCGTCTGAAAAACTTAACAAACTGCTAAATACTTTTGATCTGACAAAGTTGAACAAAGAAGAGCTGCTGAAAAAATACCAAGCCATTTTTCACATGAATCGAATGAATTTTTACACACAAACAATAGAATTAACAATCCTGGGGGTCAATTCTCATTCTGCGATAACGTGAAATGAAACGAATGTTTTAGAAACATTTTTGTATAAAGATATATCTAGTTGAGAATGACAGAGGAATTTTAAATACTACTTTAAGAGCTTTGTTTTGCGTACGTTGAAGAGATTTTAGTTCATTAGTTCTTTTGTAGCCATACAAAATTGCTAAATAGCTTAAGTGACTTTGAATCAACGTATTGTATATCAAAAACTTTGTCTTTCCATCAAATTTATTCTTAAACTTTAACAGTATTCCAATAGCTGCACATATTTTTGACTTAAGGCATTGTATATGGACGTTCCAGGCAAGGTTACTTTGCAAATAGATTTCTAGATATTTTAAGGAAGTTACTTCCTCAATTTCAGTACCATCGACAATTATACTGAAGCTGTTAATTGGATGACTATATGCCTTGAATCTCATCAACTTAGTTTTATTACCATTTAGAGCAAGTTTGTTTATACTCGCAAATTCAACTATTAATGCAGCATCTCTTTCAATATAGGCTTTAGCTACTGTCTCATGTTTGAAAGGATAAAAAATGCAAATATCATCAGCATAGACAAAAAGTTTACCATTTAGACCCAGATGGATAATATCATTTATATACAAGGTGAACAGTAAGGGACCCAATACACTGCCCTGTGGAACACCGCACTCCACTCCACCAATAAAACTTTGTTCTTTATTTATTTGAACAAATTGTTTTCGATTTGTTAGGAAACTTTTCAAAAGTTCTAGTTCATTACCACAAATTCCATAAAAGCTGAGCTTTTTTAGCAAAATGTCATGATCCACAATATCGAAGGCTTTCGTAAAATCAAAAATAGTCCAATAACGCCATTGTTACCTTGATCCAATCCTTTATATATGTAGTTAATTACATTAATCACAGCTTCCTCTGTCCCACACCCCTTCCTAAAGCCATACTGATACTCGTTCAGTGTCAACAAGTGATTTCAAATTACGCAAAAGGCGTTCTGCACACAAATTACGCGATTTTGAACCGGTTAACCAAATGAGAAATTGGGAAATTCTACGTCGTTTTTATAACAGAAAAGAGTACTCTCAAATTTAGTTTCCATTTTTAAAAAATTTTCTCATCTCTTAACAAACTTATCATCATACGAAATTCAACATATCGTGTAGACGCAAAAATTGTATGCTAAATCTTATATTGAAATATCATTTGCTGGCATATGTTGAATGTAAAAATTTTTACATTTTCAGCATATCGTGTTTTTTTTAAGCCGACACCAACTTTCACTCTACTTGGTTCTGTACAATTGTCAAACAACGAAATTAAATTACATTTTACATTCGAATAATATATAAAAGTTGATAATGTATGCATTATTTTTTTTATTGTAGTAACAAATCTATAAATACAGAGATACCATATGTATGTATGTACATATGTAGGTATGTAGATACTTATGTATGTATAAATCAATTATTCAAATAATTTTTTTTTTATTTTTGAACTCTATGCATATGTATGTACATACTTACATACTTATCGTTTCAATATCGACATTATGTTGTAAAAAATTAATAAAAATTGTTTTTGATTTTCGCTTGCGCTCATGCCCTTTGCTGCCTTTTCCATTTTCACTGAAAAATTTTAAGTGAAAAAAACGTTTCATATGAAAAGGTTTTGACATTTTTTTGCGCAGTTACATAAAACGAGAATCAGTTTTGCTATGAAACTTGGAAAAAAAATTGTTTCATTCCATTTGTTTTAATTTCTTCGCAGAACGGGGAACAGAAGCAAAATGTAAGCGAGAAAAATGTTTTCATTTCACGTTATCGCAGAACGAGAATTGACACCCTGTTTTCATAAAAAATTTTGTAAAATCACTCAATAATATGTTCATAAATTTAGTATGTATGTGTATAAGAACATAAAAAATTAGAATAAAAATCATTTTTCTTAGACTGATCAAATGAATGAAACATCACATAGCAAAAAATCAGCACTGTATATGCAATTTTTATAGACATACATACATATATGTATATTGTGGGGATGCATAATACCCGATTTATACGATGACTAAAATTCATGAATTTTTTTTGTAGTTGTGCGGGGTAGAGAAGAAAGAGGTGTAAAAAAATAATCATATTTTCTGTTTTCCATGCATTTTTTTGTCTTTATCTTACTTTTGTTTCGGTTTTTGTAATTATTTTTTATTCTTTTTCTACTTTTAAAGAAGATTAAGCGATTATACGCTAAAAACTCAACACTTCAAGAGAATTAAACCATGCTTAAAAAACCATAGTATAAATGCAAGAGGATTTACGAAGATAATTTGAAAGATAAGATGAAAAAACTCATGAGTTTTTAATCATCGTATAAATCGTATAGTTTTGGGTTCTAATACTTCAATACAATTATCCATATTAATAGTATTTTTATTTTATGCGAATGAGGGTAGAGAAACCCTCTGGGTATAGCTAGTAATAATAAAAGAAAAAATAAAAATTTTATAAATACCATCACTGTGCACATAAATTGACTGTTGTGGATTGTTGCTTTGAATTTGCGATTGCTGCGAATTAACTATTTGCTGTTGTTGTTGCTGTGAAGAAGTTGGCATTATGTATGATGTAGTATTTTGTGGTAAAGATGGTGTAAGCAAAGAACGAATTACAGGAACTGTCTGTGTTGGCGGCATCTGCGTTTGATTAATAGTTTTCTGATGCGTCGTCTGTACACTAATTGGTTGAAATTCGGCAACTTGCTGTGAAACTAATGAAGTAGTAAGCTGTGGTTGTAGTACAGTTTGTTTTTGTCCCTCTATTGGTTGTACAATGGTCGATTTATGTTGACTTGGTGATGGATTCGGTTTTGGAGTTGTTGAAGATTGTTGGACGACATGTATATTAGGTATAAATATTTGTGTTCCACCACTTTGAATTTTTTGCTGTGAAATTGTTGGTTGTTGACATTGTTGCTGCTGCTGTACTAGTTGTTGTTGCTGTTGAATCTGTACAGATGAGTTGTTAGAAGTATTATATAAAAGGGCTGTTTGCGTTGGCTGCTGTATATTTAATACTGAAGGCTGCAATTGTGTTGGCAATGGTATCACTACAGTAGCTGGAACACCAGTAATAGCAAGTTGTTCAAGCTGTTGTTGCTGCTGAGACTGCTGCGTGTAGTTTAAAGGTGAAGCTAACTGCTCCGTTGGCGTATTTGTTAAGCTACTTTTGTCATTGGTAGTATTAGATGCTTGTACGTCTATAGATGGCGGAATAGTCATTGGAGGGTTGATATCATCGGCTGTTGTAGTATTTTCATTACTTTTATGCTCCTGTACACGACTGACACAAAAGCGAGAAATTTTTCGCACTCCTTGTTGGTGTTCTTCTCCACCACCAACTTGGCTTTGCGTGTTAGACGCCGAAGTGGTTAACGGTAGCGATGTTGTTGACGTTTTTGACTGTCAAATAAATTGTTACACGTTAAAAGATGCTATCAAATATTTAAAAGTAAGTAATAAAATAATGTATGAATATAACACCCAATTTACACTGCGATTAAAAATTCATGAATTTTTTCATCTTATCTTATACTATGATTTGTAAGCATGCTTAATTTCTCTTGAAGTGTTGAGTTTTTAGGGTATAATCGCTCAACCTTCTTTGAATGTAGAAAAAGAATAATAACATAATAACAAAAACCGAAACAAAAGTAAAAGGAAATACAAAAAAATGCATGGAAAACAGAAAATGTTATTATTTTTCTACCCCTCTTTTTTCTCTACCCCGCTCGCCTACCAAAAAAATTATCATGATATATATCTAGTCATGACTAAAAATCACCGTGTAAACTGGGTGTAAGTAAGTTTATGCATGCATAAAGGATGAAAACCGGGACTGCTTTTTGTGAACCCCGCGATTCGGGATTTCAGGAATATTGAATTAGTTGAAAACATATTCATATAAATATTTTGAGTTGTTGTAATCAGGGATGTTACACTCATCCGTTCCGTATCTGTACCGTGTGCCTTCAGTATCAGTGAAAATCATTTGACCGTTGTACGTCAATACATATTTAAAAAATTACATATACTCTTGTCAGTGCTTTAGTGAAAAATTTAAATATATCGTTGTCGACTTACTTAAAAATCACGGAACAGACACCTAAGAAGCATGGGAGCAAGACGAAAGCAGTACGGATGGCAAAAACGAACGTGTGTAAAAAGCAGTATTTATAACTAAGGAAACGAAATTTTATTTTTCACTGATACTGAACGGAACTGATGCGGAACGGGTGAGTGTAAATTGACCTTAAAAAACGCCAAAATCATCTTAAACGTTCAATTAAATCGTAAAAAAATATCGTCATATATTTAAATGCTGCAAAACAGATGCACATAAAATTTTTGAATTTAAAAAAACCTTTTATTCAAAGAAATTACATTAAAACTAAAAACAATTTGTATGTTAGAGAAAAATATATACGAGTACATTCTGCGATACATATGTACATACACAGAAAAATCAAGTAAGATTATTATAGTATATATTTGGCTGTACCGAATCTTATATACCCTTCTGTAATGTATTTATTACTAGATGGCAATCCTTTTTATGTTTGCATATTTTTAATACATAATTACCAAAGCCAAATCATTCATATTGAAAATTAAAAAGAAATAGTAATTTAATTTATATATTGAAAATATTAAAGATACGCGAGTTTTATTTGTACGTAAATATACAACAATTGGCGACGAGGTGAAAAAAAAAATCGTAGATCAGCATTAATAATTAAATAAAAGTAACAATTTTTTTTTTGTACATAACCTTGCAAAATGGACGCTCAAGTGAAGACATTGTTGGAAGCCATTACAAAAATGACGACGGCAATGCAAGTGCAACAACAGGCATCAAGTGCTGGTACTACTAGTGTCAATATAGTTTCAAATTTCGACGCATTTGATCCAAAATCAGAGTCGTTTAAAACGTATAAGGAGCGCATGGAAATACATTTCCAAATAAAGAAAATTTTTCAAGATAAAGATATGTGTGCAAAGTTGTTGTTACAGTACATGGGCTCATCAACGTACACATTACTAACAACATTGGTAGCACCTAAAAGCGTGGCCGACCTAAAATATGATGAAATTGTTTTAAAATTGGAAAAGCATTTTTGCCCCAAAAAGAACGTTTTGGTTGAGCAGCATAAATTTCTGTGCGAAATTCAAAATGATAGCCAGTCAATATCAGATTTTGTTGCAATATTACAAAAGAGATCGACTGAGTGTGATTTTGTGTGTGAGTGCAGGAAGTCAATTGCAGATATTTTCCTAAGATCGCAATTCATCAGGGGTATACGTGATGGTTATATTCGAGAGCAGTTGTTACAAAAGCCAGAATTAAAATTTTCTGAAATTGTGGAAAAAGCAAAAACACTTGAAGCAGCGAAAATAGACAGCAAGGCCATTTCAAATAATTCAACGGGTTCAACAAGTGATATATTACAAGTGCGTCATCAACATAACAATCAAAGGGGAAGAAATCGAAGTCGTAGCGTATCCAGAAATAAAACATCAAAATCATCATCGAGAATCAATTACAGTGACCTAGGCATAGAAGGGTTGTGCCTCAGATGTGGCCGTGCCAATCATATGGCAAATAATTGTACAGTAAACAGGAACAACCTGAAATGTAAATCATGCGGTAAAGTTGGTCACGTTAAGCAAGTTTGTATAAAACACAAAATGAAACAAAGCAAAACTAACCACAACAACAACGCTACTGCAAATTCAATCGAATCTTTTACAACGGGAGAAAATTTTTTTGGAGTAAACCAAATCATCGATATTTATGACAATACAGTGCAGTTGCCAAATAAAGATGCCGAAAAATTTTACACAAATATTTATATTGGAGGGAAGCAACAAAAGTTCGAAGTCGATTCGGGGGCCGGTTATACGTTGATACCGGAAAACGAATTTAATAAATTAAATATAAATACAAACATAAGAAAATCAAACGTAGCTTTTCGATCGTATACGGGTGATGTGTTTGTGCCATTGGGCGTCGCAGACGTAAACGTTAAGTACAAAAACAGAACATCAAATGAAGAACTGTATGTAGTGTCTGCAAATCGTTCAGCTCGTTTAGGAAGGGTATGGATTCGTCATTTAAAGATAAATTTATCAGATGTCGATCAACGTGAACAACATAAAAATAATGATGTTGGTAAAATTAATTCAATTTCGGGGATACAGCTACAATTTCCAAGCATTTTTGAAGAAAAAGTAGGATGTATTCCTGACTTTACATGCAATCTAAAATTACATGATAGTGCAAAACCTGTGTTTTTGAAGGAAAGGCAGTATTGCTTTTGGAAAGGTATTGACTCTGATATAGAGCGGTTGGTAAAATCGTTTTCCAGTTGTGCTAAAGTGAGGAAAGATCCACCGAAGGTTATTACTCATCACTGGGAGGAGCCAAATGAAAATTTCCAAAGGGTTCATATAGACTATGCCGGACCGTTTCAAAACCACCATTTTTTGGTGTTAGTAGATGCTAAGTCAAAATGGCCAGAAATTCGTTTGATAAAAGATGCTCCAACTTCTGAGAAAACAATCACCTTATTGCAAGACATTTATTCTACACATGGCCTTCCTCAAATCATCGTTTCGGATAACGCAACAATTTTTCAAAGTGCAATGTTTAAAGAATACTGTAGTAAAAACGGGATCATTCAAAAATTTATAGCTCCTGGTCATCCAGCTACAAATGGACTAGCTGAAAGATACGTGCAGATTTTAAAAACTAAATTAAAAGCGATGGAAGATGATATTTTACCGTTAAATATTAAAATACAAGAAATTCTTTTTCGGTATAGAGCTACTCCGCTCGCAAATGGTCAAACTCCATCACAATTATATCTTGGTAGAGATTTAAGAATCAAATTGGATGCCATGCGCCCTGTTAAGGAAATCAAATCAACTTTGCGTACTCCTGTGGTTCGTAATATTAGCGTGGGAGATAGGGTGCAAGTGCGCTGGTTTGAAAAAAACAAGCCAATATGGAAATTTGGTAAAGTAAAATCCAAATTTGGTCAACTTCATTACCAAGTATTACTCGATAATGGTTATGAACTTAAACGTCATATTAATCAACTATATAAATCAAATGTTGAAGTACCGAAAAAGTCCGTTACATTTGCGGAACCACCCGTTAAACAAAAACCAAATTTAGATGAAGTTCACATCGAGCATAGAGTTACTAATCCAGTGATTCAACCAATACCAACTGAAGAATCTCAGCTGATAGCAACGCCGGAGGGGAGCTTAAGAAGATCAAGTCGTGTAAGAAGACCTCCAACTCATTTAGAGGACCACGTATGCTATTAAGCGTGGGAGATTGTAATGTATTTATTACTAGATGGCAATCCTTTTTATGTTTGCATATTTTTAATACATAGATACCAAAGCAAAATCATTCATATTGAAAATTAAAAAGAAATAGTAATTTAATTTATATATTGAAAATATTAAAGATACGCGTGTTTTATTTGTACGTAAATATACAACACCTTCACTAAGCTACATTTATCTATATGAATTTTTTATGAATCATCGAGACGCATACAATATAATGAACTGCAAATTTTATGCGGCCGGAGTTTGGGGTGGCCGAAAACTTTTACATTTCAAATTTTACTAAAATTAGATAATAAATACCATTATTTTAAAAAAATAACGAACTTTAATCGTCATTTTACTGAATTAAAAAAAAAAAACTCAAAATTACGAAAGATCGTCACATCTAACACTCCTGGTTGTAACTCCCAATTTTAGGAATTCATGAATGATGAATTTTTGCTTTTACTTTTAATCATTAATTTTTTTTTGTCTGTAATTTTATTTATTTCAACTAATTTATATGTGGTGTGCCAAAATTTACCTCATCTGGTATTTCAGCATTCCTTAGAGCAGCTAACTTTTTTTCTAGATCAGCTATGGAACTCTGGGACAAACAGCCGTGGTTACGTTGATTGGAATTATTAGTTGTTGAATCAGCGCTACCAGCTGAAATCGTTGCCATTGTCTTTTCCAAACTATTCTGCTTTGAAAGTTTTTGTGTAACTTGCGTATTTTCCGTTATACTGTTTTCCACGCTTATCGACTGTGTTTGAACGTTATCGTAACATTCTACAAGACTGGCTGTTAAATTTTGCAAATCATTGCTGACACTATTATCGAGAGATGTACGCCTAGAATTGTATGTGGAGGAGGTTCTAGTAGAACTCAATGGTCCAGTTGGAGTGCTCTGACCCAACGAATGGCATGATGAATTTGCTACTGATAGTGGCTTCTAGACAAGTTAAAAAAAATTAAATTAAATAAAAAGTTTTTGTTCAGAACTGCATGATTTAAACTTTGCTAAGCTGAAGACTTAATACACTACGTTCGTAAATACCGTACTGCGCTGCTGAAACACTGATCCTTAATTTTAGGATTCGTATCAATCTAGCAGATGATACTGATAAGATAATATTCAGATGTGCATCAAAATCTGTAGTCACTATGGATGCCAGTCTTGGAATTTTTCGGAATTGATAAATCTCGAATCTAGGGATTTTTCAATTCTATTCTTTAAGTAAACTTTTAATAAAAAACAAACCCATATTAAAGAGTTGCAAGCACAGCTTCTTTCAAACATTTCAATATTACGTTTGGCACTTTTTGGCATTTTCACTATATTTTCCCGTTTTCACCACCTTTTTTTCGTCATTGAAAAGATAAAGGGATAACATTGCAACTATGTTTTTTTTATAAATCCTGAGACTATATTTAGCAAACGGTAAAGTTGAACTTATTATACATTTATCCCATATTCATAAGGGTAACTGTAGATTTAATTGTTTGTGGAAACCGATTTTACGCTGTACTTTAACAATAATTTATGAATATGAGAGTTAGAGTTTATTATAAAACCCCGTTTGTATTAAAAAATTTGACAGAAAGAAAAAATATTATTAAATAGTATAAGATTCGTTTTAAGTTTCACTTGACGATATGTAAATATTTGTATGTAATTTCAGTGACCTAACACGTTTGAAAATCTGTATGTTAGCAATTGTCAAATTTTTGTCCTAACCCTATAAATTAACGTGTGTACCGAATAGGCCTGTGTTCTAACGGATGTTAGGAATTCAATGTTAGATCACAAGGCTGAGCAATTATGTATATTATGCACATGTGCAATATTTCTTTTCTAAATAATTGGGGTATTCACACTGTAGTCATAACGTCATATGTCATAAAATAATGGCACACCAAAATATGACAAGTGTGAACACCCCATCATAATTTAGTGCGCTATGTCATAATTGTGCCAGCTTATAAACATTTAGCAACACTCCAGTTTACAGTCGGATTAGTGTGCATACGTTTGCATTTTGGCTCAAATGTAAATGTTTTTTAGTTCAGTCCAATTTGTTAAAAAAGAAAATAATAAATTTCCCGTAAGACTTCTAAAATGTCCATTATCAATTAAAATTTTCAATTTGTTTTTTATCTATACGAACTTGCTGAAATAAATATAATCAAAAGCAGCTGTTGCCGGTAACATGAGCTGAACTAGTTTTTGGACGGCGGCAAGTGAAAAAACTCATTTACTCTAACACATATTTTTATTCTTATGTTATTTAGAAGTAGCGGCGGCTTGTAAATATTATCGCCGGCTCGACTGAAGAGTTTTAGCTGCTCGACTAAGGTTTCTACTGTTATTTTATGACAAACCATAAACATACATTAAAAAGTCTTATTATTAGATGACTTTTTTGCTTGAATCATAACGACAATTTTTTTAAACTATTGTAAAATAATAAGACATTATGCCAATATGACTGATATGACTACAGTGTGAACACCCTAAATGTATATTTTAACTTATTTCGTTTTACTGCAGAAAAAAATGCATCTTTTTTAGTTTTTGTGTTGAATACACAAAATGAAAATATTTTGCTTTGAAATTGGGTTTTTTACTAAAAAATATATAAAATCCTAAATTCTTTGATTTGAAATTTCAAAATCCCGACTCCCGGGATCACAAAACCCAGCCCCTTTTGGCATTCTTTTGTGTCTTCTCAAAATTTAATTTGTTTGTGTGTTCGGTTTGCTTATATATCCGCTCAATTATGAATAACAATATCCCAGGAGTTTTCCCTATTACCTGTTCCCCTATTCTAAATAACATCTCTCCGGGAAATTTGTTTTTTTTTTCCTTTTCCGTTATTATAGACGAACTTCGAAAATTGCAACCTTTAGCTCGGGGAAACTGATAGATATTCTACAAGGAGAGGGAAAATTTTTAAAGGGAATTAATCCAAAAACGTTAAGCTCAAATTAAACAATTATGTACAGCCATGGAATAAGAATTTATTTCGGACAATGAACTTAAGAAATCATCGGAATGTTTTTATTTGGTTGTTTAAGGAGTTTTTACTTGCGCCATCAAACAACATGAACTGCTTTGGCGACGTCTTATGTAAGAGGTCTAAGACTATCTACAACATTTATTGACATATAATTTTATTTAAATCAATAAAAGTAAATTATTTATAATTTTTTAGCACATGGAATCATGGTTGACTTAATACATTGCACGTTTTCCGCTGTAAGAGTTTTCTCCTCACTTCCTCAGCATAAATTTTATCTCCAATGAATTGTTATGCCGTGGATTTTACTTTCTACTATTTTATTTAAGCACAAAAAGTGTTAATTAAACTTTAAAATTTTTATAAATCCACATTACTTAGGTCTTGCTTCTTTACAGAATAAAACACGAAACAGCTGATCGATATTTTTACTCTCCCTTAATTTATTATTTCCCGGCTTTTTAGAATAGAAGTATTTATCCCCGGAAAAAATTAATTCCATTGGAACTCATTTAACCAAGAATACTTAGAATTAAACTAATTATCTATAATTTCTGCACATTTCTATCCAAATTTTTTATTTTATTTACAAAGTCCTACAAAATTGTTGTGTTATGAAAAATCAAGTCTGAAAATAACGTTACGAGAATCATGGAATTTGTTGACAGAAGCAGTCAAAAAAAAAAGATTGCAACAAAATGCCAAGTTGTTTTCATCATGTTGCATTTGTTGTAATATTAACCTGCTAAGTAAGTAAGTAAGTGATTAAGTAAATTTATAACCGAACGCTATTATAAAACTACAGTATAGAGCAAGACCAATTTAATACTAGGTCGCCTTGTTATATCACCTTACAACAATGAAACAATAAAAGACAACCCACATCAAAACTAACGATCTACCAAAACGAAATGCAACACGATTATTACTAACCAAAAAATTTTTCAACATATAAAAATTTAATAAAAAGAAAATTATAATTCTCGTGTTCTATTTCTATTGAAAACGTGGTTTACTTGGGGTTCACACGATCAAGTTTTGTTTCAAATTTTATTACTCTCTCATTTTTTTACCAATACACTTATACTTTTAAAATTTGATGGTAGCTTGCTTTCAAATTCTCTTTCAAATTATGCGTTTCAATTTGCTTTCAAGAAAGCAGCTGATTGCCATTTTGATTATAAACTCTCGTTTGTTTTCATATACATACATTAGTACATATATTCTGCCGCCATAATTTTTTGTGTTCTTGAAAGCAATTTGCTTTGAAATTGATAGCCACCTACGTCACAGCTTTCAATTTTTCTGAATTTTGAGAAACAGTATGTGTAAATTTCTTGAAAGAGAATTGAAAGAAAACTTGAACGTGTGACTGCAGGGTAAATAGATGATATTCTTTCCCAATTAGAATCCACTTTACATAAATTGTAAAACTCGACGAACGAACGCTGATAAGAGGTGTACCGGCCTTGAAATCAGTATACTGATACGTTCTGCTAGTCTGATTGTACATAATAAAAACTCCTAGTAATGTTATTAATTCAATAAAACTGAACTTAAGCATAATAACAATTCCTCATAATTTCTTTTTGTTTAAAAATTTTTACAGTCCGACGGGTCTAGATAGCTATTTTATTTTGGATTGCTGATGACGACGTAGGTTAATAAGTCCATCTAGTATTTAAGTCGCCAATATATTTACTGCAAATTTTTTAGTGAACTATTAAGAATTATATAACATAAGAAATACTTACCTCTTCTTGATTTTGCTGCGAACTAAAGTGCTGTTGTTGTTGTTGCTGCTGAATTTGATGCTGCGGTTGCACCTGCTGCTGCTGATTAACATGATCATTGTTTATGGAGGCAACAATAGCGGAAGCAAATGCTTGTGCATGAGTTATGTTCTCTAGTTCAATTTTAAGTTGCTCTAATGAATTGTTAGTATTACTAATTGTATTTGTAGCAGAACTAGAACCAGCACTTATTGGTTTTGTAACATTGCTTACAGCAGTACCACCATTCTGAATAACTACATCGCTACTTGTGGCCGATTTCTCTGCTATTTGTTCGTTGGTATGTTCTTTATTTTCAGTTTTTCCTGATGACGTAGTTGCTTTATTGGTGACTTGTTCTACGTTGTTACCAACATCATCTGAATCTTTTTTCACTGTTTGTTGTTGAATTTCACTTCCTTTGTAGTTGCAAATGTCGTTATCAAAGATAAGAAATAAATTACAATTATTAAATTATTTTGGTAAACAGAAAAAATTTATCTTAATTTATATTAAAAAATTGGTAATATTAATTATTTTTTTTTAATTTGCACCAGTATTTAAATTAATAATACCAATTACGTTTTTATTAATAATTTAATTATGTATTTTTAACATTAATTAATTGAAATATTTTTAAAGTTTTAATACTATTAATTAAGTACTTAATTAAAAAATAAATACTTTCTTAAGCAAAAAAAAAAATATAATTGGATAAATTAAAAAATTGTTTTAAGGGAAAAAGAAGTTTTTTTAATTAGAGTTATTGGCATAATTATTTGTTTTAATAATAAATAGACATTTAAAAATTTAATTAAATATATAAATATTTTTTTATATATTTAATTAAGCGGTTAATTGAGAGAAAAACATATGGGATGTTCACACTGTAGTCATATCAGTCATATTGTCATAATGTCTTATTATTTTACAATAGTTTAAAAAAATTCTTGTTGTGCTTCAAACAAAAATGTCAATAAGACTTTTTGAGGTATATTTATGGTTTGTCATAAAATAACAGTAGAATCCTTAGTCGAGCAGCCGGCGATAATATTTGCAAGCCGCCGCTACTTTTATTATTGTAATTATTTCTTAATTCAGTCCGACTTGCTAATAAAATCTTCTAAAATGGTTTCAAATTGTTTAACTTGCTGAAAACTAACGAGGCTGTTGGCGGTACCATGAGCTGAACTATTTTTTTGGAGGGCGGCAAGTGGAAAAATGTTCACAAGCTGCCATGTTTTTCAACATAAAAAACACTCTTAGTAATTTGAATTTTCATTAATTCAACAAAACTGAGCTTGAGCCTGATAATATTACTTTTCATATGTACATTAAAGAAAATTTTTTACATCTAGAATACCGTCGATGGTGTCGGTCGTTGGTTAGGGGCTGTGCACATATTACGTAACGGTCCAGGGGGGAGGGGGGGTTTAAGATTTGTTACGGATTGTAAATTTCGTACTGAAAAATTAGTAAAAAGCGTTACGAAGGGGGGGGGTTATAAAATCTCTGAAAACAGCGTTACGTAATATGTGCACAGCCCCTGATACTAGTATCAGTGATGCCAGCGGAAATTAAAAAAAAAAATCATTGCTTGTCTAAAAAGAAGTCATATAATCTCTTTTTCCCCTATAACCAAAAAATTTCCTTATATTTTTTCCCAAAAACAAACAATAGCTTGTTATATTCGTTTCATAATTCGGTTAGTATTAGATCATGACTAGATGCGAATTAAATATTTGCTAATGCAAACAAACTAAAACACAAAGTATTTTATTCGGCCTCCTATCCCGCCATTTTTCTGCTTGACTACGTACATTCTGTTCAAAGTAACATACTTTAAATTTGAAGACTCTCACTATTGCAGATCGCTAGATGCGGCATAGCAAAAATATTTTCATTTCATCACTTTATTTCGCAAATTATTTTGAAAGCAGATTACAGTTATTTTAAGGACTCTAACTATTACAGCTCTCCAGATAGAGGAAAACTAAAACTTTTTTGTAAAGAGGGTACCATTCTTACCATTCCTATCCTGCTTATTTTTTGCATGAGAATTTATGAGAATTTGCATTATTTTGAAAGTATCCTACACAAAATTTGAGGACTTTAAACATTACAGCCCTCTAGATATGGGATAAATAAAACTTCCTTTCCTTTTTTTTTCTACAAACCGTGTCCTGAAAATATCAAACTAACCAACAAAAAAATTAGTCAAATCGATTGACTCCGTTCTCAAGTGATGTTAGGACATAATATGTACAATCTTACATATATCATATTTACAATTAGGACAATTGTACATGTCATGTTTAATTATTCTATATATAAATTACAATATTCCAATTTTCCAAAATTCTTTCGACGCAATTTTGATGTGAAAGACATCTAGTGGCAGATGCTCTTAAAATTTGCCTTTTCCTACATTTATAATTTTAATGAAAATCTCCTTACTTTCCACAACTGTTCGAGCTTCCAGAAATATACGTACGTATGTCCCAATTTGTATTATTAATTCTTCCGACGTGATTGGGAACATAAAACAATCTCAAAACTTGAAAGTTTGTTCGTACTTGTTTTGTATGGAGTTTGACAATTTGAAATATCAATTTTAAAAATAATCACCCCTATCGCGAATAAACATTCCCATGAAAAAACTCCCAAAATTTTTTGTTTTACTATCGTGAATGATTCCCATAAATTTTTTTTTGGGAATGAATTCCCATACCTTACAAATATGGCATCGCAAATGTTTACTCCCGCGAATAATTTGACTAAAATTATTCACAACAATTAAAAGTGGGAACAAGAAGTGAACATGTAAGTAGCAATTTGTTTTTTAATCCAGAACTTCATGTAATCAGTTTTTTCTCTTATTTATTAACACAGGAGTGTTAATAAAGAACAAATTAATTGTCTGGTTGATGCAATGTGTGCGAATCAAGACTATGGCAAAGGTTAAAAAAGGGGACGTGGTTAAATTTTGAAACGAGTTAAGCTTTTGTAAATGGTGTTAATTATTAGTTTAATAAGCGTAACTTAAGTTTTTCATGCATAGGTGAGGATCGACCAAAAACGGAACATAAGAAAAAAACTGACTGAAAACAAAAAAAAAACGCATCAAAACAAAGCGGATCAGATTCATCACGTATTTGTCTTCGCTGCAGTCGTTCTATGGATTGATTTTCCTTTTCCAGCAACAGAAAACGCAAATAAACGCTATTCATAATTTTTGCCTTATTAGCTTTATTTCTTTTATTCAAACACCACAAAATAAATCCCGCAAAAATTATTTGTTAAATCAAAACAAATAATTCAAAATAAAAACTTTTATTCCCAAGTAATTCACAATAGCGACTTACACTCCCAAAATATTCGCGATAGCAATTTGTTGGGGATGGGAATACAATTTTTCTCCCAAACAACTTACTCCCATAATATTCGCGATAGGGGTGAATATGTGTACGTTCACTATGGTTTCTCTGAAATAAAAACACGATATACTATATGAATAGTTTTAATTTTTTTATGAAACGAATATGAATGTTTTTGAATTTTTATTGAGACAAGATTTTTTTTTTTAAATTCCATATATATACCTTAAAAAAAATATCAGTCCTTTTACCCACCAATCGAAATTTTCCGAAAAATTCCTAAAAAAACGTAAAATTCCCTACCTTTGGCATCATTGACTAATGCGTGTATCTACAAACAATATTCTGTAGTTCGATTATTTTTCCATATACATATATGTATATGTAAGTATGTACGAGTCTGTACATTAAAAGAAATGCAAAGCTCCAAATGTGAAACTCACTCAGAAGTAACGTGTCCATAAAAATATCAATATGTAAGTATGTATGTATGTATGTGTATATGAGTTTTTTTTTCTTTTGTATAATAACTTAAAAGAATGATTTTATTATATACCAGACAAAGAAGGCGCTGATGTTGTGATGACACCATTAGATGTGGGCAATACTACAGGATTAACGTAAAATCTAGATATTTTTCGTGCTGCTATTGGCATTGTTACAGTTGATGTGTTTAATTGAGATCCTTCATTACTAAAAATATTTGTCTCAGTATCACCACTTTGTGATAAAACATCGTTCGCCAAACCATTTTTCTCACAACTTTGCAAGTTATTATTTGGTAGAGCTGAAACAGAAGAGCCTTGATGGTTATCCTTAGAATTTACTTCGTAAGTATTGATTAAGTCAATGTTGTCGCTGATCTCAAAATAATTTGCACTACGTGCATTTTCAGTCAAGAATGCCGAGTTTGGGGTAATCGTATTGTCTGGAGTATAATCGGACGATAGAGATGTATATTCCGAACCTGTACTGGCTTTACGCGATGTAGATGCTGAACAGACCACATTATCACTGCTATTGTTGCCCCCTTCGGACGTAGTTGTTGGTGTAGATGACGACATTGGCGTTGAACATACATTCATTTCCGCTTTTTCTTGATGCGTAGTTTTTTGTGTAACGTCCGCGTTATCATCTGTCGAAATTTTATTTAAAGCTGTTAGACTAGAGCTCAGACTTTCTCCATTGCTAGGATTCGAACTATCAATTATTAAAGCTGCAGTTAAATTCGCATTTGTTGCATTGGAATCAAACATTTTCGATAAGTCGATGGAGGTCTCGTCGCGCTAAATGTGTTTTGATGTATTTGGAAGAGGAAAAATATTTGTGTATTAGATTTTTCTTTGATAAAATTTATTTTTCAACACAAAATAAACTTAAAAACGACTCTACATAATTTAAAAATGCATAAAAATCTGACAGCTGATATATAGATACATTTCATTAAATATGTATGTTATCTATCTAAAAAGTGTAAAAAAGTTTTCAGCGTTAAATACATCATCTTCCCCAAAGAAACACAAAGAAGATAAGAAAAACTATTTTTTGGGGTGTCATTTTCAGCCTAAATAGCCGAGAAAATAAGTTCTAAACAGACTGTTTTGCTTTAAGCTGTTATTTTGAATTAAAATTTGCAAAAAAAAAAAAAAGTTGGAAAACAACGTGCTAATTAAAGAAAAAAGTCTTTAAATTAGAAATTAGAGTAGCGTTTCATATGTTTGCTGAATGAAGAATGTGAGTGATTTTATAGACCTATTTTATATTTTTGCATGGCATTACTAAAAATTCCTTAAATATGACAAATATATAAACTATTCCGGTGCTTATTTAAGTTCATTGTCCTAAACAAATTCTTATTCCATTGCTGTACAAAATGTTTTTAATTTGAATTTAAAATTTTTCCGGGTGAAAATATTCCCATTTTCTAAGTTCGTCTATAATAAGGAAAAAGGGAAAGGAGCGACATTTTTCGGGGAGAGTGGAGCAAAAAATCCTAGGGATTTGTTATCTATTTTTAGGCTTAGTAGCAATGGCAGCGAACGGCTACTCTCGTACCAACTGCAGATTTTACTGAGAAACTTTAAATCAATTAATTCTCAGCGTAAATCTCCAGAAAACGAATCTTGTAGTATTCAAAAAAATATACTAGGTAACCACAGCTTCCTACTAGGATTTTCCCGGGAACTTCGCTAATTTTTTGTTTCTCGATTCCTAGGACGTTTTAAGCGCGACGTCTTATTGCACTTAAGGCCTCTTTACATGGTAATACATGTATATCGGTATGTCAAAAATTAAAAAAAAATCTTATCATGTAAACACAAATTGTTATGAGTAAGAGAGAATACGGATAAAAAAACTGACAAGCTATCGGTAAATGTTTATTTTCTAAACTATTTTAGAAACTTACGTATACTCATTTTATCAGAGGTGTGTTTTTAAGTTAAGAGTATATATTGAAGGTGGCATCATTTCTACACAATATTTACAAAAAACACAAAACAAATTCATGTTGTTTTTGTAAATATTGTAGAACTGTAACCACCAGCTATTTCGTAGCGCAGACTTTTGATTTTATTAATATTATCCGTGTAAACATAAGAAATACCTGCAACAGACTTTTGTTGTCTCTTCTTATACAAAAAGAGAATTTCATAATATTTTTTATTCTACAAAGTGTTATTACTTTGTATTACCATGTAAACTCACCTTTACGAAACGCTTACTTTTTCATCTTATAAATATTGAAGTGCTTATTATTTCAAAAGACTTTATTTTATTAAAATCAACAAAGTTGATATTTTTAAAACTACATATTTTTACAAAATATAACATTTTATTCGAGCAAATACTCAAGAATTTATGTTTTTAAAATTTTTTTATTTGTTATGGGTAAGCTAACCTACATATATGCACTTCGTTGGTATTTAATCAACTGATCGGTAGATCTTTACCATTCATATTTGAAAAGTTCCAAAACGCATATACTCATACATGAACTCGTAAATAATATCTGCGAATTATTAAGCACAAGCAAAATAGTTTTTAAAAACATAATAACAAATAATTTTTCTATATTCGATACGAATCTGTTTACTTTTCTTGTAACCTTTTTTCAGATAATACACTGTAATTTCCGCCACCTGGTTAACTATCTTGTCGCGATGTGGTGGCTTAAGTGTCGGCTGTGTTTTTCTATTCCAATCCAGGCTCTGTCCATGCTCCTGCACAAACAGGACCTGTCTTGGAATATGGAAATAAAAAGGCCTTCATAACTAAAGGTTAACCACTCCTCCTTCCCATTTCCCATTTCCTGATAATCTCCTTCATCAACCTCTATCCCTCTCCCAATTACCCCTTCACTCCCCCACTTGTAAGGTCAAGGTGGTAGGTAGCTGTGCCGAGGACCTGAATGGCTAGTTAGTGGTTAAAGAGGACTAGTCCCTAACAACTCCCCTCCGGTGCCAGGACACGGACCGGTTGTAATTATTTTGTCTAGTTCACGCACGCCGTCACTGCGTGGATGGTCTCTCCCCTTACTGGCCTACTCGTGGGACCAACATATGAACTCAACAACACTTAACAACAACAAAAACAAAAAACAACAGAGAAGGGAAGACATCTCTTCAGAGGACGACCTTCTTGCCTCCAGCCAGGAGACAGTAGTCGGCCTCTCGGATGGTGAGGGTAAAATCCAAAGTACCCCTCTATCTGCACAAGAAAACACAAAAACCCTCAAAAGCCCAACACCGATAGTCGAGCCTGACAACCGGCCAAAGGGCAAACCCAAGAAAAGGAGTCAGAAAGACCTCCTTAAGTCCCGTTACTCCAAAGCTGTCTTCATTCTAGACAAGATTGCCAAGAATGAAGCGAATGGAGTTACGCATGAGCTTGATGCTGGGGACAAGGTGAGGTACCAGGCCGTGGTAGACGAATACCATAAGTTTATGGATTCGCTACCAAGTACGTCCAAAAAGGCACCGCTCTCCCAGCAAGAAGTAAAAAGCTCCAAAAGAAACCGCTCTCAGACAGAAAGCGGTCAGTCACCCAAGAAAAGGAAGGTCGCACCAAAGGGGTCCCCTCCTCAACAACTTACGTCGTCATCCATCCGAAGACCCTTTAACGAGGTAGTTAAGGATCATCTTCTGATGGCTCTGGCAAACCATAAAAACGGCAGATTAATCCCTGTAACAACGGAGTGGGGTGCCGTCGAATCCAAATTGGCTGAGCTCGTAATGGACTACGTCCTCACCAATAAGGATAAGCCGGCACCTCGCTTCGACTCCAGTGAGATACACCGGGGTTACAGGGTAATCAAGTGCTTGGACGCGTTCTCAAAGGAGTTCCTCAGCGTTAGTATCGCTAAGATTAGTGACACTTGGGATGGGCTAAGCCTTAAGCTTATCCCTGCGGAGGAAATTCCGATGAGACCGCGAGCAAGAGTTTGGTTGCCTCAATTGGGCAAGAACGGTGGCAGAATGCTGGAGTGTCTGAAGCTTCAGAACCCCAGCATTCCAATGGATGACTGGTCAGTTATCCGCACCGAGGACCACGGCAGCAGTGGTACTTGCCTAATGCTGTCCATAACGGAGCAAGGAGCAGTGGCGCTAGAGAAAGCGGGCTCCAAATTGTTCTTCGGGGTAAGAGACGCCAAGGTCAAGGTGTTGCGCCCAAGCGGTTCTGATTGCGACGCTGTCGAGGCTGCAAACAACCTTCTGGTTGGAATGCAGCTGTCAGAACCGCAATAAAGATAACGAAGAACACTCCGCAATGGCGATAAAAGTTGTTCAAATAAACCTCAAGCACTCGAAGTGTGCAACAGACAACCTAAAGGTTCTCCTAGCCGAAGAGAACCTCGATATCTGCGCGGTACAGGAGCCGTGGGTAGCAAACTCCGAGGTTAAGGGGTTCCCGAGGTCCCTGTACAACGTACTATATGCTAAAGGAAATGGTAAGCCAAGATCATGTCTAATAGCCAAAAAACATATTAATATTTTTCTTTGTACTCAGTTTAGCTCAGAGGACCTTACAGTTGCGAGGGTCGAGTTGTCAGATGGTAAGAGCTTCCTTATCGCATCATGCTATATGGCACACGACAAAGAAGCACCGCCAGCCGAAGCGAAAGCTGTCGTGTCATCCATTGGCGCGAATGAAGACATCATCCTCTGTTGTGATGCCAATGCCAGGCATACAATATGGGGTAGCAGTGAGATCAATGACAGAGGTGAGCATATCTTAGATTTCATTAACCTTAATAAACTAACTATATGTAATTCCGGCACTTCGCCGACTTTTATCTTTCCGAGTTCGGATCGATTTAGTGGGTGGGAAGAGGTTCTCGACATTACTCTCATTAATGACAAATTCAAGCTTTCAATTGACAAGTGGAGGGTATCCAATAAGAGATCCTTCTCCGATCACAATTGGATACTCTTTGAGGTCATATTACAAAACAAAGAAAAACAATGCTTTAGAAACCCGAGGAGAACCGATTGGAACAGGTTCAACGGGATTTTGAAACAAAAACTAAAAAGAGTTCCAGAAATCGACAATACGATTGGACTTGAACACAATGTGGAGGTCTTCAACAAGGCTATTAGCAAAGCCTTCGAGATTTCCTGCCCCTTAGTATGGTGGCCCGCCACAAATAAGAAATATGTGGTGGACCAACTATACAGAATACAGAGATCTGCTTGCATCGGGATTACTGGATGTTTACGTACTAGTCCTTCAGAGGCTCTGAATGCTATGCTAAATCTGATTCCGATCGACCTTCATGTATTGGCGGCATCCTCAAGCAGTGCGGCAAGACTAGCGGCATCTGGGAGGTGGAGATCAAGGACCTATGGCCATGCCAAAATCCTAGATCAGCTACCACCGACACTGAGGAAACCCACCGATTACATGGTACCTCATCTGGACTTTGACAGTGCGTTCAAAGTTCTTATTCCATCCAGACGGGAGTGGAAGGGGGGAAACATAGAAAACAACTTTAACTTCAGGACGTATACTGATGGATCAAGAATGATCTGCGGTGTGGGCTCTGGAGTATTTTCGAGTGACCTTGGAATAAAACTCTCATTCCGACTTCCTGATGAAGCTAGTGTATTTCAGGCGGAAATATTGGCCATAAGGGAGGCGTGTAGGGTTTTGATTGACAGGGGTGTCCAAGGAAGAATCGGCATCTTTGTCGATAGCCAAGCGGCACTTCTGTCTCTAAGGTCACATACTACTTTTTCTACCTTAGTTAGCCAGTGCAAGGACGCGTTATCCAGACTAGGTAGTCAGACTGACGTTACCCTCATCTGGGTTCCCGCACATAGCAACTTCCAAGGCAACGAACAGGCGGATGAACTGGCCAGGGCTGGATCTGCCATGGACGTCTCCATTGCTGAATCGGTAGACATGCCATTTGGCAGTATTAGAAATCTCATTCTCAACCATTTCAGGCAGAAATCTGAAGACAGGTGGCGCAGGTTGAGCACGTGCAAGGTGGCTAAGAAAATGTGGCCTTGCTACAACGTTAAGCGCACAACACAACTAACTAACAGAAACCGTAGGGACATCTCGAGGCTCGTCGCAGTATTGACGGGGCACTGGGTTATCGGGAGACACGCTAACAGGATGGGCCTTTCCTACAATGCGTTCTGCCGTAGTTGCCGGGATCAAAGCAAAGAGGAAACAGTCTTCTACTTTCTTTGCGAATGCCCGGCCTTACACCATTCGAGACTCAAATTTCTAGGCAACAGCATAATAGACGATCTCTCGGAGGTATCAGGGATAGGTCTAGGTGACCTCATTAGATACCTTAATTCAACGGGATGGATCTAGAATCTTACTCCGAATCTGAGGCCTGGATTCGGACCTAAATCAGGTTGACACTGACGAGTGGAGTGGTCTGTCAAAACGGAATCTCATTGATTCTACTTGAATGCTTGCGCGTAGCAGGCAGCCACGTAAACCAACCAACCAACACTGTAATTAAATAACAGATTGTGTTTTTGAATGTATATTAAGAAAAACACTTAAAGAGTACAAAAAGTTTATTCAAGATAAATTCACAAAACAAAACAAAATTAAGACGTATATATGTGATTCAAAAGAAATAATGAGAAAAAAACGTATTAATAAAATTACAATGACCGCACTCGTTCACGTCTCGATGTCAACTGACTTTTCAAGTTGTTTGCTTACAGTCGGCCATCCTGTCATTTAATCGACCTCGATTGGAATCAAAATCGTCATCGTCAGCTTCACAATATTCATCTTTACTAAGCTCATCATCTTCGATTTTCGGCAAATTGCACCAGGATTTAATTTTGTCAGATGCATATACAGATTTATAGTGCCTTTTCGTACGGCTGGAGCCCGGCAAGTCTTCGACTACATAGCGGTCTTTTTCGAGAACCATGGTGACAATAAATGGACCCTTATAACGCGGCTCCAATTTTCTGGATGTACCCGTTGCTGTTGGTTCGTTCTCTACTAAAACAAGATCACCTTCTTTATATTTCTTTGGCGCTGAGTGTTTTTCATCATACGTAAGTTTGGCTTTTTCACGCTGGTTTTCTATATTTTCCGCTGCTTTGCGTCGTCGTTGGTGTAAATCATCTAGTGTTGTCATCTCTGAGTTGTGTAAGGCCAGAACAAGTTTGTTTTGAAGGATGTCACGTGGTTCAAAACCGAATAAAAGTTGTTGTGGGGTTGCACCCGTTGTTTTATTTTTCATGGTGTTAAGTGCCCATTGTATTCGCCGAATTTGATCGTCCCAGCATGTTTCTTTTTCAGTTGATGGCAGAAGCATACTTAAGATCGTGCGGTTTGTTCTTTCCGCATGACCATTAGCCCGAGGAGTTCGAACGGCGTTGCGAACATGTTTGACGTCGTTAGATTGGCAATACTTTTCGAATTCACGTGACGTAAAAGCTGTGCCACGGTCAGTAATTATTCGTGTAGGCATTCCAAAGTATTCGCTTATTTCGTTGAGAACTTTGATGACGTGTTTAGTTGATGTATTTTGTACGGCTCTGACGACAGTGAATTTTGTGAAAGCGTCCACGATAACAAGGATATGTTCATTACGTTTCGATGATTTTGGGAAGGGACCCAAATGATCCATATGCACGGTATGAAATGGAACCGGATTGACTTTATCATAATGATATTCTCCTTCGCGTTTCCCACCAGGGAGTTTGTTGTAAGCGCATTCTATACAGGCATTAATGTGTGACTTTACTGCATTTCGCATTCGAGGAAACCAAAAATTATTTTTCAAGGCGGATAATGTTTTTTCCACACCAAGATGCCCTGCATTGTCGTGTTGCCCTAATATAACGCGCCATCTTATAGCCTTTGGGACAACCCATAACAATTTGTCATTGTGTTTACGAAATAGTTTATCGTTTTTGACAGAATATTCTTTACAAAGTGTTTTATCGCCCAATTGAATTTTTCCGATGATCGTAGAAATACTTTCATCCTGCAGTTGCATAGATAACAGCATATCGTCTTCATTTATCGTTGTTTTCGCTATTCGTAGTGATGCCGTATCAATCTCACTTGCGTCTTCGTATGGAGCTCGACTAAGTGCATCAACGTGCTGCATTCGCTGACCGGAACGATGTTCGATGTTGATATCGAAATCTTGAATTCGCAACCACCATCTTGCGATTCGTGGTATTAGCTCTTTTTTCTGCATGGCTGTTTTAATCGCACTGCAATCAGTGACAACGATAACATTTTTGCCGTAAACATAGTGTCGGAAACGTTCTAGAGCTCCTACCACAGCTAAAGTTTCCAATTCGTAGCTATGGTAGTTCCGCTCGCCCTTACTGGTCGATCTGCTAAAATATGCAACAGGCTTCCAATCGCTATTTTCCTTTTGCAACAATACGCCGGCTATACCGCTTGCACTCGCGTCCGTGTGTAACTGATGTTCGGCGGTGGTTTTATAACCTACGATTACAGGACTCGTGGTGAGACTTTCCTTAAGTGAACGAAAAGCGTTATTTTGTTCATCCTTCCACTGGAACTTAACATCCTTTCGAAGCAGAGAACGTAACGGTTCGGATATTACGGCATATCCCGGTACGAATTTCCGGAAATATCCGCTTAAACCTAAAAACTGTCGGACTTCGCGTACGTTGGTTGGTGTTGGAAATTCCGCGATTGCATTCGTTTTAGCAGCTCCTGGGCTCATACCTTCACTATGAATTTGGTGCCCCAAGAACTCTATGGTTTGTTTTAGAAATTCGCATTTGTTGCTATTTACTGTTAAGTTCAAGTTCCGTAAAACGTCGAATACACGAGTGAGCTTTTCAAACATTTCGTTAACTGTGTTACTACCGACAACGATATCATCCATGTAGTGTATTATATCACCATCTTGAGTGTTTTCTCTTATCAAGGCCATCAGTCGCTGAAAAACAGCTGGAGCGTTTTTTAGCCCAAACGGCATACGTTTGAACTCATACATGCCATCGGGCGTTACAAATGCCGTAAATTTCCGGCTGTTTTCCTCAATTGGTATTTGGTAATACCCACTGTTGAGGTCAAGCACCGTGAAAAACTTAAACTTCAAGACTTCTTGTAGTCTTTCCTCAATATTTGGTGTGGGAAAAATTTCTTTTACCATGTATTGATTTAAACGTCGATAATCAATGCATAAGCGATCGCTGCCATTTTTCTTTTTAACCAGCACGACTGGACTAGCATACTCCGAAGTAGATTTCGTTATAACATCATTTAATAAAAGATCATCAACCATTTTTCGTACAGATTCTTTTTTCATTTCGGGTAGTCGATATGGTTTTGTCACTATTGGTTCATTTTTCGTTAGCTTTATTTTCATTTCAACTGCATTTGTCAGCCCCATTTTGTTCAATTCATTACCGAACACATCTTGGTAATGGTTAATCAGTTCATATAAAATGGATCGTGTCATTTCATCTATTTCACCATATTTTATATTATCTATTTTACATCGTGTAAGACAGTTTAATTCGGTTTTTAATACTTTTACATATTCGAATCGCTGTTCAGTATTGTCACAAATAAGACGAACATTATTTGTTGCAAATATATCGTTTCCGATAATTACGTCAGACGAAAATATATCGTCATCTGTTACATACAGATCAGTAGATATTTCTACCCCATCAACACTGATTTTGACATTAATCATTTCTGTAAGAATCGTAGTACCACCACAAACTCCACTTATACGAATATTACAACATTTACGATCGCTAGTTATCTTTTTCGCTTTTGATTTCAAAATCATACTACACTCACTACCAGTGTCAATTAGTGCACGCATTTCTATTCCGTTTACGAAAATGTTTTTATCTATTATTGTTTTTTTTATGTTGTTGACACTTCGAGTAGTTGATTTTCCGCAATTTTCAGGTGACCCACGTGGGTGGACCCTTTGACAGTCCTTACATCGCGGTCGTCTTTGTGGTTTCGGACAAGCGCTTGAAATATGACCCGTTTCTGAGCAATTAAAACAAACTATTGGTTTACGTTCCACTAATGGTCTTGGCGTATTTTCGGCTTTGTTGAAATTCTTAATGGGAACGAAATCACTACGTCTTGGTGTTACAAAATTTCGGGCGTTTGACGAACAGCTGGCCATATTCATAAAATATTCATCCAAAGTCTCACGCATTTCTTTCATAGATTTGAAACGAATAGTTGCTATTGCAGCTTGCAATTCACGATGTTTAAGTCCCTCTCGTGTATACTTAATTATTGATGAATTACTTAAATGGTACCGTCTACCCAAAGCATTCATCCTGAAACAATATTCATTTATAGATTCGCCAGTTTTTCTCGTTGCTTGTGACATTTTAAAATGAATGTCAGCTTCGTCTGTTTCAGATTCAAATTCTTCCCTTAATGCGTCTGCAAATTCACGCCACGAAACATATAAATCGGCGGATGCGTCAAGCCACAGTTTAGCGGGCCCTTTTAATTTTGTATAAATCGCTAACATTAAACATTTCTCGTCCCATTCATAAGCGCTTAACGATTTCTCAACTCGATCGACAAACTGGTCTACGCTAAAAGTTGAGTCTTTAGTAGGATCATACTCCGGTAAAGTATCCGCAATTTCGCGTACGCTATAACTACCACGGTTACGGTAATCACGATGTGACGTTGGCAAATTGTCGTTTTGATGTGCGTCATTAGTCACGTTTGACGATTGCGGATTTTGACATGAACGTTGTACCAAACCCATGACATTTTCAAGCATATCTCTTAAGTCGTTTATTTGTTCGCGCACGTTATCATTTGTGTCCGTGTTTTCAAATTCTATTTCTTCCGAACCTTCGAATTCAGTCAACCATTTAATAAGTTCAGCTTTATTGCCCGTCGTAACTAATTCTCTTTCGCGGAGAAGATTTTTTAAATCTGACGTTTTTAAACTTGATATAAGTGGCATCTTGTTTATCGTTAATATATGTATGTACTTACTTGTGTAATTTTCTTAAATACCCTTTTCAATAATCGTTTTAGTTCTTTCGTTGTTAGTTTTCGTTTAAGTTTTAAATTAGTTAACTTTTTCTATTTTCATGTAATACAATTTTCATATATTTTTTTCGTTAATTATCGTTTTTCAGGGTTCGTTTATCGTTATTTTAATTTGCGTTATGTTTCGTTAATGTAAGTATCAATTACATGCCTTTACGTTTGTCTAATCGTTGTTCCTTTGAACACGTCAGTACACTTCTTAAACATACGTTTTTCTTATTTTTCGCATTATCTTTTTTTCATTTGTATGTGTGTCGTTTGCTTTTTTTTATATACATACATACTTACATACTCAAATTCATTTGTATTATTTTATTTTTTTGCTCGTAGCCAGGAATTCTTGTCAAAACAAATTTTTTTTTTTTAAAAGCACAACACATACACTTTATTTTCGTATTTTTTTTAACAGTTTACCGTTTCTATTTATCAACCGTTTTTGTTATTTTTTCAATTATTTTTTCATAGGCATTTCACACATTTTAACTTCTTCGTTTTCATATCTGTTGTCAACAACCTCATCTTCACATTTCATTTTTAAATGTCTTATATACTTAACAAACGATCCTTTCTCACTACATTCCTTTTCTCATTAATATCGGTAAGAGCGCACACGCAACAGTCATTATCCAATCTGAATGGTCATTATTAACGTTTTTTATATTCGTTCGCTTGTGCCCGTTTCTATTATGTTCTTCAATATGATTCTCTGAGAACACAACACATTTCACAGTTTGGCATTGCGCACAAGCAAACTTAATAATTAATGTTTCTGTTTGGAAATTAGCAACAGTTTTGTTTTCATAAACGTGTTTTTTTCCGTCACTCACTCTTTTACTTTTCTTTTATTTCATCATGAATACAATTTTAATATATGCGTTTGTAGGGGTGAGAACAATTCCACTTCTGAACTAAAGAGTACAAAAAGTTTATTCAAGATAAATTCACAAAACAAAACAAAATTAAGACGTATATATGTGATTCAAAAGAAATAATGAGAAAAAAACGTATTAATAAAATTACAATGACCGCACTCGTTCACGTCTCGATGTCAACTGACTTTTCAAGTTGTTTGCTTACACACTTAATTAAAAAAAAATTTGACACAATTTCAAAAATGGGTTTAAATGTAGTTTCAAGTGGTCAGCCAACATATTGGCCAACGGATAGTCAAAAAATTCCTGATGTTATCGACTTTGGAATTATGAAAGGTGTGCCCAGCGAAATGATTGAAGTAGAAGCATCTTTGGATTTGTTTTCAGACCACTCGCCTACTATTATCACTATTTACTCACACACAACTGCAACACCAACATGTGATTTACCGCTGACATCGGCACCTATTAACTGGCTGAAATACAAAAAATATTTGAGTGCTCATTGCACGGAAAATATGCCATTGAGAACACCTACTGACATAGAAAATTATATTAGGTTGTTTGAAGCACATGCTAAGGAAGCTGCTCTTAATGCTTCTTCAATTCAACCAAATCAACAAGCGAGATTTAAAAATATTTTTTGTGCAGATATAGAAAGGCTATTGACTGAAAAACGGAGAGCTCGACGAGAATGGCAACGCTACAGATCGCCTCATCTAAAATTAAGTCTTAAGGAGTGTACCCAGCAGCTTAGAAAAGTTTTGCAAACACAAAAAACAGATTCGCTGCAAAAATTTTTGCAAGAAATCGATGCAACACCATCAATAGATTATTCGCTGTGGCGTGCAGCCAGAGGACTTAAAAGGCCAGTGATATGCAAACCTCCATTACGAGCCTGTAATGGTGACTGGGCAAGAACTAATGCTGAAAAAGGTGCTCTTTTTGTTAAACACTTAGAAAAAGTATTCAATCCGAATATTTCTGCTGATATTATTGAATTGCCACCAGTCGCCTCTTTACCAGAAATATCGGTAAAATTCAACATTGTGGAGATTGAAAAGGCCATTACTAGTCTTAACACCAAAAATCCCCAGTTATCGACAAAATAAGCAACAAAATGCTTCAAGAATTGCCTTTCATTGCAAAAAGAATAATGCTATTCATTTTATTGGTATTTTACGGCTGCAATACTATCCAAAAAAATGGAATGTTTCGATGATTACTATGATACCAAAGCCCTGCAAGGATCATACGAAAGTTGAATCCTATCGGCCTATTAGTTTATTGCCCAACATTTCAAAACTATTTGAAAAGCTGTATATGAGCAAGCTGATGCCCATAGTGACTAGAAGTGGATGTATTCCAGATCATCAATTTGGTTTTCGCAGACAACATAGCACTATTGAACAAACTCACAGACTTGTGAACCTTTGAAAAAAAAAAGAAATATTGCTCTGCTGTCTTTATAGATTTTTATCAAGCTTTCGATAAAGTATGGCACGCAGGTCTTTTAGGTACACAAATTAACGCAAAATCTACCCGCAAGCATTGTTAGGCTTTTAATAAGCTATTTAAATGAACGAAAATTTGTAGTTAGGGAAGGCAATTTTTTAAGCCCACCGCAGTCGATTGAAGCCGGAGTTCCCCAAGGCAGCATCTTCGGTCCCTTACTTTATTTAATATAACGCAACCTAAATACAAAAGGGTCACAACTCAAAATTTTCCAAAACTGACTTTTTTCCATAAATTAATTCAGAGTACACTTCTCTAACTACTGCAAAAATTTCCTTCACATTACTATCTTCTTGAACTGGAAAAATACAGTTATCTCTATTTTTATGTTAAGTGTGTTGCTTCTGCACGAAAAGAGTTTTTCGTCTCTCCTGAAAATTTTAGTATTTTGAGTTGTGACCCTTTTGTATTTAGGGTGCGATATGCCTCTGACTTACCGTTAAGCAATAACATTCACACGTCAACATTTGCTGATGATATAGCTTTTCTAAGCGTCCATGAAAATCCAGTAGAAGCTTTCCGCAACTTACAAGGATATATACCCATTCTGGAAAAATGGTTCAAACAATGGCGTATAAAAGTTAACGAGCAGAAATGTGTACACGTCACTTTTACGTTGCGAAGGGATACATGCCCGCCTATACAAATCAACACCGAGACTATTCCGCAACACACTGTAGTCAAATATCTAGGCGTTGATCTTGATCGTCGTTTAACATGGAAATCGCATATAGACGCAAAGTTGATCCAAATGAAATTAAAAGCAGCCCAAATGAATTGGCTTATGGGAAGAAATTCTATACTAAGCCTAGACTGTAAACTTCTACTATACAACGCGATCATGAAACTAATATGGTATCCCTCCATGGGGCACTGCCTCAGCATCAAATGTAGAAAAAATTCAAAGGCGACAAAATAAAATTCTACGTACAATAACAGCAGCCTCCTGGTATATCCGAAATCAGCGAATTCACAAAGACCTTGATGTTCCGTTGGTGAAGACAGTATTTTCTAAACACGCGAAAAAGTATATTAAAAAACTTGAGTTGCACCCAAACCCACTTGCGCGCAATATTCTAGAGTATAGAGGCAACACCCGGCTTAGGAGGAGGGATACTCTTTCAAAAATCAACCGTTGTAACTAAAAATTTTGTTTAGAAATGGCTAAACTTATATTTAATATTTTTAGATTTAAGATTTGAAAAACTTATTGATGTTTCAATCTATACTTGAAGATTCAATAAATAATTAATTTATCAAAAAAAAAAAAAAATAATAATAATAATATTAAAATATTTTATATCGTTTGAATACAATTTTAATTAAATTTAAATTTTTTAAAATATGTATCTATAGAGTATTTTTTAATTGAAAATAAATTATTTGGTTCACATGCAGCTTATATCGTTGCAAGAAACGCCAAACGCCCTAACTAATATTTTAATTGCTTTAGAGGAGAAACAAGCAAAAACATACTTAAGGTAATTTTTAATTTGCGATATACTCGTAGATCTAGTGAGCCGTAAAAGTTACGACACTTTAAATTCTTGCAGGAATTATATTATTATGGCTTATCTAAATCCTCCAACACCTGACATGTTTTGTATATCATATAACGTTATTATATAGAAATTATAATAAATGAAAAATAAAAAAAAAAAATAAAAAACATTAAGCAAATGTCGAAAAGCTCAATCAATCTTTTTGTTTTATTATTATTTTATTAGTTTTATTTATTATTATGTATCACATATTCATCGTGTCAAACTTATCTTTCTGTAAAGCAAATAAAATATAATATATTCAGTAATTTGTATATCTAAATTATCCGCAAGTGACGAAGAATTACAATCAAAAAGCTTAATATATTAATTTTTTTACCAGACTCTTCAGAAATCATCAGTTATTGTTTTTATTTTTTTTTTTTTTTTTTTTGTAGGACCAGTACACAGGGCATGACCCCTACTTAGGCAGTGCATTGTGACGGAACTAAGGAAGGGATAGGATATAGAATATAGGCTTAAAACTCTTCTATTGCGCGTTTTGTTAATTTTTAGAGCAGTGTTGCAGTGTCTCTGGATTTAATTCAAAGCATTAACTTTCTTAAACTGTATGAGCAGGCATTTTATTAATTGTTTTATTTCAGCTAACCGACGAAGGAGAATGATGTGTATATTATATATGTCACATGGCTAATTATATTATGTACCTTATATTCATTGTATCATCTTGAAAACTTTGTCTATTAATTTTCATTAGTTGAAAACTTTTTCAGAGAGACATACAAAATTGTAAGCTATTTTATTTAAAGTTTTATATGTATCATAATTGTTATAATTTATTAACCAATTATTTGCAGTCAATAAACATATGGCAAATTATAAAAGCTGTTCATTCAATAAAACTCTTGTTTTCAACAATCTTATTCTAAGTTAACTTCGAAAATTGCGAATTCTTCCCGGGAATGAAGTAGGTATTCTAAACATGATAGAGAGAAAAATATGTTACGAGTTATTTCTGAAATATTTAATTCAAACGGAAAAATTTAGTACAGCGAATGAGACTTTATAGAGGACATCAAATAAGCACCGGAATATTATATTTCTGTGTTGTTTAAGGTCACAGCGTCTGAAAACCTAAACTACTTATGTGACATCTTAAATAAATTAAATCTTGGGAATAAAATGTAAACACGAAACAGTTGATTCATATTTTCCCACTTCTTTATTTTATTATTTTCCGGCAGTTTAGAATAGAAGAATTAATTTCCCGGAAGCTTATATCCTCGGGAATATTTATAATTGATCTTTATACTATTTGAAATAGTTTGCCATTTTTCTATTCCAAACAAAATTTTCTTCAAAAAAAGAAATGCTATCATTAAGTAAAAAATTTTACATTTATTCGAGCATGTACTCAAGTATTTATGTTTTAAATTTTTTTATTTGTTGCGGGTTAGCAATATCTAAATATATATTTTTTAAACATAAAGGGTAAAACATCTACTGATGAGTTGGTATGGCTACCAACGAAATATATATTTATATATTGCTAACCCGCAACAAATAAATAAAATTTAAAACATTATTAAGTAAATATACACAACACATCAACAAACATCAGTAGCACTGCTGCGGTGTGTTGAATTTTAATGCCGATAATTCAATTTTCAATATTGAGGAACTATTTAATCAAATATCTCAACCGATATTTTATTTTTGCGAGTTTTCAATACGAATCGTCTTAAGAGAAATGCTGACACAGCAGTTCAAGACCCAAGTCTCTAACTCTTCTGGTGGTTTCGAAAAATTGATTTTGCGTACAGATAATTAACATTCGTATCTAAAAGGATCCAAAATACATATACTTTATGAATATTGTGAATATTATGCAAGCAATGATAAACCTGTAAATACCCTACCAATTGTTGTTAAAGGGTATAAAAATAAAAATAATAATATCGCTTCTTAATTGCAACGTAGTCATATCTCAAAAAGAAAATTCTTCAGATACTAACGAAAAAGAGTATCTCAATACCTTCTTTATTTGTAAAAAAAAAAATTCATACACATATCTCTATCTAAACCGAAGTTATAACCACTTATATGATCAAGCCGTCCATATAAATGCTTCAGTTTTGAAAACTTTAAATGCATTTTGCCACGTTTAAGTTTTTTTGAGATACGACTACGTTGCAAAAAGAAACAATTATCCGTTAATAATTTTCTTCAGAACTACTTTTATTTTTAGGAAAACAGCAAAATATCTATAATTTTTTTTTTATAATATATATTACTTGTGGTTTGTGAAATATTTCACCAATACTTTTAAATAAAACTTGTAAAAGACTGTAATGACAACTATTACTTTTTTGATAATATTATTATGGATTTCTTTTAGGCTTATATTGCGTTCAAATAATATTGTAGAAAATTTCAGCCTAATACACAGTGATGTTTAAAAGGAATTTTTTTATTTAAATTTACTCCTACAATGAAGAATTTGAATGTTAAAATAGCAATAAAAACGAAGCTCCTTCCGTTTTATATAATACTTTGCCCGATTCACTATAAAATATGTGCAAAAGGAGAAGACTTTAGCTGGCTCTGAAATAAAAACCTGACGCCGATAGAGGTATTTTTCAACTAGAATTAGTTATAAGAACCTTTCGTTTTTTGTATTATGGTCGGAGTAATAGGTTCTGAATCTTTTAAGCCGACTTCAAAATAATTCTGGCAAAACCAACCGACTTCAGTAAAAGAGCCAATTGAACAGAGTGCATAACTGACGCAACCACGACCATTTTTAAATCTCAAAATATATTTCCATTTTAATTTAATGGTTTCATATAAAATTAAAACATGTTGTACGGAATTTTAGAATTTTTAATAAAAAAAACTTGAAATGTTTTACACATCATTGACGAAAATCCCCAACTGATCCATTGAAGATTATGACTAAAAGTATCATAGAGTAATTAACCTAGTTATTGAGGTTCAAACATTAAAGAGAAATATATACCCCTTGGACTGATAACATCCTTATCATTTTGAAGTCGGTTAAAAAGAAGTAGTTTATCAATTAGGTTTTATTTTCTTAATGTTTGAACCTCCATAGCTTTAATTTATTAATTAAGTGGTTGCTTGCAGTTGTGGCCAATATATAAGTATATATTTTTTTAAATCGGTAAAAAATTTTCCTGAACATCCGGCGCAGATTATTAAATAATTCTGTAATTTATTGATAATTTTTTTTTTGTAAATCAGGGGCAAATGTTTACCCTCAAATATTAATTCAATGGTCGGCAAAAAAAAGTCGGGAACAAGAACTTTGTTATGATTTTAATCGACTTCATTGTGCTAAATCTAAGCCAGTTTTTAGTTTTCATCTATCACATACAATTTTTTTGTAATCCACGTGGCTCATATGACCACTTATTGAAGGTGGCCAAGTTAATTTAATTCAATACAACTTGATAACGGTTTGTTAGATCTTAATCTACCAAACACCGGAAGATGTGGAAGAGAATTACCTTTGAGTAAGACGAAAAAATATATTTTTAATGCAAAATTTAATTTATTTTTAACGGCATATATTTTACATTTTTGTAATTAGTTTGAACTCCTAGGTGTGCTGGGAATAAAATAAGCTTTAAATAATGAAAACCTACGCAAAAATTTAGATTTTATTCACAACTAGCTGTGTTCGGTGTGCTTCGCTGCCCAACCGTGTTGTAAAATAAAAGCATCACTTATTATAAGTATAAATAATTGATTATTCTATCCTTTTTGTGAAATTTCATTACAACTTAAGAAATAACAAACTTAATTTAAAGCAATTTTGGTAGAAGTTGAGTTTTGATCTTAAAGTAACACACGCCGAATTTAAAAAAAATTCTGTGCATTAGGCGGACAGGTATGTTAATATTTTATTTGTATGGGGTACCCGTTCCCCTCGTCCTACCAACAAAGTATTTTGCTGGAAGTTGCGTTTTGTTCATAAAGTAATACACGCCGAATTTTAAATTATTCTGTGCTTTAGTTGCACAGATATACGAGGTTTGTTCAAAACAAAAGGTGAAGTTTGAATTTTTTTGAAAAGTATTTATTTATTCATCAATATACATTTTGTCCCCTTCGTATTAATTCCCCTATGATATAATGCAGTTGCATACAGCCCTTCTTCCAATCCAAGAATCACTTCTGAAATACGGTTTTCAGTATGGCCATTAGCTCCTTCTTCGATTCTGGCTTTATCTCATCAATTGTGGCAAAACGCTATCCTTTCATTGGTCTCTTCAGTTTTGAGAAATAAGTTGTAATAACGGCCCTTACAGTTTAAAGTTCGTAAATCTTATTAGTCAAAATACACTTAAGTTTAAAAATTAAACCAAAAAAGTTTGGCTTAAGCAGAACAAACAAATCAGGAGATTGGACATTGTAGGATGTAATTCGCTGGCAATGTTTAATATACATATGGTGAAAAATAAATATATAAAAAATTCCCCAGCTAGCATCCAATTAGTAGTGAGAAGTCGCGTATTCTATTTGTGTGTAATGGTGTATAAATGGAATAAGTAATCACGTTCAACAAAGCTACCTGACAAGTAATGAAATTATTTGCACAATACTGAAGAGGTTTTGTGGCTTCTACTGAAAACTACGTTTGATCTATTCGGCCAGTGTAGTTTAAATCTAAAGGAATGTTTATATATTAAAGTTTTCCTTTGTTGCTCGAAATATGTTAACAACAATGTCTATTTAATATATCTCCGATTATTAGCATTTAAGAACTTTAGCCTTTATAAATATTAACATTAATAAAAAAAAGCAGTTCGTGGTAATTAAAATTTATATACATATTAATATTTTATTTGTATGGGGGTTGCCCGTTCCCCTCGTCCTGCCACTCCAAAATTTTGCTGGAAGTTGCGTTTTGTTCATAAAGTAACACACGCAGAAATTTAAATTATTCTGTGCTTTAGTTGCACAGATATATGAATATTAATATTTTATTTGTATGGTGGTGGGGTGCACCCCCTCCCCCCACGAATTAAAAAAAAAAACTATTTTACTTTCCCTGTCATCTGGTTCCAATTTCAAGACGATCGGACTAGCTGTTTGGCTTCCTATAAGGTACATACAAACAGACAAACTGATAAGCAGACAAACGAACATACACAAAAAATAATTATTACAAGTGATGCTTTTATTTCACAACACGTTTGGGCAGCGAAGCGCACCAGACACAGCTAGTAACATTATAAAATATGTATGTACATGCATTTAGCTAATCCTACTGCAAATTTTATTTGGAACTACTAAGAAACGAAACAAATCGTATATATATAAATTTAATTCATTAAGAAAACAAAAAAATAAAAAATAAAACGAAGATCTGTCTTAAAAAACGAAAACTTACAGATCTATGCCGCCGATGGGTCCTGAATGCCGAACGTTGGCGTGTTAAAGAGGCATGTCGTACCTATATATGTATTTATAATTATACAAAGAAATTTATAAGAAATGTATAAATAAAATATAATAATAATAACAATAATTGTTGGTAGGTACAAATATTATAAAATTTAATTGTGTAATTGTTAATTTAATGGGAATTAATAATATAAGCATCTGTGTGTGACGTGCCAAAAGTCAGGTTTCGTTTTTTGTCACACATCGACTTTGTGTCGTCTATGCTTTCTTAACTTAATATTAACAAGTAATAATAAGTCATAATGAAATCACGGCAACTAAAAATATCCAGCATATAAATTTGAAATTAGATGAAAATTTTGAAAACCGTTATACAACGCCATCTGGTGCCAAATTAAAGGACACACCAACCTATGCTACAACTCTGTTGGTCAGTTACAGTTGATATATTACGAATAATGTAGAGACGACTCGTGTGCAAACACGACACATACAAATGTTTATATTAGTATATAATTGGTAGATGAAGATTTGATTTGCAAATTGTGAGTCAGACATTCTTTGGCCGGCTACTTAGAATTTTATTCAATTTAATTTAGCTAGCCAAGCAAAAGTAAAGTACTGGATGAGAATATTATTCATCCACCTTCTACGGAAGCAATCTCTCTGCCGTGACTTGCTTTCGTCTTTGTCCTTCAGACTAGAACTTTGTTCGCTCTGAAGTGGGAGAAACGGACTGCTGAGAGTGTCACTACCATACTGCGATTCCCACACTACCCTCCACGACTGGCAACGACGCTGGGCATGGTTTTACACCGAACGTCAGCACGCTGAGGCTGAAGAGAATATTCTTCCCTCAGTGGCAGCGACTTGACGCTCAGGTGATCAGACGATCACGGCGCTGGACAGAATATTATTCGTCTGTTGCATGATAGTCTTAAAGATATCTACGACTGCGTGGTATGGTGTACGAGAGAGAGAAATCAAAGTACGAGGTTGCGGAGAGGGTATTGCCTTTAGCTTGGTGTCAGAAGTTAAGAGAAACAACTTGATTAAGAGATTTGTAAATTAAATGTGTTCTGTTAAGCAAGAGAAATTAAGTGTATTTTACTTTTTCATCGGAAAACCAATACAAATAAAGCGCCTATTAGATGATCATACTTGGTATGTAAACATGGTGTGATGGCATGCCATAATTTTAAAGGAGTTTATTGAAACTTATGAAAGTTTGCCCGAATTGTGGCAGATAAAAAGTAAAATATACCACATTAAACCCGTTTACTATAAGGCTTATAAAAAATTATAAGAAAAATTTAAAACAGTTGAGCCAGAAGCAACAATTGGAGTTGTTAAAAAAAATTAAATAAATTGCGTTGCTGTTACAGACGCGAGTAGAAAAAAAAAATAAATAAAACGAGCAGTTAGGAGCTTCACGCGCCATTATAAACATAAACTTCACCATTCAGTATTTGCTTTAATAATGATGTTTGACATCTTGGTATGATAGTCTAATAACAAAACACTCTCTCTCATCAAACCATGTTCACATACCAAGTATGACCGTCTAATAGCCGCTTAATTGCAACGAACCTTGGCAGCCGAGAGCTTACCTCAGCATAAGGCGAAAACGCTTCGTTACATTTTTTTTTTTTAATTAGGACCAGCACTCAGGGGATGACCCCTACGTATGCAGTGCACTGTGCCGGAACTCAGGGAGAGTGATAGGGTAAAGAAGATAGATGTTGAAAACTTAGAAGACTTAACTCTTTCACAACTCTGCTTTGCGCGTTATGTTAATTTTTAAGGCAGAGTGTGGCGCCTCCGGTGTTAATAATCGAATAATTGAAAACACATATTGCTACAGTGTAACAAATTCTCTTATTTTAAATTAAATCGCACCAGACAATTTTTCTATTTTCCATATTCCTTTATTTTTAGCGAATGCCGAAAATGGTAATCCTTTGACCGAGAAAAGGTAGGTAAATATTTTATAAAATAATTGCGACTTTTTTCCAAAAAAAAAACATTTTAAACGGAATTGTACTGAAATTTTAATATCAAATTAAAAAATGTTACTACAATGATGGAATAAGACTTTGCTTAGAACAATGAACTTAATTAACCATCCAAAAGCATGAACAACTTCAGCGACATCATAATAAATAAGAGTTTTAAGCCTATTTACCTCATATGTATGTAAATAAAAGCGCATTTGTTGAGGTATTATGAAATTTATAAACTTTTTCAATTCAGATTTAACTCTCGCAGTGTACAGACGCGTTGTATAATCGCCCCAACTGAATATTAAAAATTATCAAACTTTCGAAGTCAATAAAAATACAAAAACAAAACATTAATTAAATAGTTATTATATTGGTTTTATTTTATTGTTTGCTTGTGTGTAATATACATAAAAATTTGCACTCACAAACTCATATAAGTGAACAAAAAAAAGAGAACTCTAAATGAGTTCATCTGCTGCCAACAACAACAATAAACCTACAAGCAGTAGGAATGTTTATTTAACTTTGGTTGCTGATGACGACAATAAAAAAATGAATTAAACACAATCCTGAATTCTACACAAAACACAACTACTCCTACGCGATCATGCTCTCCGTACATGTTATATAGTGATCAAGAAGCAACAACAATTGCACCTATTAGCAAACTTGTCAGCTAGGCTGTACAAACAAACAAACAATAAATACCCAGGTGACCAACGTGCACAAAATTGTAAATGCAGTGAGTGAAAATAGTGATAAAAAAAATCCAAACTGGTATGGACAGATACATAACCGTGCTAAAAAGGGGAAGAAGTCTAATCAGTTGAAATAGCGTCAACGGCGAAAATGCCCAAAGATGGGAAAAATAATATTAAACATTCTGAAAATCGTTTTGCGATTTTGAATGAACAAGTCGATGAAGACACAAGTACAACAAGGTCCACTAAACCACCGCCGATATATTTAAGTGAACAGAACTCCAACTTTTTGGTAAAAAGCCTTATCTCATTAATTGGAGAAAATGATTTCTATGTAACTCCAATTAAGCGTGGCAAAATCAACGAAACTAAAATTCAGGTAATACGAGAAAATAATTACAGGAAAATTATCTCAGATTTTGAGACTAAAAACAAAAACTTTTATACATATCAACTGAAGAGTGCTAAAGGCCTAACAGTAGTTATAAAAGGAATAGATTCAAGCGTGGATCCGGAAGAGGTAAAGTCTGGCGTTGAAAATAGTGGCTTCAAAGTGAAAAATGTTTCAAACATTAAAAACAGGGAAAAAATTCCCCAACCTATTTTTAGAGTCGAGCTACAGCCAGGCGACTTGAAAATTAAAAAAAATGAATCGCACCCAATCTATAGCTTAAAATACTTGTTGCATCGAAGAGTTACCGTTGAGATGCCACATAAAAAAACTGGACCAATGCATGAACTGTCAAGAATTTGGCCATACCAAAACTTATTGCAAGTTGCCTACCGTTTGCGTTGTATGTGGCGAGTTACACAGTACCGCTAATTGTGACAAAATAAAAGGTGATACCAAAGCAAAAAAAAATGTGGTAACTGCGGCGGAAACCACACTGCCAACTATAGGGGCTGCCCTCTTTATTTTCTTTTTAAAAATTCGTCGAACAGAAAAACAAATGCTACTCCCGCTCAGCCCAACACTCCTTTAAACTACCCACAGTTACCTCAACCGTCGTCTAGCCATAATCAATACTCAAATGTTTTAAAGTCTAACACGACTCTTACTCAACAAAAACCTAATAGTCAATTTTCATACGCTAATATTTTAAAAAGTAACCAGATTCCGGCGAAAAAAACTGTACAAGTAAATCAAGAATCAGGGCATCATTTTAGTGGTATTGAAGCCTCGATAGAGATCCTAATACAAACAGTAAATACATTTACTCTCAACATGTCCTGTATGATGCAGGAAATGTTGAAAATGCAGTCTACCTTGTTACAGGCTGTATTGAAAACACCATGAACTTAAGAATCTGTTTTTGGAACGCAAACGGCATCTGCCAACATGAAAATGAAATTGAATATTTTCTTCTGGATAAACAAATCGATGTTATGCTTATCTCAGAAACTCACTTGACGTCCCGAAGCTATTTTCGAATTAGTGGATATAATTTCTACGACACCAAGGATCCTCAAGGTAGAGCTTGTGGTGGCTCTGGAATCCTAATAAAAACTCGACTAAAACACTACCTACTAAATGACCTTCGTGAAGATTATCTTCAATCAACGAACATCTGCATTGAAAATTTTTATCATAAGCTTGTGATATCATCTGTTTACTCTCCTCCCAGGTTTTTCATTTCAGAGAGTCAATATACCGCATTTTATACAACACTGGGGTCCCGTTTTCTAGCAGCTAAACACACATTTTGGGGCTCACGTTTAATCAGTCCTAAGGGCCGTGTTTTGTTTGACACAATTTTAAAAATGGGTTTGAATGTAGTTTGAAGTGGTCAGCCAACATATTGGCCAACGTATCGTCAAAAAATTCCTGATGTTATCGACTTTGGGATTATGAAAGGCGTGCCCAACGAAATGATTGAAGTAGAAGCATCTTTGGATTTGTCTTCAGATCACTCGCCTATTATTATCACTATTTACTCGAATAAAACTGCAACTGATAAATCTGCACGTAGTAACTGGGTGAAATACAGAAAATATCTGAGAGCTCATTGCTCGGAAAGAATGCCGCTAAGAACACCCTCTGACATAGACGATTCCCCCAGGTTGTTTGAAGCGCACGTTAAACAAGCTGCTTTTAATGCTACTTCAAATAGAACAAATCAACAAGTGCGATTTAACAATATTTTTTTCTGTAGATATAGAAAGGCTATTGACTGAAAAACGGAGAGCTCGACGTGAATGGCAACGTTACAGATCGCCTCAGCTAAAATTACCAAGCAGCTTGGAAAAGTTTTGCAAACACAAAAACAGGTACCCATCAAAAATTTCTTCAACAGCTAGATGCAACACCACAAACAGATTATTCGCTGTGGCGTGCAGCCAGTGGATTTAAAAGGCCACTGATACGCAAACCTCCGTTACGAGCTTTGAATGGTGACTACACAAGAACTGATGGTGAAAAAGGTGCTCTTTTTGTTAAGCACTTAGAAAAAGTAATTACCCCCAATATTTCTTCTGATATTGTTGAACTTTGCCAGAAATACCGCTGAGATTTAACATTCTGGATATTGAAAAGGCTATTACTAGTCTTAATACCAGAAAAGCACCAGGTTTTTACTGCAGTTGCAAAATCTGAATTAATTACATTTTCGGATCAAATGAAAAGTGCGTAGATGTATAAAAAAATTCTTATAAAAAAATTTGTAAAATAAACGAAAAATCATTTTTATTTATGTGTACGTTCACATCGGGAAAACATTTAACGTAAAATATCAACATTTATTTGATCATAAAATACTGAGAATTAATTTTCCCAGAGGTAAAATCCTTATATTCTAAAAATCCGCGGAATAATTAAGGGTGAGGGAATATATGAATCATCTGTCTCTAAACGAAAGAGATCCGCAATTTAAATTTAATAAAATATAAATATAATGCTTTCATTAACAATAGCATTCCTGTGTGATGTGTTTTTGCTTAAAAATATAGGGGAAAGTAAAACCCACAGCATAGCAATTCACTCGGCGATAATACTTATACTGAAGAAGTGAAAAGAAAACTCATAGAGCGCAAGATGTGTTATGTATTTGATCAAATTTGATTCCATGTACTAAAATATTATAAATTTCATAATCAGCCCAATCACCAATATTCCCTAGGAATTTCTCTCCCACAGAAAATATTTTTCTCGAGAAAAAATTTATCCAATTATAAATTATTATATGTAAATTTTTTTTCCAATTTTATTATTTATTGAATCTTCAATTATAAATTGAAACATCAATAAGTTGTTCAAATCTTAAATCTAAATAATAAAAAATGTTAAATATATGTTTAGCCAATACTAGAATATTGCGCGCAAGTGGATTTGGGTGCAACTCAAGTTTTTTTACAATTTTTTTCGCGTGTTTTGAAAATACTGTCTTCACCAACGAAACATCAAGATCTTTCTGAATTCGATAATTTCTGACATACCAGGGGGCTGCTGTAATTGCACGTAGAATTTTATTTTGTCGCCTTTGAATTTTTTTCTACACTCGATGCTGAGGCAGTGCCCATAACTGGATTCCATAGGACCATATTATATGTAAATAAAAGGGAAAATTGAGAAATCTCATAGGAAGAATGGGAAAAGGGAAAAAACTCCCCGAAATTATTATTCATAATTGGGCTGAATATTATCTCAACAAATGCGCCTTCATTTACATATTATTTATTATGATGTCGCTGAAGTAGTTCACGCTTTTGGATGGCAATTCCTTAAACATTCGAGAAATACCACACTATGGCCGTTATTTAAGTTCATAGCCCCAAACAAATTCTTTTTCCATCACTGTATAACATTTTTTTAGTTTTATTTTAAAATTTTAGCACTGATTCTCTTTTCATGTTTAGAGAATACCTACTTTTTTCAAGGGGAAAATATTCCTATTTTCAAATTTCGTTTAAAATAAGGAAAAAGAGAAAAGAGAGAAATTTCTTAAGGAGATTTTATTTAGAATAGGGAACAGGGAGTAAGAAAAAATCTACCGGGGCATTGTTATTCATAATTGGGCTGTATATTTCTTAACAGACGATATTTACTTTGTCTTGTATCATTTTCTTAAATAATCTGGCAGGTTCTCCTTTGAATTTAATGCTTGATCTTGTTTGACAACGCGATAATTTTCACAACTGTGCGCAGTACTGAAAAGTTTTCTACTCACAGTGTTGCATTTGTAGTGTACACATGTCATACAACTTGCACAGAGGTAAATACCAACTTTAAGTGTGTAGCGCAACAAGCGATAATGTTACACATGTTGAAGTGTGGCAAAAGTTATTTGGAACAAATATTAAATTACAAAAATTACTGTGTGCAAGTTGATGACACATGAAAATTTAATTCAATTTAATTTTATGATATTTTATTTTTCTTTATTAATAAATTGAGTGATTTACAAATCACTCAATTCTAGATTATCATATAGATTCTCATAAGTAGTATTTAAGCTAGAATATTTTATAAATAAAATCAGACTTAAACTATCAACATAATTCGGCACTCGCTTGCCTTTGTTTTTAATTTAGTTTCAAGAATATTCTGGCAGTTCTTTTGAACGCCTAATTATTGGCTGGAACCCTTCCAGCTGTTTAAAATAAACCAAGGGCTATAGGGAAATAAAATATAAACATCCTTATTACTCCACATGGCGATCCTACCATAACATTCTCAAAACATTATTACACCGCATTCTTTCACTCTCCACATGGCGATCCTGCGGATTTCAAACTGATCCTGCGGATTTCGAACTGATCCTGCCGATTCCGACCAACCATACAAAAAAATTTATTATCAAAAATTTTATGATCCTGCAAAAATCTTACAATCCTGCGGATTTCGAACTGATCCTGCCGATTCCGACCAACCATACAAAAAAATTTATTATCAAAAATTTTATGATCCTGCAAAAATCTTACGATCCTGCGGATTTCGAACTGATCCTGCCGATTCGGACCAACCATAAAAAAAAAAAAAAAATTTTCAAAAATTTGTATGATCCTGCAAATAAAGATTTTTTTTCCTGCCGACACCACATAAAGATGATTTATTTACAATGTGTATTTACAATTCAAAAAGTAGAAGAGAAGAAAACCCAAAACGGACACAGTCGTAAAATTGTTTAAAAGTATTGTTTGATTAAAAATAAATTGTCCAGAATAAAGAATCCAGAAATTAAGAATTTGCTAGTAATAGAAAGTACCAATCATGACTCGTGGAAATCAACGTGACTTAGCCTGTCAAAAGAACACCAAAAATTTGGCTGAACAAAGCACTGACAATCTAAAACGACGTAAACACGTTTGGGTTTGGTTTATAAAAATCGCAAATGTAAGATGTTCTCTAGTTTCAATATTTTAAGTTTTGCTTAAATAATTTACAATTATACATACATACAAACTTAACTTAAAACAGCATTAAAATAATATAAACTATCAACATAAAAAAAAAAAAAAAAAAAAAAAATATACAAAAGAAATTGAATTATAAATACATACATACGTTAATTTTACTTGCAAATTAATTAATTGAATAAAAACAAATGGGAATTTAATGAAAGAATGAATATTCAACTGAAAACCTCTTGAATATTATTATTATATATATGTAGTTTAAAATATAAATTAATTATACATACATATATACATTTTTATTTATTTCTTAACATTTTTAACTTACACACAAATACACACAACTTCCAACATTCATGTACACATACTCTTTACTTAACCATCAACAAACCAAGTCTTCTTATTAAATAAATCAAGTTAAGATATTACAAGATATTATTAATTGAAATCATACAAACATTAAAATTATATCTAAATAGAGACAGACGGAATAATAGGGAGAGACTTCTTAAGAGAATACTTATGCAAAATAGATTACGAGACATTCACAATTTCTTTGTTTACCAATAATGAAACCATAATTCTGCCAATGCAACCAAAAGCATTCGACACATTAAAAATAACTATACCACCACGAACAGAAATCATACAACCATTGAAATTAAACCTTACAGAAGATTGCGTAATACTTAATAATGAATTAAAAAGCGGTATTTTTTTAAGTAATTCAATAGCACCAAAAAACGGAATGACACACATTAAAATTTTAAACACAACAAATGATACACAAATTTTACAGGGCGTTAAACTGCATACTGATCCACTAAAAAACTATGACATATTAAATTTCAACAATATAAACGACAACGAACGGTTCAACAAATTTTTGGATGACTTGAAATTAAAACATAATGACATACATATAAAGAAAATAAAGAGACAAATAAAGAATATAATGAGGCAAATAATAAAGAACATAATGAGGCAAATAACAATTTTAGTGAAACACGTGTAGAAGAAAAGAGTATGGAAAAATGTAATTCTCGGAAGCCTGATCAACTTCAAATATGGGAATGCACATCCATAAGTGATATAAAAAATATTCAGAAATTGCAATTTAATAGATTTGAAAACATAAAAGAAGTCGACATATATATTGAAAATAATATTGTGCACATTGGACATAATGATAATTCATCGAAACCAGTTTCGACCTGAAGAAATTGTGTACCCAAAATAAGAATGCTATGAATATAGGATGTAACGATAATTCATCGAAACAAGATTCGATTATGAAGAAGTTACATACCAAAAATATACATGATAATAATATGCATGCAAGATTCAGCGATAACTCAGCGAAACTAGATTCGATACTGAGAAAACTGATATCAAAAATGAGTAAAGAAAATATAAAAGAATTAGCGCTAGCAAATAACGATAAAATATTTAAAGTATATACGAAAGAAGAATTAAAAGAAGCATATGCAAAGATAAAAATAAATAACAAAAGTCCTCAACTAAAAATATTAATATACAATGCCCCAAAAAGAATAACAGATGATATTCTAAAATATAAACTAATTGACGAATTCCACAATACCACACACGCAGGCCTCTTAGGAATAAGAAAAACAATTATTAAACTTAAACAGCGATACATTTGGAAAAACATGAATAAAATGGTAAAGAAGTTTGTATCATACTGCGACAATTGTAACAAAAATAAACAAAAAAAAAAACACATAAAAGAACCACTTACACTAACTAACACACCAAACAATAATTAAGTACACAATAAACACTAAAAATTTTAAGAATACTATTTTAAAAATTATAAAAATATTAAATACTACATTAAGAATTATGTAAATTATAAAATTATAACTATATTAAGAATTACTTTGTAAAACTATAACATATGTAAATAGAAATTAAGAATTATTTTACAAATATTGTCAGTACTATGAATATCAAGAAAAATCAATCCCCTAATTTTTCTCTTAGCGGTGAGGGTGTAGTGTACACATGTCATACAACTTGCACAGAGGTAAATACCAACTTTAAGTGTGTAGCGCAACAAGCGATAATGTTACACATGTTGAAGTGTGGCAAAAGTTATTTGGAACAAATATTAAATTACAAAAATTACTGTGTGCAAGTTGATGACATATGAAAATTTAATTCAATTTAATTTTATGATATTTTATTTTTCTTTATTAATAAATTGAGTGATTTGTAAATTCTAGATTATCATATAGATTCTCATAAGTAGTATTTAAGCTAGAATATTTTATAAATAAAATCAGACTTAAACTATCAACATAATTCGGCACTCGCTTGCCTTTGTTTTTAATTTAGTTTCAAGAATATTCTGGCAGTTCTTTTGAACGCCTAGTTATTAGCTGGAACCCTTCCAGCTGTTTAAAATAAACCAAGGGCTATAGGGAAATAAAATATAAACATCCTTATTACTCCACATGGCGATCCTACCATAACATTCTCAAAACATTATTACACCACATCCTTTCACTCTCCACACATTTGATGTTAGTCTATAATTTTATTTTGTAACAATATGTAACCTTTTGTTTTCACTGATGGATTGATGTAGGTTCAGAACGTAACTGATGCCACTTATGTTTAAAATGTTTGTTAAACTTGTTTTCACAACGTATGACTTCTTTATCATATTTCCACCATAAAGAATTTCAAAAATCTTCTTGCCACGTAGGAGTTCATTTGCAAGGAGGCCCATGTAAAGTTTTTATGTGATCATCTGTAAATATAAAACTGGATAATATGTTTTGTTATTTAATTCGATTAGGATTATGATTCGATAGGATAGGCCAACAACTCTCAATATACTGTCGGAGTTCAATTGATCGTCTTACACATATTTACTGTTTCAGCTTGGTTACATTGGTTTTGAGCCATGCTCTTAGTGCGATATTTTATTAGCAGTGCAGTTAGTCGGCAGGATTTTCACTAGATGATATATACTTCCACTGTTTGAAAATCTCTGGATCTCGCCCACTATATTACCTTTATAAACTGTCCATATTGAAGATTCAAAATCATATCCAACACAATCAATCTTGTGTTTGAATAATAATTGTTTTTTAATAATTCAGATAAAAGTTAAATACATCATTATTCAAGTCTTCGCATTTGGCTGATAGCCTTTTAAGCGGTGGGCGCAAACCTTTGTTTTTTTTAGCTTGTGTGGGATTAATACAGGAACAGGAATTATCATCAGTGACCTTTACATAAAGTACTGCCAAAAAACTGCCGTGGATGCATCACTAAATCAATGTAATTAATTTTTATTTGTTTTAATAATCGGGTACATCTTCGTATTTTTATTGTTTCCAAATCCTTCATGATATTAAAGATTAGATTCCAGCCACTTGGAGATTCTGGCAAACAAGAAACTCGACTTCAATACCAGGACGAAACTATGCAAAAGCTTAAAAGCCGTTATATTCATTTCTAGTTTATATATTTCACTCCCACGATAGATTAAAGTTCTATATTTTAAATCGGCCCATAAATAGCGGATTTATAAATAATAAATTGTTCAATAAATTGACGAGTTATGCCAATTTTTTAAAATTTTATTTCAAAACAAAACTGCTTAAAACAAAACAGCTGACTGTGCAAGATCGTTATTACCTGTCCCGCAACAGTAATATCCCCCGTCTTATTAGAATAAAGCAGTTCTATTCCCGGCAAAATAAATTCCCCGATTATTCATAATTGGACATAAAAATTTTCGACACAATAACGAAACTGAAAGTTGGAAACTGAAGTTGCCAGCAAACCTTTTTTATTGACAATAACACTGTGATAGTCGAAAAAATGAACTTCGATAAATCCTTTTCGAACTATTAGGGGGGAGTGCCCTAAGTGCGAAAGTACATTTGGAAGTGTCAGATTGGCTCCAGTTTTTGAGAAATCGTTATATATCCATTTTTCATGGGTGCTCTTACTTTATTTATTAATGTTGTTTGACTTCTATCTGCTAAATAAGTTTGGAACTACATAAGTTCTCTATTCTGTTCTCTATATGGGCAAGGCCACGAAAAATGAAACCACATAGATTTTTTTTTCTGTCACAAAGCCCAAATTTTTTTTACATTTGAAATGCCAAATACGAGGGCGGTTCGGAAACTTCTTAGTCTATCAATGAAAGAGAATAGTTAGTTTTTCAAATATGTTTTTATTTTTCAATATAATCTCCTGAAACTTCAATACACTTAGTCCAACACTTTTCTAGCAATTCTATCCCTTGATTAAAATAGTTTTCCTCAAGGTCTTCAAAATAGTGGTTTACAACTGTAATTGCATCTTCATTTGAGGTAAAACGCTTGCCAGCAAGGAATTTTTTTAGATTTGGGAACAGGTAAAAGTCACTGGGAGCTAAATCAGGAGAATAAGGTGGGTGGTCAAGCAACTCGTACTTTAATTCGTTGATTTTAGCCATTGTTAAAACTCTCTTGTGCGCTGGTGCGTTGTCTTGATGAAAAATAATTTTTTTGTGTTGTAAGCCAGGACGTTTTTCTCGAATTTGTACATTTAATTGATCCAAAAGGTTGCAATAGTACTCTGAATTTATTGTTTTACCCTTTTCCAGATAGTCAATCAATAAAATACCTTTGAAGTCCCAAAAAACCATTGCCATAACCTTATCAGCCGATTAAATTGTTTTTGCCTTCTTTGGGGCACTTCCTCCAGCTTCAGTCCATTGTTTGGATTGTTCTTTTGTCTCTGGAGTATAGTGGTGGATCCATGTCTCATCAACAGTTATGAAACGACGCTTAAAATCCATTTTATTTCGCTTAAAACGATCCCAACAAGCTTAAGAAATGTTCATTCTTATGCGTTTTTGGTCGACTGTTAACAAATGTGGCACCCATCTTGCAGAAAGCATTTTCATCTGTAGTTCTTCATGCAAAATTAAATGGACTCGATCATTTGAGATGCCCATGATATTAGCTATTTCACGCACTTTTATTCGTCGATCATTTAATACCATATCATGCACTTTGGCTACAATTTCTGTTGTTGTTGCTGTCTTTGGACGTCCACTACGTGGTTCATCTTCAATGCTTGTACGACCACGTTAAAATTCAGCAACCCAATTTTTTACTGTTGCATATGAAGGAGCGCTTTCACCTAACACATTCACCATATCATTATGAATTTCTTGTCCCGATAAACCTTTTTTATGTAAATATTTAATGACACCACGCATTTCTAATTTTTCCATTGTAAAAAAATCGCGGATGCGTCTTTTGTGAACACCTGTTTCTATATGAAGGAGTTGCCAGATCGAAACAAAATTTAACATGTGTTCATAGCAGAGATGGAAGTTTCCAAAACACTTAACTTTTTTCTGTTTATACCGCGCTTTTTGTGCTAGGCTAAGAAGTTTCCGAACCGCCCTCGTATGTATAGAGTATGGCTGCACTATATGCCAGTGCAAAATTTGTGTCTGATTTGACATTTTACATTCTTTTTATAAGTGGCACGTGCAAGGCGTAGTTGGAAAATATAACAATGTCGGCGAAAAAGGTAAATTTTGTTGTTATTTTTTGTACTGCAAATGATTACTTTTTTTGGATAGAATATAAATCAAACTATTGATTAGCAAGTAAATTTGTGTACAAAGCTTGGCCTTTGGACCAATTAGGGCTTAAAGTAATCAGCCGCAAATAAATGGTGATGTTACTGACAAATTTTTATAAAATGTTTTTTATGCAACACCTAATTAAAAACGAGGTTGGATGGATGTCCTGATTTTTTTTTGAGTATTTTTGAAGTACTTTCATAATCAATGCTTAAATGAAGCGTTATTTGCATACAGCAGGGTATTTTTGCAAAAAAAGATTGCGTGACGTTACTGACGGATTTTTTTTACAATTTTTTGCTTAATAATTTGGTTTTTAATTGATAGACTCCGTACCAAATCCGTACCATTGGGGACGAAATAGTAGCTTATACTACTTCTCAGCAAGGATACAATTAAAATTTCTTTTTTTTTTTTGTGATATTTTATGTTTATTTATGTTTAAAAAAAACTACAACAATTAACAAGACTTATAATAATGTGTTCTTATTTTACTGAGTGTCTGGCTTTAGTTCAAAATACTGAAACACAATTTTTATCACCATTTAGGAAGAAATTGCACAAATTAGACGTTTTTCGTAGTAAATAGCCGCTAAAGCTGAAGAGTAGGGAAAATTTACAAATTTTCATTTTAATGATGCAAAACTGGTCAAAAACCAATTTTAACCCTCAAGCTATACACATCTTTGAAGAGATAATTTAATTAACTAACACTCTATCATACAAAAATCAGCTCTAAAGGGCAAGTCCGATTTACTACAATTTTTAAGCTAATTGCATAGCTTCTATCGCGGGCTTGGAGGCCACCGAATCAAGAAATTTTTAAACGTTTGTTTCTTAAGTCTTATGTTTTTGCAACGAAAAAACCTGGAAAAAATCTGTCAAAAATCTGTCATTTGTTTTGAAAGGAAAAAACCTGGAACTAAGTTTGTTTTCTAAGTCTTTTGTGTTGTTAAGTATTTAAATCGCCCAATGTATGTTAACCCCTAAAGTATGCTATTGATTAACATTAACATTTGATATCATATTGATATCATTAGCATACAGTATTGCCAGAATAACAAAGGAGTTATTAAACAAAACGTAATAATATAATTGCATAAGTTGATAAAAAATGCTGTGCAATAGCTTTACCGCGGAAGTCCCCGAGTGCCACATGTCTTTTTTTATGAGATTCGTGCGAAAAGTATTTTTGTCTTAATATCTCCCCAGGGTTGCATCTTAAAACTCCTCTACTATGATTTTTGGGCCGTTTAGGGTCCCTCTATTAACCCAAGAAAAAAAAAGACCCGACAATCCTAACGAAATTCGTACGTGTGACGTTACTGACATTTTACGTCACGTTACTGACACTGCTTTTATGTCATTTACGTGATTAAAACATAAAATTTTAAGCCCACCTTTTGGATAAAAATCATCTTTCATTCTTCCTTTTTAACATACTGGGCAATAGTAAACATGAACTCTTTTCAATTAGCTCATTTTTACACAAACGTTCAGTAACTTCCAAACACACTTCCAAAATCCGGTGACGTTACTGACGGCTTAAAATGGTCATAACGAGATACAGCAAAATTGTCTGCGTATGATTATGACGAGAACTTTCATGTGCAGCTCTCAAGTTGGGAGAAATAGTTGTATTTTTTAAAGATATTGACCAAAATATGTATACGAGCGTGACGTTACTGACGGTGGCCTTGCCCATATGTATGATATATAACTTTTTTAGCAGTATTTCTATGGTTTCGAATGATTTTTTTAAATCAAGGAAAATCGCCAAAATGTTGTTCCTTTTATCTATTTTTTCCATCTGCTTGCGACATAATTAACTGCTGTTTCACATGAAAAACTTTTCGGAATCCTGACTGATCTTTCGATATTATGTCATTATCTTTTAGATATTCTTCCAATTGTATTTTTACCACTTTTTCCAGTATTTATTCTCCTGTTGTTAGCATATTTATTGGTCGATATTCTTCACTAAATTTCGTCTTATTCACTTTTTCTATTGGAATAACCATCGATTCTTTAAATTTTGTGGAAAAGCCCCTGCATCAAGTGATTCGTTTATTATGTTCAGCAATACGTTGCCTGTTATTTATTTATTTTATTTTTTATTTATTTATTTATCCATTTGTAATACATGTAGCCTTTTGGCCAATAAAATTATATTACAATGTTAATATTAAGAACAAGCCATTAAATAAGAACTTAAGATAATTACATATTATAATAAAGATAACAACTTACATTTAGATAAGGTACCATAACAAAGATGTGATAATTTATGATAGAACATGAAGAACATCCTAACAGATATATGGTGTAAATAAAACACAAGCCATAAAGCAGGAAAAAAAAAGAAATGTGAAAAATTCGTAAACATTAGTAGTGATTAGCATTAAATAACTCCAAAAGCATACGCTTAAAAATTCCAACGGAGTAAGAGAAAGAACGGAAAATTCTAGGTAGTGCATTCCACAACCGTACAACTCGCACAACAAAAGACAGCTCATATAGTGCATTATAGATGCGAGGAATATAGATTTGGGGTCTTCTGGAAGATCTTAAAAATGATATCATCTGTACCAAATTATCAGGGCATTGAAATTTAACCATTCTGTAGAGATATATTAACAGACGAAATTTAAGATAATCATCAAATTTCAGATTTAGGTATTGTTTCAGGTGAATGGACACATGCGCTCTTAAACGAAGTCCGTAAACAAATCTCACTACTTTGTCAATCATTGATTTAATTCTTTTCCTATTTCCCAGATTGAATCCAGAATAGACTTCCAAACAGTAGTTTATACGTGACATTATAAGGGCATTTGTAACAGTTTTTTTAACGTGTAGAGGCAAATATAAATTAAGTCGGTATAATCTACGTAGAGTTGCAACCACTTTATTAGATAGGCCATCAATATGGCCTCCAAAAGATAATTTGTCATCAATAATGACCCCAAGACTCTTTAGACTACTAACTATTTCAACTACTGAATCGAAGCACCAAAGATTAAGGCTTTTGTTTTATCTGGGTTCACATGAAGATGATTTTCAGTCATCCAGTGGTTTACAACAGATAACTCCTAGTTTATTGTGTGCTGAAAGGCGTAGGAACGTAGAATATCCCCTGTCCAAAGCAGCTGTATATCATCCGCAAAAGCCAAAGCTCTACAATTAATATCATTTATGTAATCAAAAAAATCATTTAGGAAAATAGTGAACAGGATCGGTCCAAGCACTGAACCCTGGGGAACGCCAGAATTAACATATCTTAGATTTGACATTGTACCATTGACATAGACGTATTGTTTACGATTACTGAGATAAGGCCATATTAAGCGGCACGCGGTTTTAGAAAATTTGTAAATCGTATTTAGCTTATACACAAGACTTAAGTGTTTAACCTGATCAAAAGCCTTGGATAGGTCAATTGATACTAAAACACTAACATTTCCTCTATTTAAGGCTTCTCTTATCATGTCAGTCAGTTCGGTCTGTAGATGGCTAGTGTTGCGTCCCGGACGAAAGCCGTACTGGCATCTGCTTATCAGTCTATAGCTGTCTAAGAAACTCAGCATCTGCACCTTCATAACATTTTCCACCACTTTAGAGAAAATAGGCAAAATGCTAATTGGCCTCAAATTGTCTATAGACATACAGCCTCCTTTCTTGGGAATTGGAAGAATGCGAGCGATCTTCCAGTCAGTAGGGAAGGTGGAGAATGTGGAGGATGTTATTGACCCAATACAGTAGATGTCTGCTAATGTAGAGATAGACAATTTTAATTAGACTTTGAGATATACCATCAGCACCAATAGCAGTAGATTTAACTCTGCACAAGGAGCTGAATAACTCACACTCAGTAATATTATTAAAGGTAAAACTATCAGAAACGGTGAAATCGTTGGTTAAAATGGGTTCATTATCGACCGCATTAAATTGATTGTTAATAAAGTGATCATTAATATCATCGGCATTGGTATTAATAGAAGATGAAGTTCCGGTTTCAGTTACCGCACCGGTGCTGCGCAGTTTATCCCACATTTGTTTTGTATCGCAACCTTGAAAGATTCGTCTCCCGTATTCGGATTTCTGCTTCCTGATCAAAGACTTAGTCCGTTTTCGTAGCAGACGATAAACTTCCCATTTGCCATCATTTCTTTCCCTATAGTAATCTCTCAAAGCAATGCCTGTCAAGGATCTATAGTAATTAATATGATTAGAAAATCTAAGTGCATTTTGTTGCTTAGAGCGTGTAATCCGTTTCAGAGGTACATAATGTAGCAGGTCATTGAAAATACAGTTAAAGAAGTAGTGCATTTCATCAAAATTATTAGTTTGGTAAAGTAGAGTAAAATCAACATTATTTAGATAATTTTCCAATCCTGCCCTGTCAATATTCCTATAAGCCCTGGTATAACTAGTGCAGTTTTGGCGTGATATATTCATGGGAATGGAGGCACATATCATTGGATGGTGCGAAAAAAAGGGAAGCTGGAATTGTACTGAAGTGAGCATTCTCATATTCTGACTCACTAAAAAATAGTCGATAAGAGAAGTAGAGTCGTGGAATGAGTCATAATACGTAGTAATACAATTATGATGACAACTTAAAGCAAGACGCCTACATATCATATTCATTCTATTCGATTTAGCAAGTTCAAATAAATTGTTATTAAAATCGCCAACAACAATAACATCAGGATAACGCACAAGTACGTCACTAAACGATTGTTCAAATGCTTCCAAGTCTCATCTGGGAAGATAAACCACACCTATTAGTAAAGTATTCAAGCCAGAAGCAATTTCCACAAAAAGCCCTTCACAAGAAGGATGTTCAGTATATCTATCAATACACCTAAAACTAATCCCTTCAGCAATATACATTGCAACCACACCCCCTCTGGAACCCGACTGACGATCACTTCTACATATGACGTATCCAGGAATACAAACAGCTTGCTCTAAGACAATACAGTTCACCCATGTCTCGGTGATACAGAGAATATCAAGTGGTTTATTTCTAAGAAAAGAATGAAGTTCATCGAGCTTGTGAGATCTGTTGGACGGACAAAGACTTTGAGCATTAATATGATCAATCTTTAAATTATGCGAGTCATTTATAAAAGCATCGTCTAGACATTCGTCACCCATAATTGGGCCTAAGTTTACATTAGAACTCATAGTATTAAATTTATCAATAAAGCGGTAAGGATGTTAAATGTGAATGTAAAATAATAATTCAAAAGGAAAAAATTTATAATTCAAAATTGATATTTTTCAAAAAAAAAAAAAAAAAACAAAAACCAATTATGCTATCAACAGTTTGCCAAAGAAATAGCACAAAAGAAAAATAAAAAGTTGCACAACGTTTGCAACTGGCAGCACTGCCAGAGTACCAGTGACTACGCATTTGATGTCAAAGAAGCTAATCATCCAGACAATCATGCCTATCACGGCCCCTTATTTATTTATTTATTAGTTTAATAAAGAGATTAAAAGCTATCGCTGTCGAAAAAATACAAGACTGTGATGCAGATGATTGGGAAAAAAATATCCATGTATTGGCGAACTGGTTTCAATACAAGACAGCATCATCAGGTGCAAACGTAGAGTGAATGAGTAATTATATAAATTCAGGTAAATAATAACCAAATATCATTTAAATAAAGAAAAACATACCAAAAAGCAAAAACAATATCACTTAATTAGTTAGGAACCACACAGTTTGGAGCATTGTTCATAGTCTAGCATCTGTTCTTTTCTATCCTGTAGCTTGATTTTAGCTAGGGGAACATCTCTGTTTATTATTCGGAACCATAGAATTATGTTGCTTTTACGCAGGGAATGACATAGAGACTGCAATTTAGTTGCGGCTGTTGTGAGGTTGCCGTTCAAGTACACTCTAGCAGTAATGCAGTCTTGATGATATTACACAACTGGAGCTTGGGTTCCTTGAAGTAGGCTCTCATGATTTCATCTCTCATAAACACACTGCTGAATTTAACCAAAACAGATTTGCCTTGCTGCAAATACAGGCAATGGCATATGTCTTTTTTATCAGCGGCAATTTTGTAATGCTTGCATATCGTCATGACAGGAGCGATTAGATAATTTATGCCAGTGGGCAATCCAGAGATGATGATGTCGGTTGGCGGGAGAGTACAGTCCACCCGAATATTTTTCCCCAGCACTCGCCTCAACGTTCTTTATGTTTTCTTTAACGGATTCTATGTTTTTCTGAAAATCATTAACAGCAGTACCGAGTTCCGCACGAAGTTTCGAGACAGACGTTTCAATCAGGGATTTCAGTGCTTTATGTTCAGAGCGCAATTCAGCCGCAAAATTACCGAAACTACTCTCGAACTTTCTGTCTATTTTGTCAATTTGCTCCAAATATTTTTTAAAAGTGGAATCATCATCTTTTGTAGGACTAGTGCTGCAACGTGGACAATTAAATTTGATGCAGTCGTTCACTCCCATAAGGTCATATAAATTATTAGAAATCTTCGCACACACCGTGTGAATCCAAGCATTACATAGGTTACATTTAGCCGCCTTTTCAGCCTCCGTAACCTTCTTGGAAAACACACCACATTTAACAGCAGGGGGCATTATGTATGAATAGATATAGTACTCACAAGGAAGTGTGTATGTATGTGTAGGCAAGAACAGTAGATTCCAAGTTACAGTGATAGCAAACACTTATTCCAGTATATTGGTAAAAAGAAGCTCTATACTCCAAAAGATGGCAAAACAATGGTGCTGGTAGGTTACAGGATATCATTCGTATATTCGCAAATAGTATAGCCACTTTTAGGTTATGTATGTATGCACTTATGTATATACTGTTCAGATAGATGTTACAGGTATACAGATGTTGAATGTGCTTGTAAATAAAAAGGGGCGTTCAAAAGTATTATATATAATTATTTGCGCCACACCAGGTATAAAGTTATATATGTATATGTAAAGGCAACAGAGCTTATATAAAGAAAAATGGAGCTTATTTATAAAGACAAGCGGGGCTTATATGTACATATATAGAGAAACAACGGAGCTTATATACGCTGATGAAAAATTATTATTAGTTTCCAATTTATCCTCGTAAAAAACGAAATAATGTATAAAACATTGGTTTCTTTAATTTTTAACTCTCACCACCGTATGTAATTTACTTTATTACTTTGATTTATTAGCGAAAAAATGTGCAAAAAATTTAGCAGACTGTCACATCGACTTTATTTGTTCATTATTTAAATTAAAATATTTTTTTTTTTTTATTTTTTATATTTTATAATTTAAAAAACACGTCCTTCTTTGTTAGAATTTTTTCGTTTTTATCGTCCCAATTATCCAAAAGGAAGCTTGCTTTTACTTTAAGTCTGGTTTATTATTTATTGATTTGCATATTTTTCTTAATTGTAATAAATTTATTGCACGAAATTTTAAATGATTGTTTATCACATACTCGTATATGTTACTAATGTATTGCAGATTTTCTATACTATTTATACTATCGACAAAAAATTTGTTAAATTTGTTAGCGATCACATTTAAATCCTTATATTCTACCTGATCAAACCTCACAGTTTGTATCATAGGTCGGTCCTTTTTCAGGATTAAGTTATTTATTTCTAACCACATTTGTTTAGGATCTTTTGTGTTGATTTTTTTATTACTTAAATAGTTATTTTTATCATTGTTTATTTTGGTTTAATATTTGCTTCTTACGGATTTATAATTGTTCCACTCCTCAATAATATTTGCTTTTTTAGCAATATGATATTTTATATTTTTTTCACGTTTAAGAGTTCTGTACTCCACATTAAACAATTTTGCTGACAATTCTTTGGCCTCTATTAATTTGATTTCTCGGTAAACTTTCGTATTGTATTTCACAAATCAAAACATAACACTTTATCATTCAACAATTCATTATAATTTCTATTAAAATTTAATTGCAATTCCCTTCTAAATTCATATTTGTTGTATTGGAAAAACTCGATTTCATTGTACTGCACAACTTTTTTATCTTTTCTGCATTCAATATATATGTTTATTATCTCATGATCCGGTATTTTGTTCATATTGTTCATATTTTGTTCATATTCATCGCCATACAAAATTTCATATTGAATCTACTTGCGAAGCATGAAAAATTGCTGTCTTCTCTAAATTTTATCGTAATTTATCGGAAGTTTATCTGAACTAGATGCAAAAAACACAACAAAAACTTTAATTAAAAGTGAAAAATTGAATTAAAACTATAAAGATAAAACAACAATGGAAGCAAAAAATATGTTTGTGCATTTTTAAAAATGCGTAATAATTTTAACTTATTTTTTTTGTCTATTTTAGATTTTATTTGTTATTAAAAAGAGAACTATCAAATCGAAGCAAGTACATGAGTCGTGTGAACAGCTAGATTCATAAACATGCTTCAGAGAGCGAATCAAGTGCTTCATCTTCTCGTGTGAACATAGTATAAGCGAGCGAAAGCAAGGCGCTCAATATCATTCTCTTAAGCGCCCCACCAAATATCGATGTCGGTCGTCTGGTAATCATTGTCAAATGATTATATTGCCACATCAAATATTCCATGTCAATTGAGCAATAAGCCATTTGAAAGTGCTACAAATCAGGTATGCACAGTTCAATAACAAGAACAACAATCCAAAAACAACACTTATATTTTTTTAAAAAGTACTCGCTTTATATAAGAACACGCAAATAAATTTAACAAATTTTCTTACGAATGTTTTACAAACTGTAAAAATTATTTGTGTATTCTTTAAAACTGTATAATTTTATATAAAGCGATATGAGTCACGTGTTGAATATGCCTTGCTGCAAATGTAAACACAAAACATATGTTTTCAATAAATGAATTTTGTGCAAAATATTTTCTTGGTATTATTTTAATTTCACAAATTCAAATTTGGCTTTCTAATGCTGAACAATGTTTTTGGTAATAAATAATGATTAGCTGTACAACAATATTTTTATTAATATAAGTACATATTTACATAAATACCTACCAATTTTCCACCATGAAATTTCTAAAATTATTGCTGAATTCACAACAATTTGTATCGTCTATCTTGTATGAAATACAGTTTTGTTTATATGTTTGTGAACACCTGGTGTATATTGTATCGGCTTGAATCTTGTATTGATGGACAAAAGAAGAACAAGCACCATACAAATACGATTTTTGCAAAGCATATGAAATAAAAGTGTAATGGTGTATTTCCTTTTTATATGAAAATTACCAACAACAAATCTTACACTATTGTATATGATACTATAATACACTCGATACAATGATACAAGAGGTTTTGTGAATTCAGCATATGTATAAAATAACAAATTTTTTTTTTATTTTGTCAAATTAATTTCTCTGTCGCCAACCAAAACGCAATTGACTCATTTTGACGGCTATGCTCGTATAAGCTCATATCTGTAATTTTAACGGACATTTCTGTGGGGTTTGAAACTCTAATTTCATAATTTTCATTTATTTTCTCTTGAATTGCTTCTTTAATTTTCTCTCTTTCTTCAATATTTTCGGATTGAATTACTACAATTGTGTTTTTTCGGTTTTCTACACTTGTTATCCTAAAATCTACAGCGTTCACTTTCTTGTTTAACTCGTTTTATGTTTTATAGACACCTTGTTTCTCTTTTGGCTTAACAATCAACGGCACTGTTTTCGAAATTTCTGACAACACTGAATTGCTTCTTACTGTTGCAGCATAAGATACGTAACTTGTTTTTAAGTACATTTGTTTCTTTAATGACTTTTTTACATGGCAGATCTCGCACGACTTTTCTTTCGATTAGAATTACAGAGTAGCACCCCTGGTAAATCCAGAACATTTTACGGCGCAGTGGTATAATTTTTTACAGACTCCATCACATTGTATACCATTTTGACCCCTTATTGCTGATCTGCATTTGCTGCATTCAACCGGCAGTACACTGCATTCAATGTTTCCTCTTTTAAATGGAATTAATACCAAAATCTTTATTCACAATAAATTGTCCTTTATTTTATTACTTTATTTAAGTTTCTAGACTTTTTTATGTATACAAGTATTTATTTGTATTTGTTATTATCAGAGAGCGCAATTAATTTTAAAATCAGATCTAATTGACAGGAATACCAATCAGCTGGTTCAAACGATGAGAGAAAATTATTTATTAAATAATAAAAAATTAAAAGACAACCGTTAGATCTAGCAAAACAACTGTTTTTTCCTTTTTTGCATTTTTTGTTTGTTGTTACTAGCAGTTGATTATCATGCACTTTTAGAACTAAAGGGCTAACTATAATGTGCTTAAGCTGGCTTAAGCTACTGTCAGAAATCAACGAAAAGCATGTCAAATGCTTAAGCAAATTATTGACGACTTTTGTGTGGCTATATTGTACTTATTTCATTTAAAGATCTTCTTCGCTGACTTGCAAATATATGTACTATTCAAAAAATATTTTCTTTTTATTTTCCCAAAAAATGATTTTAGGTCTACGTCTAATTAATCTAAAACCATAAACAAACAATTTATTTAAATTTTTGTTATGTTAGAAGTGAAATTCACAAATAAAAAGTACCAACAAATGCAACAGTTTCAACTATTTTCAATAAATAAACGTATAAGCAGCTGTTTGCTTAAGCAAGGTACGATTGGTTTCGATGTTTGCTTAAGCAAATGAAATTTGACGAAACTTGACGAAAAGTTCTTAAGTACATTATAGTTGTCAACATTTGGTTGTGTGTATTCGCACATTTGCTTAAGCTAGCTTAAGCACATTATAGTTAGCCCTTAAATTTTTTATAGGAGGTTGCTGATGTAACATGTATGTAAGTAATTTATAAAGTTATAGATTATTTTTTTGTAAAATAATGTGTTCTTTTAGTGAGAAATAGAACAAATATTTTGTAATATACTTAAATTACAACAATGTATTATCTTGAATGAAAAGAAATGAATCGATTTATATTCATGGCAACTTAAGATGCCAATGGGCACTTTCATGAGGTTTTTTTTTTGTCGCCTTGTTTTTTTGTGTTTTTTTTTTAATATTGCTGTGGAGTATTATTTAAAAAGAAATTTATATTTAAGGACATCTCATAAGCGGGCATTAACTTTCGATCAAATTTTGTATGAATTGAAACTTTTGGAAAATGACAATTGCTTTCGTACTATCGAAAGAATTTTTTTTTTTGCATTCTGAAAGGTATTAAAAATTTACAATGTTCAGAAATAAATATCCGAAAATAATACTACGTAATAAAATTTTTAACATATGTATTTATAAATTTTATGATTCGAAAAGAAATACACATGGAGTGTTCACACTGTAGTCATATAAGTCTTATTATTTTACAATAGTTTAAAAAATTGTTGCTTTGCTTCAACCCAAAAAGTCATATAATAATAAGACTTTTTGAGATATGCTTATGGTTAGTCATAAAATAACAGTAGAAACCTTAATCGAGCAGCTAAAACTTTTTAATTTGGACAGCCGCCGCTACTTACAAATAACACAGAACTAAAAATATGTGTTTGGGTAAGTTATCTGCCAAGCAGCTTGTGAACGTTGTTCCACTTGCCGCCGTCCAAAAAAATAGTTCAGCTCATGTTACCGGCAACAGCTCTTTTTGTTTATATTTACTTTAGATAAAAGAAATATAAAAATTTTAATTGATAATGGACATTTCAGAAAATTTACAGGTAAGTTATTATTTTCTTTATTAACAAGTCGTTCTGAATTAAGATATATTTACATTTAAGCCAAACAGCACAATTATGACTAAAGTGTGAATACCCCAATAATAGTTATTTTTTTTAATTTCTATTTTCTGTGGGGATTTATGATAACAATCTGCCAACTTCAATTTCCCCTAAGATGAATTCAGACAAAAACCTTGAAAACGCCGATACAAACATATTTTTGTCCTCTCTGTCGAAATGCGATGTCGAAACATTGTTTTCTTTTTCAAGAAATGTATTTATGTTGGGTATTTGTATCAAAATATTATTGACCAGTTTTGTAGAAACTTAAATTTTCTTACATAAAATTTATTTCTATATGTTTGTTCACAGGTAAAAAGCACACATAAACGCATTTTCAATCTCCCATATAATCTCAGTACCAAACGCTACCTACGAGAAATTAATTTCTGTATCAGTATATAAAGACACATTTGTGACCGCGCAAAAAAAAAAACAGAAGTCTAATTATCGTTGTTTAGCAAGATATTAAAAGACAGAGTATAACGTTTACAATTACTTGTGTTTATATAAATTCAAATCGCCTTACCATTTCAATATTCCTCTTGTATATGGCCGGAACTGGAATTTTGTTAGGATTCGCCTTCACTTGGCGTATAATATCATTAATCATTTCAACAAACGAGTTATTTTGACATTGTGAAAGTAAGTCCTGTGCTATCTGCAAAATAAAAAAAATAATAATTGTTGAAAATTATATAATAAATTAAATGAAGCCGTAGGGGATTTTCTTTTAACTGAATTAAAAAAAAGAAGGAGGTTATCAATTTAAGGGTTGTTTTTTGGAAAAATCGGAAGCGAATTATTCCCCTAAAATATTGATTATCGAATAACACTTCTATTTATAGACTGTTTTTCATAATTCTTATTTTGTTTCAACGGATTTGCATGCAGTTCAGACACAATATTTTTTTTTATTAAAATCGGGGAAAAAGGAATACTTGCAGGTGCGACCCATATATATTTTTTTTAGTCTCAGGCGAGTTGTTCCTCTAAAATATTGATTATCAATGAATGATGCTTAATCACACAAATTTTAACTATTCAGCCTTCCGATCGTACAATTCTTTGTAATTCTATTTTTGAAGTGAAAGCTTCTATTGGCGCGGTACGGAGGGTTTGGGTGGGCTAAAATCTCTGAATTCGCGACACCGTCATAGTTTTTGACATCACGCTCGCTTCATTTTGAGCGAAAAAATTTAGGTGTTGGGCCTTACTACGGTTCTCGAATCGGCTTCGACTGTTGTACTAGATTAAAGGAACACACAACATTTTTCTTTAATCTATTACAGCAGTCGAAGTCCAATCAACACCTAAATTTTTTCGCTCAAAATGAAGCAAGTGTGATGTTGCCATATATAAGAAAAACACTAATTTTTTGGTGCACCAAAGAGGGCGCACTCGTCAATTTGAGTGAAACTGATTAAGAAGAGTACACAAAGATGGCGCTCTCTTCATTTTGACCGAAAAAAATTTAGGTTGTTAACTTCTCGGGCGCAGTTACATTTGCGTTTACAATAAGTGGCATGGCAAAACTAGCAGGTATGCAACAACAAGTACAACAATCCAAAAACAACATGTATTTTGTTGGTATAAAGCACTCGCTTCATATCAAAACATACAAACGAATTAAATTCATTTTAATACGTATGAGTATCAAACTGTAACCATTTTGTATGTACTCTCTTCAAACTATATCAGTTTGTATGAAAATTTGCTATAAAGCGAGCTCAGTCAGCTGTGCTAGTAAACTCACCTGTTGCATACGCCTTGATAAGTGGTTAAATTTGTTGCATGTATTTATATAATTGTTTATATCTACGCATTATTTTTTTGGCAATAGCACGTGTATTGTTGTAATCACAAAACGTTTTCACTTCTGTCGGCACTCCCGGAGTGCTACCCGTAAATTTTTTTTTTTTTTTCTTAGAAAGAAAAATCCAGAAACTAGTAATAATTGAATCTTCCGTGCCTTCTTTGACTGTTTTGGAATTTCCTTTCTAATAAAAAATAATTTAATTTAAAATATTTTTGATTAATTAATTTTTTTTTTGTCTGAAAGGGGTTTTTTCAGTTTTGTCGCACATATTTTTTTTAAACTTCCGGAGGGAAGTTGTTGGTTGGGTTTTCATGCATTTTGGTCCCACAACTTTTTTTATCGCAGAAATATTTCTAACATAGAAATGTTTATGGCCCCCTGAAATATTGATCTGTATATATAAAAATTAATCTTTGTTTTTATATTTGTTTGTTTGTACGAGCATATTCCTTATAGGAAGCATAACGTTAAGACTGATCATCTTGAAATTTTTGAACCGTATTACTGCTGAACCTGAAATACAAATAGTATTTTTTTTACATAGCAAATGTTGTTATTCACATATCTTTTTTTTAGGACCAGAACTTAGGGGATAACCCCTAATTATGCAATACATGTGCCAGAACTTAGGGAAAGGGAAGAAATATGTTAAAAACTGTAAAAGAAGGCTTAATCCTTTTACAACTCTACTATTGCGCGATTCTCTTAATTTTTAAAGCGGCTCTGGGGGTAGATTCTGGTTCTGCGATAACGTGAAATGTAAACATTTTTCTCGTTTACATTTTGTTTCTGATTCCCGTTCTGTGAAGAAATTAAAACAAATTAAAATCTTTTCACAATGAGAGAAACAAATGGAATGAAACAATTTTTTTCTCAGTTTCACAGCAAAACTGATTCTCGTTTTATGTAACTGCGAAAACAAATGTCAAAACATTTTCATATGACGCGTTTTTTTTCACTTAAAATTTGTCAGCGAAAATGGAAAAAGCAGCAAAAGGCATGCGCACAAGCATAAATCGAAAAGAATTTTTATTAATTTTTAGAACATAAATGTCGATATTGCAAACGATAAATATGTAAGTATGTACATACATATGTATGTATACAGTTCAAAAATAAAAAAAATTATTTGAATAATTGATTTATGTATACATGCGTATGTACATACATACATACATATGTACATACATATGTATACATATGTATTTACAGATTTGTTACTGCATTTAAAAAAAATAATGCATACATTTTCAACTTTTATACATTTATCCCAATGTACAACGTAATTTATTTTTTTTTTTTGACAATTGTGCAGACCCAAGCAGAGAGAAAGTTGGTGTCGGCTTAAAAAAAATAAACTAAGAGGCGGCTTAAACTTATTTTGGAGCCGGCTGCTTAAAAAATACATAAGGCGATAGAAAATCGAAAAGTAAAAAAAACTTATTTTGCACTAAATCTCGGAAACGCATAAAATTGAATATCTAGCACATTTAAATAAACTCAGGCAAAAACTAGAAAGCAATTAGCATATGTTATGGAAAATGTATCAATAAATAGAAATAATTAAAAAAAAAAATTGTATTCGACTTAGTGCTATTTTTTCTGCTAATGATTTTTCCGATTTTACTATCGATTGAATGTTTGTACTTAAGTAGGAAAATTTTACCTAATTATAACTATTCAGGCAATTTGTTGTTATTAGTTTATTTAAATTACTACCTGCAACCGCGGGTCTTGTGCAATTTTGTCAAAAAACAAAAATATATATGCCTTTGACACTGTTTATACACAAAAATACCAGAGCATAAAATTAACAAGGATGCGAGTGCTGCCATCTTTTTACTCATTACACTTCGATACAAAACAAGTGACATTTTCTTTGTCAATCACAATTGGAAACTATCAAAGTAATATACACAAGATTATGGTTTTCATAAATCAGAGCCGACAACGTATACGTGTACCCGAAAAAGCACGACTGCACGCACACACTTAGAACGTTGATGTGTTTTTTATCGTCTCCAGAGAGCACAAGAGAAAGGTTAAATAAATCATTTTTAAAACATCTAGAATTAATCCCGTTTAAAAATTTGTTGCTCTTTGCAACATGCATACATACGAGTATGTAATTTGAAATCATATCATTTTATTAAAAAAAATAAAAAGTAAATAAATAGAATTAAACTAAAGGAACGGTCAAAACTGTATTTTAAATATTATCGATACCGATATTTATACCTATCTATATTTTCGATATTTTTAAACTATCGACTTTGATTTTAAGAGTTTTTACCATTTGAAATTATAGTATAAAAGTGTGATTATACACTATTTTTTTATTATATTTTTTTTGCCAATAAGACATTAAATATCTCCGATTATATATACAAATATATATATATTTATTCCTTATTCAACTTGTAGGATTAACTCAGTATCTGTAATGATAGACTATTAATAAAATTGCCTACTTATGTAATTCATACAATTTCTTCACCACCGCTATAAATATAAATTTCGTTTTTTTAATATTTTCTAATTTTTATTCAATTTTCTATAACATAAGCTATGTACATATATTATGTAATATATGTTGAAAAATCAACTTCAAAATTTCAATGAAGAATATATGCATGTTGTAAAAGCCACAAAAGCAAATAAATATTTGCATGCGGCCTTGCACCGCATCGAAGTAGTTCAACTTCGTTCTCTGTGTGTGACATTTCAAGTTGAATAACATGGATATAAAGTTACACTGCAACAGATGGAATGAAACACTTTTTCATAATCACCCCTATCGTGAATAAGAAGTGAAATTTTTGTTCACGTGAAATTTTAATTCCACTCGAAGGGAAAAATGGTATCGTGAATCTCCCGTGAAAAATTATTCCCGCTATCAGTTGTTAGTGAATGTAAAAAAGGGAAGAAGATTAAAAAAATAAAAAATCATACAAATTTTTGTTCAAAAATATACACGGACATATTTATTTTAAAGAAAACTTCAAAAATCAAAGTTAAATATTCAGTTTTGGAGCTTTAGTTTGGTTGCTCCGTTTGTTTATTGCATTCTAACTTTTATGTGGTAAAATAATTCGGCTACTTTTTGGAAAGCCAACAAAACGAAAAAATGCGGAATACATCAGTTTGTGCCGTATTATCAGAACTTTTCATTAAAATAAACTTTTTAAGCTTTAATATTCGAATTATAAGAAGAAATACATATAATTTCTGTTCTATTCCCCATCAAAAATAAAGTGAAAATATCAATGTGAGAAGTGAAAAAATTCCGAGGGAAATATTTATTCACGATAAGGGGAATTTTTTTCAGTGAACATTTTTCACGTTGTTATTCTGGACTGAATAAAATTTGTTCATGCGAGTTGTTCACGATTGCAAATACGTGAAAAGTGAAAAAATTTCACGTGGAAAATTATTCACGATAGGGGTGAATATAAACGGGAATCGCATTTTGTGCAACTGCGAAAAGATATTGCGTAAAGTTGTAATGAAAACGAAAATGAAACATTTTTTTACATTTCACGTTATCGCAGAACCAGAATCTACCCCCTGGTGTTAATTAGGCGCATTAACTCTCTTAAGCTGTATGAGCAGGCATTTTATTAGCGAGTTGCACTGGAAACATCTAGTTAATAAATAAATTCGCTATTTATGGGCTGATTTTTATTTTTTTTAAGAAGACGAGTTTGAAGCTTTTGCTTATTTGAGTTAATTTTGTAATCTGGGGGTAGATTCTGGTTCTGCGATAACGTGAAATGTAAAAAAATGTTTCATTTTCGTTTTCATTACAACTTTACGCAATATCTTTTCGCAGTTGCAGAAAATGCGATTCCCGTTTATATTATGAAAAAGTGTTTCATTCCATCTGTTGCAGTGTAACTTTATATCCATGTTATTCAACTTGAAATGTCACACACAGAGAACGAAGTTGAACTACTTCGATGCGGTGCAAGGCCGCATGCAAATATTTATTTGCTTTTGTGGCTTTTACAACATGCATATATTCTTCATTGAAATTTTGAAGTTGAGTTTTCAACATATATTACATAATATATGTACATAGCTTATGTTATAGAAAATTGAATAAAAATTAGAAAATATTAAATAAACAAATTAGCGGTGGTGAAGAAATTGTATGAATTACATAAGTAGGCAATTTTATTAATAGCCTATCATTACAGATACTGAGTTAATCCTACAAGTTGAATAAGGAATAAATATATATATATATATATATATATTTGTATATATAATCGGAGATATTATTTAATGTCTTATTGGCAAAAAAATATAATAAAAAAATAGTGTATAATCACACTTTTATACTATAATTTCAAATGGTAAAAACTCTGAAATTAAAAGTCGATAGTTTAAAAATATCGAAAATATAGATAGGTATAAATATCGGTATCGATAATATTTAAAATACAGTTTTGACCGTTCCTTTAGTTTAATTCTATTTATTTACTTTTTATTTTTTTAATAAAATGATATGATTTCAAATTACATACTCGTATGTATGCATGTTGCAAAGAGCAAAAAATTTTTAAACGGGATTAATTCTAGATGTTTAAAAATGATTTATTTTACCTTTCTCTTGTGCTCTCTGGAGACGATAAAAAACACATCAACGTTCTAAGTGTGTGCGTGCAGTCGTGCTTTTTCGGGTACACGTATACGTTGTCGGCTCTGATTGATGAAAACCATAATCTTGTGATATATTACTTTGATAGTCTCCAATTGTGATTGACAAAGAAAATGTCACTTGTTTTGTATCGAAGTGTAATGAGTAAAAAGATGGCAGCACACGCATATTTGTTAATTTTATGCTCTGGTATTTTTGTGTATAAACAGTGTCAAAGGCATATATTTTTTTGTTTTTTGACAAAAGTGCACAAGACCCGCGGTTGCAGGTAGTAATTTAAATAAACTAATAACAACAAATTGCCTGAATAGTTATAATTAGGTAAAATTTTCCTACTTAAGTACAAACATTCAATCGATAGTAAAATCGGAAAAATCATTAGCAGAAAAAATAGCACTAAGTCGAATACAATTTTTTTTTTTAATTATTTCTATTTATTGATACATTTTCCATAACATATGCTAATTGCTTTCTAGTTTTGGCCTGAGTTTATTTAAATGTGCTAGATATTCAATTTTATGCGTTTCCGAGATTTACTGCAAAATAAGTTTTTTTTACTTTTCGATTTTCTATCGCCTTATGTATTTTTTAAGCAGCCGGCTCCAAAATAAGTTTAAGCCGCCTCTTAGTTTATTTTTTTTAAGCCGACATCAACTTTCTCTCTGCTTGGGTCTGCACAATTGTCAAAAAAAAAAATAAATTACGTTGTACATTGGGATAAATGTATAAAAGTTGAAAATGTATGCATTATTTTTTTTAAATGCAGTAACAAATCTGTAAATACATATATGTACATATGTATGTATGTATGTACATACGCATGTATACATAAATCAATTATTCAAATGATTTTTTTTTATTTTTGAACTCTATACATAAGTATGTACATATGTACATACTTATGTACATATTTATCGTTTGCAATATTGACATTTATGTTCTAAAAATTAATAAAAATTCTTTTCGATTTATGCTTGTGCGCATGCCTTTTGTTGCTTTTTCCATTTTCGCTGACAAATTTTAAGTGAAAAAAAACGCGCCATATGAAAATGTTTTGACATTTGTTTTCGCAGTTACATAAAACGAGAATCAGTTTTGCTGTGAAACTGAGAAAAAAATTGTTTCATTCCATTTGTTTCTCTCATTGTGAAAAGATTTTAATTTGTTTTAATTTCTTCACAGAACGGGAATCAGAAACAAAATGTAAACGAGAAAAATGTTTACATTTCACGTTATCGCAGAACCAGAATCTACCCCCTGTTAGATTAAGGGCCCGATTATGGTTTACAACACTTAAATGTTGTGTTGTCTCAGCTATAACACAACATTAATCTGTTTTGCGATTATGGTTTACAACAGCTAGCTGTTGTGTATGTCACGGATTTGGATTTAAATAGTAGCACACATATCCGCAAAATTCCAACGATGTTTGCAAAAAGCGGTCAAGTTGAAAAATAAATATGTACATAAAAACTGTTAAAAGATGCATATACATTTTTGTTGTGTTACAAATAAGTAAAATAAAGTACATATAAATAATTATGGATGTTAATGTCGATTTATTTTTTTATAATTGTGATGAAGGCACAGCTAAAACGCACATGGCACTTCTACGGAAAAGAATTCGGGATAGTTCGAACCCATTAGATTTCACAAGTAGTGAGTATGTTATATATTTTAATGCAGAAGATGAATGTACATAAATAAAAATTTTTCAGTCTTAAAAAATTTTTCCGCATAAACAAGGATGGGTTCTTATTCTTGCTGCAGGAACTAAGCATTTTTTTAAAACCTTCAAATCGGTGTTCTGCCATTCCTCCTATTTTAAAATTGAATTGCTCTTTGATTTTTTGCTGATGGTAGCTATCAAAGAAGTAGCGTTAATGATTTTAATATTGAAGTTTCACAACCAACAGTTTTCTGCATTTTAAAAGTAACGGCTTTGCTTTCATCACCTCCACCAGTTTTTCTATTTGTTTTTTATTTGATATTTTTCTAATAAATACTAAAGCAGCTTTAAATTTTTTGCGGAAAACTGAAGTTTTATATGTATACTTACAAATTTTTCTCCATTTTAATTTTTCACCTTGCAACGACAATTAGACAACAGCTAATGAGCAGTTGTAAGACTTTCTCAGTTGTAACAACACTTAAGAATACATGTTGTGAACCATAATCGCTGTAAATGAACATAGACAACTGAACTTACAACACTAAAGCTAGGTGTTGTAAACCGTAATCGCAATTTTAATTTAACAACACTAAAATGTTTGATGTTGTAAACCATAATCGGGCCCTAAATTTTGGTATTGAAGTCTGTTTTTTTTTCAGAATTATTAATATTTAAAATAAAAGTTCTTACCAATTTGCTAGCAACATCCACTGGATTTACATCTCGTATATCAAATTTAAATGTTATAGTTTTTTGTTTGTTTTCCATGTGACAATTGATGACTGTACCATGATCGATGGCAGTCACGCTCAATTTTGGTATCCGTTCGTTTCCAGTGCGTGTTGCACGACGAGGCTTCGGTTTCGATGTTCTATCATCAGCATGTTGTTGAAGTGTTTGAGATGACGAGATATTTACCGAGGATTTACTGGTATGTTTAGGGGCTGATTCCACTACCTTTACTTGTTGCGATGATGATGATGACTGTTGTGGACTTTTTGTTGTTGATTGTTGTTGTTTTTGGATTATGCGCTGTTGTGTTATAGCCGGCTGTTGATCTGAAGGTTGTTGTATCAGCTGAACTTGTGGGTTATTTTGTTGTGGCAAAGATATTTGCTGTAATTGCTGCTGACTGTTAGTCTGAAGCAGCTGTATTCCCTGTGGCTGTTGCTGATGGTGTTGTTGAGATTGTGAAGTTTCCTGAGGCGAATATTGTTTTTGCATCATTTGCTCATTTATTTGCACCAAATGTTGTTGATGTTGCTGCTGTGACATTTGAGTTGGTTGATGAGTCGTATACTGCATGGGAAAATTCTGTGATGTAGAAAACTGAAAGAATAATTATTTGTTAAGGTATTTTTCTTGTATTTGGTTTAAATTGAAACATATTATGTATTCATGCTAAAATGTGGCGTGTACCAAAGGGTGGATTACACAAAGCCCACTTAGGTCCTAGTTGGTACCGTGCTCAAACAAAAAGGTCAATAATCCTCACTCCGCCTGTCTTAAGTTCCAGCTAAATCGAATCAGCAGTTTATAAGTTGCAGATTTATTATTATTTATTTTGAAAAATCAGAAAACAATAAAAAGTTTTGTTGCAAGGTTATGTATTTCAAAATTTACATCATATGACCGAAGAATACTTCTGTTTTGTTTTCCGTTATGCTACTATGTATGGCTTCTACCGAAAGCAACGTTTGTTCTATTCAGCCGTGTATGTTGAAATCTAAGTGATGTTTGCTATTAAATTTTCCTCTGTTGCTTGAAATATATTAAAAATGTCAAAGATTTCTCTGATTATTAGGTCTGTCTGCGTACACATATTTTGCATAATTTTGTGGAAAATGTTGCAAAATCTTACAAAATGTTGTCTGCGTACTCCAAATCTCTTGCAGCGAGAGAGGCAAAAAGTGAATTTTTTGACAGTTGGAAGTTAGAGAACTTGCAAAATGTTGCTGGAGAAATTTCTGCTTGCAAGATTTTGCAACTACTTTGAACAGCTGTTTTTATTTACTATTTGCATTAAATAATAATTTTTGTGAAATGAAAATAAAAATTTAAATTTAACAATGGCAGAGGTAAATAGTTAGAATTGTGTTGATTTTTAACGTTTATAATAAACAAAACATTTTACTTCCTGCTAGAAACGTCCAAATATACTTTAATTAATAATATTTTAATTTACCGCGAGAATTCACTTTTGCGTACATATATGCTAAAATGCTTTTGCTTTCTTATTTCAATTGTTTATACACCGATCAGCTGTTTTCTTGCAAGATTTCACTGGATGCTGTCTGCGTACTTTTTGAGATATTTTCAGCCGACAGAGTAAAATTGGTCTTACTCTCCCAAAAAAAGTTACTGAGTATTTGCTACTGGAAAAGTACCCAGACAGACCTATTATATTTCGAACTTTAGCTTATATAAAATATCAACAAATATTAATAACTGATTTTTTATGACTTTTTACCTAAGTTCAATATTTAAAAATTTTTTATTAATTGAGAAATAAGACTTATTTATATTCTCTTTAAGTATGGATCATTGGCTATAATTTCCGACTGGAATGAGTTACAAGGAAAAATGATTCTGAAATTTACCAAAAATCCCCGAGATAATCAAAAATTTACCCAAGATCAATTTAAAAAAAAATTATGGAAAAATTAAAAAGACAATTGAGAAATGAGACTTATTTTATTTTGGTCCCATTTTTATAAATAAATATTTTTTTATCATTATTTGGCTGATCTTCAGCCTAAAGGCTGAGGGTGGTGTTGGCTGAAGTGGTTAGCGCGTTGACTACTAAGGAAACAATGACGTGGGGCCTGGGTTCAAACCCTGGCCAGAGCAAGTCAATTAACATCATTAATTTCTGTAATGTACATTAGTGAGACATTGTATAAATTGACGGCCTATTTATCAACATCAGAATCCTTCTTCAGTTGTTATAATATCTGTGGCAAAAAGGAAAAAGTGCTTATGTCTAAATATTTTCATTTTGAGTTATTATCACCATCGTATTCTCCATAATCAAAAGTATCTTTTGGGAAAATTGTATTTATATATAACGAATTTTAACGAAGTTCAGCCAAAATTACTTGGTGCTCTTCTGTTTCTAACTAATTATCTAATATGGAATAATGGCTAAATTTACCTTTTAACATATTAAACTTCAAATTGAATACTTTTTTTATGATGGTCAGAACCTGTGTTAGTAAATCACAAGAATCAAAAAACTACTGATCATCTTAAAGTGCAATGGGAAAAATATTATGAAAACCCACTCAAACCATTAAAAGTGTTTTTCTACAAAACTATAAAATACGACTTAAGCACTTTTCCTTATTGCTACAGATATATATATATATATATATATATATATATATATATATATATATATATATATGTGAGTCTGCATTTTTATGTTTGTTTGTTTCGAAAAAATCTTACTGGCAACCAGGTAACGCAAATAGAATGGCATTTTTAGTACTGAGGGGGAGGGAGTACCCTTTTGTTATAAAATGTTGTATATAAAATGTTGAACTAATATAAAATTTTTAGTTTATGTTAAAAACATACAAAAAATGTACCTGAGCTTGTAGCATAACTGTTGGTTGCTGTGAATTTGATTGCTGCTGCGTTGAGTAATTTACTTGCTGTTGAATGTTACTGGAATGTGTCAAAGTCTGTTGTTGCTGTGATATTTGGGTGCTATAGTATTGAGTTTGAGAGGGTACAGTTGTTGGCGATAAAGTTTGCTGTGGAGATTGTATATCTGGTGCCATTGTCGAATAACTGCACTGAGGTTTAATTGTATTCTGCTGATAGCTGACAAAATTTTGATGCTGTTGTTGTTGTTCATTAGTTTCAACACTTCGCTGTATAACATCATCATTTTGATGTAAAGTTAGCGATGGCTGCGTTTGTTGCATTGGCTGAACTTGCTGCTGTTGTTGGATTATTTTCTTAGCGTCGTCATCATCTTCAGAGTCTACCTCATCTTCTTCCTCTTCTTCTTCCACATTTGGTGGTAGCATTTCTCTTTGCTTTTGCAACGCTAATTTTTCCAAACGAGATTTTTCATTTTGCAACTGCAATTGCGTCTGACGCTGAACACGTTCTTTTAACAAAGAAAACACTTGGACTTTCAATAGTCTAACTACAGCTCTGGCATCTTCTTCCGATATGATATTCTCCTGCTTCATATCATGACACAATTGTTCGCAATCATCCTTTTTTATATCAAATTCAAATTGAATAGCCTCATTTTCTTTATGTTTGGATGAACGCTTTTTAGGATCCAAAAAACGTAAGCGAAATTCAATGACGTTATTCTCGGGATTGCTTAGAAATGCCTCAGTCGCAGTTGGCTCTACACGAATGCCAATATCTTCTTCAAAAAACTCCGAATTAAGTAAATCTTTACAGCTTGGGCGGTCTTCTTTCTTTAACTCTATACATTTTTCAATGATTTCTCTAACTTTGGGATCTTCAACTTTACATAGCGCGGCCGGTTTTATTCCGGAAATAACTTTCTTGTATATCTGTGCCGGTCCCTTACATTCACTATATGGATATTCAGACACTGCCATTTCCAGCATGCACATCCCAAAAGCATAAACATCAACTGACTCATCATAGTGTTCTTCATACATTTCAGGTGCCATAAATTCTGGAGTGCCAATGACAGATTTGGCGTGTGAACGATTTTTCAGGGTAGCTAAACCCAAATCACCTATTTTGACACTACCAGTTGTGCCAGTTATAAATATATTATCACACTTTAGATCACGATGAATAATGGGCAACTGACGAGTGTGTAAAAAATGTAAACCTTTTAAAATTTGTCGGCACCAAGACTTGAGAACCTTTGGATTTATTTTCTTAAAACGTTTCAGGTATCTGAAAAAAATATGTATATTCGCTTAGATTTTCTGTCGACATAGTGGAACAGGCTGTACATTTATATATCGTTACTTCAGTTGAAGAAGATATATGTATGTATGTATGTATGTCCAAATATTTTATAAATTCAGTTTTAAGTTTGTGGTGCAGCAAAAAGGAATTTTGAAAATACTACGATAATGCAGATATTTTATTTTTAGTGCAGATATTTTATTTTAGTTGAAATCAGGGAAATAAATTTTAAGTTAGAATTTGCGAAAAATGTGAATATATGCGGTTCATTAATAGCCGATTTTATTTAACTTTTTATTGCTTCCAGGCACAAAAGAAAAAAATTAATAAAATCGATGTTTAGAAGGTCGCAAATCATTTTTTTTGTTCTGTTTACAATTTCAACATTATCGGTCGGTCGACATCGTGGGGTGGGCTGTAATTTTCAATACATGAAAATAACATTTAATTACAAAAACCATTAGCAGCTACAATATAAAAAACTAACTACTAATTTATTGTCCGGTTTTTAATTGGTGGTTATTAACTGTTAGTTTTTATCTTTATTAAAGACTATTTGCGGATGCAAAACTAAAATTTTTAAATAAAAGGCCGTCGATTAATTTAGAAAAGTTAAATTAAGTTTTATTTAATAAAATACGAATTCAGTTTTAGTTTGACCTTGTTAGGTTGATGAAAGCTATTGGAATGACTTTTAAAAGCAAAAGGGTAAAATCTAACAGTTTTTAATTGAGCCGTTTATTTGGAAAGTGGCATAACTCACTTTGTTTTTAAGTCGAGACATTTCAGGATTTGCGTTTAAACACGTTTAAAAATAAAGATGCTAACTTTCGAGAAGATTTTCTTGTATTTGTTATCTCATGATACTGATATTTTTCTCAGTATTTCTCCATATTTTTAAACGTTTTTATATGCAAACCCTTAAATATCTCGACTTAAAAACAAAGTGACTTATGCCAAATTCAAAATAAAAGGCTCAATTTCAATTGTATAACAATTAGAATATCAGAGTTGTATGTATTGGCTTGTGATCAGCGTTGTAAATTTCTAACAAACTCCCCACTCGCCCTCAAGACAAATGCATACAAAAAAAAAAAAAATTCTAATACAATATTAATTTCAAAAGATTACAGCCATTGATATGTTTTGTTTTAGGCAAAATTTTTGTTAAAATATTTGTAATGTTTTCATCTGTTGCTACATATTGAATATCAATGTTTTTCAGCTCATATTGGTCACGTATAAAATGATATCTTGCATATATCAATTTGCTTACTCCTTTTGTGTACAGCAGGGGATCAATTCTCGTTCTGCGATAACGTGAAATGAAAACATTTTTCTCGTTTACATTTTGCTTCTGATTCCCGTTCTTTGAAGAAATTAAAATCTTTTCACAATGACAGAAACAAATGGAATGAAACAATTTTTTTCTCAGTTTTATAGCAAAACTGATTCTCGTTTTATGTAACTGCGCAAACAAATGTCAAAACCTTTTCATATGAAACGTTTTTTTTTTTTTTTTCACTTAAAATTTGTCACTGAAAATGGTGAAAGCAGCAAAAGGCATGCCCAAAAGCAAAAATCAAAAAGAATGTTTATTAATTTTTTAGAAAAAAATGTGGATATTGCAAACGATAAGTATGTAAGTATGTACATAAGTACACACATATGTATGTATGTATGTATAAAATAAAATTAATTATTTGAATAATTGATTTATACATATGTAAGTATGTATGTACATACCTACATACATACATCTCAGCATTTACAGATTTGTTACTAAAAAAAATAATGCATACATTTTCAACTTTTATACATATATTATTCGCATGTACAATGTAATTTATTTTTGTTGTTTGACAATTGTACAGACCCAAGTAGAGAGACAGTTGGTGACGACTAAGAGGCGGCTTAAACTTATTTTGGAGCCGGCTGCATAAGAAATACATAAGGCCATAGAAAATCGAAAAGTAAGAAAAACTTATTATGCAGTAAAAGTCTCGGAAGCGCATAAAATTGAATATCTAACACATCTGAATAAACTCGGTCCAAAAAAAGAAAGCAATTAGCATATGTTATGGAAAATGTATCAATAAAAAGAAATAATTAAAAAAAATTGTATTCGAGTTAGTGCTGGAATGCTATTGATTTTTTTGTGCTATTGAGTATGAAAATTTTAACTAATTTTAACTAATCAGGCAATTTGTTGTTATCGCTTTATTTAAATTACTACCTGCAACTGCGGCGTCGCCCGCCCGGTATTAAGTTTTGATTTTCTACTTATAAAGTGCCCTGGAGACGATCAAAGAAACATCTCAATCAGTGCATATGTGTGAGTATCGTGGTTTTGTCGTTTAAAGGGAGACGTACAAATAAAATCGTTAATTATCATTTCTGTTGTGACTTCGCGGAGTCTTGTGCAATTTTGTCAAAAAATACATGCGTTTGACACTGTTTATACACAAAAATATCAGAGCATAAAATTAACATGTATGCCTGTGCTGCCATCTTTCTACTCATTACACTTCGATACAAAACAACTGACATTTTCTTTGTCAATCACAATTGGAGACTATCAAAATAATTACACGTCAAAATAATATATCAGAAGTATTCGATTTTCATCAATCAGAGCCGACAACGTATACGTGTACCCGAAAAAGCACGACTGCACGCACACACTTAGAACGTTGATGTGTTTATTTTATCGTCTCCACTGGAGACTCTCCAGAGGGCACAAGAGAAAAGTTAAATAAAACATATTTAAAACATCTAGAATTAATCCCGTTTAAAAATTTGTTTCTCTTTGCAACACGCATACATACGAGTATGTAATTTGAAAACATATTATTTTATTAAAAAAAAAACTAAAAAGTAAATAAATAGAATTAAACTAAAGGAACAGTTCAAAACTGTATTTTAAATAATATACCGATATTTATTCCCATCTATATTTTCGATATTTTTAAACTATCGACTTCTATTTTCAGAGTTTTGACCATATGAAATTTTATATTATAATTATAAAACATTAAATAATATCTCTGATTATATATGTATGTATATAAATATATATATTTGTTCCTTATTCAACTCCGTATCTGTAATTTTACACTATTTATAAAATTGCCTACTTATGTAGCCGCCTACGGCCGGGTTCATACAATTTCTTCACCACGTCTAATTTGTTGATTTAATATTTTCTAATTTTTTTTTTTCAATTTGCTATAACATAAGCTATGTATATTATGTAATATATGTTGAAAAAGCAACTTCAAAATTTCAATGAAGAATAGCATGTTGTAAAAGCCGCAAAAGCAAGTAAAATATATTTGCTTGCGGCCTTGCACTGCATCGAAGTTGTTCAACTTCGTTCTCTGTGTATGACATTCCAAGTTAAATAACATGGATGTCAAGCAGCGTTGCCATTTTGGTGCTTTTCGGGTATTTTTGGTGCTTTTTTACTTAACCAATACCCGAAATTTTGTTAAATGCCCCTTTTTAAAAAGCGGGTATTTATAGTGCTTTTAACAATTTCTCAAAGTGCTTTTAGGTGCGTTTTAAATAATCAAAATTTTTGGCATTGAACCACTTTCCTACGGTTCTTTAAACACACCTTATTTGCATCTTTATTTTGATTAGTACCCACAAACTGTTAAGAGTTTAAATTCTAGAATTTCTCAAGCATCTTTTTTCTAAATTCGTGCAGAAAATTTTATGATTTATTTGTTTAGCAATGGTTTTACTTTTAATATACATATCCGTTGATTTGTTTGTTGTGCAAATTTAAACAAGAAAGTGCCTTGTTTATTATAAAGCTGAATAGTAATTAAAAGTAAGTTCTTCAGTGATTTTATATGTGTTAAAGTTCATCATCTTTCTGGGGAGTCCTTGGGAGAATGATCAAGCTTTTAAAAGGTGGCTTAGATCAGTAAAAGATGAACTAAAAGAATATTACATTTGTTGTAATTAAATAAATTTACGATAAAGCGATTTACTCCGACAAAGTCGCACAAAATAAACATGATAAAGCAATAGATCCAAATGCAAGTTTTTCATTGCATCCAAGGCTGTCTTTTGATCCACCAGACCCAAAACAAAATTAGTTTAGTGCTTTTGTACCCGAAATTTTTTTAGTTTTACCCTTTTTTACCCTATTTGCATGGGCTCACAGTGCTTTTGATGGTGCAAGAGTTGGCATCACTGATGTCAAGTTACACTGCAACAGATGGAATGAAACACTTTTTCATATTATAAACGGGAATCGCATTTTGTACAATTGCGAAAAGATATTGTGTAAAGTTGTAATGAAAACAAAAATAAACATTTTTTTCCATTTCACGTTATCGCAGAACGAGAATCTACCCCCAGAATTTATCAAGATATACTGGCACTTTGATTATCACAAAAGATTGTAGTTGGACTCGCAAGCTATTCTTCGAAACATAGCTCCTTCAGCAAACTTCAATGAAAGATGATTTCTTTTGCTCCTTGGCACAAAGCCACATATTCCGCTTCCATAGTACTTAGTGCTACAATTGCTTGCTTGCGAGATTCCCAAGCAACAACTCCACCGCTCATAAAGATAATATGACCTGAATAGGATTTCCGATCATTAACGTTAGAACCCCAGTCAGCATCTGTGAAACAGTTAAAATCATTTAAATTAGCAGAATAGGTAATTTTACCAGTAGGATATTTTTTTCAAATATCTTAAAACGTGTTTTGCAGCCTGAAAATGTTCATAATGTGGATGGCAATTAAACTGGGATAATCTCGAAACAACATGAATGAGATCAGCAGCTATATTCTGTACTTCTCGTAGCTAAAGCTAAATTTCGATCGGTAAAAAGTATTCTGTAACTCTAATCGTAGCTAATTTGCTATCATTAGACCATTCCTTTCTTTCTTATTTGAAAATATAATATTGCAAAGAGACAAATATATATGCGTGTATATTTGGCGTTTTATATTAGTATTACCTTACATTATAATTTATAGTCCGTAACAAAGATTGTGTTTTTGTTAAAAAAATTTTTAAAATATGTTTTTAAACTTCTATTTTTTAAAGCTATTTCACAAAGTTCTAGTCCAAACTTGTGGTTTTTTTGAAGCACATGCATTTTGAAAATTGTAAAGCGTATGATTTTTGCGAAAGCATTACGTCCGAAAGTTATGGGAACATTTATGAGAGATGGCATCACTTTTAAGAAATAATTTCAGTAAACAATTGAAATTTTTTTCAATGTTAAAACTGTGGTATTTGCTGGCGGTACTGTGGCGTAGTTATTTGAAAGTATTTGTACAAAAATGTTTTTGATCATAATGAATTTAAAATTAATTTTGTAATATTTGTTCACTGCTTGACAAGTATATAAATTATAAAAATCTCTTTTTCTTTAAATAAATTTTTTATATAAAATTTAGTATTTGAGTTTTATTTAAATTAAACTACTCATAACAGCTAAAAGATTTCAACTTGTCATGGGCAAACTCTTTGTGCTATTCCAAATACTAAATGAGCATGTATTTTTGCCCTTTTTTTATCCTTTTTGTAGTTTCCTACATTATTTTTCTAAAAAAAAGGCTAAAAAACAATGACATAAAAAATATTTTGCCTAAATTACTTTTTAGCGCCTTCAAAATATCCTTGCTTATATTTTAGCGTTTCTATTTACAAAAGTTGCTTATATGTGTTTAGAGAATACAAATGTATAACATTTTAGCGATGAGAGCAAACGCCAAAATTGCGGCCAATTTAATTTTTATGACATTGCTTAATTTAGCAATACGAATTAGAGAATTCAATATGTAGCTAAAATTCTCTAAAACAGTTTAGATGGAGATTTAGCTTTAGCGATTTACAGAATATAACTGCAGGTCTTGCAATAACAGCAAGATACATCAAAGCCCCGATTAAACTTTGATATCTTTTTGAGTCCAAGTCTTCGCAGTTTTTCTTGCACTTTTGTAACACAGTTCCGCTTAGAAGTAGTGTAGATGCCCCATCGTTCTAAAATTTCAGCAACGTACTTATTTTGGTGAATTGTAATATCGGCTCTGGGATCATTTCTAGTGATTTCCATCCCTAAGTAGAATGAAATTGGGACACGATCTTCAACTTCAACATTTTCGTTTAAATTTGCAATAATATTTTTCATTTCATTTTCGTTTGAACAGGCCAGCAACATATCATCGACATAAATTGCGATGATGCTTAAAAAAGAGTTTTTCCGTATGTAAACACATGTATCTGTTTTGCAACGAATGAATCCCATTTTCAACAATATATCATCAAGCTTTCGGTTCCATTCGCGTCCTGCGTGCTTTAAGCCATATAAAGCTTTTGTAAGTTTACAAATTTTTTTAGGGTTATTTTGATGTACAAACATTGGCGGTTGAAACATGTAAACATCGTCTTCAATATTTCCATTCAAATAAGCCGCTACAACATCATTGTGGTTTACAGACAGTTTGTATTGAGTTGATAATGCCAACAACAACCTAATAGTTGAATGGCGGACGACAGGCGCAAATGTTTCTTTAAAATATATATTTTGTTTTCGACTACAGCCTTGAGCAACTAGTCTTGCCTTGTATTTGTCCACAGAGCCATCGGGTTTACGCTTTAATGCAAATGCCCACTTGCAGCCAATAATATTAGCTCAAATTCTAACAGCATAGCTTCCATCCATTTTGAGGCATCTTTTGAATTTAAAGCTCCGGACTCAGTTTCCGGATTTTCAATAATAAAAATTAGCATTTCATTACCTTCCGTACGGTAAATTTTTTTTTGGTCGACCTTTTCCACCACTTTTGACTAACCTTGGCCTTAATTTTCGTGTATTTTCAGCAACGCTTCCCTTATTTTCATCCGTTTCCTCATTGCCAGGTTCCGCATCTTCTTCGACCTCAGACTTCTGTAATCTGTCTTCTTCTTCTTGTTTATTATATGACTTCAAAACATCAAAAAATATTTCTTGTTTTTCACCTGTTTTTACAAAAGAATTATCAAAAGATTTTTCAAAGAAGAATACATCTTTAAAATTTTACTCTTCTTTTTTTGTAATAAATTTAGTCAAAAGCGGAAACAAAAGACTAGAATCCCTAGTTTGCATCTCTGATATTTTTTTCCAAAAATCCAATAGTTATATGTTTTTATCAGGACAATCATTTTTATTGTCTGTCTCTTGGGTTTCACTTTCTTCAAAAAAATAGGAAAATTCTTTTATAATTTCAGAAAACCAACTTTTTTCTTCATTAATAATATTAAATGGATTAATTTGGCCAAGAGCTTTATATATATTTTCAAAATCAAATCTTGATAATATCTGATCACAAAGCTCTATATAAAAATTAACACAATTATTACTAATATCATATTTTTCTTTTGCATTTATTTCTGCTTCTTCCAATACGTCTCTGGCAAACATCCCTAATTAAATTTCTTCAAAATTTAAAAAATTGCTTTTGCTTTTATAATCAACTAGCCTATCCCGGTGTGCTTCGCTACACCCCCTCGTTATAAAATAAAATTAAAAGTATTTATATATCCTATTGTGAAAATTTAATGACGATCGGTCCAAGGGTTTGGTTTTCCTAAAAAGGGGCGTGGTTCCACCCACTTTTCTCCTGGTACGTATTTCAAATTATGCCAATACCATCTGTACCAAATATCATCGACGTACGTCAAAATATGCCCAAAATATGGCGATTTAAATTTTTGGGTTATATGGGCGGTGCCGCGCCTCTTTGTTCAATCAAAACTTCATATAGCCTCTTATTCCTTCCAGAGTCACAGTAACATGCTGTGAAAATTTCAGGAAGATCGGTCCAAGGGTTTGGCCTCCTATAAGGAACAAACAAACAAACACACAAACAAACACACATTCCGTTTTATATATTAAGATTAAATAATAGTTTTCAGTTTTAAGCAAAAGTTTCTCATTACAATTTTCAGCAGTTCAAAGTTGCTTTAGTAGTACAAATAAATGTTGAAGGCTTGAATTAGTTAAAATTAGGGAGCAACCGATACCGATACCAATATATCGGCGATACTTCTGGTTTTCCGATATATCGATATCGGCGATATTTTACTCTCGATACGCCGACACTTCTTATATTTTTCTTTAGAGTTTTTTGAACAAAATATTCAATTTTCAACTCTTTTTTTTTTCATGACAAATATGAGAAATAACATATTAAAAGCAGAACATAAAATCAAAACAGAATACGTAATGAATTTGTTTCTGTTATTTTGCATTGCACCATAGTAATGAAATGTTCTCTCAATGCTAAATCTTGTATGTGTTGTATAACAATTACAACTTAAAATAACAACTGACATCTCAGCCCCTATGTCAACATGTACAAATTTAGAGGCTACAAAATCCATAAGCAAAGCCACTACTACATTGTCTGACGCTATTCCGCTAGTTAAAAGTCTTCGAACATTATTAGAAAACATAATACATGAATCAACGGAGATGGAGAGTAGTTCGGAGTCCCAAAAATTTGCGACTAACTTAGCATCAGCTCTGAATGAAAGATTTGAGGGTTTAGAGAATAATGAAACCTATTATTTATCTACAATTCTTGACCCTCGATGCAAAGCTCGAATATTTCAAAGACAATCGACTTCAATCCTATCGAAAAAACGTCTTATTGAGCTGCTTAACATGACTCTACATTCCGAAAGTGTTCAAGACACAGTCCTTCCTACACCTCGCAAAAGTTCTGATAAGTCTACGAGAAGTACTCGCCTTTGGAGCGTATGTGAAAAAATTATAAGAGAATCCGAGGAGGATGATCCTTCCTAAGCTGTGGATCTGCTAACGAAGAAGTCGAGAGATACCTTAGATCTCCTAATATTCCTAGACGCAGACCCTCTTGTTTACTGGCGCAATGACATATCCTACCCAAACTTAAAGAAAATGGCGCAGAAATACTTAAGTTTTCAAAGGAGTTCTGTCGCATCTGAGAGACTATTTTCCACTGCAGGTCTGCTTCAAACGGATTTGAGAAATCGTCTATCTCCGCAAAATTTGAGAACACTTTGTTTTTTAAACAAAAATCTTATTAATATCAATTTTAAATATTAATCTTTTGCAATGTTGTTTTTATAATTTTAATTTAATTTTAACATGATCTCAAATAAAATTCTTTTTTTTAAATCTTATTAATATCAATTTTAAATCTTGAGCCAATCTAAACTGAATGCTATCGTTTATTTTGTAAAATCATAAATATGGCAGACGTTTTGTAGTTTGAAAATTTGAATTTTAGAAACTGAAATGTATTGAAAATTTTGATGATTTGAATGGCTCATTAATAAGCACTGTTATTTTGTATAATAGAAGAATTACTCTACCTGAGTTTTGCTAATTTTTACTTGAGCTCAATTTCAATATGCGTATCGGTATCGGCGATATATATTTTTGAGTATCGGTATCGGATCGGCGAAATGGCGTATCGTTACATCCGTAGTTAAAATCGTCAAAATTAGGGTATAAATCGTCCGTCCCATCGTCCCTATGTCATTTTTAGGAGCCAAAATCGTCAAAATGACGATAAATCGTCAAATCTGGCAGCTATGCTTCTGTTGTGTTTCACACAATTCAGTAAAACATTTTTTGATTTATACATGTGTGAAGTCGCTCCGCTGTCAAGAACCCACACAGCTTTGCCAAAATGATTATTTTCTCATATTTTTGATGATTTTTGAACCAAAATATGATTTGATAATTTTTTTTCTTAAATTATTATTTCTAATTTATAAAAATTATGATTTTTTTTATTTCAACTGTGTACTTCTTTCACTGTAATTGTACTACATAGTGAAGTTAAGTTTTGTATCAGCTTGTTGTTGGTTGCTTTTATTTACTTTACACTTGTTACCCTGTAACAAACGCATTTATCTACGTGCATAAAAATGCAACATTGTTTTGAAAATAAAGACCAAGGCAAATTCTGACAACATTCCAGCTTCTCCGGTGCTGTCAAAATTTGTTCAAAAATTAATATGTCTTCCCATTTCTTCAGCAAATGTCGAACGAATATTCTCAACAGTCAATTTAAAAAAAACTAAATATAGAAATAAATTAGACAACAGCACTCTCGAGGGTATCTTATATGCAAAAGATTACTTAGCATTAAGAAACTGTTCCTGCTATAATTTAAAAAAACCCAAGATATTATTAAAAATAGGAAACCTTGTATATATTATAGTAATAGTTGTTCATAAAACTTTTTCATAGTACATGTACTTTTTAATCTGAATTTATTTTTTGTAAAGCTTTTTTAAATTAGTAAATAATTATTTATCTAAATACATACTGTTATTGTTCTAATGAAATCAGTTGTGTGTTTTTCTAAGTTTTCTGTTTGTTGGTTGGTTGGTAAATGTTTGATTAAAAATCTAATCTTGCTTATTTTCACTGATTTTGTTGGAGCAATGACGACAAAGCCAGCGAAAGTATGGTTTGTCACCATATAAACATATGTACATAAATACACGTTTCGCTATAAATGCTTTAAACAATAATAATTTAAATACATATGTTAATATATTTTTTTTAATTATAATTTTTAAATAAAATTTTGTATTAAAAAAAATTATGATTTTTTGCCATCAAATATGATTTTTTTTTCTGCATATGATGATTTTATTCTCAAAGCTTCTGGCAACGCTGAACCCACATCTCTGCGTAATCAATTTTGTCACAAGTTAAAGAGCATTCAAAATCATTTTCATGTTTCTCTTTGGCTGCACGCCACAGTGAATAATCTGTTTGTGGTGTTGCATCTAGCTCTTGAAGGAATTTTTGAAGGGAAGCTGTTTTTTGAGTTTGCAAAACTTTCCTAAGCTGCTTGGTACACTCCTTAAGCCTTAATTTTAGCTGGGGCGATCTGTAGCGCTGCCAATCTCGTCGAGCTCTCCGTTTTTCAGTCAATAGCCTTTCTATATCTACAGAAAAAATATTGTTAAATCTCACTGGTTGGTTTATTTCATTTGAAGTAGCATTAAAAGCAGCTTGTTTAACATGCGCTTCAAACAACCTGAGAGAATCGTCTATGTCTGAAGGTGTTCTCAGCGGCATTTTTTCCGAGCAATGAGCACTCAGATATTTTCTGTATTTCAGCCAGTTAATGCGTGCAGATGTCGTCGCTAAATCACATGTTGTGTGTGAGTAAATAGTGACAATAGTAGGCGAGTGGTCTGAAGATAAGTCCAAAGATGCTTCAACTTCAACCATCTCGCTGGGCACGCCTTTCACAATTCCAAAGTCGATAACATCAGGAATTTTTTGTCGATCTGTTGGCCAATATGTTGGCTGTCCACTTGAAACTACATTCAAACCCATTTTAGATATTGTGTCGAATAAAATTCGTCCCTTAGGTGTAATTAAACGTGAACCCCAAAATGTGTGTTTAGCATTGTAGTCGCCAGCTGCTAGAAAACGGGGGCCCAGTGATTTATAAAAAGCCGTATATTGACTCTCGGTAATTGAGAATCTGGGGGGCGAATAGATAGATGATATTACAAGTTTTTGATAGTAAGTTTCGATGCAGATGTTCGTTGCTTGAAGATAATCTTCACAAAAATCATTCAACAGGTGGTGTTTTATTCGCGTTTTTATTAGGATTCCCGAACCACCACAAGCTCTGCCACGGGGATCCTTGGTGTCGTAAAAATTATATCCACTAATTCTGAAACAGCTTCGAGATGTCAAATGAGTTTCTGAGATAAGCATAACATCGATTTGTTTATCCTGAAGAAAATATTCTATTTCGTTTTTATGTTGGCAGATGCCGTTTGCGTTCCAAAAACAGATTTTTAAGTTCATGGTTTGCTTAGTACAGCCTGCAACAAGGTAGACTGCATTTTCAACATTTCCTGCATCATACAGGACATGTTGAGAGTAAATGTGTTTACAGTTTGAATTAAGCTCTCAATTGAGGCTTCAATACGACTAAAATTATACCCCGAATCTTCATTTACATTTACGGTTTTTTGCGCCGTACTCTGATTGCTTTTTAAAATACTAGCGTATGAAAATTTGTTGTTAGATTGTTGTTGAGCACTAGTCGCGTTAGACTTGAAAATGTTTGAAAATTGATTTTGGCTGGTGGACGGTTGAGGTAACTGTGGATAGTTAATAGGGGTTTTAGGCTGAGCGGGAGTAGCATTGGTTTTTTTGGTTAATGAATTCTTAAAAAACGAGTAAAGGGGGCAGCCTCTATAGTTGGCAGTGTGATTTCCGCCGCAATTGCCACATTTTTTCGCCTTGGTATCACCTTTTATTTTATCACAGTTAGCAGTACTGTGTAACTCACCACATACAACGCAGACTAAAAAGGCCGGTGATATGCAAACCCCCATTACGAGCCCCAAATGGTGACTGGGCAAAAACTGATGATGAAAAAGGTGCACTTTTTGTTAAACACTTAGAAAAAGTTTTCACTCCGAATATTTCTGCTGATATTGTTGAACTGCCACCAGTCGTCTCTTTACCAGAAATACCGATGAGATTTAACATGACGGAGATTGAAAATACTATTACTAATCTTAACACCAGAAAAGCCCCAGGTGTCGACAAAATAAGCAACAAAATGCTTCAAGAATTGCCTTACACTGCAAAAAGAATAATACTATTCATTTTTAACAGTATTCTACGCCTAGAACACTATCCTAAAGAATGGAAGGTTTCGCTAATTACTATGATACCAAAGCCCGGCAAGGATCATACAAAGGTTGAATCCTATCGGCCTATTAGTTTACTGTCTAACATTTCAAAACTATTTGAAAAGCTGTGTATGAGCAAGCTGATGCCTATAGTGACTAGTAATGGATGTATTCCAGATCATCAATTCGGTTTTCGCAGTCAACATAGCACAATTGAACAAACTCACAGACTAGTGAATGTCGTTAGAGACACTTTTGAAAAAAAGAAATACTGCTCTGCGCTCTTTATTGATGTCTCACAAGCTTTCGATAAAGTATGGCACGAAGGTCTTTTCAATAAATTAACACAAAATCTACCAGCAAACATCGTAAAGCTTTTAAAAAGCTATTTGATGGAACGTAAATTTGTAGTTAGGGAAGGCAATTTATTAAGCCCTCCGCAGTCGATTGAAGCCGGAGTCCCTCAAGGCAGTATCTTCGGACCCTTACTTTATTTAATATATGCCTCTGACTTACCGTTAAGCAGTAACATTCATACATCAACATTTGCGGATGATACAGCCTTTCTAAGCGTTCACGAAAATCCTGTAGAAGCTTCCCGCAACTTACAAGAATATATATCCAAACTGGAAAAATGGCTCAAACAATGGCGTATAAAAGTTAACGAGCAGAAATGTGCACACGTCACTTTTACGTTGCGCAGGCAAACATGCCCGCCTATAAAAATTAACACCGAGACTATACCACAACACACTGTAGTCAAATATCTAGGCGTTCATCTTGATCGTCGTTTAACATGGAAATCGCATATAGACGCAAAGTTGACTCAATTGAAATTAAAAGCAGCTCAAATGAATTGGCTTATTGGAAGAAATTCTATACTAAGCCTAGACTGTAAACTACTATTATACAACGCGATCCTGAAACCAATATGGTTCTATGGAATCCAGTTATGGGGCACTGCCTCAGCATCAAATGTCGAAAAAATTCAAAGGCGACAAAATAAAATTCTACGTACAATTACAGCAGCCCCCTGGTATGTCAGAAACCATCGAATTCATAAAGACCTAGACGTTCCGTTGGTGAAGACAGTATTTTCAAAACACGCGAAAAAATATATAAAAAAACTTGAGTTGCACCCAAATCCACTTGCGCGCAATATTCTTCATTATAGAGGCCACACCCGGCTGAAAAGAAGGGATACCCTTTTTCTCAGCCGTTCACGAGATATGTAAAACAACAAAAATTAACCGTTGAAATTAAAAATTTTGTTTAGCATTGGCTAAACTTATATTTAATATTTTTTTTAGATTTAAGATTGGAAAAAACTTATTGATAATTCAATTTAAATAATTAAAGATTCAATAAATAATAAAATTATCACAAAAAAAAAAAAAAAAAAATGTTTCTCTTTACATTGAGAACGTATGTGCCAATGATGCCAAGTCTTGCAACATCAAAAGCACTGTGAGCCCATCGAAATAGGGTAAAAAAGGGTAAAAATAAAAAAAAAAATCGGGTACAAAAGCACTAACCTAACTTTGTTTTGGGTCTGGTGGATCAAAAGACAGATCTATTGCTTTTTCATGACTTTTTGTGTGACTTGTCGGAGTAAATCGCTTTATCGAACTTTTATTTCACAATTACAACAAATAAAGTATGCTTTTAGTTCATCTTTTGCTGTTCTAAGCTACGTTTTAAAAGCTGGATCATTTTCTCAAGCTTTTCTATATAAGTATTTGTTTTTCGATCTAAGGGAAAGCCATTGTTAGATGATGAACTTTGGCACATATCAACTTTAACATCAATGAAGAACTTACTTTTAATAACTGTGCAGCTTGATAATAACCAAGGCACTTTCTTGCTTAAATTTGCATAAAAAACAAATCATAGGATATGTACTAACAGTGAAAGTAAGATCACTGCTAAACAAATAAATCATAAAAATTTCTGAAAGAATTAAAAAAAAAAGATGCTTGAGAAATTCTAGAATTCAAACTCTTAAAGCACCCCATACACGTTTCAATCCCATTGTCAACTGAGTCGGTTTTTGTTCAAATCAAAGCGTTGGTTGAAGAAAAATCAAAAGATTTTGATTTTTCAAGTTGGCTAGCAAGTCTTTCAATTCGATTGTGCTGTGTGTGCTCGAGTCTCTTGATAAGCTGTTAAAATTTATGTGTATAGAATGATGAAATAATACAGGTGGTGTTATTAGGGCAACAAATACATACAAATCAAGAAATTGTTGACATAAGGGTGGATAAAAATGCTAGAGCAAATTGACAGTTGAATGAAAATCTTTCAATTTAGTTTATGAAGTGTGTGGCCAAGAATCAATTCAATTGAAAGACTCAATTGACAATTGAATTGAAACGTGTATGGGAAGCATAACAGTTTGCGAGTACTAATCAAAATACAGATGCAAATTATACGCAGTTGGTTAAAAAAGTATTAGGTGTGTTTAAAGAATAGTAGGAAAATGGTTCAGTGTCAAAAATGTTGATTATTTAAAACGCACCTAAAAGCACTGTGAGAAATTCTTAAAAGCACTATAAATACCCGCTTTTCAAAAACGGGTATTTAACAAAGTTTCGGGTATTGATTAAGTTAAAAAGCACCAAAAAATACCCGAAAAGCACCAAAATGGCAACGCTGGAATGTTGTCTTTCTTGCCGCATCGAAAACATTTAACATTATTAGTGTTATTAACATGATAATCACTCTTACCATTGCTGCTGTTACTATTATAATTATTTACAGGTTTTGGGACATGTTTGTTCTTATAGTTTTTGTTGTTGTTGTTAAATACTTTTTATTTCTTTTATAGTTCATTTTCTTCGCATTGGCTGCAAATGCATTTTCTGTTGACGAACAATTTATTTTATTATCTTGGCGCATTTCTTCTTCCAATATTTTTAATATTAAATGATGAAACAGAACACGTCCGCAACTTGAAGCAAAAACGACTCTCAGAGAAAAAATGCCCAGAATTGAAGCGACGTCTGCAACTTCACGAACTGTCATTTAATTGTTTGACATTTCTATTGTGTCAAGCTATATATATATTAAAATATCAAGTTTGTTAATTGTGCTTAAAAAATATTCTATATTATAAAAATATATGAATATTATATTATTTGTTAAAAAAAATTACCACAACGAACACATTATCCACGGTAAAAAATATTGTTAATATTGTCGAGACTGCGTTCTCTATGTACAATGCTTGTGAAGGATCGGAAGCGGTTAGCTGCCGGAGATGGTGGGTAAGACCAGTTAACTTGTCCAGAGATTCCCTCGGATTTTTTAAAACCTGCATACAACAAATTAAAGACAGGGACGAGGAACACTTTTTTAAGGCCACAAGAATGAATGCCTCTAAATATAATATGTTACTCGTGTTACTGAAACCAAAATTAGAAAAGTTTTCGAAAAGAAACCCGATTGATCCAGAACAGCGTCTAGCCATCACATTATTGTAAGTATGTACATATATACGTACATACATATGTATGTATATTGCTTTAACAAAACTTATATACATATATGTATACTTATGTTCATATATACCTATGTTTTTGTATATTGTAGATACCTAGCTCACGGTTGCAGCTTCCAGGTATTGGCCTGGGCATATAAAATAGGTATTTCTACCGCAAGGGAAATTGCTTACGAAACATGCGAAATCATCTGGGAAAACCTATTTGAAGTATATTTGGCAAACCCTAACATGGTGGACTGGTCAACAATTTCTTCTTCATTTTTTCAAGAAACTAGGCTCCCTCACTGCCTAGGCGCCATAGACGGGAAGCATATTCGCATTAAATGCCCAAAACAAAGTGGATCATTATTTTACAATTACAAAAAATACTTCAGTATTGTTTTGTTGGCTGCATGTGGCGCTGATTATGCCTTTACTTATGTGGACGTCGGAGCTTTTGGGAGCCAAAGTGATGGTGGTGTGTTCCGTGAAAGTGTTTTTGGACAAAAAATTATTAAAAATGAAATTAATGCTCCACCTTCTACTCCATTACCAAATTCAAATATTGTATTCCCATACTATTTTGTAGCAGATAATGCTTTCCCACTTTTAAAAAATGTTATGAGACCTTACCCTGGGAAACACCTTACAGAAGATAAACGAAATTTCAACAAAATGCTGTCGAAAGCCAGGAGCAGAATTGAAATTTCTTTTGGAATACTTGCAAACCGATGGAGAGTCCTCCATACTACAATAAATGCACACCAAAAAATGTTGACAAAATAGTTTTAGCAACAGTTGTCTTGCACAATTTTTTAATTTTTCATAAGGACAAACAATATTTCAATCCGGAAAGTATTGATGAAAATATAGACGAGCTAAATCGCATACGATTACTGCCATCGAATCATTCATCACATGATGCTTTTACCCTACGTAATACGCTAAAAGACTATCTGTTTTCAAATATTACATAGCTTTTAATAAAAACTACTGATGAGTTGGTATTTAGCAACAAACGAAATGCATATAGATTTGCTAACAAATAAATAAAATTTATTAAAAACATAAATTCATTTTTATTTAAAAAAAATTAAGTAATTTAAATTACAATCACTAATAATTTACATATTATAATTATTCTCATAGATTTTGTACTGTCTGTTTACTATAATAAAGAACTTATTGGTTAAATTAATTTGGTATTATAATATTAAGGAACAACCGCCACTTTCAATCAAGATGCTTCGTTAAATGAGCTTCTTGCATTTGTACTATTTTTTATTTGTTAAATTCATTAATTTTTGTGTAAATTAAAGAACAGACTGCACTTTCTATAACATTAATTTGCTGATTTGTTAAACCGGCATTTTGTATTTTTTTTTTTGCCAAAGATTCAAACAATTGTTCTGTTGAATTTACTTTTATTTGGGATGCTATATTATTTATAGACTCTGTTGCAGCATTTAAAAATGTCTCCATTTGATTTTGGATATCAACGCGTTTCTTTTTCTTTTTTAATGGAGTCAATTTGTCCATATCATCACTGGAATCACCAACTGTGGTATTCAATAAGAAGTCATCCACATTACAAACAGTGCTGGATTAAATAAATACAATAAAGTAAATAAAACACAGCATAATTGCACATTTTTATGTTTCAGTACCTTCTTTTGCTTTGGATGTCGTCTAGAAAACGTAGACACTCAGCATATTTATATGGTTTGCAGAACACAGTCTCGCTTCCAGATGGTTGGTTTTCTCGTAGCTTGTACCTTTTGTACGAATCCCGGACACTTTTCCACCTCTTCCTTGCATCATCCGCTAAAATAACCAATATATGTATTACATTTTTAGAAAATATTAAAATACTATCAATACGAATTGCACTAACCTGTGATGCCGACAACATTTCCAATTTGTATCCACAAGTCTTGCTTAAAATAAAAGTTTTTGTACATTGGTGACTGCAAATTATATATGCAATCATGTTTATGTACTTCTGAAATTAATTTTTCCACAATATCACTCATTTTTTTTACAAATTTAGAAAATTATATTTTTATTGCACTTTCAAATGTTCTTTTGATTTTCTTTTGTTCTTATTTTTCTTTGCGCCAAAACTTCAAAACCATATGGTTTTGCTTATAAATTGTATGAAATATAATAAAAGTGTGGTAGCATTGTTGAGAGAATTTTACTCTGAGAGTGAGAGCATAAGAAAAGTCGCTGTCAAAATAAAATAGATTCTATTCATGACCATAGCTGCCAGATTTGACGATTTATCGTCATTTCGACGATTTTGGGTCCTAAAAATGACATAGTGACGATGGGACGATTTATACCCTAATTTTGACGATTTTAAATAATTCAAGTTTGCAACATATATTTGCACTATTAGAGCAACCTTGAACTGCTGAAAACTGTTATGAGAAACGTTTTTAAAAACTAGTTTGCTTAAAACAGAAAACTTTTATTTAACTGATTATAAAAACAAAAACAATTTTTTAAATTTTGAAGACATTTATTTAGCAATATTTGCGTATTGGAAGAATCACAAATAAATGCAAAAGAAAAATATGATATTAGTAATAATTGTGTTAATTTTTAAATAGAGCTTTGTTATCAGATATTATCAAAATTTGATTTTGAAAATATGTATAAAGCTCTTGGCCAAATTAATCCATTTAGTATTTTAATGAAGAAAAAAAGTTGTTTTTCTGAAATTATAAAATAATTTTCCTATTTTGTTGAAGAAAGTAAAAACCAAAACCTAGAAACAGAGTTCAGACAATTGAAATTATTGTCCTGATAAAAACATAAAACTATTGGATTTTTGGAAAAAACTATCAGAGATGCAAACGAGGGATTCTAGTCTTTTGTTTCCGATTTTGACTAAATTTATTACAAAAATCCTAGTTAATGTGGTAATTATTCAGCAAATATGGAAAGAATATTTAGTCAGGTAAACGTAAATAACACTAAAGTATGAAATTGAAAAAGTCGTCTTTGGAGGCAATATTATATTCAAAAGATTATTTAAAGCTAAACAAATGTACCTGCTATGATCTGACAGTTGTACCTAAATTAATCAATATGGTTAATTGCAATATAAATTTGTAAAAAATGATATTTTTATTGTATAAATTTTATTGTAGCTTTTATACATTTTTAGAAAAAGTGTTTCCAAAAATGAAATTTAAAATGCATATTTAACTAAATTGAAAAAAATAACTAAAGGATTTGAATTTTTTTATTTTTTTCCATACAATATAAATATATTTCAAAGTATTGAAAAACATGCAATCTATGTGATTTTATTGTGAATTCTAAGTGAGTATTTGATCTCTGTATTTTAAATAATGCTGTTTTTAATAAGATTTGTTGATTTAAGAGTTTTGTTATGTTTTGCCTCTAACAAAAATATGTTTTGTTAGTAAAAAAAGCGGTTTTTTCATTTGACGTTTTTATGACGATTTCAATAAGCTATATTGACGATAATGACGATTTTTGCCCAAAAATATGACGATATTACATAAAAAAATCTGGCAGCTATGTTCATGACTGCTTTCAGCCGCGTCTTTTATATGCCAAATTGTATGAAGAAAAACGTCAAGCCCCAGTTCTGTTTCATCATTAATTGTTCATACAGTACAATACGCATATAAGAAAGTCTGAAAATGTACAGATTTTGTTTCTTATATGCGAGCTTTCTTATAAAGAGAACACGCATATATGCGTCAGAAACAAAATTTAAAAAATTTCCTATGGAGTATGCAGATATAAGTATATTTGAAATAAAATTAATACACATTATTTTGTACAAAAAAAACAACGAAGCCGGATGATTTCACAAAAATCAACGACTTCATTTGACATTTGGACCAGTGTTCACAGATGTAAATTGTAAAATATAATCAAAAAATTTATATTTTTCCCAAAATTGAAAAAAAATGTCATTGTGAGATAACTTTCTTATACACGTACAATTTTCTATGGAAGGAATATAATTTTTCATAAAAATTTGTTTCATATAGCAGAGTTTTTCTTATAAGCGAGTTTCTTATATAAGGATTATTTAGCACGTAGTTATATGGAAATGTACATGGTGTCTCGAAAAGTGTTTCTTATAGCCGAATTTTTCTTATAAACGAGTTTCTTATATGCGTATTGTACTGTATTTAGGTAAATTATCGCGACACAACAAAATTGAAAGTAAATCATCATTTAATTTGATTTCAATTTATTTTAAATTATCGACTATAGAACAAAATTCATTTAACTGTGGTGATAGCTTTTCATTGCTTTGAAATTTAAATTTAATAAGTTTTTTAAACAAATTTAGGCTGACTTCCAAAACGTCAGTTGCTTTGTGTTTAAACAAAGCATCACATTTCATAATGCCGCAGTACAATAGTTATACAATGTATAGCATTTCAGAACGCCGCCGCAAAGTATTTTTAACGCAATAAGAGAGCAAACAAGGCATCGGTTTTATAGTTGTTGCATTGTTTCCGAACTTTGCATATGTATGTGATTTAAATACAGTAGCAATACTGTATACAAACATTGTATACGAACGTTTTGGAAGTCAGCCTTACTTTTCTTGAAGCAGTGTACGACTTGTACATTGAGCTTAACACATTCCAGGCAGCTTTTACTGTCGAACAATTTTTAACGTAGATCAACTCGCTTGGCTTTATACTTAAATTTATCATTGCGAGTGCCTTGCTGTCGTTTTTCTCCCATATAACCCTTTTTGCAGCCTCATCTGGGATAGCTTCACCAACCGTGTTCCACAAATCCATTGTGATCAACACCATGGCTGACTTCCAAAACGTTCGTATACAAAGTTTGTTTACAGTATTGCTACTGCATTTAAATCTCATACATATGCAAAGTACCGCAACAATGAATCAACTATAAAACCGATGCCTTGTTTGCTTTCTTACTGCGTTAAAAACACTTGGCGGCGGCGTTTTGAAATGGTATACATTGTATAATCATTGTACTGCGGCGTTATGAAATGTGATGCTTTGTTCAAACACAAAGCAATTGACGTTTTGGAAGTCAGCCCATGTTGCATAATTCTCACTATTTAAGTTTTAAATACTTGCGATACCACTTGACATTGTTAATTTTGTTTTTTTAGCACCGGATAAAACAAGAAACCAAGAGTACCATACATATATGTATTATTTAACCAAATTTTAGCGTCCTGGGCCCATAAGCTTTAGTAGAGTTTTAGTTATTAAAATACGAATTCAGTTTTAGTTTGACCTTGTTAGGTTGATGAAAGTTATTGGAATGACTTTTAAAAGCAAAAGGGTAAAATCTAACAGTTATTAATTCAGCCGTTTATTTTGAAAGTGGCTTAAGTCACTTTGTTTTTAAGTCGAGATATTTCAGGATTTGCGTTTTAACACGTTTAAAAATATGGATGCTAACTTTCGAGAAGATTTTCTTGTATTTGTTATCTCATGATACTGATATTTTTCTCAGTATTTCTATATATTTTTAAACGTTTTTATATGCAAACCCTTAAATATCTCGACTTAAAAACAAAGTGACTTATGCCAAATTCAAAATAAAGGGCTCAATTTCAATTGTATAACAATTAGAATATCAGAGTTGTATGTATTGGCTTGTGATCAGCGTTGTAAATTTCTAACATTAACATTTATATGAAAAAGTTTAGAAATCATTCTAGCACCGTCTTTGGGCGCAGGTTTTGCTAATTTGCCACTACAACAACATTTCGAGGAATTATTAATAAAGAAATTGTTTTTTAAATAATGTTTTGATAGAACTATTGTTGTAACGATACTATTTCGCTGGTTGCTGGGGTACAACTCAGCGGGGTCCAGAGTCGTTGCAAAAAATAAAAAAATACACAAATATTTTCTTTTTATTAAAAATACGTATAATAAGTATTTTATTCCTGCGACTATTTAAAAGAATATTAATTGAAAAGTTTCATACGTTTTCTACGCTAAATTTACTGGTCTCTTTTGGTACCGTTAAATTTTTTGAACAAATTCTTGATTTAAATAAAAAAATTAAAATTATTATTTTAATTATCAACAAAAAAAATAAACTACGTTGCTAGGTAGTGTCTGTACGATCAAACGTCTATTTAACTCTCACCCTTAGAATTTGAGAGAGGCCGAACCATTAGTAGCAGTGATTTCCAGCCACTACTATTTGTTCGCGCTTTAACCCGACCGAGAGAAAAATGTTGGCTTTACAAATTAGAGAGAGCAATCAGTAGCAGTGATTTCCAGCTACTACTATTTGCTCGAGCTTTAAACCGACCGGGAGAAAAATGTTGGCTCTAAAAATTAAAGAGAGAAAGTAATAGCAGTGATTTTCATTTGGATTAGTAGTTTGTTGTTGACAATAAAGTGCCGCATGATATATCTTTCATATAAGCATTCTGATGTGTTCTTCATAAGTTTTCCATGTTCGAACATACATAGTTACGTTACTGAACACATGTTCAATTTAACTCCGACGTCAGTAAGCAGAAGTTTTTTCATACCATCAACGACTGAACTCTGTTTATGATTAATTGAAATTTGTTTTGTGCTCATGAACACCTGCTCGTGTTCGTGGACATATGGATGTGTTCGAAGTTCGTAATAAGAATTTCTTAAGTTATTGTATTGGAAATAATTTTATTGAAAAATTACCCTGTCGGACTTTTGTTAGCTAGCTTCAAATATTGCTGACTCTTGGATAACTCATTTACATCTGACTTCTGAACTCTCTCGTAGATGATACATACAACTGGCTTGTTCTCGATAAGTGGTAAACTAGCTTTTACTTAATTGAAATCTTATGCAAAGATGTACATTTAACTTCTTCTCGATAACTGTGCAACCAGCTTGAGTGTGCTTCAATTTAATCTTGTGGTTATTGCAAATTTATGCAGTATGAGTGAGCACTGACTCATTGTAATGACAATACGTTGAAAAACTGAATAGCAGCTATCACAGACATTGAGTTAGCTTTTGAGTCAGCTGTCACTTGTATCTAATTAACGATGAGTTACATTTTAGTTACCTCAAATCCCGACAGGCTAACTATTCAGTATAAATTTTTTTTTTTTTTTTATTAGGACCAGTACTCAGGGGATGCCCTCTACGTATGCAGTGCACTGTGCCGGAACATTAAGTGGGAGGGATAGAGTAGAGAAAAACATGTTGAAAATTTAGAAGACTTAACTCTGTCACAACTCTGCTTTGCGCGTTATGCTAATTTTTAAGGCAGTGTCGAGGCGCCTCCGGTGTTAAGCAGACGCATTAACTTTGTTGTTAAGCTGTATTAGGGGCTGTGCACATATTACGTAACGCTGTTTTCAGAGATTTTATACCCCCACCCCCCCCAATGGAAAAAAAATTTTTTTGTACTTAATTTTTTTATTAAGTCTCTATTATTAATAATAATAATAACACAAAATTTTTATAAAATTTGGATCTACATATGTAAATTTTTTCAGCTTTTCAATTTCTTCTCACTCAATTCTTAATCAGATTTGTACATTTCTTAGGTGATTTCTTGATTGTAGTTTTTTTCTAACGACACAAATTGATTTGAAAATTATTTTTTTTATTCTTTACAATATAGCCGGTGCTAAACATTAGGAGTAAACCTTAAGCAATTGAAGTAAAATTGTGGGTTGTTTTGAAAAACTTATATTTTAAACAAAAAACTTCACAACTGCTTAATGCTTATAAAATTCAAAATACCGATAAAAATCTGCACATTTGGCAACGCTGTGTGTACCAAACAATGTCGAACTAAGAGGTGTAGGTATAAAAGAATATTGTGACGTTACAAGAATGAAAAATAGAAAAGAAGTAAAATACATAATGTTGCCAGGCATCAATACTTTGCGGCATGCCAATATCACCCCCTTTTAAGAAGGTGAATATCTTCTTGGAGCTTGACATCGTCTTGCTGACCTCCTAGCTCGGCTTCAATAGCGCAATTAGGCGGATCCGCTTCTGACTGTTGTAATGATAAATATCCAATATTTTCCGTAGTAAATTCAAGTGTTGGTGTTGATACATTCGGCGATTCACTGCTGTTCTCAGGTGACGTCAAACCTTTTTCGTAAAAGTCCAAGTAAGTTGTTTGCGGTTTGATATCATTTGCAAAACTCTACCAAAGTTGGTTTATATGCTACCGTATATATAAGTGTACTGCGAAGACTAGTCTCTTTTATCATGTTGTAAACTACCGCCCCGACCGACTTTTTCGGCTACTACCCAAGTCATCCTAGACGTTTTATTTTTGTAAAAAGTTTTAACATTAACTTTGCTCTGACTTGCAAAGAACATATCTTAGCTCCGTGTTATCTATTATAGTTGAGCGTTTCGTTTGCAATTGCATTAAATTTTAACAATTATAGCGGTGTTCGGATTCGTCTTCCAATAAATATCTCAGAAGGTGACTTTGAAGACTCTGAAAACTTTTGGAATAATTAATCTTTCTCCGGTCATGATAGTATTGTTGATGATGCGTAATACGCTTTTAAATGATGGAGATGTCCGCCAAACATTTATAATATACCTAGCGATATCCTGCAGCTCTGTCTCTTTGGCTCTTGCTATACGAGCCATCCCCGGGGATGAAGTTAAAATCGTTTTCAGTTTGAATAGTTATTATTATAAAATCGTCCTTTTGTTTCATAATGAGGCGTAAAAGGATATCGACATTTCCGCAATCATTGGCGTATTAGAATACCTTTTTTTCGATCCAAAAATTTAAAAAGGCTTTTGATCTATCAACAATGTCGCTTCTCGGCTATAAATAATACAATGAAATTTTGTACATGAAAAAATAATGGGTCTAATGCATTAAAACTGAGCTTTAACTCAAGTTTAGTCTGTAGAGCACGATCTCAAGCAGTGAGCACAACCATACCACCTAGAGCTCGTGCTCAATTTCGTATGCATAAAAATGAGTTCAAACAATTTGATTGAACCTAAAATAACTGATAGATAGATCAGATCAGATAGAGCTAATGTTTGATCAGCAGCAATTATGAATTCCAGCGATAGTGAGGGTGAAAATACTTAAAGTTTGGATGCAAACGATGCAGAGCACGAGTCATGTACATAACCTGGCCAAGATATGCGCACACTGGTGAAGAGCTCATTTGCAGCGCCTTTTTTTTTATGTGTGTGCAGTCTATAAGACCACTTGTAAAAGGAAAAATATTTTTCTTGCCATTGCCTTTGCGCACGTTGTATTTCTTAAATTGTGCTAGGAAATTACAACCACTCATGTGTTTTTCCAGCTATGACATGATCAATTTCTGAGATCGTTCTGGAAACTTTTGATTTGTAAATTCCGATATCTTCAGCAATTATATTTTGAAACCCTGGATCGGCGCAAAATCTTGAAAATAGACGCTTTTGGAAATTGGTTACAACACCCCCTCGTGCTTCGTCCTTATCTCCAAGAAAATAATTTGCCATCTAACCAATATGTTATAATTTTTTGTCTTTCTTTTCTAGAGAAATTTTCTCCACCATCACTATTGAAATTATTGGAGATAACTAATGGGCAGATTCAACATATTGTGAGCATTTGCTTATAATTCCAAGTTTTTACTTGTTTTTATGCATACAAAACTTAACTCTAACTTCCGAACATTTATCTACATATGTGAGTTCAAACTTTTCTGTTGAGATCAAGCTCACAAAATGAGTAAAAGCAGGCTACAGTAAATATTTTTATGCATACTTTTTGGTCAAACATTTGATTCTAATATTACTTACCTAATATATGTTTAAAATATATCGCATTTTTCCCAAATAATTGTTAATCCGTGATCGTAGAAACGCTCAATGACCTCACTGACCTTTACCTTTTCGATGATGACATCGTTCAAATAAACTAAAACACAGTGAATGTCGGGTGTTATAACTCATTCTAGCTCAGATTACACTAGTGGTAACGTACCAGTACCAGTTTTTTTGGTTTAAATACCGGTTTGACTGTTTGGTTTTGTATACAAAGTGACAATAAATTGGTTGAAATGGCCCGTTTTTGGCTTGAATTGCCGCCGGAAAAAGGTTCCCGTATTTCACTTAAAATCGTATTGTGATCAACAATCAAATCGACTTATATGAGAAAATTGGTATCAGTAAATGGGCCGGCGTAGTCGATATGTAGCCTGGAACTTGCTTTTAACGTTGTTGGATGTGGTTTTGCTTTTGTTCTTGGAGGATGTTTGCTTGTTTGAGCACATTTTTTGCACTATCTGGCTATCATTTGGATATCATTGTCCAGAACTGGTCACCAAAAATAAATATACTATGGCCTTAATCGCGGTCATGCCCTGATGCAGCTAACGCAGCGTCTCTAGCTACCGGTGCGCAGCTCTTCTGGAATGACGACTCGAGCATCCCATAACAAACATTGGTTTATCACCGACAACTAGCTTATTCGCTTGAACTTGTCTACTTGAGCCAGCACAGGGGTTCCTTCTGGTTGTTGTGCAATTTCCTGGGATGTCACTATAAATAAATTTTTTCTTCTTCACAATATAATAATTCGGAAATACCTGGAATTTGCAATTGACCGTGATCTAATGGTAACCGACTCAATGCGGGTGTTTTGGTGCTTTTTTTCCTCACGGTACTGGATATCGTATTAATATGTCCCCCAAACATCAGTGACCACTGCAACATTCGGGGTGATATGCGTTGTGATATTGGCTTCTTTGCATCGAAAAGTTCCACAAGTGGTTTATGATCTGTGAATATTCAAAACTGCTAGCCACTCAGGAACTGATATATCTTTTTTATGTCGAAAATTATCAAGAGTGCCTCCTTAGCCAGTTGTGCGTAGTTTTTCTCTGCTGAGTGCAAACCACTGGAACCCAAAGCTTTGGTGATTGTCAGCCATCTGACATGATGTGAGACATAATAGCTCCCATTCCTTAAATAGATCGGTTTACGCATAATATTAAAAATTATTTTGTTGAGTAGTGAACTAAAAGGTTCTCTGAACTTAACATTCTTTTGCCTGGACGAAACTTGACTGCAGGCCCCTTCCCCATTCAAACTTCACATCTATCCTCAGTAGTCGGTAAAGAAGTTCTAGAAATCTACCCTTATTTTGTATTAATCTATTATAAATTTTAATTAAGCCTAAAAATGCTTTCAATTGTTTATTTGCTGGTTCTGGTGTCTGAGAAATCGCTTTTATTTTTCTTTCCGTTGGTCGGATTACATTTTCATCTATGTGAAACCCTAAGAACGTTATTTTTTTTACCGCGAACATGCATTTTGTACTCTTTAGCTTTCACCCCGGCTTCTGTATTCGCCCCAGGCTTGTTTGCGTTCGCTCCCACATTTCTTCCTTAGTGGCTCCACCTATTAAAACATCGTCTAAGTAGACCACGACTTATTTGATATCGTCTAACATTATGCGCTGGAAAATGTTTGGTGCTGTTGAACTTCAAAAGATAATCGAGTGACTACAGAAAGTCCCCGGTGTTCGTTTAGGGTCAGAATTTTGACCGAGATATCGTCCACCGAGTGTAAGAGCGAACTAAATCTAGACTGGCAAAGCAGCTACAACCTGACAAAGCGAAGAGCATCCCCGTGTTTGTAGGCAATGTGAACGTTTCTTGTTAAATCATTTGATTTATAGTACATTTCTAATCCCCGCAAATTCTGATGCTATCTATCATCTGCATTATTGACCGGTACAATGGGCATCATGCACTAAAGTTGACGAGACGAAGTACCCCTTCATCTATTATTACTTTCGCAGCCTCTTCAATCTTTTGTTTCAAAGCAAACGGCACGGTTTCCCCTTCTAGTCCCCCCGGCTGATTATCAAACACGGAACCAAATTCTACGATTTCCGCCGAACTTCCACTACAAAAGACAAACACAACCCGCAAAGCGGTTAGTTTGTCTGCAAAAAAACACCCTAAATCTCTGCCTGCAATCGAACCGACAACCTGGGGCTGCTATGCTAGCATTGCTAATTCGGAAAACCAATTTTTTTGGATTAAAGATGGTTCGTTGCCGCCACATTTACAAAGTTTTCTCTTCCTTCTCGAACGACACCGGTTTCGCAATATCACCACAAACTTCCAAATTTTTACTGGGTCTCCACACTCTTAATTTAATTTCGCTTTAGATTTAGATGACACAATTTTCTCTAATATACTTTTTTACCCAAGATCGACTAGGTGGCTCCCATTTGATCTCACTTACTATCGGCTGTCTCCATTACAAATCAGTTTCCTAATAGATGACATTTCATTTCATTACAAAACGTACCCATTTATCCAATTATCTCGGCCGGATTCAATTTTATTTTTTCCTTGGTTAGTAGGTCTCAGATTTTTCTTCATTTTCTTACCTGACTTAAAACTTGTGATGCAGGCTATTTTATATGGACTCGCTTCTTCCAATACCGGCACTCAACTTATTTAAACTTGCATAGCTCTGGTCTGTGCTAGCCATTCTATCGATAACGTTTGCGATCTTAGTGTTGCAAATTTTTACTGCTGCTAATCTTGAACTCATACCTATGATTCACCAAAATTCTTAACGTATAGATTTTTTTGTGCCTCTTCGCGGGCTACGGTTTAGTCTGGAGCACTTTTTAAGTTAATTTGTCGTTTGACAAATTCTCATCGCGCACAGCATATCGCCTAGATGTTTAAACTCGCAGTATTGGCGAGTTGATATAGATTCAACTTTTTTCTGGTTAAAAAAACAAGGAAATATATACTTTTAATATCAATCAAACGGGCTTTTTTGGAAAGAAAATTTTATGAAATTAATGTTTAAATATGTTTTCTGCCATGTGACCGCCACGGCTGGCGCCTAGCACCCACAACTTTCCGCAGCATTTGCGGCCGTATTTCGCGGATAACTCTTCGAATGTTGATTTCCATGTGTTCAAATGTTTGTGGTTTTCACGCAGACAATTGAGTTAACATAACCCCAAAGAAAATAATCGAATGGGGTTAAATCACACGGTCTTGGTGTTCTTCTGAAGGACGATTATTTACGCCATAAAATGGAAGAAGTGCACGATGAGTTTGACGAATAGAACAATTATTTTTATTTAAAGATTCAAAAATTTGCTCGCGTTGCTCTGGTGTAAGTCGATTCATAAAGAAATTTCAAAGCAAACTAAAGAAAAAGCAACTATCAGCTGTTAAATGGGTGCTTAAATAAAGCAGTGATGCCAACTCAAAGATGTGGCACTCTAAAAAACAACCTTATAAAATTGGAATCGTTCTATAATCCAGTTAGGTGGTGGGCAAATATGTTTACAGTAAGTCAATTGCCATCTCGTATGTGAATTTTTCCTGTAAAACAACATCAGGTGTGGCCACCGACTTGAGCAGTGTAATGGTGTTTGCCCCACATGACGACAAAAATATCGCTTTCTATATTTTGTCTTCCACTAGCTATTTGCCAAAAAAAAAAAAATTTATTTGTTTCAAATACGTTTGCTACTTCAAACGTATTTAAGCCGTCACATTTGGACGTCATTTATTTCTTATACACACTAAGACACTGGCTCGTCGCATATTGTTGCATCTTTACTTTCTTCTACATCGTCCCAATTGGCTATTAAAGTTCACTAAACATTTCCAATAATTCAAGTGTTTTATTTTGTGTAGCAGAAAAGTATTACAGCCGTATTCATAAAAAAAAATCAGATTTATTGGCAGTTTTTAATCCAAAATTGGTAAAGTTGTGTTCATAAACGAAAAAAGTATATTAAGCCTTTAGTAAACCATTCGTAAAGTCAAAATATTTATTGTTGGATTTGTCCCTCTTTAAACCAAAAATAGTTTACTTTTTGTGTTTAGATATTTTGTTTAAGCATTTGTTTACATTTTATAAAAATAATTGTAAAGAATAGTTTTGATAAAAGTTAAGAAAAAGTGATTGAGCAAAGGTGAGTGGATTATCGATAAAAAAAAGTATAATTTATTTAAAAAATATTACGTTAAGTTTCGAGGACCATCTCATCTAAAAAATGACGCACGATTTACAGAATTAAACAACTTCAGTTGTTTATGCTTATTTAAAAACTGAACTTTTACTTCAAAAATTTTTTAAACTTGAATTGTCGCTATTCTTCAATTCAGTCTAACTCAGAGCTAAAATTAAAATTAACGAGTCAGCAGTCTTGCAGTTATGGGATTGTGGTTGTACACAAAAACAAAACTATCAGATTTCAGTGAAGTACAAAATATGTTTATATGTTTTATATATGTATGTATGTAAACTCAAACTCGGTGCCGCCGTGGCTGATAGGTAGCAATGCTAGACTAGTAGTCCGGAGGTTGTCGGTTCGATTCCGGCCAGAGATCCTGGGTGTTTTCTGCAGACAAGCTAATCGCTTTGCGGGGTTGTGTTTGTTTTAAAAAAAAAAAAAAAAAAAAAAAAAAAAAAAAATATATACATACATATAAGCAGTAGTTATATGTAACTCACGTGGGTCCGTTAGTTACAGTCCCTTTGTGATACGCTATAGCAGACAGGGCGAAAGTTTTTATTCATCCTGTTGCCGAAGCAAAACAACTCGATTGTGTCAGGAAGGCATATAAGTTATTTAGCCCTATATTTGCAACACTGTCTAGGTCTGGCAGAGTGCTAGAGCGCAGACTAGTAGTCTCCTTATGCTATTCAGCGCCGGCCATTGACACAGAAGATGGCGAACTGTTTCTACTTATTCCTCATCATTACAACTCCTGTACTAGTCGTTATAATCTAGACCCATTCCTTTGGCATGTGACCCTATATACCAGTGCCTGTGAGCACTGTTACCAAAAGTCTTGTAAGTAGTGCACTCTGAGTGCCCTGGAACTCAAACTATTGTTAATATTGAGTGTCCCGCAATCTTATTTAAAAATGCACGGCATTCGGTCACCGTTACGGATGTAGTGTAAAAATATGATGTTTTCCGATATCGTAAAGCACCTAAGCCATCTTTCCGCTCTAATGATTGCAGACATTTTGGCTTGGAGGGCGCTAAAGCCGTCCTGAAGTCTAAATGGAGCCCTAACATTGAAGTGTTCTACATTAAATCCTCCACCTTTGTTATCGCCTCTTTTGGATTCATCAGTGAAAACTCTAATGGCTTCTTCGAAAGGTAGAGTGTAATGTTCCCTGTTAGGAACAAGGGTTCGAAATAGCCCACCAAAATAAGGTGTCGGTGTGCAATAGTTATGAAAGTCATGGAGCATTTGATACTGCTTGATAATCCCAGAGTGACCGAAGTCGGTTCTCGTCCATTGACATGTAGCGTTCAATGTAGTGGCAGTTCCAAACGAGGCACTTATGACCCTATTTGTTAGCAGATCCCTGCCAAACCCTCAAATATTGTTATTAGTCTCTAGCTTCATCATGGTTTTGATGATGGAGTCCGGTTTGACGAAGTTAAAAACCCCCTTTATGTCAAGAAAAGCCACCATAGGGAACTCCTTGTATTCAAGGGATTTCTCTATATGGCTAACCAGAGAATGGATGGCAGTTTTTACAGACTTGCCATTTGTGTAGGCAGGATCCGCTTGGTGCTTTTAGAAGCACTCTAATACCTCTGTGTTCCACCAGTATTATTGTCCTTTGGGTGCTCTTTTATTAATCATTACCAAAGACTGGCGGGGTCACCATGTAATGGATTAAATAATTAAACAATTTATTTTAGTTTTGTTCTATTAGGTGCTCACTTAGGAGCACCTTTACTTAGAGCTAACTTGTAGCTCCTAAGCGTGATTTATTATTAATTGAATTCTTAAACTAAAATACATTGTCTTATATTACTAACTATGAGCATAATTCATAAGGATACCTTAACATAACAGGGAAAAGCAAAGATGTATAATTAAATAATATAAAACATTCCCTCTAGTTTCCTACGGTGGACATGTGGCGTAAGTCCCAACAGTAAGTGATAAAAATAAACGCATACATGTGCGTAACAGATATTTTGTAATGTTTATATTTATAAACAAATGCATGGGGCACTAAAATGTGATTTATTCAAGTGCTTTATGCAACGGCCCTTTGATCAAACTCATGGGTGTCAAGTGACCGACACAGAGAATATTTTGGTTGTAGTTTATCAATGCAATTTGACACGCTGTGTTTGCGGACGCTATGTGTATGCGGCAATGTTGGTTTTTCACAATCACTACGTGGTGTTGGTTATAGTGGCAGTTTGACCTAATCCTAGGATTAACGGAATCGAGATGTTTGCAATTTTTATATATATTGCCTTTGATATTTTTATAAAATAAAAGTGCATACTGAATTTGTTCGATCGCTTTCCAATTTTTGAAGTGAAAACTTCTATTGGCGCGGTACGAATGTTTTGGATGAGATAAAACCTCAGAACTCGCGACACCGTCACGCTTGTAGCATCTCTGTTTGTGCGGATGCCTAGTCGGTGTGAAGTTAACAACCTACAGATATTGGGGTTTATTACGGTTCTCGATTCGACTTCGACTGCTGTAATAGATTAAAGAAAAATGTTGTGTGTTTCTTTAATCTAGTACAACAGTCGATTCGAGAACCGTAGTAAGGCCCAACACCTAAATTTTCTCGCTCAAAATGAAGAGAGCGCCCTCTCTTGTGGGTGATGTTGCCATATATGAGAAAAACACTCATTTTTTGGTGCACCAAAGAGGGGCACTCTTCAATTTGAGCGAAACTGATTAAGAAGAGTACACAAAGATGGCACTCTCTTCATTATGACCGAAAAAAACTTAGGTTGTTTACTTCTCGGGCGCAGTTGCATTTGCGTTTACAATAAGTGGCATGGCAAAACTAGCAGGTATGCGCAGTTCGAAAACAAGTACAACAATCCAAAAACAACATGTATTTTGTTAGTATAAAGCACTCGCTTCATATCAAAACATACAAACAAATTAAATTCATTTTAATACGTATGAGTATCAAACTGTAACCATTTTGTATGTACTCTCTTCAAACTATATCAGTTTGTATGAAAATTTGCTATAAAGCGAGCTCAGTAAGCTGTGCTAGTAAGCTCACCTGTTGCATACGCCTTGATAAGTGGTTAAATTTGTTGCATGTATTTATATAATTGTTTATATCTACGCATAATTTTTTTTGGCAATAGCACGTGTATTGTTGTAATAACAAAACGTTTTCACTTCTGTCGGCACTCCCGGAGTGCCACCCGTAGTTTTTTTTTCTGATTTTAACTTTCAGTAAATTTTTAATATTCAGTTGCGACGATTATAAAAACGCGCCTGTACACTACCAGAGTTGAAACTGAATGACTACGTAGGATGAGTGGGGAAAATATGTTGCTTTATATCATGAAGTTAATAATTCTATTATTATATTATATAACTCGGCTAGAACTTCTTTATCTCGGCTAGAACTTTGTGGTGAGTTTTGGCATTCGAAGTTTTAAAAACTGTGGTAAGTGAGATTGATGTGCCACTTCGACAAATTTATTGCTGGACTGATTCTGAATCTTCGAAGTCTTACTTTACTAGACACCGATCTTGAGGATCGTGCTGTCAAGTCTCATGCTACAGTTTTCACCATTTATGATGATATTATGGAGAGATTTTCTTCGCTTGCTCGCGTCTTTGAGTGATACAGTCCATTCATGGCGGAAATCAACTGATGCTTAGAATTTTAAGAATCGAGTACCGGGTTTCAAGGTTGAAAACACTAGTTAGAATGGTTGTCAGTCGTTGCAAGCGTTGTATACTTGATCAAGAGGTTGTGTAACCAAATCATGGGAGCTTTATCTGCAGAAGACTACACTGGATCGACCGTTTACAACTACTGGAGTTTATCCCAGCTGGCGCTCCCCATATGAGAGGATTCGAAGTTTTAAACTACACTTTTGAAGAACTCTCGACCGTTGTTGCTTGAATTGAAGTTTGTCTTAATTCGTAACATGGATCTCTTAAAATCTTTGTTTGAAAAAATATTCTTTGACCTAAGTACATATGTACTTATATATATATAGAAGTTAAGAATATTTCTGGTTCTTCGAAGATTACGAATGGTAGTAGAGGACAAAGGAGCCGAGAGGAAGTCGTTGCCAGAAACTGAAGTTCAATTTGCGGCCAGCGAACCAACGCTTGTAGTGGTACCAGTCTCCAATGTTCCCGCGTCTTTTTGAAAATCTTTGATCTGACTACAGCTGTTACTACAGTGGTTGTGGTTCTTATAGCTGTATTAAGTTCTTCGAATATACCATTTTTGGTGGGTCTTTTCCGGGCAATCTCCTTTTTAAGGAGTTAAGCCGTATGGATGCAGTATGTAGTCTGTCCAAAGGCTTTGATCTATGGGAGATTTTACCAGCTAGTCTGGTTCGGTCGTATGACTGAATGTTGTTTTGCAAAAGAAATAAAATGAATTAAAGTAAAATACATATTTCTAAGTTTATTAATATTACTTTTTTTTTGTTTAAGATTAATATTGCAACTATATGTGACGTTAAAAGGTGGCCGGCATTGTGTAAGTTAGATTTAGCATATTTAATTTTTTGTTTGTAATAATTGGCAATTCGTTAGATTTTGTATCACTCCGTTTTTCTTCACCATTGTGTGGGAGTTTTTACACTGATTCAAACAGTCTTAGGCATTGCACTCGTTACCTTGTATCGTCCAATTTTAATTATCTATACTTCAATCCTTGTTGTATGAATGCTATTCGTGTTACACACAAAATTTACACAATTATCATCAAAGGTAATATATAATACATCAGTTGCGATTTTGCTTTTGTTTTATTTTGTTCTTTTTCACGCGAACAATAATTTTTTAAATTAATTATTACAAATAATTAATAGTAAATACAACGTAATTTTTATTTATAATTAATTATTAAAAGAAGTCAATGCTGACTTAAAAGGCGGAAATAAACGAGTGTAATTTAGCAACTCAAAATCTCTACACATGAAACACAGATACTTCTATACATACATACTCGTATATACATACATATAGTGTCACTTACGATTTTAAAGTTCCAGACAGCATTAATTCCGTGACTAGAACTATATTTTTCCTACGAGACACTGTGAACTCCCAATATGTATAGAATCGGACGATATTGGGGTGCTGTAACTTTTTCAACATGTCCGCTTCTTCGCGAAAGCGTTTACGTTCACTCTTCTTTACTTGTTTATCCTTGAAATTAAAAAAAAATTAAGAAATTGCAAATTTTATTATTAGTCCTTAAATACCAGTAATTCACACCAGGCAACAGCGACTCCAGTCTCCGTATCCAAACCTCTATAAACAGTTTTGAAACTACCACGTCCGACTTCTTTGTCATATTTAAAAAACCGGCCACAAGGCGACATAGCAATGGGCTCATCATCATCATCTTTAATCGATGGCTTGCTTATCGCAGGAACACTATTAGATGACGAAAGAGTCATAGAACTCACCAAAGATAACAATGACGACTTTGGCATAAGAGTACAAGACTGAGTTGATTTCAATGGTCCTGTTTCTGAGCCAGTAGCATTAAGAGATCCAATTTTCTCCTCTGACGACGGAAGTCGATCCAAAGACATTGAATCATCTTGGCATATTTCAACACTTCGTGATACTTTTGTCGTTTCTTTTGGTAGAACGCAGCATTCAGATACATGTTCTCCAAATTTCTCTTCAACTTTGAATATAACACGTTTAATAATCGCAGCTCCTTCTTTTGATTTTATTTCTTTATCAGGCTCTTCTAAAGGATCATCTATATGGCCAGGGCTAGCAGCTGGAACTAAAGTAGTAGCATGGCAAATAGGTTCACAGGACACATTAGCGGATGCAGTTGAAGAACTGTGTTGGGCAGTCAAATCCGTTGTGCTTGTTCGTGTTGGAGTTCGAAATTGTTCCTCTAAATGTTCCGCTTCACGCGATAGCATTTCAATGTTGTCATCATAGTCACGAGGAAATTCCGTTTCGAGTTCTAAGTAGTTTGTGTTTGCGTTACGAGCCGATTGTTCGACACTTTTACGTATAAAGCGCATATTTGGATTAAATTTTTGAATTGCTGTACATGAACTAGGCTCTATTGTTGTAGCATTCGAAGTTTTCTCTACTTTTTGTGCTGGGGAAGGGCTAATAACTTTCTGAATGGAATTTCCTTTTGTTTCTAGAGTTGACTCGTTGATAAAATCAACAGTCGTTGTTTGATTTATCTTCTTATCGTCCATTATTAATTTCTTCTTTCTAATGGAATTAATACTTTTTAAATCGCTATCGACATTTGCCTTATCCAAACTGCTAATCGGTATATCCTTGGAGACTTTTTTTAATTTGTTAGAATTTATCTAGTAAAGAAAACACAAATTTTATAGTTATTCCAAATTATACAAATTAAAAAGGATGTAAAGTGAGCGAAATGTATATACACATGGGAAATTTATAAGAATACTAGCTGATCCCGGTGTACTTCGCTACCCCCCTCGTTATAAAATAAAATTAAAAGTATTTATATATCCTATTGTTACGATCGGTCCAGTAGTTAAGACTATATTACGATTTTTAATTTTCCTAAAAAGGAGCGTGGTCCCATCCACTTTTCTCCCGGTACGTATTCCAAATTATGCCAATACCATATGTACCAAATATCATCTACGTAGGTCAAAAAATGCCCAAAATATGGCGATTTAAATTTTTGGGTTATATGGGTGGTGCCACGCTTCTTTGTCCAATCCCGCCCATATTTGCAGCAGTACTAAAAAAATGCACACCAAAACCGACGTACCAAATTTTGTTCAAATACCGTTATCAGGAGCAGAAATAATAGATTTTTAATTTGTGGTTTGTATGAGAGGTACCACGCCCCTTTGTCCTATCCCGCCTATATTTGCAACAGCACTAAAAAAATGCTCACTGAACCGACGTACCAAATTTTGTTCAAATACCGTTATCAGGAGCAGAAATAATAGATTTTTAATTTGTGGTTTGTATGAGAGGTACCACGCCCCTTTATCCAATCCCGCCCATATTTGCAGCAGCACTAAAAAAATGCATACCAAACCGACTTACCAAATTTTGTTCAAATACCGTTATCAGGAGCAGAAATAATAGATTTTTAATTTGTGGTTTGTATGAGAGGTACCACGCCCCTTTGTCCAATCACGCCCATATTTGCAGCAGCACTTAAAAAATGCACACCAAACCGACGTACTAAATTTTGTTCAAACACCGTTATCAGGAACAGAATAAATAGATTTTTAATTTGTGGTTTGTATGAGAGGAACCACGCCCCTTTTTCCAATCCCGCCCATATTTGTAGCAGCACTTAAGAAATGCACACCAAACCGACATACCAAATTTTGTTCAAATAACGTTATCAGGAACAGAAATAATAGATTTTTAATTTGTGGTTTGTATGAGAGGTACCACGCCCCTTTGTCGAATCCCGCCCATATTTGCAGCAGCACTTAAGAAATGCACACCAAACTGACATACCAAATGTTGTTCAAATACCGTTATCAGGAGCAGAAATAATAGATTTTTAATTTGTGAATTGTATGAGAGGTACCACGCCCCTTTGTCCAATCCCGCCCATATTTGCAGCACCATTAAAAAAATGCACACCAAACCAACGTACCAAATTTTGTTCAAATACCGTATTTAGGAGCAGAAATAATAGATTTTTAATATGTGGTTTGTATGGGAGGTACCACGCCCCTTTGTCCAATCGGACCGAATTGTAAATCTAAACCACCCGGGCGCCACCCAAACGCCTACAAAAAAATTTATGCAAATCGGTCCAGTCAGCTGAAGTTTGTTTAAAGGTTTTTTTAGTCTTATTAATTTCAAAAATATGGAAGAAAAGCATATTCTACACTTAAAATTAGCTCAATAAAGGCAAAAACTCACAAAATCTTGCAACTAACTTAATTTAGTGCTCATTTTCGCAAAATATTTGCTCAAAAATTAGCAAATATTTTTTCCATCGGATTGAGTAAAAAGATAAAATTGTTTTACTTCGCTTCCAGAATCGATTTCTTCGAAATTGGTTTTGGCGATATATGGACCGATTTCCCAATTCTCATTTTTTTCTAACTTTTTTTATCATCAGATTTACTCTGTATTCCCAAAAATTGTTTTACTTTGCTTCCAGGGCCAATTATATCGAAAATCGGTTTTGGCTATATCTCGGCTATATATGGACCGATTTCCCAAATTTTTTTTTTTTTGGTTGAATGACCTATTTCTATTATCAGATTTACTTTTTATCACCAAAAATTGTTTTACTTTGCTTCCAGGGCCAATTATATCGAAAATCGGTTTTGGCTATATCTCGGCTTTATATGGACCGATATCGGGAAAATTTTTTTTTGCCTTCAAATCTCCATAAGAAGTGATATTACCAACTTTGGCGCAAAAAAAAATTTTTCAAAAAATTTATCAAAAAAATGCATAATTTTGACCCCAAAAAACCGGTTTTTTGGATATATCTCCGCTACCCGTGAACCGATATTGCTGAATTTCAATAGCAAACACATGACCGATATTTATAATAGATTGGCGAAAAAAAAAGTTTCTAAGTCAAGCAGTTTTCAGTGTGTAGAAGTTTATCTACAGCGCCACCTAGCGGAGAGTTACGGAAAAATTGATAGTCCAAAAATTTATTCTATGAAAAATTACTTATACATGCCAAGTTTCAACACGATCGGATGAGCAATGTAGGAGTTTATCGCTTACCAACCAACAAACATTCATTTTTATATATATAGATATATCGAATGCTAGACACATCAATATTTTATCATGGTATAAAAATAATATAACTGTTAGAAGTTATATGTATGTATATTATTTATACATGTATATGTATTTTCCTGTACTGTACTACTTGTTTATAAAATACTTTGTTGTTAAATAATTTTTATATCTTATCACCTTTGAAAATCCTTTTTAAAATTTATGAAATTTTTTTTTTAGTTTTAGTTTCGAAATTCGAAAATAAATTATTAATAAAAATATAATTTATATACTAATAAATGAAATTGTGTTTCCTTTTAATAAAAAAGGATACTTCAAATAAAAGAAATATAAAATAAAAATTTCCCCAGGTATATTTTTTCTTTTAAATAAAATAGGTACTGGATATTTTAATGTCCCAGCGGGGATACTAAATAAAACAATATTGAAGCCTTTGTATATGAATATATCCCAATGTGTATATAAATAAAAAAAAAAATGTTAAAGTCTGAAATTTTCTGAAAGACATAAAAAACATTAAAACATCACAAATAGATAAAAACTCCGAACTGTTAATTAAAAAAAAAACAGATATCCCAATGTGTATATAAATAAAAAAAAAGAACATGTTAAAATCTAAAATTTTCTGAAAGACAAATAAAAATTGTAAAAAAAATCTAAAAACATTTAACGAAATATTGAACTATCAAATTCATAATTAAGTAGCACAGCGATTCCAACCTTCGGGGGGACCCTCCTGAGTACTCTATAAACATGAAAATCACAGCTTTATCACAGCTTAAATATGTGAAGTAACGCAAAACTATAAAAAAATAAAATATTTCAAAGAATAAAAAAAAACGAAATACAAAAATAAAAAACGGGATTGGTTTGACATCAATAAAAGACAAATTAAATCATTTTATCAGTATGGTGCGGATGTTTAAAAATAATTAACTAAAACAAGAAAAAAAAGATGAGAAGCAAAATCATAGTCCTATTGGGCAAATTCCTAATAAATCAATTTAAGAAGATCGTGCTGAATTTTGAGGTCATATATCCTTTTTTTATTATAAAAAAAAATTGTTTCCTTTATAACTTATTGTACAGCCTTAAATTAATTAATGTTTATTATTATTTTTGCAGAAAATTTTAAACTAACTTATACAAATTAGCATACCTTTTCAGGAAATAAAATTTGGAAAGTTTATTTTTATTAATGTAAACTATTTCCTCTTATTTAAATAAAAAAAAAACAAATTGATTTAGTCCTTTTAAAGTCGGATCTATAAAAATCAACCCAACTTATTTGCTGCAAACTTAAGAGTATAAGGAAGTTTTTCTTTGCTTTTCTTTTTCTTATAAAAATGGCTCAAGAAAATAACGCCCCACGTTCTTATTCCATAGATCCGTTCAAATTCCTTGAAAGATTACCCGAATTTTCTGGTAATGGTAAAGAACTTTATTCATTTATTTCTCTGGTTGACAGTCAGGTTGAGACAGTGGGTTAACCACTTCTTACTGAATATAATGAACTCTCTCAAGTATTGTTTTTGGACCTTATTAAAAGCAAATCAAAAGGCAAAGCAAGAGAGACGGTAGAAATAAATTTTCATATTCAGTCATGGGGACAGATAAACAATTTCGGAGAAAAACATAGTACTGAGGAATTATATGACAGACTTAGATCAGTAATTTTTAGAACGAATGTTATTGACTTTTAAAATGACATAAAAGATAAGCTTCGAAGCTTAAATAATAAAACTTCTTCTGAATTAGGAATCAATTCTAGTAGTGAACAAATAGCTAAGAATAATATGAGAACAGCTCTTAACATATTTAAAGAGAAGGTACCTGAAACTATGAAAACGATTCTGGCTTGTAGAAATCCTGATACAATTGAAAACGCAATGGATATTTTTTTTACTTCTGGGTATGCTAATTATAGCATCGAAAATAAAAATTTAGATTTCAAGAAATTTGATAAGTACAATGAGAGAAATAATCGTAGACCGAATTCAAATGTCGGTATTAGCCATTATCGGGCTAATGGAAATAACACTACAGTACAACGTTTTAATTCAAGTGGAAACAATCAGTACAACCATAGACAGAATACAATATAGAATCAGGGCAATGTAAAAAGGCCATATAATACTGGATACCCAAACAATGGTGGTGAATTTAATAGTAAAAGTAATATAAATTTTTCAAATTATCAAAATTCCCATAGTATTCCAGAACCTATGGATATTAATATTGTTCAAAATTCTAAAAAGGTAGTGGAATTACCCACACCTCCAAATAATTTTCGCCTAAACAATTTGAATAACATAAGCAATTATTTGCCAAATCAAAGTGATGAAGTGCAAAATTTTCGTTTTCAAGCCTCTGCGGAGAATTACCATATATAGTAATAAAAGATAAACTCAAATTTATTGTGGTCACTGGAGCCACGCATTCAATTATTAATCCAAAATGGAAAATTAAATCCCGTACTTTGATGCTGAAAACTTTAAAAAATCATATAACGACTGATATCATTTATCAGGTCCCAATGTTTAAAGAACTTGAGGACATCAGTGAGAAGATTTCATTCATTGAATGTACATTTCACGACGACTATGATGGTATTATAGGAAATGATATTTTACAGAAATACAGAAATTAATAATATTAACGTACCTTTATTTGGTTTTCGAAAACGTCATACGGTTAAATTTATTTCAGATATTGAATGTGGCTTGATTAATATCAAGAAACACAAGGATTCTGAAGGTGAAATTATTATTGATGAAGGAGTTTACAGTGCACATAACTTTAAAGTAGAGGTAGAAACCATTGCTAAGTGTTCAGACATAATTTATCTTACTGAGAGTAGTTCTTGTCCAGTTTCCACCGAAAATTATTACTTAGTAGATGATAATATTTCACAGGAAAATAATTGCGAAACTTACCGAAAACAAGTTAGAATAGATCATTTAAATGCCGAAGAAAGGCATAAATTGATAAAAATTTTAGATAATTATAAACAATTATTTTATGAACCAAATTCAAACCTGCAATTAAACACCAAAAGACAAACTACCAAGGATGATATATATACCTATATTTGCAAAAACTTATAGATACCCTTATGTTCATAAAGAAGAAGTACAGAGACAAATACAGGAAATGCTAGATAACAATATAATTAAACCATCACATTCACCTTATTCTGCTTCAATATGGATAGTTCCTAAAAAAGATGATGCCAGCGAATTGAAAAAGTGGCGTATTGTAGTGGATTATAGAAAGCTTAATGAAAAACAGTGGATGACCTATTTCCAATTCCAAATATTGAAGAAATCTTGGACAAACTTGGCAGGTGTATGTATTTCACCACATTGGATTTAGCGAAAGGTTTTCACCAAGTTGAGATTGATGAAAGAGACTCTCATAAGACAGCGTTTTCACTCGAGGGTGGACACTATGAATTTTTAAGAATGCCTTTCGGATTGAAAACTGCTGCCGCCACATTTCACAGATTCATGAATAATATTTTGGGTGATTTAGTTAATAGGATATGTTTAGTATATTTAGATGACATCATCATCTACTCCACTTCTCTTCAAGAACATATGAATTCTTTACGCGTTGTTCTAGATCGGCTTATGGATGCAAATCTTAAAATACAAATAGATAAGTGTGAATTTTTAAAGCGGGAAACAGAATTCTTAGGACATGTTGTTACACATCAGGGAGTAAACCCAAATCCTAAAAAGGTTGAATGCGTTTCGAATTATTCTTTGCCATAGACACCCAAACAAATAAAGCAGTTTTTTGGCCTCAGCGGCTGTTACCGTAAATTTATCAAAGACTATTCTAGAATTGCAAAGCCAATGACGAAATATTTAAAAAAGAAATCTAAATTAAATATTAATGACCCACAAATTCTGGGAGTTTCAGAACGCTAAAAACGATACTCTTAAATGACCCAATATTAGTTTACCCAAATTTCAACCTAAAATTTATCTTGAACACTGACGCAAGTAATTATGGGTTGGGTGCCGTTCTATCGCAGAACAATCACCCTGTTTGCTATGCTAGCAGAACTCTCAATGAACATGAGATAAATTATAGCATAGTGGAAAAAAAATTGCTAGTGGTAGTTTGAGCAGTTAAATATTTTCGGCCGTATCTTTTTGGAAGAAAATTCATTATAAAAAATGACCATCAACCATTACAGTGGCTATTTTCTATCAAAGAGCCAAATTCAAAATTAATTCGTTGGCGATTACAGTTAGAGGAATATAACTTCGAAATTTTTTATAAGCGTGGAATTAATAATGGAAATGCAGACGCACTGTCCCGAATAGCACCAGACGTAAATTTAACTGAACATGCTAATCCTAATATTATTATTCAAAGTAATGCTCCATTAAATATTTATAAAAACCAGATAATTATAGGCAAGTCAGACTCTGCTTCATTAAAAATAGTTAATAAAGCGGTTTTTAAAAATAGTAGAGCAATCATAACTGCTTTAAGTTTTAATGAAAATGACATGGTAGCTATCATAAAAAAAAAACATCCATTCAACAAGAGTTAATGCTATTTATGTTGAAGATTATTATATTTACAACATATTTAGTGAAACCATTTCAAAATATTTTTCAAATAAGTCCCATTTAAAAATTGCAAAATGCAACAAATGTCTTGACGATGTTTTTAATAAAAACAACTTTCAGGAACTTATTAAAAACGAACATCAAAGAAATAACCATCGTGGTATTACCGTAAATTTCGAACAACTTGAAACGAAAATCTAACACCCAAAGCTTAAATTAAGAATACAACAATTCATAAATAACTGCTACATTTGCAACGTAGAAAAATATGACCGCAACCCAATAAAACTAAATTTTAAAATAACTGAAAGCCCTGATAGACCTTGTCAGATAGTACATATCGATGTTTTTTATACTCTAGAGAAAACACTTTTTCTAACAATAGTTGATAAATTTTCTAAATTTGCCCAAGCAGTTCGAATTCAGAATAGATCATGGGTAGAGTTTAAAAGAGCACTTATTCAATATCTAAGTATTGTTGGTAATGTTGATAAATTAAAACTGACAATGAGTTAGGTTTTAAAGCATTGGTGCCCAGGCCCTATGCTCTTCATGCTCATTTGTTTTTGTAATACTCTTAGCTATAGGCTGTGTGTTTTAATATATTCATAAAGCACTCAGCAACCTCAATGCGAAATACACAAACAACTTTGTCTTATTAGTTTTTTTTTTGTCGTTCTTCACTGTATAGACGCAAGAACAAAGCAACAATACTTTCGTATGCTTTGCTGGTAAACATTGACGACAGCGATCATCAATGTACATTTTGTTTTTGTTTAACGTATGATATGAAATAAATATATGAAAAAATTCAATTTCAAGCGAATATTGTTTTGTTTAAAATATTGTTGTTATTTTTTTGTTACTTAAAAATCTAATCCTGAAGAAGCTACACAAAGGAGTAGCGAAATATCGATAAATAAAATTTTATAACGTTTTTTATAAAAAAATTGACCTCAAGCTCATCAATCAAATAAAAATATATGAAATATATTTTTTGTGTTTTCTTTGCATGTATTTGTTTTTGCAACAAAAATTTTTGAATAAAAATTTGTTTTTCTTTAAATGTATTGGTGTTTGCTCTTCCATAAGAAACTTGTGGGCACCACGGTTTTAAATCATTGCCATTGACCGAATTTCTAAGGCAAAGACAAATCAACATACACTTTATTTCGAACAATAATCATATTTCAAATGCTGACGTAGAATGTCTTCATAATACGATGAATGAACATATTCGACTACACAGACATGATCCTGAAAGATACACTGACACTGTAGAAGAAAAAATTTATGAAGTAATTATGTATTATAATAATACTATACATTCTACTATAGGATGTAAACCTATAGATTTCCAAGGAGGATTTTCCAAAAATTAAAGAAAGGATATTAAAATCAAAGGAGAACACAATGTCAATTCGAAATAATGATCGCGAAGATTGTGAGATACCGACGGGAGAGATATATTTAAGATCTGAAAGGGGTGGGAAAAATCATGCGAAGTTTAGGAAAGTGAATGTGGATCAATTGGATAATGACTATGTGAAAACTCAAACGGGGCACAAGTATTATAATTCACATATTAAAAGAAAAAGGAACTTCTAAGGAAGAATTCTTTGTAGGTATTTCTTAATTTTTTTTACAGTATTAAAAAGAGGAAATAGGGTTCTTCCAGAATAAAAAAAATTTTTTTTTGTTTTTATTCATTTATTTTATTTATTGTTTTTTTTTTGTACACACATGCATGTATACATAATATACACATATACGTATAAAAATATTTCCACGAAGCGTCAATCTAACGATGGGGGAGTTCCCTTCAGATAAAATGACTAGTATGTGGTTAGAAACAACTAGTCCATTTGTGCATATTAAAATACCAGGTCAAATACTAGTGAATATTCAATAGTGCGCCAACTAGTTATTATATCTGGTATTATACTAGTATTGTTTATACTAGTTTCGGACTAACGATGGTACAAGATTTGTTGTTGTTTGTTTTGATATTAAAATTTTTTTTTTATAAAATTATCGATTATAAAACTTAAAACCAATTCATACATACATACATAGTAAAACTAAAAGTCAAAAAATAAATTATCGGTTCCGTTTTGTCTTCATTATTTTTATGAGGGGTTGCTGCCTGTTTCTGGTCCTTTATGTTTCATATTTTTTAAACTTACAATGGAGTCTGGGAAAAGTTTAAACAAATTTTAAACAACTACAATTTTAGAATAATAATTTAAACTTTGTACTTACCGATAGTGCTTTATACAAATTTGTATACTATTTTGAACTCAATCTTCTGTGAGTCACGGCAATGTTATAGCTCATAACTATATAATATATAACTACATAATAAATAAGGTAGTCTTGTCCCTAAAACAAATACATCGTCACAAAAACAACAGGCATTTTGTTAGTGTAACATGTTTTCTGTGTGTCAAAATCAGAGAAACAAGCCGATCGCTTCGAAGCCGGACATCATCACCGCTTTAGTGAATTCGAGCCGCTGCCAAACACATCGGTATTTTACTGCTTTTACAGTTATTTCGGCTCTTAAAAATTAATTGTTGGGTTTAAGTTTCTTAATGTGATTTTAGACTTTTCTTTACAGCAGTTTTTTTTATTTAATATATAAAGTTTCCAAATTTTTAATCAGCTTGTTGCTCTGCTGCATACAATTTGACATTTGTAAAACAAAAATATTCTTCTACAACAGGCAGGACGACTATACCTGTTTTTATTATACCATGGACAAATCTATAAATTTTTCGACAGTCTCGTTTCAACTAGTATTATGACTGACCTAAAACACTACCAGTTACAATTTTAGCTGAACGGTTATATGTATGTATATTATGTATATGTAATTTACTGTACTGTACTACTTGTTTATAAAATACTTTGTTGTTAAATAATTTTTATATATTATCACCTTTGAAAATCCCTTTTAAAATTTATAAAAATTTCCATTATTGTTTTTAGTTTTAGAGTTTGAACACAATGTAACGATATTTTATTGCGGTGCGTTTTTTCATACGATTTTGAAGTAAAAAACCGCAGTGCGGAACGGTATAAAATTAAAATCTATTTTATTTTCATTGCGGACTTTCTTATTTTCTCAATTTTTGATACTCTTTCTCTTTCTGATGTTGCCATAGTTTTTGAATAAAGTAAACAAAAAAAATGTTTTTGAAGTATGTTTGAATTAGAGTTGTGCGCGTGAGTAAAATTACGCTCACGAAACATGAATATTTTTTCACGCACGCTCACGAACGCAATATGTTTAATCACGTACTTTCACGGACGACGGGAATAATTTTGCACGCACGCTCACTGTGAAATACAAATTTTGCAATAAAAGATTTAGCAGATGCTAAAAAATTTTATTTTGTAAAAAAGCTCGCAAACTTAGCAATACAAAGGATAAACTTAATATAAAAAATCTAGCACTGTCTGCCAAGGCAGGTTATTTAAATTTATTACTTACATATATGTAAAGGAATTCAAAAGGAGTACTAGTGTTGTTAGGTTTAGGTTAAAGTAAGATTTCCAAAGAAGTATGTATCTATGTAGATACAAGATAGTGTTTTATTGATATGTACATATGTACATACATTTTATAACACCAATGAGATAAAATATCACATTAGATATTTTCATTATCTGGTTAAACATACAGAAAACAAAATGGATTTTCATATCTACATATGTATGTACGTACATGGATATGTATGTATGTAGAGAATGTCTGCATTTGTAACGGAAATTTTAACATATAGAACTGTTTTAAGTGCGTGAAAATTGTAATAAAAAATCACGCATGGTCACGCACGGTATTATATTTTTGAATCAATATCACGCATACACGCGTGATTTTAGCAATTTGTAATCACGAATGACGTGATTCACGCGTGAGTCTCGAGTCACACGAAAAATTCACGACACTTGCACATCTCTAGTTTGAATGTATACACATATAAATTAATAAAAATGTAAATTTATTGCCATCGCCGTCTTCCGTTGTATTATGTTTACTTCTCTCTCCCGCAACGAGAAATCGCACCGCACCGCAAACATTGTGTTTATACTCTTAGTTTGAATTTCGAAAATAAAATACTAATTCTAATATAATTTATGTACTAATAAATGAAATTGTGTTTCCTTTTAATAAAAAAGGATATTTCAAATAAAAGAAATATAAAATAAAAATATAATTGTTAGACTCGAATAACGTTAACGTTAATAACGTTACACATTTCTTGTGAGCAATTTTGATAGAAATCAAATTTGCTTCATTTCCTCAAAAATTCCCTTAAGATGCTCACGCAGGACTGATTTGTGCGTTTAATTTGTTCGTGTTTGAAGTCTTGTTATAAGTTAATGCGTATGTGCGCGCACAAGTTACAAGTTGAAAAATTTGAATTTCTTGTGATTTGTTGGATGAGTTAGTGGGTTAGTGAAACTACGGGAAGCACTCCGGGAGTGCCGACAGAAGTGAAAACGTATATTATGAATTGTATTGTATTTATAATTATAATTTTTATTTTGTACAATTATTTACGTGGTCGCTGCGAGGTCCAGAGCAAATAAAATGATTTTAAGCACAGAATAATTTATATATGCACTTTATGATTACACTCTAGGTAATATATTTTTTATGCACTTAAGGTAATATATCGCACCCTAAATACAAAAGGGTCACAAATCAAAATACTACAATTTTCAGGAAAGACGAAAAACTCTTTTCGTGCAGAAGCAACACGCTTAACATAAAAATAGACATAACTGTATTTTTCCAGTTGAAGAAGATAGTAATGTGAAGGAAATTTTTGCAGTAGTTAGAGATGTGTACTCTGAATTAATTTATTGAAAAAAGTCAGTTTTGGAAAATTTTGAGTTGTGACCCTTTTGTATTTAGGGTGCGATATTTTGTGATTACAACAGTACACGTGCTATTGCCAAAAAAATTATGCTTGTCAAATGTCCGGGCGTTACTACACCTGTAATTTGTTTGCAATGCTTTGGCACAAACAGAGATGCTACAAAAGTTCAAATTAAATATCAAGGCGAATTTATTACCAGGTGGATGTAGTGGCGAATTCGGGCGAATTTGTACTTTTCCCACTTTGTCAAATTTAATACATATTTCCCGACCATAGCTGCCAGATTTGACGATTTATCGTCATTTTGACGAATTTTGGTCCTAAATATGACATAGTGACGATGGGACGATTTATACCCTAATTTTGACGATTTTAAATAATTCAAGTCTGCAACAATTATTTGCACTATTAAAGCAACCTTAAAATGTTGAAAATTGTTATGAGAAACTTTTTAAAAACTAGTTTGCTTAAAACTGAAAACTTTTATTTAATTGATTATAAAAACAAAAACAATTTTTTAAATTTTGAAGACATTTATTTAGCAATATTTGCGTATTGGAAGAATCACAAATAAATGCAAAAGAAAAATATGATATTAGTAATAATTGTGTTAATTTTTAAATAGAGCTTTGTTATCAGATATTATCAAAATTTGATTTTGAAAATATGTATAAAGCTCTTGGCCAAATTAATCCATTTAGTATTTTAATGAAGAAAAAAAGTTGTTTTTCTGAAATTATAAAATAATTTTCCTATTTTGTTGAAGAAAGTAAAAACCAAAACCTAGAAACAGAGTTCAGACAATTGAAATTATTGTCCTGATAAAAACATAAAACTATTGGATTTTTGGAAAAAACTATCAGAGATGCAAACGAGGGATTCTAGTCTTTTGTTTCCGATTTTGACTAAATTTATTACAAAAATCCTAGTTAATGTGGTAATTATTCAGCAAATATGGAAAGAATATTTAGTCAGGTAAACGTAAATAACACTAAAGTATGAAATTGAAAAAGTCGTCTTTGGAGGCAATATTATATTCAAAAGATTATTTAAAGCTAAACAAATGTACCTGCTATGATCTGACAGTTGTACCTAAATTAATCAATATGGTTAATTGCAATATAAATTTGTAAAAAATGATATTTTTATTGTATAAATTTTATTGTAGCTTTTATACATTTTTAGAAAAAGTGTTTCCAAAAATGAAATTTAAAATGCATATTTAACTAAATTGAAAAAAATAACTAAAGGATTTGAATTTTTTTATTTTTTTCCATACAATATAAATATATTTCAAAGTATTGAAAAACATGCAATCTATGTGATTTTATTGTGAATTCTAAGTGAGTATTTGATCTCTGTATTTTAAATAATGCTGTTTTTAATAAGATTTGTTGATTTAAGAGTTTTGTTATGTTTTGCCTCTAACAAAAATATGTTTTGTTAGTAAAAAAAGCGGTTTTTTCATTTGACGTTTTTATGACGATTTCAATAAGCTATATTGACGATAATGACGATTTTTGCCCAAAAATATGACGATATTACATAAAAAAATCTGGCAGCTATGTTCATGACTGCTTTCAGCCGCGTCTTTTATATGCCAAATTGTATGAAGAAAAACGTCAAGCCCCAGTTCTGTTTCATCATTAATTGTTCATACAGTACAATACGCATATAAGAAAGTCTGAAAATGTACAGATTTTGTTTCTTATATGCGAGCTTTCTTATAAAGAGAACACGCATATATGCGTCAGAAACAAAATTTAAAAAATTTCCTATGGAGTATGCAGATATAAGTATATTTGAAATAAAATTAATACACATTATTTTGTACAAAAAAAACAACGAAGCCGGATGATTTCACAAAAATCAACGACTTCATTTGACATTTGGACCAGTGTTCACAGATGTAAATTGTAAAATATAATCAAAAAATTTATATTTTTCCCAAAATTGAAAAAAAATGTCATTGTGAGATAACTTTCTTATACACGTACAATTTTCTATGGAAGGAATATAATTTTTCATAAAAATTTGTTTCATATAGCAGAGTTTTTCTTATAAGCGAGTTTCTTATATAAGGATTATTTAGCACGTAGTTATATGGAAATGTACATGGTGTCTCGAAAAGTGTTTCTTATAGCCGAATTTTTCTTATAAACGAGTTTCTTATATGCGTATTGTACTGTATTTAGGTAAATTATCGCGACACAACAAAATTGAAAGTAAATCATCATTTAATTTGATTTCAATTTATTTTAAATTATCGACTATAGAACAAAATTCATTTAACTGTGGTGATAGCTTTTCATTGCTTTGAAATTTAAATTTAATAAGTTTTTTAAACAAATTTAGGCTGACTTCCAAAACGTCAGTTGCTTTGTGTTTAAACAAAGCATCACATTTCATAATGCCGCAGTACAATAGTTATACAATGTATAGCATTTCAGAACGCCGCCGCAAAGTATTTTTAACGCAATAAGAGAGCAAACAAGGCATCGGTTTTATAGTTGTTGCATTGTTTCCGAACTTTGCATATGTATGTGATTTAAATACAGTAGCAATACTGTATACAAACATTGTATACGAACGTTTTGGAAGTCAGCCTTACTTTTCTTGAAGCAGTGTACGACTTGTACATTGAGCTTAACACATTCCAGGCAGCTTTTACTGTCGAACAATTTTTAACGTAGATCAACTCGCTTGGCTTTATACTTAAATTTATCATTGCGAGTGCCTTGCTGTCGTTTTTCTCCCATATAACCCTTTTTGCAGCCTCATCTGGGATAGCTTCACCAACCGTGTTCCACAAATCCATTGTGATCAACACCATGGCTGACTTCCAAAACGTTCGTATACAAAGTTTGTTTACAGTATTGCTACTGCATTTAAATCTCATACATATGCAAAGTACCGCAACAATGAATCAACTATAAAACCGATGCCTTGTTTGCTTTCTTACTGCGTTAAAAACACTTGGCGGCGGCGTTTTGAAATGGTATACATTGTATAATCATTGTACTGCGGCGTTATGAAATGTGATGCTTTGTTCAAACACAAAGCAATTGACGTTTTGGAAGTCAGCCCATGTTGCATAATTCTCACTATTTAAGTTTTAAATACTTGCGATACCACTTGACATTGTTAATTTTGTTTTTTTAGCACCGGATAAAACAAGAAACCAAGAGTACCATACATATATGTATTATTTAACCAAATTTTAGCGTCCTGGGCCCATAAGCTTTAGTAGAGTTTTAGTTATTAAAATACGAATTCAGTTTTAGTTTGACCTTGTTAGGTTGATGAAAGTTATTGGAATGACTTTTAAAAGCAAAAGGGTAAAATCTAACAGTTATTAATTCAGCCGTTTATTTTGAAAGTGGCTTAAGTCACTTTGTTTTTAAGTCGAGATATTTCAGGATTTGCGTTTTAACACGTTTAAAAATATGGATGCTAACTTTCGAGAAGATTTTCTTGTATTTGTTATCTCATGATACTGATATTTTTCTCAGTATTTCTATATATTTTTAAACGTTTTTATATGCAAACCCTTAAATATCTCGACTTAAAAACAAAGTGACTTATGCCAAATTCAAAATAAAGGGCTCAATTTCAATTGTATAACAATTAGAATATCAGAGTTGTATGTATTGGCTTGTGATCAGCGTTGTAAATTTCTAACATTAACATTTATATGAAAAAGTTTAGAAATCATTCTAGCACCGTCTTTGGGCGCAGGTTTTGCTAATTTGCCACTACAACAACATTTCGAGGAATTATTAATAAAGAAATTGTTTTTTAAATAATGTTTTGATAGAACTATTGTTGTAACGATACTATTTCGCTGGTTGCTGGGGTACAACTCAGCGGGGTCCAGAGTCGTTGCAAAAAATAAAAAAATACACAAATATTTTCTTTTTATTAAAAATACGTATAATAAGTATTTTATTCCTGCGACTATTTAAAAGAATATTAATTGAAAAGTTTCATACGTTTTCTACGCTAAATTTACTGGTCTCTTTTGGTACCGTTAAATTTTTTGAACAAATTCTTGATTTAAATAAAAAAATTAAAATTATTATTTTAATTATCAACAAAAAAAATAAACTACGTTGCTAGGTAGTGTCTGTACGATCAAACGTCTATTTAACTCTCACCCTTAGAATTTGAGAGAGGCCGAACCATTAGTAGCAGTGATTTCCAGCCACTACTATTTGTTCGCGCTTTAACCCGACCGAGAGAAAAATGTTGGCTTTACAAATTAGAGAGAGCAATCAGTAGCAGTGATTTCCAGCTACTACTATTTGCTCGAGCTTTAAACCGACCGGGAGAAAAATGTTGGCTCTAAAAATTAAAGAGAGAAAGTAATAGCAGTGATTTTCATTTGGATTAGTAGTTTGTTGTTGACAATAAAGTGCCGCATGATATATCTTTCATATAAGCATTCTGATGTGTTCTTCATAAGTTTTCCATGTTCGAACATACATAGTTACGTTACTGAACACATGTTCAATTTAACTCCGACGTCAGTAAGCAGAAGTTTTTTCATACCATCAACGACTGAACTCTGTTTATGATTAATTGAAATTTGTTTTGTGCTCATGAACACCTGCTCGTGTTCGTGGACATATGGATGTGTTCGAAGTTCGTAATAAGAATTTCTTAAGTTATTGTATTGGAAATAATTTTATTGAAAAATTACCCTGTCGGACTTTTGTTAGCTAGCTTCAAATATTGCTGACTCTTGGATAACTCATTTACATCTGACTTCTGAACTCTCTCGTAGATGATACATACAACTGGCTTGTTCTCGATAAGTGGTAAACTAGCTTTTACTTAATTGAAATCTTATGCAAAGATGTACATTTAACTTCTTCTCGATAACTGTGCAACCAGCTTGAGTGTGCTTCAATTTAATCTTGTGGTTATTGCAAATTTATGCAGTATGAGTGAGCACTGACTCATTGTAATGACAATACGTTGAAAAACTGAATAGCAGCTATCACAGACATTGAGTTAGCTTTTGAGTCAGCTGTCACTTGTATCTAATTAACGATGAGTTACATTTTAGTTACCTCAAATCCCGACAGGCTAACTATTCAGTATAAATTTTTTTTTTTTTTTTATTAGGACCAGTACTCAGGGGATGCCCTCTACGTATGCAGTGCACTGTGCCGGAACATTAAGTGGGAGGGATAGAGTAGAGAAAAACATGTTGAAAATTTAGAAGACTTAACTCTGTCACAACTCTGCTTTGCGCGTTATGCTAATTTTTAAGGCAGTGTCGAGGCGCCTCCGGTGTTAAGCAGACGCATTAACTTTGTTGTTAAGCTGTATTAGGGGCTGTGCACATATTACGTAACGCTGTTTTCAGAGATTTTATACCCCCACCCCCCCAATGGAAAAAAAATTTTTTTGTACTTAATTTTTTTATTAAGTCTCTATTATTAATAATAATAATAACACAAAATTTTTATAAAATTTGGATCTACATATGTAAATTTTTTCAGCTTTTCAATTTCTTCTCACTCAATTCTTAATCAGATTTGTACATTTCTTAGGTGATTTCTTGATTGTAGTTTTTTTCTAACGACACAAATTGATTTGAAAATTATTTTTTTTATTCTTTACAATATAGCCGGTGCTAAACATTAGGAGTAAACCTTAAGCAATTGAAGTAAAATTGTGGGTTGTTTTGAAAAACTTATATTTTAAACAAAAAACTTCACAACTGCTTAATGCTTATAAAATTCAAAATACCGATAAAAATCTGCACATTTGGCAACGCTGTGTGTACCAAACAATGTCGAACTAAGAGGTGTAGGTATAAAAGAATATTGTGACGTTACAAGAATGAAAAATAGAAAAGAAGTAAAATACATAATGTTGCCAGGCATCAATACTTTGCGGCATGCCAATATCACCCCCTTTTAAGAAGGTGAATATCTTCTTGGAGCTTGACATCGTCTTGCTGACCTCCTAGCTCGGCTTCAATAGCGCAATTAGGCGGATCCGCTTCTGACTGTTGTAATGATAAATATCCAATATTTTCCGTAGTAAATTCAAGTGTTGGTGTTGATACATTCGGCGATTCACTGCTGTTCTCAGGTGACGTCAAACCTTTTTCGTAAAAGTCCAAGTAAGTTGTTTGCGGTTTGATATCATTTGCAAAACTCTACCAAAGTTGGTTTATATGCTACCGTATATATAAGTGTACTGCGAAGACTAGTCTCTTTTATCATGTTGTAAACTACCGCCCCGACCGACTTTTTCGGCTACTACCCAAGTCATCCTAGACGTTTTATTTTTGTAAAAAGTTTTAACATTAACTTTGCTCTGACTTGCAAAGAACATATCTTAGCTCCGTGTTATCTATTATAGTTGAGCGTTTCGTTTGCAATTGCATTAAATTTTAACAATTATAGCGGTGTTCGGATTCGTCTTCCAATAAATATCTCAGAAGGTGACTTTGAAGACTCTGAAAACTTTTGGAATAATTAATCTTTCTCCGGTCATGATAGTATTGTTGATGATGCGTAATACGCTTTTAAATGATGGAGATGTCCGCCAAACATTTATAATATACCTAGCGATATCCTGCAGCTCTGTCTCTTTGGCTCTTGCTATACGAGCCATCCCCGGGGATGAAGTTAAAATCGTTTTCAGTTTGAATAGTTATTATTATAAAATCGTCCTTTTGTTTCATAATGAGGCGTAAAAGGATATCGACATTTCCGCAATCATTGGCGTATTAGAATACCTTTTTTTCGATCCAAAAATTTAAAAAGGCTTTTGATCTATCAACAATGTCGCTTCTCGGCTATAAATAATACAATGAAATTTTGTACATGAAAAAATAATGGGTCTAATGCATTAAAACTGAGCTTTAACTCAAGTTTAGTCTGTAGAGCACGATCTCAAGCAGTGAGCACAACCATACCACCTAGAGCTCGTGCTCAATTTCGTATGCATAAAAATGAGTTCAAACAATTTGATTGAACCTAAAATAACTGATAGATAGATCAGATCAGATAGAGCTAATGTTTGATCAGCAGCAATTATGAATTCCAGCGATAGTGAGGGTGAAAATACTTAAAGTTTGGATGCAAACGATGCAGAGCACGAGTCATGTACATAACCTGGCCAAGATATGCGCACACTGGTGAAGAGCTCATTTGCAGCGCCTTTTTTTTTATGTGTGTGCAGTCTATAAGACCACTTGTAAAAGGAAAAATATTTTTCTTGCCATTGCCTTTGCGCACGTTGTATTTCTTAAATTGTGCTAGGAAATTACAACCACTCATGTGTTTTTCCAGCTATGACATGATCAATTTCTGAGATCGTTCTGGAAACTTTTGATTTGTAAATTCCGATATCTTCAGCAATTATATTTTGAAACCCTGGATCGGCGCAAAATCTTGAAAATAGACGCTTTTGGAAATTGGTTACAACACCCCCTCGTGCTTCGTCCTTATCTCCAAGAAAATAATTTGCCATCTAACCAATATGTTATAATTTTTTGTCTTTCTTTTCTAGAGAAATTTTCTTTTCTTTTTATAAATTTTTTTTTCTTTCTGGAACGAAATACTCCACCATCACTATTGAAATTATTGGAGATAACTAATGGGCAGATTCAACATATTGTGAGCATTTGCTTATAATTCCAAGTTTTTACTTGTTTTTATGCATACAAAACTTAACTCTAACTTCCGAACATTTATCTACATATGTGAGTTCAAACTTTTCTGTTGAGATCAAGCTCACAAAATGAGTAAAAGCAGGCTACAGTAAATATTTTTATGCATACTTTTTGGTCAAACATTTGATTCTAATATTACTTACCTAATATATGTTTAAAATATATCGCATTTTTCCCAAATAATTGTTAATCCGTGATCGTAGAAACGCTCAATGACCTCACTGACCTTTACCTTTTCGATGATGACATCGTTCAAATAAACTAAAACACAGTGAATGTCGGGTGTTATAACTCATTCTAGCTCAGATTACACTAGTGGTAACGTACCAGTACCAGTTTTTTTGGTTTAAATACCGGTTTGACTGTTTGGTTTTGTATACAAAGTGACAATAAATTGGTTGAAATGGCCCGTTTTTGGCTTGAATTGCCGCCGGAAAAAGGTTCCCGTATTTCACTTAAAATCGTATTGTGATCAACAATCAAATCGACTTATATGAGAAAATTGGTATCAGTAAATGGGCCGGCGTAGTCGATATGTAGCCTGGAACTTGCTTTTAACGTTGTTGGATGTGGTTTTGCTTTTGTTCTTGGAGGATGTTTGCTTGTTTGAGCACATTTTTTGCACTATCTGGCTATCATTTGGATATCATTGTCCAGAACTGGTCACCAAAAATAAATATACTATGGCCTTAATCGCGGTCATGCCCTGATGCAGCTAACGCAGCGTCTCTAGCTACCGGTGCGCAGCTCTTCTGGAATGACGACTCGAGCATCCCATAACAAACATTGGTTTATCACCGACAACTAGCTTATTCGCTTGAACTTGTCTACTTGAGCCAGCACAGGGGTTCCTTCTGGTTGTTGTGCAATTTCCTGGGATGTCACTATAAATAAATTTTTTCTTCTTCACAATATAATAATTCGGAAATACCTGGAATTTGCAATTGACCGTGATCTAATGGTAACCGACTCAATGCGGGTGTTTTGGTGCTTTTTTTCCTCACGGTACTGGATATCGTATTAATATGTCCCCCAAACATCAGTGACCACTGCAACATTCGGGGTGATATGCGTTGTGATATTGGCTTCTTTGCATCGAAAAGTTCCACAAGTGGTTTATGATCTGTGAATATTCAAAACTGCTAGCCACTCAGGAACTGATATATCTTTTTTATGTCGAAAATTATCAAGAGTGCCTCCTTAGCCAGTTGTGCGTAGTTTTTCTCTGCTGAGTGCAAACCACTGGAACCCAAAGCTTTGGTGATTGTCAGCCATCTGACATGATGTGAGACATAATAGCTCCCATTCCTTAAATAGATCGGTTTACGCATAATATTAAAAATTATTTTGTTGAGTAGTGAACTAAAAGGTTCTCTGAACTTAACATTCTTTTGCCTGGACGAAACTTGACTGCAGGCCCCTTCCCCATTCAAACTTCACATCTATCCTCAGTAGTCGGTAAAGAAGTTCTAGAAATCTACCCTTATTTTGTATTAATCTATTATAAATTTTAATTAAGCCTAAAAATGCTTTCAATTGTTTATTTGCTGGTTCTGGTGTCTGAGAAATCGCTTTTATTTTTCTTTCCGTTGGTCGGATTACATTTTCATCTATGTGAAACCCTAAGAACGTTATTTTTTTTACCGCGAACATGCATTTTGTACTCTTTAGCTTTCACCCCGGCTTCTGTATTCGCCCCAGGCTTGTTTGCGTTCGCTCCCACATTTCTTCCTTAGTGGCTCCACCTATTAAAACATCGTCTAAGTAGACCACGACTTATTTGATATCGTCTAACATTATGCGCTGGAAAATGTTTGGTGCTGTTGAACTTCAAAAGATAATCGAGTGACTACAGAAAGTCCCCGGTGTTCGTTTAGGGTCAGAATTTTGACCGAGATATCGTCCACCGAGTGTAAGAGCGAACTAAATCTAGACTGGCAAAGCAGCTACAACCTGACAAAGCGAAGAGCATCCCCGTGTTTGTAGGCAATGTGAACGTTTCTTGTTAAATCATTTGATTTATAGTACATTTCTAATCCCCGCAAATTCTGATGCTATCTATCATCTGCATTATTGACCGGTACAATGGGTATCATGCACTAAAGTTGACGAGACGAAGTACCCCTTCATCTATTATTACTTTCGCAGCCTCTTCAATCTTTTGTTTCAAAGCAAACGGCACGGTTTCCCCTTCTAGTCCCCCCGGCTGATTATCAAACACGGAACCAAATTCTACGATTTCCGCCGAACTTCCACTACAAAAGACAAACACAACCCGCAAAGCGGTTAGTTTGTCTGCAAAAAAACACCCTAAATCTCTGCCTGCAATCGAACCGACAACCTGGGGCTGCTATGCTAGCATTGCTAATTCGGAAAACCAATTTTTTTGGATTAAAGATGGTTCGTTGCCGCCACATTTACAAAGTTTTCTCTTCCTTCTCGAACGACACCGGTTTCGCAATATCACCACAAACTTCCAAATTTTTACTGGGTCTCCACACTCTTAATTTAATTTCGCTTTAGATTTAGATGACACAATTTTCTCTAATATACTTTTTTACCCAAGATCGACTAGGTGGCTCCCATTTGATCTCACTTACTATCGGCTGTCTCCATTACAAATCAGTTTCCTAATAGATGACATTTCATTTCATTACAAAACGTACCCATTTATCCAATTATCTCGGCCGGATTCAATTTTATTTTTTCCTTGGTTAGTAGGTCTCAGATTTTTCTTCATTTTCTTACCTGACTTAAAACTTGTGATGCAGGCTATTTTATATGGACTCGCTTCTTCCAATACCGGCACTCAACTTATTTAAACTTGCATAGCTCTGGTCTGTGCTAGCCATTCTATCGATAACGTTTGCGATCTTAGTGTTGCAAATTTTTACTGCTGCTAATCTTGAACTCATACCTATGATTCACCAAAATTCTTAACGTATAGATTTTTTTGTGCCTCTTCGCGGGCTACGGTTTAGTCTGGAGCACTTTTTAAGTTAATTTGTCGTTTGACAAATTCTCATCGCGCACAGCATATCGCCTAGATGTTTAAACTCGCAGTATTGGCGAGTTGATATAGATTCAACTTTTTTCTGGTTAAAAAAACAAGGAAATATATACTTTTAATATCAATCAAACGGGCTTTTTTGGAAAGAAAATTTTATGAAATTAATGTTTAAATATGTTTTCTGCCATGTGACCGCCACGGCTGGCGCCTAGCACCCACAACTTTCCGCAGCATTTGCGGCCGTATTTCGCGGATAACTCTTCGAATGTTGATTTCCATGTGTTCAAATGTTTGTGGTTTTCACGCAGACAATTGAGTTAACATAACCCCAAAGAAAATAATCGAATGGGGTTAAATCACACGGTCTTGGTGTTCTTCTGAAGGACGATTATTTACGCCATAAAATGGAAGAAGTGCACGATGAGTTTGACGAATAGAACAATTATTTTTATTTAAAGATTCAAAAATTTGCTCGCGTTGCTCTGGTGTAAGTCGATTCATAAAGAAATTTCAAAGCAAACTAAAGAAAAAGCAACTATCAGCTGTTAAATGGGTGCTTAAATAAAGCAGTGATGCCAACTCAAAGATGTGGCACTCTAAAAAACAACCTTATAAAATTGGAATCGTTCTATAATCCAGTTAGGTGGTGGGCAAATATGTTTACAGTAAGTCAATTGCCATCTCGTATGTGAATTTTTCCTGTAAAACAACATCAGGTGTGGCCACCGACTTGAGCAGTGTAATGGTGTTTGCCCCACATGACGACAAAAATATCGCTTTCTATATTTTGTCTTCCACTAGCTATTTGCCAAAAAAAAAAAAATTTATTTGTTTCAAATACGTTTGCTACTTCAAACGTATTTAAGCCGTCACATTTGGACGTCATTTATTTCTTATACACACTAAGACACTGGCTCGTCGCATATTGTTGCATCTTTACTTTCTTCTACATCGTCCCAATTGGCTATTAAAGTTCACTAAACATTTCCAATAATTCAAGTGTTTTATTTTGTGTAGCAGAAAAGTATTACAGCCGTATTCATAAAAAAAAATCAGATTTATTGGCAGTTTTTAATCCAAAATTGGTAAAGTTGTGTTCATAAACGAAAAAAGTATATTAAGCCTTTAGTAAACCATTCGTAAAGTCAAAATATTTATTGTTGGATTTGTCCCTCTTTAAACCAAAAATAGTTTACTTTTTGTGTTTAGATATTTTGTTTAAGCATTTGTTTACATTTTATAAAAATAATTGTAAAGAATAGTTTTGATAAAAGTTAAGAAAAAGTGATTGAGCAAAGGTGAGTGGATTATCGATAAAAAAAAGTATAATTTATTTAAAAAATATTACGTTAAGTTTCGAGGACCATCTCATCTAAAAAATGACGCACGATTTACAGAATTAAACAACTTCAGTTGTTTATGCTTATTTAAAAACTGAACTTTTACTTCAAAAATTTTTTAAACTTGAATTGTCGCTATTCTTCAATTCAGTCTAACTCAGAGCTAAAATTAAAATTAACGAGTCAGCAGTCTTGCAGTTATGGGATTGTGGTTGTACACAAAAACAAAACTATCAGATTTCAGTGAAGTACAAAATATGTTTATATGTTTTATATATGTATGTATGTAAACTCAAATATATACATACATATAAGCAGTAGTTATATGTAACTCACGTGGGTCCGTTAGTTACAGTCCCTTTGTGATACGCTATAGCAGACAGGGCGAAAGTTTTTATTCATCCTGTTGCCGAAGCAAAACAACTCGATTGTGTCAGGAAGGCATATAAGTTATTTAGCCCTATATTTGCAACACTGTCTAGGTCTGGCAGAGTGCTAGAGCGCAGACTAGTAGTCTCCTTATGCTATTCAGCGCCGGCCATTGACACAGAAGATGGCGAACTGTTTCTACTTATTCCTCATCATTACAACTCCTGTACTAGTCGTTATAATCTAGACCCATTCCTTTGGCATGTGACCCTATATACCAGTGCCTGTGAGCACTGTTACCAAAAGTCTTGTAAGTAGTGCACTCTGAGTGCCCTGGAACTCAAACTATTGTTAATATTGAGTGTCCCGCAATCTTATTTAAAAATGCACGGCATTCGGTCACCGTTACGGATGTAGTGTAAAAATATGATGTTTTCCGATATCGTAAAGCACCTAAGCCATCTTTCCGCTCTAATGATTGCAGACATTTTGGCTTGGAGGGCGCTAAAGCCGTCCTGAAGTCTAAATGGAGCCCTAACATTGAAGTGTTCTACATTAAATCCTCCACCTTTGTTATCGCCTCTTTTGGATTCATCAGTGAAAACTCTAATGGCTTCTTCGAAAGGTAGAGTGTAATGTTCCCTGTTAGGAACAAGGGTTCGAAATAGCCCACCAAAATAAGGTGTCGGTGTGCAATAGTTATGAAAGTCATGGAGCATTTGATACTGCTTGATAATCCCAGAGTGACCGAAGTCGGTTCTCGTCCATTGACATGTAGCGTTCAATGTAGTGGCAGTTCCAAACGAGGCACTTATGACCCTATTTGTTAGCAGATCCCTGCCAAACCCTCAAATATTGTTATTAGTCTCTAGCTTCATCATGGTTTTGATGATGGAGTCCGGTTTGACGAAGTTAAAAACCCCCTTTATGTCAAGAAAAGCCACCATAGGGAACTCCTTGTATTCAAGGGATTTCTCTATATGGCTAACCAGAGAATGGATGGCAGTTTTTACAGACTTGCCATTTGTGTAGGCAGGATCCGCTTGGTGCTTTTAGAAGCACTCTAATACCTCTGTGTTCCACCAGTATTATTGTCCTTTGGGTGCTCTTTTATTAATCATTACCAAAGACTGGCGGGGTCACCATGTAATGGATTAAATAATTAAACAATTTATTTTAGTTTTGTTCTATTAGGTGCTCACTTAGGAGCACCTTTACTTAGAGCTAACTTGTAGCTCCTAAGCGTGATTTATTATTAATTGAATTCTTAAACTAAAATACATTGTCTTATATTACTAACTATGAGCATAATTCATAAGGATACCTTAACATAACAGGGAAAAGCAAAGATGTATAATTAAATAATATAAAACATTCCCTCTAGTTTCCTACGGTGGACATGTGGCGTAAGTCCCAACAGTAAGTGATAAAAATAAACGCATACATGTGCGTAACAGATATTTTGTAATGTTTATATTTATAAACAAATGCATGGGGCACTAAAATGTGATTTATTCAAGTGCTTTATGCAACGGCCCTTTGATCAAACTCATGGGTGTCAAGTGACCGACACAGAGAATATTTTGGTTGTAGTTTATCAATGCAATTTGACACGCTGTGTTTGCGGACGCTATGTGTATGCGGCAATGTTGGTTTTTCACAATCACTACGTGGTGTTGGTTATAGTGGCAGTTTGACCTAATCCTAGGATTAACGGAATCGAGATGTTTGCAATTTTTATATATATTGCCTTTGATATTTTTATAAAATAAAAGTGCATACTGAATTTGTTCGATCGCTTTCCAATTTTTGAAGTGAAAACTTCTATTGGCGCGGTACGAATGTTTTGGATGAGATAAAACCTCAGAACTCGCGACACCGTCACGCTTGTAGCATCTCTGTTTGTGCGGATGCCTAGTCGGTGTGAAGTTAACAACCTACAGATATTGGGGTTTATTACGGTTCTCGATTCGACTTCGACTGCTGTAATAGATTAAAGAAAAATGTTGTGTGTTTCTTTAATCTAGTACAACAGTCGATTCGAGAACCGTAGTAAGGCCCAACACCTAAATTTTCTCGCTCAAAATGAAGAGAGCGCCCTCTCTTGTGGGTGATGTTGCCATATATGAGAAAAACACTCATTTTTTGGTGCACCAAAGAGGGGCACTCTTCAATTTGAGCGAAACTGATTAAGAAGAGTACACAAAGATGGCACTCTCTTCATTATGACCGAAAAAAACTTAGGTTGTTTACTTCTCGGGCGCAGTTGCATTTGCGTTTACAATAAGTGGCATGGCAAAACTAGCAGGTATGCGCAGTTCGAAAACAAGTACAACAATCCAAAAACAACATGTATTTTGTTAGTATAAAGCACTCGCTTCATATCAAAACATACAAACAAATTAAATTCATTTTAATACGTATGAGTATCAAACTGTAACCATTTTGTATGTACTCTCTTCAAACTATATCAGTTTGTATGAAAATTTGCTATAAAGCGAGCTCAGTAAGCTGTGCTAGTAAGCTCACCTGTTGCATACGCCTTGATAAGTGGTTAAATTTGTTGCATGTATTTATATAATTGTTTATATCTACGCATAATTTTTTTTGGCAATAGCACGTGTATTGTTGTAATAACAAAACGTTTTCACTTCTGTCGGCACTCCCGGAGTGCCACCCGTAGTTTTTTTTTCTGATTTTAACTTTCAGTAAATTTTTAATATTCAGTTGCGACGATTATAAAAACGCGCCTGTACACTACCAGAGTTGAAACTGAATGACTACGTAGGATGAGTGGGGAAAATATGTTGCTTTATATCATGAAGTTAATAATTCTATTATTATATTATATAACTCGGCTAGAACTTCTTTATCTCGGCTAGAACTTTGTGGTGAGTTTTGGCATTCGAAGTTTTAAAAACTGTGGTAAGTGAGATTGATGTGCCACTTCGACAAATTTATTGCTGGACTGATTCTGAATCTTCGAAGTCTTACTTTACTAGACACCGATCTTGAGGATCGTGCTGTCAAGTCTCATGCTACAGTTTTCACCATTTATGATGATATTATGGAGAGATTTTCTTCGCTTGCTCGCGTCTTTGAGTGATACAGTCCATTCATGGCGGAAATCAACTGATGCTTAGAATTTTAAGAATCGAGTACCGGGTTTCAAGGTTGAAAACACTAGTTAGAATGGTTGTCAGTCGTTGCAAGCGTTGTATACTTGATCAAGAGGTTGTGTAACCAAATCATGGGAGCTTTATCTGCAGAAGACTACACTGGATCGACCGTTTACAACTACTGGAGTTTATCCCAGCTGGCGCTCCCCATATGAGAGGATTCGAAGTTTTAAACTACACTTTTGAAGAACTCTCGACCGTTGTTGCTTGAATTGAAGTTTGTCTTAATTCGTAACATGGATCTCTTAAAATCTTTGTTTGAAAAAATATTCTTTGACCTAAGTACATATGTACTTATATATATATAGATGTTTGCTGGTAGATTTTGTGTTAATTTATTGAAAAGACCTTCGTGCCATACTTTATCGAAAGCTTGTGAGACATCAATAAAGAGCGCAGAGCAGTATTTCTTTTTTTCAAAAGTGTCTCTAACGACATTCACTAGTCTGTGAGTTTGTTCAATTGTGCTATGTTGACTGCGAAAACCGAATTGATGATCTGGAATACATCCATTACTAGTCACTATAGGCATCAGCTTGCTCATACACAGCTTTTCAAATAGTTTTGAAATGTTAGACAGTAAACTAATAGGCCGATAGGATTCAACCTTTGTATGATCCTTGCCGGGCTTTGGTATCATAGTAATTAGCGAAACCTTCCATTCTTTAGGATAGTGTTCTAGGCGTAGAATACTGTTAAAAATGAATAGTATTATTCTTTTTGCAGTGTAAGGCAATTCTTGAAGCATTTTGTTGCTTATTTTGTCGACACCTGGGGCTTTTCTGGTGTTAAGATTAGTAATAGTATTTTCAATCTCCGTCATGTTAAATCTCATCGGTATTTCTGGTAAAGAGACGACTGGTGGCAGTTCAACAATATCAGCAGAAATATTCGGAGTGAAAACTTTTTCTAAGTGTTTAACAAAAAGTGCACCTTTTTCATCATCAGTTTTTGCCCAGTCACCATTTGGGGCTCGTAATGGGGGTTTGCATATCACCGGCCTTTTTAGTCTGCGTTGTATGTGGTGAGTTACACAGTACTGCTAACTGTGATAAAATAAAAGGTGATACCAAGGCGAAAAAATGTGGCAATTGCGGCGGAAATCACACTGCCAACTATAGAGGCTGCCCCCTTTACTCGTTTTTTAAGAATTCATTAACCAAAAAAACCAATGCTACTCCCGCTCAGCCTAAAACCCCTATTAACTATCCACAGTTACCTCAACCGTCCACCAGCCAAAATCAATTTTCAAACATTTTCAAGTCTAACGCGACTAGTGCTCAACAACAATCTAACAACAAATTTTCATACGCTAGTATTTTAAAAAGCAATCAGAGTACGGCGCAAAAAACCGTAAATGTAAATGAAGATTCGGGGTATAATTTTAGTCGTATTGAAGCCTCAATTGAGAGCTTAATTCAAACTGTAAACACATTTACTCTCAACATGTCCTGTATGATGCAGGAAATGTTGAAAATGCAGTCTACCTTGTTGCAGGCTGTACTAAGCAAACCATGAACTTAAAAATCTGTTTTTGGAACGCAAACGGCATCTGCCAACATAAAAACGAAATAGAATATTTTCTTCAGGATAAACAAATCGATGTTATGCTTATCTCAGAAACTCATTTGACATCTCGAAGCTGTTTCAGAATTAGTGGATATAATTTTTACGACACCAAGGATCCCCGTGGCAGAGCTTGTGGTGGTTCGGGAATCCTAATAAAAACGCGAATAAAACACCACCTGTTGAATGATTTTTGTGAAGATTATCTTCAAGCAACGAACATCTGCATCGAAACTTACTATCAAAAACTTGTAATATCATCTATCTATTCGCCCCCCAGATTCTCAATTACCGAGAGTCAATATACGGCTTTTTATAAATCACTGGGCCCCCGTTTTCTAGCAGCTGGCGACTACAATGCTAAACACACATTTTGGGGTTCACGTTTAATTACACCTAAGGGACGAATTTTATTCGACACAATATCTAAAATGGGTTTGAATGTAGTTTCAAGTGGACAGCCAACATATTGGCCAACAGATCGACAAAAAATTCCTGATGTTATCGACTTTGGAATTGTGAAAGGCGTGCCCAGCGAGATGGTTGAAGTTGAAGCATCTTTGGACTTATCTTCAGACCACTCGCCTACTATTGTCACTATTTACTCACACACAACATGTGATTTAGCGACGACATCTGCACGCATTAACTGGCTGAAATACAGAAAATATCTGAGTGCTCATTGCTCGGAAAAAATGCCGCTGAGAACACCTTCAGACATAGACGATTCTCTCAGGTTGTTTGAAGCGCATGTTAAACAAGCTGCTTTTAATGCTACTTCAAATGAAATAAACCAACCAGTGAGATTTAACAATATTTTTTCTGTAGATATAGAAAGGCTATTGACTGAAAAACGGAGAGCTCGACGAGATTGGCAGCGCTACAGATCGCCCCAGCTAAAATTAAGGCTTAAGGAGTGTACCAAGCAGCTTAGGAAAGTTTTGCAAACTCAAAAAACAGCTTCCCTTCAAAAATTCCTTCAAGAGCTAGATGCAACACCACAAACAGATTATTCACTGTGGCGTGCAGCCAAAGAGAAACATGAAAATGATTTTGAATGCTCTTTAACTTGTGACAAAATTGATTACGCAGAGATGTGGGTTCAGCGTTGCCAGAAGCTTTGAGAATAAAATCATCATATGCAGAAAAAAAAATCATATTTGATGGCAAAAAATCATAATTTTTTTTAATACAAAATTTTATTTAAAAATTATAATTAAAAAAAATATATTAACATATGTATTTAAATTATTATTGTTTAAAGCATTTATAGCGAAACGTGTATTTATGTACATATGTTTATATGGTGACAAACCATACTTTCGCTGGCTTTGTCGTCATTGCTCCAACAAAATCAGTGAAAATAAGCAAGATTAGATTTTTAATCAAACATTTACCAACCAACCAACAAACAGAAAACTTAGAAAAACACACAACTGATTTCATTAGAACAATAACAGTATGTATTTAGATAAATAATTATTTACTAATTTAAAAAAGCTTTACAAAAAATAAATTCAGATTAAAAAGTACATGTACTATGAAAAAGTTTTATGAACAACTATTACTATAATATATACAAGGTTTCCTATTTTTAATAATATCTTGGGTTTTTTTAAATTATAGCAGGAACAGTTTCTTAATGCTAAGTAATCTTTTGCATATAAGATACCCTCGAGAGTGCTGTTGTCTAATTTATTTCTATATTTAGTTTTTTTTAAATTGACTGTTGAGAATATTCGTTCGACATTTGCTGAAGAAATGGGAAGACATATTAATTTTTGAACAAATTTTGACAGCACCGGAGAAGCTGGAATGTTGTCAGAATTTGCCTTGGTCTTTATTTTCAAAACAATGTTGCATTTTTATGCACGTAGATAAATGCGTTTGTTACAGGGTAACAAGTGTAAAGTAAATAAAAGCAACCAACAACAAGCTGATACAAAACTTAACTTCACTATGTAGTACAATTACAGTGAAAGAAGTACACAGTTGAAATAAAAAAAATCATAATTTTTATAAATTAGAAATAATAATTTAAGAAAAAAAATTATCAAATCATATTTTGGTTCAAAAATCATCAAAAATATGAGAAAATAATCATTTTGGCAAAGCTGTGTGGGTTCTTGACAGCGGAGCGACTTCACACATGTATAAATCAAAAAATGTTTTACTGAATTGTGTGAAACACAACAGAAGCATAGCTGCCAGATTTGACGATTTATCGTCATTTTGACGATTTTGGCTCCTAAAAATGACATAGGGACGATGGGACGGACGATTTATACCCTAATTTTGACGATTTTAACTACGGATGTAACGATACGCCATTTCGCCGATCCGATACCGATACTCAAAAATATATATCGCCGATACCGATACGCATATTGAAATTGAGCTCAAGTAAAAATTAGCAAAACTCAGGTAGAGTAATTCTTCTATTATACAAAATAACAGTGCTTATTAATGAGCCATTCAAATCATCAAAATTTTCAATACATTTCAGTTTCTAAAATTCAAATTTTCAAACTACAAAACGTCTGCCATATTTATGATTTTACAAAATAAACGATAGCATTCAGTTTAGATTGGCTCAAGATTTAAAATTGATATTAATAAGATTTAAAAAAAAGAATTTTATTTGAGATCATGTTAAAATTAAATTAAAATTATAAAAACAACATTGCAAAAGATTAATATTTAAAATTGATATTAATAAGATTTTTGTTTAAAAAACAAAGTGTTCTCAAATTTTGCGGAGATAGACGATTTCTCAAATCCGTTTGAAGCAGACCTGCAGTGGAAAATAGTCTCTCAGATGCGACAGAACTCCTTTGAAAACTTAAGTATTTCTGCGCCATTTTCTTTAAGTTTGGGTAGGATATGTCATTGCGCCAGTAAACAAGAGGGTCTGCGTCTAGGAATATTAGGAGATCTAAGGTATCTCTCGACTTCTTCGTTAGCAGATCCACAGCTTAGGAAGGATCATCCTCCTCGGATTCTCTTATAATTTTTTCACATACGCTCCAAAGGCGAGTACTTCTCGTAGACTTATCAGAACTTTTGCGAGGTGTAGGAAGGACTGTGTCTTGAACACTTTCGGAATGTAGAGTCATGTTAAGCAGCTCAATAAGACGTTTTTTCGATAGGATTGAAGTCGATTGTCTTTGAAATATTCGAGCTTTGCATCGAGGGTCAAGAATTGTAGATAAATAATAGGTTTCATTATTCTCTAAACCCTCAAATCTTTCATTCAGAGCTGATGCTAAGTTAGTCGCAAATTTTTGGGACTCCGAACTACTCTCCATCTCCGTTGATTCATGTATTATGTTTTCTAATAATGTTCGAAGACTTTTAACTAGCGGAATAGCGTCAGACAATGTAGTAGTGGCTTTGCTTATGGATTTTGTAGCCTCTAAATTTGTACATGTTGACATAGGGGCTGAGATGTCAGTTGTTATTTTAAGTTGTAATTGTTATACAACACATACAAGATTTAGCATTGAGAGAACATTTCATTACTATGGTGCAATGCAAAATAACAGAAACAAATTCATTACGTATTCTGTTTTGATTTTATGTTCTGCTTTTAATATGTTATTTCTCATATTTGTCATGAAAAAAAAAAGAGTTGAAAATTGAATATTTTGTTCAAAAAACTCTAAAGAAAAATATAAGAAGTGTCGGCGTATCGAGAGTAAAATATCGCCGATATCGATATATCGGAAAACCAGAAGTATCGCCGATATATTGGTATCGGTATCGGTTGCTCCCTAATTTTAACTAATTCAAGCCTTCAACATTTATTTGTACTACTAAAGCAACTTTGAACTGCTGAAAATTGTAATGAGAAACTTTTGCTTAAAACTGAAAACTATTATTTAATCTTAATATATAAAACGGAATGTGTGTTTGTTTGTGTGTTTGTTTGTTTGTTCCTTATAGGAGGCCAAACCCTTGGACCGATCTTCCTGAAATTTTCACAGCATGTTACTGTGACTCTGGAAGGAATAAGAGGCTATATGAAGTTTTGATTGAACAAAGAGGCGCGGCACCGCCCATATAACCCAAAAATTTAAATCGCCATATTTTGGGCATATTTTGACGTACGTCGATGATATTTGGTACAGATGGTATTGGCATAATTTGAAATACGTACCAGGAGAAAAGTGGGTGGAACCACGCCCCTTTTTAGGAAAACCAAACCCTTGGACCGATCGTCATTAAATTTTCACAATAGGATATATAAATACTTTTAATTTTATTTTATAACGAGGGGGTGTAGCGAAGCACACCGGGATAGGCTAGTTGATTATAAAAGCAAAAATTATTTTTTTAAATTTTGAAGACATTTATTTAGGAATATTTGCCAGAGACATAGTGGAAGAAGCATAAATAAATGCAAAAGAAAAATATGATATTAGTAATAATTGTGTTAATTTTTATATAGAGCTTTGTGATCAGAGATTATCAAGATTTGATTTTGAAAATATATATAAAGTTCTTGGCCAAATTAATTAATTTCTTATTATTAATGAAAAAAACAGTTGGTTTTCTGAAATTATAAAAGAACTTCCCTATTTTATTGAAGATAGTGAAAGCCAAGAGCTAGAAACTGAGTTCAGACAATTAAAATTATTGTTCTGATAAAACATATAACTATTGGATTTTTGAAAAAAAATATCAGAGATGCAATCTAGATTGGGATTCGTCTTTTGTTTCCGGTTTTGACTAAATTTATTACAAAAGTCCTAGTTTTTCCACATTCTTCAGAAAATGTGGAAATAATATTTAGTCAGGTAAACATAAATTAGAATAAAGTAAGAAATTCATTGAAAAAGTCGTCTTTGGAAGCAAAAACAAGAGATTATTTAAACATAAGAAAATGTAGCTGCTATGATCTAGCAGTTTTACCTGAATTAATCAATATGGCTAATTGCAATATATATTTAAAAAATATATTATACATATCGCACTTGGTCAACAAGAGGGTATTAACTCAAAATTTTTAAAATTTCATTTTTTGCAAGGTTTTGATGTACATATCTACCCACTGTAAAAATATTACTCCATTTTCTCCACTCTTTCCAAAAAAAAAAAAATACAGTTGCATCTCTCTTTGTGACAGAAGAGTAGTATTAAAAAAAAAATTTCTTGCCTCTACTGAAAACTTCAAGATTTGGAGTTAATACCCTCTTGTTGATCAAGTGTGATATATGTATGTATATGTATACAAGTCTGTTTTCTTTAACAATTATAAATTTATTGTAGTTTTTATACATTTTTAGAAAAAGTGTTTCCAAAAATGAAATTTAAAATGCATATTTTACTATATTGGAAAAAATAAATTAGGGATTGAATTTTTTTCCACACAATGTATGGAATAGCATCAAAATCCCTAGTTTTAAAATCCCGAAATGTCAAAAACCCGAATTTTTAAAAATCCCGAATTTCAGAATTATGAATCTCAAAATCCCGAACTTTAAAATTCCGAATTTTGAAATCTTAAATTTAAAAACCCCGATATCAAATCCCGGATTAAGAAAACCTCGAAAAATAAAAATCTTAATTTGTTCATATTATTTATTTAATTTTTATTTACATATATAATTCAATTGATATCTAAAAGGCAAGATTAATTGCTATGGCTTTTAAATACTCTGCTTTATCCATATATTCTCTGTTTTCAAGCACGGATTTTAAATTTTTGTTTTTTAAACAATTTTTTTTATTTCGGGGTACTGTGTTCCCCGATTTTACTTTTTCGATTGCTGTTTTAGCAACAATTAGCTCTTTGGCTAGACTCTCGATTAGTCTGTAAAGTCCGGAATGCTTTTTGCCCACAACGACTTTAAGGCGTCTATAACAAGCCTCGACAGAGTTTTGTGTGCGTGGGAAGTTTTCCTGCAGCATGTCACAGACCGACCAAAATGCGGTATCATACCCTCCTTCAATATAATTGGAATTTATCCAACGGGCTATTTTTTTTGAATCTTTATCAGCAAAGTTGCGGTATAAAGCTTCATAATATTCAGGAATTTCAGCACTTCGTACAAAAGCAAGGGCCCTTATCATCCGGATTTGCAAGCTAAATTCTTCAGAGCGGCCACATTTTGTACTTAAACCCTCCTTCTGAATCTTGCGCCAAATTATTTGGCCAAAGTGGAATTGACATCCTTTGCACTCAGCATACGGAAAAAATTCTTTTGCTGTGTTAATGATAGCTTTTTCAAAATCCGAAATAATCTTTAATGGCTTTAAGTCTATGTTCCATTCACAAGCTAGTTTGGTAAGACTGAACAATACTTCCGAATAGGCCTCCGCGGTCTTGCGACTCATCAAGCAGAAGACTAAGGGTACTATCTGGCCCTGAATATAACCGTGAATACTAAACAGTTGAGCCATAATAGAAGGCACAACCTGAAACGTACCGTCCATCAACCAACATTGCGCTTCTGCCAAAAGTTTCATACTGGACTGCGTACCCAATAAAATGTTTTTCTCTCCGCCGAATACCTTTTCATCTAAAACAAAAATCGCGCGATTTTTAAAACCAAAACTGTACAATTATTCGGGATATTAAAATTCGGGATTTTGAAATTCAGGATTTTGAAATTCAGGATTTTGAAATTCGGTATTTTGAAATTCTGGATTTTGAAATTCGGGATTTTGAATTCGGGTTTTTTAATTCGGGATTTTAAGTTTCGGGCATATGACCCCAACCCACAATGTATATATGTATATATATTTCAAAGTATTGAAAAACATGCAACATATTTACATGTGATATTATTGTGAATTCTAATTGAAGTATCTGAGCTCTGTATTTGAAAGAATGCTGTTTTATTGATAAGATTTGTTGATTTAACAGTTTTGTTATTTTTTGCCTCTGATAAAATATGTTTTGTTGGTAAAAAAAGCGGGTTTTTTTCATTTGACGTATTTATGACGATTTCAATAAGCTATATTGACGATAATGACGATTTTTGCCAAAAAAATATGACGATATTACCTCAAAAAATCTGGCAGCTATGTTCCCGACGCCATTTTTATGTAAATTTTGACAGCGTAGGATATGAATTCGCCTTTTACACAAGAAAATGCCTGTTGTTTGTTTTGTTGGCGAATTATTGTATTTTATTCCAGTTTTGTTTGTTTATTGTGTTTGAATAGTTTTTTTTGAAGTAAAAACTTCTATTGGCGCGGTACGGAGGTTTTGGGTGGGCTAAAATCTCTGATTTCGCGAAACCGTCATAGTTTTTGACATCACGCTCGCTTCATTTTGAGCGAAAAAATTTAGGTGTTGGACCTTACTACGGTTCTCGAATCGACTTCGACTGTTGTACTAGATTAAAGGAACACACAACATTTTTCTTTAATCTATTACAGCAGTCGAAGTCGATTCGGGCGTTACTACACCTGTAATTTGTTTGGTAGGCATTCACAGAAACCGAGATGCTACAAGTGTCAAAAAGTGTGACGGTGTCGCGAATTCTGAGATTTTAGCCCTCCCAAAACCTCCGTACCGCGCCAATAGAAGTTTTCACTTCAAAAATATCTAAAATGAAAAATTTGCCAAAATATTTTTACTTTAAACTAAGTTTTTATAAAAGAATTAATATTATTATTTTTAGTTGTAGTAGTGCTCAATTATACAGGAACGTGTATATTAATATCAATCCAAAATTAAGTTTTGAATTTTTTGTAACTTAGGGCTTTTTTGAAATGATATGACGATATGCATGTTTTGCGGATATGAGTAGGAAGCAAAAAGTTTTTAGTTTCTTCTTCATTTTATACTTTCCACGAAAAGTATATTGTCTGGTTAGAGTGAATTTGTTGCAATTTTTAATTGATATTTATTGCGATTTTAAAAGAATATAATTCTGTAAAAAAAACTACTTCAAAACAAAAGCTAATTGAACCGATTGCGCAAATGACGCATATATGGCCATATTTAAGCGAATCCCGAATATCCCGGGATTTTCGGGATCGGGATTGGCTTCCCTAATATAAAGAAGAACAAAAAACATTTATAAAAATATCTACAAGCTAAATAAAAACTGAATTTTCGCGATAACAGAACCCAAATTTTTATTGAATAATTGTATGTAAATTTTAAAATTAGAATTGTTTTTATTGATATATTTACATAGATATTAAACATTTTTAAAGCAATTCGAGATTTTGAGTTGCTTTTTTGGCAACCTACTTATATCTTAAATTAACAGCGTTATCGCATCTTTTCCATTCTTGGTTACTCAGCTTTATTTAAAGTGCAACGTTTTGAAATCTCTAATTTTTGAGAAATCGTTGGCTTTAAAATATGTTGAACTTTTCCCGTATTAAGATATGTATTTACACAACAAATGTCACGGAAAAACTGACAAAATTCAAGATCAAAATCATCCAAAAAGGTTAATATATCAAACGACACAGATTTTCCTTTTCTAGTTATAGACATTAAAATCAAATTTAATAAAACAGATAAAAGTCGCGAAAATAGAACCCGTTTTCGAAAACTGTCGCGATTGTATAACCTGCAATATTAAAAATTAAGCCGTCGCGATAAAAATTAATCTGTGTTTCTATATTTGTTTTTTTTTTTTGTTTGATTGATTGCTTATTTGTTCTTTATAGGAAGCCAAATGGTAAGACCGATAGGTCTTGAAATTGTGGAACCGCATTACTGATGGCCCTGAAATTGAAATACGATAATTTTGTTTAATATCGGAAGGAGATGAATGCTTATTAAATAAAAATACCGATTAATAGGCTAAATTATTTGTGTTATATTTTGAAAAATATTCATCCTAATAAATAAAACTAACAGTATCTTAAAACTACAAAGTTTTGTTTTAAGTACAATTGTAAATACATACTCAATAGTGTTTGTTATTGTATAGTTAATATTTACATTATTACACTTAAAATAGTACCTAGTAAATAATTCCAATACTCCAGAAATAGTTTCAAGGCAGTACTTTACATGATAGATTAACAAAGTATGCAGGTAAACATGCCGGCCTATACAAATCAACACCGAGACTATACCGCAACACTCTGTAGTCAAATATCTAGGCGTTCATCTTGATCGTCGTTTAACATGGAAGTCGCACATAGACGCAAAGTTGATCCAAATGAAACTAAAAACAGCCCAAATGAATTGGCTTATTGGAAGAAACTCTATATTAAGCCTAGACTGTAAGCTTCTATTATACAATGCGATCCTAAAACCAATATGGTCCTATGGAATCCAGTTATGTGGCACTGCCTCATCATCGAGTGTAGAAAAAAATCAAAGGCGACAAAGTAAAATTCTACATGCAATTACAGCAGCCCCCTGGTATGTCAGAAATCATCGAATCCATAAAGATCTTGATGATCCGTTAGTGAAGACATTATTTTCAAAACACGCGAAAAAAATATATAAAAAAAACTTGAGTTGCACCCAAATCCACTTGCGCGCAATATTCTAGAGTATAGAGGTCACCCGGGCTTAGGAGGAGGGATACTCTTTCTATCAGCCGTACACGAGAGATGTAAAACAACAAAAATCAACCGTTGAAACTAAAAATTTTGTTTAGCATTGGCTAAACATATAATTAATATTGTTAGATTTAAGATTTGAACAACTTATGGATGTTTCAAGCTATAATTGAAGATTCAATAAGTAATAAAATTTATCATCAAAAAAAAATTTACAAAGTATGTGCAAGTATACATTTTATTTTTAAGTTATGAATTTTTTAGTCGAACTGAGTGATGTTTAATCAAAAAAAAATTAATTTTTTAGGCTTAAGTTCGTTTTCTTAAATTTTAATTTTTATAAATTAAATTATTAGAAAGGAAAATCTAGAAGTTCGCAATAATTGAACAGACAAAAAAATAGACTGCACGGAGGATTGAACTGATAGCATGATGTTTCGAGAATAAAAGTAATAATTTATTTTATAAAATTTAAATATTAGAGAAAACGAACTTAACCCTGAAAAAATCTCAACAATATTTACAAAAAACACATTAAAATTTTTTGGGATTATTTTAGTTGTTTTTGTAATCTATATATATAAAACCGAATGTGTGTTTGTTTATTTGTTTGTTTGTTTGTTACTTATAGGAGGCCAAACCCTTGGACCGATCTTTCTGAAATTTTCACAGTATTTAACTGGAACTCTCGATGAATTATAGGCTATATGAAGTTTTGATTGGGCAAAGGGGTGTGCCACCGCCCATATAACCCAAAAATTTAAATCGCCATATTTTGGGCATTTTTTGACCTACGTCGATGATATTTGGTACATATGGTATTGGCATAATTTGGAATACGTACCAGGAGAAAAGTGGGTGGGACCACGCCCCCTTTTAGGAAAATTAAAAATTTTTAATATAGTCTTAACTACTGGACCGATCGTTATTAAATTTTCACAATAGAATATATATATACTTTTAATTTTATTTTATAACGAGGGGGTAGCGAAGCACACCGGGATAAGCTAGTTATTGTATAAAAATGATACCACCTTCAATATATACTGTTAAAGCTGCCAATATTTTCTTTAAAGTGGTTTAGGAAATAAACATTTACGGAACGCTTTTAAGATTTTTTTATCCGTATTCTCTCCTACTCCTACATTTTGCGTTTACATGATCAGATTTTTAAACTAATTGACATACTGTAATACATGTATTACCATGTACATTCAACTTTACAGTGACCCTAATTATATTTATTGATTTCGGTAGTGTAACGTATATCATTTGCGCGGAATATTTTCGAATCGAGTGTGTTCGGAAATACGTGAAATTTTAGTGGTTTTCATCCAAAATATACATCATTATACTTTGGTGTAAGTGCACGATTGTTCGGTGGATTATAGAACCGGTATTTTTGATTGGACAATTAACTTTTCTAGGATACACTCAAGTGATTTATATTGATATATAGATCTTTCTGATCTGAAAGCAGGTTTTGAATTTATAGACTTTTTACGGTTTTAGAGTTCGTGAGAACACTTGCTTTTGAGTAGCATGTAAAAACTTTAATTTTATTTGTGCAAAGAACGAGATCTTTTCATTGGTGTGGGAATTTTTGTGATCCGAATAAGGATTCGGAAGTTTAAGACATATTTTGCCGCCTATATAAACAGTGGTTCGTGGCTTCTTGAGTACGCTGTTGGCAGTTTGCTTACTGGTAGCCGCGGACGAATTTTCGGTATTTATTAGTGGACTGGAAATTCTGAGAATATCGGTTCGGTTTTCGGGCACCTAGTTGAATCCGGGTTCTTTACGGTTTTTTCAAACCCCGTTAATTTTTAATTTCATTAGTTTTTTGGTGCATTTTGGTGCGTGATGTCAAAAACTATGACGTTGTCGCGAAATCAGAGATTTTAGCCCACCCAAAACCTCCGTACCGCGCCAATAGAAGTTTTCACTTCAAAAATACCTAATGTAGTGTGACAGTTTTTATCAATTTATTGTTACTGACGCAAAGGGAGGGATTTTTTCCAATTAAATTTGAAATATTATCTGGCTCTAAACCTTAAAAGTAATATTCGCATTCGTATTCGCGAATTTAGTAGGCACATTTATGGGAAAACGGTTAACAATTATTATTAATAATCAGAGAAATATTAAATAGACATTGTGAACATATGTCGAGCAACAAATATTAATAATAAAGCAATTCGTAGTTACTTAATAAATTACAATTGATATAAATATTATTATTTGTATTATTCTAATAGTATATATGCTAATTTAATTACAATCTTTCGGTTCTTATGCGTATTTCAAGAAATAAGTCATAATAATACATTTAATAAGTTAAAACTTCAATTAAAAATTTACAGTACTCCATTAAAATTTCATTTTCACCGGCATGCAAAATACGTAGCTGCAAGAGCTGCCATTGCAAAAATATGTGTTTTTTATGCCGGCCACACACAAGTGATTTATACGTGTGATTTGTTCGCGTACAATTTGTCCACACACGATAAACGAACCACAATAAGCTAAACTTCATAAAGAATACATGAACTTTAAGCGGATCATCTTATTTCCCCTTTGATTATATAAATAAATATGTATTTTTGTATAAAAGTTTTAATTATATCATGCGCATGTAATATTAGTAAGTAATATCAGAAACAATCTTGTAAGGTTCGCTTCACTACTGCCGAAATCATACAGATGTTTTCGAGATTTGAGTAGTTGCCATCCATTACGGCCGAACCTCACTGTGCTCTCAATACCGGGTGAATATAATGCGTCTACCAACGCCCCAGACTGTTGCGCATGAGTTCCAATTCAAAACTATCCACTTGGTTAGGAGCGGAGCCTATCTAAAACTTCTAATGATATAAGGGTCACATCACGGGTTAAAATGCAACTTCACACCGAGCTTTCGCTATTCCCTCGATTTGGGTCTAAACCACAGCCACCTCGTTACTCCCAAAGAAGCCTCACTATTGTCAGGTTGACACAAGACTCAGGGGCTCCTGACACCTGTGGTACCAGAATTAAGTCTCCGGTCAGACCTCGTAGCCGAAACTACTTCCAGTTGAACTCCAAATAGTTCGGGACTGGTAGCCCAAAGCTCCAAAAACAACAAAACACACAAACGCAAAAATAATCGCCCTCACGAGCGAACCAATGGATACATCAGTATCACCAGGAAGAACAAAAAGTACGAAAACAATACAAAGGCACCCTCACGGGTAACCCATTGGCACACAGTGACACTGCTGAAACTCAGCAAAAACATATAAAACATACATCAGGCAAAAAGATACAACATCGGCATTAGCAAGACATTAACCATTAAACAGCAGCGAAAAAACGTCAAAACAATGTAGCCAGCGAACGGCAGCAGCGGATTAAGGAGTGGATAGACAAACAATGGAGGTAGGGAGACCTGCGGTGGTAGGAAACCATACTCACGAGTAGCAGTATGTGGCAACCTCCACTAACGTCCAGATCTTCTCCTGCAAAACAAATCGCGTGCAAAATTGCCCAACCTCTTAATCGTCTGACTATCCTCTAAAATCTTACTAACATCCCAAACTCCTCCCGAATATACAACGCCCATATCCTCTAAACTTTTAAAGTCATCATAGTCAGGGCATGCTGTTAGTACATGCTCCTAGTGCTCAGGTCCACTCCCACACCGTCATTCTGAGCTTGCGAAAGACCCCTATGGTGTAAAAGAGCATTTAGTGAACCACGCCCCATCAACAAAAATCCCAAACTTGGACCGACGTCAAAATCGGGGTGCCTCCGCATAAAAGTCACGTCACGTATAAACCTGTATGTTACCCTTCCGTATTCACCGTTCTCTCATCTCATCATCCATCTAGAATCAATGCACTCCATCAGAAGCAACCTGACGCGCCTAAGGTCAATATTTATCAGATCAGCAGCAGAAAGCCAATCACCCTCCAAAGACGGTAAGCCCCTCTTGATCCTAAAAAAGATAGCACGGCGTATCACCTCTAGGTGGTGTTGGCTAAAGTGGTTGGGGCGTAGATTACTAAGCAATCAACGACTAAGGGCACTGGTTTCAAACCGTGGCCAGAAAGTGAATCAACATCATTCATTTCTCTAATATGCATTAGTGTTGCATTGTATTAATTGTTGTCGGACTAATTTTTTGATGTTGGCGTAGCACTGGTCACTAAAAACTGTTCCGACATCGATTGATCCTGTTCCAAGCTATTGTACACAGCATCGCACCTCTTTCGTCGGTTAGCAGAAACGTCGGCGAAGTAAAACAATTACTAAAAATGGCTGATAATACAGCTTAACAAAGTTAATGCATCTACTTAACAGCAGAGGCGCCTCAACACTGCTATAAAAAATTAACATAACGCGCAAAGCAGAGTTGTAAAAGAGGTAAATCTTCTAAATTTTCAACATCTATCTTCTCTACCCTACCCTAAGTTCTGGCACAATGCATTGCATAAGTGGGGGGTATCCTTAAAAAAATGAGGAGCCACACCTAGCAAGACCTGAAGAGCATTCGTTGAAACTGTACGAAATACTGGCATGCAGCTGAGCCTTAACTGCGTCATACCATACAGGCTCACCAAATGCTGCACACGCAACAAAGAACCCATCATATATGGTACGTACAGCCATCCTGCTTAAGCCGCAGTCACTTCTAAGGATACACTTGATCTTACCCACAACGGCAGTTAGCTTCTCCCTAACGTAGACAAGATGCACCATAAAACTCCTCCTCTCACTCATTATTATCTCCAGATACTTGACCTTAGTTATATATGTAAGGGTAATGGCGGCGAACGAATGATCGGGGGACGCCCCGTGACAACTTTCCCTTAAGGAGCATCATCACGGTCTTATCAATACCCGCACTATCTCTCCAATCATTAACATTTCGCATGGCCAGCTCACCCTTTCTCTCTAGATCAGTACGAGACTGTCCTTCGATCAAAATGAGCAAGGCTGGTGTTGCCTGAAGTGGTTAGCGCGTTGACTACTAAGCAAACAATGACTTGGGGCCTGGGTTAAAACCCTGGCAGATCAAGTCAATCAACATCATTAATTTCTGTAATGTACAATTAGTGAGACATTGTATTAATTGTTGTCGGACTATTTAAGTGATGAAGGCATAGCACTGCAGCTATATTCTGTAATTCTCGTACCTAAAGCTAAATATCGATCGCTAAAATTTTTAGGGCGAAAATTTTAGCTGATTTGCTAAAAAGGTATTCTGTAACTCTAATCTCTTGGCTAAAATTTACTTTTTTCTCCGTAGCTAATTTGCTATCATTAGAGCATTCCTTTCTTTCTTATTTGATAATATAATATTGAAAAGAGACAAATGTATATGCGTGTATATTTGGCATTTTATATTAGTGTTACCTTACATTATAATTTATACTCCGTAACAATGATTGTGTTTTGTTAAAAAAATTGTTAAAATATGTTTTAAAACGTCTATTTTTTAAAGCTATTTCACAAAGTTCTAGTCCAAAATTATTGTTTTTTTGCAGCACATGCATTTTGAAAATTGTAAAGCGCATGTTTTTTGCGTAGTAATTTCTCAAGAAAGCATTATGTCCGAAAGTTATGGGAACATTTATAAGAGATGGCATCACTGTTAAGAAATAATTTCAGTAAACAATTGAAATTTTTTTCTATGTGGTATTTGCTGGCGGTACTGTGGCGTAGTTATTTGAAAGTATTTATTTGTACAAAAATGTTTTTGATCATAATAAATTTAAAATTTGAGTATAGAGTTTTGATTAATTTTATAATATTGTAAAAATCTTTTTTTTTTTTTATTAAATACATTTTTTATATAAAATTTAGTATTTGAGTTTTATATAAATTAAACTACTCATAACAGCTAAAGCACTTACACCTGTCATGGGCAAACTCTTTATGCTATTCCAAATACTGAATGAGCATGTATTTTTGCCCTTTTTTATCCTTTTTGTAGTTTCCTACATTATTTTTAAAAAAAGGCTAAACAACAATGATATAAAAAATATTTTCCGTAAATTTCTTTTTAGCGCCTTCAAAATATCGTTGCTTAAATTTTAGCGTTTCTAGCTAGAAAAGTTGCTTAATAGTGCTTAGAGAATACAAATTGATAACATTTTAGCGATGAGAGAGAGCATTGTTTGCTCTCAGAGCAAACGCCAAAATTGCGGCGAATTTAATTTTCATGACATTGCCTAATTTAGCAATACGAATTACAGAATTCAATATGTAGCTAAAATTCTCTAAAACGAATTTAGACATTTTTAGCGATGGAGATTTAGCTTTAGCGAGTTACAGAATATAGCTGCTGGTCGCTAAAAAAAACTGTTCCGACAGCGATTGATGCTGGTCCAAGCTAATGTACACAACATCGCCCTCCTTCGTCGCTTAGCAGAAACATCGACGAAATTAAAAAAAAATAATAAAAATGCCTGTCAATACAGCTTAAAAAAGTTAATGCGTCTACTTAACACCGGAGGCGCCTCAAAACTGCTATAAAAATTAACATAACGTGCAAAACAGAGTTCTAAAAGAGTTTAGCCTTCTAAATTTTCTACATCGATCTTCTCTACCCTATCCCTCTCCCTGAGTTCCGGAACTGTATACGTAGGGGTGATCGCCTAAAAAAAAAGAAAATGGATACACACACTTTGTAGGCTGAGCCGAGCTGACACAATGGAGGATCCATTATGAGGTTCCAAATAAATGTACCACAGATGGAGCCCTGCGGGCAGTCATGAGTTATACCCTTTTAAACCGCGCCGATGGCACCCTCTACACAGGACTTCCTTTCGCAGAAATAACTTTTACATAGAGCAAGCTCCTGACAGCCCACCTCACTCAACCTGTCCAGAACCTTGCTCCATAAGAGATGATCAAACGCACCTTTAAAATCAACGAATATTCCCAGGAGATATCTGCCAGTGAAGTCGCTAACGCAACGCCTAACATGCAGCCATGCATACTTAATAGATCTCCCTTCTCTGAAACCATACTGATATTCCGAGGGACACACATTGCAATTTTCCTTTAATCTTGCCACCATGACCCCCTCCAGTACCTTTCCAAGCACTGGAAGGAGGCTAATGCCACGATAAAAGTAAGGATCACTCCTTACTCTATCATTTAACTTCAGCAAAACGACAACGCGAGCCCTCTTCCAATCTTCAGGGAAATAATACTCATTAAGGCACTTCGCAAAAACCGACTCCAAGTATTCCGACACGACCTTCCAAAAGCTTTTAAACATCTCTCCAGTCATACCATCAATACCCGGCAATCTTCTGCTCCTGACCCGGTTAAAGGTTTCCGAAATCTAAGCCGCAACCAAATCCGGCGGAACTATCTTCCCAAAGAAAGAATAGTTAACCGGCTCCGTTTGCGGAAACAAAGCCCGCAACAACTCGTCCATGCAATCCCTGATGGCAACACCCTAAGGTTAACCAAGTAATCAGTTTTACGTTGAGTCAGATCTTCAGCGTTAGACCGCCTGGACCTCTGGAATCGCCTCCGAAAGCGTCCGATACTCCTCCGCATCACTTTCAACTCACGGATCCACCACCTGACTTCACTCACCGTGCACATCCACTGATCAATTTGGTCAATCTGGTCATCTATGGTAATAGTACCAGTTCATACTCTGCAGTCTCCACCGCCTCTGTGGTACAGTCAGCCCAGTCCGTCCGCGATAAGTGATCATAACCCTATTCGTCAATCACGCTCCACCACATGCATTCGCGTCCATGCCTAGGAAAGCTACTCGCAAGGAGTGGCTCCGTATCGATATACCTTAAATGTGGCCCAAGTGGGTCACCGCCCCTACAATAGATGCTAGCCAAAAACATCCGCCCATAATAGCTGTCGACAAGCAAACTCCCCGTTGGCTACAACTAACGACTGTACAGTCCATGTCCCTGTCCGCAACCAAAACCGCTGAGTTAACCTCCTCGTCCGTAAACAGCTCAGGCACCGGAAACAAGCCATCACTGGGCCATGTTGCCGAGCAATAAAGCGGAACCACTTAACGTATACGCCATTTGCAGCCATATGTGCTAGATCATGGTTACCTGAATTAATACATTTACCGACCACCAGCTTTCATACTCCAAGGCTTAGATATCAAGCAATTGCCCTTCGTGAAATTCTCCTGATACATCTTTTCCTTTAGGTTCATCTTGTACAACTCGGTCATAAATTCTCAACTATCTCCACTATCCTGCAGAGGCTGTACACCAGGAACTCTAACGCACAGCGTAGGCCCGAACTCTTCAACTACCTTCTTAACCGCGTCGCGGAAAGAACCGCCGTCACTATCAACCACCACAGACCACGTATTCGCCGGGTTAATAACCGGAGAAGCAGCCAAACCACCTGCTGCATGAGCAGTACCAAATACCGGAGCAACAGCCCGGGGAGCTGCAAAAGTTCGCGCAGTAGCAACGGATACAGACTTCTTTCTCCTTCTCAGCAATGAGCCTCATCAGTAAGGTCTCACTGAGCGTGAGCCAAAACCTACTTTACAACTTTCCGCTCCACTCCATCAACCAGAGTGTCACTAGACTTTATATCATGCAGAAGGTCTTTCCTTCCTGCGAGAACGCACGGGTTCCGGCTCCGAAACAAGGTCCGAAAATGCGCTTACTAACTCATCGTCCATAATGAACTGGTTTAAATCAGAAGCGCCACGCTTTGCGCTGGACTGATTTCTGCTCCTTCATACGCTTCAATTTAATTTGCACACCATCCTCTGTACTTGAAAAATCTCTCATAGTTTAATGCGCTTCATATGCATTCCCCGGTAGAGGATATATTTCCTCCTGCACAATTGACTCCTCACCCCTGATCCTCTTGCCCTTCCTCTTACAACCAGACATTAAGACTCGGTCCAATCAGTTAACAACAAAATGCACCAAAAAACTAATGAAATTAAAAATTAACGGGGTTTGAAAAAACCGTACAGAACCCGGATTCAACTAGGTGCCCGAAAACCGAACCGATATTCTCAGAATTTCCAGTCCACTAATAAATACCGAAAATTCGTCCGCGGCTACCAGTAAGCAAACTGCCAACAGCGTACTCAAGAAGCCACGAACCACTGTTTATATAGGCGGCAAAATATGTCTTAAACTTCCGAATCCTTATTCGGATCACAAAAATTCCCACACCAATGAAAAGATCTCGTTCTTTGCACAAATAAAATTAAAGTTTTTACATGCTACTCAAAAGCAAGTGTTCTCACGAACTCTAAAACCGTAAAAAGTCTATAAATTCAAAACCTGCTTTCAGATCAGAAAGATCTATATATCAATATAAATCACTTGAGTGTATCCTAGAAAAGTTAATTGTCCAATCAAAAATACCGGTTCTATAATCCACCGAACAATCGTGCACTTACAACAAAGTATAATGATGTATATTTTGGATGAAAACCACTAAAATTTCACGTATTTCCGAACACACTCGATTCGAAAATATTCCGCGCAAATGATATACGTTACACTACCGAAATCAATAAATATAATTAGGGTCACTGTAAAGTTGAATGTACATGGTAATACATGTATTACAGTATGTCAATTAGTTTAAAAATCTAATCATGTAAACGCAAAATGTAGGAGTAGGAGAGAATACGGATAAAAAAATCTTAAAAGCGTTCCGTAAATGTTTATTTCCTAAACCACTTTAAAGAAAATATTGGCAGCTTTAACAGTATATATTGAAGGTGGTATCATTTTTATACAATAACTAGCTTATCCCGGTGTGCTTCGCTACCCCCTCGTTATAAAATAAAATTAAAAGTATATATATATTCTATTGTGAAAATTTAATGACGATCGGTCCAGTAGTTAAGACTATATTAAAAATTTTTAATTTTCCTAAAAGGGGGCGTGGTCCCACCCACTTTTCTCCTGGTACGTATTCCAAATTATGCCAATACCATATGTACCAAATATCATCGACGTAGGTCAAAAAATGCCCAAAATATGGCGATTTAAATTTTTGGGTTATATGGGCGGTGGCACACCCCTTTGCCCAATCAAAACTTCATATAGCCTATAATTCATCGAGAGTTCCAGTTAAATACTGTGAAAATTTCAGAAAGATCGGTCCAAGGGTTTGGCCTCCTATAAGTAACAAACAAACAAACAAATAAACAAACACACATTCGGTTTTATATATATAGATTACAAAAACAACTAAAATAATCCCAAAAAATTTTAATGTGTTTTTTGTAAATATTGTTGAGATTTTTTCAGGGTTAAGTTCGTTTTCTCTAATATTTAAATTTTATAAAATAAATTATTACTTTTATTCTCGAAACATCATGATATCAGTTCAATCCTCCGTGCAGTCTATTTTTTTGTCTGTTCAATTATTGCGAACTTCTAGATTTTCCTTTCTAATAATTTAATTTATAAAAATTAAAATTTAAGAAAACGAACTTAAGCCTAAAAAATTAATTTTTTTTGATTAAACATCACTCAGTTCGACTAAAAAATTCATAACTTAAAAATAAAATGTATACTTGCACATACTTTGTAAATTTTTTTTTGATGATAAATTTTATTACTTATTGAATCTTCAATTATAGCTTGAAACATCCATAAGTTGTTCAAATCTTAAATCTAACAATATTAATTATATGTTAAGATTAGAGTTACAGAATACCTTTTTAGCAAATCAGCTAAAATTTTCGCCCTAAAAATTTTAGCGATCGATATTTAGCTTTAGGTACGAGAATTACAGAATATAGCTGCAGTGCTATGCCTTCATCACTTAAATAGTCCGACAACAATTAATACAATGTCTCACTAATTGTACATTACAGAAATTAATGATGTTGATTGACTTGATCTGCCAGGGTTTTTAACCCAGGCCCCAAGTCATTGTTTGCTTAGTAGTCAACGCGCTAACCACTTCAGGCAACACCAGCCTTGCTCATTTTGATCGAAGGACAGTCTCGTACTGATCTAGAGAGAAAGGGTGAGCTGGCCATGCGAAATGTTAATGATTGGAGAGATAGTGCGGGTATTGATAAGACCGTGATGATGCTCCTTAAGGGAAAGTTGTCACGGGGCGTCCCCCGATCATTCGTTCGCCGCCATTACCCTTACATATATAACTAAGGTCAAGTATCTGGAGATAATAATGAGTGAGAGGAGGAGTTTTATGGTGCATCTTGTCTACGTTAGGGAGAAGCTAACTGCCGTTGTGGGTAAGATCAAGTGTATCCTTAGAAGTGACTGCGGCTTAAGCAGGATGGCTGTACGTACCATATATGATGGGTTCTTTGTTGCGTGTGCAGCATTTGGTGAGCCTGTATGGTATGACGCAGTTAAGGCTCAGCTGCATGCCAGTATTTCGTACAGTTTCAACGAATGCTCTTCAGGTCTTGCTAGGTGTGGCTCCTCATTTTTTTAAGGATACCCCCCACTTATGCAATGCATTGTGCCAGAACTTAGGGTAGGGTAGAGAAGATAGATGTTGAAAATTTAGAAGATTTACCTCTTTTACAACTCTGCTTTGCGCGTTATGTTAATTTTTTATAGCAGTGTTGAGGCGCCTCTGCTGTTAAGTAGATGCATTAACTTTGTTAAGCTGTATTATCAGCCATTTTTAGTAATTGTTTTACTTCGCCGACGTTTCTGCTAACCGACGAAAGAGGTGCGATGCTGTGTACAATAGCTTGGAACAGAATCAATCGATGTCGGAACAGTTTTTAGTGACCAGTGCTACGCCAACATCAAAAAATTAGTCCGACAACAATTAATACAATGCAACACTAATGCATATTAGAGAAATGAATGATGTTGATTCACTTTCTGGCCACGGTTTGAAACCAGTGCCCTTAGTCGTTGATTGCTTAGTAATCTACGCCCCAACCACTTTAGCCAACACCACCTAGAGGTGATACGCCGTGCTATCTTTTTTAGGATCAAGAGGGGCTTACCATCTTTGGAGGGTGATTGGCTTTCTGCTGCTGATCTGATAAATATTGACCTTAGGCGCGTCAGGTTGCTTCTGATGGAGTGCATTGATTCTAGGTGGATGATGAGATGAGAGAACGGTGAATACGGAAGGGTAACATACAGGTTTATACGTGACGTGACTTTTATGCGGAGGCACCCCGATTTTGACGTCGGTCCAAGTTTGGGATTTTTGTTGATGGGGCGTGGTTCACTAAATGCTCTTTTACACCATAGGGGTCTTTCGCAAGCTCAGAATGACGGTGTGGGAGTGGACCTGAGCACTAGGAGCATGTACTAACAGCATGCCCTGACTATGATGACTTTAAAAGTTTAGAGGATATGGGCGTTGTATATTCGGGAGGAGTTTGGGATGTTAGTAAGATTTTAGAGGATAGTCAGACGATTAAGAGGTTGGGCAATTTTGCACGCGATTTGTTTTGCAGGAGAAGATCTGGACGTTAGTGGAGGTTGCCACATACTGCTACTCGTGAGTATGGTTTCCTACCACCGCAGGTCTCCCTACCTCCATTGTTTGTCTATCCACTCCTTAATCCGCTGCTGCCGTTCGCTGGCTACATTGTTTTGACGTTTTTTCGCTGCTGTTTAATTGTTAATGTCTTGCTAATGCCGATGTTGTATCTTTTTGCCTGATGTATGTTTTATATGTTTTTGCTGAGTTTCAGCAGTGTCACTGTGTGCCAATGGGTTACCCGTGAGGGTGCCTTTGTATTGTTTTCGTACTTTTTGTTCTTCCTGGTGATACTGATGTATCCATTGGTTCGCTCGTGAGGGCGATTATTTTTGCGTTTGTGTGTTTTGTTGTTTTTGGAGCTTTGGGCTACCAGTCCCGAACTATTTGGAGTTCAACTGGAAGTAGTTTCGGCTACGAGGTCTGACCGGAGACTTAATTCTGGTACCACAGGTGTCAGGAGCCCCTGAGTCTTGTGTCAACCTGACAATAGTGAGGCTTCTTTGGGAGTAACGAGGTGGCTGTGGTTTAGACCCAAATCGAGGGAATAGCGAAAGCTCGGTGTGAAGTTGCATTTTAACCCGTGATGTGACCCTTATATCATTAGAAGTTTTAGATAGGCTCCGCTCCTAACCAAGTGGATAGTTTTGAATTGGAACTCATGCGCAACAGTCTGGGGCGTTGGTAGACGCATTATATTCACCCGGTATTGAGAGCACAGTGAGGTTCGGCCGTAATGGATGGCAACTACTCAAATCTCGAAAACATCTGTATGATTTCGGCAGTAGTGAAGCGAACCTTACAAGATTGTTTCTGATATTACTTACTAATATTACATGCGCATGATATAATTAAAACTTTTATACAAAAATACATATTTATTTATATAATCAAAGGGGAAATAAGATGATCCGCTTAAAGTTCATGTATTCTTTATGAAGTTTAGCTTATTGTGGTTCGTTTATCGTGTGTGGACAAATTGTACGCGAACAAATCACACGTATAAATCACTTGTGTGTGGCCGGCATAAAAAACACATATTTTTGCAATGGCAGCTCTTGCAGCTACGTATTTTGCATGCCGGTGAAAATGAAATTTTAATGGAGTACTGTAAATTTTTAATTGAAGTTTTAACTTATTAAATGTATTATTATGACTTATTTCTTGAAATACGCATAAGAACCGAAAGATTGTAATTAAATTAGCATATATACTATTAGAATAATACAAATAATAATATTTATATCAATTGTAATTTATTAAGTAACTACGAATTGCTTTATTATTAATATTTGTTGCTCGACATATGTTCACAATGTCTATTTAATATTTCTCTGATTATTAATAATAATTGTTAACCGTTTTCCCATAAATGTGCCTACTAAATTCGCGAATACGAATGCGAATATTACTTTTAAGGTTTAGAGCCAGATAATATTTCAAATTTAATTGGAAAAAATCCCTCCCTTTGCGTCAGTAACAATAAATTGATAAAAACTGTCACACTACATTAGGTATTTTTGAAGTGAAAACTTCTATTGGCGCGGTACGGAGGTTTTGGGTGGGCTAAAATCTCTGATTTCGCGACAACGTCATAGTTTTTGACATCACGCTCGCTTCATTTTGAGCGAAAAAATTTAGGTGTTGGGCCTTACTACAGTTCTCGAGTCGACTTCGACTTTTGTACTAGATTAAAGGAACACACAACATTTTTCTTTAATCTATTACAGCAGTCGAAGTCGAATCGAGAACCGTAGTAAGGCCCAACACCTAAATTTTTTCGCTCAAAATGAAGCGAGCGTAATGTTGCCATATATGAGAAAAACACTAATTTTTTGGTGCACCAAAGATGCCGCTCTCTTCATTTTGACCGAAAAAAATTTAGGTTGTTAACTTCTCGGGCGCAGTTGCATTTGCGTTTACAATAAGTGGCATGGCAAAACTAGCAGGTATGCAACAACAAGTACAACAATCCAAAAACAACATGTATTTTGTTGGTATAAAGCACTCGCTTCATATCAAAACACACAAACAAATTTAAAGCATTTTAATACGTATGAGTATCAAACTGTAACCATTTTGTATGTACTCTCTTCAAACTATATCAGTTTGTATGAAAATTTGCTATAAAGCGAGCTCAGTCAGCTGTGCTAGTAAGCTCACCTGTTGCATACGCCTTGATAAGTGGTTAAATTTGTTGCGTGTATTTATATAATTGTTTATATCTACGCATAATTTTTTTGGCTATAGCACGTGTATTGTTGTAATCACAAAACGTTTTCACTTCTGTCGGCACTCCCGGAGTGCTACCCGTATTGTTTTTTTTTTTATCATTATGATGACATTGAGATGCAGAATTTGAAGACCTCTACTGAACATTTTTAAATTATTTTACTTACATCCCAGCAAAAACTACTGCTTCGGCCGAAGCACGTTAGTAAGGGAGAGATGCTTGTTGTTGTTGTGCTTACTGCTCCGAAAAGCGCTTCGAACATGCATGATTTTTGTTCGCGATGTCCCACTTTGGAGCTCTTGTTTTTTACATAAAAGAGCGCTTTTTTCTAAACATCCGAAATGCGCCAAAATCATGTTTAAATTATCTGAATTATGCCTTCGTTTTACTGCGTCGTCTACTAACACACCTAAAGGCCCAACCATAATATGCATAAGCTGGCTTAAGCTAATGTCAAAATTGAACGAAAAGTCTGTCAAATGCTTAAGCAAATTTGCAGAGACTTTTAGGTGGCTATAATGTACTTATGCGACTATAAATTTAAGTAGTCATAGTTGCACACATATGTAGCATAAATAATTTTTCGAAAAATTTGTATCTTCTTATTTATCCTAAACAAATTGAGTCTTGTACTCAAATGTATATAAAAAAATGTAATTAAATGTAATCAAATGTAATTAAAAAAAATATGCTAAAATATACGTACATATATTATTATTTTTACTAATAATAAGAAAAGATACAACCGAAATTATGTACTTTGTAGTATTTATTTTATTTAAGGGCAAAAGTACTAAAATATACATTAGTGAAAATAAAATATGTTAAATAAAATACATACATATATGAAATGTCACTTTCGTGTACAGACACTTCTTTTCTTCCACATTTTCTATTAAATTTTATATGTAAACTATTTCGTCTTCTTTTTCCATTTTCAAAATTAATTTATTTTTACGTACATACATAGTACATATGTATGTATGTATGTATGTATTAGTAGAAAAGCTGATTCCGTACGGAATGTGCGTTCAGTTTCGCACTTTGCTTAAGCAAATGACGTTTCATAAAACTTAACGAAAATTTTGCTTAAGTTCATTATAGTTGCCACATACGATTTACATGTATTCGCACAGTTGCTTAAGCTGACTTAAGCTTGCTTATGCATATTATAGTTGGGCCTTAATTCATCTGTAGGCAAATACACAAGTTTAAATAAACAAAAAAGAGAGAGAGGCGGAGAGCATCTAAATGAAATTTTTGCTACCATTCGGTGTTTACTTTATTATTCGTGTCAACTAAATGCAAATTACCGACCAACTTCAACGTGCTTAAAAATAAGTTGAGCGATCTCTCTGCCTTCTTTTTGTGCAGCCTCGGAAGCGCTTCAAAACTGCGCATCTTACTGCTTCCAGAAACATAATAATTTTTTGCTGGGATACTTTAAGATTTCGTTTTTCTCACTCTGTTTGCTCTTTTAATGAGTAACTCAGTGCTGTTTGGGCATATGGCGCAGCCACCTGTCTCGGTGGTATTTCACATATTAAATTATAGTTCTTGCTTTTTTGAAGTCCAACATTTCTCTACTGAGAACTGAATACTAATTTAAAATGATATGAATGCTGGTTGAAAAATATATATTTGTGTTTGTCTTTAAACAAGGTTATTATCTTGCGGCAAAGATAAATGGTTTTCTTTAAATAAAAATTATTAAAAATTAACATATTTTTCTAAATTTTATGTACTTTTTTAAACTTTATATATATTTTTTCTTTGGAAAGTATGTGCAATTTATTCGAAAAATATTCTTTTGAATTTGGCGAATACGAATACGATAACGATTATCTTGAAATAGGCGAATAGTCGAATATGTGTATTCGTAACATCACTAGTGCCTATATGAAAAACTTGATAGCTCTCTGCTCTCTCCTCTTTTTTGGTCAATTTGGCCTTATTGCAACACAATTTAATAAATAAAATAAATAAATCAAATAGGAATAATAAAGTTGGTTTGAAGTAACATACAGCCAACAACAACACTGTCAATTCAAATATATATTTTTTTTATAAGCACAATTTGCAACAAAATCATATATATTACTTCAACTTATGTCTGCAGGATTATAAAACTATTATACTGCGTTTATACATTATTCTATTTGTAAATAAAAACTAATGTTGATACGACAAACAATTTAAGAAACAAAAGACAATGTCTTACACTTAATTTACAAATACATACAAAATAAACTATTTATAAAAATTAATACGGCAACATGTTTAATTTTTATTTACAAATAATTAGGTATACACATAGCATTTATGTACATACTTCGCCTACCTTTGCTATATAGAATAGAATAGAATATAATAGAATAGCGAATATACATACATTGGTCTTTGCAGTTGCTTGTATCGATTTGGGAGTTCTTATCAATAAATCTCCAGAAAATTCTTGTAAAACACGATGTAATGTATTTCCAGACTTTTTTAATGATATTATTTCTGAAGTTGATGCTGTCAAAGTAGCGGAAAACCGATTGTTTTTTTTTAAACGTTGCAAAAATGATACCCCTGCGTGCGATGATGGTGATGATGATAAAGTTGTTGGTAAATTTGAAGCGTGCGCTGGTGTTGTTTCTGTTGTATTGGTTATTAGCTTTGCTGCTGCCAACGATCTAAATTGAAATGAAAACTCGTCGACATTTTTATGACACCTCACATGATGTGATGAAGATGGCTTAGTAATTAAATGTCTATGATTTGTCTGATACCTGTGGACATTACCACAGAAATTTTCAAAATTTGTAATCGATTTTGGTTTATTGATACGTATTGATGTAGTCGGAGAGTTTGAATTAAGCACTGTTTTTAGTTTAACACTTTTATTATCACTCTTTGTTCTGCGTAGGCCACCTGATGAGGTTGTAGCAGCAGTAATTGTAGTACTGCAAAAAATAAATTGTTTTACTTAAATCATGTAAGTTGATATATAAATATTAATCTCATTAATTACTTTTGTGTTGGTGTGGTGGACCAACTAGGCCCATCTTCGCTATTGTTACCTATATCCGTAGCAATATTTGTTGGTACGACCTCACGTAGTCGTACAAATTCACAAAGAGTCTGTCCAATTTTGTAATATTTTAATATTAAATACTCTTTGAAAGTTCAAACATCTAAAAAGTAATCGTATAGAAATGATATGGAGTTACATATACGAGTATATAAATAAATAAAAAATAACAAACAAACTAGTTCTAAGATTATAAATATATATTTATGTATAGATGTAAAGTGCATAAATATACACACACGCACACACACACACATATATATATATATATATATATATATATATATATATATATATATATATATATATATATATATAGTAATATTACTGAAAGACTGAAATAAATAAATTAATTAACCGCAGCACCTCAAATTCGCAAATTCAAATCAACTATATTCTCATAGCCCCTATTTAGTTTAAAAACCATCGCCTTAGTCGTACTTGGATTCAACACACAAAACACATCGTTTAAATATGGAACTATTAATTAAAGAAAAAATAGTTTTTGTAATTTCTTCGATCTTGTTTTTTATATTATTAAGTTTATTTTTTTTTTTTTTTTTTTTTTTTAAAACATCCACTTTTGTATAAAAATAACTGTAACAAAAATTCTTTATTTTACATTATTTTTTCAAATATTTCTTTTCTTCAGGGATATATTACAATATTTAATTCTAAAAATTATTTTTGAAAATTTTTTTTGTTTACAAATTTTTGATAAGAATTGAAATATTATTTGAATGCATGTTCTATGGCGTCAAAATAACAAATATATATATAATTTTATATAGAGAAAATAACAAACATTGTAAATAAAAAAAAAACATATCTAGAATCATATCTTAAGGAATTTAAGAAAATATCTTAACATTTATATTTAAAAAACGATACAGTATATATTCCAAACACTTATCTGAAATTCCTATTTCTATTAACTAAATATCTATAATTCTGGGCTATATTTTCTGTATCTCTTTTATAGTTAATTCGTTTGGTATTATGAACTTTGCTAATCTGTAACATTTTTAGCATTGTAATTATTTTCATTATTCCAATTAACGTATTTTTAAAATCGATACCGAGACTTATTATCATTTTTAAACCAGAAATGTTTATTTTCAAAATTGTAACCACAAAATTAACCATATTGCTATTTACTTGCACTTCAAACCATATCTGCTGGCGTTTAAAGCCATTTGTTCCAGTCAGCTGCTATTTTTAACTAAACAAATTGTGGGTTATTAACACCAGCATTTTTGGTGTGTGTTTAATTTGTGTATATAGAAGTGTTTAATGGCTTTTGAGTGGGTCAAAGCAATGTATTTAGTGTAATCCATGAAAAATGAAATGCAATGAAAGAAGTTATAAAAATAAAAATATTTTCGATATCTCTTAATATATTCGGCTAGAATTTTCAAAACCAGAATATCTACCAGTTTGGTAGCCAAATATTGGAGAAAAAAATATTATAAAATAAAGAGTTTTTTGTTATTGTTATTCTTATATAAAAGTGGACCTTTTACTTAAAATCATACTTAATAATATAAAGAAATAATAATTTGAGGATTTCTTAAAGATCTCCAGAAGACCATATTTTATAACTTTGTAAAAGAGAAACACATTTCTTGCTTGAAGATATTAACTACTGTTGGGTGGTGACCCTAATTTACATATTTTTCAGAACATTTCCAGGACGAATATATAAAAGGGAATTCATGAAAAATTTATAAATATATGTATGAAGTATTAGTAAGAAACCATTGTAATATATTTTATTATTATTTTTTTTTTTTTTTTTTTTTTTTTGAGTGAATAAAGAAGATTGATGATCCTAACACTGGCGACGAGGAAAAAAAGTAGATTTGCATACAGATATTAAAATAAATTTTTTTTGCATTATTCAAAACTAAAATAAAAACAATTCGCCGATGTGCATAAAAGTTGCAATAAAAAGAATATGAAAGATGCCATAACTTCACTCCTACAACAATTAAAAGAGCAGCAATATTTAGATCATTTGGCTATGCAGGAATTAATATGGAAGCTCATTCGATATGTGGTACGCAAGGTATGAGGATTTGTTTAGCATAGATGTTGCCAAGCTAGATGATGCAGCCAAGGTACGTCTGTTAATAAGAAAGCTTAGCTGAATAGTACACAGTAAATATACAAATTATATATATATTGCCAAAATATGCTCGCGATTTCCAATTTAAGGAAACCGTGGTCTTCAAACTTCACAGTTCATCAGACATGGCGTATTATAAATCGACAATGTGAATCGTTCAAATTAAACGATCTGACTTTAGATCAGCTTAAATGTTTAATATTCGTCATGGGGTTAAAATCAGAGTATGATATTCGTACTAATATGTTGAACAAGTTAAAAAATTAAGGTGATAATGTAACACTTGCCTTACTTTCTAATGGTTTAGGAGTACATAGTTTTCAAACAGACAAACAAAGAAATAAACATTCACTTTTATATACATATATAGATATACAAAAATGTTCATTCACACGAATTCATAGTTTTATTTACGCTTTATTTTTTTTTATACAAAAGTATTATTCATGAAATATTTACCACAAAATTTCTCCTAGTGTGCTCTAAATTCACTCACAACTACACACATTTATTTTTGTGACGATCACTGATCTATACTGCAATAATTGAAAGAAATGGTGAGTGTAGCGTATTGAGATGTTTTAAATTTGCGCGAAGTGTAGCGAAAAGGGTCATCCTTACAAAAATTGTGGAAATGGTATAACAAAGTCCATAAATTGTGAAAAGGGTAAAGAAAGGTTGCACTTGAGTGACACAAGCACCAACTATGCTAGTAGAGATACGAACTTTTCCATTTTAAAACGGAAAAGTAGTTTGGAATCAGAGAGAGTTGCATACTAGCAACTAAAATTTATAAGAGAACTATAAATTAATGTATGTGGCTTACCAAAAAACATAAAAGAGCTAGATATTGTGTAAAAAAATTTTTGATTTTATGTTTACCTCTGAAACACATTTAACTAAAGGCATTGGAAATAGTGAAATTTTAATTTTAATAAAAATTTAATACAGTTTTATTCTTTAAATTTTAAAAATCCATTTATTTTTGTTGCAAACGTAGCCTGGTTGTGTTTAAATATTTCAATTGCATTTCTACAAGTTTTCTTTAGCAAATTTTCATCTTTAATAAATATTTCAATTATTTCGTGATCCGATATTGTATTTGTGATACTAGTTTGCACCGAATTTTGTTAGTATTTGCAATAACATAGTCAATTAAAGTTTTCGTGTTTTCAGTTACTCTCCCATATTCTTTTCTGATATGTTTCATTTCTCTATCATTTAAAAGTCTTTCAATTTTATTTCTATAAAAAGTGTGAATCAGTAATTCAAAAATTTTCAAAAACAAAATAAAAACCAAAGAAAGTAGCAATGGATGGTATGACAGAAAGAATATATTATAAGATATCAAATTGCAAAATATATAAATATAAATTATAGAACTATAAGAAATATATACGAGGTTTGTTGAAGAAAAAGTGAAGTTTCAATTTTTTATTCATTAATATCCATTTTGTCCCCTTCAAAGTAATCCCCCTCACATATAATGCACTTATGCCAGCGCTTCTTCCAATCCTCGAAGCCCTTCTACAATGCGCTTTTCGGTATAACCATCAGCTCGTTCTTCGATTGCACAGATTAGCGGATTTTATTCGTTTACATTTTGAAAATGTGAACACGTTAATATCAAGCTGTAAAGCTGTATTTCTTAAGGTATGCTTAAAACGTATGTATGTACATATGTACAATGTTACTGTATTATTTTGTATTTTGCAGGCTCCTTCTAGTAATAATCTTTTAAAATCAATGTTTCCGAACTTAAAAAAACCACCATCTCCTTGTGTCACTCGATGGGGAACGTGGATTGAAGCTGCAATATATTATTGCGACAATTGTAAAGAAATCTTCGAGGTTTTAAATAAGCTTAGTGAATACGAGGCAGAATCTATTCGAAATGCTAAATTAATGTTACAAAAATCGGACGAAGAAAGTAATCTAGTATATATAAAAGAGCACTTTAAATGCATCTGCTCAAGCCTCTTGAAATTGCAAACAATAGGGCATTCTATAAACGAAAGCTTAGACGTAATTGACCGTGTTATGGAAAATATTGAAGATGCCAGTAAAAAAGATTTTGTCGAAAAGTTTTAAAAAGTTTTAGATCGTAATACTGGATTACAAGGTTTAATTAAAAGAAGAAATATTATATATTTTAATGAAAGTGAGACGGATGAATTTATTGACAACCTTTCTCCATCTGAACTATTATCGTTCAAATATGCTCCAGTTACATCTTGCGATGTTGAAAGAGTGTTTTCTATTTATTCAACCGTTCTATCTGATAACAGATCATTTATTTTTAACAACTTGAAAAATATGTTATTGTAGTATGCAATCAAACCTTAATACAATAATAGTGCAGTTACATTGTCTCGAAATCTAGTACTTACGAGATTTCGAGCTAAATCTAGTTTTTTTTTTACTAGATTTCCCATACAAAATAAAATCTACTATGTCACTTGATTTGGACGAAATCTACCTAAATCTAGTAGTACTTAGTGATGCAACTATGGTTTCTTTCCAAATTGTACCAAAAAATACTACGCTGTACAAAAAAAAAAAAGAAAAAACTGAATGTTATTGTCTATATGTACTTAAATGTACCCATTCCATTCTGCTGTTCAACAATTGTGTGTAGCAATACATTTGAATTGTTTTCTGAAATTTTATATTTAACAGATGCTGGCGCTTCTTTTTACGCAACAACATAATTTCCGATTGGATGTTTTTCGCTCTGGATGAACAAAATACTAATAAATATTCTATATTTTTCATTGTTGTTTATTATCAAATACAATTTGAATATACATATGTATAACAATTTTTCTTTTACATTTTAGTCAGCTGTTTTTGTTAAAAATATAAAATCTAATTAATGTCAAAAACATGCAATGTAAACGAGCTAGATTTTGAGAGAGATTTAAAATCTAATCCACTAGATTTCGAGACAATGTAAATGCACTATAAGTGTTTCTTAAATAACAATATGTTTTTTTTTGCCAGTTTTAAAATTTTATACCACTTTTGCCATGTTTCCAGCCATTTTTTATAATTTTTCGTGCCATTTTAAACTTGGTCTGGTTATGACCCTTTTGAGCAAACCTGGGGGTCAATTATTGTTCTGCAATAACGTGAAATGAAAACTTTTTTTGTTATCATTTTGCTTCTGATTACCGCTTTGTGAACAAATGAAAACAAATTAAAATGTTTTCACAATCAGAGAAACAAATGGAATGAAACGATTTTTTTCTCAGTTTCACAGCAACTCGTTTTAGGGTGCGTACAGAGTGGTCGCTTGTTGCCGAGCCGAGCTGGCTGACGCTTATTGCGAGAACCAATGCGAGAAAACTGGTACTATACAAATTAGTACAAACAAGCGCGAACAGGTCATGGTGGGCGCCGAGCTGGTCAGAGCGCAAAGCTGATTGAATGCGAGAAAACTGTTCCAAAGCGTATTTCAGCGCCGAAAACATTATTTATGTTATGTTGTTACGACTTCAACTTGTTTGGAAACATAAAAAAAATTAAAAACAAAAATTGAAGAAAAAGTAAATAAAACAAGCAAACAAAAAATTAAAAAAATTATAAAAATTAAAAAGAAAATAAAAATTAAACAAAAAAATAAAAATTCAAATAAATAATAAACATAAAATAAAATTATAACAATTATAAAAAAAATGTAATAAAAATTTCAAGAATAATTGAAGAAATTCATACATAAATCACAAATAATAGATAAAATATCAGCGCTGATTCTCGCAACCACTATGCACACTCAAACTTGTTTCTCGCATGAACAAGTTCTCGCAATAAGCGTCAGCCAGCTCGGCTCGGCAACAAGCGGCCACTCTGTACGCACCCTTAGGTAACTGCAAAGTAAATTTATACCAAGTATATGCATCTAAACAGCTGATTAATTTTTTTCTCGTTTAGTGGTAATGTATGACTGTCAAAAGCTGTTTACAATTTTCGTACGCCATTTTGGTTTGTTATGCTTTGTTATACGTAATTCTACAAATTGTTTTTGTTTTATTCATGTTGTTCTTATCTGTTTTTGACATTCATCCATTATTTTTACACAAACAAAATACATGATGTTTTTTGTTTTTTTAGACTTGCATATACAATGTAATTTACTTTTATTGCTTGACATTTGTACTGAACCAAGTAGAGAATGATAGAACTACAGATTACGCCTTCCCGAACACAAAAATTGAATCTTTTGCGGATGTTGGTTAAGTGACGTCACGAAACATTCTGACATTTCTTAGTTGTGTAAAGATGACAGTGGGGCAATTCCTTAATTTTTTCTTAAATAATTTTATTAGAAAAGTTATTTTGTTTTTAATTTAATGACCAGTCGTTACACAAGAGCGCATTAAATCAAAATTAACTCAAAAACAATATTCTGTAACTGTTACTGATGTTATTTGTATCTTCTTTCAGATTTATTGTTTTGTTTATTTTCTTTTGTATGTGTATGCTCTCTTTAGTGTATCTCTTTTTCGTAACTTTTTCTCTATCTATCAATTTAATTTCTTCGAAATCGGCTGTGTGTCCTGTTTCAAGTATGTGTTGTGCAAGTGCTGTTGTTTCTTTTCTTTTGTTTATGTCCATTTTGCTTTCACATATCCTGATTGATAAATTTCTCTTCGTTGTTCCTATGTATATACGGTCGCATTTTTGTTCTTCGTTCCCCTTACATGTACTTTCGTAAACAACATTGATTTATTGTTCTTTTTGTATTGGTGTTTTTATGTAAGTAAATACTGAGCTTAATGTGTGGTTTGGTTTATAAGCAAATGTATTTTGCACTGTAAAAATTTTCTTTTTTGTTTTTTTTCGGCATTTGTGTTATTTTCTATGTGTTGTAAACGATGTTTAGTCGTTTGGATTAATGTGTTGATCAAATTTTTTGGGAAACTATTATTAATCAGTGTATTGAAAACTTTTTGTATGTTTGATTTGTGGAACTGTGTATCACTTATTTTTAAAACTCTTTCAATTAAATTTTTTGCGGTATTTGTAATTTGTGATTTAGGTTGTGTAGAGTTATAATTTATTATTCGGTCGGATGCTGTAGCTTTTGAGTGCCAATCCAAAATAATTTTAGTTTGTTCCTAAAGATTTTCGCGTCTAGGTAATTTATGCTTCCCTCTTTTTCAATCTCCATTGGGAACTTTATTTTTGTGTGTTGGTAAACTAGTGTTTTTAGGATTTCATCCCGATCGTTATGATTGATTACTGCCAAAATGTCGTCTACATATTTTGCGATGTACTTAGTATGTATATTTTTGGTTTTGAGTTCTGATATTGCATCGTTTAGTATGTTATCAAGAACTATGTATATCGGCGATGGTTGGTGAGAGTGGATTTCCCATCGGCTTACCGAATATTTGGTTGCTTCATTTGCACTGTCAGTTACTAACATAGAAACCTTTTTTGAATATAGAGATTTCTCAAACTTAGACTGGTACAATTTAATTTCATTTTTAAATAGTTATGAGTTATCGCTTATTTTCAATGAAACGGATGTTGACAGTAAGTTTAATAACTTTTCCTGCCTTGTGCAACAACTTCTTTTGTTTGTACTTATGAAGCGCATTTATCATAATACTCATGATGACGAGTGGATGAGGGACAGATCAGTGGTATTTGCCCAGTCATGTCGTGATGCAGCTTTTCGGGGTTGTAAGCGATATCCTTCCAGTACGAATTGGTTGAATTACTGCAAATTACGAAACAAAGCCAAATCTATCATTAGGAAGGAAAAACGGAAATACTATTCAAAAATATTTAGTGGTTTGGATTCGGCTGGAATGTGGAAGATTCTAAGGAATGAGGGATGTAGTGATTCTGATGATATTGATTTTAATTTTGATGCTGATTCTGTGAATGGTTATTTTGCAAGTGGTCCAGCAGGTAGTGGGAGCATAAATATTGATTTTAATAATCTGAATTTTTCTAACAGTGGTTTCTCCTTTCATTGTGTGGACGAGCTGGAAATTTTATGTGCCTTAAATAAGGTGAAATCAAAATCTACTGGAGTAGATAATATCCCAATTAAGTTTTTGAAATTAATATATCCATACGTTTCTCACATTATATTGCATTTAATTAATACTGTCTTAACAACTTCTATTTTCCCAACTGCCTGGAAAATTGCAAGAGTGGTACCCATACCCAAATCAAAAAATGTTAGCAGTCCTGATGATTTGAGACCTATTTCAATACTTCCAGCGCTATCCAAAGTGGCGGAACATATTATCAGAGAACAAATGCTTTGTTTTGTGAGAAGTAGTTTATCAGATTGCCGATATGCTTTTCGTCAAGGATATAATACTACTTCGCTATTAGCTGACTTGACGGATAATATAAGAAACCATATTAATGATAGAAAGATATGTGTTCTATTATCGCTTAATCTCACAAAAGCTTTTAACTCAATATGCTTCTCTACTTTAGTTACCACGTTGAGAGGCACATTTAAATTTGGCCTATCTGCATGTAAACTCATTATGTCATATCTTTCTGGAAGAAAACAATTTGTTGATTTGTATGGTAGTTCTTCTGATTTATTGCCACTCTTTTCTGGTGTGCCGCAGGGATCTGTTCTGGGCCCATTGCTATTTCTACTATATGTGAAAAATTTGCCTACTGTGGTTGATTTTAAGTTTGGAATACCCTACTTGTTTGCAGATGATATTTTCCTTGTATTTGGTGGTAATGCTGCGTTTCTTGACGTGTTAGAAGCTAAAATAAATTATAGCCTCCATAACATTACTGAATGGTTGAATAAACATTCCTTATCAGTGAATCCCCGTAAAACAAAAGCAATGTTGTTTGGAACAACATAACATATCTATTTGTAATTCCAGTATTGAGTTTATGATTCAGCATAAATGTTTAGGGATAATTATTGATAATCAGCTGAACTTCAAGTCCCATTTTGATTATATTCATAGAAAAATAACCTTTTCACTTCGAAAAATATACTCTTTGAACTTATTTTTTCCGCTTGAAGTTAAGCGAAAAATATCATATGCACTTTTGATGTCTCATATTTATTTTATTTATTTATTTATTTATTTATTCAACTGTAATACATGAGGCCTCTTGGCCTATATAAAAAATATATATTACAAGTTATATTACAAAACAAATTCTATAACAAGTGATATGCTTATTTATAAATTAATTATTGAATGAGATCATATAAAGATAATATATATAATAATAAAGTTCAAAATATAAATTCAGCAACAAAGCTGAATTTAATAAAGCGTAATTACAAAAAAATCTCAATAGAAAAAACTAACTAACTTTAATCTGATAGAATGAAATAGCAATAACAATAATTTCAACTAGCTTGCAAAAAATTCAAGTAGCTTTCTCTTGAATGCGGACAAAGGCAGTGCAAAAGAACGAAGGCTAATTGGCAGAATATTCCACAGCCACGCGACACGAATCACAAATGATTTATGGTAAATACCATAGTATATGCGAGGTATAATAATTTGAGAGTTTCTGGAGGATCTTGTATATAATATCATTTTCACTATTTTAGTAGGTGTTTGAGTTTTTATAATTTTAAAGAGATGTAGTAATAATCTAAACTTTAGATAATCATCAAAAGTGAAATTCAAAAAATTCTTTAAATGGTTCGAAACACGCTCTCTCAGTCTCAGACCATACACAAATCGAATAACCTTATGAATGACAGATTTAATTTTTTTTTTATTACTTAAGTTGCAACCAGAATAGACTTCAATGCAATAATTGATTTGAGACATCAGCAGCGTATGACCCAAGGATTTCTTAACATGAAGAGGTAGGTATAAGTTTAGATGATACAATCTACGCAGTGTGAGAAAAATTCTTGAGCTAACAGTGTTAATGTGTGCTTCAAATGAAAGTTGGTTATCTATGATTACACCAAGACATTTCATACTATCAGCAATTTCAATAACAGTATCTGCAAGTTTTAAGTCTAGAGTAATAGGATTTAATATATTTATTTGAAACACCATAGCCTTGGTTTTATCAGGATTTACTTTGTAATTATTCGCTAGCACCCAATTTTTTAAGAAAGATAAGTCATGATTTACCGTAGGTTCCAATGCATCAAAAAAATAGTGTTCACCAGACCACAATAATTGAATATCATCAGCAAATGCGAAATACTTACAAAAATTTAGCGTATGGAAAAGATCATTGATAAACAGTGTAAATAAGATGGGCCCAATTACCGAACCTTGAGGTACTCCAGATCTGACGCCTTTTATATCAGAGATACAATCATTAAAAGAAACAAATTGTTTCCGGTCACTTAAGTAAGACCAGATTAATTTGCATGCATGTCTAGAAAAACCAAATTTAATGTATAACTTAGAAAGTAATAAAAAATGATCGACTCGATCAAACGCCTTTGAAAGATCGACAGAGATTAATACATTTACCCTACCTCAGGGCCGGATTTAAACTTTTGCCGCCCTTGGGCACTGAAAAAAATGCCGCCTCATTATTTTTAAAAATTCAAATATCTAATGTATTGCAAATAATTTATTATATATTATATACTTTGATATGACATAAAAAATATTTGTTTTTGTTCTTAGAGCTATACATTTTGCACTCAGCTTGACTCATGTGTGCTGTTTTTATAAGACGTTTGGCAAACGTCTTATAAAAACAGCACAATAATTATAATATAATAATTTTATCACAGGCAAATACGCCTGACTTTTTGAGTTGCGAATTGGTCGATTAAATCCTCACAATCTAAACCTTGAAGCACTTCCGATTCGATGCATAGAATAGCTAAGCTATTGAGTCTATTTGCACTCATTGTAGAACGAAAGTAGTTTTTAACCCTTTTTAAACAAGAAAACGATCGTTCTGCACCACAGTTTGTTATAGCTAAAGTAATAAATATTCGATATGCGATTTCTACGTTCGGAAATTCAGTGTAAAGGTCGTTTGCTCGCAAAAGTTTCAGAAGATCGGAAGGTGAATTATTTTCCATCGTTTTTTCAGTGCAATAAGCATGGAAGTGCACGAATTCGTCATCCAATGAGAACTCAAGATCTGAAGAATAAATCTTTCTTAAACGTTCAGCTCGTTTACGAATCTCTCTATTATCCAAATTGCCAAATTCAATTATAACTGAGAACTTTTCCTGTATCTTTTCATACGCAACACATCTTTTTCGTAATTCGAAATCCAGATTGTCAAGAATGACATTAAACGTATTGACTCTAAAGTAGTCTCGACCTGACAGTTGCACATCTCCATCCCGTGATTCTTCAGCATGTAATTTTCTCTTCCTTTGTCTAGAAGCTGTTGTTTTATATTCTTTAATCTCTGAAATATTTAAAGCATTTTTTTCATAGATTTCGAATTCATTTCGCGTATCAGCAACAACTTTAATCAAACCATGATAATCGTCGATCACGTCAGCAATGCTGCAATCAACTTTTTGCAATCTTTGACTAACAGCATTGAATCGCGAGAGTAAAAAATGCCAAAGTATTTGCATAAATGCTGTTTCAAGTCGCTCCATTTGAATACGAATACCTTTTGCTTGTTGTCTTGTAATTGCATTTTCGTCAATATCTTCTTCAATAATAATCAATGTCTCGATTATTTCGTCGAAATATTGATTAAGTACATGAACAGCTTCATAACGAGCTGACCATCTGGTTGCAGATAAAGATTTTAACGCGATTCTTTTTCCGGTATGAGATTGTAAAATTTCCCAGCGCTGCGTCGATGCAGTAAAGAAGTTATATAAAGTTTGTACTGTATTAAAGAATGAAGCAGCTTCTGGTGCGCATTCTACTGCGTGAACTCCAACTAAATTCAAAGAATGAGCAGCACAAGGAGCATGTTCTGCTAGATCATTAATTTCATGAATTCTTGCCTGTAAACCTGAATACATTCCTGATACATTGTTAGCATTATCATATGATCATCTAGTTTGGGAGTTTTACTCAAAACCTCTTGTTCCTTTTTACTTTTGTCCAAAGCGCGCTTTCGATACTCAGATCCACTCAATTTTTTGCGTCCATCAGCCATGTTTGACAATTGATCGTATATTTATGCTCAACATTAATGCAATTTTTTGATATCGATAAATTATTTTAACACTTTACTCAATCAACACTTACTCTTTAATGATGAGCACGTTTAAAAAAGATAAAATAAAACTATGCAACACATAATCAATGATATGAAAAAGGGGAATCCCACAATTTAATATGTACAATGTACATATAGTGTTGCTGTGGCTTATTATTTTGTGTTTTTGTATTTTTCTCAAAACACAACGAAAGCTATGCAACGAACTGTCAATGAAAGAAAAAGGGGAATGACACAATTTAATTTTGTAACGCTCTTGTGGATTATTGTTGTATACCTACATAAATGGAGGTTTTTTACACAAAAATGGTGTCCGCGTCAGGCCATGGGAGTGTCCGTCTAGCAGAGTGTAATTTGTTTTAAAAACACTTGCAAAACAAAGGGACCAAGAAAAATGCATGTTTAGCAGAGGTGATCGCCTGCGGGAGGGGTCCGTTAGTAGAGGTTTCACTGTATTACCATTTTAAATCGTTAAAGAAATGAATTAATTAAATAATTTCGAATATAAATTTTCACTTAAGGTGCCAAAATAATGATTTACAAAATTTCAATTTGACAAATATTATACGAGTCGCATTTCTTGAATTATCTATTAAATAATATATGATTAATTAAAATATAAAATTTCTATTGAGAAATTTTGATGACAGTAAAAAATTTTTTTCACTTTCCAAATTTTGCCGCCCTAGAAAATTTGCCGCCCTGGGCTCTAGCCCCGACTGCCCCTAATGTAAATCCACCACTGCCCTACCTTCATTCAAATTTGCTCTTATAGAATCAGAAAGCTCAGTTAATAGATGACTAGTACTTCGACCACTGCGGAAACCATATTGGCAATTCTTAAGTAGTTTTTTATCATCAATCCATTTCATAATTTGTTTTTTTATGATAATTTCAATTGTTCAATTCACAAGCTCAGTCGTCTGTCTTATGGTTTAAAAAAAGACGATATTTGTTTATGTGCTTGTGAACAGACAAATTTGTTGTATCGTTATTTTGTCGTATTTTAAATGTCAGTTTAATGTTGTCAATTCATATGAGTAACAGCCATACCTAAACAAGAGCGGAAAGCGGAACGTTTTTTACCGCCTAGCGTTAACGCTGAAATACCATACCTAAACAAGAGCGTCAACACTTTGTCAAAAAAACAGGGTTATTACAAAATATATAACAACCCTGATTATAATAGTATACTCATAACCTAATAATACATGCATCTCTACAACAAACACAGCAAAAAAATTCCTCAAAAGTCAAAAGTATAAATGTGTATGTGGGTATGTTTCAACCTGTGACAAAAATATAAATAAAAATTATTCATTCAAATACGAAAAAATAAATACAAATCAAAATTTAACACTTGAAATAAAAAACAAGTAATTTAAAAGAATTGTCAGCTGGGCTTGTAAGACTACCTTATAGTCATTGTATCATGAGTGCTTGTCTTTTGCAGCTAACTTCACTATTAAACGCGCTGTCAAAATCGGATTTTCCAATTGCAAAATTTTGCCGCCGCGTTATTTCGGGATGCTCCTTACAAATTGTATGGGCAAGAGAACTTTTGACAGCTAAAAAACGCTTGCCGCTCTTGTTTAGGTATGGCTGTAAATTGTTTATGTCAAAAAACAAATTTCTTTTTATCAAATAAAAAAAAAAAACATGAAAAGTGAAACCAGGTGTGGGAATTATAATTTGACGTGAAATATAACTTTCTTTTTTAGCGACAAGCAATTTTGATTAAATTAGTTTGAAAATTAAGTTGAAATGAATCATGTATATATTAATCATTAAGAAGAATGTATTTTCTGGTGTTACTTATCACATATATAAAATATTTTTACAAATTAATTTAACAAATAGAATATTCCCAGACCCGGCCTCAATATAACAATTGAAAAACATAAAATTCAATCGTATAATTATAACACACATTTGTATGAAAATTACCAACAACAAAAATACAATATTGTATAATTATACGATTAGACAACACATATGACGTTAATACGAGCTTGTGAATTGAACAAATAACCTTCGATAAGGAGGGTAAAATGCTAATTGGCCTTATATTGTCAGCGGATAAACGTCCGTTTTTTTAGGAATCGGAATGATTTTAGAAATCTACCAATCCTTATGGAATATAGAAGATGTTAAAATATAATTAATGAAGTAAAGAATATGTCTGCTAATAAGAGGGTAATTTTTAACAACTTGATAGGGATGCCATCGGCACCAGTCGAATTTTATTTAATACTGTTTAGAGCACAATATAACTCTATTTCAGTTATATTAGCGAAAGAAAAACACCCAACAGTATTTGTGTAAAGAGAAAAATTTGGCATGTTAGGATTCGAAGACTGTTGACTACTAATGAAGTGCTCATTCATTTCATTAACTTCCATATCAGATTCAATATTTACTCCATCACAAACACCAACATTCCGCAGAGTATTCCACATTTGCTTTGTATTACCTAATTTAAAAACACGAGTGCTATATCTTTTTTTAAATTTTCTAATCTGTGATTTGGTTTTATTTCGAAGTCTACGATAGTTATCCCAATTTAAAGAACTTCGTTCAGTATAAAAGGCTATCAATGCAATATTTGTCAAAGATCTGTAATAATTAATTTCATTCGTAAATTTGGGGAAAGAAAATGAAGTTTGTTGTGTATTCAGTCTAACAGGTATATAATTCAGTAGATCGTTAAACAAGTTGTTTAAGAACAAAAGTTGTTTGTCGGTATCACCACACAGATAGAGCTGAGAAAAATCAGTTTGGAGGAGGTGTCGCTCAATGGAAACAAAATCCCTAAAATAGGTTTAGCGTTTTACCTGACTTATTATAGTGGTCTGAAAAGAGACACAAATAAAAGCATGTTGCGAAATAAATGGAATTTGAAATTGAGCTGAGGTATTAACCGTCAGGTTGTGACTAATAAGAAAATAATCAATCAGTGAAGGGCTTCCATAAGACAGGTCATAGTGAGTCTGCATAGAGTTATGCCAACACGTTAAATTAAAACGATTACAGATTTGGCGCATATCAGCGGACTTTGAGACATTAAACAAGTTATTATTGAAATCGCCAACTACAATAATATCTCTATATCGGACAAAAATTTCATCGCATGATTGCTCAAAAACGGATAAGTTGCCTCTGGGCAGATATACCACGCCAATGATTAACGAGTTTTCCAGTTTAATAAATAATCCTTCGCAAGAATAGTATTCAGTACATTTATATACTGTTTGAAATTTAATACCGTTAGCAACAAAAATTACAACACCCCCACCTCTGCAGCTAGACGGTCGATCACTTCTACAGATTGTATAACCAGGAATATTTACAGCTTGATCGAAGATAATAGGATCAAGCCAGGTTTCAGTAACACAGATGATATCTAAACAGGAGCTACTAATTAGTGCAGCCAACTCATTAAGTTTATAAGATCTATCCGATGGGCAGAGACTTTGTGCATTTAAATGTGCTACTTTAAGCTGATTTGAATCATTAGAAAAGATATTATTGATTGAATTGTCACTAATTATTGGACCATGGTTGAAGTTAGCTGTACTCATTATGATTATTTAAAAATAATAATATATTCTATTCTTTTATATATATAACAACAATTTAATATAAATCAACTATAACTTTCTGGGCATGGACTAGATAATAGTAAAAAAGTGTAGCATATATATATATATATATATATATATTTGATTAAGGAAAAAAGGGATTAATTAAAATTTTGGTAAAAAATAAAAATATAAATCAAGAATTACTGTGATAGTGCAGTACCCAACTTCAGACATTTTGCAGCATCCAGAACTTGTATAGACCCATCCGGGAGTTTAATCTTGGCCATTGGAACATCTCTGTTTAGTATACTGAATCGTGTTATTATCTTTTCCTTACATAGAAGACGGCATTGAGCCTGTAATTTAATCCCAGCCGAGGTTAAGTTATCGTTGAGATATACTCGAGTAGTTAAGTTTGAGTTTATAACATTATTCAACTGAATTTTAGGATTCTTAAAATATGCAGTCATCAATTCGTCTCTCAGCATGACACTATTTAATTTTAGAAGAATGGCTTTTTTGCTTCTCATATAGAGACATTGGTTCACATCATTAACATCAACAGATACATTATAATACTTAGCAATAGCTATAACAACATCAAGCATGGAACTTATACCCGAGGGCAGACCACTAATTAAAATATCAGGACGATTTAATCTTCTTTCCAATTTATTGTTTTCAGCTTCAAGGCATGTGATCTTTTTTGAAGCATCACTCTCTACCTTTTTGATACCATCATAGCAAATATCAATTTTATTATGAAGCTCTTTAATAGAGGCTGTTAGATCCTTACGTATGCTACAAGTAGATGCTTCAATAAAGTTTTTCAAATCCTTTTGTTCAGTTCTCAATTCAGTTCTTAATTTATCAGCAAACAAGGAAAATGATTTTTCAAATTTTTCATTAGTCTCATCAATGTATTTACGAATCGAGACATCATTTTTTGAATTGCGGTTTGAGGCACATCTAGTACATTTATAATTTATGCTGTCATTGGCTCCCATAAGTGCATAAAGCTCTTTGGAACCTGCCCGAGGATGTCGAGTGTTTAATTTTGGTGTGAGCTGGCTGGCTTCGCAAGCACGGCGACAAGACGGCACGTAACAATATTTTTTATGGTTTAGAAGTTATTTCGGGTACTACGGCTAAGAATGTAAAAAAGCTGGAACGTATCATCAACACTATTGTAAGATTTGTATACAACGTTCGTAGACGTGAACATATTTCGGCATTGTGAAAGACTTTCTGGGTTGCAGCTTTTACCAGTTTGTTAAACTTCGTTGCCTAAATTTGTTCTATGGTATTGTTAGAAGTGGCATACCAGCCAAACTGTACAATAAATTCACCTTCTCCCGTTCTAGCCGCAATAAACAGATAGTTATACCCAATATAAGATGTGCATTTTTTGAAAGGTCTTTCGTTATTGGGGTTGCGAGATATTGGAATAGTCTTCCCAAAGAGCTTCGACTATTTTCCCACAGTAATAACGTCTTTCGAATCAAATTGGTAAGGCTATTCTCGTTATAGAATTTATATAATAGAATGTAACTGATTTAGATTTATATTCTATTTTATTTGACCTTTTCTTTATATTTATTAGAATGTTTATTTAAGCAATGTCTTTTGATTTAATACATGTCATAACTATTGTATATTCTTTATTTAAAAATATGAAAATGTAAATATATGTACATATATAAAAATTTGTTGGTAAAATCTATTTTTACAAGCTGTTACAGTAAGGAATTATATTTATGCTAAGTAATATGTTATTTGGCCTATAGGCTTTATATTACTTCTATGAATTAATAAATATATTAGTTTTGCAATTTAAAATAATTTCCCAACTTTCCCAATGCAGAAAAAATCAGCAACAATTTTTGCTGTGCCTTTATTTGTTGCCTAGAAATGAAATAACGAAAAGAAAAAATAATTATTAAATAATTTCCTAAATTGGGAAATATTTCAACATGCATTTACGTGTAAAGTTTTCTTAAAATTTATGCAACTTTCTTAACAACTTTTATTTCTTACTAATTCGCAAAAATATAAAATCAACTCCAATTGAAATTAAAGCCAACAAGTTTATTATCTGCCTTTATTTGTTGCTTTAAAATTAAATCGTTACGAAAAAGAAATTACTCGCATAAAAATATGACATAATTCCCTAAACTTGGCAATATTTTATCATACATATACGACGTTGAAGAAAAAAAATTTACAAAAGCTTACCAACTTTATTTTATAAATGATATATTTGTTTCTGATACAATCAGTGTTTCAGAGAATGACATTAGTTTTTCTGATGTTTAACAGACTCACATGAGTTACTCGTACAGACCCCAACCAAGTACAAATAACATTTCGTGCTGCAACACCCAGTTAATTGAAGTACGAGTACATAGTCAGCATATATAAGTTAACAATGTAAATATAAGACTTTACGTGTGCTGTAATATTGTAAAATGCAGGGAACGCCAAACATATATATATATATATATTTGTTGTTTTATTTATATTTATTTTCGATATTTCGCTAACAATTTGTTAGCATCCTCAGGAAAATTTTATAAATTATTTTCAAAATAAAATGTAGTGTTTATTAAAGTTGACCTGTGTTAGTTCATTTGAGCAAAGATGTTTTTATTAAGTCGGCTGAAAGGTCTAATAAAGAAGAAATTAAAATAAAAACAAAAGAAGTGTTGTTTCATATAATCTTTTAAGTTTTTATTCTAAATCAATCCAATATTTAGGTCATCGTAGGTTTTCAAAACTGAATAAATTGTAAACGTAGTTCTTGCGTATATTTCTCCATGATGAAATTGTAAACACTACTGAATACAATGAAATACAAATGACAGATCATGAGTATAACAAATGACCGAAACGGCACTTCAAAATCATATCATCCCTATTGGGAAAACCTTTTATATATGTAGAACCCATTCTCTGCTTACTGATTTTCTCCACCATGGTAGGTATATCCCGAAACGGCGAAACGTTTTCAAATGACACTAATGTTAATCACATTTTATGAAACATACACCATATAATCACAATTTTGTATTGGAACTTCGGAGGGCCATAATTCGGAAACTATTATTCTAAACTATAATTTCTTTATTTAATTTTTTTCTTATTTTTTGATTCTCCATCGTATAGGAAATTTTTGTTCACTTTTGAGCAATATAGCTAAACTAGATTAAAGCCAGAAAACTAAACCTCCCGACAATTCCTAATTTTATATGTTATCTTATTTTAGAATTGAGCCAATTATAGTAAACAGTTTAACATTTTTTCAAAAGATATTAAATGATTCCAATATTGGCCATATTCCATGAAGAATATACATATGTATGTACCATATAATCACAATCGTGCTGGAACTTCAGATGTCCATAACTCCGAAACTAAGCCTCACCGACAAATTATTTTTTAATGATTTAAACTTACTTTTTGATTTTCTATCGGATGGGACCCTTGAACATTATTTTGAGCTAATTCAATAAACTTTATTTGTTCCTAAAAATTTAGTTTTTTTAATACATGTATACACGAACGCACTTACATACTTATGTATGTATGCATGTACTTCTACACACATACCTATGCATTTTCACCCAAGAATATACAAAGAGTAACACTAATTTTTTTCACAACTTAAACATTAAATATTTTATATGGTTTTTACAAACATGTATTTACCTATAGGATTTATTATATTGAATTGACCTTATTTTCTTTTGTCAGACTTAAATTAGTTCGAATCTTTTAATAGCCTAATCCCGCAAACTTTTCGAATGATTTAACATACATAAGTATAAACAACCGCAGCCCCGTACGTACACGAATTTAAATTTGTTTATTATTGCTGAACTCAATATAATGTTGATAACAATTTCGAGAAACTGCTTTTGTCACGTAAAATGTTATTAATTTTTTATTAAATCTCATTACAATTAAGTAAATACACACCAACTTTTGAGAAAAATAAAAAATAAATTCTTTAGAAAACATAGAGATGATAACATATAATTTTATAATCATATGGTTAGTCGATTACTGAAATATCTACAGTAAAGTCTAGCTATAACGTGTATATCACAAATTTTATGTTCAAACGATATGATGAAGCTAAAGCAAATTCATTACCAGGTGCCGAATTCGGGCGAATTTATTCATTTCCCACACCGTAAAATTTGGTACATATTTTCCGGCGCCATTTTTATGTAATTTTTTATGCATGGAGAATTTTGACAGCGTAGAATATAAATTCCACGTTTACAAAAACAAAATGTCTGTTGTTTGTTTTGTTGTTGAATTTCTGTAGTCGTGCATCAAGGTGATTTATACCAGGTAGTCGCAAGGCGAATTAAAGAATTCGCCTTGATCTGAGCTGTCAAAACAAATGCGTCAATGGGCCGCGTGAATAAAAAGGTAGCTAAAGCTAATACTAGGAAATTTTAAGTTTAAACTAGATTTGAGGTGAATAAAAATTTAAGTTAAAGCTAGTACTTTTAGCAGTCTAGCACAAGCTAGTTTTTCCAGCGTTTGCTGAAAATATGTGTGATTAAAAACTAGTAAGTACTTAAAATTACTAGTTTTAACTTGAATTTTTGTAAGCATGTCATTGAGGTGCTGGAAATAAGTTTATTGTTGGTTTATTCGTCATAAAGTGCATTGTCGTTTGTTTTTATTTAAATATGATGACTGCATTAATGAATTATGATCATTCCTCATGTTTTGAATTTGTTTTTCCAATTGACCAATTGTAATTTCCTGGCCAAATTTCTAAAAACAAAAAATAAAGAAACACGCACTGCCTTTATCACCCATATATTTTCTATTTATTTATTAAGATTATAATTGTTATAATCTGAAATATAATATAATTTGTAAAGAAAATCACTTACTTTGGTTGTTTTATACAACTTTTGTGAAACAATAACAAATGACATTATACGACGTTGATTTATTTAGAGTTTGCCGCGTAAATACCTTTTGTGACAATTTATTTTCATCCAGGTACAACACCTAAATAGCAGCACAAAGTCAATACGCACGCAACTTTAAGAAAACCAAATGCAAAATAATATAAAAAGTACTAAAACACCCAAAATTGTCTATACTACATGTACATATTATGCATTTTTGCAAAGTTCCTATTATTAAAGGTGTCAATTTTCCCTTTACTCCGCTATTAAAACCCAACATTTTTTATACGTGGGCATTTTTTAATTGTTTCTAATACTTTTTTTAACGAGTTCTAAGAAGAGCCATTTCATATGTACTTATATGTATATCGTAGATAATTTTGTACAGTTTATTGCTTCTCCTGTAAACGTGTGAAAATTGATGTTACGTTATTTTGCATTTTAGTTATGTATTAGCCGTATTCACAATCTTGTGCATTTGATATTGCAAATTTTTGCAATTGCAACTTTTTCCCATCAATTCTGAACGGACTGTTTGGTTGAACTTGAAATAATTATTGTAAAGCAAAAACTCGCTCGCTGATTGGGAAAATTTATTTCCAACTAAAGTTTCGAGTTAAACATCATATTAATATTTTTATAATATCCCCCTCCGAACATATTTAATTGGATTTATCTCTTTTATACTTTATAATTTTTGTGCTTTATAGTTTTTTTATTCTTCATACAATGTGATTTTCAAGATTTACAGAGTAAATATAAACTATGGGTTTTAGGTGTTGCTTATTTGCAAAGATATAGCAAGTTCATTTCTTTGTATTTTGGTTGTGTGGAGTATACGTATGCTTCACAAATTAAAATTCCTAAAACATTACGCCGGGATATAAAAGCAAAAAAGTGGCAACTCATCAATGATTTCTACCAGCTGTTAAATTTTCCAGCTTATGCTACCGCTTTTCAGCACTAGCTATGTAGCACTGGCAAAGACTTATTCACACTTTTTCTAGCTTTCACTAGTAGCTTTAGCTAGTGCTGAAAAGACAAAGCTAGTGCTACTACTTGGTGCTTGGTAGCATACACTACATTGGGCGGAGTGAATAAAAATGTAGTGTATGCTACCAAGCTCCAAGTAGTAGCACTAGCTTTGTCTTTTCAGCACTAGCTAAAGCTACTAGTGAAAACTAGAAAAAGTGTGAATAAGTCTTTGCCAGTGCTACATAGCTAGTGCTGAAAAGCGGTAGCTAGTACTGGAAAAATAAACATAAGCGCCTGAAAAAAAGAGTTGCCTCTGTTTAAAAAAAAAAACATTTTTCTTATAAGTTCTAAGCAAAACTTGTGGTAAAACATTTTGGCAACACTCCAAGTATGTTTTATTATTTATTATCACGATGGGCGACAAAAATAGAGCGAAATTTTTTGATATGCTCCAAAAGCATAAAATTATATTTAAAAATTCTCAAGTGCTGTCAGTGAGAGTAGCAAAAAATAATGCCCTGTTTTTTGTATTTAGAAATTTGGCCAGGAAATTACAATTGGTCAATTGAAAAAACAAATTCAAAACATGAGGAATGATCATAATTCATTAATGCAGTTCATATTTAAATAAAAAACAAACGACAATGCACTTTATGACGAATAAACCAACAATAAACTTATTTCCAGCACCTCAATGACATGCTTACAAAAATTCAAGTTAAAACTAGTAATTTTAAGTACTTACTAGTTTTTAATCACACATATTTTCAGCAAACGCTGGAAAAACTAGCTTGTGCTAGACTGCAAAAAGTACTAGCTTTAACTTAAATTTTTATTCACCTCAAATCTAGTTCAAACTTAAAATTTCCTAGTATTAGCTTTAGCTACCTTTTTATTCACGCGGCCCAATGTGTGGTATGAATTCGCCTTGGACTATACAAAATATTCTGTGTTTTACATTTTAATGTTGAATTTTATACCAAAGCGAATTAACACCAGGCAGTCGCAAGGCGAATTAAAGAATTCGCCTTGATCTGAGCAGTCAAAACAAATGCGTCAATGTGGTCTTTAATTCGCCTTGGCTTCGCTCTCAAACTTTTTTATGGCGAAGCAAGTTGCTGCGATCACTATCTCATATGATTTAAGTACGAATAAAAATGGACTTGACATAATGTTTTAGCAATGGAAAACTAGTTACATACTTTTTATATAAGCCGTTGTTGTGTTGAATTTACATCATTTAATAAAAACTCCATGTTATCATCCATTCTTATAGATTTTTTTTATTTTTCTGCTTTAAATTTTTTTATGCTAAATAATAAAAAAGAACACAAACATCAATTTGATTTCGAAAACTCGAACACCAAATTACTTCAACATAATGGAAAGTATGTTGCTCATAATGAAAACGTACTATTACCATTTGTCAAATTTTCCCATTTTTTCCGATGCCGAAAATTTTTTAAATTTATTGAATAAAAAAACAATTTTTTGAATACATATACATATATAAAGTTTTTTATAAATGCATAATTTAACTTTTGCAGTATATTGGATGAAAATATTAAGTGATGTTTGAATGCAATGTAAAGATTTTATATTTTCGCACTCCATATTACTGCAACAGTGTCTAATTGTGCTTATGGCCTCCTAAGTAGAACTATGCAATTTTAATCAATTAAGCGCCAATAATTCAGTGCTGATTTATATGTCATTTATTTTTAAATGCTATTTATATACAAAATTGACGTTTTCACCGCAAAATTAAGTTAACATTAAATAGCCAACATTGTGCATTTAAATACTACATAAGTTTTACGAATTTCCATATGTTTTTGACTGCTTGTTCTTCTTAGTTAAACAAAGCCAATAAAAAAATTTGTGGCTGCTGACAAGTTGCATACAATTTTGGCTTGTTTTGTCGCTATTATCCTTTTAATCATTCTGAAATTTGCTTTTATTCTCTTAAAACAATTCAGCAGCTCTTAATTATTCTTATTTTTAGCTAAAATAAAAATATAGTTTTTTGGATTTTACTTTATTTGTTCCAGTCAGCTGTTCTGTAGGGGAATTTTTTTTTTTTTTTTAATAATTTTATTATTTATTGAATCTTCAATTATAGATTAAATTATCAATAAGTATTTCAAATCTATAAATATTAAATATAAGTTTAGCCAATGCTAAACAAAATTTTTAATTTCAACGGTTAATTTTTGTTGTTTTACATCTCTCGTGAACGGCTGAGAAAAAGAGTATCCCTTCTTTTCAGCCGGGTGTGGCCTCTATAATCACAGGTATCTGTGTCTTTAATGAAGAATATTGCGCGCAAGTGGATTTGGGTGCAACTCAAGTTTTTGAAGTGAAAACTTCTATTGGCGCGGTACGGAGGTTTTGGGTGGGCTAAAATAACAGAACTCAGTGTCGCGTCACGCTTTTTGACACTTGTAGTTAGGCTTGCCACCCGTACTTTATAATAAAGTATTGTACGTTTTTTTGATTAATTGTACTCTATACTTTATAGAAACAGTAAAGTACACCAAAATACTTTATTTCGCATGATTTGATTTATCTACAATTCAAAATAGATTCGGGTTATATAAGTCATTTGTTGACGTTTTTTTACAGTGGCGATTCTTTCTTAAGACTATGTCATAGAAATTTCGATATTTGGATATGAAACAAGCAAAAAAATTAACCTTTCGTCTGCACCGGAACTGGCCAGAGAAATTCACATGAATATTTTATTATTTATCGATAAAGCCTCAGAGTACCTGAATTAGTGGTTTGCTTTTAAAAATACAAACTGGTTATTTACAATTAGCAATAAAAATTTAAAGAGCAAAGTTGAATTTGATAATATTGTTGCCACAAACGAAAATTTAAATCTGCAAAAACTTAATTTAATATAAATATGGATGATCTTTGTGGAGAAATTGCGTCATTAAACAAAATTTATGATCAGATATACAGTTCTGAAGGTTTTGCGGAATTATCTACAGCAAGTAAATGGCAGATATTATTTAATAAGACTGATGATAATTTATCAAATTTGTATAAAGTAATTTCATTTTTAATTTCTATTCCCGCCACGTCAGCATTCACAGAGGGAGTTTTTTCTGTAATGAAGAGCAAATGGCGAGACGAAAGAAACAAAGCGTCTCTGAATCTGATAAAAAATTAATTAATTATTTACTTTAATTTAAATATGATAATTATTTGATAAAACTTGCGAAAAACAATAAAAAAACGTTTTCAAATATAACAATAAAGAAAAATAAATTGTACTTTATTTTTATACTGTGTACTTTTTTTTGCTAACCTTTAACAACCAATGTACTTTAATTGCAAAAAAAAAGTTGGGAGCCCTACTTGTAGTATAGGTAGTGAAGTTAACAACCTACAGAAAACACCAAATTTTTTTCGCTCAAAATGAAGAGAGTTCCCTCTCTTGTGGGTGATGTTGCCATATATGAGAAAAACACTCATTTTTTGGTGCACCAAAGAGGGCGCACTCTACAATTTGAGCGAAACTGATTAAGAAGAGTACACAAAGATGGCACTCTCTTCATTATGTGGGAAAAAAATTTAGTGAAGTTAACAACCTACAGAAAACACCAAATTTTTTTCGCTCAAAATGAAGAGAGTTCCCTCTCTTGTGGGTGATGTTGCCATATATAAGAAAAACACTCATTTTTTGGTGCACCAAAGAGGGCGCACTCTACAATTTGAGCGAAACTGATTAAGAAGAGTACACAAAGATGGCACTCTCTTCATTATGTGGGAAAAAAAATTTAGGTTGTTAACTTCTCGGGCGCAGTTGCATTTGCGTTTACAATAAGTGGCATGGCAAAACTAGCAGGTATGCAACAACAAGTACAACAATCCAAAAACAACATGTATTTTGTTGATATAAAGCACTCGCTTCATATCAAAACAAACAGACAAATTTAAAGCATTTTAATACGTATGAGTACCAAACTGTAACCATTTTGAATGTACTCTCTTCAAACTATGTATATCAGTTTGTATGAAAATAAAGCGAGCTCAGTCAGCTGTGCTAGTAAGCTCACCTGTTGCATACGCCTTGATAAGTGGTTAAATTTGTTGCATGTATTTATATAACTGTTTATATCTACGCATAATTTTTTTGGCAATAGCACGTGTATTGTTGTAATCCCAAAACGTTTTCACTTCTGTCGGCACTCCCGGAGTGCTACCCGTAGTTTTTTTTTATAAATTTTTTCGAGTGTTTTAAAAATACTGTCTTCACGAACGGAACGTCTAGGTCTTTATGAATTCGATGGTTTCTGACATACCATTATTGTACGTAGAATTTTATTCTGTCGCCTTTAAATTCCTTCGACATTCGATGCTGAGGCAGTGCCCCATAACTGGATTCCATAGGACCATATTGGTTTCAGGATCGCGTTGTATAACAAAAGTTTACAGTCAAGACTTAATATAGAATTTCTTCCAATAAGCTAATTCATTTGGGCTGCTTTTAATTTCATATGTGTCAACTTTGCGTCTATATGCGATTTCCATGTTAAACGACGATCTGGATGAACGCCTAGATATTTTACTACAGTGTGTTGCGGTATAGTCTCGGTGTTAATTTTTATAGGCGGGCATGTTTCCCTGCGCAACGTAAAAGTGACATGTACACATTTCTGCTCGTTAACTTTTATACGCTGTAGTGTATTTTATAGTATTTTATATTATTTTACCTATTTTATTATTTTATAGTATTTACCTATAATTAGTTCTATCCTCGTAGGGTACTGTATTTAAATTCCTTTATAAATTCTTTAATAACAATTACAATAACTATTATTAATATTGGAATTATAATTGGAATATTATTGGAATATTTTGTAGTTTTAAGATACAGTTAAGTTAGTATTTAAGTCCTTGTTTTTAAGTAAATAAAACACTCATTATTCAGCCTCAAATCGGCTTACATTTTTATTTAAAACACAGGCATTTATCTGCCTTGCAAATTTAGGCCAGTGGCGTAAATTAAGCGCCGGCACCATTATTAGGCAGGACATTTAAAATATAAAACTACACACCTCTAATCACCACAACGCCATTGTTTGAGCCATTTTTCCAGTTTGGATATATACTCTTGTAAGTTGCGGGAAGCTTCTACAGGGCTTTCATGAACGCTTAGAAAAGCTGTATCATCAGCAACTGTTGACGTGTGAATGTTACTGCTTAACGGTAAGTCAGAAGCATATATTAAATAAAGTAATGGACCGAAGATACTGCCTTGAGGGACTCCGGCTACAATCGACTGCGGGGGGCTTGAAAAATTGCCTTCCCTAACTACAAATTTTCGTTCCTCTAGGTAGCTTTTTAAGAGCCTGACGATGTTTGCGGGTAGATTTTGTGTTAATTTGTGGACAAGACCTTCGTGCCATACTTTATCAAAGGCCTGTGCGACATCAATAAAAAGCGCTGAACAATATTTCTTTTTTTTAAAAGTTTCTCTGTGAGTTTGTTCAATAGTGTTATGCTGACTGTGAAAACCGAATTGATGATCTGGAATACATGCACTGCTAGTTACTATAGGAGTCAGCTTGCTCATGTACAGCTTTTCAAATAGTTTTGAAATGTTGGGCAATAAACTAATAGGCCGATAGGATTCAACCTTCGTATGATCCTTGCCGGGCTTTGGTATCATAATAATCATCGAAACCTTCCATTCTGCAGGATAGTATTGCAGCCGTAGAATACTATTAAAAATGAAGAGTATAAATCTTTTTGCAATATAAGGCAGTTGTTGAAGCATTTTGTTGTTTATTTTGTCGACACCTGGGGCTTTTCTGATGTTAAGACTAGTAATAGCATTTTCAATCTCCCTCATGTTAAATCTCAACGGTATTTCTGGTATAGAGACGACTGGTGGCAGTTCAACAATATCAGCAGAAATATTCGGGGTAAATACTTTTTCTAGGTGCTTAACAAATAGATCACCTTTTTCAGCATCAGTTCTTGCCCAGTAACCATTCGAATCTCGTAACGGAGGTTTGCAAATCACTGGCCTTTTAAGTCCTCTGGCTGCACGCCGCAGCGAATAATCTGATTGTGGTGTTGCATCTAGCTCTTGAAGAAATTTTTGAAGGGAAGCGTTTTTTGTGTTTGCAAAACTTTTCTGAGCTGTTTGGTACACTCCTCAACCCTTAACTTTAACTGAGGGGATCTGTAACGTTGCCATTCACGTCGAGCTTTCCGTTTTTCAGTCAATAGCCTTTCTATATCTACAGAAAAAATATTGCTAAATCTCACTTGTTGATTTGTTTTATTTGAAGTAGCATTAAAAGCAGGTTGTTCAACGTGCGCTTCAAGCAACCTGAGGGAATCGTCTATGTCAGAGGGTGTTCTAAGCGGCATATTTTCCGAGCAATGAGCACTCAGATATTTTCTGTATTTCAACCAGTTAATACGTGCAGATGTCGCCGCTAAATCACATGTTGTGTGTGAGTAAATAGTGACAATTGTAGGCGAGTGGTCTGAAGATAAGTCCAAAGATGCTTCAACTTCAACCAATTCGCTGGGTACACCTTTTGCTATTCCAAAGTCAATAACCTCAGGAATTTTTTGTCGATCTGTTGGCCAATATGTTCGGTGACCACTTGACACTACGTTCAAACCCATTTTAGAAACGACGTCAAACAAAACTCGTCCCTTAGGAGTGATGAAACGTCAACCCCAGAATGTGTGTTTAGCATTGTAGTCGCCAGCTGCTAGCTGTAGGGAAATTTTTTATATTACGTTGTGTTATCAAGTTTTCAATACAATTAAATAACAACATTTAAATACGACTGGAAAACAGAAGTAGCACTTAAGCTGACTTTACATGGTAATACAAAGTATTAACACTTTGTAGAATCAAAATATTATGAAATTCTCTTTGTGTATAAGAAGAGAGCACAAAAGTCTGTTGCAGGTATTTTTTATGTTTACACGGATAATATTAATAAAATCAAAAGTCTGCGCTACGAAATAGCTGGTGGTTACAGTTCTACAATATTTACAAAAATAACATGAATTTGTTTTAGTTGTTTTTGTAATTATTGTATAGAAATGATGCCACCTTCAATATATACTCTTAAAGCTGCCAATGTTAACTTAAAAATACACCTCTGATAAAATGAGTATACGTAAGTTTCTGAAATGATTTAGAAAATAAACATTTACCGATAGCTTGTCAGTTTTTTTATCCGTATTCTCTTTTACTCATAACAATTTACATAAGATTTTTTTAAATTTTTGACATACCGATATACATGTATTACCATGTAAAGAGGCCTTTAAATGCAACATAAATTTAAATGAAAATTAACTAAATGAGTATTTAAATACGAAAGTAAATTATTGGCCCTAACGATTTGAAACACTTCGACCACACAAGCAATAAGTTGGGCAAATAGCAACCTTCAAATTCTGTTGCCAACACTAGATATTAACGTGTAGACCGCACGCATATGTGTTTGAATACATATTCAGCAACAGATTTTAAAACACATTGCAGAGCAATAATGTTTTAACGCATGCTGTCAAAGTCAATTATGATTTATATTAAAATTGTTTTTTTTTTTGGGCAAATAGAATAAAACAATAAAAACACAAACGTATAAATGAAATCCACAAAAAAGTGAACAATTTTTAATATAAACATTCATACTATTGATAATGCTAAAATTTTTTTTAAACCTTCTTCAGTAAAGTTTTCATATTTGTGTTCTAAGGTATGTATGATTTCCCTACCACAGATACATATTTTAACACTATCAATTTTACGTCTTAATTCTGCCTGAGAAGAAATCGATGTGAAGAAATCATACTTTTTTATTTGTGTGAAGAAAAAAACATGGAGTGTGTTACGGTCGTAGGGACCAATGAGGTTTCCAACTAGCTCGTCTAAGGGAGCATATCTCAGACGGTTCCTCCCTTCTCACTGGGTACACCGCACGTAAAACAATTTTATTTACTGAACGACAAAAAAAAACTTACTGTTACTCACATAAGCATACCCTTCCGATAACTAATTATTTGCCAGAGATATATGTTTTTCCTCAGGACTTGCCCACCCAACCATGTCACAATTCCATCCTCTACGAATGTCATTATTATTGTGACCCACAAAACCACTCGACTATTCCCACCTCAACTCACCTTCATGCCATTATCTCTTAAAATTTTACTCTCGACACAATATCGTTTTTTTTTTCTTTCTTTAATCTTTATAAAACATTATTTATTTAAAAAAAATACTATTAACCTAAAATATAAAAATAATATTCCAAAAAAAATTTTATCAATTGTACTTAAGATAAATATTATTCATGCAATACAAAAATAATTTAATATATATATGTATATGTATGTATATAGATACGTAAATTAAAACTATCTTTTAATATATTTCCTTATACAAAATTAAAATCTGCGCTATTTATTTCTCCAATCTACTATTTTCTTCTACAATTCTTTCATACCTATTTGACCAAAAACAATATTTTTTTTTTAATTCTCTAATTTTGTGTATTTATTTTAAAACTTATCCTGAAGGAGCTCCCTAAGGTTAGATTTACCCAATTTTTTTAAAATTCTTTTCCAAAATCACTTACTATACACCATCAACCTGTTGTTGGCCTTTTGGTATAATGCTGAATTGTTTCCGGCAAAACGGATATAAACTATACTGCCATCTATTGGCAATTAGCTAATGGACACTCCTAATAGCACAAATTCTAATTTTTTTTCTAGCACACTTATTGGGATTATCAAACTTTTATAATATAATTACTTATTACTAACACAGGTATGTATACAAAAAAAAAACTACACATTAAATTCGCCGAATAAAAAAAAAAAACAAATTTATTTATATCTAATTTTACTAAATAAAAAATATGATAAATAGTAATAATCTTGGCAGCGTGTAAATAAAATAGAAATAAACTATTAATACCACAATTTATTCGCGCAACTATTTCTCCTTCCTTTTTGGTCAATAATAAATATGTTTCTCTTATTACATATATCCTTATTGAAAAATTATTTTTTTTTCCAAATTTTATTTCATTCTTTAGATTTTTTTTTCTGGTTCTCGTTTCAGGATCTTATATTAACTTTTACCTGGCTACTTGCGGACTACCTCTTCCTGTCCTCCTCGTTTAATGCCAAGGATCAGAACCAAACTTATGTTGCACCGTTTTTTTTTCTTCTAATCAGGATTTCACCCTCAGCCAGTTCTCTTAATTTTTCGGTATATTATTTATTGGTTTCTCCAGGGGACTCCAATTTGAATATTGCCCACGATCTTTGAATCAAAGCCTTTTTTTTCTCTTACACCGGTGTTCAACTTTATACTTTGTTAAAAAAAATTCCGGGTCTCCGATTTCTTTTTATTTTAGGTCTTTTCACTTTGAATTTCTGCTAATCAATCTCCTCTCTTCTTAATTCTATGATCCAATCAACCTTCGATTTCGACTTCAAATTTTTCCAAATTTTCCATCTTTATCTTCCCAATCTCCAATCTCCATTTTTTTCTATATTTTCCATTACATATGTCTACTTTTATCTAAAAAAAATATTTTTAATTTTCCGCTGCTCAAACCTGTTTTAATTGCGTTTTACTTTTCCTTAATCTAACTTCGACTATACTAATCCCTTCTACTCACTTCCCCGTAATCTTTTCACCGCTTACATTTTCCATCTATCCGGCTTTCATGAAAATCCGCAAGTATACATTTTCTAAGATTTTTTTATTTGTATATTCTCTTTTTAAATACTACCGGTTTTATTTTTCTTCAATGAAAATACCATCCCGGTATTTATTTTCGCCGTACTTCTACCTCACAATCAGCGTTGCCATTTTGGTGCTTTTCGGGTATTTTTTGGTACTATTTTACTCAAGCAATACCCGAAATTTTATTAAATACCCGTTTTTGAAAAGCGGGTATTTGTAGTGCTTTTAACAATTTCTCACAGTGCTTTTTAAATAATCAACATTTTTGGAATTAATGTATTTTCCTACTACATATTCTTTAAACCCACCTAATACTTTTCTAACCAACTGCGTATCATTTGCATCTATATTTTGATTAGTACTCGTAAACTGTTAAGAGTTTGAATTCTAGAATTTCTCAAGCATATTTTTTTTTAGTTCGTGAAAAAATTTCATGATATATTTCTTTAGCAACGTTGATTTGTTTGTTGTGTAAATATAAGCAAGAAAGTGCCAGTTATTAAAAGTAACTTCTTCATTAATTTTATATGTGTTAAAGTTCATCAACTAACAATGTCTTTCCTTTAGATGGAAAAACGGGCTGTACGTATTATCGCCCAAAAGAAAATCGCCCGAAGCAGCTAAATGAAGGAAAGCCCAAAATAGTTGGGTGATTCGTCATAGTGAAGAAACACCCAAAAAACAGTGCCCGATCGCCCAAAAAAGATGAAGGAAAATCCAAAAGTGTGAAATGAATAATCGCCCAAAGATTTTGGAGGTTTGTTCATTATGTAAAATCATCCGAATTGAGATTGAATAATCGTCCAAAAAAATTTTTTTTTGGTTTTTTCACTCTTTACAAAAATTGGGCAATTATTCATTATGAACAAATACCCAAATATCTGAAAATGTTGAATCGCCCAAAGTCGATGAACGATCACCCAATTTATTTTAAAACAATTTTTTGGCGATCCTACATATTTGTTATTCGGTCGATTTTCACTTGGGCCATTATTCGTACATCCGGAAAAACGAATATATAGAAAAGCTTGGGAGAATGATCTAACTTTTAAAAGGTGGCTTAGACCAACAAAAGATGAACTAAAAGCATATTGCATTTGTTGTAATTGTGAAATAAATGCAATATGAAAGCGATTTACTCCGACTAAGTCGCACAAAAAAACATGAAAAATCAATAGATCCAAATGCAATTTTTTCAGTACAGCCAAGGCTGTCTTTTGATCCACCAGACCTAAAACAAAATTAAGTTAGTGCTTTTGTACCCGAAATTTTTTTCATTTTTACCCTTTTTTTACCCTATTTCCATGGGCTCACAGTGCCTTTGATGTTGCAAGAGTTGGCATCACTGCTCACAATACACCCGTGCTATTTATAGTGGTTTCACACACGAGAACAATTTTCATGCCGCACAATTTTTGTTCTTTTAAGCTGGATTCACCCATTGTTTCGGAACAAAATTTTTGTCCGGACAAAAGTTTTTTTATATGAAGTTTGGCGTTTCTCTTTTTGAGAGTGAGAAAAAAAGAGAATAAAATTAAATAAATTAAACGATGATTTTTAGCAGCATGTTTTTTTTTTTTTCTTTGCAGCCAGGGTTGATTTTTATTGTTTAATCTAATCTGCTTTAGTTGATTTTTCGCAGCAAGAAAAACAAAAAATATTTCAAGTAAAGTGAAGTGAAAAAAAAATAATGGAAGCGATTCTGGATCTCACTGAAGTGGCAATTGAGAATTTAGATATGGACAATAGTGGTGATGAAGAAATTGTTTTGGAATTGTTGGAGTGCTGCGAAGATGCACATCATATGCAGAAGAAAAGAAAAAGTGAATGGGTAAAAGAATGGCGTAAAGATCGTGTGGAACGGGGTACATTTTCTTTTCTTATGAACGACCTCTTAGATGATGCATCTTCATTTTTGAATTATTTAAGAATGAAACCAGAAACTTTTAATTTCATTCTTTCAAAAATTCAACACGAAATAAAAAGAGAAGACACTGTGATGAGGTGTGCAATAACTCCTGCAGAGAAATTAGCAGCCACACTCCGATACTTGGCTACTGGAGAATCCTACAGGAGTACAAACTACCAAACCAGATTGTCCAGTTCGTTTCTTTGCGCTGCAATTCCTGAAGTGTGTGAGGCGATTTGGAATAATTTTAAAAATGAATTTTTAAAGGTTTGTATTTTTTTACGAGCAAGTCAATCATTTATGGTTTTAAAGTAAAATAATTCAAGAATTTTTTGACGTTAGGCAATAAGATCTTAATTCAAGAAATGCATTATGAGTTTTTGATTGGGTTTAGCTCAATATTTTGTTCTCTTTCGTTTGGTATCAATAACTTAAATCTAGTGGAACTGCTTCGCTGGCTCCATATCATGATAGAAAAGCTCGAGAGAGAGCTTTGTCAAATAGATACCCACTGGGTTCATCATGTACAGGAATGTGAATTGTACATGTACATTAGGGTGGCCCCCTAATGAGTTGCCATTACCAAGAAGAAAAGAGGACGCAGATACAACTCAAATTTTGTATTTTCTTTTTTTTATTAAATTTATAATTATTAATTATTAGTAAAAAATTTTCTTGATTTTATTCAAAATCCTCATCCTCAAACGCTCCAATCAACGATTGTTGTAAAATATCAGTTGATGATTGGGTTAAACAGGCGGGAGTGCCATTTAATGATGGTGATGATTGCGTGATGCAGTCAGGAGTTAAATGGTATTCTGATGATGATGATGATGGCCGACATTCATGTATGGGTGTAAATGTAGATTCAGGTGGTGGTGTGAAAAATGAGAAAGACGGTTGAGCTTCAGATTTTTTATCTTCAACTGATGATTTTCTAAGTATCTGTTGAATACTCCACACTGCGTCTTGTTGAATTTTCTCATTTTTCAATTTGGTTATTTCAAACACCACTTGCTTGCCAAGCCAGTCGTAAGGACCTTTTTCTTCTGACTTGGCAAGTATCAACTTTTTGACGTTGCCTATTCGCTCCTCTATACTGTTGGTTTTTTTCTGAAACATATAAAGTAATAGAATTAGTTATTTAATTTTTGTATTTGTAATTTAAATTATTAGCTTATTTTCTAAGACTATATAATGAAACATAAAACTTTATTTTATTTGGCAGTTTCCGGCAACAAAGAGTGAATGGGAAGCCATAGCTGACAATTCTACTATTAAATGGCAGTTTCCGCATTGTCTAGGAGCACTGGATGGCAAGCACATAGTTTTTAAATCTCGTCGATTAGATGGATCTTTTTTTTATAATTATAAGGGGTCTAACAGCATAGTTTTGCTAGCCCTAGTGGATGCTGACTGCCGTTTTTTATTTATAGATGTTGGATGCAACGGGCGCACCCACGATGCGGGGGTTTTATTACGAAGTGACTTAAAAAAATCATAGATAATGCCGCAAAATTCTTCCCAGAAGACAAGGTTGTTGGAAATGGGAGACGACTTCCGTACGTTATAGTAGGTGATGATGCTTTCCCACTTCAAAAGCATATAATGAAGCCTTACTCGCACAACACGAATAAAACAGAGAGGCAAATATTTAATATTCGTCTTTCACGAGCAAGGCAAGTTGTTGAGCGAGCGTTTGAAATAATGGCAAACCGATTTAGAATTTTCCAGACAAAAATGAATCTATCGGTTGAAAAAGAGGAACTTGTTACCAAAACTTGTTGCGTGTTGCATAATTTGCTAATTAATCAAAATGAAAATTATTTGAGTGAGGTTTCACCTGCTGATATCCAAACAGCAGAAGTACAGTACAGAAAGCAGTATCAGAAAAGGAGCAGCACAAAGTGTTCGCCAAGCATTTGAAGATTATTTTAATAACGAGGGCAAATTATCTTGGCAACATAAGAAATTGTAGCGGCCTAAATATATGTTAATAAATCACGTATACTTTTTACTTATTTGCATTACTTATCTCCTTATTTGTCTCAACATTGTCAGTACACTGTGACTATGTTTACACTTTTTTCTACTTATGCACAAATAAACAAATACAACTTTTTTATATCAAAATTTAAACTTAAAGCATTTTTTATTTTTGATTAGATTCAACAAGTTTCACTATACGTGAACTCTCGTAACTGAGATCAAAAAACCTCGCTTTATTATTATTATTATAGAATTGTTTGATTAAAGAATTTACATGGGCGGACGGACGGACATCGCTAAATCGGCTCAAAAAGCTCAAAAAATTACTTATCTCCTTACCACTAACTTATTATACCCAGTTCCACAGAGAATAATAAACATAAAAAAAACTTACTCTTTTGTTACAAGAGGGATGCGCTTTATTTATTACACTTGGTTCACTGTCCATCACAATGCTATTATCACTTTCATCAGTCTGAAAATAATGAACATTTGTAAAGATATATTTTTAATTTTATAAAATGATAAAACACCAACAATATGTAGGTACTTACCTCAAAAATGTTTGACTCAGAATTCCGAACTGAACAATGCTGTTTTAAGAACTCGAGCAGATGAAAATACCAAAGTTTAGGTACGTACACATCATCTGCTCCAACACCACTTCTTTTGCTGCCAGAAATTTGACGCGTTTCTTTTACGAATGTCGTCCTTAACGTATGAATTTTTTTCCTTATATCCTCTGTGGTAATATCCTCATTAATTTTTTTAAGCTCCTGACAAATGGCAAATAAAGAATTTGACCGCTTCACCCGGTCTAAATATGAAGGATTTCTGATATTGTACAGGTTTTCGTGTTGTTGATAATTTATTATCAAAGCTTCAATAAGGGCGTTAGTCCACATTTTTACTTTTTATTTTACTGCTCTAACAAAGTACGAAAAACACCCAATAAAAAGAATAAAACGCAGCCGATGTTGATTTCTATTGTTTATCGGTTAAGCTGCTTTAATAATTTATTATTTTATCATTTTATTTTAATTTCTTACCAAAACTTCAATAATTTCTTTACACCAAGTTTTTACTTTTTAATTTACCGCTCTATTCAAAGTACGAAAAAGAATAAAACGTAACAAGAAAAAAAGAAATTAATGTAAAGAGAAATATGAAAAAAGTCTAGAAAAACAGAAAACGAGAATTTTTGTTTACCCCTCTTGCTTCTCTACACCGTTCGCCTACAAACAAAAAAAGGCGTGCAGCACATTGCGCAGCAAGTCTTCGTGTAAATTGGGTGTAACAACTTATGCACGTCTGCACATTTTCTCTCATACCTACTGTTCACTAAAGTCTATGGATTGAAGGACAAAATTTATGTGCAAGTTGCCCAAGATTATAAGCACGCATTGAATGTTTTCTTAAATTTAAATATATGTATATAACTATTTGACCTAAGTGTATATTTTATTGGTATTTTTACAAGCGCATTGGTCTTAACATCAAATTCATTACAAAGGTAATTTGTGTGAAAAGGGAAACAGGTAATGTATCAAACATGGGAACTCGCATTTATGAAAAAAAATACATATAATCATGTCTGTTTGTTTTTATTTGAGAGGTGCATATTTGTGGTAGAGTAAATTTTTATTTCTTTGGCCTTTCTTTATCCGCAACAAGTGGTCAAACCGGATGTTATGGTTTTAATATTTTTTATATGCAAAATGTAAAAAAAAAGAGTTAAAAAAATTACGACTTTGAATGCAATAATTTTAAAGTAATATATTAATAAATTAAAAATATAAACATGAGAATATATAGCAAAAGTCCTCTAGTATCAGATTTTATGACTGTCATTATTGACATTTTAGTTATATCGAATATATCTGGAGGTTTCTTCGAACAATTTTCCAAACACTATTTCATTGATTTCTCAGAAACTAGAGAGAGTGCTCATGTAACACTACACGTAATCGACTGAGGTTGAAAATACGCATTGATAATGGGTTCAACTAGTTTTCCGGAGGCTTTCTGAAAAAAATTGTATACTTAACAACATTTTTTTACAAAAAAAAATCAGAAAAAATACTTTTAATAATTTGCAAATAACCCATAAAGTAGAAGGGGTGCGCATATAACACTACACGCAATCAAATGAGGTTGAAAATACGTATCGATTAGGGGTTCAACTATTATTCCGGAGGCTTTCTGAAAAAAGTTGTATACTTAACAACATTTTTTTTCCAAAAAAAATCACAATTACAAATAGAATACGCGAATTATATCTACTGGATGCTAGCTGGGGAATTTTTTATTTTTTTAAGCTATTGCGTAGCTTCTATCTCAGGCTTTGAGGCGACCGAATCAAGAAATTTTTAATTGTTTGTTTTTGTTTTTGAAACGAAAAAACCTGGAAAAAATCTGTCATTTGTTTTGAAACGAAAAAACCTGGAACTATGTTTGTTTCTTAAGTCTTTTGTTTTTTGAAGTGAAAACTTGTTTTTTGTATAGTCTATGTATGATGACTATACAGTGTTGCCGCTTTGGAATTTTTTTAAATTTCCAGTGTTGCCACTTTTCCCGGAAAAGTTTGCGGGATTTTGTCCATTTTTTTGAAATTCTCGTCCAGTGTTGCCACCTTTTCCCGGAAAATTATCCAGCATTACTGGGTTTGTTTGTTCCTTATAGGAGGTCAAACCCTTGGACCGATCTTCCTGAAATTTTCAAAGTATTTAAATGGAACTCTCAGATGAATTATAGGCTATATGAAGTTTTGATTGGACAAAGAGGCGTGGCACAAAATACAACCCAAAAATTTAAATCGCCATATTTTGGTTCCGCCAATTTTTAGGAAAACCAAACCCTTGGACCGATCTTCCTGAAATTTTCACAGCATGTTACTGTGACTCTGGAACGAATAATAGCCTATATGAAGTTTTGATTTGACAAAGAGGCTTGGCACCGCCCATATAACCCAAAAATTTAAATCGCCATATTTTGGGCATTTTTTGACCTACGTCGATGATATTTGGTACATATGGTATTGGCATAATTAGGAATGCGTACGAGGAGAAAAGTGGGTGGGACCACGCCCCTTTTTAGGAAAATTAAAAACCGTAATAGTCTTAACTACTGGACCGATCGTCATTAAATTATCACAATAGGATATATAAATACTTTTAATTTTATTTTATAACGGCAGGGTAGCGAAGCACATCGGGATAAGCTAGTATTTATATAAAAGAACAGATTTGGCTGAAAATTGGTGGGCAGGTAGCTTAGAACCAGGAGAAGGACATAGGATACTAAGGTAAGGAAGGCACTTTTCACCTGGGGCACTTCCAGTATAGCTAGAAAACTGAAATTGCATAAGTTGATAAAAAAATGCTATGCAATAGCTTTACCGCGGTAGTCCCCGAGTGCCACACGTCTTTTTTTTATTTGTTATTATTTGTATTTGTAATTGTGTATAAATAGAGTATGTAATGACGTTTAACGAAGCTACCTAACAAGCAGCGTTGTCAACTTGGTGCGTTTCGCACCTTTTTTGGTGCTTTTCTAAATGTTTTGTGCGAAAAATATCTGAGTTGGTACGTGGTGCACTTTTTCTTTAATTTTGGTGCGTTTTTTTAATTTTGGGTGGCTCCAAATCATATTAAACACAATTTTTTGTTTCAGTATGAGAAAAAAGAATTTTGTACAAAATATACAACTGTTTCAATACCATTTCATTCAATTGTGTACAATTTTTACATTCAATTTTACAGGCCATCATAAGAGCAACCATTAATGATGTTTAAGAGGCACCAAAACACATTCACAAAAACCGTTAAACCGTCTTGTTGTTATAGATAACACTGTGATAGTCGAAAAAATGACTTCGATGAATATTCGGGTCAAAAACTATCACAGTGTAATTAACTTTTGTATGTCATAAAACCCCAAAAGAAAAACTTGTGTGTATTCCATAAAATTTTATAAAACTTTACAGACAACTTTCATAAATAACACTGTGATAGTCGAAAAATGAACTTCGATGAATGCTTTTCGAACTATTTCATTATAAGAAATTTGTTTTCAGAGTACATACTTGTTTTTTGTCGTAAAAGTTGTTGTCAAGTCTGTTAAAGAGCTTAGCAAAAACAAATTATTCTTGAGACTTGCGATCATTGGTTGTTTTTTATAAAATGCGTAAAAGTTTATATAAAAACAAAAGGATTTGGAAATCACAATGTGAGTTTAAGCAATGGATTCGGCCTTTACCAAATAATAACACAAAAGCAAGATGTTTTTATTGCAAATGCGATATCACGCTTAAATATCCAACCTTGTTCGGCATGCTGGAACACGGAAACACATTGCAGCTTTAAGCCCATTTAGCTACAACCGACATCAACAACCAGCATTGTACAAAATGTTTTATCCCATTGCAAATATGATATCATGCCATTAGCATTACAATATGAATACGATGTCGAAATATTATGTAGTATTGAAAAAGGGTGGAGAATGATTCACTTCATGCATTTGCACAATATTATATCAACATTAGAATTTTGGACTAAAGTTAAATGTTGTAAAGACGCAAAATTAATTCAATAAAAATTTTCAATAAAAAAAATCTGAATTTGGTGCGTTTTTTGTTGAATGGCCCGTGTTTTTCTCCATTTTGGTGCCTTTTGAAATTTCAAAGTTGACAACGCTGCTAACAAGTAGTGCAAAAGCATTTGCACATGAATACTGACGAGTTTTAGTGGCTTTTACCGAAAAACAACGATTGTTTCTATTCAGCCAGTGCTGTTTGAAAAAATCTACAAAAGGGATGTATAAATATTAAATTTTTCCTTTGCTGCTCGAAATAAGTTAACAATTTCTACCTAATATTTCTCTGATTATAAACATATACGAACTTTAGCCTGTACAATTATTAAGAAAACCTATATTAATAAAAAAAACCTTGTAGACTTTGAACTTTAACTGAGAGCTCTTCACAATTAATGCTCTTTTTGTCGACTAAAAATAAAAATGTAGGGCATAATAACGGTTAGTATAATAATACAATATTTGAATCAATTTAAAATCTACCTTTTGGATAATATTTTAATGTTGCCTTTGAAGGCTGTAGTTCGTAGTCGTTTGGCATGTCTGTGGTAAGCAACTGTGCAAGAGAGGAAGAAGTATAAAATTATTTACAAATGGCAGACAAATAAACTTGTATTCAGTATCATTAAGTGAAAATCTTTCGATTCCACCTAATTCTAAATCTGTCTGATATATCCCAAGTTGAACAGTCTATGGGCTCTTCAAAAAACTTTGTTATTTAAAATAGGTCTTCCTTCAACCAAATGTTTATTTCCTCTTATACATTTCTCAATTTTTATTGGGATATGTGTGAGTACCGAACAAAAATTATTGGGGCTCTTTGTTGAAAAATAGCAATCATTAATAAATACCCCAACAATTTCATTTCCAAGGTAAACAAAATCACTTTTTTCGGTTTTTGTGAGTATTTCATGTTTTTCCTTATTTACGATTTGTTGAAGAATCCCAGTTGGTTTTCGTATGTGTTTCTTTCAAATCTGTAACTTATTTGCAAATTCGTAAGCAGAAAATGAATAAAGGGGTCCATACTTTTCTGCGCAGGCTGTTATATGTAGAAGATTATGCACATTGAATTAAACGCTATTTTTACCAAAAACAATCCGAAAATTGTCCACAAATATCTCTAGAAGTTCGTTTGCTTGACTAATATTGGAAAAGACTAATATTGGCGATGACGACAAAGTAATCTATATGCACAATGGAGAATCACAAAAGTATAGTAAATGTCTTCACATTTTAATATAGAGCAATTATGAATGTGTACTCTAAAAATTGATAGAACTCAGTTGCCTTCCAGTTGTGTATGTTCTCCAAAGTTCTTGGTTTTCGTGGAAATTCTTTTTCGATCCATTTGCACATGTTAACTAACACAGAGGAAATATAAGATATATTTGCTTCTGCAGTTTTTTTAACGTTTTTTTATTAATTATCCGAAGAAGAATTTTTTTGTTACACTTAAATCAATTAGGTGCATGCTGTCTAAAGGTGTTTGTGAAATCATTCTGAAGCTAATTTTTTTAAACCGGAGTTTGTTTTCGAAAAAATTGTTGGTTGTGATGCTCTGAATATTTTCTTGCTGCAAAATCTTCATCCGAAATTAGATTTCCGCGAACGGTGCTGTATGTTATTATTATTTTTGGCTACCTGAGTGCATTTTGTGCACCCGTGTGAGGAGGTGCGCCCAGGAACGCAGCAAACTTTGCTTGCCACCCGTACTTTATAATAAAGTATTCTACGTTTTATTGATTAATTGTACTCTATACTTTATAGAAACAGTAAAGTACACCAAAATACTGTATTTCGCATGATTTGATTTATCTACAATTCAAAATAGATTCGGGTTATATTAGTCATTTGTTGACGTTTTTTTTACAGTGGCGATTCTTTCTTAAGACTATGTCATGGCAATTTGGATATGAAACAAGCAAAAAATTAACCTTTTGTCTGCACCGGAACTAACCAGGGAAATTCACATGATTTTTTTATTATTTATCGATAAGACCTTAGAGTACCTGAATAAATGGTTTGATTTTAAAAATACAAACTGGTTATTTACAATAAGCAATAAAAATTTAAAGAGCAAAGTTGAATTTGATAATATTGTTACCACAAACGAAAATTTAAATCTGCAAAAACTTAATTTAATATAAATATGGATGATCTTTGTGGAGAAATTGCGTCATTAAACAAAATTTATGATCAGATATACAGTTCTGAAGGTTTTGCGGAATTATCTACAGCAAGTAAATGGCAGATATTATTTAATAAGACTGATGATAATTTATCAAATTTGTATAAAGTAATTTCATTTTTAATTTCTATTCCCGCCACGTCAGCATTCACAGAGGGAGTTTTTTCTGTAATGAACAAAGCGTCTCTGAATCTGATAAAAAATGAATTAATTATTTACTTTAATTTAAATATGATAATTATTTGATAAAACTTGCGAAAAGCAATAAAAAATACGTTTTCAAATATAACAATAAAGAAAAATAAATTGTACTTTATTTTTATACTGTGTATATAAATACATATGAAACAACTCAGTTTAAAAATTCGAGAAATTCGAAAAGTCCATCCATTTTTAACTTGATAAAAACATACAAAATAAAAACATCAGGATATAAATATACTCTAATTTTATTCTGTTTTCTTTATTTTAACTAAATAATTCCATTTAAGTTTTAACATTTTTTTTTCTGAATAAACCTTTTATTTGGGGTGACATAAGCTTTTCAATGATATAAAATGCACAGAAATTTGCGACTCGGGTTTCGCCATAAGTCAGTTTTCGCAACAATCCAAAACTTTATATTGGTTGCGTTAACCATTTGTTTTTAATATTAATCTCTATGAATTATTCCAAGAAGTTTAATGTTTATTTTTTTTAACGGAAGAAAAATTACAAAAAGTATACATATTATATTTACATATATGTATATTATAAAATGAGGTGTAATTATAATAGGCTCTTAACAAAACCGTCCATCTAGTTCATGTTTAAAATTGTTATATACATACTTACATAGTATTACTATACACAATCAATTTAAAGCAACATTTAATACACATTCAGTCAAATCAGCCAATCAGTCAAAATCAAAAGTTAGTATTTAAATTGGATTTAAATATAAAAATAACTTAGTTTAAGATACTGTTAGCATTAAAGGCATCTAAAAATACCCCCATTGGAGTTGTTGGGTTCAGAGTAACCATTGTGTTGGTAACTTTATTTTTGAAATTCCGTAAGCGCAACGAAGCATGCACGAAAGTCACTGTAAAGGAAAAAATATTATTGTTACCAGATTTATAGCAATACTTTTAACAAAGAAATATTATTTTTTTATGTATGTATGTATAAAATTAAAATTCAGTGATATTAAAAAAAAACATTGTTTTTGAACCCACGTAAGCTGAACCTGCTAACCTATATTAAAATATAATAGATTAGTGTGAATTGCTGACAGACTCTTCCTCCAGCGTACAATCTGCTATCATAAATATTATATTTTCTATATCATTGTTTAGGCCGGATATTCAGAAAATATATTCTATATACCGCTGTGTCAGTAAATACTACGGTGGAGAAAATTATTAAGCCCGCCCGAAGGCCTTCTATTCAGAATATCTGTTCTATATACCGCCGTGTTGGAAAATACCATGGTGGAGAAAGTCATTAAGCCCGGCCGAAGGCCGTCTATGTAGAGAAACAGAGTTTATAACCAATGTTTTATATAAAATCTTCAATTGCACATATGTAACTCTTGAAATAAGGATCGCCATAAATTTTTTTAGAGCTACATATGCTTTTTATGGCGCGATTGGGGTTGAATTTTATTTTTCGTAACATAATTAACGACACTATTAAGGTACGGTCACATCTGTCAAACATTTGCCCAAAAAAGCGTAACCACTAAATACGAATGAAAACACTTTTGATTTAGATACCTGTTTATTACGTTAAACAGTTTCCTACATAATTTATAGAAAATGTAATAGAATCTTATCTTATTAGATGCTGTTCAACTTAATAAATAAATGCATAAATTAAAAAGTTTTTCATTCGTATTTAGTGGTTACGCTTTTTTGGGCAAATGTTTGACAGATGTGACCGTACCTTAACAGTTATATTTTTCTTTTTGTTTTGATTTGCTTTCCTTTAAAAGCGACTTTGTTGTTGTTTTTTAAAATCAAGACGAGAATATATGTATGTATGTATTGGCGTGTTACTCTCATTCAACTGCAATAACAAAAACAAAATATTAAATATACTCGTATGAATACATATTGTTGCGGCGGCAACAAGAGCGTTTTAACAAAATAATAATAAAACAACGGCGGCGGTTTACTTTTTTGAGCGTTTTATTATCTAATAAAATACAAATTATTTTCATAGAAAAAATAGAATCTTTTTACAAAAATTACTTACAATATTCTGTCCTCGCTCACGGTTTGTTATAAAAAGAAGGAAAAAATGTTCGTTAACTATGATTAAGGTAAGCGGTTACCAATAGAAACAAATACTCGATACCGAGTGAATCCGAGGCAGACTAGCTCTACACTGACAATTAAACAAATACATAAAATTCAACTCTGGTCTGGCGACCGTTAAATTATAATTTCAAAAATATTAATATTAGTTTGCAACATCCCGGGCCCCGTGTGTCGACCTGGGAGACTCACCACCAACGTCCAGAACTGCCAGGATGCCCGGCGCCTGAATTTTTCAATGTTTGTTTTAACCACTGCTGCACGAACCTGCCCATCAGCAGCCTGGAATACTTCCACGACCAAGCCCCTTTTCCATTGCTCGCGCGTTTCATTCTCATCAAAAATGATGACCACATCACCAACTTGTATCGGCTTGACTGGAGTGTACCACTTTGTTCGGCGAGTTATTTCCGGCAGATATTCCAGTATCCACCTCTTCCAAAACGTTTGCTTCATCTGCTGAAGTATCTGCCACTGCTTCCTTAAACAGACTCTCTCAGGCACTGCAGGCGTTTGTAGTATGTTAGGGCATCCCATCAAAAAATGGTTGGGTGTTAAAGGTTCTGCTTCGGAATGTTCAATTGGAGGATGCGTAAGCGGTCGTGAGTTGATTAAATTTTCCGCTTCCACGAGTAGGCTATAAAATGTTTCAATCTGCGGAGCCTTTTCGTTCAACGTAAACGCTAATACCTTTTTTACGGAGCGAACCATGCGTTCCCAAGCACCTCCTGCCGACGGGTTAGCTGGAGTGTTAAACACCCATTCTATTGCTCGTTTCGAACACTCATTCATCAATTTTGATTCATCAAAAATAAATTCTTCTTTACTCGCCCCCACAAAATTTGTGCCTCTATCGCTTCTTATTCGCATAGGTAGTCCCCGCCTGTTGATGAAATTCCTAATGCATATGATCACTGCGTCTGTCGACAAATCTTTTGCAATTTCTAAATGAATCGCCCTTACTGCAAGGCAAGTGAATAGAGCCACCCATCTCTTTTCCTGTCGACGGCCTATAGAGACAAAAAAAGGACCAATGTAGTCGATTCCAGTATATGAGAATGGCCTTACATACGGTGTTACTCTATCTGCTGGGTGTTGGCCCATTAATGGCGGCCTTGGAACGGCTGACATGTTCTTACATATTTGGCAATTTGATCGAACAGACCTTACAACTTGACGCAGGCAAGGTATCCAAAATTTTAGTCTAATTGCGGCGCAGATAGATTCTTGATTTTGGTGCTTGAAATTATCGTGGTATTGTTTAACAATAAGTCTTGTTAAAATGTGCTGTTTTGGTAGTATAACAGGTTCTTTCGTACAACGATCTACACAGGGGGCTAATTCTCGCACTCGCATACGAGCGAAATCCTACTCGAACGTTCGTGTTTTTTAATTTTTGGGATTCTCTGACACGCTATCGAGTAACTCGTAGCGAAATTTCTAATGATGACAATCGATAGCGAGTAATCGTTCGAACACAAGCGTGCGAGTTTTTGTTCGTAAGCAAAAAACCGTTCGTAAACAAAAATCAGTAACGTTTTTATGTGCAAACAAGAATAAAAAAGAAAATGTGAAAAGTAAATATTCTTTCAATAAATTATCCCGAAAAAAACCCATGTCGAAGAGCAAATACTGGCTGCTTCGGTTGAAAGCTCCGGATCAAAAAAAAGTGAAAGATCTGTCACAAGATGACGGACATTTTGCGTCTACATCTCAAAAAATCAGTACTAGTCATTTGTGCACATCGCCCCGGTTATTGACTGATAATGAAGATCATATACATACATAATATTTCGTATTTTATAGAAAGTGAAGAGAAAGAAAAAACAGTGCCAATTAAAACAAAAGTTGCTTACAAAGAATTACCAAATATGACTAAAACAAAGTATAAAAACTTTATTGAAGCAAAATTTAATGTCTACAGAACTGTATCAGAACGAATTGTTGAGCAGATTAGATAAACTATTTGAAATAAAAAGCTTTAATTAAAGGAAAAAGAGGTCGAACTTTCTGGTCAACTAATTGACATAAACACAAAAAGCCTTAAAATGAAAGAAAGGGAACAAGAACTAAATATGCAATATTAAACTCACATTTTGTACTTAATTAGTTTTAATTATTAAATTTTTGGTACAAACATATGTACATACATAAATATGTATGTTTTTTGGTTATATTTTATTACAATTCATTCAGTGTTGTCAAACGTATTTCGGCACGTTTTTTACAACACTGAAGCAATAACTCGATTCGTTTCGTATCGAGTGTTATCATCAGAAAATAATTTCGTATCGAAATAAATTTCGATTCGAATTCAATTTCGATCACGACTGTGAGAATTAGCCCCCAGGTGGCATTATAAATTCGACCAGACAAACGTATCAAACCATCTTTACACAAAAATGGGTTCAGTTTAAAAATTTGGCTAGATTTAAGTATTGGTTTATTAAATCTCAGTTTATTATACTCTTCACAAAAAACTTCCTGTTGAGCAACTCTGCACAAATATTCTGTGGTTTCGTTGATTTCTTGTGTGCTCAACTGCTTTTCCATTTTTACTTGAATATTGCTGCTTCTCTTTCTGAATGACTTAAAATTTTGCACCGCTCGTCTAACCCATGCCATCACTCTGACTAACTTTAAAAAATTTGAATATCGATCAAATGGAACAAACAAAGATCGATCTACTGCACAAACAAAAGCTGATCGCTTTTCCGATTGAATATCGTGATCGTTAATATCATTTGGTATTTTGGGCCAATTTTCAGTGGTTTCCTTTAAAAACGATGGACCGTTAAGTCACCTGGATGTTGAAAATGTATTTGAATAATTTTGTGGTCTTGTCGCATCATCTGCGGGGTTAAGTGATCCAGGTAGCCAACGCCAATTTCTTTCATCAGATGACTGCAATATTTCTGCGATACGGTGGCCGACGAATTGTTTGTATGTTCTGCAATCAGACTTGATCCATTTGATGGCTGTTTTGGAGTCAGACCAGAATATTATTTCTCTTGGCATTATATCATGTGAAGTTAAAATCAACTCTTTCAGCCTCAAGCCAAGTACTGCAGCCTACTACACCTACTTTACGTTGCCGGAAGCGAAATAAAATTGATATTAATGACTTAGGCTGGTATTTGTTAGGTCCTTTCATCAACCTCGAGTTAAGTGCCTCACCATTCACAAACGCAGCGGCATCAAAAACAAGCCGTCTCTTGTTTTCTTTGTTAAAATTTGTCACGACAAAATGCGGTAAATACCATGTTCGGTTAGTTTTGACGGCAGCCTCTTCTTTCGATATCTTTCTAGCATATGATTTTACAACATAGTCTTCTATTTTATTAATATACCAATCAGCGAACTCTTTGCTCTTTCTCATTTTATTTTCCATGTTACATAAGCGTTTAAACGCCATTGAATAGCTATCTTGATATTCAAAACAATCATATTTCCACAAAAGACCAGTTTCAAAGCTGTTTCCACTTCTTTGTGTTGTACGTAAAAGAATTTCTTCAGCTCGAATATCATCCTGTGATACTACGGGAGTCGATACTTTCACTCCCATGTTTTCCAATGCAAAATAATCCATAACCTGTTTATGGATATCTTCCAAAATACTTGCATCTATTGTATGTAAACGCTAATACCTTTTTTACGGAGCGAACCATGCGTTCCCAAGCACCTCCTGCCGACGGGTTAGCTGGAGTGTTAAACACCCATTCTATTGCTCGTTTCGAACACTCATTCATCAATTTTGATTCATCAAAAATAAATTCTTCTTTACTCGCCCCCACAAAATTTGTGCCTCTATCGCTTCTTATTCGCATAGGTAGTCCCCGCCTGTTGATGAAATTCCTAATGCATATGATCACTGCGTCTGTCGACAAATCTTTTGCAATTTCTAAATGAATCGCCCTTACTGCAAGGCAAGTGAATAGAGCCACCCATCTCTTTTCCTGTCGACGGCCTATAGAGACAAAAAAAGGACCAATGTAGTCGATTCCAGTATATGAGAATGGCCTTACATACGGTGTTACTCTATCTGCTGGGTGTTGGCCCATTAATGGCGGCCTTGGAACGGCTGACATGTTCTTACATATTTGGCAATTTGATCGAACAGACCTTACAACTTGACGCAGGCAAGGTATCCAAAATTTTAGTCTAATTGCGGCGCAGATAGATTCTTGATTTTGGTGCTTGAAATTATCGTGGTATTGTTTAACAATAAGTCTTGTTAAAATGTGCTGTTTTGGTAGTATAACAGGTTCTTTCGTACAACGATCTACACAGGGGGCTAATTCTCGCACTCGCATACGAGCGAAATCCTACTCGAACGTTCGTGTTTTTTAATTTTTGGGATTCTCTGACACGCTATCGAGTAACTCGTAGCGAAATTTCTAATGATGACAATCGATAGCGAGTAATCGTTCGAACACAAGCGTGCGAGTTTTTGTTCGTAAGCAAAAAACCGTTCGTAAACAAAAATCAGTAACGTTTTTATGTGCAAACAAGAATAAAAAAGAAAATGTGAAAAGTAAATATTCTTTCAATAAATTATCCCGAAAAAAACCCATGTCGAAGAGCAAATACTGGCTGCTTCGGTTGAAAGCTCCGGATCAAAAAAAAGTGAAAGATCTGTCACAAGATGACGGACATTTTGCGTCTACATCTCAAAAAATCAGTACTAGTCATTTGTGCACATCGCCCCGGTTATTGACTGATAATGAAGATCATATACATACATAATATTTCGTATTTTATAGAAAGTGAAGAGAAAGAAAAAACAGTGCCAATTAAAACAAAAGTTGCTTACAAAGAATTACCAAATATGACTAAAACAAAGTATAAAAACTTTATTGAAGCAAAATTTAATGTCTACAGAACTGTATCAGAACGAATTGTTGAGCAGATTAGATAAACTATTTGAAATAAAAAGCTTTAATTAAAGGAAAAAGAGGTCGAACTTTCTGGTCAACTAATTGACATAAACACAAAAAGCCTTAAAATGAAAGAAAGGGAACAAGAACTAAATATGCAATATTAAACTCACATTTTGTACTTAATTAGTTTTAATTATTAAATTTTTGGTACAAACATATGTACATACATAAATATGTATGTTTTTTGGTTATATTTTATTACAATTCATTCAGTGTTGTCAAACGTATTTCGGCACGTTTTTTACAACACTGAAGCAATAACTCGATTCGTTTCGTATCGAGTGTTATCATCAGAAAATAATTTCGTATCGAAATAAATTTCGATTCGAATTCAATTTCGATCACGACTGTGAGAATTAGCCCCCAGGTGGCATTATAAATTCGACCAGACAAACGTATCAAACCATCTTTACACAAAAATGGGTTCAGTTTAAAAATTTGGCTAGATTTAAGTATTGGTTTATTAAATCTCAGTTTATTATACTCTTCACAAAAAACTTCCTGTTGAGCAACTCTGCACAAATATTCTGTGGTTTCGTTGATTTCTTGTGTGCTCAACTGCTTTTCCATTTTTACTTGAATATTGCTGCTTCTCTTTCTGAATGACTTAAAATTTTGCACCGCTCGTCTAACCCATGCCATCACTCTGACTAACTTTAAAAAATTTGAATATCGATCAAATGGAACAAACAAAGATCGATCTACTGCACAAACAAAAGCTGATCGCTTTTCCGATTGAATATCGTGATCGTTAATATCATTTGGTATTTTGGGCCAATTTTCAGTGGTTTCCTTTAAAAACGATGGACCGTTAAGTCACCTGGATGTTGAAAATGTATTTGAATAATTTTGTGGTCTTGTCGCATCATCTGCGGGGTTAAGTGATCCAGGTAGCCAACGCCAATTTCTTTCATCAGATGACTGCAATATTTCTGCGATACGGTGGCCGACGAATTGTTTGTATGTTCTGCAATCAGACTTGATCCATTTGATGGCTGTTTTGGAGTCAGACCAGAATATTATTTCTCTTGGCATTATATCATGTGAAGTTAAAATCAACTCTTTCAGCCTCAAGCCAAGTACTGCAGCCTACTACACCTACTTTACGTTGCCGGAAGCGAAATAAAATTGATATTAATGACTTAGGCTGGTATTTGTTAGGTCCTTTCATCAACCTCGAGTTAAGTGCCTCACCATTCACAAACGCAGCGGCATCAAAAACAAGCCGTCTCTTGTTTTCTTTGTTAAAATTTGTCACGACAAAATGCGGTAAATACCATGTTCGGTTAGTTTTGACGGCAGCCTCTTCTTTCGATATCTTTCTAGCATATGATTTTACAACATAGTCTTCTATTTTATTAATATACCAATCAGCGAACTCTTTGCTCTTTCTCATTTTATTTTCCATGTTACATAAGCGTTTAAACGCCATTGAATAGCTATCTTGATATTCAAAACAATCATATTTCCACAAAAGACCAGTTTCAAAGCTGTTTCCACTTCTTTGTGTTGTACGTAAAAGAATTTCTTCAGCTCGAATATCATCCTGTGATACTACGGGAGTCGATACTTTCACTCCCATGTTTTCCAATGCAAAATAATCCATAACCTGTTTATGGATATCTTCCAAAATACTTGCATCTATTTGGCACACTGTAGCTTCCGATGAATCCGCATTCGACCCGAACAAAACATTTCCTAAACTTGTTTTATGCACGGCAAAAGATTTGTCTAAATTCAACACCTTAGACGGACGAACAAGCCTTATGTGTGGCAAACCTATTAACAACTTTGGCCGCGCCTCAAAATAATCTTCGATTTCAAGTTCGTTCAAAATAGGAAATTTTTCTCTGAATTTTTCAATTATTAAGTTTTGTGGCGGTAATTTCAAATTTGCTGTGGTCCACACATTTTGCATTTGATAACAATAACTATTTTCATTTATGGCACTTATTTCCATATTCACCTTTTTTGAAATTTCCGATGTTGTTTTTCCACCTATCCATCCCAGACACAAATTACTTGGCAGCCCCTTTAATCCTATTTTGCTTGCAACTTCATCTTCTAACAGAGTAATCTTAGACCCTTCATCGATAAATGCTACAACTTTCATTTTACCTTTTGGTCCAATTAACTCAACAGGCAAATATTTAAATAAGGTCTTTTTATCAACCATACCTTTTACAATCGTGTTTACGCTGTTATTCTCTTCATCATTTAGTTCTATTTCTCCTGTATTCATTTCGCCGCAATATTCGCTTGAATTTAAATGTTTTGTTTTGTTACATACACATGCAACTGTATTATTATTGGGCTTGTTATTTTCACACTGGTTTTGTTTGACATATTCGTGTAATAAACGATTATGATATTTCACACAGCCGGACAGTCCACATTGTCGCCTATTTTTACATTTTAAAGAACTGTGTCCAGGACGAAGACAACTAAAACAAAGGTGTTTCTCTTTGATGAAATCCCATCTATCTTTGATTGAAGCTTTTTTCATTTTGTCGCACTGGTACAGCTGATGATTTTGGTAACACATAATACATTTGGTAAGTTTATTTTCATTTGTGGTAATTGTGAATGATGGATTACTTCTTTCTTTCTTATTGTGGACGGATTCATTTCTATAAGTGTCGGCCTCAAACAAAAGTGAGACGTACGTTGCTGCCTCTTGAAGCCATAAACTAAAATCACTGACACTTGGGTATGGACCGAGGTGTGTCATTGAATATTTCGTCCAATCCACCCTTTTTGGAAGTGGTAACTTACTCACGAGCTCGTCCAATAGTGTAGGATTGCAAAGATGGGCAGTTGCATTGGCGTTTATTAAAAATGCTGATAAATTCAATACCATTGTACTGAAATTAACAATTTCGTTTATTCTTTTTTCAGATATGCTAGGAAAGGCACGAACTTTTGCGATTTGGCTTCGAATTAATATCTGTGGGCGACCATAATGGAATTCTAATGTGCTGACTACTTGATTGACACTATCAGGGTGGATTAAAAACGATTCTACCTTTGCTCTTGCATCCCCTTTTAATGATTTTTGAAGCCGTATTAAGTTTTCTAAATTTGAATAATTATAATTACTCGTGGTTTCTCTAAACGCTACAATAAACATTGGCCATTGTTCAGGGAGACCTGAAAAATGTGGTAAATCATGTAATTTACGAAGTTGGCGCGTTTCACAGCCAGGTTGGAATTCATTTATATTTGCAGATGCACAAATGGGATTATGAGACAAATACGGCGATGATACTGGTACCGAATGCGATTGGGCTGCCGTATATATTTGTGTTGAACGTTGCTGCAACAAGTCTAGCGAAGCAGGCGTGAAATTTGAAGGGGTTGTCCGAGTTAAATGTGCGGCACCATAGGAAGCAGTGGCCGCTGACATAAATGTTTGTGGTAACGAATATTGAGAGTATGTCTTTGGCAAATATGTTTGTGTGGTACTAATGGGCAAAGGGGTTGTTGGTGGGGCAAATGATTGTGCAGAAGTTAGGGGCAAAGAGGTTTTATAGGGCAAATTTGTTTGGCATGGTATATAGTACTCACGTGCATCGGTTGTATAGCTCTGTGAATTTGACACTGGCACTGTAGGGTTCTTTTCCGGCATATAATTATATCGTGATGTCATGGCAGTAGAATATGTTGATGTGTTTGGCAATATCAAAGCTGGCAATTGGCAGTCTATTGGCGGTTTGGCTGATTCCGGTGGATTGTTGGCAATGTCTCTCAACTTCATCTTTAGTGATAATATATCCTTTTTCAAGTCCTCCACTGAAATTTCTTCAGCATCAACTATAGTATTGTCGCAGTCACTTTCACTGGACGCATCAGGCGTAATTTTATCTTTATCCTCTGACATCTTTTTCGACAAGCGTTTACTACGACGCGGCATTTATTCTTCCAAGAATATTATAATAAAAGTTTGTTGCGGCGGCAACAAGAGCGTTTTAACAAAATAATAATAAAACAACGGAGGCGGTTTACTTTTTTGAGCGTTTTATTATCTAATAAAATACAAATTATTTTCATAGAAAAAATAGAATCTTTTTACAAAAATTACTTACAATATTCTGTCCTCGCTCACGGTTTGTTATAAAAAGAAGGCAAAAATGTTCGTTAACTATGATTAAGGTAAGCGGTTACCAATAGAAACAAATACTCGATACCGAGTGAATCCGAGGCAGACTAGGTTTACACTGACAATTAAACAAATACATAAAATTCAACTCTGGTCTGGCGACCGTTAAATTATAATTTCAAAAATATTAATATTAGTTTGCAACACATATGTATGTATGTATGTATGTTAGTGTTTCGTTTGTGTTTTGCTTTGAGCCCTTTTACATATTGGCAAGTGAAAGGCAGACATTTTTGTTATTCTCTTTTGAACTTGTACGTAGCTTTTACATATTGGAAATTAATAGACAGACAGAAATTGTTCGTATCCCCTTTTCGTTCTTTTTCGCTGTTGTTGTGTATGAACAAAATTTTTCGCACCACATGCAGTAATATTAAAATGCCAATGGTGTGAGAAAAATGATATGAAGCAACAACATAAAAAATGCGAAGAGTGAAAGAGAAAAACGAAAAATGTCCGGTACAGAGGGTCGTGTACTATACACTCTGCATCTTCACCCCTTCTTCTACAAACTTCGTCTGTCTGCCTTTCACTTGCCAATATGTAAAAGGGCTCTTTGTGTTGCTGAGTTGCCGAGCTACCCACCAAACAAAACGTCAAGCGTTTGAACTATTATGCTTTAGTGAATGTAGTACATACTAGGTCAACAAAATTAATTGAAAATAATTTTTTGTTTTTTCTATTAAATACTAGCAGACGTTGTCCTGTCTAAATGTAAATAATTTTGTTGGTGATAATTTTGTAAAAAGCTATTGGAAATATGGAAACAAAGTAAAAATTAAAGGAAAAAAGGCATTTCTGATTGATGATCATTTTAACAGATTTTATTTTTGTAAAGATTTTGATCACGTTTTATTTTGAATTGAGATCGCAGAGATTGTAAAAGTGTTTTGTTTACACTTCGAATATAAGAACGACGTTCGAGTAGCAAAACAAAAATGTGTTTTGTATTGATTGGTTCACTTTAACCATGTCTTTCATTCTAATCCTTTACGATACACGACATGTTTTGTTTTGCTGTCTGGCGCGTAACCAAACAAAGCTGATGGTTTCCCAACGCGGGAACAGGCGAAATCGGTGTAGCCGTGGGTGTGGTCAATTTTTTGTGCTATAAACCATTCTCGGAGCACTTTAAGCAATAAGATGAAAAAATTAGCGAAATCGGTGTAGCCGTTCTCAAGTTATGCGCTTAGCAACGGACAAAGTTCCATTTTTATTTATATAGATAGATATATTATATTATTTAAAAACTTAACTAAAATTTTTAAATAATGGATTAAATTATTAAATATTCACACATTTTATGTAGGTATATACCTAATGAGCATAGCTCTAACCGGGTGTCCTAAGACACCTCTCTTCTTTTTTATTTAATATTTTCTACAACATTGTTTTTGTTTTGGACCGAATTAAAAAGTGATAAAGATTTGAACAAAAGTTTTTAATATTATGCGAACAGAAATGCTGTGGCTTAATAGTGTTTTTTAAGAAACGGTTGAAATTAGAAACAACGCTTTTTGGCTCAAACCATGTAATTAATATATACATACATGCACAACTATAAATGTCCGATTTTCAACCCCGATACTAAATCCAACGTTAATGAAACCAACCGAAACGTACACATACATATATGTATATAATTAGAGCAAAAATATTATACTTTAAACGTCTATTTTGGTAATATTTGTTTGCAAAAAACAGAATTTTTAATATGTGAAACAAACGTTATATTTGTATTTTGTGTCTATTTTAGTAACATTTTGTCGCAAAAACTAAATTTTATAAAATATGAAACAAATGTTATGTTTCTATATTGTGTACAATGTGAGCCTGAAAATGGCAGTGCTGTTAATAGCTGATTGGAGCAAAAGGTAAGAGCAAGAGAATTTGCTATAAAATAAAAAAAAATAAAAAAATACCATTCCCACCTAACAAGAGGTAAGTGCAAGAAAATTATTATACCCTTTTTTAATAAAGTAGATGCAATTTTAATTCATTTTTATCATAATAATTTTTTGAAATAAAAATTTCAATAACATTATTTCATTTCATTTATTATGACAAAATATGTAATACAAAAATTAAAAATTTTATATACGATTATGTATAAATAAATATCGTATATTAATTACTACATCTATTTTTACCATTTTTTTTCATTCGGCGTAATAAAAATAATTTTAGATTCTTTGTTTACAAACTTTTAATAGAAAAATCATATTGCAAAATAACATTCCAATATACAAAAACTGTTTTTTTTAATTTTTCGTTTTAAATTCTTTAATATGTGTATTTATAAAAAATAACATTAATATTAAACCAATAATATTTATATGAAAAATTTTGCTTTTATTTACAAATTCTTAATAGGAATTATATTACATAAATACTTCTACTTATACAAAAAAGGATAGTTTTTATTTTTCGTTTTAAAATATTTACACAGATTATTAAGGGCACATACATTCGTCAAAATTACATCAAGCATTATGGTGGTATAAGTGAAAACTTGTTTGTATGAGTGACACCGACTATGCTAGATGAAAAGTCAAAAAATTTAGATTTTTGGCATGCTTGACGAGTAATTTTGATGAATATATTGGTTTAATTATTATTGTTGTTGTAACATACAAGACTTGTTTTTTTTTTCTATTTTGTTCATAAACATGTTATTGAATATGAACTAACAAAAAAGTTCATATTCAAAGTTCCGTCGGCAACAGACATATTCAACATATTCTCTATACCAGGGATTCTCACCAAATTCCTGTTCACGAACCCCTTGTCAATTTTTTTTGAAGTGAAAACTTCTATTGGCGCGGTACGAAGGTTTTGGATGAGACAAAACCTCAGAACTCGCGACACCGTCACGCTTGTAGAGTCTCTGTTTGTGCGAATGCCTAGACTGCTGTAATAGATTAAAGAAAAATGTTGTGTGTTTCTTTAATCTAGTACAACAGTCGAAGTCGATTCGAGAACCGTAGTAAGGCCCAACACCTAAATTTTTTCGCTCAAAATGAAGAGAGCGCCCTCTCTTGTGGGTGATGTTGCCATATATGAGAAAAACACTCATTTTTTGGTGCACCAAAGGGGGGCACTCTTCAATTTGACCGAAACTGATTAAGAGGACTACACAAAGTTGACGCTCTCTTCATAATGTGCAAAAAAAAATTTAGGTTGTTAACTTCGCGGGCGCAGTTGCATTTGCGTTTACAATAAGTGGCATGGCAAAACTAGCAGGTATGCGCAGTTGGACAACAAGTACAACAATCCAAAAACAACATGTATTTTGTTGGTATAAAACACTCGCTTTATAGCAAAACTCACAAACAAATTAAAAGCATTTTAATACGTATGAGTACCAAACTGTAACCATTTTTTATGTACTCTCTTTAAACTACATATATCAGTTTGTATGAAAATTTGCTATAAAGCGAGCTCAGTCAGCTGTGCTAGTAAGCTCACCTGTTGCATACGCCTTGATAAGTGGTTAAATTTGTTGCATGTATTTATATAATTGTTTATATCTACGCATAATTTTTTTTGGCAATAGCACGTGTATTGTTGTAATCACAAAACGTTTTCACTTCTGCCGGCACTCCCAGAGTGCTACCCGTAGCTATTTTATTATTTTTGGAGTTTATTTTTCTCTTTAGAAATTTATTTAGTCACAATGAAATGAAAAAATGAATTTTACTTAGTAGTAGAAAAGAAAATAAAAAAAAATTATTATTTTTTGAAGTCTTTTTCTTTCAAGTCTGGGCATTTTCGCACGGCTCTCTAATGTCGTCGCCATAACAGCCTCTATATTTCCCGGAATAACTCGTTTGGAAACGCTAGTTAGCAATTGAACGTTTCGTTCCGTTCCTTGTATGTGTGATGAAATTTTTGGATCAAAAAACGGTGGATCATCTTGATTTAAATATTCTTTCAATGTATCGTCCGTAATGCTTCGCGTGAATGGTGGTTCAAATAGGTTATTTATATCAATCAAATTGATAATTTCCGTGTAACTTGTGCAAAGCAAGAACAAAATTTTAAAATAATTTTAAACTTGTTATTGTTTTTCATTTAAATTTTCGAGTTGCAACACAATTTACAAAATTATTACCATAAATATTACAGCCACACCAAAATTAGAGCGTTGCGTAAGCAACAGGGTACCTACTTTTCGTATATTTGAATTAATTTTTTTGTTTTAGAATGTACAAAAACTATGTACCCTGTTGCTTACGCGACGCTCAGCACTCTGATTTAGGTATGGATGTTATACATACATACGTATGTACCTACTAGATATTTTTCGGATGTCCTTTATTAGACAAAAAAAATTTGCGTTCAATAGTAAAATGTAAAATATGACCAACACAGTTTGTATCTGTAAATTTTTAACAACACAACTCAATTCAATTTTCGTAACTTTTTAGGAGAGCAAAACTACGAAAATATGGAATTAAAAATTTAATATTCACATTTAAAATAAGTAAAAAATTAAATTTTTGTATGCCATATATTTTTCAATTTTGGTTTCCGTTAAAAGTTTGATTCAGTTCATAAAAAAAGAAGAAAAAAATAAATAAAAATATATCAAAAAAGTTGATTTGCTAAATAAATTTACATACATTTTTGATAATAAATTTCTATGAAAATTTTTCAAAATTAATGTATAAAGTTTTTTTTTTCCTTGAAAATTGTTTTCAATAAAAGCACTTATTTCAATTAAATTCCAGTGCATTTCAAGAATCATACTTCGTAGAATCTCCTAAGTCAACTTATGATCTTTTATATATGACATTTTTTTTCCAGTCGGAAAGAAAAATTAGAAGCTCATTGAAAGAATTAAACGTATGTACATACATATGTATGTATATATCAGAGCTGTAAAATAATGACTAAAAATTGATTTTTAATTCACAATGATTTAGAGAATATATAATTAATTAATTTTGCTCACAATGTGAATGTGAATTGTAAAGCATTCCTAGCGAATAAAAAAATCTTGCATGCATTGAAATCACTTGAAAAATTACTTGAATTAAACAAAGTCTTAAATTCATTTATTTTATTCACAAAAAAAGAATAGAATTAAAATTTGAATGCATTATCGATGATTCCGGGGAAAGGAATTGTAAGTCATTTTTGATTCACTGTTTTAATTTGGATTAACATCATAAAACAAAAACTGTTGTGCGATTTAAAAAAGCATGTATACATATAAAAGCAATCAATCTAAAGCCCAGTATTCTGTTCAGTACTTTACGCGGAATGCTGTCAAAATAAAATGCATGTGGAAAATTCGTGTAAAAATTAATAAAATATACACATCTAAATAAATACATAAATAAATAATTGTATCAATTTTTAAAACATTAGTAATTCAGATTATACTACTTAATATATATATATATATACATATATATATAATAAAAAAATATCACTATTTTTTAATGTTCTGAAATTTTTGTGTTTATATTTTTAACATTTCAATATTAACTAATAATAGCAACGTACATATAAAAAAAAAAAAAAAAAATCGGGTAGCATTTCGGGAGTGCCGACAGAAGTGAAAAGGTTTTGTGATTACAACAATACACGTGCCAAAAATATTATGCCGTTCAGTTTCAACTCTCGTAGTGAACAGACGCGTTTTTATAATCGTCGCAACTGAATATAAAAAAAATATAAAAGAAAAAAAAATTTTCAAGTCACAAAATATATAAAAAAAACAAAACATTTATTGAACAGTTATTTTACTGGTTTTATTTTATTTTTTGCTTGTGTGCAATACACATAAATATTTGCATTCAAAAACTAATATAAGTGAAAATAAAAAAAGAGAACTCTGATGAGTTCATCTACTGATAAAAACAACAATAATCCTACAAGCAGTAGGAATGTACAATATATAACTTTAGTTGCTGATGACGACAATAAAAAAAATGAATTAAACAAAAACCTGAATTTAACAGAAAACACAAATACTCGTGTGCGATCATTATCTTTGAACATGTTAAATAGTGATCAAGAAGCAACAACAATTGCACCCATCAGCAAACTTGTCAGCTTAGCTGTACAAACAAACAATAAGTAACAAGGTGACCAACGTGCACAAAATGGTAGATGCGGTGAGTACAATAAATGATAATAAAATTCAAACAGGAATGGACAGATACATAACCGTGTTAAAAAGGGGAAGAAGTCCAAAATCAGCTCAAATAGCTTCAACAGCGAAAGTTCCCAGAGATGGAAAAAACAAAATAAAAAATTCCGAAAATCGTTTCGCGATTTTATCAGAACAAGACAATGAAGACACAACTACAACAAGGTCGAGTAAACCTCCACCGATATATTTAAGAGCACAGAATTCCTGTTTGTTGGTTAAAAACCTTATCTCATTAATATGGGAAAATGAGTTCTATGTAACTCCAATTAAGCGCGGAAAATCAACGAAACAAAAATCCAGGTAACAAAAGAAAATAATTATCGAAAAATAGTGTCCGATTTCGAGACTAAAAACAAAAACTTTTATACATATCAACTGAAGAGTGCTAAAGGCGTAACAGTAGCTATAAAAGGTATAGATTCAAGCGCAAATCCAGAAGAGGTTAAGTCTGACCTTGAAAATAGTAGCTTCAACGTGAAAAATGTTTCAAACATTAAAAATAGGGAAAAATTCCCCCAACCTATTTTTAGAGTCGAGCTACAGCCAGGTGACTTGAAAATTAAAAAAAAACTAATCGCACCCAATCTATAATTTAAAGTACTTGTTGCACAGAAGAGTTACAGTTGAGATGCCACATAAAAAAAATGAACCTATCCAATGCATGAACTGTCAAGAATTTGGCCATACCAAAACTTATTGCAAGTTGCCTACCGTTTGCGTTGTATGTGGTGAGTTGCACAGTACCGCTAACTGTGACAAAATAAAAGGTGATACCAAGGCAAAAAAATGCGGCAATTGCAGTGGAAACCACACTGCTAACTATAGAGGCTGCCCTCTTTACTCTTTTTTTAAAAATTCGTCGAACAGAAAAACAAATGCTACTCCCGATCAGCCCAACACCCCTTTAAACTACCCTCTGTTACCTCAACCGTCGTCTAGCCATAATCAATACTCAAATGTTTTAAAGTCAAACACGACTCTTACTCAACAAAAACCTCATAATCAATTTTCATACGCTAATATTTTAAAGAGTAACCAGACTCCGGCGCAAAAAACTGTACCAGCTAATGAAGAATCAGGGCATAATTTTAGTCGTACTGAAGCCTCGATAGAGATCCTAATACAAGCAGTAAATACATTTACTCTCAACATGTCCTGTATGATGCAGGAAATGTTGAAAATGCAGTCTACCTTGTTGCAGGCTGTATTGAAAAAACCATGAACTTAAGAATCTGTTTTTGGAACGCAAACGGCATCTGCCAACATAAAAATGAAATAGAATATTTTCTTCTGGATAAACAAATCGATGTTATGCTTATCTCAGAAACTCATTTTACGTCTCGAAGCTATTTTAAAATTAGTGGATATAATTTCTACGATACTAAGGATCCTCGGGGTAGAGCTTGTGGTGGCTCTGGAATCCTTATAAAAACTCGAATAAAACACTACCTGCTAAATGACCTTCGTGAAGAATATCTTCAAGCAACGAACATCTGTATTGAAAATTTTTATCAAAAGCTTGTGATATCATCTGTTTATTCTCCTCCCAGGTTTTCAATTTCAGAGAGTCAATATACCGCATTTTATACAACACTGGGGTCCCGTTTTCTAGCAGCTGGCGACTACAATGCTAAACACACTTTTTGGGGTTCACGTTTAATAAGTCCTAAGGGTCGTGTTTTGTTTGACACAATTTCAAAAAATGGTTTGAATGTAGTTTCAAGTGGTCAGCCAACATATTGGCCAACGGATCGACAAAAAATTCCTGATGTTATCGACTTTGGAATCTCGAAAGGTGTGCCCAGCGAAATGATGGAAGTAGAAGCATCTTTGGATTTGTCTTCAGATCATTCGCCTACTATTATCACTATTTACTCACACACAACCGCAAGACCAACATGTGATTTACCGCTGACATCTGCACGTATTAACTGGCTGAAATACAAAAAATATTTGAGTGCTCAGTGCACGGAAAATATGCCATTGAGAACACCTACTGACATAGAAAATTCTATTATTTTGTTTGAAGCACATGCTAAACAAGCTGCTCTTAATGCTTCTTCAATTCAACCAAATCAACAAGCGAGATTTAACAATATTTTTTGTGCGGATATAGAAAGGCTATTGACCGAAAAACGGAGAGCACGACGAGAATGGCGACGATACAGATGGCCTCAGCTAAAATTAAGGCTTAAGGAGTGTACCAAGCAGCTTAGAAAAGTTTTGCAAACACAAAAAACAGCTTCGCTGCAAAAATTTCTGCAAGAACTCGATGCAACACCATCAACAGATTATTCGCTGTGGCGTGCAGCCAGAGGACTTAAAAGGCCGGTGATATGTAAACCTCCATTACGAGCTTCAAATGGTGACTGGGCAAGAACTGATGCTGAAAAAGGTGCTCTTTTTGTTAAACACTTAGAAAAAGTATTTACTCCAAATATTTCTGCTGATATTATTGAACTGCCACCAGTCGTCGCTTTACCAGAAATTCCGCTAAGATTTAATATTGTGGAGATTGAAAAGGCTATTACAAGTCTAAACTCAAAAAAAGCCCCAGGTATTGATAAAATAAGTAACAAAATGCTGCAAGAACTGCCTTTCATTGCAAAACGAATAATACTATTCATCTTTAATAGTATTTTACGACTGCAATACTATCCGGCAGAATGGAAGGTTTCGATGATTACTATGATACCAAAGCCCGGTAAGGATCATACAAAGGTTGAATCCTATCGGCCTATTAGTTTATTGTCCAATATGTCGAAACTTTTTGAAAAACTGTACATGAGCAAGCTGACTCCTATAGTAACTATCAGTGCATGTATTCCAGATCATCAATTCGGTTTTCACAGTCAGCATAACACTATTGAACAAACTCACAGAGAAACTTTTGAAAAAAAGAAATATTGTTCAGCGCTTTTTATTGATGTCGCACAGGCCTTTGATAAAGTATGGCACGAAGGTCTTGTCCACAAATTAACACAAAATCTACCCGCAAACATCGTCAGGCTCTTAAAAAGCTATCTAGAGGAACGAAAATTTGTAGTTAAGGAAGGCAATTTTACAAGCCCCCCGCAGTCGATTGAAGCCGGAGTCCTTCAAGGCAGTATCTTCGGTCCTTTACTTTATTTAATATATGCCTCTGACTTACCGTTAAGCAGTGTCATTCACACGTCAACATTTGCTGATGATACGGCTTTTCTAAGCGTTCATGAAAATCCTGTAGAAGCTTCCCGGAATCTACAAGGGTACATCTCAAAATTGGAAACATGGCTAAAACAATGGCGGATAAAAGTGAATGAGCAGAAATGTGTACACGTTACTTTTACTTTACGCAGGGAAACATGCCCGTCTATACAAATCAACACCGAGACTATACCGCAACACACTGTAGTAAAATATCTAGGCGTTCATCTTGATCGTCGTTTAACATGGAAATTGCATATAGACGCAAAGCTAACACAAATTAAATTAAAAGCAGCCCAAATGAATTGGCTTATTGGAAGAAATTCTATATTAAGTCTTGACTGTAAACTTTTGTTATACAACGCGATCCTGAAACCAATATGGGCCTATGGAATTCAGTTATGGGGCACTGCCTCAGCATCAAGTGTAGAAAAAATTCAAAGGCGACAAAACAAAATTCTACGTACAATTACTGCAGCCCCCTGGTATATCCGAAATCAGCGAATTCACAAAGATCTTGATGTTCCGTTGGTGAAGACAGTATTTTCAAAACACGCAAAAAAATATATTGAAAAATTAGTATTGCACCCAAATCCACTTACGCGCAACATTCTAAATTATAGAGGCCACACCCGGTTGAGAAGGAGGGATACTCTTTGCAACAAATTTAACCACTTATCAAGGCGTATGCAACAGGTGAGCTTACTAGCACAGCTGACTGAGCTCGCTTTATAGCAAATTTTCATACAAACTGATATAGTTTGAAGAGAGTACATAAAAAATGGTTACAGTTTGGTACTTATAACAGACTATGAGAGTTTGTTGAATAATAGTAGTAAGCAATCAGACACGCTGAAGTTCGTACTAACCAAAATTTTTGCAATATGTAAAAATAGAATAAAATATGAAATAATTAATTCTTGTATTATATATCTGTTGAACACTTGGTTAAATAGTTGATATTATTGGAGTCACCTTGCCAGTGTGACCTAATACTTGTTATTTGTTATATATCGTATATTAATTTTATATCTAAGTCATTGGATTTCTAATATTTAATTATTATAATTTTTCAAAACTTCGATAATAAATGTTCTTTATATAAAACACGCGTAACCTTATTATTCTGCTATAGGTTATGGGCCCAGGGAAAAGAAATTAAATTCAACTGGATATTAAGTTTTATCTTTAAATTTTTGTGCGACCATGTCGAAGCCGGAAAGTGGGTTGGTCATTGACAGGTTGCTGGGTAGGTAAAACTATCCCACCTGGAAAATTGCTGCACAGGCTTATCTTGATTTGGACAACCTTTGGACTACTACAATTGACTACGAAATCAATGATGCGGGAAATCCAAAGACACCTTTAAATTTAGATCAGGACAGAAGGGCTAGAAGTAAGTTAACACTTATCATTGATTCAGTATGTTACGTGCACATTCAGGGTGCAAAATCAGCCAAAGAACTGTGGCAGCAGCTAGCAAATGCGTACGAGGATAGTGGTTTGACACGTCGAGTAGCACTTTTGTGTAAGCTTATAACCACAAAAGGAAGAACGGGTTGGATCTCTCTTGCTAACGGGATAACCGGAAAGCTATAGGCCAATGATAATGGCATTGGAAAATTCTGGAAATAGCATCAGAGGTGATAGCATCAAAATTAAACTGCTGCAAGAGGTGCCAAATGCTGGCGAAAATTCTGCGTTTCATACTGCAAATCGTTTTCCGACAGCTAAAACTAAAATGGGTCCAAAATGTAGAAAATGTAACAAATTTGGACATATTGCTAAATTTTGTCGCACAAAAACACATCAGGCTGGCAACAACAACGATAAGTATGATGCATTTTCTGCAGTCGCGTTATCAACGTTGGAAAATACTACTACTCATGATTGGTATTTTGATTCAGGAGCTACGTCGCATATGACGTTAAACTCTAAATTGCTGAACAATGTTAGAACAGGAAGTGGAATCGTAACAACTGCAAATAAGGGTTTAATGAAGGTTGAATTATCTGGAAATACAATCCTTCAAACAGATTGCTCTAATTCAAAAATTTAAATAAATGATGTTCAATACATTCCTGAACTATCGACAAATTTACTGTCGGTAAGTAGAATCGTCAAAAGGGGTCATAAAGTAATTTTTAAAAATAATGGTGTGAGCGTTATAAATCCTAATGGAAAAATCATTTCTACTGGTTCCTATACGAATGGTTTATTCAAATTAAATTGTGGTTTTTTTAAAGAAAGATAAAAGTTTTACATATGAAAAGTAATATTATCAGGCTCAAGTTCAGTTTTATTGAATTAATGAAAATTCAAAATTACTAAGAGTTTTTTTGTGTTGGAAAATATTATTATTTATATCCAATCAGTTTTTAGCAGAACGTATCAGTACTGATTTCAAGGCCGCTACACCTCTCATCAGCGTTCAATTGCCCATCTTTACAATTTTCGTAAAGTGGATACTAATTGAGAAGAATATCAACTATTTAACCAGTTTTCAACAAAGTAGAAATAAAAAGTAGAATACTTTGATGATAACGGACTATGAGTTTGTGTTGATTATTAGTTCCAAATAGTAATGAGGGAATTTCGTACTAACCAGCACTGTTTCATTGTAGAATAAAAATTGAATTAAAAATTAATTCTCATATTCTATTTCTGTTGAAAACTGGTTAAATAGTTGATATTCTTCTCAATTAGTATCCACTTTACGAAAATTGTAAAGATGGACAATTGAACGCTGATGAGAGGTGTAGCGGCCTTGAAATCAGTACTGATACGTTCTGCTAAAAACTGATTGGATATAAATAATAATATTTTCCAACACAAAAAAACTCTTAGTAATTTTGAATTTTCATTAATTCAATAAAACTGAACTTAAGCCTGATAATATTACTTTTCATATGTAAATCAATATAATTTCAAATAATAATTACGTTTATTCGTAATAATAATAATATAAAAATATAGAAAGATAAAAGTTTGGCATGTAGTTCACTGGCCAGTAAACAATTATGGCACAGGAGAATGGGACATCTTAATATAAAAAGCTTAGATAAATTACAAAACGGATTAGCAACTAGTATTAAATTTGCAACAACAATCACAAATGATTGTAAAGTTTGTCCAATTGGCAAGCAAATAAGACTACCTTTTAATAAGCATGCCACCAGAGCTTCTCGTATTCTAGAATTAGTGCATTCTGACATTTGTGGTCCAATGGAGGAAGAGTCTCTCGGGGGAAACAGTTATTTCGTAACCATGATAGATGACAAAACGAGGAAAATATTTCTTTATTTTTTAAAAACTAAAAGCGAAATAGAAGTAGCTTTGCGGAAAAGCAAAGCGGTCAGAAATTGAAAACCCTTCGTGCTAATAATGGTAAAGATTATATCAATAAAACCATTCAACAAAAACACAAATGTACATACACCAGAACAAAACGGAGTTGCTGAACGAAATAACAGGTCAATTGTTGAAAAGGCGAGATGCATGCTTTATGATGCAAATTTACCAAAGGCTTTCTGTGTATTTGTTAAATCGCTCTTCCTCAAAAGGTACATATTTAACACCTGAGGAGTCTTGGAGCGGAAGGAAGCCAGATTTATCTAATATAAAAGTATTTGGAACTGTAGCAATGACACATATACCAAAAATTAACCGCGAAAAATTGGATCCCAAGGCACACGAATGTATTTTAACCGGCTATGATGAGCACACCAAAGGTTATCGCCTTTATGATGCAAAAAAAAATATAATTTTTAAAAGTCGCAATGTATCATTTATTGATGAAAATAACAGTGCTGCTGAACATCCAACTAAATTGTTATCAAACAAAGAAAATAACAAAATAAGTGTTGACATAAGTTGTATTAATGATATTTATTCTGATACAGACAATACGAATAAAGCAAATCAAACAAATTCAAATCAAACAACTACAACAACACAATCAAACAAAGAAAATCCACAATTATATGATGTAAATAGTCAACCAGAAATGTCAAATTTACGCCGCAGCGAGCAACCATCATACCAAAATAGGACACGTTGTACTCAAAGTCAACAAGTGTCAAAGAATGGCGATGAGGGGTGCATTTATGCAGGCAAGTATCCTCAGAATTTATTTAAAACTGAATTAAATACAGGCACACATTTATTCCAGTCATCCGTAAAGGACCCTAAAACACTAAAAGAATCATTATTTTGCACAGATTCTGATAATTGCGATGGAAGAGGAATATCAATCTCTTTTAGATAATGACACCTGGTCACTACAAGACTTGCCACCAAATCGTAAGGCAATCAAGTGTAAATGAGTATTTCGAACGAAGCAAGACATAAAAGGTTCCATAGATCGCTATAAAGCGCGATTGGTTATTAAAGGATACTCACAGCGAACGGGGATAGACTATGAGGAGACTTATTCACCAGTCGTACGTCATAGTTCCCTGCGATACCTTTTTGCAATCGCCGCACAGATGAACCTCAAAATTGAGCAAATGGATGCTATTACAGCGTTTCTTCAAAGTCCACTAAGTGATCAAATTTACTCAAACAATCTAGTAGAATTTGGAACCAAGAATTAAATAATGCACTTGAGTCGTATGGCCTTCAGAAATAGAAATATGATCCATGCTTGTTGTTGAGTTCATTTAAATAAAAAACAAATTTTGTTAGTTTTGATATTCAATTTATTTTATTTTTGAATACTCCGTTTATTCGGCGGCACTTTAAAACAATTTGTTTTATTTGCTTCTAAAATATGAACTAACGAATTGTTTGTTATTTTTTCCTTTTAAATGATTTACTAAAAATTTACACTACCGTTATCCAGCAATAAAAACCAATAGAGCAAAAGTAAATACAAATTTAAAACAGTAAATAAGTTTGGATATTTATGTACATGTGTGTGTGAATATAAAACAGAATATAAGAGAAAATAAAAATAAGAAAAAATATACAGTGGCGGCGGTAATATTCCCCTCCTTGTAAGCGAATAAGGGATCTAAGAGCTTGCCGTCATTTACATTACCGACTTCTAAAACTGCAACCTTTGCAATGGGCCTCTCGTAGATACCAGAATAAGTTTTGATTTTTACTCGGCGGACCTGACCATCTTTTGCAGCTACTACTTCCACTATAACGCCTTTGGGCCAACTATTGCGGGGAAGTGTGTCATCGACAATTATTACTACGTCTCCAACTGATGGTGGTGGTACCTTTTCGAACCATTTGCTACGACGTACTAGATTTGGGCCGTATTCTCGTACCCATTTTCGCCAGAAATGATTTGCGAAGTTCTGGGTTTGATGCCACCTTTGCCGTAGATCGTGATCGTGTTCCACCAAAGGTTTATATCCGTCGGGAGAGCCAAGTAACAGGTGGTTTGGCGTAAGCGCCTCATCATCAGCAGAATCTAGAGCCACAAAAGTCAACGGGCGAGAGTTTATTATAAATTCGATTTCCCATAAAGCACATCTTAAGGTTTCGTCGTTGAAATTAAACGCGGGACACATAGCATAAAGGATAGATTTTACTGATCGTATTAGACGTTCCCAGGCGCCACCCATATGTGGGGCCGCTGGAGGGTTAAATCGCCATTTTATTTCGTCTTGCTTAGAAAATACGCTGCGTAAATCAAGGTTTTGTTTTTCTTCACGAATAATTTTTTCCACAGCTTTGAAGTTCGTCCCGTTGTCAGTATATATTTCTTTCGGAGAGCCACGGCGACTGACGAAGTTTTGTATACACATGATGCACGAGCTAGTATCCAGGCTGTGAGCCACTTCAATATGAACTGCACGAACTGCCAAGCAGGTGAAGAGGACACCCCATATTTTTTCTTTGCGCCTTCCAACAGTTGCATATAAGGGACCAAAAAAGTCGATTCCGACATAGGTAAATGGACGCTCGAAGCTGGAAAGTCTTGCTGGTGGTAAAGATGCCATTTGTGGTACTCGTGGAACTGCGGACTCGTTTTTACACCGTTAGCATTTACTACGAACTGTTTTGTAGAGAGCTCTCAATTTAGGTATATAAAAAATGCGTTTAATTTTGCATATCACTGCTTCGTGCATACAATGGTGGAAATTTTCGTGATAGTAACGGACCACAAGAAAGGTAATGTAATGATTTTTTGGTAAAATTATTGCATAATCAAAGAAATTTTTAATTTTTCAGGCTTAAGTTCGTTTTCTCTAAATTTAATTTTATTATAAATTAAATTATTATTTAAATTAGAAAGAAAGACAAATCTAGTGGCTCTTAATACTTGAAACAGACAAAGAAAAAGTTTTTTGACTGCGCGGAGGGTTGAACCGACATCGATGTTTCGAGACTAACCACAGTCTCATCATCAGAGTTGTCTACCGCTTAGACCTCACTGCCACCACGGCAGCTGCAATCAGACCAGTTAAAGATCCTCTACATTAATTAAATCTGCTGAATTACATGTAAGTTTTACACTACAGCTTTTTATAATTTTTAATGGGTTGGAACTTTACTATACTTTTTTCAAAGTCTATCTTGTTCAAGTTGAGCTTTATTCTAGTGTCTCTTATTTCATTCCCAGGTGGCAGCCTTCGGCTACCAATACTCTAGGGGTTTTTATTTGGAATGCGCTTATATATACAGCTGTTTTTTTAAATTGTATAAACAACTGTATAAACACATTCCTAGCTGATTGCAGCTGCCGTGGTGGCAGTGAGGTCTAAGCGGTAGACAACTCTGATGATGAGACTGTGGTTAGTCTCGAAACATCGATGTCAGTTCAACCCTCCGAGCAGTCAAAAAACTTTTTCTTTGTCTGTTTCAAGTATTAAGAGCCACTAGATTTGTCTTTCTTTCTAATTTAAATAATAATTTAATTTATAATAAAATTAAATTTAGAGAAAACGAACTTAAGCCTGAAAAATTAAAAATTTCTTTGATTAAACATCACTCAGTTCGAATAAAAACTTCACAAATTAATTACAAAACTAAAGGCACGTAGCTAGGAATGTGTTTATACAGTTGTTTATACAATTTAAAAAAACAGCTGTATATATAAGCGCATTCCAAATAAAAAACCCCTAGAGTATTGGTAGCCGAAGGCTGCCACCTGGGAATGAAATAAGAGACACTAGAATAAAGCTCAACTTGAACAAGATAGACTTTGAAAAAAGTATAGTAAAGTTCCAACCCATTAAAAATTATAAAAAGCTGTAGTGTAAAACTTACATGTAATTCAGCAGATTTAATTAATGTAGAGGATCTTTAACTGGTCTGATTGCAGCTGCCGTGGTGGCAGTGAGGTCTAAGCGGTAGACAACTCTGATGATGAGACTGTGGTTAGTCTCGAAACATCGATGTCAGTTCAACCCTCCGCGCAGTCAAAAAACTTTTTCTTTGTCTGTTTCAAGTATTAAGAGCCACTAGATTTGTCTTTCTTTCTAATTTAAATAATAATTTAATTTATAATAAAATTAAATTTAGAGAAAACGAACTTAAGCCTGAAAAATTAAAAATTTCTTTGATTAAACATCACTCAGTTCGAATAAAAACTTCACAAATTAATTATTGCATAATTGCAACTCAGATTTTCAGCTCTTCCATTTGAACGCAGGACACCATTATCGTCAAGAAAAATATTTAGCTGCTTTAGACTGCTGTTTCTAGCGATTTGCTCTTTATTCTTGAGGCACCTTATATTTCTTCAAAATTATATTTTGTACATAGAGAGACACAATTACTTGTATCTCCCACACACCTTGAATATGACGAAGATGATTTACAAATGAAATCAAATCCATCGTACAAAATTATATTTTGTATATCGAGAGACACACCACCTTGAATATGACGAAGATGATTTACAAATGAAATCAAATCCATCGTACAAAATTATATTTTGTACATCGAGAGACACAATTACTTGTATCTCCCACACACCTTGAATATGACGAAGATGATTTACAAATGAAATCAAATCCATCGTACAAAATTATATTTTGTATATCGAGAGACACACCACCTTTAATATGACGAAGATGATTTACAAATGAAATCAAATCCATCGTACAAAAATTATATTTTGTACATCGAGACACAATTACTCGACATTTCCATCAACAACTTGCTTCTCTTCATCACATCATTAATATTATTAATGTTTCAAATCCTCTTTATAACACCAACAGACGATTCATCGATCGTCGTTGACTTAAACACACAATATGTGTTAGCAAGCACGTTGTGCTTGCTTGATTGCTTTAATATGAACGGCCACACAATTTTCATACACATGAAAGCACTAACGTACATTGTTCATACATTAAGCGAGTCAATGTTGAGCAAGACATAGTACCTTGTAATAGATGTTTTTTGTCATACTGACCTACAATTATTTCGATACTAGTATATAATTAAAATTTTTAAATTATTTCACTGTAATTTATTACTATTTAACTATATATTATAAATTATTAACCGATATATTATTTTCTATAAAATTTTATTATATTTTTATTAAAGATTTTAAAATGAAATACATTGTAATAATATAATAGTATTGCTTATTCATCTAAGTTATTTTATTTATTTCTATTCAACCTCAGATAGTTTATTACTTTATTATATTCTTTTATTGCAGCATAGAACTAATCATATGTTATTGCTTCAGTTAAAAACAATAGACAAACCTTTGTAATTACTATTACCATCTCAAAATTTAATTTAATATCTAATATTATTGATACACATTATTATTATTATTATTATTACCATATAAAGTACAGAGTTTCATTTTAATTATTACATAAATGTATATTGTTAATACGTTAATAGTAATAACATATGCAATTTGTAAAGTTTTTCAATTATATTATATAATTTATTAGTATTGCTTATTCATCTAAGTTATTTTATTTATTTCTATTTCAACCTCCGATAGTTTATTACTTTATTTAAGTATTTTATTGCAGCATTGAACTAATCATATGTTATTGCAATAATATTAGATATTAATTTTATAAAATAATATATTCATGCACATTTAAATGTACAATAATATGAACCACCAACAAATTCAACTTATGTATTTTATAACGCCATAACGTTTTTAATTTTATTTGATCGAAAATGAAATATATATGTATGTATAACTCTTAACAATCTTTGAAAATTTTTTATCTTCCACAAACTTATACTTAAGACCACAGATTTATTTGAGTCACACTGATAATAAATATCTTTATGAATTAATTGATAGCAACATCCAACAGATTGCAACTTGTAAATTTTTTAAATTTGATTTTATAAAATAATAAATATATTAATGCACATTTAGATGTACAATGATATGAACCACCAACAAATTTAACTTATGTATTTTATAACGCCATAACGTTTTTAATTTTATGACTTACAATTATTTCTATAAAATTTTATTATATATTTTTATATTTTATTATAATATTATATAATTTGTTCATCTAAGTTATTTTATTTATTTCCTTTCAACATCTTATAGTTTATTTCTTTATTTAAGTCTTTTATTGCAGCATAGAACTGATCATATGTTACTGCTTCAGTTAAATAAATATTGATACTTGTAAAGTATTTCAATTTAATTTTATAATATAATAAAATATTTATGCACTTTTAGATGTACAATAATATGAACCACCAACAAATTCAATTTAATTTTATAAAATAATAAAATATTTATGAACTTTTAGATGTACAATGATACTTGTAAAGTATTTCAATTTAATTTTATAATATAATAAAATATTTATGCACTTTTGCATCAACAAATTCAACTTATGTATTTTATATAACGCCATAACGTTTTTAATTTTATTTGATCGAAAATGAAATACATATGTATAATAGGGTGGGGTGAAATTTTTTTTCTTCTTGTATCGTATTCTAATAGTAAAATTTTATTGTGTTACTAGTTAAAATAGAAGTCTTAAAAATTTTATTGAAATATTTTAAGTGTAAGAGCCCGCGCATCGCGATAATAATTTTAAATTACAGCCATTCTCATTTGAATAGTTTTTTATTTGGGAATATTTATTTTTGGTGAATAATTATGTTAAATGTAATCTCTTAAAATGATGAATAAAGACATTCTATTGCAAATTATAATGGCATGCCTTATGTAACATAAGAAAAGTTTTAGTATCGCGAATATTTTGCTCGCTAAATAAATGCTTTGTGAATATATCCTAAATAGAAGGAAATTAACAAATATTATTGTTGTTTTCTTTGTGACTTAAAGCAAATGAAAAAATACCGTTTATTTTACCGTTGCATGCTGTAGCAAATGCGTGTTTATTAGTCATTGTCTGTGTCTACAGAGAAGTTAGTCGTTGTCAGTTGTCAGACCATTTGTAATCAACGGATATTAATAGTCATAATAATTTCATTTATACATTCGTAAGTACTTATATAATTATTTATATATATTGTATTATTGATTTGAAATGATTTTAGTGTTTGATTTTATTGTAGAAGTATGGAAAGCAGAAATAAATCTTATAAATGCCCAATATTTGGAAGCATTGGTGATTTAAAAACCAACACATTACCAACGTACCAAGGCGTTATGAAATGCTACGAATGGACAAGACAACAATTAAAAAACAATAAAGTTAGTAAAACAACAAATCTAAAAAGCAAAAAAGAGCCATCATTTTCTGAAATTGCTGAAATAGTGACCAACAAGGTTGAAGAAATATGGAGAAAGGCGTCGATTCCTTTAGTAACGCATACAAGGACAACTCAACTTTTAAAAGTGTTCCACTCAAAATGTAAAAATCATTTGAAATCATTAAAAAGATTGTCAGAAGATAAGAAAACTAATTTCCTCCGTCAAAGTGAAGCGTTATTTGATATATGTTCTTGCAAATGCCCATTACAACTGTGCAACTGCTCTCGAAACAAGAAAGTTCCTAATGAAGAGAAAAGCTTTTTATTCGATCAAAGAAACGATCGAAAAATGAGGATAAGTGGCATCGATCGCAAGAAGACAAAACAATTACAAGAGGCATTCTCGAAACCTGAAAAGATCTTCATCATCAAAGCTTAAACATTGTAATAAACAAGACGAAAATGACCAGCTAGATACAACACTTTCTTCCTCTATAAATGACAGCGAAGAAAGTTTTTCCTCACCTGTTAGGCCTACAACTTCACATCATGCGCCAAAAAAGACTATTCGAAGTTTTCCTACACTATCTAAAACATCAGATCGTTTCGGCGTATCTGATAGAGCAGCTGCAGCAATTGCCTCGGCTGTATTACATGAAAG